>OX438578.1:20000000-21371677 GCA_949316365.1 Hoplodrina blanda | reverse complement strand
ATGTAGAACATGAATTATAAAAATATTGCTAAATTTTTTGTCTTTTTTTACGTATTTTAGCTACTTTTACCTCAAACTAAAAATGTACCCTCTCCTAACTTAACTGTTATTTGGGCAATGTTTTGCCTATTTAATAGCAAGTGTTATACCTTTTTGAATAGCTAAAGAGACGTAGAACTTTATAAAATTTATTATTTTTAATTTTTTATTATTTGCAGAATAAGTTCAATACAATTTTTTTTATTAAAAGCCTGTTAAAGTTAAGAACACTCTATTAGAAAATTCATAATGCTAACCGTTGTCGAGCAGATTTTTAAGCTATTAGTAGTAGGTTCAGTTTCTGTTGATCATTTTTATTAATGGACATGTCCTCTAACTAGATACATCAAAAAAACCGACTCTAAGAGCTCTAATCCCAAAGAAAACGACTAAAAGCCAAAAAATAAAGGATTTTTAAAAATAATCTTTAAAATTTAATATCTCCATAACGGTTAAGTTTCGGACATTTTATTTCAGAATGAAATTCATCGGAAATGACCTGAATAATAACATCCTTTTATATTCAGTACGACTTTCCCTGTAACTCTGTATAACATATAAATTCAAATACTTAAATAAAAATTAATATTTCATTGGGTATGAAAATTACCAATATTTTTTGTTGCTGACTTACGTAGGTATATAATGTTTTAAATGATACAAGAACGTGATTTGAATCGCTTTATTATAAATTGTTTTCGTAGTTACTGATTTAATAATTATCAATTATTTAAGAAGTTTACAAACATGTTTTTTTTTTCAGTATATTAAAAGATAACTAAATAGGATTTTTATTTACAATTGTTATTTATTTACTTATTATAGTATATTCTCCTACTGATACCTGACCGACCAAAAAGTAAATAAAAGATAAGCACCCCTACACTTACAGTAAAATACGTATAACATTAATCGGGGGGCACGGCAGTGCCCCCGCCAAGTCAAGCAAATAAAAGCGGCACGGCCGTACCATCCTTTTCTCGAAGCAGTTCAGGCCATTTTCGACCCCCTATAATTAGTATTTACCTAATAGTTTCCAAGTTGATATTTTAAACTTTGGTCTGGTGAACTGTTGACTAACTAAGCTGCTGACATTCTGAAGTGTTGAGATTTTAAATCGTTGGTCTTACGGTGTTGATGTTTTAACTTTTGAGATTATGGCTGTTGGTCGTGTGCGTTACCCAGGCAAAATGTTTTGCTTTAGAGAGATGAGACTTAAACAAATAATTAGTGTATCATGAGGAGCAATTTGTTTACTAATAGCAAAATTTGTTTGAATTGTAGTTTTTAAGTTATTTAAGAAAAACAAATTTTGCTGGAGTAACGTTTGAAACGTTACCCAGGCAAAATCGTCTTTCAAAAATTAGTTTCAGCACGGAACCAAATACATGAATAGATAGCTTTTGTTGAGTAGTAAATGTTTATAAATAGCAAAATTTGTGTGTGGTATAGTTCTTTAGTTATTTAAGATTTTGCTGCGGTAACGTTTTGGGATTTCCCAGATCTCGAAAACGGCTCAACGCAGAAGTTTGAAAAAAATACCAATAAAAGACCTTAATTTGTTTAAATTTGTTTAATCATTAGTTTTTGATTTGGTTGACGTAAACCAATGTAATTAAATGGTTTCAAAAATCAGAAGAAGCGGGTTTACATGTAAACCAATACACTTATAACCAAATAAACAGCTGTAAAAAATACCCGTGGTTCGACGCTTGTTTACAGCAGACATTTTAGATTTCATACTTTACACGTTAAGAAGATAAAAACAAATTTGATTTATTTTAGACTGGTCGTACTTTAGCGATCGAATACGCAGTTCCCATAACATTAAGAAACATGGCATACTTTAAACAAATTAAAATGATTCATGAAAATTCTTTCCTGTTAATTTCAGCCTTGAATTACGGCTCTAATGAAAGTTATCTCAAAAACAAGAATATGTCAGCAATTCTCTAATAAGCCGACCAAATTGAAAAGGTCACGTAAAAGCGACTGCACCGTACGTACGGGTAATCTTCGCAAATTAGCAGCTTGGTAACCGATGTTTTGTACAGTTAAGCAGAAAAACGTTATTCGTGAAGCCGATTTTTTAATATTTTTTAAGTGCAGTACCATATTACACAATTTTTACTAGTTAATAAAAGTGTAATATCATAGTGTATAATTTATAGTGTGATTTAAAACAATACAAACATATATACATGTAGCTATATTTTTAGTACTTAATTTGTTGTTTCTGTTAAACCAAATGTTTTATTTTGATACCACAACGCAAAGCCACGCTAAAAACGTTTTAACGTTCTTGATGCTAGTCAGAGCAGCGCGCATCGCTGTGTGCAATGCAACGCAACAGCTATATGCCTTGTCTTACTTACTCTTTAGCTGTGAGTAGTTGAGTACGCTCTATCTATGGGTACGCTAGCTCCGACCGAACCAATGAAACAATCAGTCGTGAACCAAGTGTTTTGGAGAGAAGTGCTTGTGGTTTATGTGTGTGTGTACGACGACGTCTTTGAACGATGTGAGTATTAAATGTTTTTATTTTACAGTACAGTTGTGTTTCAGTATAAAATAGTCATTCAGCGTATACCGATTTAGCCACGCGCACTTTATTTTGACGCTATGTGCTCAAGGCCCGCGCACGCGCGGGCCGCGATGACGTAATGATGGCGTAACACGACACCAGTCACTAAAAACGCTCGTAAGTGGTTCGACTGCGACGCAGAGCGATAAGGGTGCCCGTTCTGGGAACGTAGATAAGCAACGCAGGTAGTTAAGTAACAGCGGTCGCCCTTTGTCTTCGTTCCATTCGTAAACAAAAGATTAATTCTGAGAACTGACCAAAGTTGTTTATGTTATCGTATTGTTATGGTTCTTTGTCGACTGTGATAAAACTAGAGTCGCTATGTACAGCGAACTTTGTAAGTTCGCTGTTCACGGGTTATCCACCTGTGGCAGTCACATGTAATGTTAAAATATTCACTCTAAGTAACACGTAACAAAACTCATATTAAAATGCCATACTGTGAGTCGAGGTGAAATGGAGTCCACCTATCAACCTACGTTATTAGTACCTCCTAAGGAAAATTGTACAAACTATTAATGTATCCAAATATTAAAATTAAGTAAGTAGGTTATAACTTATCTGTGATTTTTCTCTAAAAATGTTGATGCTAAGGCAAAGCAATACATATAATTTGTATGAGACTGATTTTTTAAATAAAAATAATGAATCTTAACCATTTTATTATTTTAACTAACCTGACCAGAAAACTTTTGTATTCAACTGTACTAACAAAACATCTATATTATCCTGTTCATTTCAGATGGTTGCGCTTATGTATGGTGCGGTCGCTTTTATGTGACCTTTTCAATTTGGTCGGCTCATTAGAGAATTGCTGACATAATCTTGTTTTTGAGATAACTTTCATTAGAGCCGTAATTCAAAGCTGCAATTAACAGGAAGGAATTTTCAGGAATCATTTTAATTTGTTTAAAGTATGCCATGTTTCTTAATGTTATGGGAACTGCGTATTTGATCGCTAAAGTACGACCAGTCTAAAATAAATCAAATTTGTTTTTATCTTCTTAATGTGTAAAGTATGAAATCTAATATTTCTGATGTAAACAAGCGTCGAACCACGGGTATTTTTTACAGCTGTTTATTTGGTTATAAGTGTATTGGTTTACTTGCAAACCCGTTTCTTCTGATTTTTGAAACCATTTAATTACATTGGTTTACGTCAACCAAATCAAAAACTAATGATTAAACAAATTTAAACAAATTGAGGTCTTTTATTGGTATTTTTTTCAAACTTCTGCGTTGAGCCGTTTTCGAGATCTGGGAAATCCCAAAACGTTACCGCAGCAAAATCTTAAATAACTAAAGAACTATACCACACACAAATTTTGCTATTTATAAACATTTACTACGCAACAAAAGCTATCTATTCATGTATTTGGTTCCGTGCTGAAACTAATTTTTGAAAGACTATTTTGCCTGGGTAACGTTTCAAACGTTACTCCAGCAAAATTTGTTTTTCTCAAATAACTTAAAAACTACAATTCAAACAAATTTTGCTATTAGTAAACAAATTGCTCCTCATGATACACTAATTATTTGTTTAAGTCTCATCTCTCTAAAGCAAAACATTTTGCCTGGGTAACGCACACCTGTTGGTCTTAAGTATCAAACCCTTCGCAACCGCATCCTCGCAACACATTTTCATAGTTCCACATTTCACATTTTCACAGCTCCGCTACACATCCTTGTAGGCACATTTTCATCGCACAGCTTTGGTGGAAACACCCACACATTTTCACATTTCCATTTCCATTGCACATCTCTGGTGGAAACGCAGCCTAAATCACAAAAATGGCGGCTTAATTGTCACTGACCTCAAAACACTCCGTCTGTGTATCGAGCTCCTAGAGATCGATTTGCGTTGCGTATCTTTTCATTCCAATGTTACGCAAAATTCTTATGGTATTCTTTTATTTTGAGTGCTTAAAAGATACGTAACAACTATTATTTCTCACCATTAGTGTATTTATTATTTGTAAAAAGTAAAAATGTCTGGGCATGGCGCTAGTTTGGCGCGCCAAATGGCAAACGACTTTTGTTGAATTACCTATTTCTGTCAAAATCTTTATCAAATACACAATAACTGAATTAAAAACTGTTTATTACTTACCCACTCATGTTGTAATCCCGTTTTTTCTTTCTTCTTTAATAACTTGAATCTGGTACACAATTATTTAAAACTAGCCGGTATGCGCGCGAAAACAAGACTGAGGAACGACTTTAGAATGACGTAGTAAGCGTCGTTGGTATAATTCAGACATAAACTAAGTGGCTATCTTTGTTCTTTTACCTACACCCTGTGCAAGTTCGAGCAGGAAAGATACAGTTTACGACACACGGCGGTTAAAATAAACATCGTCTCAAATATCAAGCTCTAGGAGCGTGGTACACAGACGCGCCTTTTTAAACGTCAAGCTCCTGGAGCTCGATCCACAGACTAGGGGAACCCCTGAGCTGTGGGGATGCAAAATGGCCAATCTGTGGTGTCTGTGGAACCCTGAGCGGGTTTCGCCACAGACAGAGGTTTCTACACGCCCAGCATACACTAAAACTGCAATTTCTTGTTCCTTGGACTTGCGGAAGCCCTTAAAAGGATCTGAATCATTTTTAAATTAAATTTTCTACCTAGAAAATAGTACTTTTGTAATATATTTGTCAGTAATAATGTTATACAGCTGGTATAATTACTGGGGTACTTGAATGTTCAGTAGATTTTGGGTCATATTTTAATATTATACCACTATTTAGCGAGCCAAGAGTATTTATTTATAACCTTATAATACTATTCACAAAATAATATTACACAAGTCGTGACTCCCATACAATTATTTTACATAAATCAAGTTTTAAGTACAGAACAAAAATGGAGGCTGCCTTTTAAACAGCTTCAAGTAGGCTGTGTATTACATGATATCTTAAAGTCATTTCATACTGTAGGCATTACAATACTACATAAACAATAAATCTGGGTGGTACAAGAGTATCAATATTGTAGGTTCAGTAAATTATATGTAGGAGTTACACAAAAAGATATCTGTTTTTTTCATAAAAAATCCTACCTTGATACTAATGTGATTTACAAAATAAGTAGTAACTTTTATCCACAGAAATTTGATTTTCTTATAAATATATTAAACAAACTACAAAATAAAACCTCCAAATAACCGCTTCGGCCGTTAAGGAAACCGGGGTTTCGTAACTGGTTTCCATGAAGGCTTTTTTTATCCGTCTACGTAACTGGTTTCCATGAAGGCTTTTTTTATACTACTATGTAACTGGTTTCCATGAAGGTTTTATTTATACTTCTACGTAACTGTTACGTAAACTCTTCCGTATGTCTGGCCACTTATCATTTAGAAAGACGTCATCTATCAGATAATAAATTTGCACTTGATATTGATAGAATGTCAATAGTTAATTTTCTTGAATGTAAGCTTACTCTGACTATTGATAAATTACTAAAAATGGATTTAAGGGATATTGAATTCATCTCAACGAAAAGAGGAGGCATTGCTGCCCTACATGGAGGACACAAATATCATCGGAAAAAAAAGTACACGAATGGTAATACATTTTGGCTATGCTGTAATTATAATCGTGGATGCCATGGTAGCATTACTTTTAATGAAAAAAACCAAGTCAACAGTTACAATTCACATGAGTGTTTGCCAAACAATGAACAAAATAAAGTTTTTAAGGAAATTGATAAACTGAAACACGCAACAGGATCTAATTTTGAGTCGATTCAAAAACAGTACAGTGAAATGGTGTACAAATTGGAAAGTGAAGGAATACATTTGATGGCTGACATTCCTCCATACGAAAATAAGAAAACGGGTCTTTTTAGTAATCGGAATAAAATCCTTGGAGTACCTAAAATGCGTTTTCCAACTTCTTGTGCCGTAGTAGTTCCAAAAAAGTTTCAACAAACATTCCTTCTAGCTGATTACTTTAGTGAAGAAGATGACAAGCGAATTCTTATATTCTGTAATAAAAATATCCGATACTTAGTAAAGTGCTTTAAACATATATTGTGCGATGGCACATTCAAGTCCTGTCCAAAAGTTTTTAAGCAAATATACACTATACATGGCTATAATGAAGAAAATACATCTGTAACTCCATTAATATACTGTCTACTCCCAGATAAGACCCAGAAAACCTACGAACTACTTTTTCAGCTTATTGAATCAAACTTTCGAGGCTGGAGGCCGTCTAAAGTAACAATGGATTTCGAAAAGTCTGCTATGAATGCTGTACGTCAAGTATATCCAGGAATAGAAGTCAAAGGTTGCTATTTCCATTACAACAGATGCTTATTCCGAAAGAGTAAACAGTTGAAAATTTCATCACCAGTCAAGAAACGACATGTGTCACGGTGTGCCGGAATAGCGCGATTACCACCGGAATTTATTGCAAGTGGTATTGAGTATGTGATGCGTAGGAAGCCCGCTGGTGAAGATATAAATAGATTCAATACTTATTTTAGAAACCAGTGGCTAAACAATACTGACTTTGAGAAAACTTGTTGCTGTAGCAAGGAACGGATCAGAACAACCAACAACTTGGAAGGTTGGCATAGCCGGATTAATCGGTTCATCGGACAGAAAAATGTTACAGTAGCCAATTTACTAGACATATTAATTAAGGAGACCAAAGTCAGTAATATTTTTAAAACTAACTGTAAGAAAAGTAATCGCTACCTAGAAATTGATACAGAAATTGATAATGCTATAAACGATTTGCAAAACGGGCAAATAACTGTGGGCCACTGCATTGAAATAATTTCACCTTATGCATTTTTATTTTAATATTTTAAGTTTATATTTTAAATAAAACAAGTTATAAATAGTACAACATTGTTTTCAATGCATTCATATCTCTCAGCTGTATTGAATATAGAATGACAAAAAGAAAGTACCTGCTAACTTTTATCGCTTTCTTCTTTCGTAGTCAGTTTCGTACGTGGCTTAAGAGATATTGGATAAGTACTCCTTCGAAACCAGTTACATAGTAGTATAAAAAAAGCCTTCATGGAAACCAGTTACGTAGACGGATAAAAAAAGCCTTCATGGAAACCAGTTACGAAACCCCGGTTTCCTTAACGGCCGAAGCGCAAATAACATGTATTAAAAGAAAATTAAATAGAAAAATGTAAACAAAACTTGCAAAAAAGCAAGCAAAAAAACTTTTTTTTTTTAAAACAGTGTTGGATTAGTATGGAAAAGACTTTTCTCATCTAGTACTTTTAGGCAATATGCAAGTGTTTGACCTTTGTTTCGTACCGTAGGTACGTGTATAGGAGCGCTCAGTGTTGCCAAATGGGTTTTAGGATTCGGGGCTAAATAGTGTCAAAAAAGGGCTAGATGGGGGCTAAATGGGGGCTAAATTGCTTTTTTAATACAAAAAACTAAAAGAATTGAGTTTTGTTAACTATTGTTTACTTGTTACATATATTTTTTGGAACACACAATCAAAATATTAAAAGCAATCTAACTTAAGTAAAAAAAACAACTTAAATGTCCAAGTCCTCATCAGAGGATTCTTCGCCACACAAGATTACACTCTCACTTTGTGCTGACGAAGTTGATGGTTGAGCCTTATATTACCTAAAACGAGATATACCTGTCTCTACGATTGTTAAAAGACGAAAAGAGACAGGTACTCTGACTGACGTTTAGATAATGACATTGACATTTAATGAATTTGAGTGATAGTGTGTGTGGTGTGACCCACTTGAGTGCGTTTAGTTTATGCTAAGTTTTGTTTGAATTTAGAGTTTTAATTTGGGGGCTAGAAATAGGGCTAGGTGCTAAATAATTATTTTAAGGGCTAACAAAGCTAAAATAATTATTTAGCAAAGTGAAAAAAAAAAGAAGTGAGCGACAACTTGACGTTTTGACACCTGTCGCTCACTTCATGTTGGTTGAATGGTGTCTGCGCCCGCGCCGGTCACGGATTCGGGAATATGTTAAAATCCAAGTGAATCTTAGTTGCTATCTAAAGATTAGGTCCGATTCTAGTTGTTGTGGATAGAAGTCCCCGTATGTTGCAAAATAAATTGAATATTATAATTGGTTGTTGTAATTTGAATTTGTTGAGCTGGTAACCTCCCTCTCGACAGAGGCCTATGAGGCGACCTAGGATAGATTTGTGTCTCGCCGTGGGTTACACTCTTTGATCAGGTTTGATTGCGATGCCAACTACAAGGTCACAAGTAACTATTTGAAGAAGGTTTATGCCTTCCGAGTGCCGGGTTGATATTGGTAATAAATTGAAGAAATTGTATGTTGGGCTCCGCGAATCGCGGACAGTCGACGCACCAGACTTGCCATGGGTTAAGCGTCGAACAACCAGGGAGCTAATCAACAATGATTTATGTAACGCAAAACCAATGGCTCTTTTATACATCGCACAGTCAACTGCTACTATTTCAGTCACAGATTTTATACATCGCGCATTCTAAAAACAGTAAAAAAAAAAACGGCAAAACATTAAATAAACAGTCATACAAAAAATGCAGCGCTTATCGTACTTTTCCCGCTCCTGACTGGATGGAACATACTTACCTGCTTTAAACTCCCATCGAAAATGCGGATACCTACCGACTTGAGAAGTATTCTAACTTCAATTGAATGTTAAAATATTAATGCGTATATGGGTAATTCTCATGAAATTCCGAAATACTTGTCCTTAAATTTTTAAAAAAAATTTAACAAACATAACGGTTACGTATATTTATTTCAAATCAACATTACTGTGGCTAAAAGATTTACCTAATATCTTAAAACAATATGTGTAAATAAAAAAAACAGATAATATATAATATCTCCAAAATCATTCCCTCACTATGTCCCAAGGTCTAATTTCAAAAACTTTAATATTATTTAACAACCAAAAAAATATTATGAAAGTCTTGCAAATATGACCGATAGATTAAAAAATAAATAGATAAATAAAATAAATTAATTTTGTTTATAAAGTAATAAATGGATTTCCAAAAATATATAAACACGTGTCTCATAAAAATAAATCATTCCCTCACATTTTTACTGACAATCGATTTATGAACGCATTTTTAAACAAACATGAACGCTACCATTCTTTTTAGAAAGTTGGTAGTACTGTAAATTTTAGAATATGGTGAATTTAACGCGAGCGTTTTGAACTTCGTATTGCAAAAAGATACAAATTTTTTTTTTGTTCAATTACATTTTTGATCGTCATTCCATCACAACCTAAAAGTAACAAAAGGTAAATACTTAAACCGTTATTATTGCATATAGAAGTAGGGTTTTGGGAGTAGTAAACATAAGTAAAATAACTTTTTAAAAGTACGGTTATGGCGCGAATTTTTTTTTGATTATTCTTTATTTTGTCATTCCCTCACCGTCATTCCCTCATATAAATTTGTAGTGAGGGAATGATGACTTTCTGAGGGAATGATTTTTACTATATCTAAGTCTTGAATTTGCTTTTGCGCTCTTGTTGTAGGGTCAAATAATGCCAAGAAAAAAGAAGGTAAGCGAAGAAGAAGCAAGATTAAAGAAGAAAGAATATGATAGGAAGCGTAGGGAGAAAATTAAATCCGATCCTGTAAGTCTTGAAATACTGCGTGAAAAAGAAAGACTTAAATACCTAAAAAAAAAGTAAAAGGCCAAGTAAAACCTATATCTGCCATGAGTTTCAGAGAAAAAAGGCAAAAAAGAAAAAACTGGAAGAAAAATAGTCAAACATACAGAGACAAAACAGCAAAAGTGCGTAAGCAACTCACAAGATTGTTAGACGAGACACCACCTCCTAGCCCAGCACCGGGTATTCAAAATAATAATGAGCTTAGGGATCTGGTAGCTATTCGGAGAAGGCGGCAACTAAGAAGACGTAGAGGAATACTTTATGCGAAAATAGCTAAATTACAGAAAAAATTGAAAAATGAAATCAGAAAAAAAGAGAAATATCGTAAGCGATATGAGAGACAAATCAAAAATGTTCAGACATCTCCTGAAGCTAAAGTATCAGCACTTTTGAAGAATGTCAAAGTTCGTGAAGTTGTGAAAAAGATGCTTCTTTTGTCGGAAGTTATAACTGAACAACTAAAAAATAGGTACAATAATCTAAAAAAACACAACGAAAAGAAGAAATATTTTGAAATTATAAAACCAGATCTTTTGAAGAAGCATAAATTGCTTAATTTATCAAAACAGTTTTTCAGACATGACACATACAAAAAGAGCGGCGCTAGGAAAATTAATACTCAACTGATGAAAGTTAAAAAAGATGTAGGAGATTTTTTAGAAAAAGATGAAAATTCCCGGATGTGTCCAGGCAAGAAAGATTTTGTTAGGTTAAAGGGACAGGTAAAACAAAAACGTGAATTGTGTGACACACTGAAAAATTTGCACAAAAAATTCCTAACGACGGTTGAATATCGGGTAAGCTTGGCAACATTTTGCAGGCTTCGTCCTTTTTGGGTGACTTGGGCGAATATAAAATACCGAAACACATGCCAATGTGTGATTCATGCGAATGTTCAACTGATTATCATGAAATTGCATGAAAATAAAGCATTAGCTTACTGTAATCTAACAAGATTTCTAGCGATGATAACATGCAATGTCCATTCGACTAAATGTTTGTTACGAGGATTGTTCAAACAAGAGGGTGGAATATTATCTTCCAAACCCAAGTCAAATAGTGACCTATCATCAGTGGATGTATGAAACTACATCCTACGAAAAAAATGGAAAGATGAAGACAGCAAGAAAACCTGTTAAAAAAGAGATCAAGGTTCAACTAAGAAAACTAGTGCTATACTTGGAAGAAACGTTGCCTTCTTTTTTTAAACATGTTGCCACGATAACACACCAGTATCAAACCATCTCAGAACTTAAAAAGAATTTCAATGACAATGAAATCCTAATTCATATAGATTTCAGTGAAAACTATTGTTGTAAATACAATGAAGAGATTCAGGCAGTTCATTTTGGGGGTGCAAGGCAACAAGTCACACTCCATACAGGAGTGTTATATTTACGTGACAATGATACTATTAGACCACAAAGTTTTTGTTCTCTTTATAATAATAACAGGCACGATACTATGGCGGTATGGGCACACTTAGTACCAGTTTTTGAATGGCTAAAAAATCAAAATTTAAACATTCACAGAATACACGTACTAAGTGATAGCCCTGTAAACCAATACAAAAACAAGTTCATGTTCCACTTTGTAAATAATCATATAAATAATTTATTTCCGAGTGCAACATTTTTTTCATGGCATTATTCAGAACCCGGCCATGGCAAAGGTGCGCCTGATGGTGTCGGTGGTACTTTAAAAAGAACTGCCGACAAAGCGGTGGCTGAAGGCCAAGACATCGTAGATTTGAGTTCACTCAAAAACATTTTGTTGGCTAGATGTTCTTCAATAATGCTCTTTGAAGTCACCACTACTAATATCACAGAGATTGAAGACTTAGTCAATCAGTCACACAACATCACTGCATTCCGTGGAACTCAAAAGATTCGCCAGTTTGTCTTCACTGGTTATCGTCTGGAGTTTAGAAGCCTTTCATGTACTGAATGTGTAGAAAAATGTAGACATTTTCATCTGGGGTATTACTCATCTTCGAAAACTTGCATTAAAAAAACAAAACGCAGTGAAGTCCAAACACGAACCATGTTAAACCAACACAAGCATGGTGAACATTCATCAAATGATGTTATTTGCAAAGATAACAATTCTAGTTATAATATAGGTGAATACGTTCTTATCAAATGGGATGAAAAAGTTTACCCAGGGGAGATACTATCAGTTTCTGAAGAAGGAGCTTTAGTAAAGTGTATGAAAAGAGGAACCAAATCTTGGAGATGGCCAATAATTAAAGACGAACAGTTGTATCCCTTTTTTTTTTTTTTTTTGGAATGATATTATGCAGAAGATTGAGCCCCCAAAATTGATTAAGAAGGGATGTTATTCTGTAAAGGAAATAGACAAATTTATAGTGATTAAACCAAGTTGAGAATGTTTCAGTAACTTTGAGACAGAAAAGAGAACCAAATTAAAAATATTTGGTTCTCTTTTCAGTCTAGTAGATTTTTCAGTTAAGTGTTTTTTATTGTTTCGTTTTGTTTGCTTTAACAGGCCTTTATTTTATTATTTAAAAGTATAAAACATTTAATTACTAAATAAATAGATTATAAAAAATAAACATATTTTTATTTTACAAGGTTCATAAATTGTTCGTAATGGTCATTCCCTCACCTGTGTCGTCATTCCCTCACATTCGTTTTTTTAAATTTGCTTATGATTCTCATAAAACACATTTATTCTGGGGACCACTATACATATAATTGAATACTGGTAGCATTAGTACTACGAAATCCATAGAAAATAAATACAAATTTATTCCATTATTTTTCAGTTTATAATGACCGAATTTCGGGATTTCATGAGAATTACCCATATATTGTGTGTACATGTGTCAATAAATACATAAATATTATTGTGTGTAACATAAATACTTAAATACAATTATATTTATCTATGTTGGTGTGCGAAACATTCCGGCAGGCACAAAGGCTTGCCGTCACACCCCGCACAGTAAGAGATTGTTCTCTTTGAACAAATCGCGCACTTGCGTCGAAGAGGGCGAGGGGCCGATCCTGCGACGGTACGTTCGTGGTCGAAATACCTCGGTAAATGATCTCTTGACTGCTGTCTGACGGGTTCTATGCTGCGTAATGTGTTGTGACGCTCCAACAACTGAATCACCAAAGTTCTGCGGAAGCTTCGATGATTCATTTGTTGGTTTGCCTTGAACATAATATACGCGTTTAATACGCTAACATTCAAGAGTCGTCGGAAAAACTTCTTGTGCCAAACCGTTGTCCTCTTTCTTTCGATGGGGTACATTGCCAACATTTGATCCTTCTTGTCGATCCCTCCCATACAGATGTTGTAATCATGTATGAGAGCAGGCTTTGTGACATCATTGCACGTGACTGTTGTCAACCCATGGTATGTTGTGATAAGGGCAATGCGCTTCTTATCACGCCATACGATGATGTCAACATCACCCGATGTGCAGCCACATACGTGGCCAACGGCCATGTCTTTGGCTTTCAAATTCGTCAGCTCAGCGGGAACCAACTGACGATTTGTTCTGAGAGTTCCCACGCAATCGAACCCCAGAAGTTTCAACTCTCGCGCAAGGGCGGGAGAATTATAATAATTGTCCATTCAGACAGTGTGTCCTTTGTGCTCAAGTCCATGGAGAAGTCTGGGCACTAAGGACGGAATTTTCCCCGATATAGGATTAATATCCTGTGTGTCCGCGGAGGATTGCCGTGCTTCCACCTCGAAACGCCACAGGTAGCCTGTCTCGGACTCATATATTTCGTAAGTCTTGATGCCTACTGCGGCTGCCTTGTTTGGGATGTGTTGCCTAATGTTTAATTGGAAGTCATACTTTTGAGGGAAACACGCGCCCGGTGGCAGAACGGACGCTGCAGGCAGCTCCATGGCTGCAGCAGGCGGCTCCACGACTGCACTGGGCAGTTCCACGGCTGACTCAGAGGATGCTGCAGCTGGCGGCTCCAAGGACGCTGCAGTGGGCGGCTCCGCAGATGCTGGGACAGTGATTCGGCGAGTGGGTGGCCATGAGGGTTCGACCACGAGTGACGCCGCATGCTCACTGTCACTGTCACTGTCCTCATCCGGCTCGTAAAAAGGCCGCAACACCCTTGGCAGTATTAATGGCTGCAGCTCCTCATCGTCACCGTCAGAATCGCCAGATTCTTCAGACTCATCGCTGCCTGTTGAATGAAAAAATACCAACAATGCACATCATATTAAATTTAAACGCATAAAAGTTTGGATGTAATGAGGGATATTTGTTGCTCTTCGATGCAAAAAAAAAAACTACTGAACGGATTTGGATGAAATGTGAAATTAGTAACAACTAAACTAAATATTCTGGTATTATCCTTTGAGTTGAGTCTAAGTGGGTCGAGTGGGCGAGGATCAGTTCTAAATTACCGTAAAAAATAAGTTTTTCTATTTCGTTATCCCGCAAGGGACGGCGTGGAGCTGGACAGCGCAGAGCAGGGGCAGGGACAGCTGTTACTGGGACAGGTACTCTGGAAAACAGTTTGAACATCAGCAATCATGAAAATGAAACGGGTAGTTAATTATCAGATAATTACCGGTTAGCATAAAGTCGCACTGCGCGTAGACTTGACGTAGATGGCGTCGAAGTCAGTCTGTCGACAATTTCGACGTTTCTGTATAAAAAAAGAAGTTTGTAAAATACTATAAAACTAGCTTAAGTGACTGTTTTTATTATCTTTGTAATGTAAAGATTTGTTGTGTAACATGATGTCAAGCGTACTCACGCAGCTGGAGACGGTGGATTAGAACATAGCAATTCCATCAACGTTTCAGCTGCTGACAACCTGTTGAGTCTACCGCCAGCGCTGTCTGCAGTCGATGATCTTAGAAAGAAAAACGGTAAAGTTACCAAGAGATCAAATGTAATAAAACTGTAGACACATACTTAAATACTCACGGCAAAGGGGGCGATACAGAACGCGCGATCGCCATCCCGCTACCACCAGCGCCCTTTGAAGTCGATGATCTGAGAAAGAAAAACGGTAAAGTTACCAAGAGATCAAATGTAATAAAACTGTAGACACATACTTAAATACTCACGGCAAAGGTGGCGATACAGAACGCGCGATCGCCATCCCGCTACCACCAGCGCCGTTTGAAGTCGATGATCTGAGAAAGAAAAAAGGTAAAGTTACCAAGAGATCAAATGTAATAAAACTGTAGACACATAATTAAATACTCACGGCAAAGGTGGCGATACAGAACGCGCGATCGCCATCCCGCTACCACCAGCGCCGTTTGAAGTCGATGATCTGAGAAAGAAAAACGGTAAAGTTACCAAGAGATCAAATGTAATAAAACTGTAGACACATACTTAAATACTCACGGCAAAGGTGGCGATACAGAACGCGCGATCGCCATCCCGCTACCACCAGCGCCGTTTGAAGTCGATGATCTGAGAAAGAAAAACGGTAAAGTTACCAAGAGATCAAATGTAATAAAACTGTAGACACATACTTAAATACTCACGGCAAAGGTGGCGATACAGAACGCGCGATCGCCATCCCGCTACCACCAGCGCCGTTTGAAGTCGATGATCTGAGAAAGAAAAACGGTAAAGTTACCAAGAGATCAAATGTAATAAAACTGTAGACACATAATTAAATACTCACGGCAAAGGTGGCGATACAGAACGCGCGATCGCCATCCCGCTACCACCAGCGCCGTTTGAAGTCGATGATCTATAAAAGAGATCCACAAGATCAAATGTAATAAAATCAGCAGACACATATCTATACAATATGTCGTTTTGCATCCTCGTCAAAATTTAGGAGGTTGTCATAAAAGTCATAAATAATCAATTAAAATTACGAGACCTGAATAATAATAATAACACCCTTTTTTATTAGTTGTTAAAATTTAATCGTATTTCAGAATAATCCTTAACTTGAAATTGGAGAATCACTCTCTGCGCTTTAGCGCCAATTGTCTCTGTGTGCGTGAGTGTATGTGAGTCCCTTAGATTGTCGTGAGTATCTACGGTCAGCTGATTAATAAAACGTTAGTTTTGCTTATTACGTTTTATTGCAAATTGCAGATTTTATTAACCTTAGATGTTAATTAATAACACTTGTTTTTATTATTAAGATCTAAGAATACGTACTAGGATTTATCTACTTATCTACGTTATCAGCTGATTGATAAAATGTTAGTTTTGCCATTTTGCTTTATTCTGTTTTATTGCAAATCTACCGATTTTGCTAAGAATACATACCTACTAGGATTTAGGTACAACCTGAGACGTTTTGCTAGGCTGTGGCACATTTATTTGTTGTGAGCGCGGGATTTAGTTTAGGTAGGTAGGTACTTGCTGCCGGCGGCGGCGCGGCTGCGGTGCGCGGCGGCGGGACGCTCTTGGCGCATTGTAGGTAAATTCATGATTTATGAGTACCTAATTATTAGTAATGATTTTGTTTTTATTATTTGTAGATTAAATTGGTTGATTTTAAATTTCCCTTCCTACTTTAACGGGCTGAGGACCGACAAAAATACCTACCTTAGTAGTTAGTACTTAGGTATTTTTGTGTGCTTGCTGCCGTGGCTCTCGCTGGAAGTACTCCAGGATATCTTCCTGCAAGGCGACAGGCAGACCTTCACTGCCGCGAGCTTGAGCATGTCGGGGTACGTCAAACTGCCGAAAATCCCGCAGTCTCTGTGTAGCAGACAGCATAACGCTCTGCGTTGGCGGTTCCCTATTGGGAAACCGTTCTGCGAACATCCGGATGGCTCCACTGATGGCATCACAATCACATAATTCACGTATACGACCGAAGCACACTTATGGAGCGAAATTTGCGATACACTCACGGCCGGCGGCGAAATCACTTGAACTAATTTAATATTTTTTTTGCATTGCGCCGGGCGCCCGGGCGCGGGAGTGGGGCACCACAGGGAGAGGGGTGCGCGGGCGGCGTCTATTGTGTTGTGGTTTTATCGTTTGCGATTCTTTGTGTGTGTGCGCGCGGTCAGCGATCCTAAACCTAGTCTTAAGATGGGCCGCATTTTCACCGGGGTGGTTTACTGATTTCCGTAAATAAGAAAACATTAAAAAAAAAACACCTACCTATTTTATTATTGATTCGGGTCTAGAATCACTAGCATAGTTACCTCCTTGAATTTGACGAGGATGCAAAACGACACATTGTATATATACTAAAAAGCCTCTAAAAAAGAAAAGACAGTTAAAACCCCTGTATTTAAAGAATATAAATAAACAATCTTAAAAATATTTACTTTGCTCTCAGTCGTAACGGCACCTCTAATGTTTTGCCCTTTGGCCATGATGACAGAGGTCCGCAAAAAATTCTAAAACAAAAAATAATACAAAACAGGTAGGTAAATGAAAAGTAAGTATATATAAAAAATAATATATACTTACGTTTCCAAAGCTTTTGGGTGAGACACAGTAACGTCGCATACGGGGAGTGCGGATAATACTGAATCTCGTGTGCGTTCGTCAACGCGTGTACGCGCACCTCGTGTACGCACACCACCACGACGACTCACTCCACACCGCCACCGCGTGTACCTACCCCTTCAGTATTTACCATGCCGGCACCATCACCCCCCGCTGTGCCACCACCTCGGCCACTACCACCTCTCTCGGTACCACTACCTTGCCGACGATTTTTTGACCGCATGCGTGGCCTTTTAATAAAGAAAACAAAAAAGCACACATCACACACATGCATTGCGTGAAAACCATATAAGTGCACCATGCAATAGCAAAACAATCTTTAAAAATACCTAGGTGTTATATCAGAGAAAGGGTTCAATACTTTGAATTGACCACAATTTTCAGTTACCTCAGTTATTAGTTAGTAGTTTTTAGTACTTAGTTAATTTAACAAACGATATAAAAAAGAAAGTAAAATCCGACTTCAATAAATTGTGCAATAACGCAAACTACTGAACCAATTTTGATAAAATTTATATGGGACCAATTTGAACATACCTTAAAACCATATATACCATAACCTTTTAAACAAAAAATATTTTTTCAAATCTCCTCCTCCTTTTTGAAGTCGGTTAAGAAGAAATAATTAAATTTTATTTATTTTCATTATATATTTCATTAATAAATATTTTTTAATTCTTAGTAATATTCCATAATCTTTTTTCTAAATAAAAAAAACTTGAGAGGTGTCAAGGGACACCCGGATGGAACGAAGTTAACTTGCTATCGTTAAGCAAATGTTTTCCGACTTTCAAGCGATTTTCGACCTTATTGACATTTATGCAAACACCGGACTTTAATGAAGGAGCAATGTTAACTAACGAGAATGTGAGAAAAAACAAACTAAATTTTAAATGTCAATAAGGTCGAAAATCGTTTGCACCTGTTTTTTTAACTTGCTTAACGATAGCAAACTAAAAAAAGGTTCAAGCGATTTTCGACCCTCCACCCCACTCCACTCCGCTCCGCTCCACTCCACTCCACTCCCTTTCGCAACGCGCGATAAGGAACTTCGTTCCAAAAATAATAAATAAATAAATTTCGACTCGCACTAGGCCGTTCTTATAATCCAACAACAAAAATAAATTATATTTATCAAAAAAAAAATATTTGTAAGCAAACGGCTATTCCATGTTATGCGAACATTCTACTGGCGGCCATTAAAACTCAGAGGAGGCGTCTGTGGGGCAACCCGATACGGGATTCGACCTGTCTGTGACGAAACCCTATTTGGGGCTCTAATCGAACGGTACTAGTTATCGTCATTATTTAGAAAATATAGAACGTTCTATTAGTGGTAGAGTTTAGTAAAACGAATCTACGTTAAATTATCATTACAGCAAAGTAATATGAACTGCATAAATATGTTATTTAATGTTCAAAAAGCCAAAAGCATTGTGCGGGTAAGGGCCAGGCAAGGGTTAGGTTGCCGTTTTAACGCTGTTTTTTGACTTCTGTTCGTTAGACACACACTTAATTCTAATAAAAACTGAAAGATTACTTACATATTAAGCACTTCTCGAATTACTCTAATCGGCAAATACACTGTATTTATTCCCTTTTTGTATTATAACACTGCGCGGTCTTCACCTCGACGCGGCCGTTATTTTACTGGCGGTTTGGCGGTAATTTCTTCTCTACCGAGAACTCAAAACGACGCTTGCTAGCTGTCCTGCTCTACGTAGACGCGTTTGAATAAGTTAAACAAAGATAAAAGTAGTTTTATCGCTGTGTTTGCACAGTAAATATGTGAGCATAGACAGCGCCCCGGAGCGGGGCGCGCCACAGACGCGGACTTTTGACGTGCGACCCTTTGCGGGGTTCACCACAGTTGAGGGGAGCATAAATGAACACAATAATTAACAATCAGTATTAATTAGATTCCTTTATATAAGAAGCTGGTAATAAGTCATTTTATTTAAAAATGTAATAACTGTTATTTGACCATTTTTTTGTTTCGTAAGTACTTTTTCATACTTTTCGTCGAAATGAATATAATAATAATAAGAATAATAATAATTTATTTGAATTCATAAATAACAATGTTAACAATAACAAAAATACATCCGTAGGTGCAATAGACCTTAGATAGTTAACAAGCTGGTAAGTGTTGCAACCAGAACCCTTGCTAAGTTATAAAATAACTTGTATTAAGGGCGCTGGTTCAAGCCCTTGACATAGGTACCATTGGATACAGAAAGTTAGAGACTAACGTTAACATCATCAACATTTTTCCACAATGAGTTTAAAAGATTATATTAATAAATGGTTAGTATGATTTGTATTTGTGTAAAATAATGTGTGTGTATTGTGTGTGGGAATGTCCGTGCGTGTAAAAGTAGGTTGGTTTGAGGGTGGGTGGTGTGATGATTATTAGTGTACTGTGAGTGTGTGTTCGAGTAATGGTTTTGGTGCATGGGTTTTTTATTTTAATATTACGGCGGGTTATTTTCGGAAAAGAGTAGGCGTTCAGAATCATGGTAATTAACAGTAAGCAGAAAATCAGTCACAGCTTTTTTGAGGGAGGTTCTAGAAAGAGAGTAAAATTTTAATTTTCTGTTGAGTTTGGTATAGAGCTGTGGGCCTTGAAAGCAGAGAAAACGTTTGGTAAATGAGTAATTACATTTGTAGTGCTGACATATTAAGTCTTTACGTCTCTTGGTGATATTCAGATATGGGGTATTTTGATGTTGCAGGAGGACAGCGTTGATCACAAAGAGTTGTCTGACGGTAAGAACTCTGCAGCATTTGTATAATTCCTCAGAAGGGAAGAGTATGGGACGAAATGTGCTCACCTTCAACACGGCCCTTTGCGCTCTTTCCAATTTCAGCAATGTCGTCTTGGGAGCTCCACCCCACACAGGCACACAATACGACAACAATGATTGACAAAGTGCAAAGTAGACTCTTTTGACAATCTGCGGTTCTGCCACGTGACGAAGAGTCTTAAAAACGTATATCAGTTTTCTTATTCTAGTTGTAAGTAAATCTATGTGGGCCTTGAAATTCAAATTGTCATCAAGAGTTACTCCGACGTATTTGATGGTTTGAGAGCGTGCGAGTGTCGGACAAGAGCAAACGGTATTTGGACGGACGCACGAGTGAGCGATTAGAGAATAAGAGTCCGGGGGCTGTGTTGATTGACGCAGAGAAAAGCAGAGTATTTTTGTTTTTTCAGTGTTTAGGGTTAGTTGGTTGACGTTTAGCCAGTTTATAACTCTGTCTAGTCCACTCTGCGCCGTATCGAAAACCTCTTGCCAGCTGTCACCTGTAAAGGTAAGAGCGGTGTCATCAGCAAAAGCCGTAATTTTACCATTATGGAGGGGAAGATTACACAGCTGATTTACGTAGACCAAGAAGAGTGTAGGACCAACCACACTCCCCTGTGGAACGCCAAAAGTAACAGGAAGTTCACCACTCATGTAATCGTTAATTTTAACACACTGAGTCCTGTTGCTTAGATAATCTCTGAAAATGAGGAGCGGGAGGTTCCGTATTCCCAGTTCCTCGAGTTTCAGCACTAGGTCGGGAATAGAAACTGTGTCGAAAGCTTTTTTAAGGTCTAAGAATACTGACAGTACTTTCTTTTTTGCATCAATGTTTTTCACTATGTGAGTTGTTAACTCTAGAACGGCATTATTAGTTGACTTACTTCGTCGGAAGCCAAATTGATTATCCGAGAAAAGTTTCTTATCTTCGAGGTATTTAATAAGTCTCTTGTTGATAATGCGTTCCAGGATTTTAGAGATTGCGGGCAATACTGCAATAGGACGGTAGTTGTTCACACAGTTTCTACTTCCTCCCTTGTGGATAGGATGTACAATAGCCTTTTTTAGGTACAGTGGGAATACACCGGTATTGAGGCAAAGGTTAAATATGTATGTGAGTGGAGGGACAAACCACCGTCTATAACGTTTCAGAAACTTGGTAGATATGTTGTCCCAACCAACAGCAGAATCATTTTTCAATGACAAGAGCAAAGTCTCAACCTCATCTTCGTCAGTGTTTACCATAGCAAAGGAGTGTAGTGGCGAGATCGTAGAATAAGAGACTTGGGAGGGGCCTTGGGTTTCACGATGGTAAGAAAATGCGTTAGCAAGATTCCTACCTATGTTAACAAAATACTCATTAACAGTGTCAACAGATTTTTGAGGAGAGGGAAGAGAGGTAAGTAAATCGGTAGCGGGAATTTTCGGGGTTTCAGTATTAGTTACTCTCCTTATCACTTGCCAGGTCTTTTTGTTATCATTGACAGCCTCTCTCAATTCAGCCCGATCAAACTCTCTCTTAAGTTTTTTTAAAATCTTAGTGCAATAGTTTCTATATCTTTTGTATGTTATCTTTAGTATTATATTATCTGGCGACAGTTTGAGTTTCTTATGCATAGCATCTCTGTTACGCATACAACGAAGCATGCCGGCGGTCATCCATGGTTTGAGTAAACGTTTATGATTTGGGGTCCTCAGTATTGTTGTATTGGAGCGTATAATGTTGATAATAGTGTCGACAAAATAATTAGTTGCTTGATTAGCATCATTGTGTTCGTAGATCGGTAGGAAATTGGTATTATTTATCACAGAATCTACTCCGTCGTAATTGATTTTATGAATAAATTTGGTGTTAGAACTTGATCGCTTTCGAATGTACTTGTTATGCCGTTTTTTTTGTTTGAATATGGCTGTTCTTGAGTTTGGAGTCAAAATGCTTGGCTTCTTCTCGGAGCTTCTGTAAGAATAAAAATATACTTCGATGCTTGGGAATTTTCACATTTATCCGATGGTGCCACCCCTCAAGAGCGTTTTTAGTGCAGTGGCGTTGTCCAGAGCAACTAAGAAGCGCAGGGTTCATTCTTGGATACTACTTTGTGTAACTGGTATGTCATCCTTCAATACTATCTTCAACTTGATGGGTGCATCTTTAGTCTTCAAGGGTTTGTAGTTATCTATAATTTCTTGCAGAGTTGGATTTTGATCATCATAACTAGAAAACATGCAAATAACATTTTGATATGAACTATCGTAAAATTGAGGCCTTATCTCAACTGAACCCTTATCAATAACTGTGATGGTGTTTACCCAAAACGGCTGACCTAAAATTACCTCGTATGGTATCACGTTAGCAGGTACAATATAAAAACTAATATTGTAATTATGATTATCAATAACTAAATCTGTGTCGAACTTACCAATTGAAAGCACCTTACAAGAACCCAAGCCAGTCAGTAACATCTTCTCGGGTTTGTATACACAAACTAACTTCAATAATAACTCGACCGTAATTAAATTTAAATCACTACCAGTGTCAATCAAACAATTCGCCGTATAGTCACGTATTTTAACCTCTTTTATTACACTTTTATTTATTAACTGATCACTTTTGTTTACATTTAGTATGTACGTTGATGACAGATGTCACTCTCACCTACTGAGCGAATGAACTGCTGTGACTCCATGAAGGTGTAGATAAAACTGGAGCCCAGACTTTGAATACCTACTTGAAGCTCAAAAAATGTATCGCTATCTCGCTCTCTGTGGTCTCACTCTCTCTTTCTAACTTAGGACAACCTCTATTCTCTCTCTCTCTCTCTCTAGACCACAGAGAGCGAGATGTTTTGTAGGTATTTGCCTCAAACTTTTGTTCGAAGTCTTGACTCCAGTTTTATCTTTAACTTCATGTGTGACTCGTACTGGCAGACCGAACCGACGTTTGATATCGGCTCACTCACTCGCTCCTCCGAACTGTCGTCATCATCCGCGTTCGCAGCGCCCCCTGACGATTGATTTTGATATTGAACGAACATCGGTCGCCGATCCGATTTTGTTGCGCCGCCATGATTGTTTGATGGTTTTTTAGGTTCTGTTGATGTGCCCGACGCCTTGCATTCCGAACCCATGTGCCCAAACTCATTACATTTAAAACATTTGACGCCTTTAAGACAGGGACTCAACACATGCCCTTTTTCACCACACTTGTAACAGCGCTGAACCACCTATTTAGCTTCGGCGTCCCCTTTTTTTTATAGGTGGTAAAAATCATCAAACGACTCCTTCCGCCATGGGTAGGGCGGAAGGGACTGTCAGACTTTCACTGACTAAAAACCCACCCTGTTCCTTCTGTTGCCCTTTACGTTCCGGGGCTTCGATTCCGTACTTCGATATTTTGATTTTCGATATATTGAACTTCGATTAAATGATCATTCGATCAGCATTCGATATTTTGATTTTGGATATTTTGATTTTCGATATTTTGATTTTCGACATTTTGATTTTCGACATTTTGATTTTCGACATTTTGATTTTCGATATTTTGATTTTTGATATTTCGATTTTCGACATTTTGATTTTCGATATTCTGATATGTATGCAAACAAATACATTGTACAAAGGCGGACTTAATGCCTTAGGGCCTTTTCATTGTCATGCGTGTTTGCGCCCGCGTGCAGGCCAGGTACGCATGCGTGCTGCGGACCGCACGCAGAGCATTAGTTTCGCTTCGCCGCCACGGTATTGTGCGTGTCGCCAGGAAGAGAACCCGTGTCAAAATGAATGTTCATATTGATCATACAACCTGCGTGCGACCTGCTTGACAGTAAAAACAACACTGACTGTCAAGGTTCGCCACACGCACACGGGCGGCACGCATCCGTGCGAGCCACCCGCGATCCGCGTGCGTGTGGCGCGCATGACAATAAAAACATGTATGATACGATAGGTTGCGGGCAGCACGCATGCGTGCCTGGCCTGCACGCGGGCGCAAACACGCATGACAATAAAGGTAAGGACAAACTGAGTCTACACACGCAACGTATGCGACGCAACGTCGGAGAGTTGGTGTGCACACTTGTCCCGCGTATGCAACGCATATTGAAATCAGACGCTGTTGTATTTTTCTTCAGGTGTACAATGTTTTCTGATTCTGAATTTGAGGAAGATTTATTACGTTTGTTATTTTTAAATGTACATTTCCGCGCCAGAAAAACAAAAAAAAGTTAAGAAGAGAAGATATTGGGTTCATCCTAACTAATATTATAAATGCGAAAGTAACTCTGTCCGCCTGTCTGTCTTTCTGTCTGTCTGTCTGTCTTTTCTTCACGCCTAAACTACTGAACCGATTTGTGTGAAATTTGGTACAGGGTAAGTGTGAACCCCAACAAAGGACATAGGCTACTTTTTATTCGACTTCGACTTCGACTTCGTCTGCGTCTGCGATAACCGACATATACGCGGACGAAGTCGCGGGCAAAAGCTAGTGAAATAAATAAAGAAATGCATTGCGTATGTAATGCAATGCATTGCGTAATGTAGAATCGCGATATTCTGTAGATTTAATATTATAAATGGCTTCATATCGCCTAACCAAATCAATGAGTTGTTCGTCTCCCATTTAGCGTACAACCCGCTTGCCGCTACGTCCAATTCGTGTCTGACGCGCTGCGACCGTAAGCTCTAGAAACACACTGGTCTTACGCGTGGGATAGCGTATGATTATCCCCTCCACCTGCCCACGCCGATCTGGATCGACAGATCTTACGTTGCGTGGGACACGTGTCACAGCGTTGCGCATGACAAGTGTGTTTCTAAGTCATCTGTTTTCATACTGTTTTCATACAATTTTAAGAGTTTAGATGTCATAATGCGTCGCATACGTTGCATACGTGGGCTCAGTTTGTCCCTACCTTAAAAAGGCCCTTAGGCATTTTCTACCAGTCTACCTTAGGGTGATGCAGAAACAAAACATAGTAGGTGCACAGGTACAGAATATTTCCAAGAATAAATATAATAATAAATACTTAAATACATACAGACAAACAAAATATACAAATTAGAGAGAGGTAAAAATACAGTGGTCCCTATTGAGCTATTTACCGACCAGATGTCAGGCAATTTATTTTTCGGAGCAAATAGAAAGAGTTTTATTATAATCCTCCTTTCTATTCTTTATATGTATTTATAAATGTGTAAGGTATATATATTATAATTTTATATATGTTTATGTATATTATATGGCATTTTATAGTAAGTATGTAGAATTTAATTATTTTGTACTTGTGTACACTTAATTTTTTTTTGTGTAAAATTTTTTTAGTACCTTTATTTATTCTCTAATTTTGTTGTTTTACTGTCGTACAATAACTTGCACCTACCATGTATCTCTTCACCACCTTTGGTCGACTGTTAGAGAATGCCTAAGGCATTAAGTCCGCCTTTGTACTTTTGTGCTTAAAGTTTAAATAAATAAATAAATGGAGGCACTTTTTGCAAGTTTGTCTTTAATGTTTCGAGGTTTTGAGTAGTCCTTTTCTTATAAGTACCATTGACTTAGTATTTGGAAAACCAATCAGTGACTCACTGCATCCTTGGGTAACACTTTTCCTTTTAGTATTTCAAAAGCCTCAGGTATCTCAACGCGGCCAAATGACGCATTTTGTGAGCAAAAGACGTCGATTCTGAGTATTGTTTGGAGAGACCAGTAGACTGGATATGCTTCCAAATATTTTGAGCCAGATGGAAGTAACAACACTTGTTTAGTTTCAGGAAACACATGTTTCACCGCATTTATTGACGCCATTTCGAAGTCAGTAATTACTACGTCAGGTTGCAAATTGGTTCCAAATTGAGATGCTCGCGACTTGAGAAGCTCAAAAATAAGCAATAAATTCCCTCATTTTTGTTGGACAGGAGCCCAAACACCAATGGTACCACTCCAAATAATCCGTGCACCGTATTTTGATAAAAAACTACTGGACAGGTACGAAATGTACCATCTAGGATCCAAAATGGTGACAGCTGGAGAAGTCTTGTGTGAGCCAGCAGAAAATTACTGTATTTATCTGGAATGACTAGATTATGGAGCTTTTTTGGAGATGTAATTACACCATTCATCCTTGCTCTATTTACCACCATTCTCATCGCATTTATATTGGGTAAGTAGGGGGCACTTCCACTAGGAATATCTTGAATCGCCGCCTGTATTACCTGTGCCGGTCCATCCATACTATGCTTCGCTCGTCTTTTCAATCTAGCTCTCAATTTTAAGTCATCTATTACTTGTGGTTCAGGACTGTGACAATGCTCGTTATTATATTTTACTAGCGGCCCGGTACGTGCTTCGCTACGTATAAAGTGAAATAATAAAAAAAAAATGGAAAATCAAATTCATTTATTAAAAAAAATATTTTATTAATTGCTAGCTATTTTAAAACTTGATCCAAAACATTTGGATAAATAATATTTTTTGTTTTTTCATTTTGATCATGAATAAACAAACGGCTGGGGGTACCGACTCTGGAACAAGCAACATAAAGTTGGCCATGTGAAAAATATGATTCCTCCAAATTCACACCACAAACGTGGAGTGTTTGCCCTTGGGCCTTGTTGATGGGCATCGCAAATGATAAACGCACAGGATATTGTAATAGTTTGAATTGAAATGGCATATCAGTTGGATTCATAGGAATACGCGGTATCAAACAAACTTCTCCTTTTGATTTAGCTTCAATCTTTAGGCGGCGGCGACCTCTCGAGTCCGGACCTGGTTCAGGCTATGCTCCGGGGCGAGAGGGAATGGGATGCAGTCACCTCCTTCTGCGAAGCAGTAATGCTAGCGAAGGAGGAGGCGGGCCGCGTGAGGGAGAGAACATCCTCCACCTCACACCCCAGCCACCGCGGGAGACGCCCAGGGCGTCGGACGTCGAGAGACGACATCCGGCCACCGTAGGCGCGGGCTTGCGGACGGCGAGTAATGGGTAGCTCGATCAAGGACCATGCCCGGGTCGACGGCGCGTTCTGTTCGCGCGCGCCTCAAAGAGCTGTCAGCATAGGGACGGGGCCAAAATAGGGGCCAAACTCCTATCATTTTGTAGGTGAATACGCATATTAATGTTCAGTGTCAATTTTTGTACATATCTCCAAAGAACTGATGACTTCAAACAGGCATAAATTTATTTCATCAGCAGGAGTTGATCGAGGAATGACAGGCAATGTTTGGCGAAAATCCCCTGACAGTAATATCAAAGCACCACCAAAATTACCACCTGTTGATTACCACGTAAATCTTGCATTGTTTGATTAAATGCTTCTAGTGATTTTTTATTCGCCATTGTACACTCATCCCATAAAATAATTGACGTTAATCGCAGAACTTTTGCCATAGCAGAATTTCTGGAAAATTGCAAGTTGGAGTTTCAATCACCTGTACATTCAATGGCAATTTTAATGCAGATTGTGCGGTCCAACCACCTTCTAATAATGTTGCAGCAATTTCCGAAGGTGTAAGTGCAATTTTCTGTTCCGATCGAATAGTCGCATCCAAGAAATATAATCCACCTGCATTATTGGAAACGGCTTGCATGATTCTGTCATATACATGTTTTTGCTGAATATTCAATTTGGTTATATTCGATTGTACAAATAAACGCAAATCATTAGAATTGAATTTCATGCTCATGTTGCAATTCACGATCAAACAAATCATGCATCTCACGATTTGATGGTCATACCCAATTGTACTAATGCTTTATTTGCAATCGTTACACACATATCTTCAATTATTATCAAAGCTTCGTTGTCCATTTCCAAGGTAATCAACAAATCAGGATTTCTTGCATGATGACGCATACGAATTAAAATATCTTCTGCCATATAATGTTTATACACACATCAAAAGTGTCTAGGGATCAATATATTATTATTACCAAATACATCTTGATCCCTAGACACTTTTGATGTGTATATTTGTTCCATAATTCAAGTGGATTTGATGGCATACATGTTGATAATATAATGGCAAATGCAATGGCGAATTGGTATTTTTAGAGGAATTAGAACAATACATGTCGAGAAGGAAAAATAATTTATTTTGAATAACTATCATCTATTACCCACCAGTGGCCATGCAGGTATGAATAGAATGGCGAATAATATTAAAAGAAAATATTACTGGCCAGGGTTAGATAAGAATATCCAAAATAATTTTACTGTTAAAAAATATATTTTTAAAAACAAGCTTTAATTTAAAATCCATACAATATTGATTATTGGACATTGTATTGTCATCAGAACTAAAGGTGTATCAGCTCAATCGGATACCAACAATTGGTCGAAAACTGGTTTGCAAAATTTGAAAGGACAACTTATTTACATACATACATACTTACATACGAACAGTGCAAGCTAAATAAAAGCTTGTAAAAATTATAAGTAAATGTGAGATGTGTCAGAAAATGAAACGAAGCAGATATACGAGACAACCCATGACTATAACTACTACAGCATTAGCTGCTTTTGCAATTCACGACTTAGTTGGACCTTTCGACAGGGATGAGTCAGAAAATTGTTATATTTTAACCCTACAATGCGAGCTGACAAAATACATAGAGGCATATCCATTACCCAACAAGGAAACGCTAACTGTAGCCAAACCACTAGTAAACAATTTTATCTTAAGATTCGGCATCCCTAAATCTATAGCTCAGAATTTATCTCTCACCTTATGGATCAGGTATGTAGGCTATTAGAAATAGAAAAGTTAACATCAACCGCATACCACCATAAATCAATCGGTTCCTTAAGCCCCGTTTTCATGGTAAACATTTGTTTAGCAACAAAGTTGAATCAACGTGTTGCGGAGTTGCTGTCAAGATGTTGCTGGCAACGCTGCGTGTTGCAGAGTTGATAGCGTCATGTTGACAAGCTCTCGCCCGACAAGCGTAAACATCAGTTTAGCGAAAATTGTTGACGTGTGTGAACGCGTTTGCAACAGTTTATAAACATGGCAGTAGTGTGGAGTAATGATAAAATAATGCAACTAATAGAATTATTTCAATCAAAACGATTATTATGGGATTCTTCTATAAAAGAATACAAAGATAGAAACAAAAAGAATGATGCATTCGAAGAAATTTCTCAAGCCCTAAATACACCCAAAAAAGATGTGGAAACTAAAATACATGTACTGCGTACTCAATTTACTAGAGAGAAAAAAAAGTTGTCGGCAAAAAAAACTACAGGCAGCGGCGCAATAGAAAAATGTAAATGGATTTTTTACGAGCCATTGGAATTTTTGTTATTTGGTGCAACTACTTCTGGTGAAACGGATACTATGAATAAAACAGTAAGTTGTTTTTGTATATAATTTTTATTGTACTAGTTTGTAAAATTATTACAATTACGCTACATTATTTTGCCATGGAACACTTCCCTCTGGAGTTATAAAGTAATCGGCAAACTGTTCTCTAATACAAAAAGCTGATTGTGATGCAGGCCTGCCCCGTCTTTGCAAATCAATCATAGGAAACGAACCTAGTTCCCTTCGCCATGAACCTTCTAATAGGTTACCTTCAGAGTCTTCAAAATCAAAAGTTTGTGGAGGTGTATATATGGATCTGGAAACTGTGTTACGTCTTAAGAAGTTATGTAAATATACACAAGCAATTACTACGAGTTCACAATTGGCTGGTTTTAACGGAATAGGTTTAGTGAATACACGGAACACCACACATAAAATGCCAAAAACATTTTCTATAATCCTCCTAGCTCTTGATACGTTCATGAATGCCAGGATATGGTTTCATGATGTTCTCCGTTAGCGCGAAAGCACTGTCACCTACAATAACATATGGAATTTCTGGTCCACCTTGTGTTATTGGTTCAGGACGTGGCAGTTTAAGTGAGTTTTCTAACAATGCATTATAAAACGGTGTTTCCTGAAATATTCCACTGTCGGACGACCGTCCCTTGGCTCCATAATTTGCGTATATAAAGTTATAATTGCCATCTGCAATTGCCAGAAGTACCATGCTGAACTGATTTTTGTAATTGTAGTATTCACTTCCAGAATTATTTGGCGCCACAATCAAAACGTGTTTCCCATCAATGGCTCCAATGCAATGTGGAAAATTCCATCGTATTTCGAATTCACGACTTATTTGTGTCCATTCCTGCTCCGAACTTGGAACCTACAAATATAAAAAATAATAATAAGATGATAATTTACAGGTAGATGAAAACAATGCACTTGAAAGTGGTATGGAGTTAGAGCCATCTCAATCACCAAGTCTTACATCGAATGCTACAACATCTACATCTTTAAGGAAAAGAAATAAGTCAGATGAATCAAGTGAAATATTAGAGGTTTTGAAAAGTGCGAAAAAGAAGATGGATGAAAAGGAGAAGAAGGATCCATTTGATATTTATGGTGAATATATTGCTGCTGAATTAAGAAGTGTTAAAGATGACCAAGCCGTGACACAGGCTAAGTACCATATTAATAATATACTGTATGAATTAAAAATGGGACGATATTATGGATATCAAACGGCATCTTCTCATCCATCATCAACACCAAATAATGTTCAGGAAACAGAAATAGGGGAAATTGAGAGACAGGAAACAAACAGACTAGATGCAATACAAGACGAAACAGAAGATTCGGCTATACTAAACTTAGTTAACTATCTCAGTGATGAATCAACACAATAGCATATACTGTTTTTTTTGTGTTTTTTTTTATTATTAAAATACTTGATTACACAAATAGTGTTCTTGTACCTACCTTGACATATCCTGATAGTGAGTTAATAAGTTCTTGACATACATCTGGTATGATTTTGCTAATCAATTGTTTTGATACTCTGAATGTGTATGAAAGAGAACTGTATGAATCTCCAGTTGCAAGATACCGTAATGTAATAGCCAGCCTCGTTTGAGGTGAAACTGGCTGACGAATATTTGTTTCCCTTTTGGCTATTGATGGACCAATCATTTCCAGAAGATGTTCGAAATCACTTTTCGACATTCTCGTAAAGTTAACAAATGATCCATCTCCCATTCTGAGGTCACTCATCAAATTTCCTCTTTGCAAAAGATAGTTTCGAATCCACCATCTTTTTCTCTTTTTTTTATTAGAAATCCTATACATCAGATACAGAGAACACAACAACACTACCTCCTCGGGCAACATTTTAACGCAGACTGGCGTGTGGACAACCTGTATTGATTTAAACATAGTTGCTAGCAACATTCTCGCCGCTCACCAACAATGTTGATCAACTGTTCTTAAACAAATGTTTACCATGAATACGGGGCTTTAGAGATAGCCCATAAACATTTAGGAGCATTTTTGTAAAAATGTGTATCATTCATGGTCGGATTGGTTACCTTTCTGGTGTTTTAGTTTTAATACTAGTGTAAACACACAAACAAAATATACACCTTAGGAACTTGTATTTGGAAGACAATGTCGCTTGCAGTTTAGAGCATGATGTAGAGCCACTTTATAATAGTGATGATTATTGTTTAGATTTACGATATAAGTTGCAAGTAGCCTTAAGAGATGCAAGAAACAATTTGGTAGCTTGTAAGGAAAAAAAAAAAGAAATACGATAAAACTTGTAATCCTGTATTTTATAAGAAAAATGGTTTTATTTTAACATCGCGGACCCACGGTACCCTTGGCCATACCCCTAGTGGTACCGTGGGTTTTTAAAAGTTAAACGGTACCACCGAGTATGTGACCCTAGTGATGTGTTGACCTATATATCTCTCGCATGATAACTAGATAATTAGATGAATAATAATAGAGAATGCATATTCCATTACTATGAATGCAGTAAGTATATTTGCGATTAAATAGTAAAATCTCTTTTGCGTTTAAATAGTGAAACCTCTTCTGTTTAACCTCTTGCGTTTTTAAAAGTGTGTTATTATTTTTTCTTATCAGAAATGTCAATTTAAGGTAATTGTAATAATATTTTTCGAGTAATTACTGTACTTATTGGAAAATACCATGGAAGAGGAAGATAAAGAAATAGAAACCATTGCAATAAATGGTGGAACCGCCATTCTTCGTGGTAAATACCGTTACCATCGACACAAGACTTACACAGATGGGTCCACATTATGGCGCTGTTCAACATAATAGAAGTAAATGTTGTGGTACTGTCAAAATTTCAAAGGTAATGCTGTAATGTAATTTTTAAGAATCATTCTGGTGTTTAGGGTTTCGTACTCGAAAAGTGAAAACGAGACACTATTGCTGAAACTTCGCTGTCCGTCCGTCCGTCCCTCTATATTCTCAGATTATTTAGCTACCTATTTAATTCGTTAGTTTCCTTACCCTTATGTTTCATTTTAGAATTCCATATTTATCAAAAGCAAAGATCATAATTGTGAATCTAAAGGATTGAGTAACGAAATTTTAAAAGAAAAATAAAGCTGTGTGAAGGAGTGCTTAAATCGGATAAACCCATCGAACAAATATACGACGAGAAAAAGAAAGAATTTAAAAATTCCGGATTGAATTTTGTGAATGGGAAATATCCTCGATATGAAAGCGTAAAGCACTTTCTTCATGATGCTCGAAACAAGTCATGGTACTTTTTACTGTTGCCCAAAACCCTTTGCACAATTATATAACATTCACGGCGACATAGGGAGTGGTGTGGATACAATTAAAGTAAGACCCTTAATTTTTGCACTAATGTCTGATCGCACAGAAAAAAGTTATACCATTTTATTCAATATGATAAAATCGCAACTTCCACAGTGGAATCCACATAAAGTTCATACGGACTACGAAAAAGGTGCAATGAATGCAATTTTGAATGTATGTCCAGATATTGCATTACGAGGGTGCTATTATCATTGGACTCGCAACATTTGGAAGAAAGGCAAGTCGTTACGATGCACAAAAACTAAACCTGGGCGAAGAATTGTTGCACTGGCAAGTGCCTTGCCGCTTCTTCCTGAAGACAACATTCAACAGGGTATGGACTACATAAAAGCTGAAGCCGATAACATACCAGAAGCATTTATAAAATATCTCGAATCGTTCTGGTTCAAGATTCATTCGTCGAAAATAATAAGTGTGTTTGGTGAACGCCACCGAACAACAAACATTTTAGAAGCGTTTCACTCAAAAATAAACAAACTGATTAACAAAAACACGGTCACGTTGATGCGATTGCTTCCAGTACTAGAGCAAGTTCACACTTTGGAGATGGTTCCTAAAAAAAGACGCAAAGATCAAATCATCAACGATGATTACATATTGAGCGTACAGCTCCAACTTGTAAATAAAGACATATCTGTAGGCTACGCACTAGAGAAATTGCGTTAATTACGTAGTACCTATGCATTTCTTTTTCGTCTATGTGACATGTGTGTTTTTTTGTGAAAGGCTTCAAAAAACCTATGATTTGTTGTACAAAATGTCATTTTAGTTATTTTAGAATAATAAAGTTAAAACCGTGTACAGTTAAAACCGTGTTTTACCAGCAATGGATGTTGCATCACATCACTAATAGTCGGTGGTACCGTTTAACTTTTAAAAACCCACGGTACCACTAGGGGTATGGCCAGGGGTACCGTGGGTCCGCGATGTATTTTAATTAAGAATGAATGTGCCCGTAAATTAGACTGTGTTTTTGATGGACCTTTTGAAGTGTTGGAAGATTTAGGCGTAAATGTTAAGATAAATAAGAACGGTAAGGTAGATGTAATACATAAAGATAGGACAAAAAAAAATAGTATGTAAGTTAGATTTAAGAAAAGGTACCTTTGCTTTGATTTGATTATTGATTTATTTGTCTTTATTGATTTGCCTTTGTTTTGATTATTTGTTTGTCTTTACTTTAGATATATATTGTTTTTTTTACTTTCACCCCCGGAGGTGAAGTGTAGATGTATTTAGTACCTAAGCAATCTTGTAACCTTCGAGCAGTTTATAATAAACGCTTGTCTCGACCAGACGTGTTTACTTTTACCTCCATACTTCAATACAATGCCCCAGATGTTCAAGACCCTGCAAAAGCTCAAGAACCACTTTCGTGCTTTTCCCCCCCCCCCCAAATTCACACCAAGTAAAAGGTCACCACCACACTCATCAGACTTGCCCGTGTAGATCTGAAATGCAGCCATATAACCAGTGCTGGACTCACATAGTTCATATGACTTTATTCCGAATCGGGCAGCCTTTGATCTTACTGTTTGGACCCAAGACAAGCGGCCCTTGAATAAGGTCAAAGATTCGTCGATGGATATGTTGGGCCCTAGGTTATAAAGGGATTTGAACTTGTTTCCTAGATGTTCAATTATAGGTGCCAACTTACCCAACTTAGCCGATGATTAATAAGCCATTCACCAAAGACTCGTCGTGGCACTTGGTCTACTTCCTGAAGATGTTGTACCGGCTGGTAGTGGTACGAATGGAGACCGGCTGCGTTTAGCAGTTTCCACACTGCGGGCTGGCTCACACCGAAGCGACGTGCTGCATCGTATGTGCTGGCTCGTGGATCCCTTTCGAAGAATTCGAAGATCAGGTCTTCGACGTCAGTAGCCAGGCGAGGTCTGCCATACCCTAATGCATGACTAGGAGTTGTGAACTGGCCATGAACCAAAAGCCTTTGGTTGGCCGCTAAAATAGTCCGTTCACTTGGAACTACTGGGTTGTTTATTCCTTGAGCTCGCATACGAGGTACACTTTCTTGTTCGTACATTGTTCTAGCTGCACGAAGGCTTTCACCACTGAGTAAATAAACTCGTACCATTTCGTAGTACTCGCGATTTGAAAATCGTTGGGACGTCATTGTTACGACTTACGACCGGCGAGTGCGTGGGCGCCTGAGTTAACTGGCGCTGGCCCGGCGCGGCAGCGGCACGCGTATTGTTGTCCTTTACCACGCCCCGCACCCCGCGTCCTGCGTCCCGCGTCCCGTACCCCACTCGGCATAGTGTATGCTATTTGTATTACTGGCGACACATTATCCCGAAATTACGTTGCGGTATAGCGTACAGCCGAACTTCGGTCGGGCGTAAGTTCAGCGGCAATTCGGCGGCAACGTATTCTGATTATACGCGACCGAAGTTCGGTTCGACTGCCGACGAAGATCGGGAGCGGGGAGCAGCGGGAGGCAGGCAGGCCCCCCCGCCTGCGTGTCCGCCCGTAGTAGTGTTTATTTCGCCTCTGTCTACGCACGAGATGCACGTGCTTTGTTGTGTCATTAAAACGTAGACCGTACTCCATGTTTGATTCAGAAAAAATAATTATCGCGGTTGAATCGCGACCGTGTTTATGGAACAATGGAGATGCAAGTTATAGTGATCGACCAAGGAAAAAAATTGCTTGGCAACAAATAGGTGAAGAATTTTACGAAGATTGGAGTACTTATAGTGCCAAAAAGAAAAATGAAACAAGTAAGTTTATTGATTTTATTAAATATTTTTATTATTTATCACAAGCGATCATTGTACAATGCGCTCCTGCCAAGCTACGATGATATAGATTCTAAGTTGTGTTCAAAAAATTGATCCTTAAAGTTGTATCCATATCACGTTTTCTGATGAAGTTGTGAAGAACGCAAACTGCTTTTACAATATGAGTTGCATAATCAGGAGAAGTCAAAATTGGAGTATGTAGGATTCATATTTAATCGAGTTCAAAAAGAGATGGATGAATCACTTGAGGAAGAGGTGGTATTCGTTAACGAAATTCCGGCTACAAAGACCATTAGCAAGGAGCAGTTAGCCCTGTTAATGGAGGCGAGTACGAGATATAAAGAGAAACTGATGAACGAAATGAAGAAGACTGAAGAACCTACTGAGCCTGCTCAGCCAGCTCAGCCTATTATGCCTGCTCAGCCTCCTATGCCGGCTATGCCTCAACAGATAGTGCAACACACTCGCACTGTTGTTGTTAATCCTGGCAATAATATGGTGTATGCCGATAGTTTGCAAAATACAACCACACTACCTATGAGGTGCGTATAAGTTTCATTAGTAGGGCTGCCATCCGTCCGGGATTCTACGGGTTGTCAAGAAGTGGGGACACCGCAAACAAACACCAAGTTCTGACAAAGACTTATTTATTTCAAGTAAAATTTGTAAATGCCAATGACTTTCAAATTACTCACATCTGCATTGATCTTGATAAATGTAAAATATTGATATTAACGAGTACTAAGTATTAAAATATAAAAAATGCAAAGCTAACATCAAATACAAAAAGAAACACTTGGGGCTTTGAAATTAATAAATAGTTACTTAATCAATTAAGTTGGCAAATAGTGACGTCACAGTTTACTATTGCCATACTTAATCTAAGGGGGACTAGCGCATTTTGACAGCTCATAAAAATTATATTAATTGATTGGTGTCAAATACCCATTAATTGATTTCAACAGCAAGTTCTTTTTTAAATTGGATAAAATAAAATTAAAATGTTTTCAGGTACCGACATAAAAATACTCAAGTTTCATATCAAAAAGGCCAAAGATCCCACCACGGTCAACCAAGGACTGGTCCATCCCGCCAGAGTAGCAACAACAACGTGCCAACCTACAATCAATACCAATATAATAGGCCCCAACGTGGTGGGTCTAATATGGTTTCTGGCATCAGCTACAACAATACTTGTGGAGGTTATATATACCCCATGGGTAATGCAAACAACATGTCGATTCCAGAAACTCAAACATTATCGGCGACGCCGGTTTTTAATCCAATACACACCCAGCAACACGATTGGACACGCCCAGTGATGCCCAACTCAAGTCACAGCGCTTAGGTACAATTTTAATAATTATAATCCGATGGCCCAAATGCAAGGAGTTTGCCCTCAAGCGTCAATGCAAGAAACACAATATATACCCCATGGGTAATGCAAACAACATGTCGATTCCAGAAACTCAAACATTATCGGCGACGCCGGTTTTTAATCCAATACACACCCAGCAACACGATTGGACACGCCCAGTGATGCCCAACTCAAGTCACAGCGCTTAGGTACAATTTTAATAATTATAATCCGATGGCCCAAATGCAAGGAGTTTGCCCTCAAGCGTCAATGCAAGAAACACAATATATACCCCATGGGTAATGCAATCAACATGTCGATTCCAGAAACTCAAACATTATCGGCGACGCCGGTTTTTAATCCAATACACACCCAGCAACACGATTGGACACGCCCAGTGATGCCCAACTCAAGTCACAGCGCTTAGGTACAATTTTAATAATTATAATCCGATGGCTCAAATGCAAGGAGTTTGCCCTCAAGCGTCAATGCAAGAAACACAATATATACCCCATGGGTAATGCAAACAACATGTCGATTCTAGAAACTCAAACATTATCGGCGACGCCGGTTTTTAATCCAATACACACCCAGCAACACGATTGGACACGCCCAGTGATGCCCAACTCAAGTCACAGCGCTTAGGTACAATTTTAATAATTATAATCCGATGGCCCAAATGCAAGGAGTTTGCCCTCAAGTGTCAATGCAAGAAACACAATATATACCCCATGGGTAATGCAAACAACATGTCGATTCCAGAAACTCAAACATTATCGGCGACGCCGGTTTTTAATCCAATACACACAGCAACACGATTGGACACGCCCAGTGATGCCCAACTCAAGTCACAGCGCTTACAATTTTAATAATTATAATCCGATAGCCCAAATGCAAGGAGTTTGCCCTCAAGCGTCAATGCAAGAAACACAATATATACCCCATGGGTAATGCAAACAACATGTCGATTCCAGAAACTCAAACATTATCGGCGACGCCGGTTTTTAATCCAATACACACACAGCAACACGATTGGACACGCCCAGTGATGCCCAACTCAAGTCACAGCGCTTACAATTTTAATAATTATAATCCGATGGCCCAAATGCAAGGAGTTTGCCCTCAAGCGTCAATGCAAGAAACACAACAGCCCAGTACACAATTTTTAAACGGTAGCCGGTCAATATTTGACACAGCTGAAGTGCGATTTTGAACCATGTGTAATGTAATTATAAGTGTGCATTACGCCTGCCCTGTGCTTTAATGCAAAGATGTAAAGACCACGGGACTGAGGTGCACAGCTAAGATTTTTTATTTTTATAAATAAACGGTGGAAAAACCTATGTTAATCTAAATATAACCTCAGTCAATCGGAGTATAACTATGATAAAATAAGTGAAAGAGGGTAAATTGTTTTAATAACCAATAATTCAGCAAAGAAAAACTAATTAAGTATATGAAAATATAATTATAAGATCATGCAAATTAAAAAGGAAATCGAATGTGTGTTAACCAAAAATTGTCAAGATGTTAAACACAATGTTGCCACAGAAAATATTGGCGTCAACTACCGGCCACTATCGGGGATAAAGAAACATTTTTTAAATGAAAGAAGTTGATGAAGACGTTTCATTGATTTGAGAACTTCCACCAGAAATTATCCGAATTGATTTAAATTCTAACCTACCATGATAATAATGCGAGCACGCGAATTAAAAAAAACTTTTCTAAAAAAATTGATTAAAATCAAAGCATTTCTGAAAAAACGCAGTCTTCGTGAAGATGTTAAACGCCACACCATTACACCAAGCCATCGGAGAGACTTCCACCTGGGTACCGCGTTACCATGGTCGATCTAGACAATTTTAAACAGACTCTGCACCAAAGAGTTGGGGTTGCACCGACCTCCAGTACCTAAGCAGCGTCTATACAACATTATTTTTAGTATATGCGAAACCTGAATATAGTTTGTTCAGAATCAGTAACTGATTCGATTCCAAAAATTTTTACACCATGTTTTTTTTTTTCAAAAATATTTTAATTAAGTTTTATTACCAGTTAATTACAATACAATCACCGTACTGTTAAGTACCTATTGCCAAACTATTATCACGAGTGTATAACACAGGAGACGCGGTTTACGAGGGTGTACCGCGAAATGAGCATGTTTTTGAACGGACAACCAGGTAATATACAAGTTTATAACTTTGTGGTTTTAAAATTTTGTACATAGATTCTTTACACAAAAATACTAGACAGGTGTATCGGGTTTCGCATAAACAAAAAATAATGTTGTATAGAAAATAATGCGTCATAGAAACTGCTGCCCAATGAGAGCCTCCTCAAATGTTGGTCGAGGCTCTTTGCTATTATGCCGTTGATCGTCACGACTACGGCACAATTACTGCTGTTCTCACATCTTATAATTATGTCGACAACCCGACAATCTTCTGAGCCAACAAGATACTTAAGAAGAATATAAGCACTCGAAATAAAATTAGTTTTTTATACCGAAAACTGATCGACGAGATGTTGACCACAATATTTCCGCAGAAGATGTTGCCTATAATGGCTGGCTGCTCAGATACAGAACTTAATATAACAGCTCTCTACTGATGAGGTACGTATTAAGGTTGCCACTTGTACTATATTATATAGTATCGTACTATATTGCGGTCAATTGTACTATATATTATAGAAATATAATATAGTACGAAAAATACTATATTTACATTGGTAACTCCACTGCTGCACTTTTTTGCATAAACATCGTCTAAATTGGAACGTACCCGTAGTGACGCGTTGTGAAATTTAGAACGAAATGCACTCACGAAGCCTAGTTACGGCTATGCAACGAAACGTCATTTCTGTTTCTATTCTGTGGTTCTGTCTGTCACTCTGACATTGTTGATGTTGATTGTCAATTCGTCAACGTTAACTTCGCCCGTTTATCAGTAATAGGGTAGATGACACCACCAATCAATTGAAGTACTTTTTATGGCCTGTCAAAACGCGATTCTCCCATAGATTTTGTATAACAAAACTCAACTGTGACGTCACTTTTGTGCAGACTCAATTGACTAACTATTTATTAATTTGAAAGCAATTAAAAATCCAATTTTACAGTAATTTGAAAATTAATCAGGTTTTCAGGGCCAAAATAAAGTGTTTCTTTATAGAAGTTATGTCTTGGAATTATTGGTTAATAGTGTCATCTACCCAATTCAAGTGTTTACTTTCTGCTTTTGAACTAAAAACATGGAAAGTGAAAGTGACGATGGTTTTTGCACGCCCAGCACACCCCGCAAAAAAAAGCAAAGGAAAGAAAAAAGGCTTCAAAAGTATAAACATGAATGGGAGTCTGACTACCAATGGTGCAAAGGAGCAGTGTTGCCAACGAAGGCGATTTTTCGCCATTTAGGCTACTCTGATTGGAAATCGGCGACAAAAAAATCTTAAAGGCGACTGGTCGCCTTTTAGGCTACTCAAAAAAGATGTAAGGTCCTTTTAGTTGAATGACCGAATCACAATACAAATGAGCATAAGCAAAAGAAAAAACAATATATACCCATGGAAAAAGCAAAAAGTGTAGGAAAATCAAGATAAAAAGATGGCAACACCCTTCGTCGTTCGTCGTTAGTTTCGGGGAATATTCCGTAATTGTATTTAGTATCTCATACATAACGACTAAATAGTTTGAGAAAGAAACCTTCAGTTGTCTCTTTTGGAAAACTTATCCTGTGCTTGTTCAGTTTATTGTTTTTTGTGACAAAAAATGGGAAAGCACGGAAAATATGTGAAGCATTATCGTGAAGAATGGGAAAAAATTCCAGCATTTCAAAGTAAGTACTTACGAGATGTTTTTTTTTATTTCTATTTCTAATATTATTTAACCTTTAATAACCTTTAATATTATTTAACATTTCAAATTGGGCTACTTTAGGCTACTCAAGCTCTGAAAATAGGCGACACTAGGTCCCGACTTGTTGGCAACACTGCAAAGGAGATGTAAACAACAAAGGCGCGAAGTGTACTATATGCAGAGTTTCTTTTTCCATTGCCAGTAGTGGAATTGGCCAGGTAAGTTAATTAGTTTCGAATGTTTCGATGTTCTTGAGGACATGCATTCATGGTATACTAACTAATGTCTGTTTACTTACTATTACTTGATTAATACGTGATTGATTAGTGTGAATTGGTTCGGTTGGTTTTATTTTATTGGTATTGGATTGAGTACTTTTTGTCTGTCATGGACTTAGACTGGACATTGGTGATGGTAAATACTGAAGCATGGTGTTTGTTAATTATTTGCAGGTAAAACAACATAGTAAAATCAAACAGCACAAAAATAAAAGTGAAATGGGAAAGACTGCTTCTACTTTGCAACGGTTTCTAGGAACATCCTCTGCTTCGACTTCAACTCCAGCTTGTTCTACATCCTCGGCTAACTCTAATGATGCAATAACAGCTGCAGACCTAGCAAAAATTTCACACAGTCAAACACATGTCTTACAATAGCGCGGATTGTGGTATCAAACTAGATAAAAGTATATATGCCGACTCTAAAACTGCTCTCAACATTCGGTTGGCCGGAACAAAAATGGAAGCTCTGGTAACAGAAGTGTTGGGGCCACAATCCTTGCAAATGGTTTTGGATGATCTAAGATAACACTTTTTATAGCATTGCATTCAAAGTGATGCATCAAATAGAAAAAATATCAAACTTTTCCCATTAGTAATCCAGTATTTCACTGTTGACAATGGTATACAGAATAAGCTACTTGACTTTTATGAAAACCATGATGAGTCAGCTGATAGCATGTTTAAAGCAATTACAAATTCCTTGACAGAGCATGACATTGCTTTAGACAAAATATCAGCATTAAGTGCAGATAATTGTAATGCCAATTTTGGAGTCCACCATTCCTTGTTCACTAATATGAAAACAGTTGTCCCTGATATTATCAAAGGTAACTGTCATGCACACATTGTGCATAACACAGTGAAACATGCAATGAATTGTTTGAGCCATGATATAGAAAATATAATTCCAAAAATCTATAGTCATTTTTTCATCCTCAGTGGTGAGACGGGAAGAATTAAAAAAATTTGTAGCAAGTGTGGATGGAGAATGGCATGAATTAAAAAGGCACGTAGGCACAAGATGGCTGTCACTTTTGCCTTGTGTAGATAATATTTTGCTGAACTGGGTACCAATTGAGACTATTTTGTAAATTAAGAGGATGATTGCCCAACCATCTTGCAAAACATTCTAATGTTAAATGAACCAGAAGGGCAAATTGTAATTGAGATATATTTACATTTTGTTAGTCATATTTTGACTGTGTTTAATAAGACAGTGAAGTTACTCGAAGGCAAGCATATAACTGTCTTAGGGTCAGTTCACACCGAGACGCGACGCGACGCGACGCAACGTGAAGATACTTGAAGAGGCCAGTGACTTCGCGCTGCGCCGCGCGACGCATCGCAACGTCGCGAGGCGCATAGTTAAATCGTTGGCAACACGACGCCTCGCTGCGCAGCGAGACGCCGCGCGGCGCAGCGGAACGTGTCTACATTCGCCACGTGCTCCCGCCCCGCCCCGCGTCCACCCGCAGTCTACCATTCAGTGTTGCCAATTTAGCTCAAAGAGCTAAATTTAGCTTTATTTTCAATCAATTAGCTCCAAAAAAACCAGTTTAGCTCTTTTATTTTAAAATTTTAGCTCCATTCCAATACACAAAATAAAAAAAACTTGTGTTTTAATCTTTTAAAATTGTAGGTTTTATCCGAATTTCATGCAGACCAAAGAGTAAGGGCCAGGCCACAACAGTGCGTTGCGGCGTCGCATCGCAAAAATCAACGACGCCGCACAACGCATCGTGGAAATTTCCGATGCGCTGCCGCAGCGTACAAATCTGCGATGCGACAACGCTTTGCCGTTTAGTCGGTGTCCATACTTTGAACGACCTGCACGTGTTTTTTAAGCGATATGGCGCAGTACGATGTCGACCACCTGATATCTTTAATTTACGAACGTCCCGTCCTTTGGGACAAAACTATATCACAATTCAAAGACAAATTTTTAAAAACAGAAGCATCGAGGGAAGTGTGTACAAGTTTATATTCAAATTTTGAGGAGTTAAATAGTGTTGAAAAAACAAAACTCGGTAAGTACTTATAAACATTTATATTTTTGTTAACTGCCAACTAAGACCTCCAATGTTACTATTAAAATAATTACAAAATTCGTTTCTGATTATGTTAGCTCCTGTTCTACTTTCATGTGTTGTTTCGTGTAAAATTTGCAAAGAATCGTCAATAATCATTTCTTCAAACGTTTGTGCGCCATCTCGATTCAATACAAAGTTGTGTAATACACAGCATGCTTTTATAATGTCTATTGTGAAATCGTAAGAAACATTAATGGGTCGATGAAATATGCGCCATTTATTTGCGAGTATGCCAAAAGCGCTCTCAACATATCGTCTGGCTCGGCTCAAACGATAATTAAAAACTCGTTTTTCTATCGATAAAAACTTCCCAGAATATGGGCGCATTATATTATTTGTCAGTGGTAATCCTTCATCCGCCACGAAGACAAAAGGAATTTCTTTTTGAAAGCCAGGTAACGGTTTTGGCGGAGGTATAGATAATTGACCTTTTTTTAATAAGTCGTATAGATTTGAGTTCTGAAAAACAGTGGAGTCACATTCCTTACCATATGCACCTATATCGACATATATAAATTTGTAATTCGTATCAACAAGTGCTAATAGAACAATGGAATTATAATTTTTATAATTGAAAAATAGGGATCCACTGTGATCCGGGCTCAATATACGAATGTGTTTTCCATCTAGCGCTCCTATACAATTAGGAAAGTTGGTCTTTTTTTCATACTCTTGAGCAATTTGTTCCATCAGCTCTGTTGTAATTTTTGGTAATTCCAACCTTTTAAGAATGTTCCATACAATACGACAAACAAATTTTATTATTCCTGTTATTGTAGATTTTCCACGATAATATGTGAAATGCATATCTTTAAAAGTATTTCCCGTCGCCAGGTACCTGAAAGAAAACAAAATAAATCATTATTCGTCATATTTTTTTAGGTAACGATGTCCTAAAGAAATGGAGAGGAATCAAGGATAATTTTACAAAATACGAAAAAAAATTAAACGAGCAATGTAAATCCGGAGCTGGGGCCAAAAAAATTAAACAATATCATCTATACGACCAGCTCCTATTTCTGAAAAAGAATTCTCAAAATAAAACAACATCAAGTCTTGACGATGAAGAAATAAGACCAAGCACCTCAACCCAACAAAGCCAGCAACCTGTCATGCCACGTTACCAGCCTGCATCGCGTAAAAGAAAAATTGACGAAGACGAATTTGAGAAGAATATTATAGCTGCTTTAAAAACACCTGAAAGTAGACATTTATCTTTTTTTAAAGGAATTTTGCCATCATTGGAAAAATTGAATAATAATCAAACAATAATTTTCCAAAGTCGTGTCCTACAGATATTAAGTGATTTACACCAACCATCATACTATCCCAGCCACTATCAAACTTCACAAACATCCGTCCAAGCAAACTATCAAACATCTCAAACAACTGTTCAGACTGGCTATCAAACAGCTCAAATGTCTATGCAGAGTGGCTACCAATCAGCTCAAATGCCTATGCAGAGTGGCTATCAAACATCCATTCAACGCAGTGCCTTCCAAAGCGGATGCGAAACATCACCGGCACCTATGCAATCGTCTCCACAAACGCCAAGGAATGATGATGTAAATGAGCCAGAACAAATTGATTTCGATGAGGAACTAACAAATTTGACGAATGACACACAATCGGAATACGAGTTTTGAATAACACTAAATTATGAAAATGATTAAACAGTATGATTATAGTAAAAATAGTTTATTTTTTTCTTACCTTACAGTTAATCCCAGCATCTCCAGAGGTTCGATGGGTTTTCTAAATATGTATTTCTTTTGTAAATGAGGCTTTATCAAACTAAGAAGTTCTTCAAAACTTACTACACTCATCCTAAAGTAATCGAAAAATTTAACCTCGTCCACTTTTAGCGCCTCATATTTCCTTTTGAAGTGGTTTCCATCTTTATTCATAATTGTCAGTAATGGGTGCACCCAGTACTTTCTTTTCTGTTTCTTTTTCTTAATACGCCTTAACGCAAGCAGAAGTAGAACACGCGCAGTGCGGTCCATGTCTCACTAGAAACTGAACTGACGGTTAGCGTCTTGTCGTACGATGTCGTATCCGATGAAATTTTTGCGTTGCGACATCGCATCGCATAGCTGTGCAATGTTGTTTTTGCGATGCGACGCCGCAACGCACTGTTGTGGCCTGGCCCTAAATCAATAAGTAAAGCCATATTTAGTTTATGACTTGAACCACGGGGAATCCCCGTATTGTTTTATTTAAGTACTACGTTTCGTTAGATCATTCATTCTTGTTCCTTCTTCCTTCTGGAGTAAGTACTGTGTTGATTACTTGTGTAGCTGTAGTGCGAATTACAATAAATTAGTATAGGAAAGTGCAACATGCAAAATGTCATCGAGTAGGCCATGCACACAAAATTTCCGAGAAGAATCAATTAACTGTTTTTCAAGGCGAAAGGGTGCAAACATAAAGATACAGGTTTTTCGGTCTCGATATGCCAGTACGGGTCGGTACTGATAGGTAAGGGTTCAACCACATATAGAAACAGGTAAATCTGTTCTTGACGGCGAAGACGACACACTACGCTGGCAAATGTTAAACCCGTACAGATAGTCGGTACCGACAAGTTTCCACCTGTTTCTTTATGAACGAGCGCATATTGATTGTATGAGCTATTTTACCCGTACCAATCGGTAATGATCTGTACCGAGTTACCGACCTGTCCGTACCTGTAACCTGCTTCTTTATGTTTGCACCCAAAGTAGTTAGTAACTACCATGGCAACTTATGATGTGGAAAACTCAGGGCCAAGCACAAGTGGATTAGAATTCGTGAAGATACACTGTTTCGATAGTTTTGACGACGAATAATTATATTTTTAAATAGGTATCTTTCTTATTAATGTAACAAATCTAATATCAAGTTAAGCACCTACGTTTTTCTTTATCAATAATTAAAATTTAGATTTTTAAACTTTCTTTTATTTTAGCTCTTTCTTTTCCAAAAATTTAGCTCTATTTTAGCTCTTTTTCGAGGGTGATCTAGCTCTCTTTCAAAAATTGAGTTGTCAACACTGCTACCATATTTTGCAAGCGCATGAGAACGACATAATTATATAAAAGCGTGAAATATGGAGATTGAAGAAAAATTATTTTTTTTTGTGCAGCGCTACGAATGTTTATACAACGTTTCGTTAAAAAATTATAGTGACAAAATTGCAAAAAATAATGCGTGGGATAAGATAAGTGAAGAATTGGGTTTATCAGGTAAGTAACTTTGTAAATATCATTTAATACACGGTCAATTATGTACCGTAGATAGACAATAAATATTAACGTCCGTCATTTGGAATTAACAATTTAAAACTTTTTCTTGTAAAATAATAATTAATTCATCTCTTTGACATCTTTGTTATTCTGAAAATTACCATGGTTACGGGACTTGACACTATTGACTTTCTTTTAAATGTAATATGTAAAAAGTATTTATACAAATACACACTAAACACAAACCTTTTATTTAACATTCATTCAATCATTTCATTTTATTTAACCTAGATACCTCTTTATTTAACATTCCTCATTAACTTTTCACATATTGCATTCATTAAAAAGTTCGTAGAACAAAAACAACAAAAAATAAAAAATAAATATGGTTGTTTACATTTTCACTACTAATTCTTAATTATCTCCTAAACGCCGAGTGAAGGACCTATTAACATCTTTCTATCATATCATTTTGCCAGTACACCGAACCATTCGCAGAATTAAAGTAGTTCTTAAAAATGTTTCGAAAGGACAATGCCCATTCTCTTAGGAGTTTTGGGCCCCTAATAAAAATTCGCGTGTCACGGTGGTTTTAACTTTGCTTTGTAGATCTAGAATTACCTTTTCATATCCTGAAATTGAATTTTAATGTTTCACTCTGGTTTAAGAGAAATCTTACTTTTTCGGGTGCTGAAATTGAGGTTATAACACAATACTTCTTTTTGTTTAAAATATATTTGGAATTAAAATTAAAATAATATTATTGTTTAAGGATTAATATTGATTTCTGAATCAAGAAAACACTAAGTAGGTACCTACTTACATATTTAACTTCTCTTGCTAGATATGGAATATGGAAAGATCACTACCCCGTTTCTTAGTGAGTTCAGTATGCCAACCATGATTTGTAGTTTGTGTAGGAAGGGGCTTAATTATAGAGCAGGTTTTATTAAAGTAAGCTATTCTATGGCTACTTACTTTAAGAAAAAAATCTGAATATAGGGCTTCTAGTTCATCCCAGCGATTGCTATTCAAATGATATCTGCAGATTCTTGCAGTGAAGGGAATATATACTTTACGATGTAATAGCAAAACTTCCTTTATAGTGCCTGGTACTAAAAGACGTTCAGTGTTCTCGCAACCAAGGAACAAGCAATGACGTGAACTTGCCGAAACCCTTTTGTACTTCAGAGAATTAATTTTTGAAAACATTCGAGGCAATTGTTGTTCATGAGGTGGTGGAACCGGCAGTGGAGGTGGTACAGGAATCACAGCATCTGCGATGTACCCTTACCCTTTTGTACTTCAGAGAATTAATTTTTGAAAACATTCGAGGCAATTGTTGTTCATGAGGTGGTGGAACCGGCAGTGGAGATGGTACAGGAATCACAGCATCTGCGATGCTATCTAATGACAAAATGGCCTTGAAAAAGTTTACGGATGGTCTTAAGAGTGAAAGGTTGGGCACGATCATCGCCGCACGCAACTACACATTGCTGAAGGACGCAATCCAGGCAGCCAAGGACGAGTCACCGTCATCTTCGTCTTCATCCAGGCCTGCTGAGGTTATGGGGATGACCTCAACATTTCGAGGTAGGCAAAATTATCGTTTTCCAATGTTTCGAGGCCAAAACAGGGGACGCGGTCGTCCAAACTACCACAATAACAGGGGTAGTTATCAAAATAATTTTAATAATTATAGTAACACGTCGAATAGACATCAAGGCCACTCCAGACCTTTTAGGTACGCCCCCCGCGGCAGGGGTCAGTATAACAAACAAGGTTATTATTATAACAGGCGTGGTGGACACAAAGTAGTGATTGCAGCACAAACTGACAATACTCAAGCACGCAATAACAATAGTTTGGAACAGAAGCCCGATAATATTGGAAATCAGTTTTTTCGTGATTAATAATTTTGTTTATAATACTTGTAGCGGTAAATTCAAATTTATCAATTACTTTACTAACGGTAAAAGGCTCATACTATTATTAGATACAGGCGCATCTATTTCGATTATTAAGGAAGAAGTACTTCCAAGGAAAACACAGGTGTTTCAAGATACTTTAGTAGTCAATGGAATCGGAGGTAAGGTTTACTCCTCTGGTTATGCAATGCTTAATTTAGATGTTTCTGAAACTGAAACGGTACGAAATAAGTTCCATATTTTTAAAACATTACCCATTATCGTCGATGGAATTTTAGGTTTAGACTTCATGAATAGGAATAAAGCAAATAGTGATTTAGATAAAAATTTATTAACGCTACATATAGAAGAAAAGTATTGTAATCTACCAATTTATGACAAACCGGATTACAGTAATACACTGTTAATCCCAACGCGGAGTGAAAGCATTCACTACATTTTTTTAAACTCGGAAACGAAAGGTGATGTTTTTGTTAGCGCCAGAGAGTTAGAAAAGGATGTTTTCTTAGCCGGTACTATAGTTAGGCCTAAAAATAAAAGAGTCCCTATAAAATTTTTAAATACTCGAGATGAAGAAGTAAGTTTAAAAAATTTCGAATTAAACATAGAGGCCTTAGAGGACTACCATATTTTTGAATTTAGCAAACATGAAAGTAGTTTAAAAAGAGCCAATACATTATTACCTTTACTAGAATTACAACATTTGAACAAACAAGAAAAAGATTCCATTGAGAAGATTTGTACTAAATATTCTGATACATTCTTTTTACCCGGTGATAAGTTAGAAACAACGAACATTTGCGAACAATCCATAACAATGAAGAGTAACATAAATCCTATATACACCAAACCATATAGGTTACCGCAAGCCTTAAAACCAGAAGTAAATAAACAAATAAAAAATATGCTAAAGGATGATATCATAGAAGAATCATCTAGTGAATGGTCTAGTCCAATCCTGCTAGTCCCAAAAAAATCAGAGGGCTCTCAGAAGTGGCGTTTAGTAATAGACTACAGGAAACTAAATGAAAATATTATAAATGATAAATTCCCTTTGCCTAACATTACTGATATTTTAGATTCATAGGCTCTTCATAGGCTCAATATATTTCATTCATTTAGACCTCCAACAAGGGTATTACCAAGTGAAACTAGCACCTGAAAGCCGAAAATACACTGCATTTTCAACTAGCACAGGACACTACCAATTAAAACGATTACCGATGGGCCTAAAGACTTCTTGTAGCGCTTTCAGTAGAGTCATGTCAATTGCAATGTCAGGATTAGCTTTTGAAAAGTGTTTTGTGTATTTAGATGACTTAATTGTTTTTGGAAGATCATTAACTATTCATAACCAAAATCTTATTGCTGTTTTTGAAAGACTGAGAAAAGTAAATTTAAAGTTGAACCCAGCAAAGTGTCAATTTTTAAAGAAGGAAATTTTATACCTGGGTCATTTAGTTTCTGCTGACGGTGTTTCGCCTGACCCAGACAAGACTAAAGGCCGCTGCATACGTGACGGGTTTTTATCCGGACGGGACGTGACGGGAAGTTTTGGAAACATCGTTGCATACAAAATGTATCCAAATACGTATATGTCACGGGAACATGGACGGGACGGGAACGTGGACGGGAAAAATCTCGTCGGCGACTATGTTTAGCACGTCCCCGTTTAGCAATAGCAATTAAAGCCAATTCTTGAATTAAAAAATCCATCTTTCGTTGTTCACAACACTAGCACGTTAGATACGAATCAATGTTACGTTGCGTATGCGTTTGCACCACGTTCCCGTTTTGAACGAGGCAATCACGTGCCCGTCCCGCTCACGTCCCGTCCGGAGTATTTACCCGTCACGTATGCAGCGGCCTTAAGGTTTTAGAAAATTTTCCAATACCACAAAACGTGGATCAAGTTAGACGGTTTGTTGCCTTCTGCAACTACTACAGAAAATTTGTGCCGTCCTTTGCAACAATTACTATGCCCTTAAATCGTTCGCTAAAGAAAGATGAACCTTTTGTTTGGAGCTCAGAGTGTCAACATGCATTTGATTATCTAAAAATCTCATTAACGACACCTCCTATACTACAATATCCAGATTTTTCTGAAACCAATGAATTTATATTACTAACTGACGCATCTGATTTGGCTGTAGGAGCTGTATTGTGTAATAAGGACACGAGCCCTGTAGCTTATGCCAGCAGACCACTAAATAAGGCAGAGAAAAATTATCCAGTAATACAGAAGGAATTAACGGCAATAGTATGGGCAGTCAAATATTTCAGACCATATCTTTTTGGAAGAACTTTTACTATAATGACAGACCACAAACGATTAGTATATTTATTTGGCATGAAAGACCCATCTAGTAGATTAATAAAATTCCGATTGATACTTGAAGAATACGATTTTAAAATAATGTATGTGAAAGGTAAAGACAATGTTGTTGCAGATGCATTGTCTAGGGTGTGCATAACATCGAGTGAATTGAAGGACATGAAAGAGCAAATTTTAGCCGTAACAACTAGGGGACAAAAGAGAAGGCTAGAAGAGAGTTGTAAGAAAGAACAAGCTGTGCCTAGTAACACCACCGACAACTGGCCTGATCAACCAAGAGTCGTGGAATTACTAAGACAGCCGTGTGATTCTATTGAAATTAAGTTAGTAGAAGAAAAAACTATAAGAAAGTTTAAAAGAGAAAATAGGATAAATGAACAAAAGGATTGTTTTGTTTATATACCAAGTAAAATGTTATTGTGTATTAACCATGACTTTAGATTGCATTTCTCGCGAGCCGAATTTGCAACTAAGTTAAAGGAGTTTTGTGAAAGAATAGAAGTAAATGAATTATGCATAGTAAAAGATGATAGCAATAACGAATTTATAAAAGGTTTATGTAGTGAAATTAAATCCATAAAAGAATGGACCGGGCCCCGAATTTGTATTTTGAAAGGAATTAAAAGAATATATGACGAGAAGGAAAAAGAATTTATTTTGAATAACTATCATCTATTACCCACCAGTGGCCATGCAGGTATGAATAGAATGGCGAATAATATTAAAAGAAAATATTACTGGCCAGGGTTAGATAAGGATATCCGAAAATTTATAAGTAAATGTGAGATGTGTCAGAAAATGAAACAAAGTAAATATACGAGACAACCCATGACTATAACTACTACAGCATTAGCTGCTTTTGATAAAGTTTTTCTCGATTTAGTTGGACCTTTGGACAGGGATGAGTCAGGAAATTGTTATATTTTAACCCTACAATGCGAGCTGACAATATACATAGAGGCATATCCATTATCCAACAAAGAAACACTAACTGTAGCCAAGGCATTAGTAAACAATTTCATCTTAAGATTCGGCATCCCTAAATCTATAGCTACGGATAGGGGAACAGAATTTATCTCTCACCTTATGGATCAGGTATGTAGGCTATTAGAAATAGAAAAGTTAACATCAACCGCATACCACCATAAATCAATCGGTTCCTTAGAGATAGCCCATAAACATTTAGGAGCATTTTTGTAAAAATGTGTATCATTCATGGTCGGATTGGTTACCTTTCTGGTGTTTTAGTTTTAATACTAGTGTAAACACACAAACAAAATATACACCTTAGGAGCTTGTATTTGGAAGACAATGTCGCTTGCCAAACAGTTTAGAGCATGATGTAGAGCCACTTTATAATAGTGATGATTATTGTTTAGATTTACGATATAAGTTGCAAGTAGCCTTAAGAGATGCAAGAAACAATTTGGTAGCTTGTAAGGAAAAAAAGCTATTTTACAAAAAAGATAACCGCCTTCAAAAACTACAAAATCAAAATAACTTTAGTTTTGGAAGTCGGCGGCTTTGGTTTTTTTTTTGTTATGTAGGTAAGTATTGCCACCGACTTCCAAAACTAAAGTTATTTTGATTTTGTAGTTTTTGAAGGCGGTTATCTTTTTTGTAAAATAGCTTTTTATTTTTCACTTTTTAGTGCTTGTGTATTAATGTTTGAAATCCTCACAAAAAGCCCTTTCAAACAATACCTCACACGATATATTTAATTTTGGAAACTGGTAGGAGGGGGTTTGACGTACCCCCCCCCCCCTTTTCCTTCAGTCAGTCATCGACTACACGTATAAACAAAGCAATTTCACTTGTTACGATATTGCTCCTGTGATTCTATGAGGAGTTCCATTCCATATCTCCGAAGTTCATCATCAGATATTGAAATGGTGACAATGGGACCACACGAGAAGCACCAGCTTTCAAATAAAAAAAGAATCATAAAAATCGGTTCACCCAGTCGCAAATTAGGAGCTAACAAACATAAAAAAAAAAATACAGACGAATTGATAACCTCCTCCTTTTTTTGAAGTCGGTTAAAAAAGAAAAGAAATACGATAAAACTTGTAATCCTGTATTTTATAAGAAAAATGGTTTTATTTTAATTAAGAATGAATGTGCCCGTAAATTAGACTGTGTTTTTGATGGACCTTTTGAAGTGTTGGAAGATTTAGGCGTAAATGTTAAGATAAATAAGAACGGTAAGGTAGATGTAATACATAAAGATAGGACAAAAAAAATAGTATGTAAGTTAGATTTAAGAAAAGGTACCTTTGCTTTGATTTGATTATTGATTTATTTGTCTTTATTGATTTGCCTTTGTTTTGATTATTTGTTTGTCTTTACTTTAGATATATATTGTTTTTTTTACTTTCACCCCCGGAGGTGTAGTGTAGATGTATTTAGTACCTAAGCAATCTTGTAACCTTCGAGCAGTTTATAATAAACGCTTGTCTCGACCAGACGTGTTAACTTTTACCTCCATACTTCAATACAATGCCCCAGATGTTCAAGACCCTGCAAAAGCTCAAGAACCACTTTCGTGCTTTTCCCCCCCCCAAATTCACACCAAGTAAAAGGTCACCACCACACTCATCAGACTTGCCCGTGTAGATCTAAAATGCAGCCATATAACCAGTGCTGGACTCACATAGTTCATATGACTTTATTCCGAATCGGGCAGCCTTTGACCTTACTGTTTGGACCCAAGACAAGCGGCCCTTGAATAAGGTCAAAGATTCGTCGATGGATATGTTGGGCCCTAGGTTATAAAGGGATTTGAACTTGTTTCCTAGATGTTCAATTATAGGTGCCAACTTACCCAACTTAGCCGATGATTAATAAGCCATTCACCAAAGACTCGTCGTGGCACTTGGTCTACTTCCTGAAGATGTTGTACCGGCTGGTAGTGGTACGAATGGAGACCGGCTGCGTTTAGCAGTTTCCACACTGCGGGCTGGCTCACACCGAAGCGACGTGCTGCATCGTATGTGCTGGCTCGTGGATCCCTTTCGAAGAATTCGAAGATCAGGTCTTCGACGTCAGTAGCCAGGCGAGGTCTGCCATACCCTAATGCATGACTAGGAGTTGTGAACTGGCCATGATCCAAAAGCCTTTGGTTGGCCGCTAAAATAGTCCGTTCACTTGGAACTACTGGGTTGTTTATTCCTTGAGCTCGCATACGAGGTACACTTTCTTGTTCGTACATTGTTCTAGCTGCACGAAGGCTTTCACCACTGAGTAAATAAACTCGTACCATTTCGTAGTACTCGCGATTTGAAAATCGTTGGGACGTCATTGTTACGACTTACGACCGGCGAGTGCGTGGGCGCCTGAGTTAACTGGCGCTGGCCCGGCGCGGCAGCGGCACGCGTATTGTTGTCCTTTACCACGCCCCGCACCCCGCGTCCTGCGTCCCGCGTCCCGTACCCCACACCTTTCGCGTATCCTCGGCATAGTGTATGCTATTTGTATTACTGTATTACTTACACATTATGCCGAAATTACGTTGCGGTATAGCGTACAGCCGAACTTCGGTCGGGCGTAAGTTCAGCGGCAATTCGGCGGCAACGTATTCTGATTATACGCGACCGAAGTTCGGTTCGACTGCCGACGAAGATCGGGAGCGGGGAGCAGCGGGAGGCAGGCAGGCCCCCGCCCGCGTGTCCGCCCGTAGTAGTGTTTATTTCGTCTCTGTTTACGCACGAGATGCACGTGCTTTGTTGTGTCATTAAAACGTAGACCGTACTCCATGTTTGATTCAGAAAAAATAATTATCGCGGTTGAATCGCGACCGTGTTTATGGAACAATGGGGTTACATATTAAAAAATCAAAACATTCTCCAGCAAATTTCAAAAGAACAATAAACGAAATACCAAAGTTTAAAATAAAAATGGTCATTTGATCAAAAGTTCAGCTGACCAAAGTCTGGAATATCAATGTTTGTATTATTTATTACACTATTGACCAAATCTTTTAATGGTCAAATAGATTACTGAATAAATTATTAATTATCAAATGGATTAATATTAATATATTAGCGAATAGCGCCTGTCTGATACAGATAGCCTTTGCAACAACATGATCGGTTTGCTAATACAAAATATCGAAAATCGTCACGTTTTGTAAGCGAGCGAAGCGAGCTCGGGACTTAGGGCACCCCGACATGGACAGGTTAGGTTCGAAGGGGATGGCGGGGTCTGAAAGACCCCGCCATCCCCTTCGTGTTAGGTTACTTTAAACCTTGAACGCAGAAGTAGGAGCCCCGCGCAGCGGGGCTCCGTAGACCGGGTATTGTCTACCTACCCGCACGTCATCTCTTCTGCTTGCGTCTTTTACACACATTACGGGCTGTAGTCGACGGAACCCCGGTCTACGGAGCCCCGCTGCGCGGGGCTCCTACTTCTGCGTTCAAGGTTTAAAGTAACCTAACACGAAGGGGATGGCGGGGTCTTTCAGACCCCGCCATCCTTCGAACCTAACCTGTCCATGTCGGGGTGCCCTAAGTCCCGAGCTCGCTTCGCTCGCTTACAAAACGTGACAATTTTCGATATTTTGTATTAGCAAACCGATCATGTTGGGCAAAGGCTTTCTGTATCAGACAGACGCTATTCGCTAATATTAATATTATTTTTACCTTTTTCAAATTACTTCATGTTTGTATGTATACTATTTTGAGGCACTGTTATTTTAATCATAATTTTTGAACAAATTAATGTGTTAAAATTAATGATGTATTTCAAATATAAGTATACCTACATTTAAATCATTTGTGATTATAAAATTTGATTAGTTATGATTTGATATTTTAAAATTATATCTAGCAACTTTTGATCAGTCGTTCATTTGATGTCACATACATTGGGATTTTAAAATTTTTCTAAATAAATCATTTGGTCATTTAAATTTTGGTATTTCGTTTATTGTCCTTTTGAAATTTGCTCGAGAATATTTTGATTTTTTGATATGTAACCAACAATGGAGATGCAAGTTATAGTGATCGACCAAGGAAAAAAATTGCTTGGCAACAAATAGGTGAAGAATTTTACGAAGATTAGAGTACTTATAGTGCCAAAAAGAAAAATGAAATAAGTAAGTTTATTGATTTTATTAAATATTTTTATTATTTATCACAAGCGATCATTGTACAATGCGCTCCTGCTAAGCTACGATGATATAGATTCTAAGTTGTGTTCAAAAAATTGATGCTTAAAGTTGTATCCATCATGTTTTCTGATGAAGTTGTGAAAAACGCAAACTGCTTTTACAATATGAGTTGCATAATCAGGAGAAGTCAAAATTGGAGTATGTAGGATTCATATTTAATCGAGTTCAAAAAGAGATGGATGAATCACTTGAGGAAGAGGTGGTATTCGTTAACGAAATTCCGGCTACAAAGACCATTAGCAAGGAGCAGTTAGCCCTGTTAATGGAGGCGAGTACGAGATATAAAGAGAAACTGATGAACGAAATGAAGAAGACTGAAGAACCTACTGAGCCTGCTCAGCCAGCTCAGCCTATTATGCCTGCTCAGCCTCCTATGCCGGCTATGCCTCACCAGATAGTGCAACACACTCGCACTGTTGTTGTTAATCCTGGCAATAATATGGTGTATGCCGATAGTTTGCAAAATACAACCACACTACCTATGAGGTGCGTAGAAGTTTCATTAGTAGGGCTGCCATCCGTCCGGAATTCTACGGGTTGTCAAGAAGTGGGGACACCGCAAACAAACACCAAGTTCTGACAAAGACTTATTTATTTCAAGTAAAATTTGTAAATGCTAATGACTTTCAAATTACTCACATCTGCATTGATCTTGATAAATGTAAAATATTTATATTAACGAGTATATACTAAGTATTAAAATATAAAAAATGCAAAGCTAACATCAAATACAAAAAGAAACACTTTAATATTAGTCCTGAAAATCCGAATAAATTTTTAACTAACAGTTTTTTTTTGGGGCTTTGAAATTAATAAATAGTTACTTAATCAATTAAGTTGGCAAATAGTGACGTCACAGTTTACTATTGCCATACTTAATCTAAGGGGGACTAGCGCATTTTGACAGCTCATAAAAATTATATTAATTGATTGGTGTCAAGTACCCAATTAATTAATTTCAACAGCAAGTTCTTTTTTAAATTGGATAAAATAAAATTAAAATGTTTTCAGGTACCGACATAAACATACGCAAGTTTCATATCAAAAAGGCCAAAGATCCCACCACGGTCAACCAAGGACTGGTCCATCCCGCCAGAGTAGCAACAACAACGTGCCAACCTACAATCAATACCAATATAATAGGCCCCAATGTGGTGGGTCTAATATGGTTTCTGGCATCAGCTACAACAATACTTGTGGAGGTTATATATACCCCATGGGTAATGCAAACAACATGTCGATTCCAGAAACTCAAACATTATCGGCGACGCCGGTTTTTAATCCAATACACACCCAGCAACACGATTGGACACGCCCAGTGATGCCCAACTCAAGTCATAGCGCTTAGGTACAATTTTAATAATTATAATCCGATGGCCCAAATGCAAGGAGTTTGCCCTCAAGCGTCAATGCAAGAAACACAATATATACCCCATGGGTAATGCAAACAACATGTCGATTCCAGAAACTCAAACATTATCGGCGACGCCGGTTTTCAATCTAATACACACACAGCAACACGATTGGACACGCCCAGTGATGCCCAACTCAAGTCACAGCGCTTACAATTTTAATAATTATAATCCGATGGCCCAAATGCAAGGAGTTTGCCTTCAAGCGTCAATGCAAGAAACACAATATATACCCCATGGGTAATGCAAACAACATGACGATTCCAGAAACTCAAACATTATCGGCGACGCCGGTTTTTAATCCAATACACACCCAGCAACACGATTGGACACGCCCAGTGATGCCCAACTCAAGTCACAGCGCTTAGGTACAATTTTAATAATTATAATCCGATGGCCCAAATGCAAGGAGTTTGCCCTCAAGCGTCAATGCAAGAAACACAATATATACCCCATGGGTAATGCAAACAACATGTCGATTCCAGAAACTCAAACATTATCGGCGACGCCGGTTTTCAATCTAATACACACACAGCAACACGATTGGACACGCCCAGTGATGCCCAACTCAAGTCACAGCGCTTACAATTTTAATAATTATAATCCGATGGCCCAAATGCAAGGAGTTTGCCCTCAAGCGTCAATGCAAGAAACACAATATATACCCCATGGGTAATGCAAACAACATGACGATTCCAGAAACTCAAACATTATCGGCGACGCCGGTTTTTAATCCAATACACACCCAGCAACACGATTGGACACGCCCAGTGATACCCACCTCAAGTCACAGCGCTTAGGTACAATTTTAATAATTATAATCCGATGGCCCAAATGCAAGGAGTTTGCCCTCAAGCGTCAATGCAAGAAACACAATATATACCCCATGGGTAATGCAAACAACATGACGATTCCAGAAACTCAAACATTATCGGCGACGCCGGTTTTTAATCCAATACACACCCAGCAACACGATTGGACACGCCCAGTGATACCCACCTCAAGTCACAGCGCTTAGGTACAATTTTAATAATTATAATCCGATGGCCCAAATGCAAGGAGTTTGCCCTCAAGCGTCAATGCAAGAAACACAATATATACCCCATGGGTAATGCAAACAACATGACGATTCCAGAAACTCAAACATTATCGGCGACGCCGGTTTTCAATCTAATACACACACAGCAACACGATTGGACACGCCCAGTGATGCCCAACTCAAGTCACAGCGCTTACAATTTTAATAATTATAATCCGATGGCCCAAATGCAAGGAGTTTGCCCTCAAGCGTCAATGCAAGAAACACAATATATACCCCATGGGTAATGCAAACAACATGTCGATTCCAGAAACTCAAACATTATCGGCGACGCCGGTTTTCAATCTAATATACACACAGCAACACGATTGGACACGCCCAGTGATGCCCAACTCAAGTCACAGCGCTTACAATTTTAATAATTATAATCCGATGGCCCAAATGCAAGGAGTTTGCCCTCAAGCGTCAATGCAAGAAACACAATATATACCCCATGGGTAATGCAAACAACATGTCGATTCCAGAAACTCAAACATTATCGGCGACGCCGGTTTTTAATCCAATACACACCCAGCAACACGATTGGACACGCCCAGTGATGCCCAACTCAAGTCACAGCGCTTACAATTTTAATAATTATAATCCGATGGCCCAAATGCAAGGAGTTTGCCCTCAAGCGTCAATGCAAGAAACACAATATATACCCCATGGGTAATGCAAACAACATGACGATTCCAGAAACTCAAACATTATCGGCGACGCCGGTTTTTAATCCAATACACACCCAGCAACACGATTGGACACGCCCAGTGATACCCACCTCAAGTCACAGCGCTTAGGTACAATTTTAATAATTATAATCCGATGGCCCAAATGCAAGTTTGCCCTCAAGCGTCAATGCAAGAAACACAATATATACCCCATGGGTAATGCAAACAACATGTCGATTCCAGAAACTCAAACATTATCGGCGACGCCGGTTTTCAATCTAATACACACACAGCAACACGATTGGACACGCCCAGTGATGCCCAACTCAAGTCACAGCGCTTACAATTTTAATAATTATAATCCGATGGCCCAAATGCAAGGAGTTTGCCCTCAAGCGTCAATGCAAGAAACACAATATATACCCCATGGGTAATGCAAACAACATGACGATTCCAGAAACTCAAACATTATCGGCGACGCCAGTTTTTAATCCAATACACACCCAGCAACACGATTGGACACGCCCAGTGATGCCCAACTCAAGTCACAGCGCTTAGGTACAATTTTAATAATTATAATCCGATGGCCCAAATGCAAGGAGTTTGCCCTCAAGCGTCAATGCAAGAAACACAACAGCCCAGTACACAATTTTTAAACGGTAGCCGTTCAATATTTGACACAGCTGAAGTGCGATTTTGAACCATGTGTAATGTAATTATAAGTGTGCATTACGCCTGCCCTGTGCTTTAATGCAAAGATGTAAAGACCACGGGACTGAGGTGCACAGCTAAGATTTTTTATTTTTATAAATAAACGGTGGAAAAACCTATGTTAATCTAATAAAATAAGTGAAAGAGGGTAAATTGTTTCTAGTACATGAAAATATAATTATAAGATCACGCAAATTAAAAAGGAAATCGAATGTGTGTTAACCAAAAATTGTCAAGATGTTAAACACAATGTTGCCACAGAAAATATTGGCGTCAACTACCGGCCACTATCGGGGATAAAGAAACATTTTTTTAAATGAAATGAAAGTTGATGAAGACGTTTCATTGATTTGAGAACTTCCACCAGAAATTATCCGAATTGATTTGAATCCTAACCTACCATGATAATAATGCGAGCACGCGAATTAAAAAAAAAAAATCAAAAAAAAATGATTAAAATCAAAGCATTTCTGAAAAAACGCAGTCTTCGTGAAGATGTTAAACGCCACACCATTACACCAAGCCATCGGAGAGACTTCCACCTGGGTACCGCTTTACCATGGTCGATCTAGACAATTTTAAACAGACTCTGCACCAAAGAGTTGGGGTTGCACCGACCTCCAGTACCTAAGCAGCGTCTATACAACATTAGTTTTAGTATATGCGAAACCTGAATATAGTTTGTTCAGAATCAGTAACTGATTCGATTCCAAAAATTTTTACACCATGTTATTTTTTTTTTTCAAAAATATTTTAATTAAGTTTTATTACCAGTTAATTACAATACAATCACCGTACGGTTAAGTACCTATTGCCAAACTATTATCACGAGTGTATAACACAGGAGACGCGGTTTACGAGGGTGTACCGCGAAATGAGCATGTTTTTGAACGGACAACCAGGTAATATACAAGTTTATAACTTTGTGGTTTTAAAATTTTGTACATAGATTCTTTACACAAAAATACTAGACAGGTGTATCGGGTTTCGCATAAACAAAAAATAATGTTGTATAGAAAATAATGCATCATAGAAACTGCTGCCCAATGAGAGCCTCCTCAAATGTTGGTCGAGGCTCTTTGCTATTATGCCATTGATCGTCACGACTACGGCACAATTACTGCTGTTCTCACATCTTATAATTATGTCGACAACCCGACAATCTTCTGAGCCAACAAGATACTTAAGAAGAATATAAGCACTCGAAATAAAATTAGTTTTTTATACCGAAAACTGGTCGACGAGATGTTGACCACAATATTTCCGCAAAAGATGTTGCCTATAATGGCTGGCTGCTCAGATACAGAACTTAATAAAACAGCTCTCTACTGATGAGGTACGTATAAGGTTGCCACTTGTACTATATTATATAGTATCGTACTATATTGCGGTCAATTGTACTATATAAACCCTTTTGCAAAAAAAACGGGCACTTTAGATTTTTTTCTTACTTCAATGAAGAAGAACAAGAAATAGGTTTTATTAATTTGACGATGTATTGGCATGTTATTTGAAGCATCCTGGCATGATTCTTTACGTTCCAAATTTAAAATTAATAAAATAAAAATAATGATTATTGTGGATTATTCTAAAATTGCTTTACTAATGGCGCGAATTGCTGAAACGATTTTTAACTGATTACGATATTTTTAAACTTTTTGGATATTTTCTGCAAATTAAACAATTTAATCTTTCTTTTTACATTAAATACCACTTTTTGATATGAGTGATAAAGCGATAAGGGCCGGTATAATTATAGCCCTACTTGAAGAAGGTTGTTCGCAAACTTTACGTGTCTCAGCGGCTAAATGTGAGTCGTTCAACTGTCCAGAGGACTTGGCAACGGTATCAAGAGACCGGTTCGGTCAAAAGAAGACCCGGTTCGGGAAGAAAACGATGCTCAGAACCAAGAGATGACCGCTTTTTGGTGAGTCAGGCGTAGCAGAATCGTAAGGCGTCAAGTGTGGACCTGAAGAAGAGCCTTGAAGAAGTAAGAGGAGTAGAAGTTAGCTTGTGGACGGTCAGGAGGAGGCTTTTGGCTGCCAATATCAGGAGTTACCGCCCAGCTCGGGGCCCTAAATTACTCCGTGAGCACCGTGTTGCTCGACTTCAGTTTGCTCGGAACTGTGCTTCATGGACTCTGGGGACTGAAATAAAGGATTTTTTTTTTGATGAAGCTAGAATCTCCTTGTGTGGAGAAGACCGACGCCGGCGAGTGCTGCGAAGACCACGGGAACGCTATGCGGAAGTGTGTTTCGAAGAAATCACTCCTCATGGCGGAGGCTCCGTTATGTTTTGGGCAGCAATTAATTCGACGGAGCGTACGGAGTTAGTTTTCATAGAAAATGGAACATTAAATGCACACCGGTACATAATGGAAGTCCTAATTCCATATGCACAACCCACATTGACTGCACTTGGGGAAGATTCCATTTTTATGGACGACAATGCTTGCCCGCACCGTTCTGGCGACGTGGAAGCGTACATGCAAGAAGTTGGGATCCGTCGTTTAGATTGGCCAGCTCGAAGTCCTGACCTCAATCCAATTGAGCATGTCTGGGATGTTCTAAAGAGACGGGTAAGATCAGTGCAACCTGCTCCACAAAACATCAGGGAGCTAAAAAGAGTCATTGCAGAAGAGTGCGAATGTATTCCTCAAAACATTATTAAAAACATCGTGGAAAGCATGCCCAGAAGGATTCAAGCTGTGATTTTGGCAAGAGGAGGTCACACTCGTTATTAGGTTTTTACATTTGTAACTTTATTTAATTAAAAAAAGTAAAAAAAAAATCTTGTCTTATTTGCCGACCACTTCTTATTGTTTGGGCGTGTACATCGGTTTTAAAGAATCCATCGTTTTTTTTTTCTTTTAATTGCCCGAATTCACTTCACGCGCATTAATTTACACGATTATAAGTATACAGATTACCTACGTCAAAGAAATAAATTTCATTTAATTAACTCAAATCGACCTTAGAACGTAAATTTCCTTAGGTGCCCGTTTTTTTTGCAAAGGAGTGTATTATAGAAATATAATATAGTACGAAAAATACTATATTTACATTGCTAACTCCACTGCTGCACTTTTTTGCATAAACATCGTCTAAATTGGAACGTACCCGTAGTGACGCGTTGTGAATTTTAGAACGAAACGCACTCACGAAGCCTAGTTACGGCTACACAGCGTCATTTCTGTTTCTATTCTGTGGTTCTGTCTGTCACTCTGACATTGTTGATGTTGATTGTCAATTCGTCAACGTCGTTTATCAGTAATTCAAGTGTTTACTTTCTGCTTTTGAACTAAAAACATGGAAAGTGAAAGTGACGATGGTTTTTGCACGCCCAGCACACCCCGCAAAAAAAAGCAAAGGAAAGAAAAAAGGCTTCAAAAGTATAAACATGAATGGGAGTCTGACTACCAATGGTGCAAAGGAGCAGTGTTGCCAACGAAGGCGATTTATCGCCATTTAGGCTACTCTGATTGGAAATCGGCGACAGAAAAATCTTAAAGGCGACTGGTCGCCTTTTAGGCTACTCAAAAAAGATGTAAGGTCCTTTTAGTTGAATGACCGAATCACAACACAAATGAGCATAAGCAAAAGAAAAAACAATATATACCCATGGAAAAAGCAAAAAGTGTAGGAAAATCAAGATAAAAAGATGGCAACACCCTTCGCCCTTCGTCGTTCGTCGTTAGTTTCGGGGAATATTCCGTAATTGTATTTAGTATCTCATACAATACATAACGACTAAATAGTTTGAGAAAGAAACCTTCAGTTGTCTCTTTTGTAAAACTTATCCTGTGCGTGTTCAGTTCATTGTTTTTACTATAAACATTTTAAATATATAAAAAATTGTAGCCCACCGGTATCGAGAACAGGGTCCAGCTGGGAACAGCTTTAATTATTATAATAAAAATATGAACCGTAGTCTAATTGTGTAAAACACTAACAGTAGCAATGGGTTTCATTTTGACAGTTTAACAACATTCATTGCATTTTGTTGAGCAGACAAAGTTTTCGAACATGAAACAATGAATTAGCAATATCTTCAAAATCAATCCAATTGGGATTGATGGTGTGTTACGTAATTAGGGTGCTGGCCTGTTTGTTCTTCTATGTCTTAGCCAAGAGCCACTCGAGCTTGAGTTTATCCAAACTCTTGGTATATATGGTAGATAGTGCAGCACCTTGAGATTTAGATTAACTTACCATCCATTAAACATATTTCATGGAATCTAGCAAATCTTTAATCACTTGTGTGAGCAATTTGATCTAATAAACTTGAACATATGTATTATGATTAATATACATATATGATTTTAAATTTAATCTTTTAGGTAAAACTTTCGAGTATCTGCAAAAAAAGGCTGAAACGCAGTGTGCCAGAACAACAAGACAAGTGCAAAATGAAGTGAGAAGATTACGCCAAAAACTTAAAACTTACAAGTTGCGCATTAAGCAACTTAAAAACAAAAGTGCTAACAGGGATTTTGAGAAATTTTTTCGTAACATGACTGAGTCGGCTAAACTGTTTACTCGAATGCAATGCATAGAAGGATGGAAGAAAAAGAAGGGGCATAGATTCACTCACGAAAAAACGATTTTATCTTATCACTTTCAATTTTTAAGAAAAGCCCTAAAGCTTTGCCCCTAAAAACTTGTAGTTAATGTGCAAACATTTTACACTACCATCAAAAAAAGTGTTTGCTTGCACAAGTAAAATTGACTCCAGGCATAAATGAAATTGTTTTTAAAGAATTAAAGTCCACAGTGGTGCCGATTCTGTTGTCACAAAATTCTCTAAACTAGACTAAAAATCACTAAAATTTAGTTTAGTCCTGTCAAATGACGAAACCTATTCTGAAGTTATCTAAAGTGACACAACTGAACTATATTTTAGTTTGACATCTCTAAGATCGTTTAGTCTACTCAATTTAGGTGAAATGGCAATTTTGCTATTCTGATTTTGACGTTTATCACGTAAAATTTTGATTGTCAAACTAAATCAGATTATTTATAATCGCGACTAAAAAGGTGTGGAATAAAATTGGTTGACAAGAACTAAAATTCAAAAAGCGTGTTTTTCTTCTTGTTGTTCAAGTTTATGTTTGAAAATATTATTAATTATGGAAGCTTATGTGATTGCAGCTGTTGTGGATTCGGCAGAAAGGTGAATATGAAAATAATTGTTATCAGAATACAATACGAAATGCATTTGCGAAAACGTAAAGGGATTTTTGTACTGAACATCTAATGTACTGCATTATGATTTGGATAAGAAGCATAAATCCACTCGCAGATTCTGTAAAACTATTTTTCAGAAACCATGAAGAAAGAATTAACCTGGAAAGATTGAGGGACCAGTCGAACCCTTTCCAAATGACTGAAGAAAAGTTCAAAAAAATTTTTAGGCTTCCTAGATCGGGAGCCATTTATTTAATAGATAAACTAAGAAATCCACGGTTGGATGAGGGATTTATCCCCAAACACATAAAGGTTAGAACAGTTTTGTGTCCTACTCGTCTTTTGTATCCTTTCCCTACCTATTGTTGTTCTTCTTGACGATGTTCGAGAATATACGTACAACTTTGAGGGGGAGGTTAACAGATAAATTCAGCTGGGCTGAGCAGCATTTGGGAAGCTTCATCGGGTATTCCACAGAGCCTAAAGATTAAGGTCTTCAATCAGTGCGTCCTGTTTGTTATTACTTACAGGGCCAAAACTTGGACACTAACAATACGGTTGTTTCTAAAATTTAAGAGTCGAACTAGGAGGATTCTAGGGTCGAAGGTTCGTACTATTAGTATCTACCTGTATAATAATAGAACTTGTATCCATATTCAGATCCTATCTGCACTCAACCTGTTTGCCCAAGGCAGTTACCAAACAGCTGTTGGGCAGGACAACATACTTAGGCTCAGCCAACCTTCAGTGAGCCGGTATTTAGGTTTATTCCCGTTGTCCCCGTACACCGTGTCCCCGTCCTACGGGGACAACGGTACTTCAATTAAATATTTAAAAATACCTCCCGTTGTCCCCGTACACTGTCCCCGTTAATATAGTTGAATGAAATAAACCACAGCAGAACAAATAATTGAAACCCTATCCCCTCAGTATTTAAGATTTCCCCTAACCCGAAAAGAAAAGGAAGCAGCCAAGACAGAGTAAGTTCAGTTCAATATTTCTTGGTTTTAAAAGGTACTAGGTTTCTGAAGTGCTTTTTTTAAGCTTCTCTCTTATTTATGTAACACTGCTTGTTTCAGTTTTCAAGACTTATATAATATGCCCAACACACTAGGTGCAGTAGATGGGATCCATATCGCAATAGCAAAACCACCGCTGAATCACCCTACTGCACCGGGCAACCTCTTTTATAACAGAAAGGGTTATTACAGTATTAACTGCCAGATTGTGAGTATTAACTAATTAAACAATTTTTTTTTACATTCAATTCAATTATCTGTAATCTTTATTAAAAATAATATACTTTCAGATATGCAGTGCGAGAGGCAAGATAATTGGCCTAAACCCAAATTTTCCGGGATCCACGAGTCCTGAGAAATAAGTTTGTGCGTGGGGAAAGATCTCAGTGGCTTCTGGGTAGGTCACTGGTAGACTTTTACAATCACTAGGTATTTATTAGCTATGACATTATAAAGTTTTTTTTTATTGTAGGAGATAAAGGATACCCGCTTCAGCCATGGCTCATGACTCCTATTATGGTGACAACAACTGCAGCGGAAACTGCCTTCAATGAGTGCCACATCAGGGCACGGAATGTGGTAGAGCTATGCAATGGGCGCCTCAAAAATAAACGTTGCCTACACAGGCACCGCTGTCTGCATTACCAGCCAGAAAAGGCAGCTAAAATTATTCTGGCATGTTGCACTCTGTACAATATGTTCATGGAAACATTGGTTGATGGTACCTACCTAGGTTGTTTATTATTATTATTGTCATTCTTCTTCTGTATCATGTTTACATTTAAAAAAATAAGGAATCTAAATAAGTGTATTTTTGTAGATGAAGAAGATATTGATTTGACCGAAGACAGCGATGAGGGAGCGATTGCGGAAGAGGTCCATACAAACACCGATTTCCTTACCGAAGCAAGGCAAATTCGGCAATTGCTTATAAATAATTTTAATTAAATAAAAAATATTTTTTTTCTATTAAAATTTTAATTTTCCTACCATTAAACCTATCCTTAATTCTATATAAAATAATCAACTAAATAATTAACAATCAACAATAAAATTAACAAAGTAAATAACACTAAACAACAGTCAACATCAGTAGGGACCTTTGGAACAAGCACTTGATGAGAATAGTTTGGGCATGTTCTACTGTCATCGTATTCTGGGATGAGCGAATCGCAGCAGCCAAAATTTCTGCAGCCTGAACAATACTCTCCCGGAGTAAACGGCTATTTTCGTGATGTTGATGTTATAAAAAAAGCAGTTCAAATTTATTATAATAAGCATAAAAAGAATAAATATTAATTTGTTTGATTATAATAAAAAGGACATTATTTTGAACTTAATACGTGTTTTTTTTTAATAATTGAGATGTGAGAGAGAGGTCTGTAAATAGAATTATATTAAATCCTCATAGTAGGTAATAAGGATGCATAGCTATTAGGTAGGTATAGCTATGCATCCTGGAGCTTTAGTTCACTCACAAAACTCAAGGTGGCAGGACTTTCCATACATGCAAATTTTACCACAGAGTTGTCACTCTTTCCCTCTATAGTTACTTTACTCTTTGATTCTCCGTTTGCATTTGCACGTAGATAGAGAATGAACTATAGATTAGTCATTAAAATAACAATAATTATCAGAGCGGGACACATGTATTAAACCAGTAGTACGAGTAAGCAAGACGGAGTTCATTTAGTTCATTTTCTATCTACGCATTTGCATGATTTTCCATGGCTTATTATCACCTGTCAAAACCTGTTTTTTTCAAACTGATTGTGCTGACTTGGCACCCTGCCTTTTGCATTTCCGACTCGTTCACACCAGATTATCACACCAGTATGACAAACAGGATTTTTTTTCTCGTTTGTCACACCTCTGATTTTTCCACACCATTTATTCCTACCTAACTAGTGCTGTCCTAGTTATAGGTACTTACTACTTAGTTAAATTAAAAACCTTCAAATTACGTTTTTATTCATTTAAAAACCTTCAAATTATGTTTTTAACGCAATGTTTCAAGTAAATGTCCCAATGATATTTCACCATTTAAAAGTTTTAATTGGCAGAAAATGATAAAATTATCTTTATCAGTTTGGTCGGCCCTTCTTTTTTTTCGATATTAATTTCCTTTTGATTGAATAATACTGTTAATAATTTGAGTATGGTTACGTAGTTTTTATTTAATTGGGAGTGCCAACTTTCACAAACGTTGTTGGTTCTGTGCCATTGACCAACTATTTTCCAGTCGGCGATATATTGTTCATCATTTAGCCATTGTCGGGCCATGTATGCTATGATCTGTTTTATCTTTTCCCCGCTAAATTCATTAGATTCTCTTTTTATGTACTCCCATCCGTTTTCAACAAGTTCTAATGGAGTTAGCGGCAATGCCATACATAGTCCCACAATTCTTTTATGTAGTTTACTTTTCAAACCAATTGATTTTGCTTTTCGCCATAAGCTCTGACAATAATGATAGTAACACTTTTTTACCGATATATGTGGAAAAGACATCTTTAAGGCATTTGCTACGGCAATCTCGAAATCTGCGTGGCATACAGTGGGACACCAATCGGGAAATTTAGTTTTCAGGATGTCAAACAATGCAGCATATGTCGACTCTTTTTTGTCGCTCATGAGCACATGTATTAGCGGTGTCACTGAAGTTGTTTGAGACGTGCTCCCCAAGTCGCCGAGGATAGAAAGTAATTGTGGAAATGGTCGTGGAGAACTCTTAAAAGTCGCATCTATAAAATATTCTTTCACACTTTTTAATAATTGCTTTGCTTCTTCTGAACAAAATACTAATAGTCTGGTATGCTCATATTGATAGTCAGCAACGACAAATTTCTCAAATGTATACGTTTGAAAACGATCTTTCTGACTTTTAGTTTCCGTTTTCGTGCATTGTAAAGGCTGCACTTTACGCTATCGAATAGTGGTACTTTCAACCCTTTTTCTTTTAAAGGTCTTATATTTTCCTTGTAGATTATTGTCATTGGCCCCGCAGAAGTACTAGCTACTTCATGCATTTTGTGTATAGAAATAGCTATTTCATTTTCTCATCTGGTTGACATGTATTTTTGTGCTCGACTGATTTTACAACATTATCACCTTGTGAAGTTAAACAACGATTATGTTATCATATAACTAAATAAATATATTATGTTTCTAGACGGCTAATGATGCGAGTCTGAAAGGTTACGACTTAGAATAAGTTGGGTATAAAAAGAAAAAAAAGAAATGAGATAAAAATGTAAGTACCTACTTATGCTAACCGTTGGAAAAAAAAGAGACAAAACCAAGTATATAAGTAGGTATATGGTACTTACGTTTATTGTGACCGAACCAGAGCACTTTATACTGTTACGACGACGGTTACGACAAAACCATATTTGAGATAAACTTTTATAAACTTTCTGCTTATAGTATTGGTGTTGCTTAAATAACAACACTTGTCCACGTTTTCTATTAATAATACAAAAATCCATGGTACAAAGCGAATGTAAAACCAATGCACGATTTGCAAAATCGTTAATGTTTAAATGTGCAAATTATTTCTATTGAAGTTGGTCTGTCAATTGCATTTATTATTATCTCAAACATTGCCTTTCCAACCGGCCAGTACTAGATAAGGTTGCATTATCATATGAACCACTGGACATCTACAGCTGAACTTAATATATAATACAATTTGTATTAGTTTTTTATTTTTGTTGTTACTAAGAAATGAAAACCCTTTGTACCTTATAATGAAAAAGTCGTCTTGCATCACCCTAAGGTTGACTGGTAGAAAATGCCTCAGGCATTAAGTCCGCCTTTGTACGGTATTTTTTTTTACTTGTGCATGTTTTAATAAATAAATGAACGAAAGTCGGCAAACGCCGATCAGCAGATAGACTTCATTCGAATATAAAGGTACTGCACTAGCAATTATCGTATACATGGTGTAGAAAAATCAGTGGTGTGACAAACGAGAAAAAAAATCCTGTTTGTCATACTGGTGTGATAATCTGGTGTGACTACGAGTCGGCAATGGCCTTTTGGCACAAGCCCGCCTTCTTGAGTTTCATTCACAATTTCGTTCGTTCGCTCGTGTGTGCAGCCCCTAGATGTCACGTCATCAGTCACACGTGACCCGCACATGGCCGATCGTTGCCGATCGTCGCCGTTTGTTTTGATTGTAAATGCAGGGGTTTCGCCGGACTAGTCTTTCTTGTACTGCGAACCTTCTCGTAGACAAGCAGCTTCTCTTTCAGGGTTGTATATTGCGTGATACCGTATAACATAATTTTGCACGGTTCGTCGTGATCGTCAATTCCATCGATTATATATTGGATTGATACATAATCAAGAAATCTTGCTCGCTTACCTAGCTCCTTCATAGTAAGCATGTACTGTATGTAGGTTTCGTCTTTACGTTTCTTTCGCGTAGACATCATCTTGTGCATCTCCTTGGCATTTACGGTGTCTGGAAACTCCTTCATCAGGGCAGCTTTTAGCTCGTCGTACGTTTTAAAGGCCTTTTCTGACCTGAGCCATAGTTCAGCGGTACCGGTTAGCGATCTGCGAGCCACAATGAGTTTTTGCTGAGCCGACCATTCGAATATTTCGGCATTATCGTCTATGTCCTGCACCCACTTGGTCGAGGAATATGCTTTATCATCGCCGCTGAATTTAGCTATTGCGCCATCCATGCTCAATTTTGCCAACATGACGTCGCGGTGCCGCTGCCGACTTTATCCAAACCCATCTTGTGAACGTCGTAAGTATAGTTTTGTTATAGATTGTCGCCTTGATCGTAAACGCAGTCGTAGTCGTCTTTGCGCCTTCTTTTCTTCGAAAGTATCGTCGTTTCGTCGTGATAGTGTGAAGTTGAGGTTAACTCCTTGCCGCCGCACCGGCGCGCCGTCATACGTCGTACATCTTATTTTTCTGTTAGTTGCCCCGCCGTGACTTCGCAAACACCACGTCTGAGACGTGCCCCCAAAATTGTGGGATGTTGGCAGTTTGCAAAGTAAAACAATCGTATCTATTAATTACTTTTTTATTTTTAAACAACGCCACCGTTCACCCAGAACCAAACACATCGATCCGCCATCTTATAATATCGTTCCTCTTCCTTCCTTTCATTCATCACACTCTCGCTCACTCGTCTTTACGTTCCGTTCTATCCTACATATTTATTTAGATTTTTGTTTTTAATGTTTTTTACATCTCTTCTTTAATAATTTCTCATGTACAATTTTTTGCACCTGCTATGTTATCTCTTCACCACCTTTGGTTGACTGGTAGAGAATGCCTAAGGCATTAAGTCCGCCTTTGTACTTGTTTTGTGCACAAAGTTTAAATAAATAAATTTGTGAGCATCGTCTGAATGGATAAAGATTCACTCCCTAAAGCGTCGTGTACCGCTAACTGCAACGTATGTACAGCACATCTAACGGCCGCAACTGTGTAATGTTCACTTTCTAAGTAATCTTCGAGTATAAACTTTACTTCGTCACTGGTCATCTCCATTATTTCATTCTCGTCATCATCTGAATCGTCCTCATTTTCTTGGATGCTACTTTTTATGGCTTGTTCCACCAATCTGACCATTTTAAGCATATTTTCTCCATTATCAGTGGTTATGGAATAGGGCGATAGATATCCTGAAACGGTTCAATACATAAACTAATTGGTCTTTTAAAAACTCGGCTGTATGTCTTTGGGTGAGTTCAGTTACACTTAATGTTTTGATAATTATCTGGCCATTTTCGGTAAACTGCAGGTTAATTTCTAAAAAAAAACTTCGCAAATGGCATGATGCGATGTCTAATTTAAGAGCTATAAGTTTTTCTTTAATTTTTGAAGAAATATCATAGCGCAAATTGTCATCTTTGTTTTGGGTGACTTCACGAATTTCGTGAGAGTTTATGGGACTGTGTGAACATCCTGCCATTGCCATATCCAATATGTTTTGGAAAGGTTTGTCGTCAATCAAAGTTAGCGGTCTCCCACATGTCGTTACTAAAGGGAATTGCTGTTTGTTAGGGCAATTTGGCTTAACGTGAACATTAAGTATAATATTTAATGACTAGGGTTTTTAATAGTTTATGCCTCAAAGAAATAAATTATAGTAATAAGTTTGCACTTGCAGGAGAGTGTAAAAATGGTTCATATTTAGCATGTCTAATGCTTAAACTTGTTGCTGAAAAAGTTACAATTATGAGTATTTATTTTCCAAAATAAATCATTTGCCTTTATAATAATGATATTCTCTTACTTTGAATGCAGTGGTAATATATCCTGAGGTCATTTAAATGGAAAAATAAAAGTAATATTTTATGTTTTAATGATTTTTATTCCGAATCATAAATTAATAAAATATCATCTAGAAATTGGGCAGGCGGCCTAATATTATTTTCGTGCCTTGCCCAGCTTAAATACCACATTATGGTCATAACGTGAGCACAGCAACCCACCGTTCTTCGCCCTACAAGGCAATTGCAACAATATATAGTAATTGCTTCTCTGCCTTGCAGATTATTATTAACTTAAGGGTCCGTTCACACAGACCGGCTCGGAGAGGAGATCAGATTCTTATCACGTTGAAAACAGAGTTTTTAGTATTTGTAGTAAGGTTTATTTTTGCATGTGCACTGCTTTTGTCATTAAGACAAATGACAAAAGCAGTGCACATGCACTGTGAATACAGAATATTATTATTATATTATTATTATTCATTATTCACTGCAAAGTCGACAGAAGTGTCCAAGTGGTGTAACGATCTGTTATACCCCGGTTCTGCAAAGACTATAGATGAATCAGCGCCTAGCAGGCGCTGACAGATAAGAGACACCTACATGACATCATGAGTCCAATGCAGTTAGCGTAGTACCTTAAACGCGGACGGGTCTGCCCGGTTTTTCCTTGTAAATCACTATTAAAATAAATATCCTTATTCCAGTCAAATATCCGTTCTGTTTTTAAAAAACCTTTTACTTGGAGACCCATAACAAATTGGTGGCAGCGGTGGGATACGAAAATCCCCAGTGTCCTTAAAAACCTAACTCAACAATATTGACTATTATAAAATATTCTAAATATCCAGTGTGTTAAGTGAAAGTGTGTCCTGGACAATCCTTGAAGTGTCCAAACTATGTGCCGTTGTGCCGCATCCGCATCGCGTCTCGTCGTCCCTCTTCGCATCGTGTCGTGTTGGGTTGTTCCCGAATCTTCATTCAAGATCAAGGTCATTGCCAATCAACTGACCGTTCAATACCCAACGGTTATAACGGCTACGAGAAGTACAGTCAGCTACAAAAGTCGATTAACAACGTTGCTTTTTTATATCATTTAAACAGACACTAAACACATAATTTACTGGTTTTCTGAATTTCAGGTAATAGCTTAGGGTTTATTACATCTTAATTTTATGTTCATTGAGTTTTATTTTTAATATTGTACTTAATAATTAGGATTTAAAAATCACAAATGTTAATCGACTTTTGTAGCTGACTGTACCTTATCGCATCGGAATGTTCCTGCACGCCATAACATCCGTCGCCTACGCGTTGCTAGTATTGTGTTGTGAGTCTTTGGTCATTACTAATCTAAGGTTGAGTAATCATTTAATACTCTATACAAAGTCGTGTGGTTTTGTCTGTCGAATAAGTTTTTATAAACATTGTTAATAATTGTAACATTCGAATTTACTTGCGACTCGTTTTCCTCTATGTTTTAGAATTTTAATTAAGTATGCCCAAAGCCCTCAAAGAAGACAGTAAATTAAAAATTGACATCCCAAGTCTAGAAGAATCTCAACAAGGTGATATAAAGACTCCTATCACCTCTCCTAGAATCACCCGGGCTTCTGTCGCGATTAGCACAATGGCAGAATTAGATTTAAATACGCTATTCAAATTCATAAAATCATATGACGGCAGCCGAGAAACCGTCATCTCATTAATCATCAATTGTAATAATGCATACGATCTTGCTTCAGAATCCCAAAGGCCAATTCTCTTTAAATATATCCTCAGCCAGATGCATGGAAAACCGGAAGTTGCCTGTTCAATAAAAGAATTCATATCATGGGAACAACTTAGAGAATTCCTGAAAACCCAATTTTGTGAACGCAAACATGCTCATCTGCTTACTGATCTTCAGGATAGCAGGCAAAATCCGCAAGAAAACGTTAGTCAATTTTTGCTTCGCGTAGAGACCTACCTCTCACAATTATTAACTGAAATATCCTTATCCAACACTAAGGCGAAAGAGTTGTCTGGCCAACTCACTCGCCATAAGATGCTGTTTCGAAAAACATTTTCAATGCCTCATACGCTCGAATGCTTGTGATCACGATTTATATTTATATATTTTTTCGACTTGGACTGTATGGATGTATACGAAAACTTATTGAGGAGCAAAGTGTCACGGAACAAAAAATCGAGAAGATTTTGGGTAATTTACCTCAGACACCACCCAAACAAAAAAGTACAATGGGCACGCCTGAATTTATAAGAGCTTTACTAAACTAATACTAACACATGTGCAATTGATTAATTTCTGAAAAATACCACTAATAATTAATACCACTTAGCTAGACAATTTTTTATAAAGGTCAGTCTTAGATTTTGTGTCAAGTACTCATAGAAAAAAATGTACAGTTGAGGTACTAATATTTTTGATTGTTACTTTGTTAATAAATGACATTGACTTAGCTCGCGAGGTTGTCGATATGTGGGATGTGAGTACAGCAATCATTGTGCCGATAGTCGTGACTGCCAATGGCATAATAGCCAAGAGCCTCGACCAATACCTTAGGAGGCTCCCGTTTTTAATTATAAGTTAGCTTTTTAATTATAAGTTAGAGAATTTCGATTCTATGGAAAGCTACATATCCAAAATTACATTCCTGACACAACAATTGTCCGATATTGATACTCAAATCCCTGATGATTGGATCATATCGATTTTGCAGGGTGGATTGACTGCTGAGTACAGCCCTCTCATTATGGCTGTAGATAATAGTGGACCAGAAATCACGTTAGAGAAAATTTAAATGAAATTGTTACAAGAAGGAAGTAGACAGAGTAAGTTGAACACAGAGTACAAAAACACCTTAGTTACACGTAAAGTACAGAACGATGCAAGATCTAACACTAAAACTAATGATCGTACGCAGAAGTTCGTCTACAAGTGTTTTAAGTGCCACAAGCAAGGACACAAGGCGTCTGAATGCAAGGAGCGGATCAAAACCGCGAATATCTGCCTGAATACGAAGGGGGCGATAAAAAAAGATAAGTGGTATTTAGACAGTGGGTGCTCAAACCATATAACCCATGATAAAAACAAATTGTTGTCTTACACACATGTAAAGGGCAATATGAAGATCGCAGTAGCAAATGGAGAGAAGTTTGGTGAGATTGGTGAAAGGACGAGGAAATGCTGAGCCACAAATCAGCGAAAACGAAAAATTAATTTAAAAAAATGTTTTACATGTTCCTGATTTATCCATGAACATAATTTCGGTGAGCGATTTGACCAAGACGAATTATTGCATGAATTTTGACAATGGAGGTTGCATGATTCAACATAAAAATCGAATTGTTGCAAGATGTCAAGAGGTCGGCGGAATTTACGAGTTGACAGAAAATCAAAATAACGTCGTGTATGTGACACTGTCAAAACAAAATGAAAATATTTCGAACATTTGGCATAAAAGATTAGCTCATTTATCACGTAATTACATGAATAAAATGAAAGTGTTAGTAAGCGGTATGGAATTTAAGAGTACCAATTTATGCGAGCCGTGTATTCCATGTATAGAAGGAAAGACATGCAAAAGTCCCTTTAAAAAGCAAAGTACGAGAGCGAACGAGGTCTTACAGTTGGTTTTTAATGATATTTGTGGACCAATCGAGGAGCCGTCGTTCGGTGGTTCAAGGTATGTTCTTCTATTTATCGACGATTATACTCGAAAGACTCATGTGTATTTTTTGAAGAACAAAAGTGAAACTTTCGATAAGTTCCGTGAATACAAGGCGGAAGTTGAGAATGAGACATGTAAATCTATTAAATGTGTGAGATCTGACAACGGCGCAGAGTACTGTAATGGTAAATTTAAATCTTTTTTGAAGTCTGCAGGCATAAAACACCAGACGACTGTACCGTACACGCCGGAACAAAGTTTTGTCGCAGAAAGAGCAAATCGTACTATAATACACACATCAAAAGTGTCTAGGGATCAACATCCCTAATCAATGTTAGGGATGTTGATCCCTAGACACTTTTGATGTGTATAGAAAAGGCAAGAACATTACTATCAGAATCGAACCTGAGCAAGAAGTATTGGGCCGAGGCTGTAAATACTGTTGTTTACCTAAAAAACAGAAGCCCCACGAAAGCATTGAATAATGCGGTACCAGGGGGCTTAGACAAAGTAACAATTGCAAAACGATAACGAAGTTAGAAAAGACTAAAATGTATGGGATTGACATAAGCCGCGTTAAGTCACGTGGACATGAAGCAAGACCATGACAACTTGACAAGCAAGTCAGAGACGATGACGAATTTAGATATCGTTTCGCTACAAAGCGATGTTACTTTGTCTAAGGACCCAGAGAAGCTTTGGACTGGAAAAGATGTGGATGTCAGTCATCTGAAAATATTTGGTTGTTTGGCATATAGATTGATTCCAAAACAAAAGAGACGCAAACTGGACATGAAGACGGAACCGATGATTTTTATTGGATATCCATATAATCAGAAGGGTTATTGTCTGATGAATCCTAAGACAGGTGAAGTGACAACTGCGAGAGATGTCAAATTTCTGGAAAATGTTTTTCTCCAAAAGGAAAACGTAGTAAAATCGGAAGTAATCATAAACCTGAATAAAGATTCTGTTCCTTCCAGTTTACCCAACGGATCTACAAGCAGATCTGAACACTTGGAGGCTCACGATGATATGTATTGTGATACTGTAGACGAGAACGTAGAAGTATCAGAGGAGATAGGACCTGAGCCTGTAGTACCAGGGCGAGTACCCGATGACGTATTGACTGAAGAAGAAGTGAGAATACCTGATTCAGAAAGAAGGTATCCTGTAAGAGAACGCAGACAAGTACCGTCGATCGGTACGGATGCAATGTTATGTATGCCAAGGAGAGCAATCTTGATGGTGATCCATTGACTATTAGTGAAGCGTTAGCGAGACCAGATGGTGATTTATGGCAAAAAGCGATGGATAATGAACTTATGCCACTAAAGGAGAACCAGACTTTGACGTTGGTGGATCTTCCAGCTGATAAGAAGCCTATCCAATGCAAATGGGTGTTCAAAATCAAGAAAGATAGCGATGGCAAGGTAACGAAGTACAAGGCTAGACTTGTAGCAAAAGGCTTTACACAGGTATGTGGTGTAGATTATAAATAAATAAATAAAATAAATAAATATCTTGGGACAACTCACACACGGCCATCTGATCCCAAGCTAAGCAGAGCTTGTGTTATGGTAACCAGACAACTGATATACTTACTTATATTTATAATTTATAAATATATACATATTATAGATAAATTACACCCAGACACAGAACCAACAATTATGCTCATCACACAAAGTTTGTCCTGGGTGGGAATCGAACCCACTACCTCCGGCTTTGCAGTCAGGGTCACTAACCACTAGACCAACGAGGCAGTCGAAGAGATTATACTGAGACTTATTCTCCTGTTGTTAGAAACTCTACTCTAAGATTGTTGTTTTCGCTAGCTGTTGAATACGGTTGGTTTATTGATCAGTGGGATGTCACAACTACCTTTTTGTACGGCAAAATTAAAGAGGACATTTACATGCTCCAGCCAAAAGGAGCAGTAGTCAAAGGTCAAGAAACCAAGGTATGCAAACTGCAGCGTTCTTTGTATGGATTGAAACAAGCTTCAAATGCTTGGTTCAAGGAGTTGGATAAAGAAATGTTGAATTTAGGCTTTGTACAATCAAAAATAGAACCGTGTTTGTATCAAAAGCAGCTTAAAAACAATAAGAAGTTGATTGTCGTTATTTACGTAGATGACCTTTTTATTTTTGGAAATTGTGAACAAGAAAAGCAAAAATTAAAAAACGATTTGCTTGACAAGTTAAAAGTGAAAGATTTAGGGGCGGCTAGGGGCTAGGGGCTGGCAACGTTGCCATCTACTCCGGTTACAATTCGTCAGCCGCTATCGAGGCCTCCAACACCAACATTGCCATCTATTCCGGTTACAATTCGTCAGCCGCCATCGAGGACTCAAATACTGAATTTGCCAGCTAATCAGTCAGTTTCAAGCACTCCATTACCAATCTCGCAGTCTTTACTAAAACAATGTGGTCAAGAACGATATAGTTCTGGTAGCAGTGGAACTGGATCTAGACCTAAAAAAATTACTGTGCTTCGCTCGTTAATTATGAAAAAACCAAAGAAAAATCTTCAAAATATACCACCCAATGAACAAAAAATCGTACCTAGAAACGACGAATTCGTAGATATTTCTCAACAACAAAACACTGATCATTTATTATCATTTATTAATAATTACATTCCTGAATGAATCTGATTATAAAGCATCTTTTAACTTTTTATTTGAGTATAATTGTTAGGTTTTTTCTACATATAATAAATGGATGGAAACTAGCATAATTTATGTTTTAGTTACCTACTTAATACACTTACTTTAATGTAATTCTTCAGGGCTGCTATTATAGCTTCACAAACTTCTGGAACTATTGAAGATATCGCTTGCTTCGAAACCCTAAAAGATATACTAGGCTAGTATACGAGTCCCCAGTGGCCAAAAATCGTAGTGTGACGGCTAATCTTTCCTTAACTGGGATCGCCTCACGATAATTTGTATCTTCTTTTGATATTTCTGGTCCAATACTATTCAACAACCATTCAAAATCTTGAGAAGACATTCTAGTAAAGTTGTCAAATAAACCTTATTCTTTTTCTATTTGCAAATCCGCAATCATTGTACTTCCACTAAACACATATCTGTTCTTAAAATACGTGGTTGTCCACCATGTCCGCTTTCGTTTAAATTTTTTTGCTCTTGCTATCTCATTATTGTACATATAACAAGCAATTATAATTTTATTATTTCGTCGTCGTCCATGATTCAAATAAAATTTTGAATGTGAGCCGGAATCTGGTCCCAACGATCGTTTGCTCGACCACTAAAATTTCGTACACACCGCACTATGGAAAATGGTAGAACAAGAGCTGATTAAAAATACTTTTTTCGAATGATGCAAATAAGACATGATCTTGGTCTTATTTTTTAGATAAGGAGTCATTCTTTCATATTTACATTTTTTTTCAATAACTTGTCATTTAAAATATTGCGTAAAATACGTTAATTTCCGACACTTAGAAATTTCTGTTAGTTGTATTTTGAAAATCATAGACTTTCGAAGTTGAATTTTGGTTGTTTCTTTAAAGAACCTCTTATAGTGTTATATATCAATCGAAAGGTTGTTTATTACAGATTTATAAACAGTAGTTTTTATTTAATTATGTGAATAAATATTTTTGTTATAAATATTTTTGTAAAATATGGGGCAAAAAAACAATTCTTAAACTTCGTCGAGACTTTTAACTGTTAGCTACACTTGCCTACATTCTGAATTTGATATTAATACGTTCATTGGATACCTAATAATATTTTAGTAAAGAATCAGCTGCGCATTTTTGCGCGTTCAGTAGTTATGAAGAAATATGTGGCAGAGGTGCCAAAATGCATAATTGTAGCAAATTGATAGATAAAAGTTTTTTTTTTATCATTGGTCAATTTATCCGTGATTTTAATATACATTATCGGTGTAAGCGTGGTTTTGCACACGTTCGACGTGAGAATAAAGAAATCTATGATAAAAGTCGGTACGTGGCGTACACTATATTCATTATGATTTTCCTACATAAAGTGAAGCACAAAAAATGTTTTGTTACGTTAATTATTTGCAATCCGCAATTAGTTGCAATTGAAGCAAACCTTGTCGAATTTATATCGACAGCAGAGGCAGAAAAAAAAGTAAATTTTCGATTTGCTTGGCCCTAGTCAGCTTCAAACGTTATCCGAAGAAGTAACTTTGAGTGTTTATATTGACTTCTTAGACTTTATTTTTTTGACTTTTCCTTATATTTGAGAAATCTGACCGATAAAAGGAATGTTGATTGTTGTGTGCATTCTACAAAATTCAGGAATGTAAAAAAAGCTGTCACGCACCACCTACTTCGATAGACCTTCGACCTATATTTTACTTAGGGCTGACTTTTTAATAGTCAGATAACTTTTATAAAAGGTATAAATATGACAGTTTGACATATTTCCTATACAAAAGCTGTCAAATCGCACTATTTATCCTTCCGTTAAGAGTTATTTAACGATTGAAAAATTAGCCCTTAGTAATAAAAATATTGTAAAATGTGTCAAAATATATTTTATTTTTAATTTATTTTGTATTATTTAGTTTTCTTGATATTTAAAAAGAATTAAAATATCATATTGAAGTCAAATTCATTCGTATATATAATATTTTTACGGATTCCTAAAATAAAGTGCGAGTAAAACCACGAGCTACCACTAGTTTATATTTTAAGTATTATTAGTCAAATTCCTATACTATGTTCTATATGTGTGCAAAATTTCAAGTTGCTATGACTGAAAATAAAGAAGTTACAGATTTTTAATCAGAAAAGCACCTATATTTTCCATAGTGCACCGGCCCAACGAATACTTTAATAGCTCAATTTTTTTTCTTTTCGTTACCGACTCTCTCCGGATCGCCGGCACACGCCAACGATCGTTGGCGTTCGCCAAACCGTCCAGACAGGACCAACGAAGGCCAGCGAAACCCAATCGTTGGCATTCGTTGGGGCGGTGTGTACGCAGCATACTCGAAGACCAACGAGCGTCGGGCACGCTGCAACCGCGGCGGTAAGACCCCTCTTTGAGGAGTGGCTAGAGAGGCGCCACGGCGTCCTCACCTTCCGGCTGACGCAGGTCCTTACCTAACACGGTTGTTTTGGGAGGTTCCTGTGTCGGATTGCACGGGAGGAAACGCCCGGGTGTCACCACTGTGTGGACCGCCCGGAGGACACGGTGGAGCATACGGTGCAGGTCTGCCCCGCTTGGGCAGAGCACCGTCCTCACGGAGGCGATAGGCGGCGGCGACCTCTCGCGTCCGGACCTGGTTCAGGCCATGCTCCGGGGCGAGAGGGAATAGGATGCAGTCACCTCCTTCTGCGAAGCAGTAATGCTAGCGAAGGAGGAGGCGGGCCACGTGCGGGAGAGAATAACACCCTCCACCTCACGCGACATCCGGCCACCGTAGGCGCGGGCTTGCGGACGGCGAGTAATGGGTAGCTCGCCGTCCGATCAAGGACCATCAGCAGAGAGAGGACTATGCCCGGGTCGACGGCGCGTTCTGTTCGCGCGCGCCTCAAAGAGCTGTCAGCACAGGGACGGGGCCCCCAACGGGGCCAAACGCCTGCCGGGGTTGCGGGACGACTTAACAGGATACCGTGGCCCCGGAACGTAAAGGGCAACAGAAGGAACAGGGTGGTTTTTTAGTCAGTAAAAGTCTGACAGTCCCTTCCGGCCCACCCAAGGCGGAAGGACTCATATGATGATTTTTACCACCTCAAAAAAAAAAAACGAGCGTGCGGTGGCCAATGCTGAATATCCTTCGTTGGCCTTCGTTGGGGCGGTGTGTACGCAGCATAAGAGAGAGTCGTCCTGTTTCCCAAGCATGCACTAGTGACAAAACTAATTACAAATTATGGCATTCTCAATTTATCGAAATAAAACGACTTAAGTTGTTTAAGGACATAAGTGAGTTAAGCGCTGTAGTGCCGGATGATGAATTGTGAAGCTTGCATTAATGGTAAGCAGCGCCGACTGCCGTTTAATCACGCCAAGGACAGAAGTCACGTAAATCGCTATTTGCTGACAGTTCTGATGTCTGTGGTCCTGTCACTCCTACGACAGTTGATAATAAAAATTATTTCGTGTTGTTTGTTGATCAGTATATTCATTATTGTGTTACATACTTAATAACATACAAATCTGACGTATATACTGCGTTCAAAGACTTTGTTGCAAAAAGTGAAGCTAAATTTAATTTAAAAGTAACTAACTTGTTTTGCGATAACGGTGGTGAATACTTATCTGCCGAAATGGAGAGGTTCTGTGCTGAAAAGGTTATTTCATACCATTTAACAGTTCCTAGAACTCCACAGCAAAATGGTGTTTCAGAACGGATGGTAAGAACCATTACTGAAAAAGCTCGTTCTATCTTAAACGATTTTTGGGATCAGGCAGTTTTTGACTGCAGTTTATTTGATAAATATAACACCGACTAAAGCCCTCACATTTTTAAAAACACCATTTGAGATGTGGCACCATAGGAAACCGGAAGTAAAATTTTTAAAGGTTTTTGGATCGACAGTTTATGTGCATAACAAAACGACTAAAGCTAAAGGACAATGAGCGGTTTCGTCCCAAGTGTTGTAACATTTTCTTACCTATATCATTTGAAAGATATCAATTAGTGTTATGTTTTTTTGTATGGGCGTAACTCTGTATCTTGTGCAGGGAAGCTGTTATAGTGGTATCATTTATTCCAAAAAAATATTAAATAAAACTTAATCAATTAATATTTTAATGACAAAAGGGCTGCAATGATTTTAAAATCAAGTGGAAAAAACCACGCTATACATTAGAAAGAGATGGTTGCCGGTGCATCTATTTATATTAACACATGCAATTATTTATCTAGCGCTTTCGTCTAGTATATTGTAATAAAAAATAGAGCAGAAACGGCGAGAGATGCAATTGCTTATTATTATTGCTCATGTTTAACGGGAAAAAGAACTGTAGGTACTTGCGCTCACGTAATGAGTATTATTGGTTACCTTGGCTGGGCTACACACCAGCCAAGCATATTGATACCCGCGACATTTTTGGATGATATTATCATAGATAATAATCACTACTAAAAGTACTAACTAGTAAACAATTTGCATACGTTTAAGCCGTACTCTTACATATGGATATTATTCCTTTGTTATTTATGTATTTGAAAATAAATAAATAACAAAGGAAATAAATAACCGTCAAAAAATAACTATTATTGCCTGTGATTACTGTACAATTATTATAAACGTAATAAAAATGTTTAAATGTAACACAAAATGTTATATAGTATGATTAAAGCATTATTTAAATCAAAAACTTATTTTTCACTTGAAGCCCAATAACTTTTGACCTGCACGTAATTACAATAAAAACTTGGCATAGTGATCATAAAAAAGCTTAACTGAACATGTATCTATTAGTCCCAACTTGTTACAAGGGCTGGGACACAACTCATACAATAATGCCCATTGTCCTTTGATGATAAATCATGGAAAGGTATTTTGGTGGGGTATGAACCAAACGGTTATAAAGTTTGGAACCCAAACTGCGAAAACTTCGTAGTGGTTAGAGATGTTATCGTGGACGAAATTAACTTTTTGAGGTCCAGGCCTTCTTGGAAGCCTGAAGAGAATATTGGAAATTCTCATGACAAACTGATAACGATATTGTGTCAAAATCAGTGTCAAGTAAGTCCCGAAACTATCTCGAAACGGAACCAGATGGTTCAAAATCTAGTGAGAAAGGTGAATGTCTTACTAAAGTTTGCAAATTGAACCATGATACGCTAAGCGAAGTACGTTTTGATAACTCAAAGAATAGTACTACTGATGAAAATGTAAACAAAAATACTGACCTTAGGAGGAATGATAGGATTAAAGATAAACCCCCTGTTTCATATAATGAAATTGATGACCAAGACTATTTCATATGCGCTCAAACTGTTTTATGCAGTTTGCCAAAATCATTTGCAGAAATTATGTATAGAAATGATAGAAGTAAATGGGAAAGCACGATTAAAGAGAAACATAAAAATATTTTTATATTTTCTGTCAAAAACGATGAATTTGGAAATCCTCAAAGATATAAAGCGCGTTTAGTGGCGCGGGGTTTTAGTCAAGAGTATCTTACAGACTATAATGAAACATTTGCACCTGTCGCCAGAATAGCTAGTTTTAGATTCATTATTAGCCTTGCCAATCAATTTAATTTATTAGTTCATCATTTGGACGTTAAGACCGCCTTCCTAAATGGCGAATTAAAAGAGGAAATCTATTTAAGAGTTCCTGAAGGTGTATCGTGTAAAGAAGGCTATGTTTGTAAATTACAAAAGGCGTTATATGGGCTTACACAAGCCGCCAGGTTTCTCGCAACGGGATATCTCGCAACGGTTCTTGTGAACCGTTGCGAGAAATCTGTATAAATAGGCCGGAATGTGGCCAGCAGGATTTGAGGTCCGTCGCAACGCCCTTGTCCGTCTCCGCCCCGTCTCTTGCTCGTGCCAGCCCGCGTCGCTGAGCCTGTAGCTTTAAATTCGTCCCTAAATAATAATAATCCGATCCAGTCTGTCCCTTTGCTGCCCTCCCCCAGCGACGCCCTAAGCCGAGGCTCGTACCCCACAGGGGGTGCCCTTAGCGTATAGTCGCTTAGTTTGTAAGTTGTTTTAAGCCCTGGCTGGAGGCTTTGATTTTTAAGGCACCACAGGATAGTCCGGTTAAGCAGCCGACAACCTCATAGGTTGACCTGCGAGATGCAATACCGAAAAAAAAAATCCTGTAGGATTAGCCGTTGTACGCTCAGCGGAGAATAAACACCTCAAGTTGGAGTAAGTGCTTTCTTTTACGACATTGTTATCTTCTACTCGGTATTTGTGTAAACTTTGATAAAATCATGTGTGAACGTGACAACAACGGCGATGATGCGCCGACATACACATGATAGAACGAATACAACTGGGTATTTAGGTATCAATAGCTTTATTAAAATGCACAATTTACCCCACCGAAAAAAAATTGCCCATATCCATGGGGTATATGAGTTATAGACGAACAAAGTATATATGGAAAAATCGTGAATAACGTGTTATTTTTACCAGTTTTTTCAACAGCATTATATTAATAATAATAATCATAGGACAATAATAAATATTACTAGCGATCATATGCAACTATCAAGTTCAAAGTCCTTTATTAATGAGATTACGTCCATTTTTTAAGTTCTCTAGCATAATTACCTACCTATCTTTGTTATTCATTATTTTGTTTTCGCTAAACAAATACACACAAATACTTCAGAATATGATGCGTTCATCTTACCTATATGAGCGCGAGCGCGCCGACGGACGCCAGTACTATTAATCCGATCCATTTTTACCACCTAAGCCTGTCCCTTTGCTGCCCTCCCCCAGCGACGCCCTAAGCCGAGGCTTGTACCCCACAGGGGGTGCCCTTAGCGTGTAGTCGCTTAGTTTGTAAGTTATTTTAAGCCCTGGCTGGAGGCCTTAATTTCCTTTAAGGCACCACAGGATAGCCCGGTTAAGCAGCATACAACCTCATAGGTTGACCTGCGAGATGCCAATCCGAAAAAATAAAAAATAAATAAATAAATAAAAAAAAAAAACAAAAAAAAAACGGACGCCAGTCGCCATTTTCTATTCTTTTGTTTCTTAACTTGAACCTTCGTTTGCTTTGCTACCGTTGTGATCTGTGCGTTTCATTATTGGATTTTTAAGGCCTGCTTTTTCTACACCGGACACCGATTTTCATTATTGGATTTTTTTGACCTGCTTTTTCTACACCGGACACCGATTTACTCTTTGTTTTGGACATTGCTAATATGGAGGTGAACAATCGTTGTGTGAACTGTAGTCGCTCTGTGTTACGGAGACAACGTCATGTATTGTCGCTTCAGTTTTTGGAGTCACATCGAATCGTCGTGGAGCACCTACTGAATCATGGACAACCACAAGAAGTAAGTCTTAAGTCAAGTCTAGTTACCCGTTCGTGGTAGGTAGTATAAACTTAACACTAAGACCCGTAGCGCACTAGCGGCTTGGCCGCAGCGGCCAGGCCGCGGCGGCCATCGAGATACATACTTTAGTATGAAATCGCCACAGAGCGCGCGCAAAGCGGCCAAACCGTGCGGCCAGGTGCGCGCGCTCGGTGGCGATTTCATACTAAGGTATGTATCTCGATGGCCGCCGCGGCCTGGCCGCTGCGGCCAGGGCCGCTAGTGCGCTATTGCTCATAGTGTCTGACATTACCCGTATGTGTGTTTATGTATAGGATGATAACAATACTTAGAGGCTTTATGATTACAAGTGGTGCAATTAAGCTAGTTATAAACTTGTTGCACTGTCAGCCAATATACCTATGTGTATACGCTCCACTGTAGGGGCATCGCCTCCCTCCTCTCATGAAGAGGGGGACCAGGCCATAGTACCTACCTACCAGCTTTTTTTACTAATAATAATGATAATATAGGTCACCGAGTAAAGTAATGATTCATCTTGATTCAACGAGATCGCGGGTTCAATTCCCGCAGAAGACAAACATTTGTTTGTAGTTTCAAAAATATCTGTTTGTCTTGGTTTGGGTGTTAAATATGTATAATGTGTATGTATTTAAAAAAAAAAGGATTTAAGTATGTTTATTCAGTTGTCTAGTTACCATACTACAAGCATTAAGCTTACTGTGGGACTAGATGGCGCAGTGTGCAATTGACCACAAATGTTTATTTATCTATGTACTTACAAAAATGGTCATATTAGGTTGATAATAAAATAAACGTTTGACAATCGTTTCATTGTGTAATATTATGTCTCGTTGATTTCAGATCGTCTTTGATGGGTCAAGATCTATTTGTCATCCTTGCTGGCAACGCATTGAATATGCATTGAGGCAACCAGCAACACCTGAAGCTAGACCACCGCAATCGTTTTCTTTAACTGGATTTACACGTGCCGCGAATACTTCAAGAAGATGTCTCTTCGACAATTGTACTTCAACGCAACTTCGACAAGTGCCCGACAGTATAAAAGCGCACTTATTAAGCTATTATTCTTTTTACATACCAGAACTAGCACGAGTCTGTCGATTTCATTTAATGAATTCATCATTTGAGGATTTATCTGTAAATGTGAGTAATCGCCAAGATAATTTCAGAAACGAGAACTTACGCGAGATAGTTATGTTGTATACACGAGTGCTTGAAAGAAGAGGTAATGTTGACTTTGAAAGGCTTCATGAAATAAGTGAAGAAGATCTCCATTTTTGGACTGGAATGAACCATAACCAGTTTGAGAGTATCTTACAAGAAACACCGTCTTTACGACAAACTAATAAGTGCAATACTGTATTGGGCGTATACCTATGTAAACTTAGATCAGGTGAACCTCACGTAAGACTGGCATCTTTGATAAACACATCGAAAACGTCTTTACAACGCATGTTAAAGCAGGCTAGACGATGTCGCAAAAATGAATACCTTCCTCGGCATCTGGGGTTTGACCACATCAGCCGACATGAAGTGATCGAAAGGAATAGGACACTTCCGAATTATATTTTTGGTAATGAAGAGCGAACAAAGGCCATTTTAATTATCGACGGCACTTATTTATTTATGCAAAAATCTTCCAACTTTCTCTTTCAAAGATTAAGCTATAGCTTACACAAGTATAGCAACTTGATTAAGCCCTTCATGATTGTGTGTGCTGATGGCTATATCATAGAAGTAACTGGACCCTACGGCGCCAGAACTTCAGACTCCGACATAGTAAAACTATTATTAGATAACCATGATGGTCCCATGGAAGAAGCTCCAATGCGATGGTTTTTACACCCAGATGATGTATTTGTTTTGGATCGGGGTTTCCGAGACTGTTTGCCGGATCTAGGGGAATGTGGTTATAACGCTTACATGCCACCGTCTGTAGGACGTAATGAAAGACAATTAAGTACAATAGCGGCAAATAAATCCAGATTGATAACCATGGTTAGATGGGTCGTGGAAACCATTAATGGCACGATAAAAAGAGATTTTAAAATATTTAGACACAAATATTTTAATATAGCGCTAGGCAACGCAATGACAGATTATAGAATAGCTGCAGCGCTTACCAATGCAACTCACCCAACATATGAAGACAGCAGATTTACTGAAGAGTTTATAGAGATGATTGAAAGAAATAGGGACAGGCCGAACCTATTAGCCGATTACGTCGATGAACATCATTGGGATCGACAAAGAATTGTGTTTACCCGAATGGATGCAACACACCCCAGTCTATCGGATTTTCCAAGAATGGATTATGACTTATTAATTGTGTTCGCAATAGGCACATACCACGTAAAACTTGCAAGGTCCTACTGTTGCGAACATATTAGAGGAACTGGGGTTTTTTCAATTGAAGTTTTTAGACACCCCGAAAGGATAAATATTAATAACGAAGAAAGTACATTAATAAGGTGTCGAATCCATTCCAGGCACGTCGGGACAAGAACATATTATTGTTATGTTTTATATAACACGAATAGTATTTCGGAATACTGTTGCAGCTGTATTCATGGTCGCCGCACATTGGGCAGTTGTGCCCACATAATAAGCATTATATATTATCTGGCCTGGGCCAGGTACATTATGCAACCTGCTGGGTTCTTAGATGATATATTAATAGACATAGAAAATAATTGAAATAAATATTTTTCCCACAGTATTTGTTTTTTTTTTTAAATAAGCGACTGAAAAAATAAATAATCTGAGATAAAATAGGCACATTCAACTGTAAAAAGATTTCACGACAAAAGTATCTTGACATATGATTTACAAGCTGTGAAATATAAGATTTAATACTTGATAGGTTCATATAATCGCTACTTATATTTATTATTGTCCTATGATTATTATTATTAATATATTGCTGTTGAAAAAACTGATAAAAATAACAAGTTATTCATTATTAATATATTGCTGTTGCAAAAACTGGTAAAAATAATCAGTTATTCATGATTTTTCCAATATACTTTGTTAGCCTATAACTTTTATATCCCATGGATATGGGCATATTTTTTTTGGTGGGGTAAATTGTGCATTTTAATAAAGCTATTGATACCAGATTTGTCTAAATCGACTCTGGGTTCTTGGTCCATACATTTTGGACCATCACCTTTCTTCATAAATTAGTTACAAAAATTAATGTAAACAAGTTTCAAATTCAACCAGGCTCTGTACGCGCCTGCCCTCTATTGCTCTATTCATTCATATCCCGCTCGGTGTGATAGGAGCTAGACACATTACTTCCAAATAAATTAAAACGATTAATAAACGTTTAAAGTAATAATTTAACAAATTGATTGATTAATTTGATGATAATAAATTTATATTTTTTTTCCAGGTATGGGAATTCTGCCAAAGGAATGCCAAGAAACAGCAGATTTGCTTTTATTTTTAGACAACTTGTTCGACTCCGTTAATTGCAGCTACGAGAATTCCAAAAAAATGGCTTTCCCAGCCTCTGCTTGGACCAGTAACTCCAAATTCAACACATAAAAAAGTGTGAGCTAAAGCAAAGAAAATTATCAGCTCAATGAAATTTTGCAGTAATGACAAAGTTGGTGTTGTACCAACAATTACCAATTGGTTGCAGACAATTGAAAATATTGAATATCTTGTCAATGTTTTAGCTAAACAGTATAACTTGACGTCTTTATGGATGAGACATTTCAACCAGGACCCCCTAGAGAATTTTTTTGGGTGTATTCGAAGCCATGGATATAGAAACACGTCGCCTTCATGTGCTGGCTTTGAAGCAGCCTATGCTTCCTTACTAATTAATAATTTTAGTAATAGCCTGGTCAATGAATGATTGTGGTTGGAAAAGTTGAAAGCAGAAAATCTGACTTATGAACTTTGTTTGGACTAGTTAGAAGATAAACATATTAAAAGTCCTGACCCCCCCGAGGTGAGCCCGAGGGAGGGGGGGGCAAAGAAGGTCCCGTTTTTTGGTTTTTTGCTTATATCTCGAAAACGATGCGTCGTATAAAATTTTGTTGTACTAGAGGATGAAACCTCATAAAATTCTCTACATCTTTGTTTGTCACACTTTTTATCTATCTCCAATATTTGCATAGCTGAGAGCTCCGAAAAATGACCGATTTTCAAAAATGTGTTAAATTTTCTGTCTCGTTCTTTGTTTTCTTGTTTATATCTTGAAAACGGTGCGTCGCATGAAATTTAGTTGTACTAGAGAATGAAACCTGATAAAATCTTCTACAACTTTGCTATATTTTTTTTATTTATCTCTTATCATTGCAAAGCTATGACCTGTGAAAAAAAAATAGATTTTTCAAAAATGTGTCCAATTGTCTGTACCGGTTTTTGAGTTTTTTTATTACATCTCGAAAACGATGCACCGCATGGAATAATATTGTACTGTATAATAAAAGCTGGCAAAACTTTCTACAATTTTGTCTTTCCTACTTTTTATCTATCTTCAATAGTTGCATAGCTGTGAGCTCCGAAAAACGAGCGATTTTTAAAATGTGTTCTATCTCTATAGCACATTGTAACAATTTGAATGCCAAAATTATTTATTTAGCTATTAAAAAATAACATAAGCTGGGAGTACCTCCACGCGGTGAAGGCGGAAACAGTTTACTTTTAAACTGGCTAAAACTCCCAATAATATCTATCAAGATGCCTTCGGGCTTATGTTGCTATTTCGTTCGTGACCTATTGAGTTTTGTGACTGTGCACCCGGTAACGCAGGGAAGCAGTCACAACCAAGTTTTCAAAATGACAGAAATGTGTTTTATTTGTGATGAAGTGCTGGAAGAAGGTGGAGAAAATGTTTCCAAGGTCGGTCAAAAGGGGATAAATTCTCTGATTTCAACTTTTGGTTTTGAGGACCTCAAAGTATGAATCCCGGACGGTCCAGCATACGGAGTATGTTTCCTTAGATCTGCTTTAATGCTGTCAGGTCTTGTGTATTCTTTCCGACAAGATGTGTGAACCCTCAGAGACTTTAAATCTTCAAGGTGTGAGCTCTTTTGATCATTTCTGAGTTTACTGGCAGAAATCAGAGAATTTATCCCCTTTTGACCGACCTTGGAAACATTTTCTCCACCTTCTTCCAGCACTTCATCACAAATAAAACACATTTCTGTCATTTTGAAAACTTGGTTGTGACTGCTTCCCTGCGTTACCGGGTGCACAGTCACAAAACTCAATAGGTCACGAACGAAATAGCAACATAAGCCCGAAGGCATCTTGATAGATATTATTGGGAGTTTTAGCCAGTTTAAAAGTAAACTGTTTCCGCCTTCACCGCGTGGAGGTACTCCCAGCTTATGTTATTTTTTAATAGCTAAATAAATAATTTTGGCATTCAAATTGTTACAATGTGCTATAGAGATAGAACACATTTTAAAAATCGCTCGTTTTTCGGAGCTCACAGCTATGCAACTATTGAAGATAGATAAAAAGTAGGAAAGACAAAATTGTAGAAAGTTTTGCCAGCTTTTATTATACAGTACAATATTATTCCATGCGGTGCATCGTTTTCGAGATGTAATAAAAAAACTCAAAAACCGGTACAGACAATTGGACACATTTTTGAAAAATCTATTTTTTTTTCACAGGTCATAGCTTTGCAATGCTATGAGATAAATAAAAAAAATATAGCAAAGTTGTAGAGGATTTTATCAGGTTTCATTCTCTAGTACAACTAAATTTCATGCGACGCACCGTTTTCAAGATATAAACAAGAAAACAAAGAACGAGACAGAAAATTTAACACATTTTTGAAAATCGGTCATTTTTCGGAGCTCACAGCTATGCAAATATTGGAGATAGATAAAAAGTGTGACAAACAAAGATGTAGAGAATTTTATGAGGTTTCATTCTCTAGTACAACAAAATTTTATACGACGCATCGTTTTCGGGATATAAGCAAAAAACCAAAAAACGGGACCTTCTTTGCCCCCCCCTCCCTCGGGCTCACCTCGGGGGGGTCAGGACTTTTAATATGTTTATCTTCTAAATAGTCCAAACAAAGTTCATAAGTCAGATTTTCTGCTTTCGACTTTTCCAACCACATACCCTTTTTGAGCACTTATTTACCAGACTATAATACACATTCGCCGGGGTCCAATTGTGAAGTTGATAAATGTTTCAATTTTAAATTCCTTTAAAAACTTATTTTTTAAGAAACCTGAGACATCAAGTTATATTATGGAAGTTGATTTTGATGATGTGAACAGTGACAATATCTTTGTAGATCTTGAAACAAAGAGACAAGACCCAAAGATAAAAGCACAATTAGAGTATGTGACAGGAAATGTATTGCGGAAATTCAATGTAAAAAAATGCTCAATTTTATAGTGAAAATAAAGAAAATGAAAGCTACCTTCATTTTAGGGAATATTTTAAAAATAAAACAAGCCTTACATATCCTTCCATCTCACTAATGAAATGCTTTTCAAATATACAAGATGTTGTCACTGGTATAATAAAAAAAGATTGTAAAAAGAAAAACATCCGACAATATATGAAAACAATATTTTCAGTTGTATTAGATTATAGTTTTATTAAGTGCAACGAACATAAAGTGCAATTGATTTCAAGAATTGAAGATTTATGCATTAATTTATTCCTATTTAGTTGGTGTATAGATACAAATAAATTGTTATGTGGATCACGTAAAGATTATGGTATGGAAGACAAAATTCAGGAGTTGGCCTTCAATTACTGTAAAAAAAGATTGAAATAAAATGTTTGACATTGTATCTGTTGTTTCATTTTTAATTATTCCATAAAAAAACTAGAAAAATAATAAATAGTACAGGGCCTACTGCAGATTTGCTTACTGGATTGTTGTTGTTACTTGTTGCTAGAGGGCGCTATAAAATGTTAGAGTGACGTCTCTATCTCAGCTATATAAAAAATGTACTCTGTGGCTGGAGCTGACGAGCTGCTAGTTGACCACCAACGTTAGCAACAGATAGCCCAGTAGTGCTTCCGGAAAATATTGACCCACGAATTACTGACTTGATTGACCAAATGGACCGACAAAATGACTTTGCTATACGTACAATCCTCCCGATCGATCGTATCGTTTTCGATTGGCGATCTGATCTGAATGGTTTCACAGGTGTTCGAGTAGAATTTACAGGAACCCCGGGTCCTACATTTTCAATGTCGGAGATGGAGAGTCCTGTAAATATCTTCTTGAAAATCTGGAACCAGGAAATTATGTCGCTTATCGAACGAATACACTGCCCTTTGCCTGAATAAATCCGACATTACATCATCTTCCCGTATGCGACGGTGGCGTCCAACCAGCGTGCCTGAATTATATATATTCTTCGCTCTTATGATTCATCAGAGCCTTTCTCCCGCCACAGTGGAACACGAATATTTTTATCCCTCTTCTCGCATGACCGCCATGAGTCAAAGAGTATTATGTCGTACAATCGATTGGTCCTATTGCAAAACTTCCTCCACTTCTCCAATAATGGCAATATATCTAACTTCGTTTCCTTGGAAGAGCGGATATACAAAATACAGCCTGTAATTAATCATCTGAACCGCAAGTTTCAAGATTTATACCTGCCAAAGCAGAACGTCACTAGACGAATCATTACTTAACTAAGTTTTATTCAAAAAATAGCGACGAAAGCTGCAAAACCAGGTATAAGATCCTATGAACTTTCCGAGTCGGATTCTGGTTATTTATGGAAATTTTTTATTAACGCTGGAAAAGATGCCACCACTGACCGAGTAAATAGAGAGGACCTGACCAACAGACCTGACGAGACCGACCTACTAGACGAGACCGACGGACCTGAGAGGACTGACCATCCTGCCGGTGCTACAGCTTAAGTTGTATACGACCTCGCGAGTCCTCTGTTTGGAAAAGGCTACACAGTAATAATGGACAACTTTTACAACAGTCCATTATTAACGCTTAAGCTTAGAGGGACTGATTGCTACGGTACGTTGCGGTTGAATAGGGAGAACGTACCGGATAGCATGAAGACTCTCACAAAGCTACAACTGAGGAGTGGCGACGTCGCATCGTCAACAAGCGGCCACCTCAGTGTAATTGCATGGAAAGATGCTAACCTCGACACCATGGTGTCCACCTACATGGGCTACAGAAAAGTATGGACGTTGGAGATTTAAGCCACAGGTAGTCCTCGACTACAACAAAGCCATGGCTTTGTTGTAGTCGACAGAGAGGACCAGATGCTGTCAAACTTCCCGTTAGAACGGACCAGGAACAGCATCTGGTACAAAAAGCTTTTTAGGAGGCTGCTCAATATTTCGGTGCAGAATGCTTTTATCATTTACAAATGTAAGGATAAAAGCATTACGCACCGAAATTTTCGACTGTAGGTCGCTGAAGGCCTCTTAAAAATGTTTTTTCAAAATAGCGTCGCACGCCCTCTCCACCCAGCATTATTGCCACCCGCCAACTGCATAGCAGTATTCGCGGGCAAAAACCAAAGGCAATAATCACTGGGAATCACTTCCCAGTTAAAAGTACCGAGCACCCTCTCAAAAGAACTTGTGCGTGGCGTTCGGAAAATGAAAAACGTAGTCCTCCGTAGTCCTCCGTAGAGATGGCCGGTTTCTGCCCTCCAAATCAATTACAATGTACAGTAATTATTAATATGTAAATATTACTTGTGAAATAAACTAAAATTAATAGCAACAATTATATTTCTCTAGAACAGGCGACAAAAAAGTCAAAAAAATATGCATGTTAATTAATTTTGTGTTATTAATGTGCGGAATAGTTTGGATACATGTACGACACAAATACTGTATCTGAAGCACGCCTGAAGCTCAGATTAAAATATAACACAGTCATGGCTGTTAGAATCGTATTGCTAAGGTAAATATCTCTAAAGTTAACGGTTTCACGATTATCACAGACACCATTTTTCTAACTTTTTTATGACACGCGTATTGATCACGTTGTACAATTACGCATTATTTATTGACAACATACTCATGAGTGTGTATCCGGACGTCCTAGTTATTTTGACGTTTGGGCGAGTCAATTAGAATTTGCAGTCTTATATTGATTCTTTCACGTATTACTGTATTGGCTTTTTGTGTTCTTTGTTGAATATTTCAACTTGACCTCACGCTATCGTTTATCAGACTTTCGCCTAGGCTTCTATGTGAATATTCTGCTGTGCACATTTGGACCTGTTTGTTTGTTTACGATTTGGATTCTAACGCTCACGAGCCACGATGTCAAGATGCTTGAATTGTAGTGTGGCCACTAATCGAATGCGAAGGCATATTGTAACAACATTAACACCGCAGTTATAACGTAAGTACATTGACTGCATGGTTATCTGCAAGTATGTCATCCCTGTGGTCCCTGTGGGATGCGAGCTAATCGGCACTTAGTACTGAATGTACGAATACAGGTTATAGAACTAGAGGAAAATCCTATCCCTGTTGCATATGAACCTTGTCTGAATAATTGCAAAGATTATGTTTTCTTAAAATGTCTGTGAAACATGCAGAAATATATATACTTTATATGTAAATGAATTTCAGAAGAAGATACTACAGCAATTGTAACCAATGACCCTGGCATTAATATTAACGGATCTTTGCTAGAACATAATTCAACTCAAGTCAATAATTGTGAGAGTGCAGTAAACAATGTTAATAATAGTCTGAATAATACGGAACAATTAGATCTAATTAATAATCCCGTACAAGAAGGAAAAGGATTAATTAAGTCTGGTTTACCACGAAAAAGACAAGTGTTTGTAGAGCCATTAACAGAAAGAAATAAGATTAAAAAGCAATTACTGATTGAAAAGCTATCGCTTAAAAGGGCATGCACGGAAAATTGTAGACGAAAATGTTCGACGAACATTAACGAAGACCAAAGAAAGGTAATAAATAATTATTACAGTAAACTGAGCAAAGAATCACAGGGTATATTTATTAAGGGTTTGGTTGAAACGAAAGCTGTTGAAAGAAGAAAACAAACAAGTAGGGAAATACCGAAAAGGAAACTAACATATGCATATTTTCTAACAAATCCAGATGATATAAAATTAGAAGTTTGCAAACCATTCTTTCTAACAACTTTGGGGTATCACCCAAAAAACGATCAGAGAGTTCTTGCTGCCCTAAAAAGACCCGTCGATCAGCAAAAAGATCGCAGAGGTGTCTATGAAAGAGCCAATAAAATACACAGAAGTATTATAAAAAGTCATATTTTAAGGTACAATCCTGCAATTTCCCACTACCGAAGAGAGCATGCTCCTAAACTGTATCTGCCCAGTGATATTAATGTGCCAATTATGTACAAAAACTATTGCAAAAAGTTTCCCAATTTGAAAGTATTTCTAGAAACTTACCGCACCGTAGTAAAAAATGAGTTAAACATATCTTTTACACATCTAGGAAACGAAGAATGTGAACTATGTGCAATATTTAAACTACAAAACCCAGAACATAATAAAAATCCTGAAACTACCTGTGATGTTTGTAACAAGTATAATGCTCATAAACTAAGATATACAGAAAGCCGAATAAAATATACAGAAGATGTAGATAATGCTATTGTTGATAAAACTACTATTCGTTATTCCGTAGATTTACAAAAAGTGATCATGTTGCCAAGATTAGACCAATATAAAGCCGCAATTTTCTGCCCCAGAATAATTGCTTTTAATGAAAGTGTCGTGCCTTTGGGAAAAACATCCAAAGATGAAATGCCATTCGCAGTTGTTTGGAATGAGTCTATATCAGGTCGCCATCAACATGACATAATTTAAACATTTAGGGCTTTTTTGTTTCACAAACGAGATGCCGAAAATGTTATTTTGTGGGCTGATAATTGTGCATCCCAAAATATTGGGCATTGATGTCGTTTTTAGTAAATACACACATCAAAAGTGTCTAGGGATCAAGCATTTTTATGCGGATTTCTTGAGATTGAGATGTGGCTTTGTAATAAATTTATGATTTTATAAATTTATATGGATCCTTTTTGGTGCATTTCATAATTTGAATCAGGAACTGTGAATCAAATTCGAGTAAAAGATGAAAATCAGCTGTCAATATTTTCCCTATAAAAACATACAACGCATTGAAGACATTATTAGTGCTACTGTTTCCCTACTACTGATTAAAACCAACGTTATTATGGAGCGGCGACGTCATTTAAGCAGGGAAGAAATGCTCAGAGCCGTGGGAATGATAGAAGCTGGTTCCCGGCAACGTACTGTGGCTTTAGCTCTGAATACAAGTCAGAGTGTTATCAGTCGACTTTGGACACGTTACCGAAGCACTGGTACCGTGGCTGAGCGCCATGGAGGACGGTATCGCTGCACCACACGGAGACAAGACCGATACATTCAAATCTTTACTCGAAGAGCTCCAACAATAACCGCCATGATGTTAGCCGTGAGGCTTCATCACTCTTCAGGGAACTTAATTAGCGACCAAACAGAAACCGCTTGCATGAAGTGAACCTTCAATCCCGAAGACCGCTACGGGTACCACCTATAGCAATGCACAATCGTAGGATTCGATATCAATGGGCTCTTGAACACAGAAATTGGGCAGAAGAACAATGGCGTTTCGTGTGCTTTTCTGATGAGTCTCGTTTTGGTATGAGACCGGATACAAGACGTATACGACACTGGAGAACCCCTGGACGCCAACAGCGATTAAAATCCTGCCAGGAAGTCCATCCTTATAGTGGTGGAACCATCATGGCATGGGCGGGTATTTGGATCGGCGGAAGAACTGAGTTGATTTGGATCAGAGGCAACCTCAACGCTCAAATTTATGCTGAGACGATTGTATCAGACGTCATCGTTCCTCTACAAGTGCAAATCGGTCCCTTATTTCAGTTAATGCATGATAATGCACGACCGCACACCGCAAGAGTTGTAAGACAGACTCTCGCCGCAGCTAACATCAATGTCCTGCCCTGGCCTGCTCAGTCACCAGACTTAAATCCGATTGAGCATGCATGGGATATGCTACAGAGAAGAGCTCTGCCGAATATGGAGGGTATCCAGTCGCAAGAAGACCTTTTTTTGTTGTTGCAACGAACATGGGCGGCCATTCCACAGCGTGATTTGGATGAACTCATTTTGAGTATGCCAAACCGATGTTCTTGTGTTGTTAGTGTTCGCGGTAGAAACACGGATTATTAATTGTTTAAGTTACCCAATAAAATTTTAAAGAAAACTGTTATTTCAGTCTTTTTTTCGAACTTTTGTGTTAGTGGTTCAAATGTCAAAAATCCCTTTATTAGGAAAATGGCAAATTTCTTTATTAATGCAAAGGTGACTTGGTTTATCGTTACAGTGACAAACGAAAACACTTTATTTGATGAATCCTTAAAGTAAATTTTAAATAATATCAATCAAGAGAAAAGTTATTGCAAAAATATATGTTGATCCCTAGACACTTTTGATGTGTGTATTATTAATAGTTCTTTCATATCTGCGAATACAATCGAGATACGATATTTCGAGCTAGGACATACCTCCATGTCTGCTGACCATTTTCATCATCAAGTTGAGAAAATGTTAGGTAAAAATAAAGTGTACGATTTTGATGATTATGTCCAAAGAGTAAAAATGGCAAATAATCGCAAATGTATTGTCAAATCATTGGATGTTTCGGACTTTTATTTATATGAAGACTTATCGTCGCAATATAAACTGAGAAACATGGCAGACAGGGTTTACCTCAAGGATATAATGGTAGTTAAAGTTGAAAGGGGTCAATTCGTGCTTAAGTATAAAACGGGTCATAAGTTCCCAGAGGTTATGGGTTATGTCTAAAAATATTCCACGAGGAATCACTGCAGATCGTAAAGCAGAGATTATACAGAAACTTGTACCTCTGATGCCTGAGAATAGAAGGGGTTTTTGGTTAAACATTCCGGTTTCAAATTCCACAACCAATCTATTAACAGAAGAGTTTTAAAACTCTACGGTTAGGGTTAATATAAAAAAAAATGTGTTCTTATAAACACAATTTATGTAAACCTGTAAGCAAATATTATTTATGTAAGCCAGTCAGTTAAAAGACATTTTACTATCCTACTATAAACTGCAACAACGGTACTGATATTGTTAATTTGTAAGACTGATTTTTAAGTTCATATAACGAGGATCTCATAATCTATATACCTACATATAATAGTTAAGTGTTATATCATCCTAAGAAGTTAAATGACTTACAAAGAATTTAATGTGCCTTCATAGGCTATTTTTATAATGAAAAAATCCAAAGAGAAAACTATCTTATTTTTTGGAAACAAAGTGTTTATTTTAGATGTTTATTGTTTTTTTTCTTGTGTACGAACACGAAGGAGTACAAACATGAGTGATTTTTTTTATAAACTATGTTTAGTTTATTTGGTTTTTGATTGTTTCTTATATGAAGCCTGTTGCGCAGACACGAATTGTAATTTTTTAATGTTAGCTTTTATGATGATTCAAAGACTACCTACACTACATAATGGAACTGATTATTTAATTTTAGAGTAAGTATTAATAAAGCTGTGTACTACTAAAACTATAATTTTACTGTGTACCTACTTCTATTAAACTATAATTTCAAAACAAATCTTTTGTTTATTTTATCCCAATAATATCGAGGAAGAGTAATTAATTATGGTTCATGGTAGAAGCCACAAGTTTTCATATTGATCCTAGCTATAATCACAGTAAGTGATTAAATAACATTAGGCAAATTGTGCAATTTTCGTTATTCTATCTAAACATTTACCTCATTCTGTTATCATTGTTGCAGTATGTACTTAAAACTAAAGATTGTTACAGTAAGTCACACACTTACTGTACTAATACTAAAAAAAACATTATTTTTTAATTGTCCATTCCTTAACATACATATTTTTTCAAGCTTTAAAATTTAAATATTACTACTATAAAAAAGAAAATATACAAATTATTAAACAAACACATTTTCATCTAAAACATTTTAGAAAAGTTAATTTTAATTTATACTTTGAGAGAAACGTCAGAAGTAAAAAAAAAACTTTGACCGCCTTTTTCTCGAAAGTGTCTCCATGTCACTTACTGTATATATCACAAGCACGGCAGAATTGCCAGTAGCATAAAAATAATCGACTTCATTTCTAACAGTGATCGATCGTTGTTTACGTCACTTTAAAGTTGAAAACTGTATGCAACAACAATATTTTATTTGTTAACTAGCTTTTGCCCGCGACTTCGTCCGCGTAAATGTCGGACCCCCGTTCATCCCCTTAGAGGGTAAATTAAAAAAATCCTTTCTTAGCGGATGCCTACGTCATAACATCTACCTGCCAAATTTCAGCCCGATCCGTCTAGTGGTTTGGGCTGTGCGTTGATAGATCACTATGTCAGTCAGTCAGTCACCTTTGAGTTATATATATTTAGATATTTATTATTATAGCGTATGCGGTGCTCTAGGCGTCACCTGCAGCCGATCGTTAGTATATTATATAAATAATCGCGGACACTTTCCATTTTAATTACCAAAATAAAGTCCTATAAAGTGGCAGGATCAAACGTGACGCTATTAATAAGATCCAATAAACATGTAGGGGTCCGTCTTAGAGAAACAATGCCAAGTATGTATACCCAAGTAGCTGATCGTGAAATGAACATAATTAAGTATATAATTATTTAATGAACACCTGCTTGCCACTATCTTGATGCCATAATAGAAAATGGAGTATTAACTACATAATATAAGCTTTCATATAAAATATATTTCAATGCTGTTGTAATTTTCCTACTGTCCATAATACCTGTAAACAGGTACAGAAATATTGAAATATTCCATTATTTAAAACGGTTTAACTCTGTTCTCCCATATCTTTGGTGGTTGGTGTAATAATATGATAGATAGATAGATCATTTATTTGTCATAACATGAGTTACATGAAAAACAACATGCAGGTGGTACAGAGAAATGTGGTAAAGCACAGTCATGTTTGGCCTTTCGGCGTACAAATATAAAGATGAGTTTAATTACAATATGAAATGTCATCAATTAAATTATCACAATTCTGTTGTTCATATTATGCATATAATAGTTATTATAGTTATAGTCATCAGTATAATCATTATGTCAATACAATATTTAAATAATCCAAAAAATCTTTAAAATTCGTTATAGTGCATAGTCAATAGTCAAATTTTGTCATTTAAAAATTCAAGTATAGTATAGTATGCCTTCTCAACCAAAAACTCTTTTAATGTCTTTTTAAGTGTTTGCAAATTTTGTTCCCTCCATAGTTTTGGGAGCTTATTATATATTTTCGGTGCCATGCAGAACACACTTCTTTGCATTAGCGCTGTTTTTGCTCCGTGCAAGCATAGAACGGAATTGTCTCGTCTGTTACGGGGTTTTAAGTCAGAAAGGCGGGGAAATAGCTGTGGATTTAATTTTACAAACATAACAATTTCGAGAATGTATAGAGAAGGAAGTGTCAAAATTTTATAGTTTTGAAAGTAGGGTTTACAGCTATCTGTCGGACATAATTTAAACATTGCTCTAATACTCCTCTTTTGAGCCTTGAAAACTAGTTCTTTGTCAGTTGAATTGCCCCAGAATATGACTCCATATCTTAAACAGCTTGAGACTAGCCCATGATATGCAGTGAGCAGTCCATCTACTCTTAGTACCGTTGACAGTTTGAACAATGCATATGAAGCGGTGTTAACCTTCTTAACTAAAAATTCGATGTGGTCTTTCCAATTAAGTTTTTTGTCAATTATGAGTCCAAGATATTTAGTAGAGGTAACCTCGTCAATTACTTTGTCATTGAATTGTATTTTTATGTCAGATTTATCCGATGTACGCTGTCCAAAATGTATTATATTAGTTTTATTGAGATTAATTTTTAAGTTATTATTATCAAGCCATTTAATTACTGATTCAATTGAATTATTTATTTCACTCTTGTACTGATCTTTATTATTACATGGTATTGTTATTGTACTGTCATCAGCAAAAAGTGAGACAGGGTGTGCAAGGTGTCTTGGAAGGTCATTTATATATAAATTGAATAAAAGAGGGCCCAGCACGCTTCCCTGGGGCACTCCATATTTAACTAAACGCACATCTGATTGATAAGTTTCTTCACATTTTGTCCTTTTATTGATAGAGTTAATTTCTGTAATTTGCTTTCGATTGCTTAGGTACGATTGAATTAATTCCAAAATGTTCCCCCTGATGCCATAAGATTCTAGCTTTTGCAGTAAGATATCATGCTGTACGTAGTCAAAGGCCTGGGTCATATCACAGAATACGGTACAAACAGGGTTCGTCTTATCCACGTTAATCATCACTTTATGCAAGAAGTCATATATTGCCAAATTTATAGTACTGTTTTCTCTGAATCCTTTTTGTTCATTAGCAAGTATTTTATTTTTTTCTAAGTAATTTGTTAATTCTTTGTAAATATGTTTTTCGAATATTTTTGATATTATGTTAATAAGGGAAATTGGCCTGTAAAATTCCATGCATTCCTTATTTTCTTTTTTGAATATAGGCTTAACAATAGAAGTTTTTAGGGATTCAGGGAAAGTGCCTGCACTAATACTTAAGTTTAATATGTGACTTAAATGTGGACTTATTTCAACTGCTACAAATTTTAATACTTTTGTTGAAATTTGATCATATCCGACACTGTTTGTGTTTTTTAATGAATTTATTATTTTAATTATGTCATGTGGTACACAAGGTGGCATGAAAAATGAGTTTTTTCTATTTAAAATATGCGAAGTGACGTTATTTCTAGACCCTATGATTGGAGTAACCTTTTCGATGAAGTATTTGTTAAAGGTATTGGCAATTTGTTGAGGATCACTTATAGTTTCATTATTTAATTGAATTTTTGTTATTGGGTTCCTAGATACGTTATATTTTGAGGCTTTTATTATATCCCAAGTAGTTTTGCATTTGTTGTGTGATGTTTTAATTTTGTAGTTATTTTGTGAAAGTTGTGTAAGCTGAATTATTTTTTTAAGTTTTTTAGAATAGTTTATGAGGTTTTCCTTATTTAATGGGTTACGGTTATGTCGATATGGCCATAATAAATACCTTTTCCTTTTACTGCATGTTCTAATACCACGCGATATCCATTTGGCTTTTTTTGTTGTGTGTATTGTGATAGTTTCTTTAGGAAAACACAAAAAGTAAAACATTGAAAATATCTCTATGAAGTTATTATAGGCTTATGAAATGGAGTATTAACCATAAGCTTTCATATGAAAATATTTCAATGCTGTTGGTCTTTTCCCACTATCCATAATGGCAGTAAACAGGTACAGTAATGTCGAAATATTGCATTTTTTAAAACGGTTTACCTCTGTTCTCCCGCGTCTTTGAAAGATGTCGCCATAGTAAAAAATTATTGCCTTATTAAAATCTATTGACCAAGATACATTTCAAATCTGTTGATATGGGGGGACGTTTTGACGCATCATCCTTTGAAGATGTTTTGTCTGACGAACTTTCAGTTTATCTCAGAACTCCTGTTGGGAGACTGAACGAAAATCCGTTAGAAATCTGGAGAGATTATAAAATACAATTCCCGAAGCTGTACAAAATAGTTTTTAAGTATTTAACAATTGTTGGCACTTCTGTCGCTTCAGAAAGACTCTTTTCACAGGCAGGGCTAGTTTTGACTGAGCAAAGAAACCGATTGAAGGGAAAAAGATTAAGTAAACTTTTGTTTCTACATAGCATTGAAAAAAAAAATTGGAATATGTAAAGAAAATAAAGTTGTATTGGCTGTGTGATTGTGAATTTTAATACATATTTTTCCTTGTACTTACCTAGTTTTCTTTAACCTCTAAGTCCCGGAGGAACCAAATTTGGTTCGTCAAACGTCAAACGTCAACGCCGTTGAGTCCTGAGGAACCATTTATGGTTCGCCGCGCACAAGCCAATTTATACCTTATTTGTATGTTATAATATGGCTCAGAATCGTTTGAAACAATTTACCCATACAGCCAGTGAATAGTCGATTCGAACGATACCAAATACTTACTAAAACGGACTGGGCGTCACTAAAAAAAAAAATAGACATTACGCGTTATTGTCGATGACACATTCCACGAAAAATACTTGTTGACTGTGTGGTGTTTATGTGTTTTGTGTTGTGTTATAAATCGTAAAACTTTGGTAAGTAAATATTTTCTATACTGTAATTGTATAAAGCAACTTTGTAGATAATCATTTGCTTGAAATAATATCACAAAAATATTTTATCAGCCAACAAAATATTTCTAACCTCATCCGTCATTGAATGAACATTGAAAATATGAATTTGCCTCTTTTACAACGATATATGGTCTTGGAAACATTATTAGCAACGTAAAATATAGGTAGTATAACGTATATTTAGGTAGTATAAACACATTTTATATACCTGTTCATAATAACACTGATGATCGTTTACAAAGTCGTGCATTGAACTGCGCAAGTATATTCGTGTATAAGAATTTTGAGTTGGAATCTTATAAGAATAATGTATTTATGTAGGACTCCTAAAAATTTTCTAATTAGATTACTTGTATATTCGTTATATTAGTTCTAAAGTTTCGTGTAAATTGATTCAGTAGTTTTATCAAAAATAAATAAGATACGTCAACATGTCTAGTTGCGGCGAGATCTCTCTTATCTATAGGATATTTATAATTCCAAAGTAGTTATACAAGAGTTGTTTAAATTGTAATACAATAGTCTCGTTATTCAGGAACACGAAACTGTTTACCGTTTGAGATATGAGTCAATAGAACTCTAGTGATAAGCGTTTTTGTGAGCGCAGGCCACTCGACGCGCGCGATGACGTAAGTGTGCGGGGAAGGAGGGTGTTTACGATAAGCGCGCGGGGACTATAGAGGTGGCCTAAACATAATTGCGAAAACAATCGATGTTTCAGAAACATCGATGTTTGTATTTGTAAATACATCGTACGAGTATTAACATCGATGTTTGTATTTCTCAAAACATCGTATTAACATCGATGCAACCGATCGATGCCTTACATCAGAAAAAACATCGATATATATTTTAAATGTCCATCCCTAACCCTGTGCGTGCTTAAGAGTGTTATCGGTAAAAAATGTCAATTTAGATAAAATCGGGGTTTTTTAAAGTTAAATTACTACAAATTGGCACGAAATTATTAAAAACTAATTTGAGTACCGCATTAAGCATATCTTTATATTGTATTTGTATAGAATAAAAATTGAAAAACATTCTCGGTGAGTGTAGATATCGACGACTCGGCATACGTTGTCAGCTCCCATGTGCAGACGAGTAATACGTCCCAATCGCCAGCGTTGTGGAGGTAGAATTGTATCTTTAATAATCACCATATCGCCTATCTTCGGCTCAAGTGTCCCAATCTTCCATTTATTTCTTTGCTGTAGTTCGGCAATAAACTCCATTCTCCATCTTTGCCAGAACTCTTGGCGTATCTTCTCCAATTTATGATACGTGATCCTGGAGTCTTCCCCTGGAATAGAAGGCATCGACGTCAGTGGCCAACCGATTAAGAAGTGCCCGGGGGTAAGGGGGTTAAGGTCAAAGGGATCGGACGACAGAAGTGACAAAGGGCGAGAGTTAAGAATCCCCTCTATTTGTGTGAATAGGGTCGCTAGTTCTTCGAATGTTAACGAGATATTCGACGCTACTCTCTTTAAATGGTATTTTGCTGCCTTGACACCCGCCTCCCATATACCACCAAAATGTGGTGAATAAGCCGGGCTAAATTTAAATTTAATACTTTCTGAGATAGCAAAATCAATAACAGACAACACAATCAGGCGAAGCGCAAAAGCGCGCACCACCACCAGCGAACAGGAAGAAGCCCTTTCTGCGAAAGAAGCCAGAAATTACGAGAGAGCCACCTAAACCGAAATGTTTATCAACAACTTCAACACCACTTACGAATGATCCGTTATGGTTGGACTCCTTAGTAAACGACGGCGAGCGTGGAATGACATTTCGTGAAAACGTGAAGACTTTCAACCTGGATGCTGCTGGTTACGTCGCATTAGTAGAGCAGGAGTATAAAGCGATGGCCGATTGTGATCGATATGTCGCTAAAGCCGTATCACCGAGCGTATTTGCGTACTATCACCACGTGTTGTGGTGGTACCGTGTGGCCTTGATGGCCCAGAAACGGGGTCACAACAGACTTCGTAGAAGGCTACGACATTATGATGGGTGCAGGAGCGGCTACATATCTCACAGGAATGGGAGATTACACCGATGGAATGGACGTAAAACATCACGCACGGGCAACAGAACCTGGCCCCGACGGCCATTTCGGCCTCATGGGCGCGGAGACACACCGTGACTACGAGACGAAGGTCGCACCAGCGGTCGCTATCAACCGCGTGCTATCAGATATGGCGCGCACGAATGACCGCGACGCGGAGTTCATTATCCCAGCGGGTATCCTACCAGAACCCCCGAGACAAGTGCAGGCCCCCAACGCCCCGGCTCAGCCGGGAGTACAACCGGTGGAGCATGTTCACGCCAACGCGAACCCCGCGCGCTAGGGCCGCGCGCGGTATGAAGAGGGAGCGGGGCGGTGCAGCGCGGCCGACGAGCGCGCCAATGAGAACCCCGCGCGCGCCAATGCGAACCCCGCGCGCTAGGGCCAAGCGCGCGGTATGAAGAGGGAGCGGGGGAGGTGCAGCGCGGCCGACGCGCGCGCCCCGCCGCCAGAGCCATCACCGCCACGGGACTGCGCACACGCATATTTCACTATACTACGCGCCACGCGGCTAGCCCAGTATTAAGTTTAAGCAGTATTGTAAAGCGATATTAAACGCCATATTGTATAACTATAAAGTGGTTGTTATTGGTGGCTCTCACCACATCTACACTTCTGGACACATCTATTGGCCCACCTTGTATTTTCAGTTTCGTTTGGTCCTAGCTAAAATTTTATATTAGGTCGAGCAAAAAGTTTTTATGCAGTTTTGAACCTGGCACATTCACAATTTAATTCAATAGTCTTTTTTTGAATTTCGAACACAGAATTTAAAGAAACAAAAGACAATTTGGAGCCTGTTTGTTGATATCAAACATCGAATACTAAGAAAACTTGGTTTTATTGGTTTACTTGGATTAAATTCTTGAAAAAGTGATTCATATCTTTGGTTTTGCAACAAACATTACTTATTCTTAACATTAAGGTGAGGTTCTATCAATAATCTATGGATACTTCACCTGAAGTCGCCGCCCAAGCTGTGGCACTTATTCAGGCCGGACACAGCCAAAGAAACGTGAGTGCTCAACTTAATTTAAGTCGATCTGCGGTCCGAAATGTTTATCAGAGGTACCTAGAGACTGGCGGCTTTGTTCGTCGCCAAGGAAGGCCACGATCTCGGGTCACAACTGAAAGGCAGGATCGATTCATCGTGACGACCAGCTTGAGAAATCGTCACCTTACCTCCATTGAGATACAAAACCAACTTCGCGACTTCCACGGAGTATCTGTGAGCGCTCGAACTGTTCGGAGAAGGTTAAAAGAACGCGATATGGTACCACACAAGCCAGCTAATGGGCCCAAACTAACGTGAGCCCACCGAACAGCGCGCCTTCATTTCGCACGCAGTCATTTAAATTGGACACAGCAAGATTGGAGCCGTGTACTCTTTTCTGATGAGTCTAAAATTGTGTTACATGGCAATGATGGAAGGAAGAAGGTCTACCGACGTAAGAGAGAGCGTTTCGCACAATGCTGCTTTGAAGAGAGGGTTGCTTATGGCGGTGGCTCATGGACTGTCTGGGGCGGTATATCCGCGAGCGGCAAAACTCAACTTGAGGTTGTTACAGGACCACGGCTGCCAACATTAAATGCTGAAAGGTACATTCGTGAGTGCTTAGAACCTCACGTGATACCATACGCGGACTATGTGGGCCCAAATTTCCTTTTTATGCATGATAATGCAAAAGCCCATGCGGCCGGCATCGTCAGGGAATATCTTCGGGATGTGAACATCACAGTTACAGAAAAAAAGAAATAAACCAAACACTCCAAGCAAAAACTTTGATGTTAAAACTGCAACGAAATATCTCTCAGCTGGCTTATCACTCTCGAAGTCTGCTCCATGACTTTACCACAAACCGTGCAGAGCAGTTCAATAGTATAGTAGCAAAGACTGCAGGTGGAAAAGGCATATTTTTTCCCTAAAAGATTCTTACTCCGTCCGTTGTCATGCCGCAGTGGTTAGTTTTAACACAGGTAAACCTCAAACTACCCTGTATAAATCTGCCTAGCCAAAGCGTTTTTCAATCAATCAAAATCGGAAACGCAAAATACCTCGCCGAAAAATCGACTTTAGCGCAGGGCCCATAAATAAAGTCGATTATGGAATTGCTTTGTCAAAAGCCTGATATGAACCTAGACGATTTCAGGCAGGCATAGGTAGCTTTCCTAGAAAAATTAAAAACGGCATGACATTGAAAGAGATACAATTCGAGCTCGAGCTGAGAAGATGTATTTTAACTGCTTCCAATTTTGCCATAATTTGTAAGCGACGCCCGAATTAGAATTCAGCACCACTTGTTAAATCCATTTTATATGGATATTCTTTAGACCACGTAGCGTCAAAAAATATGGCAAAGAAAATGAGGGAAAGGCTATTGAGCAACTCGCCATTCAAGAGGACATAACTATCCAGAAATGTGGTCTTTTTATCGAAGAAACCAATTGTTTTTTAGGTGCTTCGCCAGACGGACTTTATGAAGAAGGAATTATAGAAATAAAATGTCCCATTTCTATACGCGGAATTGACCCTGATGCAGCAATCCGTCAAAAAAAATGAAATGTTTAATGTTTGTTTCTATTTGACGGTGACAACGTCATTATCAACGTTAACCATGACTGGTATTACCAAGTTCAGGGTCAACTAAATATTGCAAATAAAAATGTGTGTCTGTTTGCGGTGTACACTGGTCCTGAATTTCCAATTAAAGTTGTGATTTATAAAGACGAACAATTTTTGAAAGAAAAAATGATTCCTCGTTTGACAAAATTTGATTATATGTGCGTTCTTCCCGAAATAATTGATCCCAGAAAAAGCCGATCAATGCCGTTGAGAGAAACTATTTTATAATGTATACAGTTTTTTTTATTAAATGATTCATCATTCACTAAACATAACATGATAAACCTTTATTTAATTTCCCACACATTACATCGTGCTTTTTCTTTACTAGACACCGATCTTGCCTCATTATTTGGATTAGTTATTAGTAAACTAGTTGTTTGCTAAGTACCGCTACGATGGAAGGTCGTCGTGGCAGACCGACACGAATTCTGTGTATCAACTATAATACGAGTATATTCGTCAATAGACTGCGCCGATATTATGCCTTGGAACTTGATACTACACTACTGTACTGTACTACTACTTACTACGTATACATTACTGTGTAGCTGGGTACATCCCCGAATCGTAAGTTTTCTTGATTATGTACCTTATTATTATTAGTTTACATTTTAAACACTACAACACATATTATTTTGTTTAAGATGTTGACATTGACACTAAGAACTGGCCAATTTAATTTAAACACTACAACACATATTATTTTGTTTAAGATGTTGACATTGACACTAAGAACTGGCCAATTTTTCTGAATACAAGACGATACAATAATATAGGTTTTGTGTTATTTTACTAGAAGGTATATACATACATATGCAGATAACAATATTTTGAATTGGTTTTAGATTACTGAAGATGACTTATGTTTGCGAAGCATGCAGAGATCTTGCGATGTTTAGTGTCAATCATGAGTTGCAACAAGAAGTTCCAAGCGATGATAACCAACAACCTGGATCAAGTCACCAAGGCCACACTAAGGCCCGCCGCTGATTGCAATTTTTTGTCACCGTGACTTATTGTCACTTAGTCAAGTGCAATGAAAACTGCATTGAGTGCGCTCATTATGGTGACGTGATAATACGGTGACAAATAGTTGCAGCGGCAGGCAACACCGGAGTGACGTGACTGTCACTCGCCCTGGTCCTCGTCCGCTCACTGGTGACTTTTTGTCACTCGGCCGGCGTAGCGCGTTCGGAGTAGACGTATGCTATTTAAAGTGTAGCTGTGTTTTGTTTTTAAAGATGTCGTCTTCTTTGCAAGAGGAAGACATTGACAATGAATTATTAATAGAGGAGGTAGAGAAGAGGCCTGCATTGTATGCAAAAAATTTAAAGCAATATTCCGATATCATTTTAAAAAGAAGATTATGGGATGAAATAGTATTACACTTGTTTCCAACAAGAAGTTTATCACAGGAACAAAAAGAAAATGCAGGTAATTGTATTAGCGTTTATTATTCTTAACCACGTCACTTATTTATAATTATTAGATTAAATTAGGGCGATAGGCAATTACAGTTCTTGCATAGGTTAGGTATAGGTATCACTAGAGCGTTGCGGAATTATTATTTACCCACATTGACATAAGATTGAAATTTAAATGAATTATTGCGTATATACTTGTGAATTGTGACTATTATTATCATAAGTTACATGTTTAGTTATATTTTTTCATATTGCCACGGTACGGATCCTTGTGGTGAAATAAAATAAGAAGTAAAATAATTTCTTATATTGACACAGGACATATTTCGATGCCACTGATGTGTAGACGTATTACTGAGCGTACATTCGTACGCGGTATCTGTGAATTGAATTCCATCTCTAACGCGTACATAGTTATGTAATATACAGCAAGCCATTACAATCTTATCGCAAAATTCTATGTTAACATCGATAGGTCTGTGTAGAATTCTCCATTTATTACACAGTATTCCAAATGTGCATTCCACCATTCGACGTGCTCTTGTTATGTCGATAATTAAAGATTCTTTTAGAAAAAGTCCTCTCTTAGAAAACGGTCGTAAGATATTTTTCGACAGACCAAAGGCTTCATCACCTACAATGCAAAAAGGCATTATTTTTCCATTTTCATCATTAGGTAGAATTCGTCCAATCGGAATATTTAATAAGTTCTCTTGATGCCTTCTGCCAGTATTCGAATTTTTAAAAATCGTCGAGTCGCTTGCGCTTCCTTGTGATCCGACATCAATGTAGATGAATGTATAATCTGCGTCTACCCATGCCATCAAAACCATAGAGAAATATTTTTTATAGTTAAAATAATCAGATCCACTGTGCTTTGGATTCGTTATTCTAACATGTTTACCATCGACAGCGCCGATAATATTAGGAAAGTTAGTACGCTCGTAAAACTGGTCAGCAATTTTATACCAGTCTTCTTCATTTTTTTCTGCCATGTACAGAGGTTGCAATGCTTCCCATATAGATTGGCACGTTGAATTTACAATATTACGAAGTGTTGTGGCTCCAATTAGGTATTCAAAAGATAATGCATTGAAACTTGCACCAGTTGCTAAATACCTGTAAATAAAAGAATGTTATTTTTTTACAATTAAAGTGATACAACGTCGTTGGAAAAATTTAAGAGCATGTTTTTCGAGGGAGCTTCGTTGTCAAAAAGACGTAAAATCAGGGCAAGCTGCACCTAAACGAAAACGATACGTGTACTTTGATAAGTTACTGTTTTTGGTACCTTCTATGAAGCCAGGGAGAGAAACCTCAAGTAACGTGACATCGCTTGACGAAGAAGCAATTAGTGAGAACGATTCTTCTACACCAGCAATAACACGACCAACAAAAGAAAAGAAGAAGAATAAAAGTTACGAAGAATCTTTATTAGAAATATTAAAAGATAAAACCAACCACCAAAACATCCAGACACCACCAGACCCAGACAATTATTTCGCGTTATCTTTGGTTCCATTATTAAAGTCAATTCCACCAGATCAGAAAATTGATGCACAGATTGCGATTTTGAACACCCTAAAATATTATACACCATCTTCTTCCTCAACCACAACAAGCTCGTATAATTTCGCAACAAATAATATCCCCAGCCCAACCAGCACCAGCTCGTATACTTCCTCAGCCAATAATGTCTACAACCCAACCACAATCTCAACCACCACCACCACCTCGTGTACTTTCACAACAATATATCAATCCCTCTGCACCCTCTACATCTACTCAATCTTTTTATAATAATATGTCTCCCCCGCGGTCGAACGAAACTGTGCAATCATATGTGTCAAATTACTCTGTAGATGATTGTGATATTGCAAATTTTTATGCCTCTGATTAATAAAGATTTTTTGTTTAAAAGTAATTGATGTAGTTTTTGTTACTTACCTCAAAGTTACCGTTAACCTTTCTTCTGCTGAAATAGCTTTGCGAAATGTTGTATCTTGAAATGTAATCACAGGACCTACCAAAGCCAGCAACTCATCGAAAGAGTTTATAGACATACGAAGATAATTAAAAAACTTTGGTGGATACTGACGTAATTCAGAATAGTGTAGAATTTTCCTTTAAATAATCTTTCCGTGTATATAGGATGCACCCAGTAGCGTTTTTTCCGTTTCATTTTTCTTCTACGTATTTCAAGAGCACAAATCACGGCAACCTCGTTGAAGTCCATTACAAAAATGAACGCGATTTGTTACCCAAGAACTGATTCAGTGAGCGCATCGTGGGTGACAGCAGGTGACAGTAACAATAAGTCACGGTGACAAAAAAATGCAATCAGCGGCGGGCCTAATGTGTGTCTTTTATGTGGCTCTTCTATTCTACGTTGACAAAGTGACATAATACTGAGGGATAACCCTTCTGAACTACAGTCTATGATAAATATTCTAGAGAGCAGATTAGCACCACGACAGGTATACTACTAAATTACATTCTCTACAACCTGTTGAAAAGTTATATGTATTGATAAAATATGTGACATTAGAAACTCAAAATAATTAATGGGTTTTATATTATTTTCATCGGAGAATTCCAAGTAAAAGTTTCAATACCAGCAACTGCATAGGAGCTTGAAATGACTGGCCCATTATTTTTTATTTATTTACAGATTGCAGTATCTGATCGTGTGTGCCATCCTTGTTGGTTGCGCACTCAAAGAGAAGCACGGCGTGCCAATGTTATTGATGACACTAGATCCCTACCTAGTAGTTTTAACCCAGCTCAAGAGGATGGTCAGCCTTCTGGATCTAATCCATCGGACCCAAGTCCTAATCGTCAAGCAGACATACAGAGCATAGTTTTACCAGAGTACAGACGAGCAGCTTTATTTGTTCCGTGCCTCGGAACGATGGGTGAATAATGTTTACCTATAGTTCTGAGACAGAGACACGTCGGCCTACCCTAAAAATCAGCGCCGTGGTTTTTTGCCATCGTGTATGGGCCACGGCATTATGTCTCCATCGCCTTTATCATGCAATAGCACAGACGACTCACAGTCTTCTATAGTACAAAATATATGTTCTGATGTATAAAATAAATATCTTACCTTAATGTAATCATGAGTTTTTCTTCTGGGGCCACGCTTGACCTCATGGGTATCATTAGATGCAATTTGTTCACTGATCATTTCTAATAATTCATTAAATGAATTTATCGACATTCTCAAATATGAAGAATTTTGGTTCAGAACTTCTTAATTTTAGATATAAAGTCTGAAACTGACCATGGGTGAGCCGATCACGTAATATTGGATGCACCCAATACTGCCGTTTCTTCTTTCCTTTTTTTTTACGGAGCAACAAGTACACACATATTGCTTCTTCGACTTCCATGATTGGACTGGAACGACTGTCACTCTATGCGGATTACGGCACTCCGCATTTACATCCGCGCCTGTGTGAACACTTGCGTTTAGAACCGCGCGATTTGCATCCGCACGGATTCCGCCATGTCTGAACTAGCTCTAAAACGTACCAGAAGGTATTACTCATGAAAAGTAATTATAACTTTTTTAGTTTTTGTTTTAGGGTATTTTCAACGACAGGGAATACGTCTGTCGCCCATGCTGGCTAAGAAGTCATAGGGCTCAGGGTCAGGGTGCTATACAAGATCATTTACCAGGACCTTCAAGATCACGAGAAGATGCAGATGAAAATATAGGTCAGGACGAAGTACCAGAACATTTACAGCAACCTGATTTTCTTCAACCATTAAATCTCTCAGAATTATCTCGTGCTCCAAATACAGCAAATGCATGTATTTTTTATGGCTGCCGTATGATATCGCGACGCCGACTACCTGATAGAATAAAGGCCGATTTTTTGATAAATGCCAACTATTATGTGCCATAAAGTGCAAGACTATGTGACGAACACATTCGATCTAATAACTGGGAGGACTTATTTGAAGCCCAACAACACAACTCGTAACCGAAAAAACCCGAGTTGAAGAAGAAATAAGAATCTTTCGCCGATTTTTGCTGAAAACTCTTCGGGAAAAACAGTTATTGGAGACCCAAAACTATACATGACCTTCATAGATGGAACGGTGTTTAATGCCATTACAAACACAACTTCACAAAATTACGGTGTGCCTGTTGTGGAGCTACTTGTAGCGAATTCAAAAATTTAGATGTAATATTTAAAAAACCTGTAAATCAGGAAGCTTTGCGTCATGGACTTAGCCCATTGCATGCGTGCCCTTCTTACATTTGGGTTATAAAAATGACATTGCTGTGCAAAATATTCAAACCCACAAGGATATTACATCTAAATTCACCAGAAGCTAGAATTGTAGAAGAAAGAAAAAAAACAAATACAAGATGAAATCAGACAAAAAATGGGCTTATTGGTTGACGTAGTTCGTCCAAATTCAGGTACAACCAATGATGGAAACACTGCCCGTACGGCTTTGTCTGATTCCAATCGATTGACGTTTGCCAATATTTTAGGTATTGAAGAATGGCTAGTCAATGACCTACATATAATTCTGGTGACAATATCATGCGGCTTGGAAAAAGAATCTAAGAAGTTTCAGGAGCTTTGCAATGATGTCGCAACAAAATATGTACAAGAATACAGTTGGTACAACATGTCTGTCACCATGCACAAAATTTTTATGCATGGTGCACAAATTATTGATTCTATTCCTATACCTATAGGAATGCTCTCAGAACAAGCCGGTGAATAACGCAACAAATTTTGGCGCTACGATCGTGAGCATCACACTCGGTAAGTTCAGCCGTAAAGCAACCGTCCTTGACTTGATTCGCCGAGCTTTAGAGTCTTCTGACCCGCTTTTGTCGAGTATGTCAATTGACAACAGACAAAACAATAAGCGGTCTAAAATTCCCGAAAAAGTTCTAAAACTTTTAAAGCCGACTCAGGATAACGTACTCATACACGGCGACCAGTTGTTGCAAAACACTGTCGATGTATTTGAATGTGATTCCGACGATATCAACATCGTGTTATCGTCAGACGAAGTATTTATTGATTGCAATAATGACGACAGCGACAAAATATAACTTTTTTATTTGTTTTTATTTATCGTTTGGACAACCCTATTTCCATAGAAATTTCTAAAATATTTAGAAACGCTTTTTCTCACCACCCCTTTGAGTTACGTATGTAATTTTTTAGGACGTGATAAACAACAGTTTTGTACTGGGTGGCGCAAAAGTACTGGCACTAAAGAAAATACTTTTTTTTTTTATATGACATTTTCTGTCATTCTGTTGTTGAAAATTGTGTAGTGAACAAATGTAAAATACACTGAAAATAAACATGGACCGTTTTACTCCCCAAGAACGTGGAATAATTGTGTCAATGTTCTTACGGAATAATTCATCAGTGATAAGAACACAACGTGAATTTCGTCGACGATTTCCCCACCGTCCGGCACCGATTGGTCGCACAATTCGACGCTTTGCCACACGCCTTGAAGCAACTGGCTCAACATTGGATAGACCTAAGTCTGGGAGACCAAGAACAGGCCGTTCAGCTGAAAATATCGATGCTGTGCGCGAAGATGTGGAAGAGTGTCCAGAAACATCAACGAGGCGACGTGCCACGCAATTGGGCATTTCCAGACGGACCCTGCAGCGTATTTTGGTGAAAGACTTAAAGATGTTCCCGTATAAAACTCAAATGACTCATCAGCTGCTGCCTGCTGACCACCGAGCTCGTCTAGATTACTGCCAGCGCGTCATAAACCTCAACCTTGAAGAGGATGATTTTCCTTCAAAATTGGTTATGAGTGACGAAGCGCATTTCCATCTCTCAGGGCATGTCAATAAGCAGAATACTCGGTTCTGGGGCACTGATAATCCGCGCATTATTCAAGAAACACCTCTACACCCACTAAAAGTTACTGTATGGTGTGGCATCTGTGTTGACAGAGTGATCGGACCCTATTTTTTCGAAGACGCTGGAGGCAATGCGATTACTGTCACTGGAGAACGCTACAGAACCATGTTACGTGAGTTTTTGATACCCAGTTTGGACGAATTGGGGCTGGAGCACATCTGGTTTCAACAAGACGGCGCTACGGCACACACAGCGCGCGACACTATGGACTTAGTGAGGGACGCTTTTCCAGGCCGAGTTATCTCTCGTTTTGGCGATTTGCCTTGGCCTGCAAGATCACCCGATCTGACCAGTCCAGACTTCTTTCTTTGGGGTTTTTTGAAATCTCGGGTGTATGTGAACAAGCCACAGACTCTCGCAGCTCTAAAAGAAAACATTCGTCAAGAAATAACGAACATATCGCAGGAAGTGTTACGGCAAGTTATGCAAAATGTCATAAATAGGGCTCAAATGTGTATCAACTCTGGAGGTCACCATTTAAAAGAGACATCATCTTTAAATCCTAATGGTACGAAATTTAATGGCACAAATATACATTTAAAAAAATCTAAATCTAGTTTTCTAATTTAGAAAAAATGTTATAGCTGAACCAAATAGGGTCTTTACTTTTGCGCCACCCAGTACATATTTATAGCAAAAAGAAAGTGCGGTACATAGGGGTAAAAAAAAATTAATAAAAAGTGAAATTCAAAAATGTTCATGTATTTCATTAACAATCAAAGCTACAGCTCCTTAATTTTTTACATGGATAAATATTCTGAAATATCAGAATATTTAGTTGCTGCCATATAGTGTAAGTTGTGAGTTTATCGTTTTCTGGCAGCACGTGGTCGCATCTTCATAAGTTCTTCAGTTGATCACGTCGTGGTCTCCACTCTGCCAAATGCAAACATCATTATTGTAAAATCTGCAAGACACAATTTACTGCTACATAATCCACAGTCCAATAAAGAAAAGAGAAACTCATCTGTTGATACTTCTTCTGTACCATCAGTTCCTCAAGAAGCAAGTTCCTCTCAGACATCTACTATTGCCATGTATAATCCTGTATCACTCTCCGTGGCAATGCCCAGGCAGATTCTTCTATGCACTGCTCAAATGGAATTAATTGATAGTCGATGTTCTGAAACACACATCGTGAGAGCATTACTAGATAATGGAAGCCAGTCTTCATTCATAACTGAAAGAATGCAAAGAAAATTGAACTTTCCTTGTTCTAATACTAATATATCAATTGCTGGTATAAATAATAAGTTAACTAATACTACTAAAAGGTGTGACATAAAACTTAAATCGTGGATTAACCTATTCAATGCAAATGTTTCATGTCTTTTAGTGCCTGATATTACTGGCATGTTACCCAGCTCAAGGGTTAACACTTCTGAATGGAATCTTCCCAAATCTATAAAACTAGCAGATCCTACCTACTATATGCCCTCTGAAATTGACTTACTGCTAGGAGCTGATATTTATTGGGAAATTGTAGATTCTGAGCCTCCTACACTGTGACCCTCAGCAACTGTTAAACACTATTCGCGAACAATTTTGGCCTACAGGTGGGAAAGTACTAGCTGCGACTACTGTCAGAAAGTGTGTTCGTTGTCAGAGATTTAGAACCCATAATGGGAAATCCACTTTCTTGTGACACTTCCTTGTGAGCCGACCATTGACCTCACTACCTTCACCCATTATCCAAAAGACCAGCTGCCACCCATGAAGTGGCTCATGGGCCGCATCATCAAGCTGTACCCGGGAGCTGACGGCGTATGCAGAGTGGTTGATGTGAAGACTAAGAACGGCGTCATTCATAGGCCCGTCTCAAAACTATCACTACTAGATTCCCAAGAGCTCCTTGGGGAACATGTCCTCAAGGGGGGGAGGATGTTCGCAACGGAGCTGAAACGCTCTGATGCAAAAAGTCGTCGATGCGTCGCGGGTGGAACGCTACGGGCAGCCTGCGCCGGCGGCGGCCATCTTATACAACTTCCGTTCTGACTACCACGAAGAAGACGCGCTATCGCGATGACTATTTTACTTTTTCTTGTATAATTACAAAACGAATATAATATTGTACATGTCTATAAGTACTGACATTATACTCCGTCGAAAGAATAATCAGAAGTTTCACTAAAAGTTGATCACCCCAACACTCACTATATGTCACTCTTAAGAATACTTGTGGTTTCGATTCTGTAAATGAAAATGAGAATATTCGAGACATTATGGCCACTTTTGGCAAAGATTCCACAATATATGAAGAACCTCTGCGTCATGTCATTGAATCTACACAGACATTGACATTTATTTAATGAGAGCAAAAATTGTTGCAGAATATTTTAGCTCATTAAATGGGAAAGGAAACCATATTAGCTATGAATGCCAGTGTAATATCACATAATTATATATTTATTTGAACATATTCCTCTATGGTATTTTTTCAGTGCAACTTTCATAAAAAGAGTGTTTAAATACATCCTGGCAATCAAACTTAATCAAAAGAGACATTGCGTTTTTACCCTAAAATATAAATTTTATTGAAATATTTGGCATCTGGTATTTTAGAAGAGGCAATTAACATCGATGAAGGAAACAGGAACTGTACCACTTGTGATGACCAATTTAGTTATTCGATTTCAATGGCACTGATAAAAATTCTCTTACTAATGTTCCTGTTACCATAACAGTAAAGAACAAATCCTCATGGATGACCTCCGTTTGGGGATAACGGAGGGGTATGTTGGACTCTTACCGACTAAAACCCCACGGTTCCTCCTGCTACCATAAGTCGGGAGCCCGGTATTCACATTATGCATGATGCGCGCCCCCGACTGGTATTGGACCGCCATTGGCGAGCCCCTTCACTATGTGCGGCCTATCCTGCAACTGCACTTTACACTAGGCCTATGGCCTAGACAATCACAGGCCTATGTCTGGTCGAGCGACAAATTGCCCCAAGTTTGCCGCTCGCAGGCCCCTCCTCACGGTGGCATGAGATCGTTGAGCGCCCTCCTAAGCCCTGCTGTCCTTCTGATGTGGGCGGAGTGAGAGGTTCGCTTCTTTGTATGCTTCACCTCCTCGCAAAAAGAGGCGACGGCATCCCACGTGTCCGTGCTCCCAACCATGATCACCCGCAGATGAGAACCCGAGATCACCCGCACCAAGTGCACGAATGAAACAAAAAACAAAAATCCTACAAAATCATGGGCGCATCTGAATTCATTCCAGCATTAATTCCAGGCGGTCTTGGCCATGACCGATATCACTGTTTTATGAATGAGCATTTCTTTTGATATTATGATCAACATGGGCATTTTCGTCAAAATGCCTACCAATATACGAGTTGCAAATAACTAACAGTTTTATGACAACGAAGTATCGAGTAATTATTGAATCGTTCCAAAAGACTTAAATATAACTTCATCGTCAGTACTAGTACTGCTACTATCTGATGGAGCATTCTCTGAAGGAACTAGTGCCATAATTTTGCGCGTTCTTTGCCATATTGCCTTAGTCTCAAGCAAAAAAAAAACATACAAACCACACCCATAGCATGACAAAACACCAATATATAAATTAAAATGTTAATATAAATAAATGCTTAATAAATCGTTAGCAAAGCCGCAATGTTGAACATACTCAATCAATATACATATTCCGAAGTAGGGTAAAGTGACCTAATTCTGGCACCCCACTAATTATTGGCACTTCTGTGATTTAACCGTTTTTATAAGAAAACATCTAATCTCGCGGTGTTGCAACTTATTTAAATAGAGTAGTAGAATCTTGAGCTATCACACTGGCAACACATAAATAAAAAAAAGTTACAATGGCGTCGGAAGGATAGCAACAGCTGAGCGTATCCCAATCTGATCAGTGAAAACAATTTTTTGGTTAAGGTAAGAGCTTTTGTAATACCATCAAATCTTAGTAATAAAGTGCTTTATACTGTTATTTATCATGAAAAGCAACTTCAACACAAATATTATTCTACCTTTTTGTAAAGTGTTTTCCTAGAATTTAATCATTTCTATTATTTTATCCAGGTGCCAACAATTGGCACCTGGCCAACAAGTGCCAACAATTAAAAAATGACCAAATTCTAATTTATTGGCACTAATGCCTATAAATGGTTTTTTGGACTTAATATTTTCAGAGGTTTATTTAGTGAATTATATTATTCGTGGACCACCTCATTTTGCATCATTGATAAATACATGATAAAAGCGATTTATTCCAAATCTTGGCACCGGTGCCAACTGCAAAATTACCAATTATGACCACTTTTTTTTTTTTTTTACCGCCAATAATTGGGCATAAGTGTGCTAATAATTGGTCATCTTACGTATGTTATGGTTTTATTTTCAGTGTACCCAACTTTTTAAACCATGAAACCAAAAGTAACAACTGAGAGGTCTAGAAAAAAACCCAAACCAATACGGCGACGTAAAATATACGACACGGAAAACTTGAATAAAGCTTTGCAAGCTGTCAAAGATGGTATGAGCAAGAAATTGGCGGCAAAGACTTATCAAGTGCCACGGGCTACTCTGCAATATAGGATCACGTCCACGCCCTCCTACTATTTTGACGGAAAAAGAAGAAAAAGACCTCGAAGACTGGATTTTACTGAGTTGCAGAAAAGGTTTCCCAAAACGCAAAGATGACATAATCAGTAGTGTAGCTAACTTTCTGAAAAGTAGTAACAGGGCCAGCGTTTTTAAGAACGGCGAAAAATGGTATAAGTTGTTTCTTCAACGACATCCAAACATTTCTGTGCGCACACCTGAGGCAGTCACAGCTGCAAGTGCTGCTGTGTCAGAAAACGACGTGAGAGCCTGGTTCAATCAAATTGAAACTTATCTGAAAGAAAACGATTTATTTGAGGTACTTTCAGATTCATCCCGTGTATTTAACGGTGATGAAACAAATTTTCTTCTTTGTCCTAAAACAGGAGTCGTATTAGCTCCTAAAGGCGAAAGAAACGTCTACGAGGTAGACAATGCCCTGGCTAAAACTTCCTTGACTGTAATGTTCACATTTTCCGCTAATGGAGATCTCACACCTCCAATGGTTATATTTCCGAATAAACGGTTATCAGCTGAAATTACATCCAAAGTTCCATCACACTGGGGTATAGGACTGAGTGATAACGGGTGGATGAAGGCCGAAGTGTTCCACGATTATATTAAAACTATACTATACCCACACTTGGTTAAAAAAGGAACTCAATTCCCCGTAATACTGTTTGTCGACGGTCACAAGACCCATTTTACATATGCCGTTAGTGAGCATTGCAAAAATTTTGAAATTGTCCTGATTGCTTTGTACCCGAATTGTACCAGATTACTACAGCCAGCTGATGTGTCAGCATTCGAGCCTTTAAAATCTGGGTGGCAGAAAAGTGTCTTGGAGTGGAGACGAAATAATCCTTCCGTAGCTCTCAACAAGATCAATTTTGTACCGCTCCTAAACAAAACCATCAAGAACACAACCACGGCATCTACAATCATCAATGGATTTAGAGCTACAGGCCTTTTCCCGTGGAATGTGAACGCAGTGGACTATACAAAATGTCTAGGCAAAGCAAATGTTCAGTATATAAGAACTTCTAACGAAACTAACAAAGAAAAACCAAAAGTGATGACCAAAGAAGACTTTAAGAACATTATAGGAGCCAGCAAATTAAGTCAAATTGAACTAGACGTATTAGGATCAGAAGAAATATTTGAAAGAGATTTGGAACTATTTCACGGAAACGCAAACTGATACACATTTAAACAAAGTTATTACTTCTGACCGGGATGTTGAAGTGACATTAGATTCAATGGAAATTGCAAATATGCCAGTTATTATAAGCGGAGACTTGAGAGAAGAGCTTTCTGATTGCGTACCTGTACCTGCCTCGGAAGTAACTGTAGCAACAGAAGACTTTAATGATGGCAATGACGATCGATTATTGGACGATTCACAAAGAGTTTTACATTTAACTCATAAAGCAGAAGTGTATGATGCTAAAAGTTCAGCCATACCAGCAAGTTCAGCCTTAACAGCAACTTCAGCCATACCAGCAAGTTCATGGTATATACCAGCAAGTTCAGCCATACCAGCAAGTTCAGCCATACCAGCAAGTTCAGCCTTAACAGCAACTTCAGCCATACCAGCAAGTTCATGGTATATACCAGCAAGTTCAACCATACCAGCAAGTTCACCCATATTTATTGACGATACACTTTATACGATAACCACTAATGATGAAAATACCCAAATTAATAACATATCGGGTGTCCGGTAATGAATGGATAATCTTGAAATGGGTCATGGTAGAACTAATGGCCATTCAGAAAAAAATACAAATAAAAAAAAATACCAAGTAGAACCAAAGATATGAGTTATTTAATAATAATCGACGTTTTTGGTACCTTATTTTACGTTCTTGTACACCACGACCACAAATTTATGATCTCCATCGGATTTTTATTGTTAACGTTATTTACGTTAACTAAGCTGATAGATAAGTCATCAAAAGTAGGGCTGCTATTACACGGTTTTGAAAAAAACCAACTTCTTTTAAAAAACATCGTGAAAATTTTTCTTATTAACAAAGTTTAAGCGTCCGTAGTTTAAAAAAAATGTATCGAAACATGAGTGGCCAATAATTTTAAAAAATTATGTGCTTATAGCCAATTTCAAAATGGTATGATTCATTATTGTACCTATTGTAAAAAGTGAATTATTGCTATTCGTTTTCAAAAGGAGTGAAATTTAGTAAAACAATAAAGTTTGCAATATTGTAACAAATATGAACATTAGATGAACCTGACCATCTGGGTATAAATAAAATGATTAGTAGATGTTAGTACTGAATAGGAAAGCTTGGTTAGCCTGTTGTGGGACTTGTGGGTTTGAAAATGTGGTGTGACCGTGATTTTTTTTTATTGGGGCTGTCCTAAAGCGCAGGCCACACCGCCAGCTAGCGGGCGGGCGGGCTAAGCGGGCGGGCGAAGCGAACGAAGGAAATACGCGAAATATTGGCGAGCTAAACTATGGGGTTCACACCGAAAACTACGGACAGACGAGCGACGGGCGGAGCGGGCGAAGCGGGCTAAGCGGACTAAGCGGGCTAAGCGGGCTAAGCGGGCGAAGCGGGGGGCGCGGATGGGAGAGCGAGAGGTTAGCGTTCTATCTGTCCACTGCAGGGGTAGGATAATCCCATACAGTGACAGATTTATAGACTTTTTTTTTAAATGCGACATCTGTTAACGCCAGGATGCCAGAACAGGTTAAAGGAACGTAAAGAATCATGCCAGGATGCTTCAAATAACATGCCAATACAGGTTTCCAATCTATTTGCATACAATTTTAAGACCTAATATAACTTGGCATACTTTTGTTTGTCCTAATTATATTTTCGCATAATTTCTCTAATCACAATAATGATTAGGCATAACATTCTAAAACATAAATAATTTCAACAGATGGTCGCTCTGGGCGGTAAAAAAAAAAACTGCCGCCCTATCTCCCGTCAGCCATGTACTCGGAGCTCCGCCGGCCTTCGGCCTACGCTCCTCATGTCCCAAAGTCGGACTTCTGGGGCCAAAAGTAAAAAAAAAAATTCGTACCTATTTTTTTTTTCAATATGACTAATAAAATTATTTCTATTGAAAAATTATTGTATGCCTAAATATTATTATGCTAATAGTCAGTAGGCCTAGTAACGTTATGCGAATTAAATTTATGCCAAAACAAATTAGCCTTCAAGATAATTATGCCAACATAAACTGTATGCCAAAAAAAAATATGGCAAAGTATTATTATGGCAAAACAAATTATACCAAAACCGTTATGCCAAAGTATATTAGGAAAAAGAATATTATGCGAAAAAAAGGGATCCCGCCAATACATCGTCAAATTAATAAAACCTATTTCTTGTTCTTCTTCATTGAAGTAAGAAAAAAATCTAAAGTGCCCGTTTTTTTTGCAAAAGAGTTTATTACTTTATTCTATGGTCCATTGTCATTTGCGCGCAGTTGCATTGTTGCAATTGCAAGCGTCATGGAAGAATTCATCGAGAGTGTCCGACAGTTTTCTTGTTTATATAACGTAAAATGCAGGGAATACCATAATTTAGTAAAAAAAGAAGCAGCATGGAGAAGAATCGTGCAGGAATTAAACGACCCAGATATTTCTGATAGTAAGTATTTTTAATTATTATTATTTAAAAAATCACAAAATAAATCTCTTACACGAAAAGCTTCCCTAGAAGCCCGAAAGTTATTGTTGTTTAGTCTTATAGATGATGTTACTTGTTGTTGTGTTATTAAATTATTAGTGTCCCTGGGTAACGTTCCTTTACATAATAAATAATTATGTAGAACACACGTAGCCTTTACTATATCATCTGTTGTATCCAATCTGCATGCAATAGGGCGGCGATATATTCGCCATGTTGTAGCTAAAATTCCGAAAGCATCCTCCACAACATTTCTTGCTCTGCTGTGGCGATAATTAAAGGTTCTTTTGTCTCTGCTATCTCGGCACGCAGTTTTCGAATACGGTCTTAGAAAATTTCTCATTAAGGGAAACGCCTGATCTCCAATAAACACATACGGAAATTCATAACCGCCAGGTTGTAGAGCCTCGTTAGCAGGCAAATCCAACTCTCCATTAGATAATTTTTTACCAAAGGTACTATTCGAAAAAATTCCTGCATCACTGAAACGTCCCATGGAACCAACATCAATGATGGAAAACTTTTTTTTTGCATCGACAACTGCTAGCAGAACTATAGAATAATAATTTTTGTAGTTATAAAATTGTGAACCTGATTTAGGAGGGCATTGTACTTTAATATGTTTGCCGTCAACGGCTCCAACGCAGTGTGGAAATTGCCACAAATTGTAAAAATCGATGGCAATAGCCTTCCAATCTGCTTCATTCAAAACTCCCATATATACTGGCTGTAAAGCCTCCCAAATGGCTATACAAACATTTCTTATGATTTCTGAAACTGTTGACTTGCCTAATCTGTAATTATAGCTGATTGTTTTAAACGAGTCACCCGTTGCCAAATATCTGAAAAATAAAAATAAAAAGTTTTCAAATACGGTAGAAGTGGTTAATATAACGCATAGCGCCATATTCCGCGCTGTTTGTACATCGTATTTATTATACATTTCAAATGATCTATTTTATCTGGCGGACAAGTATGCTATATTCTATATTTCATATTTTTTACAGTTCAAACTGCAAAAAAACTATGGAAAAATCTGAGAGACAGCCACAGACACTCACTAAATAAAGCTAAGTCTTCCCGCAGCGGTCAAGCAGCTAGTACCGAAAACACATGGAAGTATGCTCAATTAATGGAATTTCTTCTACCGCACATGAAAAACCGTCCAACTAGTGGAAATTACAATCAATCGACTGGTCTACCGAATACCGAGAGTAGTTCGAATAGACAAACAAGTGAAAATCGATCCAATATTGATTTAAATGCGGATGGCTCAACGCAATCAAGTAATGAAAATATTAACAATTTGGGATCAGATTCAAATCAGAATATAAATGTTGAACAAGATGCTAATGTCAGCAGGACTAAGAGAAAATCACAAGTGGATGATTACGATATACAATTATTAATAGACGATATTGACAAAAGCTACAAGGAACGCACTGAAGAAAGGAATAAAAGAAGACAGGCTGAGCTTGAAAAAGAAAAGGATAAACACCCTTTAAATTTATTTTTTGAGAGCATGTGTGAAACCACGAAACGATTACCAGAATGGCTACAAAGAAGCATCAAGAAACAAATATTCAATATAGTTTTACAAGCTGAAGATACCTTTGGAAATTGCCAATTACGAGATGAACACTATCCACACCATTCATCCCTAGAACACATACCACAAAACATACTACCTCATACTTCACAAAACGCACCACAAGAATACATACCACAAAACATACTACCTCATACTTCACAAAACGCATCACAAGAATACATACCACAAAACATACTACCTCATACTTCACAAAACGCATCACAAGAATACATACCACAAAACATACTACCTCATACTTCACAAAACGCATCACAAGAATACATACCACAAAACATACTACCTCATACTTCACAAAACGCATCACAAGAATACATACCACAAAACACATTACCAGGAACAAAAGGGATTTCGTAAGCAGAAGACAATCAATATGGCCATACATGACCTGCTTCTCCCTATTTTGTCAAATGTAGATAAGAGAAATCCTGTATGTGCTATCTATATGGATCTAACCAAAGCTTTTGATTATGTGGATTATCCTATACTAATACGTAAACTTGAAAAATATGGTATTAGGGGAAATATACTTGATCTCATTCGATCTTACCTAACGGACAGAAAGCAATTTGTAGAAATCACACAAATATGCTCAAACACCAGCTACGAGAAAAAATATCGTTCCGATAGTGAGATAATTAAATACGGCGTCCCTCAGGGTAGCGTGCTGGGACCCCTCCTTTTTTTGCTCTACATTAATGACCTTCCTGGGCAAATAAACCACCCCATGGTACTATTCGCTGATGACAGCACCGTAGTGATTAAGTGTGATGATCCCAACACTTATGAAAATGAAATAAATATGACATTAAATAGAATTATATCATGGTTTGACAACAATAATCTAATTATAAACTTAGAAAAGACTAAAATTATGTATTTTTATCAAAGGATCCCACATAAAATTCTTGACATTAGCTATTTAGGGACAAAAATAGAACCAACTACTATTATTAAATTTCTTGGTATTAATATAGACAATAATTTAACTTGGAGATCCCAGACAGACGAAATATGTAAAAAGCTTAATAAATTTGCCTATGTTCTCTATAAACTATCAAAAATAGTGAGCCTAGAATCTGTACTAACAGCTTATCACGGCTATGTTGGATCAACACTCAGATATGGCGTAATGTTTTGGGGAAACTCAGTAGATAGAGAACTCGTATTTAGAGCACAAAAGAGATGTGTCAGAGCTATGTGTGGCCTAAAAAGCACAGACAGTTGTCAACCGTTCTTTATACGTCTAAAAATTCTTACCTTGCCATCGCTGTACATATACGAAACAAATGTGTTTGTTAAATCTAACCCCTCATTATACAAAATAGCTACTAAGAGTTACTACAGAAAATTGCGGGATAAAAATAAATCAGAACTCGAAGTGACTTATGGCAAAACTGCACTAATGAATAAAAGTACCTTCTGCATGGCCAAAAAAATATTCAACAAACTACCTGAAAAAATAAAAACATTAAATCTGGACAATTTCAAAAAAGCACTATTAAGAATTTTGATAAATAAATGCTATTACTCAGTAAACAACTATTTGGACGACAATTCTATAATTACTGCCTCAGAAAATTGTTCATCACTTGAACTATTATGACATAATATTTCAGTTGTAATTTTGTTTGTGTTGACCTTCTATTTTTATTTTTCTGACATTTTTAAATTATATAATTTATTTGACATCATATATTATTTCAGTTAATTGCCATTTTTTAAGTAGCCTTTTTAATTTTAATTTTTCTGACATTTCTAAATTATTTGTATTTTGTTTTATTAATATTTGCATGCCATTGATAGGCAAACATGACGATCTTTATATTACCTGATGACATCTCTTGTACGCTGACAATTTGTTATGAATGCATGTACTCATGTTTGGGCAAATAAACGATTATCTTATCTTATCTTATCTTATCTACCTATAACCAATTGATGAAACACCCACAGATTGTTAGTTAAGAAAAAAAAACATCTAAAACTATTTTTGATTGATAATTTTAACTACATATAATAATTTACCTTTTATAATTTTAACTATTATAATTTTATTTAGTATTGAAAGTAAGAATTGATGATTTTATTTGTTTGAAGATAAAAGAAAAAAAAATGTTATCGGTCGTTAATTAAAGCAAATGCAAAATATACTTAGGTATTTGGTTTTACTTGTAAGTTACGTTACGTTAGTGCGTTGGTAAGTACCTATCGCTAAAAAATGTTGTTGATTTATTTTATTGTTCAATGTAATATGAAAAATAATAAAAGTATATTTTCTAAACTGTTTTTGGAATTATGTAAATCCCAGCAGATAAAAATGATTACTTATTATAAGCAGGTAGGATGATCATTCAATCGAATCATAATCACTGCTGGACGAGCTCCTCCAAGAATTTCTACTACGGACGATCTAGCGGATTTAAAAAAAAAAATCTACTAGAGGCACCTACCAGCTTCGTTCCGATGGGCAATATTTTCGTAATACGCAGTATATAAGCAATAACAAAGTATAAGTAGATAGATTCTAACCTTAAGCACACTGCCAGTTTCTCCGATGGGGTAATAGCTTTCCGGTAATTAGTATCAGTTTTGGTAAGTTTGTCAGATATCATACTTAATATTTCTTGAAATTGTACTCTTGTGAGTCTATAAAAATCTGGAAAATCTTCGTCATTCAACTCCCGAAACAAAGTATACAAAGTATAAAATTCTCCAGATTGTTGCCCGAATTGAATATGTCTACGCAACCAAAATCTACGCTTTCTCTTCTTCTTCTTCTTAATTCTAAGAGAATTTAACAGTAATATCTTTTTTTTAATATTTGTAGTTAAATCATAATCAGAACTTTCGTCGATATATGACATATTCATCGTTCACAAACGAAACACTACACTGCTATTCAAAACACGAGCGTCGACTAGTCTACTCGAAACGGGGAGGACGGGCGAACGAACCGGGCGAGCGGGCTGGCGGGCGAGCTAAGCTAGCGAAGCGCGGGCGCGCCAACGAGGTGAACGAGCTTCGCTGGAATCGTCGGATATTTCGTTAGCTTAGCTCGTTAGCTCGCGGTGTGAACCGAAGTATGTAAAGAGGTGAAACGATGTTCGCCCGCCTAGCCCGCCCGCCCGCTAGCTAAGAATCGTCGGATATTTCGTTAGCTTAGCTCGTCAGGTTAGTCGGTAGCTCGCGGTGTGAACCGAAGTATGTAAAGAGGTGAAACGATGTTCGCCCGCTCAGCCCGCCCGCCCGCTAGCTGGCGGTGTGGCCTGCGCTTAAGGAAAAGTATTACGAGAAGCCGATCCTTGGAAGACTTACGAAGCTGTGTTCGGTCAACCACATCGAAAATAAGCAATCGACGTGATAAGCCACTTCTTAGGAGAGCATTCTAAGATGTAAGGTCTGAATCAGAGTGGGTGGCAGACAACTTGAACATTTATTGTAATTTACAACGAATACAGTGTTAACATCACGCCTGTAATCCCTGAAGTGTTAGGCGGAGGTGTACCCATTAGTACACCCACATTTCGCCAGTTATAACACTTTACCCTATAACACTGCCCAACCTCATGCTCAGCAGTCAAAAACAGTGTTATTAATATCAAATGATATTTTTTATCAAACCCCAATGACCAGGTACATTTAATGTAAATAAATATTCCAATATCTCAAACTTTGTTGTTTAACCAAATTTTACTCCTTTTGAAAACGAATAGCAATAATTCACTGTTTACATTAGGTACAATAATGAATCATACCATTTTGAAATCAGCTATAAGCACATAATTTAATAAAATTATTGGCCACTTGTGCTTCGATACATTTTTTTTAAACTACGGACGCTTAAACTTTCTCGAAAAGAAAATTTTTCACGAATTTTTTCAAAAAAACATAATTCAAGTTGGTTTTTCTCAAAACCGTGTAATAGCAGTCCTACTTTTGATTACTTATCTATCAGCTTAGTTAACGTAGATTACGTTAACAATAAAAAACCGATGGAATTCATTAATTCGTGGTCGTGGTATACAAAAGTGTAAAATAAGGTAACAAAAAACATCGATTATTATTAAATGAATCAAATCTTTGGTACTACTTGGTTTTTATTTTATTTGTATTTTTTTTCTGAATGATCATTACTTCTACCATGTCCCATTTCAAGACTATCCATTCTTTACCGGGCACCCTGTATACGAGATGCTAGCAGCAGTTTTGGACAACCAAAATAAAATAATGAAAAAGCTCGCAGAAATGTCGGTTCATTTACAAGAAATACAAGAACAAAGTACTAAAAATATTACAGTAACAACTTTAGCTCAAGCTAAAGGAGCAGAAACTAAAAGGATGTGTATGGATGTTGTCGATACCATCGAAAGCTTGGAGAAACTCAACAAAGATTTATCTTGCCCTAAAATACTTAAAACATACTTAGAAAAGTATGCGATATTATGTTCTGCGGCACCAGGGACAGGCTCTAATTGTGCTTATAGACTATTAGATTCAATTTTTACCAAAGATTTCCTTTGCCAGTGCTCCTGGACTGGAGGAAGTCGTGGAGATGATCTTAAAATAGGTTTCAAAAAATATAAAAACATATTAAAGTTCTTTTTAAGACTGAATCCTTGAAAGGGAATGCCCTAGGATTACAGTAGTACACAACCAAAGTTTCGATTTTGACAAAATAGAAACTTATATAGATCCAGCACCTGTAAGGGTTCAGAAACATACCACCGCCATGTTAAATCTTACTCCCGTTAAATTAACGGATATCCTCGTATTGCCCAAATCACCTCAACGAAAAGGCGTTAGAAATATAAAGAGAGCTCCTTTTGTGTTGACATCTGAAGAGTGGAGTTCTATAGAGAGCGAAAAATTACGCGTAAAACAAGAAAAAGAAGAAGGCATAAAGAGAAGAAAAGAAGAAAGGGAAAAAAAGAAATTAGAAGCAAAAACTAAACCGACAAAACCAAAGGTACAAGACTCTAAGATAAGAATTAAGAAGGACCTCAAAAGAGGAAACACAAATGTGCAAAAACTTATGCTACCAGAAAAATTGAATACTTCTGCTGATTTGTCGCTAATACCACCCCTACTTGCAAATGAAGACTATACCAGATATATTTGATATATATATTTGAAGAGACCTATTATTATAACACTAATTTAGAAATTTAACTACCCAGTTCCTACTATTGATCACTTACGTTTAAGATATTGCCTAGTGATAAGATATACATGTATACCTACCTTATTGTTGTCTGTCCTAAAATTTTTATTAAATGTTGATTTTGATACTATTTTATTATGAACCAAATGATTGCTGAGGAAAGCTATGTTTCTAAGTCAAAACATATGTAGGTACTAAATGATTACTTATTTACCTATTAGCTTTTTTTTACTTCATCATTAAATATATATTAAACAGTCTGAATGCCAATAAATGGGACTAGGCCTATGCAGATAATTGGTCAAAGTATGCCAGTAATTGGGAAAATAGTGTTATTTTTTAAAAGATATAAAAACGTTATTAAAGCGGTATCTAGCAGATGTTTCATTTGTTTATAGACGTTCACTAACTATTTTTCTACCATTTACATATATTATTTCTTTTTCTGGAAACACTTCATAAAGATAGTTTTCACGATTTCTTTGAACAGGGATCCTTAAAGTGCCAATAATTGGGTATCTTACCCTACTTTACTGATTACGTCGCAACGTTGAGAATGTTCAACGTATCACTTTAGGAACTCTGTTCTCGTAAGTTAGTCAATATGATGAAGTTATTTGTAATCATTTGGCTTTCTAAAAATAAAATAGGTACGGGAGTCCACTATCAGAAAAAACTTTCAAAAATATTTATTATAGAATAAAATTACCTGCAATCCGCGGAGTCGCTGCGACCGTGACGCCATTTTGCACAACACACACTGACGTAAAATGCATTCAATGTCAAACTTTTTCTTTTTACAATTGCGTTTAGTTATTCTTTGTAGGCATTAAATATAAACTAACGAAACAAAATGTAGGGGCAAGTGCTGTTCCTATGGACGCTTGTACCTGTAGACACAATCGATTCCGACGAAACTAGTAACACTAAAATTCAAATTTGAACGCGACCGTTAGCTTTGAAGCTTTGTCTATGGTTGACAGTTTTGACGTGTCGCCATCTTTGTTTGTGTGGTTGTCGCTATGGAAGTTTTTTGCGCCAAAAAGTAAGTTATTTTGCTTAATTTAAATGAGTTTTACCGTGAAAATACTTACTATATCGGTTTGAACGTGTATGCAGTAATTGCAGTATGATCTGTGTTGCTTATTGTTTAGTTAGTGCTTTTTCTCTGTAAGTCAGTTTATCTTTAAAGTTAAATCGGTTTTAATTTTTATGTCTGAATTTGTACCTGTGGACGTAAATATGTGGGTACCTGTGGACTGTCCACAGGTACAAAAGTATCATGATGTTTACTTACAAAATATGATCAGCCGTTTTGTTTAATTTTTTCAGTGCCTCGCAGTAAAACTGGTTTAAAAAGAAAGGGAATATGCCCCGATACACTCACAGTAGCCGTAAAAGAAGCAAAAAGTGGCAATTCAATAAGAAAAGTGGCAATTCAATAAAAAAAGTAGCTGAAAAGTATAACCTACCAAAGTCAACCATTTAAAATACTTTAAGTTGCATAAAAGCATCGAGATATAAGTACTGTACGTTAGTACTTATATCTCGAATTCTCGATGCATATAAGGAATAGCATTCAGCTATTGAAGAATGATGTAAGAAAGGTATTTGACCCGGAAGAAGAAATTTTGCTGTACAAATATTTAAGAAAAGCTGCATTTCTACACATGGGTTTAAATACAAAACAATGTAGAGAACTGGCTTACTAATACGCTGTTTCTAAACAGAAAACAAATCTACCTGCTAACTGAGAAAAGCACAAAATGGCAGGAACCGGGTGGCTCCGTAATTTTCGACTTTATTTCCCAGAATTATCTCTTCGCAAACCCGAACCAACGAGCATAGCGAGAGCATCTAGCTTTAACAGGGCAAACGTGGATGATTTCTTCATCAACTTAGAATCAGTCATGACACGATACAACTTTTTACCGGGATCAATTTATAATGTTGGTGAGACTGGAATCTCCACTGTTCACAAGTCAGGGAAAGTATTGGCTCCTAAAGAGATTCGCCAGTTAGGAAAGATGACTTCAGGAGAACGAGGAGTGAATACCACAATGATTGGCTGCATAAATGCTGTTAGAAACGCCGTGCCTCCTGTGTTCATATTCCCACGGGTTTTCTACAAAGACAACATGTTAAAAGGAGCTCCACATGGTTCTTTGGGTGTGGCTAATCAATCAGGGTGGTCCAAAGAACCGATTTTTAAAAAGTTCTTGGATCACTTTATTAAATTCGCTAAACCAACACGACAAAATCCAGTTCTTTTATTACTGGACAATCATGAGACATTGAGATTATTGACAAATCCAGAGAGAATGGAATAATCTTATTGACTTTGCCTCCACATACTTCCAATCATTTGCAACCACTAGATCGAACGGTTTTTGGACCATTTAAAAACCAATACAGCCAAGCAGCCGATAGATGGATGCTCAATCATCCTGGTAAACCTATTACCATTTACGACGTAGCAGAAATAGCTGGCGATGCTTATGGAGTCTCGTTTACACCAAAAAACATTGTGAAAGGCTCTGAAGTTTCAGGTACCTACGTAAAACAATTCGTTTGCAGATGTTATGTTAGTGGATGCTCCTTTTACTTGTAGTATGCATAAAGAAAAATTAATAGAGTATTTCTTTAATTTAACAGTTAGTGTAATACTTTATAGTTGGTGTAGATCCATTAATCGTATTTTGGCAGGAAAAATTACATATAATGGAGAAGATGAAACAAAGGTTCAGCACAATAATAATTATATTATGATACATTATAAAAATAAAAAACGAATAAAACGTTTGACTTGTTTCAATTCACGTCATTTTTTGAAAGACTAGCCTGCATGTTTCCTATGTGTAAGTCAACCACATTTCAATGGTAACAAAACTAGTAAAAATTGATCCTGACAGGATCTACTTTTACTAGTTTAGTTACTATTAATAAGCGGTTGCATCAACTAATATTCTATCCAGTATCTACATACAATACAAGGTGACCCAGCTAAGGACGTCCAAACGAAAATTTTGGACCCCTCTTTTCTTGGGCTATCCAAACCACCCCCATGTATGTTCTACGATTTTTTGCGGTTTGGATAGGCCAAAAAGAGAAGAGAGGCTTTCGAAATTTCCGTTTGGACGTCCTTATCTGGGACACCTTGTATAGTACCTATATATAGCTAGCTATAGACGCTGGATTAGTTCGGATACAAATTGTAGATGGCGCCACTGCGCTTGTTTGCATACGCTCTTTACCCGTATACTTATAGTACTCTTTGGGCCAGTCGGGGGGGGGACGGGGGGACGGACGGACAGATGCCTTGAAGTGACATTTCGCAAAGATGGTAATGCCATCTGTTACTCGGCCCCAAAATAATTCCCACATTAGTTCTCAATTCCTTACTAGATTTCGCTGCGTTGTCTTTTGATAGTAATTATAAAATTTTTCAATAAAATAAATTGATATTAGTTTATATTAAAGACTAAAATAATGAACACAAAATTGAAGTAAATATTAAATACATTAAAAATATGTTTATGGTATTACAAGCAATGGGATAACAACACTCAGAACTACCTTTCAGTGTGGTATGAAACGAATTTATATCGAAAAGAAAAACTTATTATCAAAACTGTTACTTATTACTACGAAGCCGTTATTCGATGCCCATTTGTAATTTCGATTTGAGTTTAATTTTAAACTGTTAAAAAAATATTGTATGATTAATTAATTCTGATTCAATTCCAATTCAAGTATTTTATCTGGTAACACTCTTTCGTTAATGTCAAAATCAGTTGGTAAACATTGTTTTTGATATAGGGTTTGAGCCTATTATGGCCATCTATCAGGCACAACTAGACTGTTTTACTACTATAAAAAATCTAAATTGAATAATACTGCCTGACTTGGTAATTGAACTTTAGCTAATAGGGGATCGGACAGTTAAGTAATCAGATTAAAATCTAAAATGTACTTAGATAAAATAAATATACTGTTTTACGATTATTTATCGAATAATAATTTTATATAATTCATTTAAATGTTTTTAAATGAAAAAATAAAATGTTGTTATTTACAATATTTTTAATCTGTACTGAAAGTTTCAGTACAGATTTCAGTCATTTGTGGGCAATTATTGACTGCCCGGGTACTAACTTAATTCACTCAGTAATTTCCATAATTTTGTTGAAATTCTAAAAGTTGCTAAAAGATTACTGATAAATTAGGATACGGTGATCAATTTAAAAACTGTCACGTGGTGTTTCTCTAGTTTTTCATAATGGAAACAGGATTTACGAAAGCCGACAATCGAAATCTTCCCAGAGTGGATATTTTTATGATTTGCAATTTCTTTGCAAGTAATTCAGACTTTTGTGACGCTGAATTTCGAAATGTGAAAACTTCTGTGTAAGTATTATAACTATGTAATATATTATTTGCCATAAAATACGTAGGTATCCCCTTACTCCGCTCCGCTCCTACTGGCTCCGTAGACGGGGGAGATTGTCCATTGTCTACCTGCCCGCACGTCATCTCCTATTTGCTGATTGCTGGTAACATATACAGGGTGCCCGGTAATGAATGGATAATCTTGAAATGGGCCATGGTAGAACCGTTCAGGCTCAGAATGTCCCTTTCCCAAAATTTCACTTGGTTTCAAAAATTCCCTTTCCCGAAATGTCCCCTCCCCATAATGTCCATTTCCCAGAATGTCCCTTTCCCGAAACGTCCATTTCCCAAAATGCCCCCTTCCCGAAATGTCCCTTTCTCAAAATGTCCCTTTCCCGAAATTACCCTTTTTCAAAATATCCCTTTCCTACGACAGCTACGCTTTTAAACTGGGGATATGAGTAATAAATATTAACAAAATCAGGTTTTTTAATTAAAAATTATATAAAAGACCATTATTTGCATAGTCTCAAAAAGCGACATCTATCATTATTAAGTTAATTAACTACAAACAATATTACTATCTATCCCTATGGACATTCTAATACAGGTTTGTTCTTTCTACGGTAGATGGTGCTTCCTTCCTTTATATGATATATTTATTGACTATTAATTTACATAATGGTAATTTTTGTTAATTTGTCTGTTATTATAATGATTCATTGTAGATCAAATAATAATGTAAAAGTAATTCTTTGCAAAACTAAACGCATTACCAAAAACGGTTCGTTGCTCGCAAGTGTGGGTAGTTATGAAAAATTATGAATTCAAATGACATTCGTCTTTGTAGAACAACAAATACTAGAGTTGAGAAATAAAGTTGCTTTTAATAGGTTAATTTCTCTGTTGCCTGTGTTACATTCATGAGCGAGAAACTAGAGTTTATACGTAATCAAAAAGGAAAGCTTGCATTAGTGTATAAAGGTTTTCAATATAACAAAAATAGAACAAACAAAAACGTAAGTACTGTAAGTACTGTACTGCGTCGATAACATTGGACAAAACAAGAAAAAATATTTTAAGAGAATCACCGCATTCCTGTCATGTAAATTCCGTACAAGTAAATGTTAAGAAAGAAATACAAAAATTGAAGAGGGCGGTCTGTGAAAATTTAGGACCAATACAGGAAATTTGTGAAAATGTTAACACTGTATTCGTTGTAAATTACAATAAATGTTCAAATTGTCTGCCACACACTCTGATTCAGACCCTACATCTCAGAATAAATGCTCTCCTAAGTAGTCGCATATCACGTCGATCGCTTATTTTCGATGTGGTTGACCGGACACGACTACGTAAGTCTTCCAAGGATCGGCTTTACGTAATAATTTTCCTTAAGACAGCCTCAATTAAAAAAAAATTCACGGTCTGACCACATTTTCAAACCCACAAGTCCCATAACAGGCTAACCAAGCTTTCCTATTCAGTGCTACGTTTATTAAATTTTTTTTTTACACCCAGATGGTCAGGTTCATCTAATGTGTTTGAGTTACAATATTGCAAACTTTGTTGTTTCACCAAAGGAGAATGCCCACGGCGCTATGGACAATGTACTTAATTCAAAATTAGTGTATCTTCATCAAATCAACTTTAAAATACTCAATGGCATGTCTAAATACTACCTCAAAAGATTTAACACAAACTACAATGGCATTACCGAGATATTTACAAAAATGAAATTACTATTTTGAGGTTATGTTCGACCAAAAATTAGTTGAAAAAAGCTATTTAAAATGGTCGGAATGGGTTTGCGGGTGAGCTTGGTGTCTTTGAAGCATATTTGTGTAAAATCTGTAACGGTTTAGCTATGTTGACAGCTGAAAAAAAAAACATTGTCTCGGAAATGTCCTTGACACCTTAGGTCAATTATAATGCTTAGCAAGATGTTATTTGGAAGGCCTTGTCATCAATAAATATAAAAAAATTGCTGACCACGTTTTGGTTTTTATGGTCTTCAAAGGAATTAAGCAGAACTTTAAACAGCCTATAGCTTATTATTAGGCCGTTTGTATAATAATGTATAATTATACAAACGGCCTAAACAAAGGAGAGTTAAAAAATATGATTACTGATGTCATAAAACATGCTCAAATACAATAATTTATACGGTCTGTGACCAAAGCGCTGTAAATGTCGGTGCCGTAACGCAATTGATTAATGACACGAAAGCAAAATACTTGAGACAGCAAAAAGAAAGGCGGTATGACCACTTTATAATATATAATATAAATGGAAAAATTATTTCATCATTTGATATGCCACATTTGATGAAAGAAATAAGAAACAATTCGATTACCAAAGACTTGGTGTATAAGTCCAAACAACACAGTAAAAATTGTAAAATGGGAGTACTTCCAAAAAGTGTATGCCGCTGATAAGTCATATGGTGAACTGAGATTATTAGATAAATTGACTGAAGAACATGTTAACCCAGAGAAAATAAATAAAATGAGAGTCAAATCTGCAACTCAATTATTTAGCCACAGCGTCGCTGTGGGTACCGAAAATTTGACAGCTAGAGGCGATCTATTCATTATTCATTTTTTTGCAAAAACCGGCCTTTCTGGTTACTACCACCTAAGCCAGCTAACAGAGAATCGAGCATGTGTGGTACTCATGTGAATATGGAGTTGTTAGTAAGTGACTTTAATAAGGCATCTATAATAAATGAAATAAACCAGAAGACATAATAACCACGTTGGGTTGCGATTCATATAATACAGAAAGTTTGCAAAGAATTTGCCAAATATGTTTAATAATGAAATGAATTTAACGATTTTCAATGGAACAGAGTAAAAAAAGAAATAGTTCTAGAAAATGGAACTAAGAAAACGCAAATTGTAACAGAAAAACAGAAAATAGTAATGAAACCCTTAGAAGCTACTTCCAAATTAGAAGCAGAACTACCAAAGTACATGGATCATAGCTACAAAATCGTTAATCAGTACAAAGCAATTAAATCACTTAAAAATAATTTGAATATCCACGAAGCTATCGTACACGTCGATTTCTCTGAAAACTACAATTAGAAATTTGCTGAATAAATTAATCTGTCCACTTCCGAGGGAGTCGGCAACAAGTGTCGCTTCATACAATTGTGATTTACACTCAGTTTTATAAATGGAAAAGTCTTCGTAGTCACACATAGTCCAACGTTTATGTGTACTCTCAGTTCTTGCCTTCGACATGACGCTGCATCAATTTGGGCACATCTATAACCTGTTCTGGACAAAGTCATAGAACTTAATCCGTTCGTGGATACTATTAATTTTTATCCGATTTTCCGTCATCGCAATACCGCAATAAATATAAATGTTTTATATTATCAGTCAATTGTCGTCCCAACACAGTAATATAACCAGAATAACCTGAAATTATTCTGAAGCTGGGCACGGGAAGGGTGCTCCTGATGGCGTAGGTGGTACAATAAAAAAGAGTAGCAGATCAAATGGTGCATTTTGGTTCAGATGTTGGAAATTTTAATCAGTTTTACGAAATCATGGAATCAAGATTAGAAAATATTAAAAGAGTATCAGAGGAAGTCATAATTCAGAGGGAGAGATTGATTCCTAAGCAGTTGAAGCCATTCAGAGGCACCCTTTCTGTGCACCAGGTTCTTTGGGACAAGTTCAGACCTAACTATGAGAAATACGAGTTGCTTCCTATGTGATGCTGGTGAAATTCGCTCCCATGGCAAGCATCTGGGTAGATAAATAACCTTTTAGAGTATGCGTACATTGCATTTAGCTTGATAAAAATGGCTTACATTAAGGTTTTAAAAAACATAACTGGCGAAATGTGGGTGTAATGAGTACACCTCTGCCTAACCCTTCAGGGATTACAGGCGTGATGTTATGTTTAAAAAAATGAAAACTCAATAAAAATAATTTATTTCGAAGAACAACGTAGGTAGGTACGTGCGTAACATTTGGTCAACAAAATCCCTTCTGGTTTCCAATAAGCGTACAGAAAGCACATAACGCCGACGACGATGGAGTGTCCGTTCACACCCAACACAATAATTGTCTGCCATTTTAAAAACCAATCACAAAGTCAAGTTATCAAAAGTCCGGTAAAATAATGAGCCAAATTATCGTTAAATCATAGTATAAGAAATAATCATAGAATAAGAAATAATCATAGAATAAGAAATAATCATAGAATGTATGTATGTAATGTGTTTTTCAGCCTGGTTGCCAAACACAAAACGCCGCCAGACGTATTTACTGTAGTTGTCGTACATTTTATATGGAGTTGCCGCACAGTTAGAGAATAGAGTGAAGCGATACACCTGGACAGCTTTTTACCCTTTACAAAACACAAGAGTTTGTCTTATGGCCGGTCTCATTAATGTACTTACCTTTAACAATCTGTTAAATTACCTATCTTTTGTAGTTGTAGCTGCATTTGTGCGTCTCGATAAACTAAAGATAGATAGGAATATCTACCTTTACCTTTGAACTATCTTTGGGAGGGCTACCGCTACCATAGCTATGTAGATCAATAGAAAAAAAAACGTTGAGCGTCTCAATAACATTTTGACAGCTAACTTTAGTTTGTTTTCGTTACTGTCAGTCCATTTGTAATCTCCGGAAATTGGGCGGTTTACATAGTAATTTACAACTTTACATTATGAAATAAACTCTTTTGCAAAAAAAACGGGCACTTTAGATTTTTTTCTTACTTCTATGAAGAAGAACAAGAAATAGGTTTTATTTAATTTGACGATGTATTGGCATGTTATTTGAAGCATCCTGGCATGATTCTTTACGTTCCAAATTTAAAATTTGAAATTAATAAAATAAAAATAATGATTATTGTTAAAATTGCTTTACTAATGGCGCGAATTGCTGAAACGATTTTTAACTGATTACGACATTTTAAAACTTTTTGGATATTTTCTGGAAATTAAACAATTTAATCTTTCTTTTTACATTAAATACCACTTTTTGATATGAGTGATAAAGCGATAAGGGCCGGTAAAATTATAGCCCTACTTGAAGAAGGTTGTTCGCAAACTTACGTGTCTCAGCGGCTAAATGTGAGTCGTTCAACTGTCCAGAGGACTTGGCAACGGTATCAAGAGACCGGTTCGGTCAAAAGAAGACCCGGTTCGGGAAGAAAACGATGCACAGAACCAAGAGATGACCACTTTTTGGTGAGTCAGGCGTTGCGGAATCATAAGGCGTCAAGTGTGGACCTGAAGAAGAGCCTTGAAGAAGTAAGAGGAGTAGAAGTTAGCTTGTGGACGGTCAGGAGGAGGCTTTTGGCTGCCAATATCAGGAGTTACCGCCCAGCTCGGAGCCCTAAATTACTCCGTGAGCACCGTGTTGCTCGACTTCAGTTTGCTCGGAACTGTGCTTCATGGACTCTGGGGGACTGGAATAAAGTATTGTTTTCTGATGAAGCTAGAATCTCTTTGTGTGGAGAGGACCGACGCCGGCAAGTGCTGCGAAGACCACGGGAACGCTATGCGGAAGTGTGTTTCGAAGAAATCACTCCTTATGGCGGAGGCTCCGTTATGTTTTGGGCAGCAATTAATTCGACGGAGCGTACGGAGTTAGTTTTCATAGAAAATGGAACATTAAATGCACACCGGTACATAATGGAAGTCCTAATTCCATATGCACAACCCACATTGACTGCACTTGGGGAAGATTCCATTTTTATGGACGACAATGCTCGCCCGCACCGTTCTGGCGACGTGGAAGCGTACATGCAAGAAGTTGGGATCCGTCGTTTAGATTGGCCAGCTCGAAGTCCTGACCTCAATCCAATTGAGCATGTCTGGGATGTTCTAAAGAGACGGGTAAGATCAGTGCAACCTGCTCCACAAAACATCAGGGAGCTAAAAAGAGTCATTGCAGAAGAGTGGGAATGTATTCCTCAAAACGTTATTAAAATCATCGTGGAAAGCATGCCCAGAAGGATTCAAGCTGTGATTTTGGCAAGAGGAGGTCACACTCGTTATTAGGTTTTTACATTTGTAACTTTATTTAATTAAAAAAAGTAAAAAAAAAATCTTGTCTTATTTGCCGACCACTTCTTATTGTTTGGGCGTGTACATCGGCTTTAAAGAATCCATCGTTTTTTTTCTTTTAATTGCCCGAATTCACTTCACGCGCATTAATTTACACGAATATAAGTATACAGACTACGTCAAAGAAATAAATTTCATTTAATTAACTCAAATCAACCTTAGAACGTAAATTTCCTTAGGTGCCCGTTTTTTTTGCAAAAGAGTGTATAATAAAATGGATTTGTTCAGTGATGAAAGTGATAATGAGATGTATGTGGCCGGTGTATTTGATTCTGCGACAACTACAGAATCAGGTGAACGCAGAGTGTAGTCGCATTAACTACGAAAGAGAATTTTCTGACTCGGAATTTACATTTAGATTTAGATTAAATAAAACTAGTGTAAATGAATTATTAGTAAAAATTTTACCAAATTTGAGAGTAAAATCCTCCCGGTGAGTAAATTATTTCTAGTACTTGACCTAAACTTATCAAGTAGAACCAACAAAAGTAATATACCAACTAGTGTAGCTAAACATAAGATATTTCTATTTATTTATGACAACTAATTTAACATATTTCAGGAACTATGGTGTATCTCCACTACACCAGTTGTTGCTCACACTTAGATTTTATGCATTGGGTACAATGCTTGTATCTGTTGCGGACTTCGTTGGAGTTTCAAAAGCAACAGCTGGCAGAATTGTGTCTGATGTATCTGGTGCAATAGCTGGACTGTATCATGAATACGTTAAAGTTTTGGAAAACACCCAGCTTCCCTTAATGCCATTGCAGGATTCCCTAAAGTACTTGAGGCAATTGACTGTAAACATATACCCATACAATCACCCAGTGAGTTGGCATTTTTACTCTTAAAATGTTTCAGATATAAGTCACATGCTTTGATTCCTTATTACAAAGCTTGTACTTACTCAAATCTAAAGTAATAAATAAGAGATTTTTATTTTTAGATTCTAATATAAGAGAAGAGTATAGGAATAGGAAAGGAATATTTTCAATGAATGTCCAAGGAGTCTGTAATGCAGACTTGCTATTTATGAATGTAGTTGCTCGGTGGCCAGGGTCATATTTAACAATTCCATTATTAAAAGTGAGTATAAATAAAATATTTTAATATTTTCTGTTATTTATTAAACTTTTATTATTATGTATAGGTTGTGTTCAGTATAAATACTTAAATATTGTTAATATTTTTCAGGTGTTTTGGTGTATGGAAAAGACGCTTTCCAGTGCTTTCGTTGAAAATCCGTCTCGCATTACAAACAACACAAGCAGTTATTATTGCCACATCAGTGTTACACAAGATTTGTAGGTTGAATAATATAAGTGATGTGGAACCTGAAGTTGAGATACCGCTTGAGCCAGCTGATATTATCCTAGTTGAGGGAGTGGGTCACCAACATCATCGTGTTAGACAACATCTAATAGATAATTATTTTAGTTGGTGTGTACCTACTTCATACAATTTGATGTCAGTCTTATGGTTCTAGAAAATAATATGAAAATGATCAAGGGTATAAATGGTTTTTTTTTTCAGATATCTACACAGAATATTTGTGGCTAGATTCAACAAAGGAATATTGTAAAAAAATATCATTAATTCTGATTATATCTAAATGAAAAAGAATATTCAAATGTTTAATTTTTATATCCTTAATCTTTAGTATATTTTTGATAAAATATAATTAAGAAAAACAAAGAGAATATAATGACACAATATTTTTAATGAAACAACACAATACACGATTACACCCCTTATATATATATGTTACCGGCAATCTGTATAATCCGGTATTCTATACAATACCTAGGCAATGTATAGAATACCTAAAACGGACAGGTAATGTATGAAATATTATTTATTTTATACTTTGTCTAGGTATTCTATACAATACCGAAAGCGCAGCCGGCAATGTGTATAAAAGAGCAGGAAAGTCCCGGTCAACGGAACCCCGCTACGCGGGGCTCCTATTTCTGGGTGGTTTAAAAAAAAAAAACCACGAAGAGGATGGCGGGGTCTTTCAGACCCCGCCATCAGCTCGCTCTGCTCGCTTAAGATGATCCACATATTGAAGACATATTTTCTAAACAAAAGCTAGCAAACCGCCATATTTACCTCTTCGTTAGGAGTTATCTGACGATTAAAAAATTAGCCCTAAGACAGTATGTAATAATTTTAGACCCGAACCAAAAAAAGGGGGAGGTCTGTGACTAATCATTCCACAGCCAAGTTAGTTACAGTTCCTTGGCTAATACCAATCCTAAGATTTACTTGTAAAACCTATGACTTACAGTAACATATAGACTAAAATCTATTTATTTACACATTGCCGGTGGACCAGCAGGTACTCCATACAATCCCTAGGAATTGTATACATTACCTAGGTAAAGTATGTAATAGAGAATAATATTCATAATGTTTCATACATTGCCTGTACGCCCCAGGTATTTTATACATTGCCTATTGTATATAATACCTGAATTATACAGATTGCCGGTAACATATACACCATATTACAAAACATAATAACTAATCAATATAACAAAATGTAATAAATCAATACTAACTTATAAATATTGGGAACTTACATTACTATTCATTACAGTTCATTTTCTCTTTCATTAATTTTATTTCTAATTCTAGTTTTACAGTCTCTAATTCTATTTTTTTATTTTCTAACACAACTTTTTGTGCCTTAGCTTGAAAGTAAGCTGCCAACCCCAGATCCTTGTCTCTCTGAGCTCTCTGTACTTCTTCAGAGAGCTTCCTCCGTTTATTCACTGTAAAAATAAAAGGGTTTTTTTAAATTTTAATAGTATTTACACAAAATTGCTTCACCACTGCTTATACTAATGATTACAATGTTTACACCTTACAACCTTTAACCAGTACTTTAATATTTATCTCAAAACGGGAACCCATATTACTGAACTATGTGGCTAATATTGTAAATTATTATTAGCGACTAAAGTTAAAAATATGAAACTTACAGGCACTTTTTTCAAATTCATGTTGACTGTTTTCTTTGACAATCGTGGTGTTGTGCACTCGGAATTCTTGCCGGAAGGTCAATCGGTAAATAAAGAATATTACTTGCGCGTTATGCGGCATTTAAGAGAACAAATTCGACAAAAAAGGCCAGATTTGTGGAAAGAAAATTCTCGGATTTTGCACCACGATAATGCGCCTTCGCACATGGCCATCATTGTGAACGAATTTTTGACCAAACACTCAACAAATACCATCGAGCAACCACCATATTCACCAGATATGGCTCCAGCCGACTTCTTTCTTTTTCCTGAACTCAAATTACCACTTCGTGGCACCCGTTTTCAATCGATATAAGACATAAAGGAGAATTCGCGGCGAGAACTGAACTCAATTAAGGAAACAGCGTTTAAAAAATGTTTTGATGATTAGATTATTCGTTGGCGTAAGTATATCGTTTCTGAAGGAGCATACTTTGAAGGACGTAAAATAAATTTGGATGAATAACAAACATTTTGTGTATTATTGATCTTTTCCCTGTACTTTCTTTAAGAATGTGGCATTTTGCTATTGTGGCATTCTGAGAAAAGACAATTTGCGAATGTGACATTTTGCGAATGCGGCATTTTGCTAGTGTGGCATATTGAGAAAAGACATTTTGCGGATGAGACATTTTGCGTCAGAATGTCATTTTGCGAATGTGGCATTATGCGCTTAATCCAACTGAACGGGTATGTTCAGCTACCGGCAGCGATTTCTAAATAAAATCCAGTTTTATTAGCGAAATCGCTAAGGTGTATTCCTTAAGTTCCAGTAATCGACATACATATTTTTTTATTTGTAGGAATGGCACCTAAAAATATTTAAGCCGGATTTACATTTGTCTGACGTGTTGTGTTGTGACGCATCAAAAGAGAGATACTTAAAAATACGATTATTCGTTATCAAAACTAACGAAACTGTGCTTCACTAATTCTAATCCACTTGTGCTTGGCCACATCATAAACAAATTAATTAAACAAATTAATGAGGATGCGATAACAGCTAAAAGGTTAGAAATATTGGAGATACAACGGCAACAAGAACTACTGGAGTTAGAAAAAACAAAAATATTGATGGATCTTGATATTGAATTAAAAAAACTGCTAGAAAATACAGAAATGGACCAAAAGTTTAAAAGAAAAAAATATTTATAATGTATACTGTATTTTAATTTAAAATTCTTGCATATAATGATTCTTAAAGTACATAACATTCAGCTGTTATCTATTACCTCCCCATTTATTAGTAAAAATATATATACCCCAGTTTGTTTGTTTTCATTATGTATTATATATATTACTATATTAATAATAAAAAACAACTTTACCAACCTAAAAAAAGGTCGACAACAACAAATCTTTCATAACCTCCTGAATCTCCAGAATTTCACTCAGAAAGTAGGTACTCAATCAGACAATTCTCTTCCAGCAACACCACATACAGCCGTTTCGAAAAGCAAACTTACAGGATCTATATGATATGATGAAGTCTTCGCACGATTTGAGAATCTATAAACATCATTCAATGCAGCAGCAGGATAATATGACGGATGAAACAGACTGGTTATTTCTGAGCATAAGCAAAAAACTTTCGAAACTCGATCAGACCAAAATCAAATCATGCTCATGCCCAAGCCTTCAGCGAGTGGAACATATAAGGTATTTGGGCGTTCAAATAGACCAGCATCTAAACTGGACTAAACAAATAGATTGTGTAAGCGGTCGGGTAAGAAAATTACAACACATTTTCAAAAAGATGGGCCGGCTTGCGAGTAACGCTATTATAAAAATGTTGTATCACACACTCTGCCAATCCGTTCTCAATTATTACATCATTGCATGGGGCATAGCACACAAAACGCACCTATTGAAAGTGGACCGCGCCCAACGGGCTCTCCTAAAGGTATCTTTCAAGAAACCAATGCGTTACTCTACTGACACACTGCTCAAAGAGACTGGATTTTTAAGTGTACGCCAACTATTTCTAATGGCTGTGGCACTAAGAAAGACCTTGATACCTTATGATAGACCTTGTAATGTTATAAGATTAGCTAGATCGAACAGAAAACTAAACAAGAAAAAAACAGCAAAGAAGCCTTATGTACCTATTGTAATGAGCAACTCTGATAGCTTGAACCTAAAAGAGCTAAGAAACAACTTAATGGTCAAAAGGTCAATTGACTCGAGGACAAAAGTTGCAGTGGCTAAAGGTTAAATGATTCAAGTTTGAAAAAATGCGGCCTAAAATGGAAGTATAGAAAAAGAAACATCGATTGTGTAAATACTAAAAAATTTGCGAAAGCGCAAGCATGACGAAACTGAAAGTGTATTTGAATCCAGTATCGAAAACACGCCGACATCTCTCGAATGAACACGAGCGCGTGTGACGTCAAAATTTTAGTTTGCCGGGTAACGGGTTACTTCATCGGGCAGCTCATTATGACATCACTACTACTACAAACACACGTATTCGTCACACGAATGTTTGTCCTTAGTGGGAATCTAACAGGGTAGAATCAAAATCATAGGGTCACTTCCGATCAATAAGGTGCTAGGTTCTAATGCAGGTTTTATTTTTATTTTTGTAGCGTAACACCGTGTACTTGTGGATAAGGCGATGGGATAATGAAGGAAACGTTGATGAAATTAAGAAGACCGGTAGACCAAGAAGAACTTCAAGACCACAGGACGTAAATATCATTCATCAATTCAGAGAGTCTCCGTTCCTTCAAACCAGAAATGTAGCTATAGCTAACAATATTTCTTTAAGCACCGTTCGTCGACGTCTCCACGAAGCTGGTATTATTGCCGAAAACCGGCCCGTAAGTTAAAATTGACTGCTCGACATAAGTTGCAAAGACTTCAGCTTGCAGAACGATATTTAAATTTTGATTTTTCTAATGTAATATTCGCTGATGAAAAAACTTTTAAATCTTCTCAACACGGTCGAATTACGTTATGGAGAATTAATAATTCCCGTTATCAAGAGGAGCACTTAATAGAAAATAGATCCAGTGGAAGGATTTCTGTGGGTCTTTGGGGGTGGATGAATAAAAGTGGACCAGGGGTACTGATAGAAATTGGTGGTCGGCTAAATGCCGAAGGCTACAAAGACATCTTGCAAGATGTTTTACTGCCCACAGCACAAATAATGTTACCACAAATAATGTTACCGTGATATGGCCCCATTACATTTTATACATGACAACTGTTCAATCCACATGGCCCGAGTGTGCAGAGCTTGGTTCCGGGATAACGCTGATCACATTGTCGAAATTCCATTCCTACCAAAGAGCCCGGACCTTAACCCCATTGAAAACTTATGGGGGCTTATGGTCCAGGCTTGGGATGAAAGCACTCCTCGAACAAGGGAAAATCTACTAAATCACGCCAAAGAAATCTGGGAAGATTTTAAGGGACGAGATAATTGTGCAAATATGGTAAACTCCATTCGAGAACGTCTCCAAAATGTCATCGATGCCAATGGGGGACACACTAGATTTTAATTCTAAGTAGTTTAAGCCTAATCATAATTGTAATTGATAAAAAGTTAAACCTTGTTTTTGTTTATAAAATATTGATTTGATTATGAAAGTTTAAATTTGTTGATTTTTAATAAAAACAAATAATTATTATTAACTGTATTGATTTATCGAACCAATTTTTTGTTGATAATAAATAAATGGGTGGTGATTTACATGTGCGTGTGTCTACTTAATTTATGTACCAAACACATATACCTACCGTAAAAAAATACACACACATATTAAACCCAAAAAACATTTCATTTTGTTCAGGGACTTTAAGAGATAAACGATGGGTCAAAAATTTGTTCAGAGACTTTAGAAACGAAGAATGTTATGATTTTATTACTATAACTTTGTTTAACGACTTTTGAAAAGTGATGATCACCTACTTATGGCCTTTTATGATAATCATTCATTTCTGGCGCTTGTCATGTTGAGCGATTTAGGTATAATACGGTGTACAGCGATTTTGAAAATCTAAATGTGGTCATCGACTTTTGATGCTGACTGTACCTGGAAAAATATTTTTTCCAAACCGGTCCTCCACCATATGTAACACCGCGACGTGGTTGTTACTGGTACCGGGATATATGTATCAATCTAATTGATTGAAACGCGTATTTAATATTATTCTTCGTATATTATTCACTTTAAATAATATTATTATATTTTAATTCTAGTTCTTAGTGTCAGCTATGCTATTCTCTAAAAGACTCGACGACGAACTCGTCGACGAAACTAGTATGGTCCCCAGTGGATTTTGAACTTTATGCTCTAGACCATTTAGTTGAAAATCCATTAACGACAAACTGTCTCTACGACGAGTTCCGAAACAGTTTGTCTTTAATAGATTTACAACGTTGTGATCTACAGCATAAAGTTGAAAATCCACTGGGGACCATACTAGTTTCGTCGACGAGTTCGTCGTCTAGTCTTTTAGAGAATAGCATAGCAGGCTTGACAGCCGTTGACACCCGGTCTGTCTTCTATTCTAAATATTTAAAAGTAATATTTATCTCATAATACCAAATAGGTTGTATTTGGGTCAATCAGCCAGGGTCTCTACAGTAGTACTGACTTATAACAGTTATAAGAAAGGAATTGATTACAGCGATCAGATTTCTTCGTAATGTTAAGGTTGCTTTTTGTAACGGCTGTTATAAATGCGTTGATAGTGTACAACAAAAAAATGAAAAAAAAAAGACGAAAAAAGAGTTCGTTGAAAACATCATTCAGAAGTTTTCAAAGACTTTGAAAACATCATTCAGAAGTTTTCAAAGACTTCGCTAAAACAGCCACGAATTATTCCGGAACTAAAGTCATCACCAACAGTACATAACTTAATCATGGGCATTCATGGGTGACAAAAAACGGAATCGTTCTGGTTGTTACGACAAATTACGCCAAACGCTGATTAGCAAAGAAGCCGGCAATAAAGTTAAAACAATGTGTCACGCATGTAGAAAGACACTATGTCGAGAGTGCTTTAATGAAAACCATACTACGAGTACTAATATGATTGTATTTTTTTTAAATATATAAATAAATATAAGCACATTTTATAAAAAAAAATCAAATAATATTATAAGTACATTTTATCGATATAGATGTTTTTTTTTAGTCATCCACAACACTAAAAATATGTCGACACTTTAACTAACTAGTGCGGATATGGGGTCCTGGACCTTTATTTACGCGCAAACTTTTCAGTGCATCTACCTACGACTTCAGCCTTTTATTGAGTATTTATTTGTCAGCATATTGGTATAAAGGAAAATGCTTTTATCCCTATTAAGACAAGTCCTTCTAAACAGACCAAAGTCGAACAGGTCTTTTCGACCCAGCACCGCACCAGGGACAAGTCGGGCTTCGGATATAATAGACCCGATGCCGCACCAACTGAAAGTCATCAAATTTGACTAACGCAGTGAACGTGTTAATTAAGCTTCGTTGCCCCCAACTTCTGGTGCAGCTGCACAACACTCATTAAGAACTTTCTGTCAAGTTCAATTCTGGCTTGGAGAAAGGAAAGAACCTGAAAACTGGGGATGGAAATACGAAAACGGTTACCGACCAGTACAAACTTTAGATGACCCAGCACCTTTTGAAATATTTTCTGTAATATCTTGCAAATGCAAAACTTCATGCGGGCGTAACTGCACTTGTAAAAAGGCAGCTCTAAATTGTTACGCCATATGTAATGACTCATGGCAAGCCGTGTCCATAACTATTGATAATGACGATGATCCAGATGAGCCTGAGATTATATTTGAACAAATGCTTACATGTGGTTCAGAATCTGGTCACTCACATGATTCTGATATGGATGAAAATGATCCGATTATTTTAGCATCAGATGATTGGCATGTTGCTATCGCCGACGATGAAAAAGAAAATTTAGAAGCTTCATGCTCTAAAAAGTTAAGGTATTAGAAATAGGTATAAAACCTGTAAGGGCGCTTTCAATTTATGCGTTTCGTGTCGGACCGCTGCCGCACGCTTAACGTGCCGCAGGTTATATCTCGCTGTTGGGCCGCTGCAGTACGGTTGCAGTCCGGCACCGAACGTCTAAATTGAAAGCGTATTTTACAGCCGTGCGTTTTTATCCCAGTGATGTGACATCAGTCAAGCCATGGACTCTGACGAAGAAACATTACTGTTAGTGCTCTTGTTGAAAATCATCAAAGAGAAGCAAAAACGACGCCCCCGTAAAAGAGCAGCACCGATGTTTTCGTTAACATGTAATTCTGGTGATTTCTATAATCTTTACCCTAGGCTAAAACAAGATCCAAGCAATTTTTTGAATTATCTAAGAATGTCTAGAGAATGTTTCTACGAACTACTTGAATTAGTTAAAAGTAAAATTCAGCGGCAGGAATCTGTTTTCAAGCATACTATATCAGCTGAAGAAAGACTGGTAATAACATTGAGGTAAGTAAAGTAAACAATTTATATTTTGTAATTGAGTTGTTATTTATATTGGCATAAAAACTCCTTTGGTGTGGCGGTGATGCCGCTACAGTAGCCCCCCGGCGAGACCGTAACTCGTAAATGAAAATTTGATGCAATTAGCTCTAACGTCTATTCACCGCACTATTCCACATCGCAATTGGTTGACTAGACGTTAACAAAACTTCTCCCAATATTTTAATTTAATTTTAATTTATATCTTTTGTTTTTAATGCTTTAGGTAATTACTATTTTTATACCCAATAATTAATTTTCCTTGTAAATACAGTGTTAAATTGTGATATTAAGTGAATTAAATCGTTAAAACTGTTTATAAAAGTGACCAAGTGTCATCGTCAAAGTAAGTTGAATCGTAACGATTATTATTTTGGAAAATAGTGCATTGTCATCGCAAATTCCTGTAAGTATTTTGAAATAGCTATTGAAACTATTACATTACACTTTGATGTATTCATTTATATAAAAGACTAGCGTAATTATAGTTTTACATTCCATACACAAACTTTTAACATAACATCTCTTGCCTGTAGTTGTTGTTCTCTCTGTTTTTGATAACAGAGAGAACATGAAGCATCAAGCCCTCAGGTCAGGCTAATAAAGTGTAGCAATAATAAGTTTAAAAAATACATTAAAATTAACAAAATAATAAAAGACACAAAAATTAATTAAAAATAATAAAAACTCATATCCTAAAACCTGTAAATCATTGAGAAGTTGTAAATTACTTAAAGAAAAAATTAGTAATCATAATATCATTGTGAATAAAATTCAAAACAATTGTGAGGCTGAAATTCAACAATCACAGTCGGAGATTCTCCATCTACAGGATTCCTTGAACTTATTAACAGCTAAATATGAAATTTCTCAAAAGGAAATGGGAGAATATATTCTGGCAATGAACAGTTTGGTGGAACAATGTAGTGAGAATGAGAGAATGTTTAATTCTTTGAATAACAATCTAACACCAGATTGTAATCATGATTCATCAAGCTGTTCACAGTCAGCTATCCTTCATGAGTCTATACCATCACAGACTCAGTCTGTGGAATTGTTTGACAGTCTTGTCAGTACTTCCCTCGCCACACAAAAATCACAAAAATCAGAAATAAATGTAAATAATAATGACCAAATTTTCATGAACTGTGATGAAATTGGTAAAAATATGAGTCATGTACTACACCATCATTTAGATAAACAGGTAATTAATTGTTGTATGCCTGATGCCAGTTACAGTGGTATTCTGGAGAAAGTATTAAGTAAGGAGTACAGCCCATCTACTACTATCTTAATTTTAATTGGGAGAAGGGGAAATGCAAACAGTGCCAAAATAAATAAGTATTTTGATAGTTTAGCCATGTTAAATATACATAAAATAGTGCTGTTTGCCTTCCCTTATGGCAATGGCCTGTCACAGACCGAAAATAACATCAGATATAAACATAATATGAAAATAAATACTATGACAATGTATAATAAAAAGTTTGAATTTATTGACTCTAATGTACTCATTAGTCAAAAATATTTTACGACCTAAGATCTCTGCAATTTTTATAAAGGACAGGTAGCAAAATCGCTATCATATTGTATTTATAAGTCAGCCAAGTGTTTGGCTAACTATACTGCCTCTATTAAGCAGTTAAGTCATACACTTTATTCGAATAATCAGAGCTTGGAATTTGTTCCAAGTAATTTAAATTACAACATGGGACAATAGAGTCGATCTCTAGCACTAATTCAATTACCAAGTTAGACTTGTACCCAAATTCAAGGGGTTCTGAGACAATAGAGTTAAACTCTAGCAATAATGTAAGCTATTCCTTAATATCACACCCATCAGATTCTTGTAACATAAGTGAACTTACCAATAGTAATTTAAAAATAGTTCATCAAAATATACAGGGTGTGATAGGTAAAGAATTAGAATTGGAGCTGTTCATGAACTGTAGTTTCACTCGCGCCCGCGCTCTATGTTAGTACCTAATTTAACCAAATACTTAAAATTTATTTAAAGAAAGTTATCCAACCTAAACTAATAAGGTGTTTTATCTCGGCCTACGCTGATGAAAAAACCCGCTACGGACATGCACCTACCTTTTGTTACAATTTCAACCTTACGGGAGTAGTAATAAGAACGTATCGCTGACTTTAGCCCGCGAACTGCATCTCGTCTGCGTTTAGTATATCCTTAATAGTGTATGAACGCTCGAAAATTTGTTGGATAATTTATAAATCTGTTTTAATATATTATAATCAAATGACCAATAGATATTTAAGAATGAACGGAGTTATTTTTACATTACGTTAATGTATAAATATAACCTTAATGTTACAAGCTGAGGGTCCAAATTCGTTTGTTTTTAGGGTGGGTCAGACCTCTTTGCCAACAGACTGTACATAGGTACGTATACAGAAATAATTTCAGTCTGAGGATTTTTTCACAGAGAGCTATAAACGATTTTCATGTTTAGGTAAAAATACCTAACTTCTCATAATTAAAGTTGTTGGATAATTGTATATCTATAATGTGTATTACCTATTTTTATCATGTGCCAAGTTTCATAGGCGGGGGAATTATTCTGAAGTCTTCATACAACGAATCTCCTCGTTGATCAGACTAGTACACGGATGAGCTTTCGCTAGATGTTTACAGGCAGATGTGGTACCAGTTAGGCGGAGCACCAGCTCATTCAGTGGTGAGTGCAATTACGTTTGTCTGAAATGTTCGGACAGCAGTGGATTGGCCGTTATGGACAAACGCGATGGCCTGCCAGGTCCCCTGACCTTATTGCCATTGGATTTTTTCTTGTGGGGTCACATCAAAAATGACGTGTACGCAACAGCTGTTGAATCTGTGGATGATTTTAAAGATAGGATAATATTATCTTTTAATAAATTAAAACACATGGCTGCGAATGGGGACCTCTTGTAAAACGTCAGACCTTCTGCGACGTCGCAGTTTGTGCATTAGACTTAATGGCGGCCATATCGAAAATCTAAAAATTTAGTGACGTACTTAGCTAAGTAATTGAACAGTGATCCAGATAGTGATTAATAATTTAATTAAAAAAATAACGAGATGAAATTATGAGAGGTGCCTGATTGGTGAATAGTCTGTGATTTAGTGTAATTGTTTTTGCTGAATATTAGCCAAAAGATCAAGTCGCTACAGGACTGCGTTATTGCCGCTCATACCACAGGTTAGTGAACCAATATTTATAAATGGTGTTCTATTTTGTATTCAGTTTTATGCCATTTAGTTTGTTTGATTTTTTTTTTATTTCGTTATTTGGATTTTTTTGATAGTGTAGAATTATTCCTATGAACTACTATTATGCGTGTTTTCATTTATTGTCGTATTGTCGTCTCCACTCTGTATATCAGCAGGAGTACACAAATACTTATGGTGAAGGGCAAAAGTGCGCTTCCTTCGAATCAGACAAAAATATTTTTTACACTAAGGGCGGCTTGCACCAATTTCTGTTTAAAATAAGCGTAATCGAAATTAGTTTAATACGTTTTGCATCGTAAACACGATTAACATAAACTTATTTAACTTCGTCTTGTACCATAGAATTTCTGGATGAAATTAACTGAACACGATTAGGTAGTGGTTTCCCCAAAAATAAAATGTCTATGCCTTGGGCGTTCCGTTTCACGATTTGAGCACTGTCATGACATTTTGCTTGATGTCGAGGTTTTTTGATAATTATTTTAGATAATCTTTGCGTGAATAGAGTTTTATTTTTCAAAAGTGTCAAACGAGCGGGATTGTCAATTGTGTCTGTTGTCAGCGTTGTGTTGTGGCGTGTTATTATGGTGTTTTGCGTGTTGTATTTTTGTAATTCTAGACAAAAATACGTTTACAAAATAATCATGAGTGATAAAAGTTGTTCTCGTTCTCGCGCTCCTAATTTTAGCAAGGAGGAGCAGTTACTATTGTGCTCAATCACAGAAAGGCATACCGATATTATAGAAAGTAAAAAGACTAATGGAGTAAAACATGCTCAAAAACAAGAAGCTTGGCGAAAAATTCAAGACGAATTTAACTCCAACACCAAAGGTGTACCACGCACTGTAGACAATCTATTGGCATGTTACAGAAACTTGAAAAGTAAAATAAAGAAACAGCATTCCGAAGCTAAAGTGATATTAAAAGGTTTGGAATACTTTGATAATAACATACTGTAAGTCACTATGGAAACATGGTACCTATCTGCCATCTTTTTTTATACCTTTAGTTGTACCTAAGAAATTGATGATATGATTATACTATGATTTCCAGTCAAGCAGTAAAGCCAGGTATGAATATAATGCTTATAATTTTATTAACATTTTACAGAACCAACAAAGAAAGAAGATTTTTTAACTGCTCTGGAGGAAAATGGCCGTGAATGGGATACAGTGTCCCAAATTATTGAGCAACCGGTAGAAGTGTGCCAAAAATGCTACAAAGAACTTCAGAAAGAGGTAAAGAAAAAAGAAACTAAACACAAGAAATTAGTTTTGGGCACAGGTGAGTATTTCAGTGGGTATTTTAGCATTTCAGTACTTTTAGCATTTCAATACTTTTACATTTCAGTAATACACAGGCAGATGCTGCTGCCTATCTCTAAGTTTTATATATAATATAGACTTGACCACTGTAACTTGAGGAGAGAAAACCTAGGTAGGATTTTTTGTGCCACAGTTTCTGGTTCTTCCACCTAGTCAATAAAGATTGTGTGAAACAACCGAAGGTGGCATACGACCACGGCTATTACTTAAAAATTTCGAAAATATCGGTCTAATGAATATTGTTCTTGTTTTATACTTTTCAGTGCGCGATTTTATCGTAGTCGGGTTTTAGTTATTTTTAACTTATTTTTTGACAATATTGCTTGCTTTGCATTTTCGAGTTGTATTGTATCGAGTAGAGCTACCGGTTCCTCGTTATTTTACTTCTACGAATATTTCCGTCGGTATCGCGTCGAGTTGAGTCCTTATTCCTCCGCGTTCTCGTCCAGTCATCGTCTTTTCGTCGAATTAAAAACTTATTCTGTATTTTTTAATGTTTAAAGTCAAAGCCAATCATGGCTCGACAAAGTCGTTGCTTAAACTGTTCACTTGTGTTATCTCATAAACTGCATTGGTACTCTAAAATAGAACAACAAAATATATTATACAACTAAAATAGACAAATAATAACAAGGATCATAACGAGAGGTCATCCTCTTAGGTTAGGTTACATTTGGTTGATGTACAACAATCTTAAGCTTGTCCCCAAGCTCCATACAAAATAGCACATCTCCTTTAACACTAAGACCCGTAGCGCACTAGCGGCCTGGCCGCAGCGGCCAGTCGCGCGGCCCGGCCGCAGGGGTTGCGATTTGCAACGCGGCCAAAACCGCGGCCACGATCGTCCGTTGCACATACAGTGCGCTTCAAAATGGACGTTGAAGAAATAGCAGTGCTTTTGTATCTTTTAAGTAAGAAGCGGAAAAGGAAAAGGAAAAAATATTGGGTTCATCCCTTGCTACGTGAAAGTTCGTTCGATCTCGCTGGCCGCTGCGGCTCGGTGTGGCCGCTGGAAAAGGAAAGTGCGTGGAGTAAAATCGAATGCGAGTTCAATGCTCTTGCAGACACTCCACGTACAGTAAAACAATTAAAATATACACATCAAAAAAGTCTAGGGATCAACATCCCTAACAAATGTTAGGGATGTTGATCCCTAGACTTTTTTGATGTGTGTATAAAGGACATCATTCATTTTGGACCAAAAACTGAAAAGAAAAGGATAAAAATGTGTAATATTCGGATAGAACACCCAATTCTTATAATTTTTTGACTACGGCACCAAATCTGTGCGCCCTTTGGTTACGGTGTTACATACAAATACAATAAAAATGTTATTATGATGTTGTTATTTTCATACATTTGATATTTTATTATTCATACTGTGTATGTCCTTTTGATGTGCCAATAAAGTGAATTCTATTCTGTATTAAGTATTTTTATCATTGATACTCTACGCGCCGCACAGACAAAGCATCACAATGCACAACAAGTCCAAACCTGTTTTAAGCAGGTACTTGGAAAATCACCGGTTTGTCCCTCCCCCGCAACTACTGTACCCAGCGTCGCCCGTTCTTTTGTTTTGTTCAGTTATCCATGCGACTCTTGTTAAGCAGTCCCTAGACGGTAATGCAGCATGACATGCGTTACGTGCTGCTGCATGAACGCCCATGTTTCATCATGCAGCATTATCAATAATTTTTATCAGTCATTTCTATGTAATACGGTGAGGTCTTCTTTGTTGCTATGGATCAGTATTTGTCAAAGGCAGATTAATTTTTTCTTGTGATGACAGCTGCAAGACGATGGTCAAAAGAGTGGTACTTGTTAAGGCACCAATTTACGCATGAACATTTACAAAGAGTACTTGCTGATACAGAACCCAGCGTTGCCAGATACACTGTAATTACAGCAGATTTACTGTATTTTGATCTACTGTCTACTGTAATACTAAAATTACAGTGTATGGAGAGCACTGTAATTTTTCTACAGGCAAAATTCAAAATAGTTTAATGTAAACTGAACGCAGCCTTTGTGAAAAGAAAAAATAACATAAACATAACAAAACGCAACTGGCTAGTAGAGCTCGCGCCACCTCTCTGCATATGTCACAACCCTTGTTTCTATTGAAATAAGAACGAATATGTCTTACTTTAAACGGGAATTTCCCGTCATAGAGTGTCATAGACTAAAAACCACTTCTTAGTATTAACCACCCAAATTGTGTCAACCGTGTTTTAATTTAGTTTTGAAGCCTATTGGGACTAACTTAAATTAGTATGATTGTAAATTGGTTTCGTATGCAATGCATTACGTTTTTATTTGACTCTTTCAAGCCTTTCTGTGAAACTGGTGCAAGTGGTTATTTTGTTTGAGGACTTGAGAATTAAAAATGCCTAATTCATCTGATGATAGTGATCAAAGCGGACCATCAACTCCAAAAAAAGCAAAAAAGATACATTATAAACAAAAATTCAGAGACGAGTGGTTAAAAGACAATAGTTTTAAAAATTGGCTGAAACGTGACCCAAAAGACCCGTATCGTGCAGTTTGTGTTCTGTGTGATGCAAAATTGATAGCTGACAGAGTAGTGATAAAAAGACATGGTGAAGGTGCTAAGCATGTAAAAAGAACTACAGCAGCTCCAGCTCAATCTTCGATTGCTACTGCATTTGAAAAGGTTAAGCAGTCCGATGATGATAAATGCAAAGCATCTGAGATAAAGTTGGCCGCTTTTATGGCAGAGCATAAAATATCCGTGAGGGTGATGGACCACTTAGTTGATTTATTGCCCACTATGTTTCCTGACTCTCAGATTGCAAAAAATATGAAAATGAAGAGAACAAAATGTCAAGCAATAATAAACAATATTCTAGGAGAATCGGAAAAACAAGATTTGCGTGCAGATCTAAAGGAGCAAAAATTCTCTGTCATGATTGATGAAAGCACTGATATCGGAGCAGTAAAAACTATGTGTGTTGTGGTCAGGTATTACTGTGCAATAAAAGGTCAAATTGTGAGCAGATTTTGAGACCTAATTCAAATACATGGGGAGGAAAACTCTGCTCCAGTAGCTACCGCCACAGCGCAACATCTTTTCGAAGCAGTAATAAAATCCTTCGAGGAAAATTCTATTCCTATTGAAAATATTATAGGATTTGGATCAGACGGGTGTAATACTATGATGGGGTGTCACAACTCTGTTTCGAGTCGATTTAGAGCAAAATGTCCCGGAATTATCGTTCTTAAATGTGTTTGTCATTCCCTGCATCTTTGTGCGAGTGACGCATGCAAACAGTTACCAGCTGAATGTGAAAAGCTAACACGTGATATTTACAATTATTTTGCGACCAGTAGCAAAAGACAATCGCTATTAAAAGAGTTTCAAGTATTCACAGAAACAAATATACACAAAATTTTGAAACCGGCTCAAACGAGATGGTTATCACTAAGTGCTGTAGTGCAAAGAATTTTAGAACAGTGGAATGCACTAACACTGTTTTTTGATGGAAGATGGCTTGAAGACAACGAATGTTCCGAAATCCATATGCAGTTGAATGATCCCATAACAAAATCATACTTTTTCTTTTTAAACTGGATGTTACCTAAATTTACTGAAACTAATACGCTATTTCAGAGTGAGACTCCAATGATCACAAAACTTAACGCTAAAATGAACGATCTCTTTCACGAACTTTTATCGACATACATGACAACGGCACATATTGCAAACACGGAACTAGAAAAAATTGACCCAACTGACGAAAACAATTTCAAAAATTTGGATGACATCTACCTGGGCTTAGGAGTATCTAAACAGTTTTCAACAAATGAAATAGCAGCAGAGAAAAAAAATGATTTCAAAAAGAAATGCCGAAATTTTTTGATTAAAGCGTGCGTAGGCATTCGCAAAAGATTCGCGCTAAATGATCCAATATTGGTTGGGGATATCCAAATTGGATCCTGAAAAATGTCTCAATATCTCAGATCGCGATGAATCAATTCAAAATATACTAAGCTTAATGCCAAGATTGAAACCAACTTCTATGATAGAACAACAAGCTTTGGATGACCAGTGGAGAAAATTGCCAAAGTTAAAAGGAAATTTCGATGCTGCAATACGGCCTGATGAATTCTGGCACAAGGTTAGTAACTAAGACTCTATATTTTTTTTTAGAAATATATTTCTTTCGTTTGCAAAATACAATATTTTTAATACTAATGTTGCTTTTCAGGTGAAACAGTTGGACGAGTTCCGCTTGATTGGAAAATACATGCTCAACATCTTGGCTCTTCCTAACTCCAATGCGGAATGCGAGAGAATTTTCAGTCAAATTAACGACACCAAAACTAAGAAACGAAATAGATTAGTAACCAGGACAATAAGAGGCCAAATGTTAGCGCAACAAACCATTCGGCGTCACAGCACCAGTTGCGTTAACTTTAAACCAACTGAGAAAATGATAAAATCATTTAATTCTGGGATCTACAAAAAAGAAGCGGATATCGGGCTACATGATAGTGACAGTGATTGATTAATGTATAATTATAATAGGTATTATGCTTATTCTAAATGACAAAATGTGAAATTAAAACAGTATTTTAGTTTATAAAAGTTAATAAAAGTTTCTTGAAATCTACTGTAAAATTCACTGTAATTTTTTTTCCTTTTACTGTAATTTTGTCGTAAACACTGTAAATTTGAGCACGAAACACTGTAATATCATTTTTCTCATCTGGTAACACTGACAGAACCTGATGATTTTAAAAACTTCTTAAGAATGGATGAAACTTCGTACGAGCATTTGTTATATTTAATAAGACCTAGAATTGAGAAACAGGATACTGTAATGCGACAGGCAATACCTGCAAATCAAAGACTTTAGACTTTACTAGACATTAAGAAATCTAGTTTCTGGTATGGATCTAGAGGATTTAAAATTTACTTGTGCAATAGCTCCGTACACACTCAAAGGTATTATAATTGAAACTTGTGAAGCGGTAATAGCAGCACTGAAAGAAAACATCCAGGTAAGAGAATAACTTTATTTACTTACTTATTTTAGAACCAAAAACAGTATTAGGAAAAAAAAATTAAAACGAGCTAAAGTTATGTAAATATGTTGCTAGCCGCAGTCCCGTTTCAGCTCCAGTACATTCAGACTCTGTTTCAAAAGATTCTTCTTGTGTAGGCTGATTAAATGGAGTCGAAACAACCGATGTGTTTGAACCGCTTGGTCCAGGATTATTAATAGGAAACTGCAGCGACCGCGACGTGCATGGTTCTTGAATCACCTTTTGCGTCATAGTGTGTGGCTGGTTTTGTGATGGTGGTGACTGGTAAACTACGTACTGATTAGAAGATGGGATGTTGTCAGTTGGAGACTGGAGTAAGCGAACCGCCAAGCCCAGTGTTATTACGGGACGGGATTGTTGTACATGAAACATTTTGTGTAGGACGATTAACTGGAGTCGAAACAAACGTTATTTACAGGGGATGGAATAGATACAGTAGGAGATAGGCTGGGCAAGGTACATGGACTAAATATAGGCAATGACTGGGAACTCCCTGACTCAACAGAAGGAATGTTTGAATAAGCCGGAGACATAGAATGTGTATGTGGAGTTGGTGATATGAAAATAACTCCATCTCGTGTTAATGTTTCCATTTCCGCTTCAAAAAGAACGTCATTTATTATTTTTTCTGCAAACCGTCGTTGAAGGGGGCTAACAAAAACGTGCCAATTACTGGCACGTTTTTGTTAGCCCCCTTCAAATATGATATAAAGCTTAAGACTAAAATAGGATTATAAATGTATAATCAACAACATTTTCCACATAATATAAAAAAGTAGTAGTGTTCAACTAACTATACCGAGATAATGAATGCCTGTGGGATCTCAAATCGCAAAATTATAGAAATTAAGAAATGCGTGCAACAGCATTGCAGAATATTGCACGAGAAATGAATTTAGAAGGGTTTGGCCCTACTGACGTCAAAAATAAAATTAAAAACTTGAGGGCAACTTACTACTTGGAACTGGATAAAATAAAAAAGTCCACAAAATCAGGCGCTAGTGGAAATGTCTATACTCCAAAATCATCACACACAAATAGTTCACCAACCATTACAATCACCACAGAACCAAACTCAACTGTCGAACTCACCATTGCCTCATCAACCAACATTTGACAATGTAGTTACTGTTGATAACAACACAATTTTTAGAATACTTTCCCAATTTAAATACCGCAGATGAAAACTCAGGATCATTGCCTGTAATAGAAGGTCCTGGCGAACTAATGAAAGAGTTTTTAATTGTAAAATGCAAAAATTAAAAAAATTGTTTCCTCTAGAGCCCTAGCGGCACAAAAACGTGCCAGTAATATTTGACAACCATAGACAAAGATAGAAACTAAAAATATTGTAGCCAACATTTAAAAAATAAAGTGTGAAGTTAGTACAAAAGCTTCGTGTTCACGGCTACGTCGCGCGCCAGTGAATTCCCGTGTTTTAGTGATTTTTCGTCGATTTTGTACGGTAAGTGGGTGAATATTCATTTATAAGTGTTTCTCGCAACTTTGTAGATAGTTTTTCGCATGAAATAATATCACAAAACTTGTTTTATTGAGCTAACAAAATGTACATCGTTCCGGGTTCGTCGAACTCGCCATTGTTATTGTACGATTTTTTGAGATATTTAAACGAAATTTCATCTTTGTAATGGCAGAAGTAACGTAAAATCTATTGATAATTCAAAATTACACGTAGTCCATGCATATTTCAATAATTTATTCATTATTATGATGAAAATTCCATTAGTAGGTAACGAAATCCTATTTGAATTTTGAACTGTCAAACGTCAAAATGGTTCTTAGCCCAGCTAGTGCCTAGGGTCATGTCGATAAAAGTTATCGATAACATCGATTGTTTTTGTAAAATTGTTCGGATATATAAAATGAAAGTATTGTTTTTTTCGTATTTCATAGTTTTATTTCCGTTTAGTGTAGTTTGAATGTAGATGTTTTTTTTTATTTTATTTAAGTTTTTATGTTTTGTTTTGTAAATTATGCGTACGGTATTCGAGATGGCTGCGAGAAAAACAAACTGGTGCGTTGGAGTCCAGAATGCCCCGGAGGACTTTGAGGAGCTCCTCCGGGACACCGACTCGCAGGACGAGGGCAAAGCCGAGTACCTCCTGGAGGAAGAACCCGAGGAGCAGGAGGATTATGACGAGCCAGAATACCTGGACCAGGATTTTTTGGAGCCGGGTCCTGAGGTACATCATTATATTCTCTCTCATGAATAATGAATAAATCACTCACCTTGTTGTGATGAGGCTAAGCACAAAGCTAGCCTAAAACTTAAAGAAGGACATTGTTTCTATTGGCATACATGATGAATAATCACTTGCTGTTTTTTTTTTCAGTAATATATCTTTTTTGTCTTTTTTATCTGATTGTTGCCCTCATCTGGAGAACTATTCAGTTTGAGGGAGCGCAGTTATATAATAAGTTACCTAAAGAGATAAGAGACTCTCCATCAATGAATATTTTTAAAAATAAGTTAAAGTTGTATTTGGCCGACCAACAAAAATAAACAGTTACCCACTGAATGTACTTACGATAGATCTAACGACAAAATGTTTATTACTTATGATAACATATTTTTTGTTAAGTTTCTCATATTTAAGTGAACTATGTATGTTCTTTTTGAGAAATAAATTTCTTTAAACCGATCTGGTCCGCTGCATCTGTTATTCTCTCCCTTAGTTCTTCAATTGAATTTACTGGGGTCACATAAACCAGGTCTTTCATATGACCCCAGACGTAAAAGTTAGAGTACAACAATCACATCAAGAATCACAAAAACTGAAGTGAGGAAGCGAATAAGAACATGTATTAGAAACCGAGGGCAGTACATCGAACAAGACGTGTGAAAGTGTAATTAAAGTTTTTAAACTGATATTGATTAAAAATAATGCAAATATTCACGAAATTGTTTTATTGATTTTCCGAATAATCACCTTTTTGTGAGACGCACATAATGAAGTCCTTAACTTTGTATTAACTTTCTTTTTCTATATTATAAAAATCTTATAAAAATCTTTTTTTCTTTTAGCAACCTGAATGGATAACATTTTATCATAGGTATGTAGTAACTATATGTGATTGAATCAGGTGCGGGTATTGTTTGTGTTTTTGTCTACACGTTTTATATGGGGAAGGGTGATGGTCTGGAATTGCATGTGAATGTGAACCTCGCATGAAAAACTCATCTGAACTTGTAATTGTTAGTGAGGCGTTAGGTTTATAAATGTGTGTGTTTTTTTTTTCAGTATGTTGAGCCGCCACCGACTATACTCGGGTTATATACCCAGGAGGGAGTCGAAGTCCCACTATCTCCGACTGCTTCGTCACCTATCTTTATGTAAGTCAATGTTTTCATCAAAATGTTATTTTTTGTAATGTTGTTTATGAGTCTTTTTTAAAACGAAAACCTTTTTTGATAGGGCAAATCCATCGAGTTCTGCTTCGAGTGTGCCGCACCCTTCCTCGATTGCGCCAGCAGTCATTCAGGCGTAAGTAATAAAACATGTTTTCATCAAAATAATTGTTTTTGAGTTACATCAGGAATAACGCAAATCTGATATTACTGTTTATTTTTCGTAGGCACGTTGTCATAACGCTAGAGGAAGGTGACATCGATGCTCTGGGCGATCAATTCCATCTCGCTGACGAACATCTTCAGTTCGAGCAAGAGGCTGAGCCAGTGGAGCGTCTGCAGCTTGTGCGAGGAAGGGGGTGCCCGCGATAGCGAGAGCAAGGAAGCAAGTGATGGCAGATGGTGAAGTGCATGAGGTTGAGGAATGGTTGGATGCAGATGACGGCCAGGATGAGGTCTTGTTTGCTGGAGGAGAAATTTCACCTCGCTTTGAATGGTTACCTATGGATAACCATAGAGGCGAGCGAGAACAATTTCTGCCTCAGGAAACAGGGCCAGTTGTTGCATCTGAAAACGCGTATGGGGCGTTTAGGCAGTACTGGGATGATAGCGTTTTGTCACATATTGTGACGGAGACCAACCGTTATGCCCAGTGGCCCATCATCCGTCAGCTTTCGCCGGGATTGGTATGACACGAATATTTATGAGCTTTTGGTCTTATTTTCCTTCTGGATAATGCTCGGAATCATCCGGATGCCCTCCACGAAATCTTGTTTTACTTTGAACCCTCTCCTCCAAACGAACATTAGAAAGTTGTTCTCCCGTAGCATATGTTAGCATAATGTTATTATGACATATTTTATAAAAAAGTGTTTGATCATAGTCATAGTCATAGTCATTTATTCAATAACAAGAAACTTGTATCTGAATTTACAAAATAAAATAAAATAAACATTTACCATGCAATAAGGAAAAAAATAAATTAAAATGTATACATCGCTAATAATTAATAATAAAATCATAAAATCGATCATAATCATAGCAAAAACTAAACAGTAATAGTCAAATTAATAGTCAAATCAATAATCAGGACAATCAATGTCAATAATCAAATCAATAAAATAAGTACCAATGTCAATAGTATACAAATGTCAATAATCAAATAACGAAATGAAATAATCAATACAATAGTCAAAAATCAAATAAAATCAATAATAATCTGATTACTTAATAATCAAATCTGTATACAGGTCAATCAATGTCAATAATATATAAGTAATAATGTCAATACTATACAATGTCTATAATCAAATCCATTACCAAACTAAATTATCAATACAATATTCAAATCATCATAAACAATTCTGAGTTCAATAATCAAATTAAAATTCTAAAGACATTTTATAATTCATCAACAGAATATCCAGATCCAGTATCGATCTTCTCGATTTTAAAGTATTCAGAGAGAATTTGTTTAATAGTGTTTCATAAGAAGACCACTTACGAGAACATTTGTAGTTTAAGAACCTAAGGAATTTTCGTTGTATTGTATTGTATTCGTTGTATATTAGATTTTCAACTATTCAGCATTGTGGAAGACAAGGGCTTTGTTGCATTTGTTCATGGTTTAAACCCCATTTACCAACTACCTAGTCGTAAGTACCTTTCCAACACTTTACTGCCATCAATGTACGAACAAGTTTTGAATGAAACAAAATCAAAAATTACTGAAGAAGCAAAGTGTATAGTACCACCGACTTGTGGACATCAAAGCAAATGAGTCATATATGGCCATAACAGCTCATTACATCGACCGAAACTTTAATTTGAAGTCGCTTCTCCTGCAGTGTGAAGTCCTTCCTGGACATCATACTGCCACACGGAGAGAAATTATTATAACAATATTACCAGAACGTATGGTAAATATTATTCTAGTTTATAAAAACAGAATTGAGTTAAGTTTACGAGATTGACTTTTGACAACAAATAGTCGTATTTTAATAAATGCCAGAATATTATAGTAAACACATTATAGTAAAGAATACTCAAAGCTATTTACAAGTACATTTTATTATTGTAAATAGAAAGTTTCCATAACTTTATAGTTTACCTTCATAATTTGTTTGTTGTTACTAGCTGTCAAATCACCAAATACAATATTTATGTTATCTCTAAAAGAATGCAAGTAACAAAAAAAGTTATTTATTTGTTTAAATAAGCTAAATTATATAGTAATGTTTAACCAGATGATTGTTATCATAATAAAATGTTTTTTATCGTTATCATATATCGTTTTTTGTGTAACATGAGTATCGTATAACAAACGAATCGTTTTTTACGATTACCAAATATATTGTATGGTTTGGCACGCCATTTTGTTCCACCCATTTCACCTTACGTGCGCGTACAGTGCTGTTCAAGTGCATGGTTTTTCTTTCTTTTAGAATTTTTAAAATAATGGACACAAGTGTAAAAGAAATATTAAAATCCTGGCGGTTGGAGGAATACATACCCATTTTTGCCGGTAAGTAAGTTTTATACAATTTATTTGGCTAGGTACCTATATTCCTGGAAGAAAAGTGTTGAGTTAAATGAGTTTATGATATGACTAGGCAATGCAATTAGGCATACCTTTATTACGTCCAGTGAAGACACTGACCGACTTAAGAAGTATCTTTCTTTATATGGGGATGAGTTGAAAGAGATCTTTAAGTTAGGTAGGTACATACTGGTAACTCACTTCTAATTCTGGTCTGTATGGTCTGCTAATACGGTAATGCACCTGAATGCACTTTATTAAAACTATCGGTTCCAGTGAATTATAATATGCGTGCCTATATACCTAATTGAAATGTTTTATTTTTAGAAAACAAAATAACTATTGAGACACTTGGTCTCCTGGATTCGGACGTAATTAAAGAGCTGATTGGACCTGCACATTTTGCGAAATGCACATTCTGCGTCAAACCCATCCAATTATGATTGTTGTGGATAATACAAATAAAAACCTATAAACGTTTTATGTTTTGTTTTATTTAAATCGGTTGTTGACAATCCCTTCATGTTCGTTCATGATTTCAGAAGGTGGCAGGCTTAGGGTACTCGAAGAGTAAAGTACCTTCTACGTCGTGCTATAGTTTTGTTTACGGTTTCTGATAGAAAAAATGTGAATAGTGAGCATTTATTCTATAAATGGTAAATAAGAAAGCTTGGTGCAGAAGGTATTTTATTTTTACTACAGCTTGTCAAGTATTATTAGAAGATGTAATTATGACATCAAATGATTGAGTTTACTATAATGAGAATTTAATGTTGTTCAGTTTACTCTATTGTTTAGTGATTTCACCAATGTTTTATTTTTTGCTTCTTATTGTTTAGTAGGCGATTGGGTATTTATAAGAAATATGTACTAACGTCATAGTTACCATGTTAGGAAAAAGTTAAAAACTCTCAGTTTAAATTTGGTGACAAAACTGACAGATTTTAACTTTGTCTTAGCAACACTGTAACTATGACGTTAGTACATATTTCTTATAAAGACCCAATCGCCTACTAAACAATATGAATAAAAAAATAAAACATTGGTGAAATCACTAAACAATAGAGTAAACTGAACAATATTAAATTCTCATTATAGTAAACTCAACCATTTGATGTGATAATGGCTAACAACATGCTGGTAATAAACACAAAATAGGTAGTAAAGTAAACAAAATATATAGTTTAATAAACACTCAATTTGGTAACATTTGCATTCAATATGTTTATAGTAACTATAATAATCTATCAACGCTACTGTAAATCTGGTTATCTCCAAAATAAAGTATGGTCTTACAAACGATACCAATTCCGTTAAATTTAAAATAAAGTATGTAATGAATACAAATAGGCTTTTGCGCACTATACATAAATTTTAGTGATGTGTACCAGCATTATGTTTAATTGTGCTAGATATTCTTGTAAGCTATTACCAGATTTTTCTAGGAAACTCTACAAATAAGATAGCTGTCGTATATATTACAAGACAATCTAGTCAATTTAACTTTATTCTGGTTACCTAAACTAGAATTTTCTCTCCGTGCATAAACTTAGCAGCTCAATTAAGAACATGTGCATCGACTTGGAACATCACAGACAAAATAACCATTGTTGTGTCTGACAACGCGAGTAATATAGTTTCCGCTATCACGAGTGAGCTGAATTGGCGCCATTTTGAGTGCTATGCACACTGTTCAAATTTAATTGTCAAGAGTGGATTAAACGTTGAAACTTTGCAATCGACGATCACCAAAGTGAAGAACATTGTAGCTTTTCACAAACGTAGCGCTTTGGCCACAGAAAAGTTTGTAAAATATCAAGTACAACAATCAGAAGCGAAAACAGCAAAAAAACTCACTCAATCTGTGGAAACTCGGTGAAACCTATAATATATAATATATAAGTGTGAATATACAGGGTGTTTGGTGCATCGTTTGCCAAATCGAATTGACCAATAGGAGAGGTCATCTGCTATCTATTCACACCCAATAACTCATACTTTGTCTCACGGATTTTTTTATATCAACTTTTTAGTTTTAATCTTGAAAAAATCCAAAACTCAGCATTTAGGTTTAAATTTAAAAAAAAGTAATTTGTATAGCCTTCAAATTTAATTTTAATTTTTATGTGTACTGTTGTATGATTCTATAAAATTCAAAATTACTTGCTAATAACGTTTATTTTCCTTTGTAATAACTCGTAAAGTTTTCGTCAAAGAAGAATAAATTTTTAACCTCAACTTTAAATTGTTTTTTTAAAAAAAAAACAAAGAGCGATCGGGGACTTAGCTTTTCTTTTTTAAGTTCTCTAGTCTGTCCCCTTTCCAACGGTATGCAATTTGACAAATAAAAATCTTAATAATGTCACTAATTCGCTAAATTTGTGTATCGGGGCGCTCACCGAGCTATTCCATATTCGGGATAAAACCGTGTTTTTGCACCCAAATAACAACAATAACACCTGCCATCAAAGAGATCATCATTCGTCACTATCCGTCCTGGTTAAGTTTTTTTGGAAAATCCTCATGGATGTCTACAGTCCTTGAGAAAGCGAAGGGATTTGTCAGACTCTTACTGACTAAAAACTACCCCGGTGTTTCCTCCCCACGCTTACACCGGGGGTCACGGGAACGCGCCTTCCGTTAATCTAGACTGGTCTTGGCCCGCCCCTGCTAGCCTCCTCTGGTCAGGGGGGGAGTGAAATGTTTAACTCCCTCAACGACGTCATAGAGAGGCGCGCATGGAACACTACGCGCCGCCACCTCGAGTCCGGTTGAATGGGGGCTGCAAGAAAGCGTTGTCCACCTTCTGCAAACGCCTGGTGCGCCTGCTGCGGGCTCCTGGGACGCGGTGGTCTCGTTCTGCGAGTTAACCGTTTCGCAGAAGGAGACCACCGCGTCCCAGGAGCCCGGGACCCTGCGCCGCCGACCATTGAAGCGATGACGGCCGGCAGCGATAGGTCACTGCTTAATTCACAGATGACGGCACAACGCGCTCCGTACCGTACAGTTTGACAGCGTATGCCGTCCTGGCAATCCACGGAGTGGTGACACCGAGTGTTCGGCTCCCTGTTTATGTGACACAGGTACTACCAGAAGCAGCCATGCCTTGAGAGCACCTACGTCGTTCAAAACGTCAATGGGTCCAGGGGCGGCGGACTTGGGGACGTGCGTCACCTCCCATTCAATCGGACTCGAGGTAGCTGTGCGAATGCGAAGTGTTCCATGCGCGCCTCTCTAAAGTCGCTGAGGGAATCAAACACTTCACTCCCCCCTCCTGGAGGAGGCTAGCAGGGGTGGGCCAGTATCAGTCGAAATTAACGGAAGGCGCGTTCCCGTGACCCCCGGTGTAAGCGTGGGAAGGAAACACCGGGGTGGTTTTTAGTCAGTGTGAGTCTGACAAATCCCTTCGCTTTCTCAAGGACGGTAGACATCCATGAGGATTTTCCAAAAAAACTTAACCAGGACGGATAGTGACGAATGATAATCTCTTTGATGGCAGGTGTTATTGTTGTTATTTGGGCGCAAAACCACGGTTTTATCCCGAATATGGAATAGCTCGGTGAGTGCCCCGATACACAAATTTAGCAAATTAGTGACGTTATTAAGATTTTTATTTGTCAAATTGCATACCGTTGGAAAGGGGACAGACTAGAGAACTTTAAAAAAAAAAGCTAAGTCCCCGATCGCTCTTTGTTTTTTTTTAAAAACAATTTAAAGTTGAGGTTAAAAATTTATTCTTCTTTGACGAAAACTTAACGAGTTATTACAAAGGAAAGTAAACGTTATTAGCAAGTAATTTTGAATTTTATAGAATCATACAACAGTACACATAAAAATTAAAATGAAATTTGAAGGCTATACAAATTACTTTTTTTTTTAATTTAAACCTAAATGCTGAGTTTTGGATTTTTTCAAGATTAAAACTAAAAAGTTGATATAAAAAAACCCGTGTGACAAAGTATGAGTTATTGGGCGTGAATAGATAGAAGATGACCTCTCCTATTGGTCAATTTGATTTGGCAAACGATGCACCAAACACCCTGTATAATCTGACCTTCATATGCTGCAACGTTTTGTTGAACTTAGAGAGGCTGTAACTGCAACACTTCCACTCAGTAACTTCAAAGGTACATATCTTGAAGAATATGATTGGAAAATTATTCAAGATTTGCAGTGCGTGCTTAAACCCTTCGATGAAGTATCTACGCGCATGAGTGGTGAAAAATATTTCACGGGTGGAGAAGTGATTCCGATTACGCAGGGCCTTGTGGGCACACTATATACACTGGAATTAAGAGATGGCTTACATGATATTGTCAACTTGGTTCTGAGAAAGCTAAAAAAAGAAACTTCTGATAGATTTCGTTATCTAGAATTTAGTAAAACCCTTACGTTATCGACCTTTTAAGATCCCAGATTCAAAATTTTCATGTTTTCTCAACGTCTGGCAGAAGAAACAAAAAAAAAATGTTATAGAATTGGTGGCTGCGATAGTTGCAAAGGCAAAACAACGAACAACTCCAGCACTAGCTACGACAGAAAACTCAAGTGATACTGAATTCTTATTTGCAATTTCCAAAATACAGCCTAAAGTAACCCCGTTGTCAAGAGTAATTGCAGAAGTTCAACAGTACCTGGATGACGACATCCTTCTAATGGGATCAGAACACGACACTCCACTTCAATGGTGGAAAAACCATGAGCATGCTTACCCAAAGGAGAAGGCGACTTCTGGGCCCAGCAGTTAACTAGTTGAAATGTGTATTAAAAAAAACCGTCATATTTTTCATAACAACTATCCTAATTACACAAAAATAAATAAAACAACAAGTAAGCATCTTTTTCGCGGAAACATTCACAAAAATTCGACGATATTATGCGCACGAGTACCTATTCACATCAATAAGTGTGTCAAGGACATGGGTCAGACGAGCACTAGAAAACAAAAACGATCCGGGGGTTGCGGGGGAAGGGACGACGACACCCGACGCCTGCGTCGCCTACGATACTCGCCGACAAAGGGATCTCTCTTTCCTTCAATTCGCCTACTCTTTGCATTTGTATCATTTTTTAGTATTGCTTATTCGTTTTAATTTCATTGATACAATGCTAGTATCCGTGACCCCGGCAAATGACCGCTGGGCAACAGTTCTTTAAATACAGGTTACTCCAAGATGCTATTTTATAAAATTTGAAATAACTCAATAAATAATAATGTTTTAAGGATTTTTTTTTTCTATAAAACGAAAATGCGAATCCGTATACGTGTGTTAAATTAATGTCACCATGGTAGCGCCACGTTAGGAGAGTGCAAAATGTGCAAAGCCAAAATTTATTTTAAATCGGCTGTATCAAATTTGACAAAACATGTTCAAAGAAAACACCTTGCCGTTAATTTAGTACCACGCGAAGAAGTGCAACAGCATCTTGCGCAAAATTCTGTGCGTCAAGAAGAGATCATCAGTTCGCAGCAAACGCCACAGTCACAGCCGTCAACTTCACAATTTATACAGACAGCGAGAGCTAGTACAAGGACGGTTTTCGCTATTTCGGCATTTCTTCGCCGTGATTGCAACAAATTAAAAAAGGACATAGACGACCGAATAATGAATTTATTTATATGGGATATCCCATATAAATAAATTCCCATATAAAAACGCCACAGTCACAGCCGTCAACTTCACAATTTATACAGACAGCGAGAGCTAGTACAAGGACGGTTTCCGCTATTTCTGCATTTCTTCGCCGTGATTGCAACAAATTAAAAAAGGACATAGACGACCGAATAATGAATTTATTTATATGGGATATGCAACCCTTCACTATCGTGGAAGGTAAAGGGTTTCGCGAACTCCTACATTTGCATTTCCAAATTACATAATACCGTCGCGGAAGTATTTTGCAAATAATTTACTTCCAGCGCTGTACGAAGCAGTCAAAATAACTACAAAAGCATCCGTAAACGAAGGTGCTACGACGATTTGTTTGACAACAGATCTCTAGAAATCCAGAAATAATGACTCGTACTTAGCAATTACGGGTCATTATATTGACGAAAACTTTACTCTGCAATCAGTACTCTTAGAGTGCAAAGTACTAGAAAAAAGCCGCACGGGCATAAATTTAGCAGAAGAGTTGCAGAACGTCGTCCAAGATTGGAACGTAGCAGATAAAGTCCTGCTAGTGGTGTCGGACAACGGTGCCAACATCAAAAATGCTGTCACAATTCTGCAATGGAAGCACTTTGGCTGCTACGCCCATACCCTCAATCTCGCTTTGCAAAAAGCATTGGGAACTACTGCTTTAATGAATATTATAAATAAAGTAAAGATGATTAATGTTTCGCATTTTAAACGCAGCAATGCAGCGTGGAACAAATTAAAAAAATACCAAGAGCAGGCAAACAAAACAGTCAAACGACCGATTAAGGATGTGGTTACCCGATGGAACTCAACATTATATATGCTGCAAAGGTTCGTGGAGCTGAAGGACGAAATAAAATGTGCGATAAGCAATTTAGATTTTTCGGCCATCATATCTCTGACGAGTTATGAATGGGACGTCTGCGAAGCTTTAATTGTGGTACTAGAGCCGTGCGAAGAGGTAACGAGAGAAATGAGTGGCCAAGTATATGTGATGATTGGTAGTTCAGTGCTGCCTATTACGGTCGGCCTCACCTGTGCACTCAAAGAAATTGCTGATCCAGAGTATCAGCATAATAAAAATATTAAAGTTTTCCCCGATAAGGTAGAAATGTGCCGTCAAGACCTGCTATCGGAAATAACATCCAGATTTGCGAATGTGGAAAATAGCAGAACATTCACAACATCCATGTTTCTCGACCCGAGATATAAGTTATATTTTGAAAATCAAACTATTGCTGATAACGCCAAGAAACACGTCATATCATTGGTGACTGCGATGATAAACGAAGAAAACATATCATTGCCATCTACGTCACACCAAGAAGAAACGGCAGCCACCAGAAAACCGAATAGCTTGATTTGGAAGCACTACAATAAAACTATGCAAAATGTCCGTCCAGCAGGATCAGCCAATAGCAGAGCGATTATTGAAGTCCAGCGCTATTTAGACGACAATGTAATGACGCCGGACGTAAATCCGTTAGAATGGTGGCGATGTAATAAAAATACATACCCGAATTTAGCTAAGCTAGCCCGGGCAAAACTAAATGCAATGGCTACTAGCGTACCCTGCGAGCGATCGTTTTCTGCTGCTGGGAATATCCTGACTAAAAGAAGAAACCGACTGGGGAGCCGCAAACTGCTGTTTCTTAACCAAAACCGAAGAGCGTAATTAATTTAAATATTGTAAATATGTAAAGAATACCGTTTTGTAAAAATGTAAAGAAAAATACTGTGTTGTAAATATGGAAGTCGAAAATTAGAAAACCTACGAGAAAACAAAAAAAAACAAAATGTGTTGTAAATATCTAAAAGAAATTATGTACCTACAGTAAATACTTTTTATTAACCGCAAAATGAATTGAAACCTTTTAACTACGCCAGCTACTAAAATCATTGAATAAACATAATAATTTTATATTTCCCAGCGGACAGTCCAAGCCTGTTTTTAAGTAGGAAGGAAGGGTTTCATTATTCATTTAATACCGTGCTAACCCTGTTATTAACGAATGAAGGTATTTAATAATAAGTAAATAAACGATCTGTTAATTACGGATTTTTATTCTACCTATTGAGTAGCGGTCAAGGACATTGAAATATATAAACAAGCAATAGATGGGACATCACGAAGAAAATTTTGATCCACTATTCAATTAGTCTCGTTTGAGACCAAAATGTCGTAATTCTAAAACGAATAGACATAATTTCACTTAATTCTCGCTAAGATTTTTTATAATAACTCAGTATTTATAATTTTCTTATATTTTTCTAGAATACCTATTTGCCAAAATTGATGTGCCCTCTGTTGCTCAAAAGCAGTAGATACGGTTACGGTTTGTCTTTGCAAGTATTTATTTGTATACATCATTGGCATAAAAAATATTAATGGAGGAAGTTTTTCTGCGTCTATACCACTTCGGAATATCCTCGGTTTTGCAGAAGATTTTAAAAAAGTTGTAATAAATAGTAGACATGAACTAATATTATTACGAAGCAACACTAATTTGAACGCTGTAAAATTAAATACCGGCGAAATAGTGAAAGACATTCAAATCAATAAAATCATATGGCGCGTGCCCCATGTTAAAGTATCGGACAAAGAAAAAATAAGTTTATTAAAACTATTGGAAAAAGATCGACCGCTTCAGATGGTTTTTAGAAACTGGGATCTATATGAATACCCCACTTTACCAAGAACTACAAAGCACACCTGGTCTATCAAAACTTCATCTCAAATAGAAAAACCGAGATATGTAATAATTGGTCTACAAACAAGTAGAAAAAATAATGCAAGTTCTGACATGTCGCAGTTTGATCACTGCTATGTTCGTGATGTTCGAGTATACCTTAATTCGACATATTTCCCGTATGAAAACATCAATGTGAACTTCGCCAATAACAGAATTGCTTTCAGAATTGCTTATCAGATTTCAACAGTCATATTATGGACGTTGTCCGGAGTCTTTATTAAGCGAGAAACAATTTAAAGAATTAGCTCCGTTGTTTGTTGTTGATTGCTCTAGACAGACCGATAATCTGAAGACTGGACCCGTTGTGGATGTAAGGGTAGAAATTGAGAGTGATTCAGAAATACCAGATCAAACTTCGGCATACTGTCTCATTCTCAACGATTGTATTGTTGAATACAAACCATTAAGCAACACAGTGAAGAAGTTATCATGAACGCGGATATTATCATTGTCGAACTCCAAGGATTCAAATATTTAGACAATAATTTTATTGTCAAAGAAGTGGCTATCGTAAGTAATGACCACACACAGACGTTCTTGGTTAAACCACCGCATTCGTTTTATTATTTAACTCAAGAAGAAAAGAAGCAGGTGCGATGGTTGGAAAGAAATCGTAGAATTTTCTGGAGTGAGGGCTTTATAGACTACAGAGAGTTTCAACACGTCATCGTACCGTATTTAGAAAATAAAAAAATTATTACAAAGGGTTTGGAAAAGATTAAGTGGATTAAAGAGTTATGTGCAAACTGTGAAGTGATTGACATAGGTGAAAAAGGGTGCCCTAATTTTGCGACATTAAAAAAGAAGTTCTGTAAAAATAAAACTGATTTTAATTGTGTGAACCATAAAATAAATTGTGCATTGAATAATGCGGTGTGTATTAGAAAATGGTATGTGGATAATAATATGTCTATATTTAATTTATTTTAATTATTATTGTGTTGAACAGTTAATAAAAATGTAATTATCTACTTATGAGTGTTTTATTTAATATAATCAGGGTAACCTACATACTAAACTTTAAATGAGCTGTAGCAAAATTATATTTATTAAACGAATTATTGTAAGAAAAAATCCTTAAAGCAATTAACCTATAATAATATCATTACACTAGAGCTAATTTAGAGTTCGAGTATAAATAAGTAATATAAAATAAAACATAATTTAACCCGGGGTGCGCATGGTGAAAAAGTGTTACATCGAGTGTAGGGTTGGGTCGAGATGACCCGATTGAAAACATGAATGTTTTTCCAATATACGAGATATTTTATAAAACTGTTACTGTAATTTCATTATGTCACTAACACTGAAAAGGTTTCAGATAAAAATAAACGAATTCATCATGAAATACGTGTTTAATGTAAATTCAAATAAAGTAGTACGAAAAATCAACAAAAATGACATCTTCTGTCTTATAGCAATCAAAAGTTAACAAAACATAAATCTTCTAAATTGTAATATGGCTAAAATCCGCTGTCGCTCGAGTTCTTCCCGGTTCATTTTGAAAATAAACCTAAAAAAAAAATGATAAACAATAAAATAAGCTGAATAATTGGCGCAAAATAACGACATCGAGTGTATGGTTGGGTCATATTTACCTTTTTAGTCGTTTGGCCTCGTGTATCTCGCGGTGTAGTTGCGACCCGACTGAATAGCGGTAACAAACGATTAGGGGAGAATGTTCGCTCCAGCTACTGAGAAGTACGGCGACATCGCACTAAAATTCTAAAAATAACACACGATTCAAAATGGCGTGGGTCAATTTGACCCAACAATGCGCTCCCCGGGTTAAATTATAAATGAATATACTTTTACTTATTTTTTAAATTATTTAAAATTATTACAAACTAATTATATCTACCAACCCAATAATCATAATAACTGTCCCCACATGTTTTCTACGCGTACCTACATACTTATAACATAAAAACTTGTGATGTATGAGCACTACCCAACAAAATTAAACTAAGAGATTAATATTCTCTATTTACATTAAAACAATCTAGATATTTTATTTAATTTTTTTCTCTCTTTATTATTTTTTGTTTTTGATATTTTTGTAACTCCTTTTGTATATTTTTTTTTATACAGAATAAAATGTAAAAAGATTATTACAATAAAACTTACATATATGATATTCTAATAATTTATACATCCAGAACTTACACAACATAAAAACCTATTATTATACCCTAATAACTATAATATTACTCACATATTAACTTATAAAGTAGGTACTTACAAAATAATTACATCGCTTAATAATAACCACTGTCCCCACAAAGTCTTTTTGAAATTTTGTTAATTAACGATTGCGTCTCCTCCATAACATAGTCCACCGGTTCAGTCACTACATACTGCGCACTTAACATCACATTCTGATTGTCACTTGCAGGTTCTTGTTCACTGATATCCAACACTTGTACCTGGATCAGTCGTAATCCTTTTTTCTTCTCATTGTTTATGACATATGATTCACAATAATTAGGCAGAGATGACTTCTGTTTTAGACACTCCCGTCTTGTTCTAGACTTCTTGTTAGCAGGTCCGCAGTCTTGTCTTGCTCTAGGTTCCTCGATGACAGGTATTTGTTGATCTTGGATATCTGGGATATGCCAGCTTAAACTCGGAGTCGGAAAACCTTGACCGTATTGTGAAAACAAAACTAATAAATAATTTACAATTATTTTTATTTTTTGCAAATACATTTCACATTATTATTACATTAATTATAATGATTTTCACTATATTATTATATTAATGTATGATATCAAATCTCTCTGTCCCTCTAAGATTTCCTGATATCGAACTTAGTTCTGAGTAAAGCTCGCTTTTGCATGAAATTCTAATCTCAACATTGTTTTTGTTAGTGTATCATTTTTGAATATGAATAAAAAAATGTACCTGATCTGATCAGTAGGTACTTACGTTATAATTGTGGATTTAATTTTACTTTTTTTTATAGGTGGGTGAGGCGGATCGTATATGGCCACTCTTGTTGGATATTAGCAGACAGAGCTGCTGTTAATATGAGAACCGGTCCCTCAACTTCCTCACAGAGTAACCCGCCACCAGCCCAATCGTCAGTTGGTGTTTCTGTTGGACAATTGGATGGAAATCAGGACAACAGTCTACGTGAACCTGCAAATGTTTCCATTCAACCAGAAGAAAGTCACGGTAATGATGTACATGATCCCTCAGTGCAACCACATTCACCAGTTGTCCCAGTTGTGGAACCAGGAAGGCAGAGCCCTGAATCAACAATTTTATTGCCAGATTACATGCGGGCAATTGAATCAGAGCGACATTGCTTCATAGAAGGTTGTCAGAGAACTGAACGTTACAGAGTTCCTCTAGCAACAAGAAAAATGTTACTTAATGAGCATAAATATTATGTGCCACAAAATAATCGTCTTTGTGATACACATTTAGTTATTGAGGCATGGGATTTCCTTGATAGTTTAAGGAGTAATTACTTACAAACATTTACTGCGAGACATATCCAAGATTATGATGACATTAAAAGCGTCCCCTAAAGAAAGCATTGAACTTTGGAAATATTGATGATATGGAAAACCATGTTGTGCATACCTGGGTTGGATTGTCTAAAACTCAGTTCCGTCAAATATTTAATGAGATGCCACAATTGTTAGAAATACGCAACAGTTCTTCAGTGCTAGCAGCCTATCTTATGAAATTAAGAAGTGGGGACTCTAATGAAAGATTGGCAACATTATTTAAAATATCTAAGAAAACTCTAAGCAAGTGGCTGTGTCAAGCCCGTGAGATATTTACTGAACATTTTGTGCCCCAGCATTTAAGATTAGGACACATCACTAGGGAACTAATTAAAGAAAGAAACTTAGCCATACCTAGTGCTTTATATGAAGGAGATTCTAGGCCCATTGCTATATTTGACGGAACATACTGCTATGTAGAAAAAAGTTCTAATTATTTACATAAAAAAAACATACAGTTTGCATAAATACCGAAACTTAACCAAACCTTTTTTAATATTGTGCACATATGGCCATATTATTGATGTTTTGGGCCCCTATCCAGCAACCACGTCAGACTCGGATATAATGAGACATGAATTTTTAAGTGAAAACCCACTCCGGGAATTTTTTCGACATGGTGATGTATTTATACTGGATAGGGGCTTCCGAGATTCATTACCATTATTAAATCAATGTGGATTTAGGAAATACGTGCCTGCTACCATGGCGCAGGTCGAAACACAGCTGTCAACACTTGACGCAAACAAATCGAGAGCAGTCACCATTTGCCGTTGGGTGGTAGAGGTTGTAAACGGCAGGTTTAAAAGAGATTTTAAATTATTTAGGCAATTTTATTTTAATACAGCTTCAAGAAGTTTATTTAAAGATTTTAAGGTGGCTGCTGCTCTCATAAATAGATTTCACCCTCCCATAACCGATAGAATAGACAGTGGGGATATCATTTGATGAATAGACATAACACATTAGGTGATTTTATTGTGAACAATCAATATATCAATATAAAAACAGAATGATAGATTTTTTTTAGGTACCTACCTACTAACACTAAGTACTATTACTTTGTCAGTCTTTGCCAGTCCTAAGCCTGGAAAAAGCATGAAGGTAAGATTGGAATATTACTTGTTGGGAAGGTGCGTATTTACGCTACGCAACCAAGTTTTTACAGCTATTTACTTACAAGAACGCCAGATTGCCATTATATGTTAGGTATTATACAGTCTGATATCAATGTTCTGTCGTTATGGAGACAAAATAATGATATAATATAACAATGATGTCAAAATATTCACAATTAAATTAGTTCAAAATTCAAGTGTATTTTTTTGGTTTACCTTGACCTAAACATTTGGTCCTTTATACTAGTCATATCTTGCAGTAAATATTACTAATGGAAACATATTGATGATTTCCATGATTAATAATACCTAAATAAATACCCTGCCAGGAAAGTCACAAACTAAGGAAAATTGAATTAAGCGGGCTAACTGACAAACTCGACTCATGCCTACTACTCGTACTAAGTTACTAATGATAATTTCACTAAGCCGTTCCGCGATCATTTCAGTATCTACTCACAAAGTCACAATTGAAGTGACGAGATCTAATACTCAAATAAAAATCATTGATGATTTTGTCATTGTTCCCGTCATCGATATTTGTTTGTCATTGTCATGCAGTCATTGCTACAGAAAAATCATCACTCAGCCCTTCTCTACCTTAAACTCCCAAAGAAAATATTATTTTGGATGAAATTTTATTTTGACAAAATCACTCCCTGCAAGCTGATGCAGGGCAAAGAAATTATGTGTGTATATTATGTGTGTGGTCCTGACAAAATGTTTACAAAATATTGTTAAAACGTGTAAATATTGTAGGCAAAACTATTAGATTCAAAAAATGAAAACCAGTCCAATAATTTTATAAAAGCCAAAGAATATGAAAAAAAAAAAGGTTATGCTATTCAAATAAAGCATTAGAAAATTGTTTTCATGACATTCAGAACATAATAGAATCATTTTTAAAAAAGTTGTTCCTAAAAAAATGTAAGGAAACTTTAAAAGCGGTTACAGATGTTTTAATAGATTATCCTTTCAATTGCCTAGCACACAAAAATAAATTAAAATATTATTTTACGGAAATGACAATAACTGTTATGTTGCATAGTTGGTGTCGATCTATTAATCGTATATTAGCGGATAAATTGACATAAGATGCTGAAGATATAACTAAAATTGCAGCACAAACGTATAATAATAAACACAAGCATTATAAAAATAAAAAAATAAATTGATTTGTCCTTTGTTTCATTTCTAACACCTTTAACTGATATTTATTGGAACTGTTTACTTGCTTCTATCGTTCAAAACCGTATTAATGCAACCAAAAAGTAAAGCAGTTTCAATAAATATTCAGGAGTATTTCAATTATCTTGGAATTCATGAATAGTAGCAGTAAAATATATCCATAAATAGGTATAGCTATAGCTGTGTTTATTGATATAGATACCTACGTATATATAGACGGCATATTAGTTCGGATTCAATTCACAGTTGGCCCTACTAGTTCGACCTAGTTTGCAAAAAAAAGGCTCTAGAGGGCTCTCTATTCCTTTATATACTTACTATACTCTATGCTTTAACCCCTGGCACGAACCTAAGTATTAAGTCGACACAGTATGGTTGAGTTAATGCGTGGTCTTTTTTATTTATTATTACCGTGGTTGTTATTAATTTTATGTTGTATTTTACAGTTTCAGCAATTATTTCATTCCGTTTTTAAAGAATATGCTCAAATTATTGATGTAGTGTGATGCCACTCAAGCACTAACTGCAGCCAATTCAACCCCGGCTAGGGTATCGGCTAGTGTGGCAGTGGCAACGACTATAGAATCGGAACAATTTAGTCAATCGGCACCAAGTATTTCTGAAGTTATCAATTTAGAAACCATTACTGCAACATCACCGTCAATGTAGCAAGCACAGTCATCATTTTGTGAGCTTGAAAAAGAACAGACAGATAAACCAATGGGTGATATTATATCAGAAGTTTCAACTATGGTAGTAGCTTCAGCAACGGAGGTTCACAAATACCAGACGCTACACCCGGATGTTCTTCTTGGCCGGTAAATACAGAAATAGACAAACGGCCATGTACTCCACAACAATCGGTATTTTCTGTTATCAGCCCCAAACAATTAATGCCCCATCCAGCAACACGAAAAACTTCTCGCACAACAAGAAAACGTGGAAAAACTGCTATCATTACTTCATCTCCCTTTAAAAATGAACTGGAAGAGACTATAAAAAGAAAAAAGATTGAAGAAGAAAATAAAAAGAAAAGGAAAGAGATGAGGGATCTAAAGAAAACTTTGAAAACAGCAATTAAAAAGAAGAGAGTGGCAAAAAACAAAAAAAGTAGCCAAGACCTCATCGGCAAGACAGAACAGCGACAGTGATGTTGAAAATACTCCTTGTCTGTTCTGCAGTGGTCGTTACTTGGATTCAAACGAAGGTTGGGCTGCTTGTGAAGCATGCGGCAAATGGGCTCATTGCAGTAATTGCGCTGGAGTAGAGGATGAGGATGAAGATTCAACCTTTACGTACGAATTTTGTGAGCAATAATGGGTTAATTTTAGCATACCCCATCTTGCCCTCCCTAGGGGGCAAGATGGGGTGATACGGCTTTTTTTACTTATTGGTATGTTCCTAAAAGTACTTAAATACGAAAGACTGATTACCAAGGAAGATTATTAAAATAAACCAGATCTCATGACGCAAATATTCCCTCTTCCCTCTACCCCCCGGACCACATCAAGGTGTAGACGTGCTCACAACCTGTAGTTCTTCGAAAACAAAAAATTAAGACCGTTAATTTCGGAGTCGGTCAAGGTAGTGTCCTCGGGCCGACACTTTTTCTTGTTTATATAAATAGTCTATGTAACATGCCAATTGAAGATGGTCATATTTTTTCCTACGCGGACGACACCGCTTTAGTCTTCAGTGGCAAAACCTGGGGCGATGTCCAGGCAAGTGCTGATCGCGGTCTGATAAGAATAGCAGCATGGCTTGAACGTAACCATCTAACTTTAAACACCTCCAAAACCAACTTTATCTGTTTTTCGAAATATAGTATAACTCAACCCTCTTCTGAATCCAAAATTAAAATCCACAAATGCCAATATCCACCTAATCTAAATTGTTCCTGCACAGAAATAACCAAAATTGAATCGACCAAATATCTAGGCATTATGATTGATAAACGGCTGTCCTGGCACACACATACATAATTAATAATGAAACGTGTGCGTTAATTAATCTGGACTTTTAAAACACTTCGTCACGTGACCTCCAAAAGTCTTTTGCTGCAGATATACATTTCACTAGCTCAATCCGTACTAGCATATTGCCTCCCAGTCTGGGGAGGCGCAACTAAATTAAAATTTCTGGACCTTGAGAGAGCACAGAGATCATTACTGAAGGTCATGCTTTTCAAACCATTTCGATTATCAACAGAAAGCCTTTACCAGGAATCTGACGTTCTAACCGTTAGAAAGCTTTACATACTTAATATCATACTAACTAAACATAAATCGCTACCTTATAAGCCCCATCAGATACAAGGCAGACGAAAGCAAGTGGTTGCTCCAACTATCCCATCAAAGTCAGCATTCGCTAAAAGACAATATTCTAGCCAATCATCTTATTTGTATAATGATCTAAACAATGAGCTAGACATCTATTCACTAACTTTCCACGAGTGTAAAAACACTTTGACTAAATGGCTAAAATCAAAGACTTATGACGAGGTGGAAAATATGATACATTCGACAAGAATGTAATTATAACCCACTGAAGACTAAAGTTGTTATGCAGTTAATGAAAAATGATATCCCACATCATTTTCCGATCCCAAGACCAGTCGTAGGGTTAACTCGCAACTTGCAACACCGAACCATGAAAATGTTTCCCCTTTATACCTTATTTTTAAAATGTCTACTTCTTCAAAATTTCTATCTACTCTTACTCTTGACACACACGCACGAACTCACCCCCACCCTCATACAGAAACACATCCCCAATTGCTAGCGCGCGCTTAAACATGTTTCTTTCATTCATAATACTTTATTTTGCTATTTTAGATAATTATAAGAATACTGTGAAACTTCTTAAATAACATGCAATAAATGTAACCTGGGAAGGGCGGAGCACCCTGACACAAGCAAATAATTTGCTTAAAAGGAGGCTCCTTATTGTAACTAGCGTAAGTTTTTTAAGCCGCCAATAAACATTTTTGAATTTTGAAATATTGTCAGTTTTATTACCCCGCAAACGTTAAGGACCCCATCTTGCCCCCCCTTTCCTAATCCCCGTGGATACACACGCGCAAGAGGAAAACATTTTTTTAAATTTTGGAAATAATCAAAACTATACTAGATATAGCTGTGGTAGGGATACTCAACATATACATAATCAACAAAAAATGTTTCCAGCCCAAGTGGACGGAAACCCCCAAACAACAAACGAAAAAACAGAGAACGAACAAACAGACACCAAAAATCAGTTTTTTCGGTCCTAAATCATATAACATTTTAACGTGTAACAAAAATGTTAGGTACGTTCATTTAAACATTAACAATACCAGGTGTTCATGGTTACTTGACACCGGCGCGTCCATTTCCACTGTTTCTAAGGTGTTATTAGAACACACTCCTTTGTATGAGAACAACATTGTAATAAATGGTATCGGTGGCAAAACATATTCGGAGTGTTATGTTTATCTTACATTGCGTAATCAAAGTAGTAGTTTTAATCATAAATATTTGTTTAATGAATTACCGTGTAAATCGGATGGAATTCTAGGATTACGACTTTTTATCGAAATATAATTCACATATAAACTTAGAAAATAATACATTAATCATACATACCGAATACAAACATACACACATTAACAGAATCTAGGGATACCTTAATCCTAAATTATTTACAAATTTTTAGTTTAAAATCTTTTTAGTTTTCATAAAAAGTTTGTATACAGATTGAAACCTCATTTATTCTATTTTCAAAATTTAAAAAATAAATATTAAAAAAAAAAAGAAATACAAAATACGGCGGCAAAATTGTTAGTAATTCGTTACGTTAAGGAAAATTAAAATTGTTTTATTAATATTAATTGAAAAGGGATTAGATTGTTATTCTTTTTTAATTTAACGTGCCGTGTGAGCTTTAGGAGTCATGTCACGTGAAGTCACGTCGTCATTTGAGTCGAGATGAAATGTTACGAGCCGTGGGCATGCTAGAAAATAGTGCTATTCAACGCGTCGTTGCTGAGGCCCTACACACCAGACAAAACGTGATATCAAGGTTGTGGCTACCTTGAATACACTGCCTGCGTGGACAACAAAAAAGGCCGGCCGACCAACTTAAGAATTCAAGGAATTAAGCGATCAAGCAAAGAGGCGCAAAACAAAGGATTTGAGGAAACAAATACCCTTTGAAGAGTTAACCTATGCAGCCCAAATGAGTCAACGTGCTGCAGGTAAACGTGACGCGGCTAAAGTTATGAAAGATATGACTTCAACGCCAACAAGAGCCAAAAAGTACAGAACACGTTATAATTCAACACAAAATGTGATAGACAAAAAGCATACACCATCACAAGCATTAGCTATTTTCGTGGAAGCTGATTTGACAAGAAAACAATACGAAGTTATTTATGCTGCAAACAAAAACGTTTATCCGTGTTATTCACTTGTTAAAAAAGCCAAGAAAGACTTATCCGCGTGAAGAGTCGATGAGAGTTACAGAAACATGTGCTGAAATAAACTTGCAGGATCTTCTGGATCATACATCTGCACGGTTATGTATGTACTTAGATGAAGTACTTGAAAGTATAAATAACGAAGAAATAAGCTCTTTAGAGCTATTATCAAAATGGGGTTGTGATGGTTCACAACAACAACAATTTAAACAAAAATTTAGTAACAGTACAGACAGTGTAGTTGTACATAAATGCGAAAAATGTCAAAAATCAAAATATTCGCAAAAAACCAAGGAGCCTATGGTAATAAGAACCACAGCTTCATACACTGGTATTCAAGAACGCTACTTAGATAAGTATGGCAGCAACACTATGCTAAGTAAGGCATTTCTCACTGCGTTCGTCATGGCAGACCATTCATTTCATAAACAATACTTAATGGACTCTTTGCTGTGCGGACACTTAGCATTGAATGGGGCGCTGTGATTGGTTAACGTTGTGACGCGACTTCACTCGGGTTGACTGACAGTGACAGAATAAACGTCAATCAAGACCACTGTTTTATTCATAGATGATACACTATTAACTAGCTATATTTACAAGTTTTGTTAACTGTTTCCTAAGTTTTACATAATTTATAGTAAACTTTTCAAAATGAATACTAGTTGCTTGCCTTTATTGAGTACGAAATCACCCAAAACAGGGTAAGTATTAAATTGTATGTTTCTGTTTGTTTCGTAGTCAAAGTTGTGAAAATAATGTTGTTTTCTTTCAGCTTAAAGAAGTTACCATTTACTTCTTCGGAAAGAGAACTAATTGTGGCTTTAGTGCGGGACCGGCCCATTATTGAGGATAAGCGTACACACGCTCAAAACATCGAGTTGAAGAAGAAGGCCTGGGATGAGCTGACATTGGCCTATAATGCGCAGTCCTATGTAACGCCTAGGAATAACATTCAGCTAAAAAGATGTTGGGAGAATATAAAATCTAGTAGAAAGAAGGAGCTTTCTTTTGAGTCCATAAATATGAGACGTACAGGTGGAGGCCCACCAGAAGGTGGACCCGGTTTACCTTCAGATAATGTTGTGGATGCAATTTGTCCATTTATAAATTTAACAGTTCCAGGGGTTATTGACTCCAATTCTATAAAAAGTGAGTAAATATCAGAGTGCTTATTAAAAAGATAATTAATATCTACTTCTATCTAAATAATATAATAAATATACAATATAATAACTATCTACTTTAGTTTCAGATGACACAAACTGAAGAGGATATGAAAAAAAAAAATGGTAAGGCAATTTGTATTCTTTGTGCAAAATATGTACATGTAAGCATAGTGTGTATGTGTATAAGTATTATGTCCAGTAATCATTATTTTATATTTCAGTTGTGATCTTTAAGTAGTGAGTGACAAACCTGTGTATCAAAATATGAATACAAAAATTGTTACCAACTTCTATGATTCTCAAAACTGCGCTGAGGGCACTGAGGGTATGTTTTTATTATTATCATAAAAATGTATACATCTATGTAGTTATATACGTTTTTTCATAAACAATACTTACATTAAAAATATTTTTGTTACAGTTATGAATGTGGATAATAATTTTATAAGTGACGTAGGCAACAATGTTCCCTCTCAACCAAAAAAACGAAAGGTAATATCCACTAATAACACAGGTAACTGAATATTTTGTCAATTTAAGAGGTGTGGGCAGGGATTAAACTCAGATGCAAATAAGAACTTGGTGTTGCAGCACTCTTGTTTATAATGCGCTTATTTATTTTTCAGGTCTTAAGAAAATTTGTAGTGAAACAGAAGCAAGAATGAAGCGATGTACTATGAATATGCAACAGGATTCAGAATTGCATGAATTAAAACTGAACAGGGAGAGGATCCTATTAAAACGGAAAGAAAATTTAATTGACTTCGAAAAACAACTCCATGATTTACAATTAACAAAAATAAAAATGGAAATTGAACTATTAAAAAAACAACTTCAAAATTAAAATACATTTGTTTTATTTTATGTAATTATACATTAAAAATGGCGTGTTATAAATGATCTCCTAAATAGCAGTCCTTCTCTGTTGGATGATTGTGTATTTCTAATATTTTGTCGAGTAGTCGTTGTAAACCCAATATCCTCTATTTCTTCAACAATGCCATGAGATCTACAAATATTGTATAAAACTGAAGTTGCTACAATAACATGGCACGTTGTTGTCAGAATTGTTGCCATTTTTTTTTTGATAGGCAAGGAAAAATTCTCTTCCAGACACCTATAATTGTTCTTTCAACAGTGTTTCTTGTTTTTATATGGGCCTTATTATAATTTTCTTTTGAAACTGTTTCCGGTTGTAGAACAGGTGTCAGTAAATATTTTTGACAGCCATATCCACTATCTCCTAAAAGTATACCATCCATGACACCTTGTTCCATCGAATTATTCCCAATAGTCCCCTCTAGCCCTGTCCTCCGGGGTGACAGCTGGGAATTGTCTTCCCAGTTGTCACCGGGGTGACAATTCGTGCCGACTGTTCCCTTTGAAAACTGACTAGAGGGGACAAATGGGAAGACAATGCCCAGCTGTCACCCCGGAGGACAGGGCTAGAGGGGACTATTGGGAATAATTCGAGCTAAAAACAGTAATCTTCTTTGTACATGGTGTCTGTAAAATCTATAGTGTATTTAAGAGGAAACGCGGGTGAACTTTTCTCCATACGTTTTTATAATTTATAGTAGGTATAAGCTTCCACTATTATCTGGTGCCTGTATACTGACATGCTTTCCGTCTATGGCGCCCAAACTGGAAAATTCCAAATATTAAAGAAATCACGAGAGACCTTTTCCCACATTTCTTCATCTGGTATCTGCATAACTAAGGGCATCAAAACATCACAAATTGCTCTGATTGTCTCATGAATTATTGAATGAACTGTAGAAATTCCCATTCGGAAATTAAATGACACGTTTTTGAAACTGCAACCAGTAATTAGGAATCTGTAAAAACAAAACAAACACAAAAAATCAAAATATAAGATTGCCGTACCAAAACGAAGTTTAAATTACTAATATGGACATAATTACTCTCCCATAATTACCCCGACTGTTTAGGTGTTCTGTTTCTCTTGTCTTGCGGACGGCGAGTAATGGGTAGCTCGCCGTCCGATCAAGGACCAAGCCCGGGTCGACGGAGCGTTGTTTCACGCGCGCCTCAAAGAGCTGTCAGCACAGGGACGGGGCCCCAACAGGGCCAAACGCCTGCCGGGGTTGCGGGACGTCTTAACAGGATACCGTGGCCCCGGAACGAATCGAACGAAAGAGTAATCAACGCCTGGAGCAGCCTGGGTCTAGCAGTGTGCAAGACAGTAATCAACGCCTGGAGCAGCCTAGGCGTAGCAGGGTGCAAGACAGTAATCTACTTGCATATAAAATGTATACAGCCGTCGCGACGTAAAACATACACAAAAGACGGGACGCCGGGAAATCGGCTTTCATAGACTTAGGGATTTCAATTTGCAAGTGCTTGTTTTTATGCCGGATATCGCTTCTAGTCATTGCTATGTACAAAAATGACACCCGAGTTAATTCTGCCCAAAAACGAAGGAAATATATTTTTTTTACGAAATTTTTTTTTTTTGTATGAAGCTAGTATGAAAAATCGAATTATCTCCTAAACGGCGTGTTTAACCGTAATATCCTTGGAGGTGGTCATAGTGCTAATTATTTATGATTTTTTGGTTGGCGATTGGACGAAAAATTAAATGCCGTTTTTTTTTTAAAAAATCGTCAAAGTATTTTTATTTGTTTTTACGTATGAAACGATTCCTTTTGGTGTTTATGTTCAAGAACACGGACTTTAACTACACATAACATAAAATAGAATCACTCCTATATTTCCGAAGGAGTTGGCAGAGGTTTATAGTACACCCACACGTAGACAACTATGTTTGAGCTAGATATTTATCAACACAAAATGAGTTTTAAAACTTTTCATACAACCAAATTACCAATTGTTTACTTTTCTAATGAGTCCAAAAAGAAGTTATTAATTAACTACACTGATTAGGTCTTCTAATGAGTCTTAATAGGTGATTTAATGATTTTCAATATCTCACGACAATGCCAACTATGGATTACATTCAACATTTCCTGATAAGTAAGCTAATTCGTTAATTAGGAGTGCTATGAGTTCTAAGAATAGTTAGTGACAATTATAGATTTTCATTAGCTAATGAGGAGATAACTAATCAGGGTAGTTACCTAATATTGGCGATTTGCAATAAAAGGGCTTAAGTTTTGTTTTATAATTTAATTTGTTCACAACTGTGTAACTGCTAACACTAACAGTCTTATTTACAAAAAGATAAAATAGGTTTATAAGCTTGTTATAATAAGAATCCCGAAAAGCATTATTCATAAATATAACGCTAAAAAGCTTTGTAAGTATTCAATAGCGGCTTCATAACTTAAAACAGGCCGGACCCTACTATAAACCTTTATTAAACAGAAATATGGCCGACACATGTGCAACAGCTGATTTTTGACAGGAACGTCAGAACCGTTTTAGTGTCAGTGTTGGTTGAAGCTAGCTGGGAACATACATACATAATATCACGCCTGTTTTTTTTTTTTTTTGTTTTTTTTTTTTTTTTTTTTTTTTTTTTTTTTTTTTTTTTTTTTTTTTTTTTTTTTTTTTTTTTTTTTTTTTTTTTTTTTTTTTTTGGCAGGAGTGGGAAATCCTCATGGACGCCGTGCCGGACTCTGACCGGCTAAAACCACACTCCTGCCCTGCTCGTGTCCCCTGACGTTGTCAGGGACCTTTTCGTCTTTGATTTTTAGTTTTATTTATATTGGCAGGGGTGGGACACTGATGTGATTTGTCTTTTTTTTAGTTTTGTGATTTCGTCTTTTTGGTGTTGTTTTTCTGCGGTTATGGTTTATGATGGGCGTTATAAACGATTTTATAAGGCCATCATAATTTTCTTTAGCTATTTGTTTTGTTTTGTTTTATAACTTTTATTACTACTGAGATGCAAAACTCTAGAAACTTTTCTCTCGTTTTTGGATTCTTGATCAGTCTGGGCAGATTTTCGGTCGTTAGTTCGGTGTCCAGCTGCTGCTCGACTTCTAGTCGGTGCCTACTGTAAATCGGGCATTTCAGCAGTATGTGTGGCACATCTTCCTCCACTCCGGGCTCGCAGGCACACGATGAGTTCTCCTTACACCTGAAACGTTTCAGGTATGAGGAAAACCCGCCGTGCCCCGTGAGGATTTGTGTGGTGACGCTCGTGTGCTCCAGCTTCCTTACGACGCTGTACGCCGCCACCGCATCGGGGAAAAAGAGCTTTGTGGTGGAGGCGGTCTCGCCCGTTCTGTACCTCCTGTTCCATTCGTCAAGCGTCTCTAGGCGAATAGTACGCTTGACAAATGAGACAGGGCACTGGTCGTAGGCGGGTCGCGTTTTTGACCGCAGGGCGGCCTCTTTCGCTAGGTGGTCGGCCCTTTCGTTCCCCTCTAGGCCTGCGTGGGCTTTAATCCAGAACAAGGAGACACTCTTGTTCTGGAGGTTGCAGCGTCTGAAGGTGTCTCTGGTTTCCACGGCCAGGGGGTGAGGGGAATTAGGGTTGGCGATGGTCTGGAGGGCCGCCCTCGAGTCGCTGAAGATGCCGAACGTGGTCTCGCTTCGCTTCAGGGCTTCTCCCATTGCTCTGCAAAGAGCCAGGAGTTCCGCCTGATAGACGGTGCAATAAGACGGCAGGGCAAGTTTGAGGGCTTTGGTTTCCGAGGCGCTATTCCACAGGGATAGCGCTGCTCCAACTTTACCCTCAATCTTGCTGCCGTCTGTGAAAATACGCACAGCGAGGCTGCTGTGGTTCTGGTACTGTTCCTCGTCTATCAGGCTGTCAAACTGCAAGGTCGTTTGCTCCGCGGGGTGGAGAAGCCGTGAGAATGGAGCCATCCGCTCGATCTCTCGATCTCCCAGCGCTGGCAAGGGCACGCCCCTCTTGGCTTCGTATAGCGAGGCCATCTCGCGAATGCGGAGGTCGAGGGGGAGGATACCTGCCAGTATCAGCGCTGAGTTTAGGGAGACCGTGCGGTAGGCTCGACAGAGCTTTTGCGCGAAACCACGCTGCACCGAGTTCAGCAACTTCTGCACTCCAACCTTTTTTGAGGCTGGCGCCCAGGCACTAGCCGCGTATGTTATGACCGGCTCGACTGCCGCGACATATATGCTACGTATGATTTCTGGGTGCAGACCCCAGCTGACCTTCGCTGCTCTGGAAAGCTGCTTGTAGATGTTTATGGCTTTTTTGCATACGTTCGCAGCGTGTGTATTAAAGGTCAGCTGGTTATCGATTGTTAGCCCCAGTATCTTCATTTCTTTAGACATGCAAATGTCGACCCCGCCCATGCTCAGGAGCGGGACATCATACTTCAGCTTCTTGGTTATTACCATTGCGCAAGTTTTGTGCGGCGCAAACTTCAACTTGTTTCTGATGCCCCACTCCCGAACATATTCAAGGGCGGCATTTGCCTGTCTTTGCACTTGCAGTGCTGTGTCCGCTATCACGCCTGTTATCCCCGAAGGGTTAGACAGAGGTATGACCTTTAGCACACCCACATTTCGCTAGTTATGTTTAAGTCCCATGTAATAGGGGGCTAGCCTATTGCCATCAACCGGGCACAAATCCAGACTTCGAGGCTGCTACTAGAAATTCCTGATGGAAAAACCCAATTACACTTAGCCCGACCTGGGAATCGAACCCAAGACCTCATGCTCAGCAGTCGCGCTTTGCGACCACTATACCAACGAGGCAGTCAAGACAAGCTAGCTGGGAAGTAGATATAATTTTATAAAAAAATTGTGATATCGTGTTTTGTGTTAGTTATAATAATAATAATACAGAAGGCAGCAATACTAAATACGTGCCGACTGGTGAGGAAGTTCTTACAGTGCGAATCAGATAACACACAACAACATACCCACTCAAACACACCCTCTTCTCTCATTCCGCCTACAACGTAAAACCGCGCTGGCCTTATTCTGCTTCTGAAATTATCAACCCAACTGATGAACACTTGGCTTAGGCCCGTGCCATCAGTTCTACCCGGCTACGCCGAGAAAAATAAACGCTTAGGCTGGTTTTAGAGTCACTATGTATGATTACTTATGAAGCGTTTTAGAATAACACCGACGAATCAGCGCTGAGCACTGTCAGCGCTGAGCCACACGCGCGCGTACGCGCCACGCGTCTGCGCCGCTGAGCACGCGGCGCCGACGCGCTTCGGACCTCACTTATCGTTACAGTGTTACATAAAACGCACGTGCCGACGGGGACAGACGGGCGCAACAATGAATCGCGATATTGATACTGGGCGTGTGATTGAAGAAGTTCGGCTGCGAAAATGTTTATGGGACGCCAGTGACATATTGTATAAAAATAAAGACGCACGATTGAAGGCCTGGAACGACATCGTAATCGCACTGTTTGAGGATGTGCAGGAAAATGAAAAAAACGATTTGGGTAAGCAAGTGCGTTTAATATATTTTTGCATTCGTAGTTATGAATAACAATACTCTTATAACTTATAGTTTCATAAAAACACAAGAAATTTTAAACGATCAAAAAGTGAGGTTATGTCAGGGTTATGTTAAAATATACATGCATCTTGCCAGGGAACTCTTCCGATGGGTGTCATAAAATATTGAGCAAACAATTCCCGTGTTACATTTCCCGACCTATTTATGGGCTCATTATTATCTATATCAATCATGCCCTCTATTGTCAAAGAATCTTCCACCCTGTAGCCATCTCGAACTCGTATAAAGTTATGCAATATGCAGCATGCCTTTACAATATTTGTGGAAACTTTAGCACTAACGGCCAAAGGAGTATGGAACACTCTGAATTTGTTAGACATTATGCCAAACGTGGATTCAATGTATCTTCTTGCACGACTTAATCGGTAGTTGAAAACTTTTTTTTTATGAGTCATGTTGCTTCGTACATATGGTTTCATTACGTGCTTCGATATACCAAACGCCCCATCGCCAATAATGAAATGGTTTACTGGATCATTTGTACCTGGTAAAGGCTTGGGACCTGGCAAATTCAAAGTGTTATTTTCTAGATTTCGAAATAAGGCGCTGTTCTTAAAAATAGATGAATCCGAGTTTTTCCCATGTGCACCAATGTTAACATATGTAAAGCAATAATCTGAATCACACATAGCCAGGAGAACTATGGAATAACAATTCTTAAGCTGCGTATAAACTACGCGCGGCAAACCCTCGAACATTGGCGCGCGCGGCGGCCGCGCACTATGTAGACGGGGTCGCCGCGCGCGGCGACTCGAACATTGCCGCGCTCGAACGTGCCGCGCGGCGAACCGCTCGCTGTCGGTTTTTGCGACCGCATCAAAGAGGCTTCATTCGTTGGCTCGCGCGCAGTTGGGACGGTCTAGTTTGGTGAATTGGCTCGCGCGAACACGATGGACAACGAAAGCTGCCGTCTACTCATACAATTGTATGGCGCTAATGAGTTGTTGTGGTGTTTTATTATTTTTACAAATAACTTGATGTATCACAATGAAAGCGGCAGCCGCCCGACCACGCGCGGCCATACTTGCAGGAGAATGAACTGCCGCGCGCAAGTCTGGGCTGCGGATGGATCGCCTGCCGCGCGCGGCTGCCGCGTTCTACAAATTTTAAATGTACGATTTGGCTCGCGAGCCAAATTAACGTCAAATCTGGTCGAACATTGGCTCGCGCGGCTGCCGCGCGTAATCTGTACACAGCTTTATAGTTGTAGTACATCGATCCACCTCCCTCTGGATTTATAATTCTTATATGCTTCCCGTCGATTGCTCCGACACAATTAGGAAAGTTGGCATTGTGAAGAAATCCATTGACTATTTCTTGCCACATCTCTGAGCTTCTGGTTGGCAGACATTCGTCGTGAAGTGTATCCCAGATTAGTGAACATACTTCATTTACAATACAACTAATAGTAGTTACTCCAAGCCTGAATGAATATTGCAGATCTGTAAATGTATTTCCCGTAGCCAAAAATCTGAAAAAAAAGAAAAAATATTACTAAGTATTTGCTTTTATATTGTTACAGAAAAACTAATCCAGCAAAGGTGGAAGACTGCTAGGGATGCATTCTTTAGATGTAAAGCTTCTATGAAAAAAACTCCTTCAGGGAGCGCTGCAAAGAAGATAAAAAAATATGTGTATTATGATGAATTATCCTTTTTGAATCCAACCGATGTTAATATATACACATCAAAAGTGTCTAGGGATCAACAACAATGTTATTGATTAGGGATGTTGATCCCTAGACACTTTTGATGTGTGTAGTTACGGAATCAATGCTAGATCACTCCGACAATTCATCTACCATTAATAATACGGAAGACACCTCTAATATGTCTACATTGAAATACAGACATTACGTCTAGCTTAGGCACCAGTCTCCCACAGTATCTATAACCTGTAATATTGTGGCGAGAGAATAAATATTTATCTTATCTTATTGGAGAATGCTGAAAACACGCAATCAGAACAAGAACAAAAGCAGGGATCGACGCAAATGCCTCGCATACCAAAAAGAAAGAAACGCCAACCCCTCCAAGAAAATAACAATTTTGAAAAAGAACTGTTAACTTTGCTAAGCAATCAAACGCCAGATATTAACAGTGATGACCTGGCCTTTTTTTCTTCTTTGGGCCCAGTTCTAAAAAGCTTTGATCTTGTACAAAAGTTGCAGAGTTGCAGTTTCGTTCTAAAGTGTTAGCAGTGGCAATGGATATTCAAAATATGTACCCAAGACCTAACAGTTCATCGACAAATGACACAACGGATAATGAGGCTCAAGGTAACTATGGCACTCAGCCAACATATGATGAAGAATATGTGCCACGAATGTACCACAGACCAAACAATGAGGCTCAGAGTAGCTATCGCACTCAGTCAAGCACTCAGTCAACATATGAAGAATATGTGCCACGGATGTACCTCAGACAAAATAATTCATCGACGAATGAAAGAATGGATAATGAGACTTATCGCACTCAGCCAACATATGAAGAATATGTGCCACAGTCTGTATCAAGATACGAAACACAAACACGCAACACTAATAATGATGGCAAATAATATGTGTCTGAATAATAATAATAAATGTCAAGGTACTAAATAAAAGTGTCGATTTAATTAAAATAAAACAAACAACTTGGTTTTTTTCTTACCTTAAAGTAACCATCAAACGTTCAGCTGGTGATATAGGTAAACGCCTGTAACTGCAACGTAGTAACTTATCATGTAGCTTTGCCAGTAACTCGTCGAAAGTTCGTGATGACATGCGAAAGTAGTTAAAGAATTTGATTTCGTCATCTCTTAACTGATTGAACAATGTAACAAAGGCCCCCACTAGCAATCTTTCAGAAATAAGTGGATGAACTTGAAGTCTTTTTCTTCGTTGTTGTTGAAGTCTTTTCTTTTTCCATAAAAAATACACGGCAGCAATTCGAACACTCATTTGATTGGGCATGTCTGTACTCCATGACGTTCAGCACGATACTAAAACGAGTTGCCGCAAACAGCTACGCGCTGAGAGCTACGCGCGTAGTCCTCAGCGCCGACGGTCAGCGTGACTCTAAAACCAGCCTTAAATCAAAATAATAATAATAAACCTTTATTTCAGGCAACTAAGGCCCATAAAACACAAATACATAAATAAGTACCATAACTATAAATATAAACTAATACATATCTTATTCAATAAACTTATAAAAACTACTGCACACGAAGAGTCGGCGTCGTGTTACGCTGCGAGGTGTCGCGTAGCTGGCCGCGGAAACGCCGATACAGCACACCTTTCGGCCAAAACTCTTCCTTGAGGAAGGTCATTAAATGATCGGTCGGAACGCGCACCACAAACGACTTGAAATAGGTGCTATGGCGGGCCTCTAACTTCTCCACCCTCAAGGTCCAGTTGGCTTTCACCCGCATGTACTCTACGATGTCCTCAGCCTTCGTGGCATGGTGCAAACAGGACACGTAGAGGAGCGTCGTCGGCACTGCAGGACATAGTAGTATGTGACATCCAGCCAGCGCCGTCCCACACTGGTTGCGATAAGCAGGCTTCCTCTTCTTTCTCTCCACCTTGATGAAGCCGTCCTCATCGCATGCGTTCTTAGTCGCGCTCAATGTTGAGCGACACTGCTTTTTCCCTCTTGGTTATGCAAGCTCTGCAAGCATTACATGCTATAGAACGAGCAGAAGATGTTTCACGTCGTCGAAAGATTTACCAAGAGAGACGTGATCCATTTTCGTTGCCCGATGTTCAAAGGTCGATGATGATGGAGGAGATATCCATGGTTTGTCTTTTTCTTCAAAGGTTACGGCTCTTTTATGACCCGGTTGATAAAAGTTACCGTACAAAGACCAAATAAATTTTAAATTTCGGCCATATAACCCACTTTTTATTTTATGTAAACATTTTATGGAAATTCAATGGGAGAACACGTAAAAAAATTAAAAAAGATTTGGTAAAAAACTTTTTTAAATGTACTAAAAACTGCAATTTTTACTTTAATCTAGTTGAATTTCATGTAGTTGAATTGAATTAATTGATTAATTGAATTCTAGTTGAATTGATTGAATTTAATCTAGTTGAGTTTGTACTTTTTCGAAATATTTCGACACCGGGAGTTGGTTGGCAACAAAGTTTTGATAAGTGGAAGAATACAATCAAGACATGTCAGGAGCAAACAATATTATTGTTACTTAATAGTAAACCCAACGGGACATGGTTAGAGAGGGTATCGCGGGGTACTACTGCTCGTGCATTTACGGCCGCCCCGCCGCCATTGGGAGCTGCGCGCACGTAGCAGGTATAGTCTACTTTTTATCTTGAGCTAGACATCAAGACAAAATACACGCACCTGCGGCCTTTTTGGATTATGTGACCATACCGTTAGATTTAGATAAGGTCGAATAAAACTAATACAATGATGCCGGTGGGCTACTATGTTTATATTTTTAAATTTTTTACTTTTTTTATAAATATTTAAAATGTATTTAATATGTATAGAAAATAATTGAATGGAATAATAATGAATTGTATTTCCATATCACTCATATCTATTAATTCCTTAGTAAGAAAATCGTTCTCTAGGTGAACTATAAATTCTGTAAATAGAGCTCTATGTCGTTACTGTACGCCGTGAGTATGGTTTATTTCTTAGAAAATCTAGCCTGTAAGGGTTGGATATGGTTTTTATACTTAACTCTTAGCTAATCACCCATAAAATATGATACAACACATTATGAACTCACATAAAAAATAAACTTTTTTATTTTTTTTACTGTCTTGTACAATCCCCACAGTAATGCGACACATACCATAGCAAACTATACATATTTCTCTGTATATCCAGCACTTTTTCATGTCTGTACGCCGTGGGTATGGTTTTCATACATTGGCGGGCCGTTACCTTTTCTTCGTCAATTTTCTTCAAACAATAAACCCGTGAACGAAAAACGAATCAAGAAAGAAGCCAAGAAGCTCTCCAAATGTCACAAGTGACGTTGTCAAACTTTTTTTTTGCGTTTTTTTGGCCGTGGACACTAATCTTTTTGGCATTTAATCTATGGATTCATCAGAACGACAACATAATCACGTTATAACGACAACTTAGCTATGACGGGTTTATTGAACGTTTATGAATAGAGAATTTTATAATTTAAAACCTATTTTAGGAGATTTTTATGAATAAGACTGTAAATCTGCGACTATAAAATCTTAGAATGGAAAGTTTAATCACCAATTTAGACTTGTTTGTTCTTTTACGAAGTGAGAGCACTTCATTTGATCATGAAGTATTGTTCAGTGCAGTTGTATCCCGCATAGGCGATTGCCGGTCTGACGAAGATCGTGTTGTTCTCAAAGAATTTTGTCGGAGATTTACGCGAGCCGCTTTACAAAGGTGGCTGAAATCCAACCGATTCCTTGATAATTTCAGGAGAAAGTAAGAGAATTGGTTGGAAGCAAATATTGATTGGCCTAGTTTTGTGCAAACTTTAGTTAATCAAGAACCAAGTGTTGACGAGATATAAAGAGCGCCCTCAGTCTCTCCAGAACCGTCGACATCAACGTACATTGGAACAATGACGAAAAGATCCCGTAAACCATTCGAAGATCTGGAAAGTAAACAAAAAAAAAGAAGATCTGAAGAACACACAGGCGAAGATTCCAGTGAATTGGCATATGCAGCTGCAGCACGTTTAAAAGAAGAAGGGCATGGAGATATCGCCTCTGTCATCAAATACATAATGAAAAATCCTGAAGCAGCCGCTAAATTAAATGAAACGCTTTAAGCGCAGGCCACACCGCCAGCTAGCGGGCGGACGGGCTAAGCGGGCGAACATCGTTTCACCTCTTTACATACTTCGGTTCACACCGCGAGCTACCGACTAACCTAACGAGCTAAGCTAACGAAATATCCGACGATTCCCAGCTAGCGGGCGGGCGGGCTAAGCGGACGAACATCGTTTCACCTCTTTACATACTTCGGTTCACACCGCGAGCTACCGACTAACCTAACGAGCTAAGCTAACGAAATATCCGTCGCTCGTCTGTCCGTAGTTTTCGGTGTGAACCCCATAGTTTAGCTCGCCAATATTTCGCGTAGTTTGTATAGTTTCCTTCGTTCGCTTCGCCCGCCCGCCTAGCCCGCCCGTCCGCTAGCTGGCGGTGTGGCCTGCGCTTAAGAAACCAGCGAAAACAATCATACTTACGCCAGAAAAGGCGCTTGGATTGCTTCTTTCGCTAAAACTCTCAAAGTAGCAATATATTACGTTGCGTGAGGCTGCCATTCGGGAAGGTGCTAAGGATATTTATCCATCTTACTATAAAGTGCAACAAACTAAGCTTGATTGCTACCCTCCGAAGCAATCAGTGACAGTTACTGATTCATCGGCTAGGATTACACTTCAAGCTTTACTTGATATCACGGTTACAAGAATCCTTCAAAGCTTTTCTAACAAAGAGCATAACAAGCAGTTGAAGCTGAAATCCAAGTGGGGATTTGATGGTGCTTCTAACCAAAGCCGATACAAGCAGAAAATTGAGGGTGAGGAAGATGACTCGAGCATTTTCATGACCTCCTTGGTGCCACTAAAACTGACAGATGGAGACAACATTTCATGGACGAACCCAAAACCATGCTCAGTTTTGTATTGTCGTCCAGTTCAGTTTACTTTTGTAAAGGAGAGTGAAGCAGTTGTCCTTGAGCTGAAAAAACAAATGGATGAAGAAATTGAGGCCCTTATCCCCACAGAGTGCAATAATAATAATAGGGTGACTCATTAACTAATGATGATGATCGACGCTAAAGTCTGCACTTACCTTTCTGAAGCTAGATCAAATGCATCGTGCTACCTGTGCTTAGCAAAGCCTACAGAAATGAACCGCTTAGATGCTGAAACATCAAAAATTGTGTGTTCGGACCTGTATGAGTTTGGCTTGTCATCCCTACACGCCCGTATAAATTGTATGGAATGTCTGTTACACATTGCATACAGGCTCGACTTCAAACGGTGGGCAGCGAGAAGTGATGAGCACAAAGAAATGCTACAGACAAGGAAGAAAATAATTCAAAATAAATTCAAAGATGAGCTCAATCTGTTGATAGATATAGTAAAACAAGGCTCGGGAACCACCAATGACGGGAATACTGCAAGAAAATTCTTTGAGTTTCCTAATAAAACCGCAGCTATAACCGGTTTGGATGAAGACCTCATCAAAAGATTTGCTGTAATTTTACAAGCAATTACATCTGGAGAGCAGGTCGATATAATAAAATTTAGAGATTATGCTCGCAAAACAGCAGAAAAGTACGTATTATTATACGACTGGTACTACATGTCGTCAACCGTTCATAAGTTATTAATCCATGGGGCTGACATAATCGAGAAAAATAATATTGTGCCGATTGGGACTCTCTTCGGAAGAAGCCTCAGTCTCGAAACAAAGATTTTAGGAGGTTTCGAGAACATCATTCGCGGAAAAGAAGCAGGCAGGATTCTAATCAAGACATTTTAAATATGCTTGTTGTTTCTTCGGATCCTTTGCTAAGTGCACAAAGGCCTAAGTTAGATGCCAAGAAAAAGCAGAGCTTTTTTGCTGAAACTCTCGACTTAATTCAATTTCAGAAAACTGAGTTCGAGTTTTTGGATATGAGCGTTTTCAAAAAAAGGTGTACCCCCCAATTTTCGGTTGTCCCTTGTGTTTAAAGTATAATAACGAGTAATATGATATGATCTGGTGAATATTTTAATGACTGTTGCATTAAACACTTTTTAAACTAGTAATTTAAGTGCCACAAATATGAAAAAAAAGAGAGCAAATAAAATAATGACCGTTTTTAATCAGCAAAAAGTAATTGCAAGTAGCAATTTTTGACGTGTCCCCCACTCGAATTTTTAGATGTTTTATGCTATCCTGAAAAATATTTGTACATAATACATTGACTTTTTGGTACGGTTTGAAAGTACTCAGACTCGTCTATCGTCTCCGATACTTTTTAATTTAAACCTAAAACACAGAGGAACACAATTCAATTTTGAAGAAATATGTAAAAAGTGGTACCGACCGGACATAACAGGTTTGTCACGGTTAAAACTGCTATTTATATAATAACTAAGGATTTTTTTTATTTCTGAATTGGCAACATTAACCTAACGGTCCACCGTACAGAATAAAAAAAAACTAGTTTGTGATACGAAACCGAGCAAAAAATACGTTTATTTTGTTGTGCCACGAACGTCAAGATTTCTTGTGTCGGATTTGAGACACAATAACTGCTGATTCCGGTAAGTTTACATCATTTCACGATATTTAATAGATTAACAATTTTATAATGTAATCGTTTTATATTTAATAACAAATGTAGTATAAATGTTTTCGTTAGAATACAATTTAGAATTTATTAAGTAGTAGTCAGTTTTGCGACATTTATCCCGTGACCTACCAGGCTGACCAAGGAAGTCGCAAAACCGACACTATAAAGCAAGGCTTACATTAGGATAAATTACATTTCTTTTTTATTTACTTTATTACATTATGTCTGTCGGTCTGTTTGAATAGTGGGTTATTTTTTAAAACAAGGACATACATCGTTTCAGCACTTTTACTGTGACCTGCAATATGAAAAGGTTTTTAAATTTATGAGGAACCCTAATAGACCGTGGAAGTGTGACGTAACAAGATGGCGGATTTTGACGTTTGGGTAAAAACAAACAGGTTTCGACGAGGGATTTTTGTTATTTTATCCTTTTTGTAATAAATAATAATGTCTGCGGTTGTAAGTTTGGGTACAATCGTAGAGCAATTTAAGGAAGAAATTTCTGTATTTAAGAAAGGCGAAGAGTTACGATAGTGGTCATGTTTCGAGTGTTAAGTATGATGGTTCTTTGGGGATTCTGAGAGGACAGATATTTGCATCAATGAAAAATAAGAAGTACTCAGCAGAGGTAATACTGCCGTAATATTTTTAATTGTATCCTGAAATCAACTAGCGATATCAGTAAGTACTATATTTCATGTTTAATTTTGTAGGTTACGTTTGGAAGTCATGGTGACATAGACCTCATTAGTTGTGACTGTCCCCGGGGGTTGTACCAGTGTCACCACGTAGCCGCCCTGCTGATTTATGCCAACAAAAATATCAGCAAAACCGACAATGTTTGTTCCTGGAAGGCTCCAACTGCAACTAATGAAATGCAGGAACCTGTAAATGACATGTACCCTGCTAAAGAGTATAAAGCAACCAACAGACCGGTGAATGTGAAAGACAAAGTGTTTTTTCTGAGCAAACTAAAATCTTTAAACAGGTACCTACAAACATTATACTACTTATTTTACTTTACTGAATTTTTTGTCGCTATGAAGCAATCTATTCATGATTTTATTTAGGTTTTCGAGATTTTATTGGCTTCTTCAAGAAGAACCTACTCGTAAAGAGGCTGATTGGAATACTATTCAGCAAGTTCTAACTACTTACAGCTGTAAAAATGACATACTGCACAATATAAAAGTTTCCCATAAAGAGATTTTGGCCATTGCACATGCCACTATTGGGCAAAGATGTAATCCTCTGTGGCATGAAAAGAGGCTAGGCCGCATTACTGCAAGCAATTGGGATTTGGATTGTGATTGCTGCTGTGCAGCGTAACAAGTACATATTTGCACAAGTTTTGCATTTATTATGCTGAGTCGCAAGGAACACTACCAATACTTTCACATCATTATTTTCAACTCTTCTTGGGAAAAAAAAAACTGGATGGTGTTAAAGTATGCAGTGGGGAGTAAACCATGAAGAGGTGGCTTTAAAACTCTTCGAGGAAGCAACACAGAAGAAAGTCTCTCCGACTGGGTTATGGCTTCACAACTCTGGTGCTTTAGGAGCATCACCTGATGGACTTGTCGGAGATGATGCAATAGTGGAAGTGAAATGTCCATTTAAAACACAGAATGAGCACTGCAGAAGAAATCCAAAATGATAGGAAATACTGTTTTGATATTGACAGAAAATTGAAAACAAATCCTGCATATTACCACCAAATACAGGGTCAACTGTCAATTTTAGACAGATCAATATGTTATTTTATAGTTTGGACCACAAAGGAAGCCATCATTTTGCCAGTAGAAAAAGACCCAAATTGGGAACTAATTAATATACAAAAATTGAAATTTTATCAAGAACAATTTATTGATCGCATGATGTCCTAAGTTTAGCCTATTTTTGCCTGTCTACAATCTACATGATTACCACACATTAAATGATAGGTATGCATGATTTGTTTTTAATTTTCTGTGGAAATCAAAAAACATTTTTGTATTGTTTTGGAAGGGCGCAACTATCGGTCGATGAAGCATAAAAAGCCGATAACCGTCAAGCCGTAAAAGGGTCTACCTATCTATGGAATTCCATCTGTATGTAACCCTATGTTAAACAACTATGTTTCTCTGTAACTTATGTAATTATGTGCTAAGTGTTTGTAAATATAAAAAAAACAACTGTCCTAAATTTTTTACCTTTATATAGTTTAATATAAGATTAAATAATTAAGATATACATGGTAGTTTTCTTACATCCTCATTGAGTACTCATATACTTAATTTATTAGGATCTTCGTTAGAGAAACACTGTTCATTTTCTGTTAATAATGAGTACTGCATGTTCACCAGAGCTGCACATGTCTGCATGATTTTACAAGCATACATTCTCATGTTGGGTTGCAAAAAATCCAGAATTCTAAATGATTTTAATCTTGATATTGCCCTTTCTACATGAATTCTAGCCCTTGCAAATTGGCGAGTTGCCAATACTTGCTCTTTTGAAAATTGTGTGGTGGTCAAAAATGGTGGTATATTAACATTTACACCAAGTGGTGCACAAAGGTCTGAGATAAGGAATCCTTTGTCACATAAGATTAGATCACCTGCCAACATGTGTGACAGGAAGTCTTTGGTGATGGCCTTGTCAGATGAAGATCCAGGGAAAAGATCACTGACATAAGTAATGGTTGCATTAGGAGCTATTCCTATGAACACTTTAAATGTGTGCCTCTGTTTGTAGTGTGAGAAAACTGCTTTTTGTTCCTTCATTGAAGCCGGAATTGCTATCTCGATTTCTGTGCAATCAAGTACAATTTTAATGTTTGGGAATGGTGCAAAACATGTTGGTATAAAGAAAGTATTTTTTTTCTCTGCTGGGAATTACATCCATCATTCCTTTGAATAATATATCATGCAAAATATTTAGAAATGTTATAAATATATTTTGAACAGTGGTGGAACTGATCTTGAATCGGTATCCCAAATCAAAGTATTGCAAATTGAGCCTAAGCTTCATTAATGTGCATAATAATTGATCGCTAAACATCACCCATCCCAAACGGAGTGCCAGTGTGGAGCACCATCACAGGACATGCGTCACATCCTCAGTTGCCCGTCGTGCACTACCACCTGCACCATCCAAGACCTTAATGAGGCCAATGACAGAGCTGTACAGGTTGCTCAATATTGGTTGGACAAAATTTGAGTCAATCGACACGAGAAGAAGAAGAAGCTAACATTAATTACTTCCACCTTCCAACCCATGAAATAATTTATTTCAAATCTGCTTATCAGTTCCACTAAAACTTGAAAATGGGCAGCTGTTGGCAATCCCGTATATTGAAACACCAGCAAGTCGTCTGCCTGAATATTCTCAAATGACAGTCTATATTCTCATTTGGCAAGACATTGTTTTAATTTCTGGTTCTCTTGATAAGAAATAATTCTCAGCATTTGTCAAAACATCACTTTTTCCATTTGTTTGGCATGCTGTGGGCTGGTTGGTTGAAACATCTTGGACTACAGTTTCCTGTTCAACTGTAACATCTTCTGTAGACATCTGTTTCTTTGTTCTAGAACTGGAATAAACATAATGGTATAAATTTCTTCTTCTTTCATGTCTCATGTTTGCATTCTAACGAATCAAAATGAAAATGAAACTTAAGAGGGCTGCCGGCTGGATTAGCCAAAATAAAATAGGGACTTCGTAAAGTATAACATGCAAGTAGGTATGTGTACCTTTTCGGCTTTTCAGGATACAAAACGTCCATTGATGGAAAAACATCCTTTTCATCAGCAAAATGACAACTACAAAGGCGGTCTTCACGAGTAGGGTCTCTATCCTTACGACTGAAATTGAAAACAATGAGTAAGTCAGCAATACAAGTCAACACAACGAGTCCTCAGACTAGAATAATAATAAATCAGTGGTAACGTACCGGCAGAGTGTTTTCCATTTTTTAAAGATTTTTTCACTAGCAGGAAATCTAAAAAACCTGCAGGTTTCTCTCCTAGAGATATGGTTGCAACCGGGAGCAAAACAATAAGGCATCCACCAAGGATGTTCTAAAGAGACGGGTAAGATCAGTGCAACCTGCTCCACAAAACATCAGGGAGCTAAAAAGAGTCATTGCAGAAGAGTGGGAATGTATTCTTCAAAACGTTATTGTTCATCGTGGAAAGCATGCCCAGAAGAATTTAAGCTGTGATTTTGGCAAGAGGAGGTCACACTCGTTATTAGGTTTTTACATTTGTAACTTTATTTAATTAAAAAAAGTTAAAAAAAAATCTTGTCTTATTTGCCGACCACTTCTTATTGTTTGGGCGTGTACGTCGATTTTAAAGAATCCATCGTTTTTTTTTTTCTTTTAATTGCCCGAATTTACTTCACGCGCATTAATTTATACGATTATTAGTATACAGACTACGTCAAAGAAATAAATGACATGGCCGGATTCTGCCCTCCAAATCAATTACAATGTACAGTAATTATAAATATGTAAATATTACTTGTAAAAATAAACTAAAATTAATAGCAACAATTATATTTCTTTAGAACAGGCGACAAAAAATGACAAAAAAATATATATGTTAATTGATTTTGTTGTCTTTACAGTAGGGGAGGCCAGGAACGGATTTTTGGATTTACTCGAGCCCGTCAGACTAATATAAAGGGGGATACCTTGCACTCTGTTAAGTACCTCCACCATATCTATACTAATATTATAAAGCTGCAGTGTTTGTTTGTTTGAACGCGCTAATCTCTGGAACTACTGGTCCGATTTGAAAAATTATTTCAGTGTTAGATAGATTAGTTATCGAGGAAGGCTATAGGCTATATACCATCACGCTACGACCTACGGGAGCGGAGCAGTAACCAAAGACGCGGGTGTAACCGCGGCGGACAGCTAGTATAGTATAAGCCCTGTATAGTGTATATAGGGCCGCGCGTCTAGGGCAGCGGATTTTATTTTTCAAACAATCAGATTGAAGAGTCTCTGCACATAATTGTCAGATTAAAGCCGGATTTACATATTTCTGACGTGTTGTGTTGTGACGCATCAGAACGGTATCAGTTTCATACATTTGACAGAAGCCATCACAACATATCGCGACACACAAATATAAATCTCACCTTACTAAATGTATGAAACCGATACCATTCTGATCCGTCACAACACAACACGTCAAACAAATGTAAATCCGGCTTTAGGGTCAGCAGGACAAGGACATCAAGCTGAACTATCTGTATACCTCTAAGTCCCTGAGAAACCAAATATGGTACGGAGACGTCAACTCCGTTGAGTCCCGGCGTACCATATATGGTACGCCGCGCACAAGCCAACTTATACCTTATTTGTATGATAAATATGGCTCAGAATCGTTTGAAACAATTTACCCATACAGCCAGTGAATAGTCGATTCGAACAATACCAAATACTTACTAAAATAAACTGGGCAACACTAAAAAAAAAAATACCTCAGCCGCGTCTTTGTCAATGACACATTCCTTTGTCTAAATACTCGGCGCCGGGAGCTATTTGTGTGTGTAATAAGTGATTTATATCGTTAAAACTTTGGTAAGTAAATATTTTCTATATTATAAGTGTATAAAGCAACTTTGTAGATAATCATTTGCTTGAAATATCACAAAAATATTTTATCAGCCAACAAAATATTTCTAACCTCAACCGCCATTGAATGAACATTGAAAATATGAATTTGCCTCTTTTACAACGATATATGGTCTTGGAAACATTATTAGCAACGTAAAATATAGTGATAATTCATTATTTCATGAATTCAAGGCGTATCTATTCATATTTATTTATATTTCAAGCATTTGCAAGTGATGGTCAAGGTCAACTCGACGTAATTTTTTTTGAATTACAATTTAGATTTGGTGTGAATATCACATAGTAAGTGGATGAATTATAAGTGCTAAGTATCTAATGCAAGTTTGTATATAATTGTTTGTTGGAAACAATACCATAAAACTACTTTTTTGAGCCAACAAAATGTTCGCCCGCGAGTTATATAGCCATATCTAGGATATTAGACAATACCTCCATTCACCCGAGAGCTTTATAGCTGTTCTAATTAGATAAGAGACATTCATTTATAATTAGGCAATAACTTAGAGTATGAATAGCTTCCTGGTACTACACAAGGAAGCATTTAGATAATAAGACCTCTTTGTTAGTTGTACTTAGCTCATAAGATTTAATATGAAATAAAGTTAGTCTTACTTCGCTCTTCGAGCTGAACACACCTACTTTTGCTTTTTAAAAAGCCTCTCGCCTCATCCCACAACCTAACTGGCGCAGTCGGCACGTCGCGTTCTATCGGTTCCAGAGGAAGATTTCCGTAAAACTAGAATCCGTGGCGCGATCAAAAGAACCTTTCGTGGGCATCCAGCAGAAGCGGCAGGCAGCAAGAAAAGGCAGTAGCAGCAGCAACAAGGAGAAGATTCATCTAAGCATCGAATAGCCTAACATTGGCTATGCTCGTGGGGTAAGCATTAATTCTGATTATTCCCGAGATTCCTTTCTATTCATTCCCTAAACACGGCAACTATAAGCAACTTTTTGTGTGTCTCCAGTGTTTAGGTATCGTGTATTTTAAATACCCTATTATCGCTGTTCCTCATTCTTTGTTGTTTTCCGACCCACTAAGATAAACATGGCTAGTGACAAGAAAACACTAGATGAGAAACCTATTATTGAAGAAAGACCGGTTCCCACTGATCTTTCAACGTTCTCAAATATGCTACCAAGGTACGATGGGAGCAGGAGAACTTTACCATTCTATATTACGTGTGTAGAAAATGCTTTAGCATTAGTGACCAACAGAGACGACCCGTGCATAGCGTGTCTCATTAGAAACAAACTAACGGGTAAGGCTATTGATGCGCTGTCAGACAACCCCGAGGCATTAACCTGGGAAGATATAAAAAGCACTCTTAAACAAAAATTTGGTGAATTCAGGACAGAAATCCAGTTAGTTCGAGAATTAATGACAATTAAACGGGAAAATAGCTCAATTGACGCATTTGGCGATAAAATCAAACATATGATGAGCACACTTATTTCTGTCAATCCTGAAAAACGCGAATTTTATAAGCAAATGGCTTTAGAAACATTCTTAGATAAATTAAATCCCATTACAGCAATGGAAATTAAAATAAATTTCGTGAAAAATTTAGACCAGGCAATCATAATAGCTAAACAAGAAGAATTTAAATTACGGGCTAGGCGCAACGAACAAGGTAAACCAAGCACGTATAAACAAGATAAACAAAATAAATCGGTTCCGTTCCAAAAGAAACCTCAAAATAAGACCCCCAATAACGTGGAACAATCAAAAAAATTACATTTTCAAAACGAAACCGACGATGACGAAGAAGATGACGCAACCCCGGAAGAAGAAACGGAGGACGCATCTGAGGTAGAGGAGGACGAAAATTTTCTTCTAGACGTAACAAAGAAAATGAAAATATAGTATTCATGAACAATATCCAAAACTACAACCGTCTCCCATATATTTATCTAAGTGAACTAGGTGGCAGATTCCTATTGGACACAGGCGCTTCACAATCCCTTGTCAACCCAAAAATTTTACAAGATTCAAAAAGTATTAGCATCACTATAAAAAAAGAAATACATTACATTAAAACGGCACACGCAACCTCCAAACATAAGCAGGTCGCATATATTAAACTTCCAAAAAAAATATTTAATGAAGAAATTGTGCATAAATTCCTAATTTTCGACTTTGACTCAGATTTTATGGGACTACTAGGATTAGACTTACTAGTCCCACTTAAATGTAAAATAGATATCAAAAATATGGTACTTCGTACAGAGAAAGCTAACATACCAATTAGAGATGATATAAAATCATTTAGCAAAATAGAACCTAAATGTGAACAAGTAATAAATATGCTATGTAATTATAAGGAGGGAGAATATTTTTCAGAAAAGAAAACAACTAAAAACGGATTAATTTTCCCACCATCATTGGTTACGGTAAAAAACGGAAACGCGTGTATGACAGTGATAAATACATCTGATAAAACCATAAAACTTAAAAACAGTAGCCACCTATTCTTTCAACGAATACAAATAAAAAATAAAATCGTACAACAAAACTCAACAAACCAAACTAAAGAATTACATAATACTTTAGAAAAATTACAAAAACAAAACCTAGAAAGACTAAGGACTAGCCACATGAACCCGGAGGAAAATCGCGAAATTAAAAAACTATGCTATAATTACAGAGACATTTTCCACTGCGAAGAAATACCATTAACATTTACGCACGAAATTAAACACCAATTAAGATTAACAGATAATAAACCTATCTTTGTACGTAATTATAGACAGGCACCTAAACAAAAGGAGGAAATTAAAAAACAAATCAATCAACTCCTAGAAAACAACATTATTCAAGAAAGTAATTCCCCATGGTCATGCCCAGTACATTTAGTACCAAAAAAAATCGATGCTTCAGGAGAGCAAAAATATAGGTTAGTTATAGACTATAGGAAATTAAACGATAAGACAGTAGAAGATAAGTATCCCCTACCTAACATAGACGATATTCTAGATAAGTTAGGCCGTGCCCAATATTTTACCACATTAGATTTAGCTTCAGGCTATCATCAAGTGGAAATGCACCCAGATGATGTCGAAAAAACCGCATTTTCTATAGATCGAGGACATTATGAATTTCTCAGAATGCCTTTTGGTTTAAAAAACGCACCAAGCACATTCCAGAGATTGATGGATTCAGTACTGCGAGGACTAGACAATGTACTAACATATCTAGATGACGTAATCATATATTCCACGTCTTTGCAAGAACACTTGGAAAAATGCAAACAAGTATTCGATAGATTCAGGATACATAACCTTAAAATTCAATTAAATAAATCAGAATTTTTACAGAAACAAGTCAAATTCTTAGGCCATACATTAACAGACAAAGGCTTGCAGCCAAACGAAGATAAAATTGCAGCAGTAAAGAAATTTCCTTTACCTAAGACGCAGAAAGAAATAAAATCCTTCCTAGGATTAGTAGGGTATTACAGAAAATTTATTCAAGATTTTGCAAAGTTAACAAAACCTTTAACAAAATGTCTAAAGAAAGGTAGTAAAATAACATTAACACCTGAATACGTTCAAGCTTTCGAAAAATGTAAAGAAGTACTAATAAATGCACCAATACTGCAATACCGAGACTTTGAAAAACCATTCATTCTCACTACAGACGCATCAGACGTAGCAATAGGCGCAGTTTTATCTCAGGGACAAATAGGTTCAGACAAACCAGTAGCGTACGCCTCACGAACATTATCGGAAACGGAACAAAGATACTCCACTATAGAAAAGGAATTATTAAGTATAGTATGGGCTATTAAATACTTCCGCCCTTACTTATATGGTAAACGATTCACTATTTACACAGACCATCGTCCACTTACATGGATTATGTCTATCAAAGACCCAAACTCTAAACTCACACGTTGGCGCCTAAGATTAGCAGAGTACAATTACGAGGTACAATATAAAAAAGGAAAAACCAACACAAATGCAGACGCACTCTCAAGAGTTCAAATAGTACACCACAATAAAAATACTGATAACCCTCAACCTAGTACATCACAGGATAACATAGACCTGGCAAACGTGGATATTCGAACGTTATTAGACATGCCTATTACTCCTGATAATACAATTCAACCACAGGAGAATCAAGAACAAACAGTACTAACACCTCAGAATATAGATAACACCCAAGTAGGAACAGAAACAGATAAAATACCAGAAATAGACGATGCAATTGACAGACAATTGAAACAATTTCACATTAGAAAAACACCTGGAGATACCTATAGAGTAGAAGATAGGTCGAAAGGCAAAACAATAATTAAGGACGTATGGATTCCAATTAATAACACAAAAGAACAAATTACACAATTTTTAAAAGATCACACAATCCCAGATAGAGTCTTCCATTGTTTCTTTCATCACGAAGAATATTATCAACAATTTTGTGAAGTATATAAATCAATATTCAGCAATCGTGGACCAAAATTAATTCGATGCATGAACAGGGTCACATTAATAGAAAATATTTCCGAACAAACAGATTTAATAAGGAAATATCATGAAGGCAAAACCATACATAGAGGTATCCAAGAAACATACAAACATATACATAGAAATTACCACTGGCCTAATATGTTAACCACAATACAAAAATTTATCAACAAATGTGACAGCTGCCTAAAAAGCAAATACGAACGTAATCCTTTAAAACTACCACTGTCTCTGACAGACACCCCACATAGACCAATGGAACACATGTTCATGGATCTATACAGTAGTGGAGGTACAACTTTCCTGACTATAATAGACAACTTCACAAAATACGCACAAGCAATACCACTTGTCGCTTCAACTAGCATACACATAGCTGAAGCCCTACTTAGTTTATTTTCAGTAGTAGGAGTACCTAAGAAAATCACGACAGACTCTGATACAAAATTCGATAATGAAACAATCACGGAAATATGTACTATTCATAACATACATATTCACTTTACAACACCATACAACCCCAATTCGAATTCGCCAATAGAACGATTACACTCAACCTTAGCGGAAATCATTAGAATACAAAGAATAACAGACAGAGACGATCCCATTAACCTAATGAAATACGCAGTAATAGCTTACAATAATACAATTCATTCATCAACGGGTTTCACACCCTTCGAATTACTTTACGGACATACTGACAGTAGAAATCCTTTAGAACTTCATTGCCCTAAAGAATTCTATCAAGAATACGTAATAAAACACAAACAAATAATGGAAAATACGCAAAAATTAATAAATAACAAACTCGCAAACGATAAACAACAAGTAATAGAACGATTCAATAAAAATAAAGAAACTGCACAGTTTAAACCAGGAGACATCGTATACAAACAAGTAGCAAAGACGGCTAGAAGCAATAAACTAGAACCCAAATATCTAGGCCCATACACAATAGTTCGCTTACACCCCGAACAAATAGCTGAAATAGTAGGAAAACACGTGAACGCTAAAACAATAAGAGTTCACTTCCGCTTACTAAGGCGTCCTGAAAATGTTCCAGAAATATCATCGCCCTCGTCGCAGCGCTCCAGCTCACCGCTGCCACAGCAGTCATTCAGCCAATAGATAACCATAATGGAATTTTAGTACTAACGGAAGCTAAAGCTCAATATCAGGTAGATACATACCACCTAGCAGTAATCTACAATACAACGAAATTAAGAGAAATTTTCATAGAAATTTGCAGTAATTATTACACAATCAAACTAAAACAAAACAGCTCTGCGGATATCACGGCCACTATTAAACAAATAGATTACCGTATAGATACGATAGAAAGTAAGTTACTATATTTAGGATTAGAAACCGTAGGTTTTAGACTAGGATACAGATATAGACGTGGCCTTATAGATGGCTTAGGCACAGTAGTAAAAGCCATCACAGGTAATTTAGATCAGGACGATGCTACAAAGTTCGACAATGAAATTAAATCAATTCAACTCTCACTTAATAACAATAGAGCCAACCAGAAAAAGACAATTAGTATCATGAAAGAATTCATGAAAGGTTATGAAAACAATTTAAAAAATATAAAAAATAACCAGATAGAAATATATAGAGCAATAGATAGGTATGCAACTCAAGATACTGAATTCAAAACCAACTATTTAATAACGAGCATCTTTAATAGTATCAAGGACTCGCTTCAACAGCTTTACGATAGATTGGATATGCTAGAAAACGCACTAACATTTGCACACCTTGAAAAAATGCACCCTAGCATAATTGACCCTTCATATTTAATTGAAGAATTAAATAGCATACAGAATGAAATCACTGGAAGATTAGCTTTTGACCCAAACATAAACAACATTCAACTATGGGAAAAAGCTATTACAGTTAAAGCATATAGTACCAATGAAACGATTACCTTTATATTGGACATACCAATAGTTGCAGAACAACCATATAACCTCCTACACCTGTACTCTATCCCAAACAATAATAACACTATTCTTATCCCTAAAAACCCTCTCCTTATCTTGGGAAATGATGAGTTTGCATACCCACGCGAGCCATGCACCATAATAGCAGAAAACGAGGTCATCTGCAAGCACCTCGAATGGAACATCTTATTGCACTCAAATGATTGTATAGCTCAGCTCATCCAACATCAACAACCACACAACTGTACTTATGCAACAGCAACCTTCGAGAATAACATCATTCAACAAATTAAGGACAACAGCTGGTTAGTCATCATGAAGCAAGAAGAAGTCATCAAAACCATCTGCGGCAATGACGTACAATACCAACGTAACAAAGGAGTATTCCTGATTACAACGGATAACAACTGCAAGGTTCAAGTCATAGACAGGACATTAACAACACATCAACGATACATCAATATCAAAGAAGTAATACCACTACCACGTGCACATCAGACACCAAAAGTTTTACCTATCAAAATAAAACTAGAAAACATAGAACTAGACAACCTGAAGAATGCCATACAACAATCAGAAGAGGTAGAATCATCAATACTAGATCCAGTCATTATTTCAAGCACACCTAGCTGGTCATCGGTTCTCCTATACATCATAGTACTTGTAACAGGAATAGGTTTGGCAATCTACAAACTCTGGTGGTTACCAAGGTCGGCGCACACTTCAGTCCCGCAACAACCAGAAGCTGAAACACTTCAACTTCAGTCGCAGCCTTCGGCGCGCCTCCATCTTAAGGGGGGAGGAGTTATATAGCCATATCTAGGATATTAGACAATACCTCCATTCACCCGAGAGCTTTATAGCTGTTCTAATTAGATAAGAGACATTCATTTATAATTAGGCAATAACTTAGAGTATGAATAGCTTCCTGGTACTACACAAGGAAGCATTTAGATAATAAGACCTCTTTGTTAGTTGTACTTAGCTCATAAGATTTAATATGAAATAAAGTTAGTCTTACTTCGCTCTTCGAGCTGAACACACCTACTTTTGCTTTTTAAAAAGCCTCTCGCCTCATCCCACAACCTAACTCGCGTCGTGATTATTTGTTATGAATTCTAATCATTCTCAATGAATTAGTATCTGTGTAAGGTTATATAACAACGTAAAAACTAATGATAATTCATAATTTCATGTATTCGTGGTGTTTTTATTCTAATATTATTCATATTTCGATGTTTTCTCATGTAATAATTACGTAACACGTAACTGTCAAATTCAAACATGGCCGCAACGACCACTAGGCCGTAGGTCATATCGACAAAACTTATCGATAGTATCGACAACTTTTTTTTTTGTTTTTTATGAAGTATAAATATTTTTGGGAGACCTTTGCCCTGCAGTTGGACAGTACAGGTTGAGAAAAAAAAAAACAATTATTATATTATTATAATTTTTTTTTTTATTTTTTATTCTTGCATGTACTAACAATAGTTTTATAAGGTTGTGTTACTAACAGTATATGGACTACGTCTGAAATAAATGTCTTATTATTATTATTATTTTAGAAAATGTCTTGGAAGTCCTGGAACGTCGGAGGTGACGACGAAGTACCGAAGTCGTTTGAGGAGTTACTGGTTGAGAGTGACTCGGAGGGCGAAGGCGAAGCGGAGTACCTCGAAGGAGTGGAAATGTCCGAGGATGAGTTGGACGAGTCGGCATACCATGAGGTGGAATTCCTCGACGACGTCGAGGAGCCGGCTTGTGAGGTAAATCCTTTTCATCATCTTATCTGAGATCTGTCGCATATATTTGACATTGTATAGTTTTGATACAAAATAAGTATTTTTCAGTTATTACAATTAGATTTTGTTATCTTCCAGCAATTTATCATCCATAATCACAGATGTTATATATAATAACAGGAGACCAGTCTCTGTAATTTACGTAAGTATGTAGCATGTCTTTGTCGGCATGTCTGCGGTGGAGCGTGATTGTTTTCTGTATATTGGTGCTATTTCGTGTAAGGTGTTAGACTTTATATATTTATATATTTTTCTTTTATATATTGTTAGGGTTTGTATGTAGCAAGTCTTTTGTCAGCATGGTTTGTGTTGTGAAGGGTGATTGTTACATTAGATATATGAAAATGAATAATGTGTTTTGAATGTTCAGTATGTCGGCTCGGCGCCGACTATCCTCGGACTTTACACGGCCGAGGGAGAGGAGATCCCGCTTCGCCCCTCAAGTCCTCCGAGCACGTCGCCACCTCCTGCGGCCAGTCTTCGGTCGTCACCTCTGGCAACACCAAGCCCGCCGCGTGCGATGCAATCGTAAGTAATAAAAAACATTTTGATCGAAATGTTTTTGAGTCATAATAATCATTTATAATAACGAAAACCTTTCATTTGATAGGCTGAGCCCGTCACGCGCTCTGCGGTCGCCTACGCCTACCCTTGCGGATGATGAGGCTGATGCTCGTGATGAGTAAGTTATATTTTTACTTTTTCTCGTTTTACTTATTTCATGTAAATTCAATTGTATTTTCAATTTTTTTTAGGATTGAGTACGTCGTCATCGTCCCTGAGGACGATGGCGACACATATCATCTTGCCGACGAGCATCTAGTCTACCCTCCGCAAGTGGTAGAGCGTCAGGAGAGTCGGGTGCGTGGGCGTCAGGAGAGTCGGGTGTTTTGTTTATATAAGAATTATGTTTACTCTGTATTTTTTCCCCTTTGTAAAAAGTAGTAAATACTTTTTTATGTGAATAACTTAGGTATATGCACAATATGAAAAATAAAACTGTTCTGTTTCCATAAGAATTGTTTACTCTAATCGTTTTTCCCCTATGTAAAAGTAGTAAATACTTTTTTATGTGAATAACTTAGGTATATGCACAATATGAAAAATAAAACTGTTTGTGTTTTGTTTCTATAAGAATTGTTTACTCTAATTTTTTCCCCTATGTAAAAGTACTAAATACTTTTTTATGTGAATAACTTAGGTATATGCACAATATGAAAAATAAAACCCCTTTGTAAAAAGTAGTAAATACTTTTTTATGTGAATAACTTAGGTATATGCACAATATGAAAAATAAAACCCCTTTGTAAAAAGTAGTAAATACTTTTTTATGTGAATAACTTAGGTATATGCACAATATGAAAAGTTTCTATAAGAATTGTTTACTCTAATTTTTTCCCCTATGTAAAAGTACTAAATACTTTTTATGTGAATAACTTAGGTATATGAACAATATGAAAAATAAAACTGTTTGTGTTTTGTTTCTATAAGAATTGTTTACTCAAATTTTTTCCCCTATGTAAAAGTACTAAATACTTTTTATGTGAATAACTTAGGTATATGCACAATATGAAAAATAAAACTGTTTGTGTTTTGTTTCTATAAGAATTGTTTACTCTAATTTTTTCCCCCTATATAAAAGTACTAAATACTTTTTTTATGTGAATAACTTAGGTATATGCACAATATAAAAAATAAAACACGTAGATCTAAATTGTATTTTTTTATTTTCCTTATTTTATGTGAATAACTTAGGTATATGCACAATATGAAAAATAAAACACGTAGATCTAAATTGTATTTTTTTATTTTCCTTACTCAATTCATTTTCGATAGGTGAACATTTTATCGATAATGTATTGGTGTGTTCCCCACCCTGCGCCATGTTAGAATTCAGTACAAATTTTACGACCACTTGAAATGTAGATATTTCTTATTTTTTCCATGATAGGAAGGCATATGTGTACAGAAATTGATAAAGTATCTTGTTCTAGTTTGATTCCAAGTAAAATTCTAATTGGAAAACCTAAATTATCGAGTGGAAATAGGTTATATCCCTCTTATAAACCAATTCGGTTCTCAACAATTTCCGTAGTATATTTTTTCGATTCATGGTTAGAAATCAGTTGAAGAAGGTTTAGGTAGTATCCTAAAAACATTTTATAGTGATATCTGTTCATAATAACAAGGATGATCGTATACAAAGTCGTGCATTGAACTGCGCAATTGAAAAATGACAGTTCCGTGTATATGAATTTTGAGTTGGAATCTTGTAAGAATAATGTATGTAGGACTCCTAAAAACTTTCTCATTAGATTACTTGTATATTCGTTATATTAGTTCTAAAGTTTCGTGTAAATTGATTCAGTAGTTTTATCAAAAATAAATAAGATACGTCAACAGGTCTAGTTGCGGCGAGATCTCTCTTATCTATAGGATATTTATAATTCCAAAGTAGTTATACAAGAGTTGCTTATATTCTAAAACATAGTCTCGTTATTCAGGAACACGAAACTGTTTACTGTTTGAGATATGAGTCACTAGAACTCTAGTAATAAGCGTTTTTGTGAGCGCAGGCCACTCGACGCGCGCGATGACGTAAGTGTGCGGGGCGGGAGGGTGTTTACGATAAGCGAGCGCGGTACTTGAGAGGACGCGCTCGAGTATTTCAATGTCATAATTTTTTCTTCCATTTTCTTCTATTTTCAACCTCTTCGTATGGCCACCCCCATCACGCAAACCGGCAGACTAATATTCCTCGGTTATCAGAAACACGTTGGGCGCATACACTATTAATATCTGACACGCTCGATTATTTATTCGTTATTTATTTTTTTCATTTTTTAAAATCTGTACTTATGCGCTCCCTCCACCAGTGAAAGACCACCAACCAATCAACCATAACCATCCGTAACCATTTTTACTTTTTAGCATCTAATTTTCACAATCCAAAAGGTCCCTACGACGCTGGAGTAAATCCACATTTAGCATCTTGTGCTCCCCTACTATTAATGTGCGCATGTGCGGAATAGTTTGGATACATGCACGACACAAATACTGTATCTGAAGCACGCCTGAACCTCAGATTAAAATATTACACGGTCATGACTGTTAGAATCGTATTACTAAGGTAAATATCTCTAAAGTTAGTATCTAACGGTTTCACGATTTTCACAGACACCATTTTTCTGACTTTTTATGACACGAGTATTGACCACGTTGTTACGCATTATGCATCGACAACATACTCATGAGTGTGTATCCGAACGTCCTAGTTATTTTGACGTTTCGGCGCGTCAATTAGAATTTGCAGTCTTATGTTGATTCTTTCACGTATTACTGTATTTGCTTTTTGAGTTCTTTGTTGGATATTTCAACTTGACCTCAAGCTATCGTTTATCGGACTTTCGTCTAGGCTTCTATGTGAATATTCTGCTGTGCATATTTGGACCTGTTTGTTTGTTTACAATTTGAATTCTAACGCTCACGAGCCACAATATCAAGGTGTTGAATTGTAGTGTGGCTACTAATCGTTGCGAAGGCATATTGTAACAACATTAACAACGCAGTTACAACGTAATTGACTGCATGGTTATCTGCAAGTATGTCATCCCTGTTGGATGCGAGCTAATAGGCACTTAGTACTGAATGTACGAATACAGGTTATAGAACTACAGGAAAATCCTATCCCTGTTGCACATGAACCTTGTCTGAGTAATTGCAATGATTATGTTTTCTTAAAATGTCTGTGAAACATGCAGAAATATATATATTTTATATGTAAATGAATATCCTACTTAATTAGATACATAAATAAAAATTCAAGTGCTGTTTAAGTGTTTTATTGCCTATCCCACTATATACCACTGTACTATACAATAAAGCGACTGCAAAAAAAATCATTTTCCTTTTTTTGCAAAGTCGCTATGAGAAAGTCATAATAAACGGTAGACGAGGAGCTCTCCTTGCTACTATCTCGAATATCTCGGCCTGCCTATGACGATGTTTGAGATACTACGAAACTATTACCAATATCAATGTTTGAATCGAACTGTGCCAATAAGTATTACTTGGTATTTTCATTGTCGTCTTTTTCTTTACTAGTCGTCACGACGCGTAAAGCTGCGTTTATACTTTACCTGCCCCACGTGTCGCCACGCGTGGGAAAGCTATCGGTTTCATTCATTTAGTATGGTACTGATCACATTAGTCCCGCGTGGCGTGAATCAACCTGCTAAAAATGCATTTTCATTTTGTTTTATCTATAAACCTCAAGAGTGTTTTTCATCATTGCTATTCAAAAATGTTCAGGCGTTTGTTGTTGTTTTGCATCCTATTTATTGTCTCTCGCTTCATCTCTGATCATAAAACCTAAACTATTGTAAAGACATACCTGTATGCGTTAATATAACGTACCGTTTCTCAATGTACTATCGACCAAACTTCCGCATGCTCACCTTTAAGGCGATAATCGCATAGCACGGCTCTCGACTCGATCGCCGTATGCATGCGTTTTGACCAATAGGAAGCGAATTTTAGTTGTGTTCGTCGTAATACAATGATGTGTAGAAGTGGAAACTCACACTAGTGTGTAGGGGCGCACATTAGTAAGCTGTGTCCCTCGTTTTGTGAAATGTTTTTCAATGGTAACAAATTCTAATTGTCGGTTCGGTTTCAAACTACGATATGGCCCGCGTGAGCTCTTTTATAAATTATTGTTGACAAGAAGTTATTTCGTACTCATAATAATATATTATGTTTGATTTAGAAAATGTGTTATTGGTATTATTTAATTCGTATCAACCTTCCACAAAAAATTATAATTATTTCGTACTAAGATAATAATGTAAACAACTACTAGTGACTCGCCCCAGCTTTGCACGGGTGTTACAAATCACTAAAACGTTCGGTTTTTCTCTAATATAACATAAATACCTATACACCTAAATCTCTATGAACTCTGTATAATAGTAGATAAAATCCCACGAAAATGAGTACAGCAGTATTTGAGACGCGGCGCGGCGGGCCGCAGGGGGGCTGTTTTATTTTATTATATGTAAGGATAAGAATTTTATCCGCTTGAACATTCTATTCTTATAGAGCATTTAATACCGGAGAATTGAAAACAAATATTGGCTAATAAAATACACGTTTTTACTTTATATTAACTCAATAAAAAACTGTTTAGAATTATTTTATTAGCACGCTTTCATTAGTTTCATCTGTAACTAACTACTTATTAGAAAATATTGGAAATTCTACCTCCATGGGTAATAAAGTGTTTTTTTAGTTTTTTTTAATTATTATTTATTTTAGGTAGGTAGTTATTAAATATTTTCATTTACATGTATAGTAAGACATTTTTGTTTTAAAGTTAGTCTTAGTGTGATATATGCACTGGTTGCTTGTGGGTTCTTTTAAATTCACTTAGGATTTGCATTTTTTTTTCAGAAAAATAAACAACAACTTTAACTATAATTTATTTTATTTCTATGCATCTTTTCAAGATTGTCCAAGAAAACATAACAGATATAAAATTACATAGAAAGAAAGAAAGAAAAACTGTTTATTTACACGAAAATGACACACATAACATAAGAAAACTTATATACAAAAGCAAAATAAAAACAAGTTGGTATTAAGTCTAAAAAACTAAAAACAAAAAATAAATATTACAAATAAGAAATATGCGCCACTACCGCGCGAAATAGCATTAATAGCATAGCCTATAGCAATCAGCCTAACAGATTGTTCATATTAGGTAATAATAAATAATACAACAATATTACTACCTAATTAATAACATAATAAATATATATTTAAAAAAAAATATACATATCTTTTATTACTTATTACACACACGTTATTTTAACACACCACATAATATTATACATTACACTTACTTTATTACATTATTTATCACATTTTAATACTAGCTGTCTCGCGCGGTTTCCACGCGTCTTTGGTTATTGCTCCGTGATGAGGCTGATATTTACAACGTGTTCCAGAAATGCGTGGCATATTAAGGGTAATCTGCAGTATTTGATAGAGAGCCTAATTCCCATATCAAATTATACTGAGTTTTGGTGTTTCTTTGCCACATCCATTATTTCGATATATTTCGTAAAGTTATGAAAACTTAATATAGTTTATTTTGATATATTATTATATGTGTATAGACGTAGTGTCTATGTGTTAATATGAGCAGGCATTTATGGAACACGTTGTTTATAATATTCTTCCTAAATCTGGCTATCATACAAAAATAATTACTGTATAATATATATAACACTGGTAGTTCCAGACATTAGCGCGATTAAACAAACAAATCTTCAGATTTACTATATTATTAGTACACATTTATTAATATTGATTATACAGGACGACTTTAAAATAACTGGCACAATCATTGGACAAAATAACATTAAAATAATATTTAAGAATTAGAATAATACGAGTTAGAGTGATTTAAATAATCTACTAAAATATAGGGTGTAATAAAAACACATCAAAGTGACCGTCTGTGATGGACTCCAGTAGGGCATTTTTCACATGTGGCTATCATATTGGCCGATTGCCCTTCATTTATAGCCGAGGTGCACGAACGCGCTGAGTTAGATCTTTTTCTTCATATCTACGCACCCAACGGCGCACTGTGGTTCTCTGGAAAAAAAAATAACAATTAGCATCGAATTGTCACATAATATAGGAATTGAACAATACATTACTAGCAGTGTGCAAAAGGATTAAGTTAACAACAAATAAACCCTAACTTTTTAAATATCTACTTTAGGTATCAACATTGTTATCTGTATTTTATATGGGTAGTAGACCACAAACAGATATTTAACAATGGCATTGTAGTAAATTCCAATATTGTGTAAAACTCTCCCAAGCTTTGTGCATTATTGTTAACGACTTAAGTGCGGTAACTCAATTATTTCAAAATGCAGTGATAACTTAAAATGAAAGGCCATTGTTTAGGTGTTGAAAGATTTGTTATCGGGTCATAAAATGTCCAAAACAATGTCTTTGAACGCGCCGATATTAAAAAATAGAAAGGAAATAACAAACCTCTTTTTAAATTAATATTTTAAATATATAAAAGTAATTTCATACTTTATTTTTTCTTTTAAGTTATGTATTTTATTAATATTTATCGTAAATTAGCGATCTACCTCGACTTCGCACGGTCTTACAAATCTCTAAAATTCTCCGCTTTGCTTTATAATAATTTGCATGCATATAAACCTTCCAAAAGAAATTCTCTACATGAGAGTGAGAACTCAAATCAAAATCCGTTGCATTGTTTAGAAAAAAATATCGGAGAATCAGACAGATAGACAGAAACAGCGACTTTGCTTATACTACGAGTATTTAGAGACTCGAGGTAGAGATTTGACATGAAATATGTTTGCAGTCAGCAATCATTGATATTATTATTTGTGTATTTCTTTTACACAGAAACTCAATAATACACGCTTTCGTTAGAATAAAAAAATGTCTAATAAAAACAACAAAGATATACGAAATATAAAAACTGCATGGTTGGCGTCAGCTCGCGAAACAATAACTTTTAATTGGGTCTGTGAATTACGGTAACAGAAGAAAAAAAATGAGATCTATTTAATAATACAACCAATAAAAATATAGCTCAGTAAAGGAAACCAACATGCACTTAATTTATTTCTATTATCTCTCTCTGGATAAAAAAAAGTTACTTACTTGTAGATGTAACTCCAGCGTGACAATGATTTCATTATTTTCTTCTTGATTGAGGTTTCGGGTTTAACCCTGACAGGGTTATAGACAAATCAGCCCACAGGTAGTCACGATACACAGTCCAGGATACGAGCAAGGGTCAACAATAGTTCCACGATCACAGTCCGGTATACAAAGCAAAGGTCACAGTTGGGCAGGCAATCAGTCCGATAGAAATAAACAGGTCGTAAAATAACATTGCGATGGGAACAGGAAGCGTGAACAATTAGCGAGACGCAAATTGGCACTGGCTAATGTTTGTTGATATTTTTTGTCGCACGCACTTACTGCACTCACACAAATATGTATTGTCTCTAACTGGGTGGAGCAAGGAAGGGGCGTGGTTTGTCACTATCTGCGCTTCCGCAGGACTATTTTCTTAAGTGAGCATGCTTAAGTTTGGCCGATAGTACATGATATTTTTTTGTCAGAGCACAGCTCTATAGAAACTCCGGAGATTTTTTCATGATTGCTTTTCAAAATGTTCAGGCGTATATTTTGTATCCTATTTATTGTGTCTCTCGCTTCTTCTCTGATTATAAAACTTAAACTATTGTAAAGACATACCTGTATGCGTTAATACGACGTACTGTTGGTCAATGTACATGATATTTTTTATTTAGGGCACAGCTCTATACAAATTCCGGCCATGTCCTTTCATTTAATTAACTCAAATCGACCTTAGAACGTAAATTTCTTTAGGTGCCCGTTTTTTTTGCAAAAGAGTGTATTTATAAGAAAATCAGACTTCTGTGGATAAAAGTTACTACTTATTTTGTAAATCACATTAGTATCAAGGTAGGATTTTTTATGAAAAAAACATTTCTTTTTGTGTAACTCCTACATATAATTTACTGAACCTACAATATTGATACTCTTGTACCACCCAGATAATAACCTTAATTTATTGTTTATGTAGTATTGTAATGCCTACAGTATGAAATGACTTTAAGATATCATGTAATACACAGCCTACTTGAAGCTGTTTGAAAGGCAGCCTCCATTTTTTTTCTGTAGAGTCACGACTTGTGTAATATTATTTTGTGAATAGGTAGTATTATAAGGTTATAAATAAATACTCTTGGCTCACTAAATAGTGGTATAATATTAAAATATGACCCAAAATCTACTGAACATTTAGGTACCCCAGTAATTATACCAGCTGTATAACATTATTACCGACAAATATATTACAAAAGTACTATTTTCTAGGTAGAAAATTTAATTTAAAAATGATTCAGATCCTTAAAAGGGCTTCCGCAAGTCCAAGGAACAAGAAATTGCAGTTTTAGTGTATGCTGGGCGTGTAGAAACCTCTGTCTGTGGCGAAACCAGCTCTGGGCTCCACAGACACCACAGATTGGCCATTTTGCATCCCCACAGCTGAGGACGAAAATAGAAAAACAAATTGAGGGTTGCGAATTTGTGGCCGTTCCAAATACACAAAAAATACACCAGGTAATACCAAACGAAGATAATATAATTCAATATCGAATTTTAAGCTGCTTTTGTTTAAAGCCTAATATTTGCCAATGTTTTGCCATAAAGTCACAAATTAATTACTGTTCCTGTTAAACGTACAAGAGCAAAACGACTCGTTATCGAATCTTCATCTGAAAGTGAATCTGAGCAAGAAGACTTTGAGAAAAATATACCGACAAAAATAATATAACCAATAAAGTTTTAACTAATTCATACGATGTCGAACATACAGAAGAATCTAATCATTATCATGTCAGTAATGCATCTACTTCAAAAGTTACTATTTTATCTGATATTAAAGTAAATTTTAAACCCAAGGATCTAGCACAGATGGTTAAAAAGCCATCAAAATGTTATAACGTTTCTACGGTTGATTTGAAGAGAAATTTCTGGGACCTTTTTAGTAGCAATAGTGACTAATACGTATAGATGTACACAGCTAAATTTTGTGGAGGTCTACCTATTCATACATGAAATATTTTAAGGGTATCATCTAAGGGTTAAAACAAAGGCATTTCAAAGTTTTTTTATTTTTATTTTATTTAAATATGTATTTTTCTTGTGTATTTTTTTTATAGTATGAAAATAAATAATTCAAAATTACTTAACCTGCAAAATAAATACTGGTTTCTTATTTTTTGAACATTCGTTACTTTTAATATGATCGTTTATTTACCAATTTTCATTCAGAGTTTTCGTTGAAGGTTTCATGCAAAATGCCTCAAAAAACGCCTTTTGTGAAAAGTATCATATTCAACGACTGTCAAAACGGTTTCCGGAAAAACCAATCCACCACCTTGGCAGTCTATAAATACATACAAAAAGCACTCAACATTATTAATACAAAAAAATACGCCATAGGTTTACTATTAGATATGACAAAAGCTTACGATAAAGTGCAATTCAAAATATTATTGGACAAATTATTCAGTATAGGAATCCGTGGTAAATGCCATGAATGGTTCACATCGTACCTACAAAATAGAGAACAATTAGTAAAAATAGAATTTTATAATTACAGGAAACTGGAACTAGTTACATACTTGTTTTATAGACGGTTTTAATATGTTATACCTTTTAAGTCCATCCTCATTCCCAGCTCATTTGAAAAACTTTCCGAAATGATATTACAAAAAATTTGCACCATAGAAGCTGATGAAATTCATTTAATATTTGACAGATACTTAACGCCTTCCATTAAAGACTGTGAAAGAACAAAACGGCAAGAAGTAGAGATCCCGTATGAAATTACAGGCCCTACCCAAAAATCACCGTCAAACTTTCATAAAGCCATGAAAAATAATAAATTTAAAAGAGCTGCAGTTAAATTCCTTTCGAACTTTTGGGAGAATACAACCATGAGCAATATAATTGGCAATAAAAAAGTATTTGTCACAGTTGATGAGAAATGCTATTCGTTTAGAGCCGCTGGCGGGAAAATAACGAAAACTGTTGAAGCTGATTACTTTTGCGATCATGAAGAATCAGATACTCGAATACTTTTTCATGCATATAAAAAAAAGACGCGACAAATGTTTAGATTGTAGCATCTGACACAGATATTTTAGTTGGTGTTTTAGCACACGCACACCAACTGAAACCAAATATTTGGTTACTTTCGGGCGGATTATCAAGAGCCCTTTGGCTCTCTTTGGCTATTTGGATCTTTATCCAAATGCTATAAATTGTACCCATTTATCAAAAACACTAGGTAAAACGTTGTGTCGTTCTTTTCCAGCATTTCATGCATACACTGGTTGTGATTACACCGCTGCTTTTCACAATAAAGGTAAATCGAAACTTTTCCAGGTGTTAAAACAGAATCCCATCTACCAGGAAGCTTTAAATAAATTAGACGAGAATTTTGTATACGAGAATAATACAGAAGTAGTCGATTTGATTCATAAATTTACTTGCGAAATGTATGGAAATAAAAACTGTACAAATACTAATGCTGCCAGATACGCTATCTTCAATAAAACATACGCAAGCAAAAAATTAAAAGGTCCCTTATTGAAAAAAATTAGGAGTTTTAATTCATGTGGAATGCCGCCATGTAAAAAAGTTATAAAACAAAAAATATTGCGAACGGCTTTCATAAACGCTATGTGGCAAAACGCATGTTCAAATAAACTCATAAAATTAGATACAAATAAATACGGGTGGTGTTATTATCGGTAGTAACGTCATGTTTTAATCATCATTACCGTTTTTTGTTTGAATACATAAGTACATAACATTGATAATATATCCAGACGTGGGATGGCGTGAACAAAAAGATTACTTGTAACACTTTTGTCAAGTTAGTTAATCAATATTTTACTATCGGTAGTAACGTCATGTTTTAATCATTGTTACCGTTTCTTGTTTTGTTTTGAATACATACTTATATAGATAATATACCCAGACGCACAGAATCAACCCTAGCTTATTGCCGGAGAGCCTGTATGCGGAAGGAATCGAACCTAGGACTTCTCTTAGCGAGTAGACATGTTAGCTAACACACGCAGTTAGACAGAACGTCATGAATAAAGGTGTTGTATTTGTTGCAGTTAATACTGGATGGCGAGCAATATATCTGCCGCAATTGTTGGTTGCGGGTAAGGTATGCAGTTGACCGCAGTCAAAACCAAGCTGACCAGCCGCCTCCTCGTGTCGGAAGACCATCTGGAGGAATCTTCGAAACCAATGAATTCAAAAGAGCACCAAATACATCTAACACATGTATTTATCATGAATGTGGCAATACAAGTAGATGCCGTATCAAACTAGAACTGTTGGTACACTCGAATTTATACATACCTCCAAACGCAAGAGTATGTCAACAACATTTGGATGAAAATCAATGGGGTCACTTAATTGATGCTCCAAACTTATCCCACGATTTTACCGGAGAAATGTTCGTAGACATTACGAAAATCTTACAAACAGCCGTTCTTAATAGTTCCAACACAATGGACTTTGAAAATATACAAACTATGGATCCAAAAATATTGCATCATCGTGTGGGCATCACTCATAACGCATTTGAGCAAGTGATACGAGAAACCCCTTCATTGCAGCAAGAAGTAACCGACAATACTGCAATTGCTATTTTTTTGATGAAGCTTCGGACAGAGTCGAATGAAAGACTCAGCGTACTTTTCAGAATGAGTCGCCGTACGCTCGAAAGGAAAATGAATACTGTGCGCAAATGTTTGGTACAAGATTTCGTACCAAGGCACCTGGGCCTGGATCATATTTAAAAAAATGAAGTAGTTGCGAAAAATCTGACTGTGCCAAATGGTCTTTTTGGAAACCCAGATGCACCCTTACAAGAAAGGAAAGCTATTCTCAGATCAGATAGATCATACCTTGTACTTGGACTGGATGATAATTTACCTTTACCTTGAATAACTTGGGGGATAAGGCGCTGATAGCCGAAATACAGGCTCAGCCTAGTTCGGCTACAGATGCTAAACTCTCTGTTATAATAATATTGTTGCCAAGTTATAAACTTTGTAAACTAGTATTAAGTTGTTTGAGAAATAAACATTTATTTATTTATTTATTTTTCTGGTGATAGATGGAACCTACGTATATACTCAGAAGTCTTCTAACTTCCTTTTCCAGCGGAAAACATACAGTTTGCACAAATACACGAACCTGTGAAAACCATTTCTCATTGTATGTTGTGATGGCTACATATTAGATGTTACTGGGCCTCACGCAGCAACAACATCGGATGCCGTTATAATGAAAGGTCTTATTAACGAAAGAGAAGACAATCCATTCCATTACTTTTTTTAAGCCAACGATGTTTTTATCTGCGACCGCGGCTTTAGAGACGTTATTGGTGACATGGAATCGTGTGGTTATGTGGCACGTATGCCAATTAGCAAACGGCGTGGCGAAGACCAGTTAACCACGTTAGAAGCCAATAAAAATAGGGAAGTGACGATATGCCGCTGGGTCGTCGAGGTCGTAAACGGACGTTTTAAGCGCGATTTTCGCCTATTCAGGCAAGAATTTTTTAATCGTGCTATGAGCCACATGATGGATGATTTTCGGGTGGCTGCTGCGCTTATTAACGCTTTTCATCTTTTAATCGAAGATAACGCGCATGCGGAAGAATATTTAAGAATCATTAGAGAGATTGCATGTACCAAATCAATTGGGAGCATATGTTACAAATAGAAATATAAATAGAAGGCGGGAAAGGTTTCGAAATATTGAAGACGACGCCATAGGAGCAGATGAATTTCCTGTTCTGACTAAAGAAGACTTGACATTGTTTGCAATTGGTTCATATCACATAAAACTTGCGCGTAGCTACTATAGCGAACACGTACGCAATGGCGTGTATCAGATTGAAGTAGCAAGAGATGAAGCATTTAGTGAAATAGTTGATTTTGGCATTGAACCTGAAAACGCTATGTTGCTACGCGCAAGAATACAATCCCGACACGCACGTGCAAGACAATACTACACGTATGTAATGATCCATAATCGAGAAACCATTTCGAACTACTACTGTTCTTGTCTTTCTGGAATGCGAACTGTGGGGTTGCTGTGCCCACGTCATGGTAATTATTTGGTATTTTGGATGGGCGAGACACCAACCCACAATTCTACTTCCAGCTGCGAATCTGGACAATGTTACTGTGGATGAAGACATATGAGATGTATTCTTTTAAGGACAGACTCCACACTGTGAGACAGGAATAAATAAAACTTGTGTGAAATATTTTTGTGTTTACATTCTTCCCAGTATTACAAATATTTTAAAATAAATATAAGCATTGTAAAGATAGCTATAAGTCCTTTCATTTGATTTGATACCCCACATGATAGGGTTTGATTTTTTTGACGTAGCAAGGTACCTACCGCGACCGCCATATTGTTTATATTTTGGCTCATATAGCTTATATCAACCAGAATAACGTATGAATTACAACGAAATGTCACACCTAAATCAATCGAGTAGTTTAAAAGATATAGTGAAATATTGAAGCGTAAAAAGGTTTTTAAATTGCAAGTTTTCATGGGGTCATAACTTTTTACTGAGTAAATATTTTTGGTTGCGGTCTTCTTATAATGATTCAGACCGCAGTGTTCCATCATATGTCATAGTTCTTATTGATGGTGGAAATTTGGACCGAGCTCCATATATTTTTGCCCATTCTCATTTTGAATATACATCTTTTATCTCTACACTTGTTCGAATCCGGGCAAGTACCAATGTGACTTTTTCAATTCATATGTACTTTCTAAGTTTATCTTAGACATTACTGACATCAATCCGTGCCTCGGAAAGCACGTTAAGCCGTTGGTCCCGGCTGTTATACGTGGATCTTTGACAGTCGTTACGAAAGTCTGACAACCAGTCTGACCAAGGGGTATCGTATTACCCAGTTACTGGGTTGTGGAGGTCAGATAGGCAGTCGCTCCATGTAAAATACTGGTACTCAGCTGCATCCGGTTAGACTGGAAGCCGACCCCAACATAGTTGGGAAAAGGCAAAGCAGATGATGATCTCTACACTTGTTGTTTTACTTAATGTTATGATAAAAAAATATTTAATATTCAGATATTTAATGTTCTGTGTATAAATTTAGAAACAAATTAATGTTATTTTGACTTCAGGTGAAATTATGCTCCCTATCAACTTCAAATGTTTTGAACACTAAGTTCCGGCAAGCTTAGACCTGGCAGACCTTTTGATCCCTTATCAGGGGCATCTTGGTTATTATTTAGCGTTGGTCCCATCCGGGTACTCGATGAGGTAGGTTAAGTGTGTCAGAAGGGCATATTTTAGGGGTCTGCCAAGTACCCCGGCGGCATGCGTACGGATCCGTTCGCATGCGTACGGATCCGTTCGCATGCGTACGGATCCGTTCCGATGCGGTCCGATCCGAGCCGGTTGGTCTGAATCTTACCTAACTGTGCATAAAGAATAGTTAATGAATTCCCTTCCCTTTTTAATATAAATTACTACTGTGTGCAAAGAAACCTGGCCACGACTGCCTCCAAAGTGCAAGCTTTGTACTTCTTCAGCGAATTTATAGCTATAATTTTTCGAAAAGTCCATGTGGACTAAAGTTTCGTAATCATTCAGGGTTTTTTTCAGCTCTGTTCTAATTTGGTATTGGTTGATAATATTCGCAGTATGTGCGAAGAATTTAGTAAGAGAATCCTTTAGTTTTAATATCAGATTTCAATTCAATTCAATTCAATTCAATTCATTTATTGCATTCCACAATGTACATGAGTAGGTGGTAGTAAACAATATCGTTGACACAATTGTGGACCCTGTAGGGCACAGCAAAATACATTATTATTATTATTATTATATAGGATAAAAATTGACTTAAAGACTAACTTATCCTAATTATACAATTTCATTAATCATTCATTATATTATTTTAAACATACATTACATTAAATTATACATCCATTACATTAAATTACAATTAATTAATTACATTCTATTTACAATCGAATTATAATACAATGTTTCATATTGTTATTGTTTATATTTTATATTATTTTTTGAGCTGTATGAATTTGTCATTTAAATATTCATTTAAGCCGTAGTAGCATTTACTTTGTAATATTTTTTTTAATTTGTTTGTGAAAACAGTAATCTTTTTTTCATTTCTTAGTAGCTCGGGTAGTTTATTATAAATTTTTATTGACATTACTAGTGGACCAGAAGAATGCATTTTCAAGCGAGATGTTGGTAGGTTTAGACGTGTTTTGTGTCGGAGTGTGATTCTTGACTGTATGTCTTCACGTTTGGTGTAAAAGTCTTGGTGAGTGTGCGCAAATTTACAGATTTCCAATATATAAATACATGGCAATGTTAGAATATTAAGTTTTTTGAAATGAGGTTTGCAGCTGTTGGTTTGTTCAATATTAACCAAAATACGAATTAACTTCTTTTGAGTGGTAAACAGTGATGGCGCGTCCGTGCTATTACCCCACATTATAACACCATAGCTGAGCCATGCATGAGCATAGGCGTAGTAGGTAGCCAGAGCAGTCTCTAAGTTTGTGGTTTTTTTAATTTCGCGAAAAGCATACAAAAATGTTGAAAGTTTTGTTTTTATTTTTTGAATGTGCGATTTCCAATTAATGCTAGTATCTATAGTTAAACCCAATAATGAAAACTCGTTTACTAATTCTAATTTATGGTTGTTAAAGGAGAAATTTACGTCTAGATGACTTCTTTGGTGGGGGTGAAATGACATAAGTTTGGTTTTTTTAAAATTAATTTCTAAATTATGCTCATTTAACCAGGATATTGTTTTAGTGAGAGTATTATTGAGGTTAATATTTAAGTCTTCGATATCATGACAGGGGGTAAGGATAGAAATGTCATCCGCAAACAAAACGCATGGCCCGGAATCTTGAATTGTTTTTGGAAGATCATTTATATAAATAAGAAAAAGAAGACATCCAATCACACTCCCTTGCGGTATTGAGGCGGTTATAGCCTTGCAGTCTGAACGGAACTTTTGCAGTTCGTTAGTTCTATTATTAGAGAATTCTATTTCGACTAGTTGCTTTCTGTTTGTCAGATAGGACTTAAACCATTCGTAGGATTTACCACGGATTCCTACTCCATATAATTTATTTAGCAGTATTCTATATTGCACTTTATCGTAGGCTTTGCTCATGTCTAGTAGTGTACCAATTGCGTATTTTTTACTATTTATTATATTAAGAGCTTCCTGTATAAACTTGTAAACAGCTAAAATTGTAGATTTATTTTTACGAAAGCCATTTTGGCATTCGTCGAATACTTTGTATTTCTCGCAGAAGGCGTACACACAGCATTACACATAGCTTTTTCAAAAATTTTTGAAGCCGTAGGCAGTAGAGCTATTGGTCGATAATTGCTTGGGTCTTTTTTATCGCCTTTTTTGTGTAAAGGTTTCACAAGTGCAATTTTTAGCTGGTTAGGGAATACGCCCTCATCAAAAGATTGGTTTGTCAATTTATAGAATGGTAGGGTAAGTTCGTCTGCACATTGTTTAAATAAACTTGGTGGGAGTTCGTCTATTCCGTAACTATTTTTGTTTTTTAGATTTTTGATCGAAAAATTTATTTCAGATGGGTCTACAGGGCTAAGAAACATTGTGTTTTCGGTAGGAGAGAGCACAGGGGAACCTTTGGGCTTACTTGTTGGTGAACGTCTTTCCTCACCGATCGAGGCAAAAAAGTTATTGAAGATATCTGCAACTTCCTTGGGTTCAGATGTTATACTATTGTTGTTTGTTTGTAATTTTATGTTGTTTCTTTCTTTTTTTATTGTTTTATTAGTTCGTTCTTTTATGATTCCCCACATTGTTTTGACTTTATTTGTTGATTTTTTAATTTTGTTAATGTATTGTAATTTTTTTGCTGTGATGACTAATTTCTTTAATAATTTCTCATAATTTTTGTAATATTTTATTAATATTGGGTTATTCGTTTTTAACGTAAGTATTTTTAATAATCTTTTATTAATACTGGAGATTTTTATACCTTTGGTTAACCAATATTTTTTGTAGTTCGTTTTTATTTTTATTTTACGTAATGGTATGCATTTGTTCAGGATGTTGATTAGTGTATCATGAAAAGATTTATAGTTTTCATTAATATTCTGGTTAGTTATAATAATAGAGTTCCAATCAATAGTATTTAATGTAGATTTAAATTTTAATGTATTTACTTTATTAAATAATCTCTTGTTTGTGTACCAAGTTGTTTGTTTAATGGGTGTATTTGGTATGGTGATATGTATTTCTGTTGCGCAATGATCCGAAAAGCCTAGTTCCTCAACTTTAGTGAAAAATTTATTAGTATTCAGGTTAGTAAATATCAGGTCCAAGCAAGTAGATGAAGTTAGAGTAATTCGTGTAGGTTCTTTTATTTGTTGAGTAAGTTTGTATTCTAACATTTGATCTAGAAGTTGATTAGACTTTCTGTTGTTCTCCAAAATATTAACATTGAGATCACCACCTACAATAACATTTAATTTGGAATACTTATCGTTTACATAATTCAACATTCTTTTTAATTGACTGTAGAACATATCTTCTTCCCTCTTATTCCAGTAAATGGTTAATAATAAAATATTTTGTATGGGTAATTCTACTGCACATACTTCTACGATATATTCTATGGACATGTCTGAGATATCCTTTCTATCTATACAATCAATATGATCTTGCAACAAGATGCAGACGCCACCACCTCCGCGCTTACTACGGCAATAAGACGCTGCCATTTTATAACCGCTGAATTGGATCATATTTAGCTTTTCGTTTGATAGCCATGTCTCTGTCAAACATACTGCGTTATAAATAGGGTTTTCTTCCAAAAATGCTTCTAATACATATTGTTTGTTATAAACGCTTTGGATATTTTGGAAAAGGATTTTAAATTGTTTTTTAAGTTCATGGGCATTAGTCCCGAAAGGAATGGTTAACAGAAGAATGTATATCACTAGTTGTTTGTGAATCAATATTATAGAAAAGATTTTGTGTTTCCAAGTCTGATTCAGAATTTTGCTGATTTTTTTGGAAATTATCAACTTCTATATAAACAGCATTTAGTACCATTAAATCATGAATCAGGTCTTTCAAATCAGACATTATTATTTCTTGACCTTTGTAATTTAAAGTCCCTAAACGCTGGCTGTACGTATCGATAGTAAAAGGTAAATTTAAGTTAGTATCTAAAATAAAGGCATACTTATAGGTCTCGGCGTCCATAAAGAGTAAGTTATTAAAAGCTTCCACTCGGCTATTAAACATAACATTAGTGTTGTTCATATATTTAAATGATGGTAAACAAATTATAAAGTTGGTGTGATTAAAAGGTATTAGATATTCATGAATGGACATTACAAGATTTCGATAGTTTTGTGTCCTCCGAAAATCTTCCTCACCAATATAAATAACACAATAGTCTGATTTAGTCAAATCTCGAACTTTTCCATTGATGTTGCTTAGGATATATTCTATTCCACAATTAGGTGTACGGTAGTGACAGACTTCAAAATTACATAAAAGTGTCCTTTCTATTAAAGTGTTTAGTCTGTTAGAGGCTTCACTACTTACGAAACATATTTTTTGCTTTGTAGACGCTATCAAAGCTGGCGATGAGGTATCTGGAATTTTAGTATGGCAAAGCTTTTGAGCACAGACTGATTTGTCTGTGTAGTTGCTATCTTGACTTACTGGTTGGATCTTATATGTTGGTGTGTTTTCCGATTTGTTATTATTCTTTTTCGTGTTCTTCTTAGGCGTAGCTTTGTGTTTTACAGGAGTACAGGCAATTTTTTTAAACATTTCATTCTTCTTCATTAAATCTTCGTTTATTTGCTTTAGTTTATTATTTTCTAATGATAAATTTTCAATTTCATTGTGGGCGCTATTTAATTGTAATGATAATTCCTCAATCCTATCCTTCATTATCTTTAGTTGTTGAACAGTTTCATCATCCTCTGGCACGCCTGGCATACTATTTGATGTGTAATTCAATGTTTGTGAAATTATGTCACTTTCATTTAGTTCTGAATTTTCTGATCGTGTGCGTGTGCGACGGAAGGTAATGTTCTCTAAGAAGTTCATTTTCATAAATTGATATCAGCAAAAATCGTATCAGTCCACGTAGCTACAACTAGCTCCCTTTATATTAGTTATGAGTAGTGTACCAGAAACTTAAAAGCTCGATCATACTGCAAAGGCGCAGCAATAGGTAATGGCTCAGGTAATTTTGCTATTACCCGGTAGGTATCGCTAGAAAACTTGACTTGACATATATTATAATAGTTCAGTAGCATGTAGTGTTTGTACTAATGAGCAGTAATGAGTCACTTCTCACAATAAAATTATGGATGATACCTTTGCGCGCCGCTGTGGGCCGGCGCGGCGCAGGCGCTGATTAACTTCGTGAATCCTCGGGTGTCCGAACGTTGACGAGCGACCGCTGTCCTTGTAGTAGCGATGTGCGCGAAGGCCGGTCGTTGACCCCGGCCTGTCGCTCAGCTGACTCGTTGACGCGATGACTCACAGTTCTCACAGCAATGGTTTAAAATTTTTGCAACCGATTTGCATTAATACTGTGTTTCATCGGACACCTCTTGTTCTGGAAGACAACTGATTCGCGCACGAGATAGCTTTTAGGCTTAGCTACCGTATTATATATAGTTTAGGACAGGGAGATTGCCTTAAATTACTTAAAATAAATTATTTGTACGAGCACACAGTGAGTACGTGTCGTCGCGCGCAAACCCGCGGGGTCACTCACATTTCTTATTTGAGTTGTGCGTTTATATTTCTTAGTGATGTTAATTTCTTAGATATGTTAATTTCTTTTTGACCCACTTTTTTCTTATCCCTACCCCACTCATAGTATTCTATTTCATGATCGTTATTGAATTCGTTGTATGGTATGACTTTATTTTTACAAAGAACAATGTTCGAAACGTCCTCACCCTTGTAGCACTTTAAAACCTATGTTAATCGAAGGGCCATAACCATCTTATCATTTTATTGTACGACGGCGAAACTGAAATGAGCATCCGAAAAAAGTTATATCGACATGAAGAAAACGGAATCAGTAACAATTATTGTGCCGTTTTATTATACTTTTTCGATATGATGTAACCATTCCTACTACAATTATAATTACGTTTTGGTAAGTTTTTGAGAGCAGTATAGAATGATTATAATAAGAGCAGCACGCGTAGCGCCACACGTCGCAGAGCAGGTTGTAAGTGTGGGGTGGTGGAAGGGCGGGGAGAAGGAAAGTATGTCTTTGTTGCCTTAAGCTTTGGTTTCCTAGGAAAGCGGTGCCGTCTTATAGCGGCCGTAATATTACGGACGCAAAAAGACGGCCGTCTTTACGGTGACGACATGTGGAAAGTTCCACGGCCGTTTTAACACACCGTCAGTCATTTTTTTAAAACAAACATCAAACGTAAAGTATCCAAGATAGAAAATGGACGACCTTGATTTAGCTTTGGACGATGAACTATCATCAGAAGAGGAAAATAGTCGTATGGCGGAAGACGATTTATTCAAATCTCGTGGTACTGAAGGAGCATTTGAGATTTTAGTACGTCGCCGTTTACTGAGCAATGAAGAAAAATTAAACACAAAAAAAAACAAAATACATACATAGACTGATAAACACATTACCCTCCTTTGCGTCGCGCAGTCAGGTAAAAACAAAAACACAAATACGTATTAAAATAGCTTCACCGCTATCAATGAAACGTTCACGAAACCATCTGACACCGTCAAGACGGCTGTCATGCAAATGGCGGCACCTCTTTTTGACGTTACGGTGTCAGTTACCGCTCTCTAGGAAACCGCGCCATTTTGTTTACATAGACAGGACTTTGGACTTTTTAGAGCAATAGCGCACTAGTGGCCTGGCCGCAGCGGCCAGGCCGGCGGCTGGATACCTTAGTATGAAATCGCCACAGAGCGCGCGCACCTGGCCGCACGCGGCCAGCGAGATCGAAGCGACGCATTTGCGGCCAGTGTTCAGTCGCTGGCCACCGCGGCCACTTGCGGATCAATTGGATTGTAGTTAAATCACCAGTGTGCGCGCACTAGTCGCGGCTAAAAGACAGAAGCGCAACTCAGCTCACGAATGAACAAGCGAATAAATCGCGTCTAAGAACAATTGTCCGCTGGGTCTGGCGATAAACGGGAGATTTAAACGCGACTTTAAAATGTTCAGGAACGTGGTATTCAATAAATCACTTCCTCACTTCTTCACTGACTTCCGGATTGCTGGAGCGCTTCTCAACACCTTCAGGGAGCCTTTCCATGATAGTGTCTACGCCACAGACTTCGTAGAACGAATCAGTCACAGAATTCATATCAACAATGACTTGGGCAACTACGTTGTTGCAGAAAATGTTAACAGGCAGCGGGTTGCGTTCAGGTCATTTACTGACGAGTCCATAAATATGCCGTTCCCTGAATTTTCAAACGAAGATATTATTTTGTTTAGCTTGGGGACATATCATCTAAAACTGGCAGCTTCCTATGTCAGCGAACATTTACGTGGCGGCGTCTATAACATAGAGGTTTGTGCAACTCCAAGCCCAATTATGAATCAATATGGTATAGACACGGAAGATTGCACTCTTCTAAGGGGTCGAATTTTATCAAGACATAGGTCTAATGCGACCTATTACCCGTATTTAATACTGAATAACGCACAGGGAATAACCGCTATTCAGGCATATTACTGCTCATGTTTGACGGGTATGAGGACAGTTGGTGCCTGCGCGCATGTCGTCAGCATCGTTTGGTACTTTGGGATTGGAAGGCGTTTAGAGAATTTCGTTGGCCCAGCCAGTGCCTGGGACAATATTGTAATAGATACTGAAAACACCGAATATTGAAAACACCGAAGGTTTTATTTGTAACTAATAAGGTATTTTATTTGAAAACTCCTAAAAAAAACGTCAATGGTTACCTCACAAAACCAATATTCAGCAGAATTCTCTATGAACTTTTTTCTCCTCCGTGAGTTGTTCCCGAGCGGGAGTCAGCATTTAATTCTTTGTTTGAAAACTCCGACCGAAACCATCCCACAGTAAAAAGAAAAGCAACGTGATCGGAAACATAATTATTATTGTGACTGATTCCGGTTTCTTCATGTCGATATAACTTTTTTCGGATGCACATTTGTGTTTCGCTGTCATACAATAAAATGATAAGATGACTATGGCCCTTCGATTAACATAGGTTTTAAAGTGCTACAAGGGTGGGGACGGTGTCCATACATTTTTGGGCATTGTTCTTTGACATATACGAAAAACAGATTATATTTGTCACAGCACAAGATATCCAACATCTTTTGGAAGTTAGTTATATCAACTATCCCTTTTTTCTTCAAACTCGAAATTAAAAGATCCATATTAGTGTGTGAACTGTACAACCACAAGTATCTCTGTCATCTCTAGGAAGGTAAACCCAAAACGGACGTAGTCGCGCGAATGTAACATTGCTCATTCGTATGTTTGAATTTTCTTCCATAAACTTTTTGTGCAATTTATTCTTTTTTAAAATGTATGGTTCCCCGTTACGAATAAAGCCATCCCAACTCATTGCTAGTGACAGTTGTCTGCTCAACCGGACTATGGAAATAAGATATTTTCCATAGTACAGTTGACCATGGAATTACTGACCTGTATAGAGGCATTGTGTAAATGGATTATAAGACAGTGCTAATTTCATACTTAAACAGCAATATCTATCAACCAAAATTTCCAAATAATTTACAAATTAGATACATTTCATCTCTTTTTAAAGCGTTCTCATAGTTTACATATCGGCTATTTATAATGATTTTTCAAATATTTTCCTATGAAGTCCAGTAGGTATTCTACAGGTTATTGATGGTTCATAAATAATGTAAATATTAAAAAAATGGCACATATAATGGATGGACAATACATTTATTTCAGATAATCATGAAAATGATGTTTCCATGGAGCTGCCACTGGAGGAAATTGAAATAACCGAAGAACCACCAGTGGAGGAAAAAAGACCACCAAAATTGCAGAAAAAGAAAATGGAGAACATGGTCTTGATGATAAAGGATTACCTTTATCATCATCCATGTTCTTCGCACAGCCGTAATATTCATCTGAAAAAAAAGAAAAACATAGAGACCACTACCTCCATCAAAAGAAAATTTTATCAGAAAAAACTCGAATGTGCATTATTAGAGAAAAGAACCCAATTAATAAATTATAAAATATCAATGAAAAAAGAAAAACTAATTGATTTAGAAATTAAAATTAAAGAATTGTTCTAAAACAAATACACACATCAAAAAAGTCTAGGGATCAACATCCCTAACATTTGTTAGGGATGTTGATCCCTAGACTTTTTTGATGTGTATAGTATGTAATAATGAGAAACTGAATATAAACTACAAATGTCTTTTAATGTAACTGTTTTTTAATTAATCTAAATAAAGGAGACCCCTATGTACTTACTGGTTGAAGTGAGTTATAAGTAAAGCAGATCGAACTGAAAAAATTTCATTTCCTCCTCCAGATTGGAGAAGAATTGGTACCACTTCTGTAGGTAAATCCATATCTGCCAGGTCTTCAATAACATCATTGTGGCGTAGGGCAATGTTATGCAGGACAGCACAGGCAACCACAATAGACATAGAGGTGTCTAGTTTTACGCGTAACCCCATAGACAGACAGGGGAAGCGTCTCTTTAATACTCCAAAACACCTTTCTATAAGGTTTCTTGTTGCAATTTGTGCATGATTATATGCTTCTTCACCCGCTGTTCCTGGCTGTATAAATGGGGTCAACAGGTATTTACGACAGGGGTAACCACTGTGTCTCCCAGTAAGATATTGTTGCCATACACTCACATCTCAAAATCAGCACAGATGTGCGAATCATTAAAAATGGTGGTATCATGTACAGATCCCGGCCACCTACATATTATGTCCATGATGTATAATTCTGCATCACAAACCGCCTGAACATTTAGTGAAAAATAACCTTTTCTATTGCGGAACAGTTCTGCAGATGGCCCGCCAGGAGACTGAATTTTTATGTGTACAGTCAACAGCTCCGATCACATTGGGAAACCCACTGATGGCATAAAATCCATTCCGGATCCTAGCCTGTTTTGCACTAGTTAGTGGCATTTTAATAAATTGGGGCTTTAATTTAGCAATTTCAGTCGACACCTTCTTAATTATGCGGCAAGCTGTTGATTTACGTACTCTAACATTATCTGCCACAGATATTTGGAATCCTCCAGAGGCATAAAAATTAATAGCCAACAAAACTTGCTCCGCGGCGCTGATGGCGTGATTACGCTGGGTCATGGGTTCCAGGTGCATCAGTGACTCCATCAATTCAAAGAAAACAGGTTTTGAAATTCTGTATCGGTCCTTAAATTCTTTATCATTGTTATGGTTAACTGGATGCATTCGCTCTCGAAACAGGTAAGTTTGCACTAGATCTTCCTCTTCACTAGATAAGGATATATCATCAGATAAATCAGACAACATTTTTATTGGGCACCTGTTAAAATTCACTGAAATATTGAAGTAATAAGTATAATTTGATTTGACACTGTTAATTTATCGATTTTCGCTAATTAACTGTCGATTAATAACTAGACATTGACGCGAAGTTAACATGAGAAAAAGCCTTCCGGAAACCGAAAATTACCATAATTCGAGATTTGACACTTGCAATGACAAATCACTGACAAGCTGTCACTTTGGTTCGTTCAGAAACCCAAACTACGTTTAATTATAGATTAACAACTTATTACGTAATTTTTTCGATGACGCGCGTTTCAGAAACCGGCTGTTAATTAATGAAGTTGGATTCCCAGAATGAGTCCTCCTCTACGACGGTACAGGTCGAGAGCTCCAGTGCGGAGAACGCAGAGCTAGGATGACATAACAACGTACACCATTCCGTAATGCAGCCTGGAGCAGCATGGGCCTAGCAGGTTGCAAGACAGTAAACAACGCCTGGAGCAGCCTGGGCTTAGCAGAGTGCAAGACAGTAATCAACGCCTGGAGCAACCTTGGCCTAGCGCGGTTCAAGAGAACAGTCTCCTCCTGGAGCAGAGTTATCAACGCCTTGAGCAGCCTGGGCCTAGCAGGGTGCAAGACGGTAATCAACGCCTGGAGCAGCTTGGGCCTAGCAGGGTGCAAAACAGTAATCAACGCCTGGAGCAACCTTGGCCTAGCGCGGTTCAAGAGAACGGTCTCCTCCTGGAGCAGCCTGGGCCTAGCAGGGTGCAAGACAGTAATCAACGCCTGGAGCAATCAATTAATAGGTGGTGTAAATACCCAATTATTGTTATTCGTTACAGGCTTGGATTCCCAGAATGAGTCCTCCTCTACGACGGTACAGGTCGAGAGCTCCAGTGCGGTAAACGCAGAGACAGAATGACATACGAACGTACACCATTTCGTGATGCAGCCTGGGCCTAGCAGGGTGCAAGACAGTAATCAACGCCTGGAGCAGCCTGGGCCTAGCAGAATACAAAAGAGAAATCAACGATGGTTTGAGGACGGGGGTCTTGGTGCTGGGTGGCCCATGTTGACTGGACGTCCACACTAAGCCCGGTGTAAATACAGAAAAGAGTAATCAACGCCTGGAGCAGCTTGGGCCTAGCAGGGTGCAAGACAGTAATCAACGCAAGTATTTTTTTTAAATAAAAGTAGCTTCAGTTACTCATTATAAATCAGCTATCTGCCAGTAAAAGACCACATTTAGTAAAAAGATGTTATATTGACAGTACAAAAGACATTCCAATTTTATATATTTCTATAAATACTTAATTTTATAGAATAGATAGATCTTAAGATATTCATGACCTCCTTTTTAATCCCACAAACTTGGACCCCGCACATGACCCCCCCGCCTGCACAGCTGAACGCGCCGTATGTGGTGATGGCCCCGCCTGCACATCCGAACGTGCAGCATATGATGATGCCCGGGGGCCTGAACAACTGAACGCGCCAAATATGAGTACCGACCTGCCAGCACAACTGAACGCGAAGACTATGAGGACCCCTTCGCCTGCACAGCTGAACGCGCGGACTATGAGCACCCCTTCGCCTGCACAGCTGAACTTGCGGGAAAGGAGGACCCACATGAATCTGTGGCCCGGTCGTTCTATGGCTCTTTGCTAATAATTGTTTTCGATGTTTTATTTGTTATTTTAACTTTGTTAGTGAAGTTTCTCAACGTAATTGGTTCAACAATATAAGTTCAAGTTTATGTTGCTTATGCTTGGTTTAGTTGGTTTTGTTTCGTGTGGATTGAACTATGGATTATGAAATGTGTGTGATATGTACTGTAATAGATGCAAGTGAATGTTAATAAGTACTGATTTAATTCATAGTTTGCTTGTTGGAGTTTTGTAATGAATAATTATTAACTTTCTGGTTTCGGATGCAATATTTATACATTAGCTTATAATTACGGTGTCGGTTTAATATAGCTATAATGTAATTGTTTTTTGTACATATTTTAATCTGAACTGAATATTCAAAATGGCGCCAATAAGATCTAAAAGAAGTGACATCTGGTACCATTTTGTAGAAACCACAGAGAAAGATCGTGCCAAATGTATTTATACTGCTCTTGTTATCTCAGTATAAAAAGTGGTTCTCTGGGGAATTTAAATCGTCACATGAAGAGTAAGCATCCAACAATTTCTATGAGCATTCAAAGACAACCTGCTGCTCTGTTCCTGATCCAGAAACCTTACCAGAACGAACTGTTCAGGAATTCAATAACCCAAATTTTTTAGCCACTGAACAGCAATCCAACGCTTCACAGACGGCGTCCGCTAAAAATACTATTGTACCAATTACTAACTACATACGGAAAACACCTTCGACACGAAAAGTTAAACAAATAGAACAGCAGTTAGTTAAGATGATGGCTAAAGGTCATCACGCGCTGCGTATGGTAGATGAACCAGAGTTTAAAATACTAATCGAACTGGTCTCACACTGCCCAGGTTACCAACTCCCGTCACGTACAACTTTGTCGAAAACTCTCATACCTAAATCCTATATCAAAGTTTTTGAAAGATTACAAATTGAAATCTTACAAGCACATGCTGTATGCTTACACTGAAAAAAATGCAGACCAACTAAGATCCATTTTCTCTTAGTTGGCAATAAAATGTTTGGAATAGTTATTTATTTAATTACTATACACAAGATAGCATAGTTGCCAGAACAAATTGATTTTATTTATATCGATCATTATGTACATGTACACTATAATCAACGGTCTTTGTTACATCATCTAAGATTTGTTTGATTTTACTTCTTCACTTTTCTGTATCAAATAATAATGTAAGTTCATGCTAACAAGCAACTTGTTAGCATTATTTATTTAATATCATAGTTTCTAACAACGAGTATGGTTGATTACATCACCTGCGTAGTTATATCAAACAAGAGAAATGATCGCATCTAATAACGCTTTGCTAAGTCAACAAAACGCAATGTTCCCACTCTCCCGTTCGTTCGTTTCCCTCCGCACTCCGCGCTCCGTCGCTCACTCATTCCTTTGCCGCCGCGCCGCCGACCGTTGACAACTTGTCAGAAGTTCAGAACTTGTGATAGCAGTTTATGTGACAATTTTGGATTATTATTTTTACTGGTGAGTGATTTAAACAACACTGAAGACATGGACGAAGTGGCTGAATTATTAAAGACATGGGAGCTCCCCGAACTCATCCCAAAATTTTCAGGTAGGTACCTATTAATATAAATCATGCAGTGACTAGATTTGTAAGTATAGGTGCCTAATTTGCAGACTGCACCATTGATTTTGAACGCTGAATAAAGGTACGCAGTGCAAAATTCATTCGCCGGTGGCGATTAAGTACAATTGTATATGTAGTTTCATCTTGGATATTGCGTAGGTACTTACATACTTAACTAAGTATCTACTATATCAGGCAGGCGACTTTGCGGTCTTGTTCTTGTAGGTAATTGTTTTGAAATTTATTAATTTCACAAGTTCCCGAAATATTTACACTGTTATACCTTTATAGAGCAGGCGATCAACATCCAAGCCTTATCAGCGTTGACCCCAGATGACGTCAAAGACATCATCCCTCAAACAGGGCCAAGGGTGCTGTTTATGAGGTGCTGGAGAGCTTGGAAGACAGAATTTTTAAGCATCACCAATATATCTTTACCGGTAAGTTTTTGTGGTTGATAAGTTTTGGTACCTATATAATAATATGCAGTTCCAAATAAATTATAATTATAGCTAAGTACATGATATTATTATAAAGTGGTAATATGTATGTGTTAAACTCCAAACTAGTATTTTGTATAGTTCAAAGTATTCGTTTACCTTTGTTTTATTGTAAATTTTACTTATGTTGTTCACTTAAATGCATAAATATTTCTAAACTATGACGACCTACTGACCAACATAACAACTCAGATAAGATGTTATAATTGTAATATACCTAATAATAGTAAGTGAGTAAATTATCTACTCCAGAGTCCAGTATAAAAATGTAAAATATTTATTTTACCCTATGGCACTCGCTGACCTTATTATTTCTTGTAGAATCTAGATTTATTGGATTTTGAATTTGGACGAGACCCTAAAAACGTATGTGTGGAGGAGAAAGAAAATGTGCCCACAAGTAATGTTGAAAATGTGCCCACAAGTAATGTTGAAAATTTTATAATTCTGGAAAGTACAGAAGTCCATCAAACAACTCAGAGTGAGGTATGTTTTTCAAACTGGTCACCAAATTGGTTAGGAAATGAACAACTTTCAGTAGGTATATTATAATGTAGGTATATTTATGTTTTTTAAAACAAAACAACTAAAATTACACAAATATTAAATGTGTAAAAAACTTATGAATCTATGCTAACAAAATATATTTGTTCATTTATAGAAAAGCAAAGTATGCATCAAATAGGAATACTCATTTAAAATCTATACCTACACATACTATTATACTTACTATCCTACTTTATTTATTATATTTATAATTATAAATTTAATATTACCTCTTATCTGTCTGTCTGTTACACTGTCATAACTAAACTGCTGAACCAAATATAAAAATTTGGCATGTAGGTAGATAGGTTCACTAAATTATTGATTTTTACTTTACTAATTCCACATGAATGAAATTACGGGTCAACATAGTAGTACATCATAGAAAAATTTAACTAGCATTTATTATCTTATGTAGGTAGGTAGTAGATACTAAACCTACCATTAAAAAAACTGTAATTATTGTAAAATAGCAAAACTCATTGAAGGTAATTTACTACAATCTTCTTAATTCATTATGAATTGTTAACTGTTTATTTCTCTGAATGAATTTACTAGGTGAAAATAGTTAGTATTACTGACCATTATTTCTTTTCATTATTTTTTTTTTATATTTTTTTTCAGCTACTTGAAAATATATTGCTGAAGTCACTTGAGACATCTTCACTGTTAATATATAAAGGTGGAACTCTAGATGGAGATGGTACCAGAAATTTATTGGCTTCCACAATTGCCAGAGAAATATTAAATGAACACACAAACTCACCAATTGTTGGACCAATATATTTTAAGTGGGCAAATTTGATAAAAGCACTCTTCCCTGGTGAAAGGACCACCACTTATTACATTCCTGCATGTACAACTGCCTCTGGCACGGTTCTTCAAGCGCGAGGTAAACTTGTACACCAGGTCTTAAATAAAAGAAGACGTTTACAGCAGTAAGGGGCTTTGACTACTAAAGGAAAGAGAAGAAGCAGGGAGGAAAGCCCTGCACCTACATCTTCATCATCTCCTAGACAATTGCCTGTTTTGCTTTGCGAAAGCAACACATTAGATGAAAATGTTGAAGATGATTTACAGTGGCTTCGAAATTCATCGGAACCCTGGAGCCTGGTGGAGATAAAATGGAAAAACACATACAGATATCGAATTAAGCATCTTCATGAAAATAATCAAACTTTGGAATCATATATGATCGAATACCCTGCACTAAAAAAACCGCAGGGTTATACACTGGTATGGTTTGCCATAATTGCCATGTAATATGAGCTATATTTTGTAAATTTTATTGTAATAATTATACTGTGATTTATTGATTTTTAGTTGAACATTGACTTTGAGGCAGGCTATGGAGACCAAACAAATAATTTGTTTGTTTACTTTCCAATGGGAAAAATTAAAATTTTGGAATTATTAAGAAAAAGAAAATCAAAAGACAACATTGGCCAGGAGCTAATCTCTCTAGCTGACTGTAAGTATATACTTAGTTCATTTAACCTATTATTACCTCATGCCTCATGGTACTAAAGGTAGTTATATAATTATTATATTTACATATTTTAACGTGCTTTCTCATAAAAATTGACTCTCTGGGAAATGAATTATCTACATTGTCTTTTTTTTTATTGCAGCATCTAAAGAAGAAGATAAAAATCTTGCAACATTTTTGGCAATTCCCCATCTACTGAATACGACAACTGTTAAACAGAAGAAAAAACAAAAAAAAGTGGAGCCTAGCTGCAGCTGGAAACCATCTAAGGCAGAAGCGCGGGATGCTTTCATCAAACATTTAAGATCTGACGCTGAAATCGGTCAGTCTATCGAAGTTAGACTAAAAACATTACAAAATAAAGGGGCAACATCACAGCCTTACATAATTATTGTTGGTGAGTCATTAAAGAATATACAAACATATTTAGTAGTTGTCAACAAATTGGTAATATATCACAGGGCCAATATTATGCTGTCGACACTTGTTATAAGGCCATTTGGGCTTTAAATGCGGAGTATGGTATTGACTCAAACGCAGTATGGTACTTCATACAGAGAGGCTTATACAAAATGACATCTCAGTTTGATCGAGGCTCAACTTCAGCTGAATCTCTCTTAACTGATTGTAATATGTAAAGTTTTTATGTGATACAAGAGTGTCTATTTATTTGTGATTGTCATTTTTTAATTTCAAGATATGAAAAAAGTCTAAATATATAAAATTACCTCTGTACTTATCTAGGTAGCATACCTAGTAATTAATAAATAAGTTGAAAATAAATGCTTTAATATAAAAGGGTTCCTACTCCAATTTATATATTTTTGACTACACTAAGACTGATTATATAATAATTAGGTACCTGATTAAAGAGTAGAAGTTGTTGTGCTTATTCTAAGCCTTAGATTAAGTTACATTGTTAATGTTTTTGATAACTTCATTTGAATTTTATTGTATTTGTTATTTACCATGGTGTCTTGTTTTGTATGCGGTATGCAATTGTTAAATATGAAAAGACTTAAATCTCACTTTGAGCTAATCCATAGTGCTGAGGAGTTACGAGTATACATATGTATGTGTAGAAGATGACTGTAATCGCCAATTTCAGTTGTTCAATTCTTTTAGGAGACATATCTTGCTGAAACATTTGTCTATAAACACTACAGACAATACCTTACAGCCATTTAGTATAAAAGAGCTAGAGTCTGACTATTCAACTGTAAATCCTGTTAGAGATCAGTCGCATCCAAGTGTTTCTAGTGACAGTAGTCACTTGACGACATCTCTACAACCTTCGTCATGTAAAGATATGGTTGAGAGCGCATTTTCAAATTTTGTTGCAAGTTTGTATGCCAATCAATCTTTACCGAGAAATGTTGTTCAAACTGTAATAAATGGATATAGTGAATTCATGGCAAAGCCTCTATCTTTAGCGATTGGGAAGCAACTTGAAATTTTGTCTTCAAATAACATAATTCCACAAAGCAGTCTAAAAACTGTCGTAAATGCAGTTGAGCCTCTGTTGACAAACCCTTTGACTAAATTTAATACTGAATATAAGCGATTAGAATATTTTCGAAACAAAAATACATATATTCAACCAGAAACGATAGTAGTAGGTGAAAGATTAGAAAGAGTGAAGCGAACAGGTATCAGTCGCATTTTACCAATAACCTGTGAACAACATTTTATACCACTCCGCAAAGTATTAAAATCATTTTTTTCACTTCAGAATGTTCTTTCTGAAACAATAGATTATATGCGTCGTCTCAATAGAGTAGATGATGATGTTGCTATAGAAAACTTCATTCAAGGGTCATTTTGGCGCAATAGGATGTATCAAAGCCAAGGTAAAATTGTTATTCCTTTATTTTTATTTTTTGATGACTACGAGATTGGAAATCCATTAGGTTCTCGAGCTGGACAACACAAGTTGGGTGCGGTTTACATATCTATTCCTTGTTTATCGCCATATCTTTCTTCAGCGCTTAACAACATATTTCTTCTTCTTCTCTTTCACTCATCAGATAGAGTAGTATTTGGCAATAATGTTATCTTTAACTGTGTGATTGAGGAACTTAACTATCTGAGTAAAAATGGGATTGAATTTAATCTTCCTGATTTTACAGGCGTCGTTCACTTTGAACTTGGATTGATCTTAGGAGATAATTTGGGTATACATGCTATATCAGGTTTTGTTGAAAGTTTCTCTGCAAATTTTTCTTGCAGAGTATGTAAAGTTCCAAAACAAGTTATGAAAACGCAATGTTTGGAAAACAAAGAGTTATTACGTACTTTATCTGATTACGAATCAGACCTTCGTCTCGGTAATCCTTCAGAGACAGGTATTAAAGAAAAATGTGTTTGGTTTGGTGTAAAAGATTTCGATTTATTCAATCAGATAGGTGTCGACTGCATGCATGATATTTTAGGTGTTGCTAAGTATGTGATGCAATTTGTACTTCTTCAGTACTTAAGATATTTCAAATATTTTTCATTGTCTGAACTCAATAACAGAATTCACAACTTCGAGTATGGTCCGGACTGTAGAAATCAGCCATGTACTTTGGCTATGGATCGTTTAGTTCACGGAAATGTGCGTATGACAGCGTCTGAGATGCTACTTTTTTGCGATATTTTGGTTTATTAGTGGGAGAGTACGTACCTAGAGATGATGAAACATGGAAATTGTATAAAAAACTAAAAATAGTATTGGATATAGTTTTATCTACAGCTTTTCCCGAAGGAACTGAACAATTGTTACAGACCGCAGTATTGGAGCTTAACACTATGTATTTATCACTTACCAAAGATTCATTGAAACCAAAGTTCCATAATTTAGTTCACTACCCTGCTCTAGAAAAATATGGGCCTATCGTTTCCTTGTGGTCAATGCGATTTGAAGCCAAACATCGAACATTTAAAATGGCTTCGAATGCTTCATGTAACAGAAGGAACATAACATTAACTTTGGCTATGAAACATCAATTACAATTAAACAAACTTTTTTTAAAAGGCATATTGCCTGTTACTCTCGGTACTGGTCCTGTTTCTCGTGTAAGTCTTGCTGAATCTTCTGATGAACAATTCATACGATCTAGTTTACGATTATGTCAAAGTAAGTCACTTGTACAAGTTACTTGGGCTACCGTGTCTACTACAAAATATGTCAAAGGTACTATTTTAGTTTATAGCACCAGCTCTGATGATTCACTGCCTGTTTTTTTTAAAGTGCAACATATTTTCTGCTATAATTCAAATAGTCTGATTCTAATGGGACAATTATTGCAAACATTTGAATTTGATGAACATTTTTTTGCTTATGAAGTTAAAGAAACAGAAGCAAAGGAAAATGTTGTCAAATTTCATAAGTTTTTGTCGCATCCTATACCGTGCAATATAAATATTCTGAGCAATGGAAAAAAATATGTTACTCTAAGATGCGCATTATAATTAATGTAAGTATTTTGTGTAAGTAGAGATATGCGCATTATAATTATTAATGTAAGTATTTTGTGTAAGTAGAGATGGGCGTTGTTGTTATTTTTCATCATCAATGCGCAACGTTGGTTCGTTATGGGGGTTCCCTCAACGTTACCCGCGAAATTAAAATTTTCTTAGATTTTTGCAAATTATAGCTTTTGAATCTTGCGGGTAACATTAAAAGAACCACCATAGCGTCCCGTGTTGTCAACATCGTAGTTGTTAAGAGAATAAAGATTTTTACTTAATTAAACTAAAATTAAGAACGACTTCCTATAAATGTAAGGTTTTTTTCGTAAATAAAGCTAAAATTCAAAATCAAATATTGTTGTTTGATTGCTATACTTACCCTTTAGTAGGTAGGTACCTATTTGCATGTTAGATATTTTTTATAGGTACACACATCAAAAGTGTCTAGGGATCAACATCCCTAATCAATGTTAGGGATGTTGATCCCTAGACACTTTTGATGTGTGTATATTTATAATATTAATATTATATAACTAAGTAACTTTACTGCAATAATTATGGTTGAGTACCTACTGATATTTGTTTCAACTAAAATCTTGCATCAAATAACCGTCCTAAACTAATTAATGCAACTAACCTCGTATTCAATGTAAACATGAACCGTTGTCATCTTAACTAGGTAAGTACCTGTATTCGTTAATCCAAGTTAGTGTCTTTTGCTTATAATAAATTTTAAAGCATAAAACATAGCTACTTTAACAGTCGAGACCCATTCTTAGATTTAAGCCGGTTTAGATGTTAAAATGGGTCCCGACTGTTAAAGTAGCTATGTTTTATGCTTTAAAATTTATTATAAGCAAAAGACACTAACTTGGATTAACGAATACAGGTACCTAGTTAAGATGACAACGGTTCATGTTTACATTGAATACGAGGTTAGTTGCATTAATTAGTTTAGGACGGTTATTTGAAGCAAGATTTTAGTTGAAACAAATAACAGTAGGTACTCAACCATAATTATTGCAGTAAAGTTACTTAGTTGATCAGCACAAGACACTAAATTGAATTAAGGAATACAGGTGGTTTAGATGACAACGGCTCATGTCTACGATAAATATGAAGTTAGTTGAATTAATTAGTTTATCATAGTTACTTGATGCAAGATCTTAGTTGAATCTACAAGTTAAGTTTGTTGATCTGATAACGTTTCATAGTCGTTCCGTGCAAGATCTTAGTTGAATCTACAAGTTAAGTGTGTTGATCTGATAACGTTTCACAGTCGTATCGTGCAAGATCTTAGTTGAATCTACAAGTTAAGTTTGTTGATCTGATAACGTTTCACAGTCGTTCCGTGCAAGATCTTAGTTGAATCTACAAGTTAAGTGTGTTGATCTGATAACGTTTCACAGTCGTTCCGTGCAAGATCTTAGTTGAATCTACAAGTTAAGTGTGTTGATCTGATAACGTTTCATAGTCGTTCCGTGCAAGATCTTAGTTGAATCTACAAGTTAAGTGTGTTGATTTGATAACGTTTCACAGTCGTTCCGTGCAAGATCTTAGTTGAATCTACAAGTTAAGTGTGTTGATCTGATAACGTTTCATAGTCGTTCCGTGCAAGATCTTAGTTGAATCTACAAGTTAAGTGTGTTGATCTGATAACGTTTCACAGTCGTTCCGTGCAAGATCTTAGTTGAATAATTTAACAAAGTTCTCGTAGCTTCAGCAGTCAAGATCTTGTTAGGCTCGTATGGAGTCATGATGTGTGTTCACAATAAACAAGATGTTTGTTAAAGCAGACACTTTTTTTTGCAGTGTAGGCACAAACGGTTGGAATTCCAGTACCAATGAGGGCTACATAGCCGTTACAGCTCATTTTATTAACACAACCTCAAAATTATGTTCAGTTTTGCTTGGATGCATAAATTACAATGAAAGACACACAAACTCTAATTTGGTCGCATTTGTATCTCGTATTTGAATTCTCTCCCAGAGCGGGGGCCGGGGGGATGCAGCAGTGCTTTCGATGTGAGAGTACCTATACCTCGTAACTCAATCCTCTCCAGAGTGGGGGCAGAGGGGATGCAGCATTGCTTTTGATGTGCGAGTGTACCTCGCATTTCAACCCTCTATCTGAATGCGGGCTTTCTATCGATCCACTGCGCCCTTCTCTCGACTACACTATACCTATATCAATTAATACGATATCAATTTCGTTTTTCCGGCGTTCGTTACCATATATGGTAGCGAACACGGACTGCGCTGAGGTTGGAGGAGGCAGGGGTGCCGCAGTGCTTTCGATGTGCCAATCTTCCCGTTTATTTAACCCCTTCCGCAACGAGAGAGTCCTACCCATCGACCGTTGAATATGCGTCACATAAATTGCATCTATTGATACAATCATTTTGATGTCTAACAATACTTTTGTCGCTTGATGCTCTATGTTTATCTTTTTTTTTTAAATAAACATTTAATGCATTTCATAATACTCTTGGTTTTTTTGCCCAAGTCCCAAAACTAAACAAAATAAAAATCGTTAGTGACCCGTCGAAAATTTCTAAATCGATCATTTGGCCCGACTGTCAAAAAAGTTCAGCAGCCATGATCTAGACTCTATTTTATTATTAATATTTTTATATTCGAAAGCCTACTTCCAAAAAATCCGCTTTTCAGTAACGACACCCTATTCTAAGACTCACAAAGATCAAGAAAATAAACATCCAATAATTCTTCCACACATAGACCGTTCTATAGAAGCCCACAACTTGACAAGAAACATCATAAAAAAAATGTAATATGTTTACTTTCATATTACCAGAAGTATAATTGGCCCTAATATGAACCATAATGAATAAGAATCTCACCTTTTCTTTCCTGACCGCTTGACGTAAAATGCCAGCAATGCTGACGTCACACCTTTTAAAAACACTTTGGAGGTCCCCTCTCCGTCATATATTATTTTAAAATGTTTAATCTACTACCTAATAAAAAACTACTTCAAGTATGAATGAATTGTCCTTTCAGTACCGCGCCACCACAAAACATCTCAGGAACAGTAGTCATTTTGGACGACGAAGAAGATGATGTCGATATTGTAGTAGAAAAAGCCATCTGCGACGACAAAGCTCCAGACCCGGCGCTCTTCAAAGACCTAATGCCTAAAAAAGACAAAAAAAAATGAAAAACGTCGCGTACAACAGATAAATGCTCGATCAAAATCGAAGACACCAAACAAGAACCCGTAGATAATCTTATACGAGTACCGAAAGAGTCATTGAGCCCAAAAGTTGAAGCCACAGATGAAACTACTCCTACAAACTCTAATAATCAGGATTTGCTCAAAACCGGTTCAGTTGGTAATGAAAACAGCACATCTCAGGTTGATGCGCAGCCCATGTTGCCCTTGGTTCCTCTTTCAAATTCTCCACGGGTGTTGGAAGTGATTAACCTAGTTGATAATGATGACGACGAGGAAGAAGATGAAGGTAGCAGTGCCTTGACGCTGGCAACATCATTTATTTTATTTTTTCTCATTTTTTAGATTCTTCACATGACCAGAGGGCTGGCCTTTTCTTAGGCCAAAGAATCAGCATTGCCATACAACGCGAACGTGGCAATGCTGTCAGCCTTTTGGGCACTTGCCCCATTGACAGCGGCGCGGACGAATTTGTTGATGACCTATGAGGTTCTTCTTTTATGCAGTGTTGACGTTTTAGCGTCTTTGTCGCTAGATCTAGCGGATTTTGGATGTGCTTAGCGACTTTTTTATTCGATCTAGCGACTAAAATAAATTTAGTGACTTTTAGCGACTTTTTGTATGCAGCGCTGACTATCAATACCAACCTCCAGTAGTGTACTGAAATTAAAATAAGAAGCGATCTTTTCTAAAATACAGAAATATTTTAGTACAAATTTAAATGTAGTTACTAGCAACACTACGATTGATACACTTGCTATTGGTTTTTCGGGAAATCCCGTACCAGAATGACGTTCGATCTTGAGGTTCAATCGATTTGATGCCTCTCACTCTATCAAACGATCCATATATCGCTTTCTTTCTCTTTCTTTTCATTCATTCATCATTCACCACCGTTTAGAGCAAGGAAAGAATAACCAGTTTCTATGTTACGTTTTCGCAAAACAAACCTGTTTTTTTTTTCAAAGTGTAAATAGTGTCTTTGTTCAATTGACGTAATTTTGTACAGAATCTTGTAATTGTGGAAATGGAAATTCCTTGAAAAAAGAAGACTTATGCTCAAAAGTATAGACCAGAATGGGAACAACAAGAAGAGTTCAAAATGTGGTTAAAACCTGATATGACTGATCCAACTAAGCCTTTTGTTCGTTTTGTCACAGTGAACTATTCGCAAAATTAAATGATCTAAGGAAACACGCCGGTACAAAAAAACACAAACAAAAATGTGAAGCGATTTAAAAAAATCAGCAAATATGTTTTACTCCAGCTCCTAAAGTGAATAGAGGTACCCAAAAAGCCAAAGGTAAGCTTTGTTTATTTATAACGGAACACACTGCAATTTGTCAAATGGAATCATCATGCCATCTTACAGAATTGTGCAAAGATGTGTTCGCAGATTAAAAATGTGCTGACATAAAAATGCATAGGACGAAGTGCACTCAGATTATCAACCAAGTACTAGCACCACATTTTAGAGAAAACCTTGTCAAAGATATTGGCAACCAAAAATATAGCCTTATTTTTGATGAATCTACAGACGTTAGTGTGACCAAATTATGGGCGTAATCGTGAGATATTTCAGTGTGACACAAAATTCTGTTGTATCTGCTTTTCTGTCGCTGGAGCCTGTAGAGCGAGCTGATGCTAACGGCCTTGTCTCATCATTAGTAAATTGTGTACAATCACATAATATACCGCTCCAAAATTTGGTTGGGATTGGGACTGATAACGCTGCAGTAATGACAGGGTGTCACAACAGCGTGTACGAAATACTCAAAAGGCAATACAATCTACCCAATTTAATCCTAATAAGATGCATCTGTCATTCCCTACAATTAGCCGTCAGTCACGCGTCTCAGCACTCTATTCCACAACATATTGAATTTATGATAAGAGAAACCTATAAGTGGTTTTCAACCTCATCAAAGCGCCAGCATGAGTACAAGGAGCTATACAGCCTAATTAACTGCGGCGACGAACCTCTTAAAATTCTCAAAGTTTGTGACACCCGCTGGCTGTCTATAGAACCAACTGTTGTCAGAATTTTGAAACAGTGCGAAGAGTTTAAGTTACATTTTTCACTAACTAAAGATAAATGCCACACTGCAGATTTATTGAGTGGAATGTACTGAGACGAAGCTAATCGCTTACATTTCATATACCTGAAAAGTATTCTAAATGATGTGCAAACGGGAATCAAGATCATCGAAGGAGAGAACACAGATCCTGTCAAATTATTATTCTCGTTGATGAATTTATTTCGATCAGTTTGTAACAGGATATAGATACCGAACTCCGCAACAACTGAAAAAGATTATTTGACCCTTGAAATTGACAACCATCTAAGCCCAGTACCTCATCTGGGATACATGTTTGAGTCTCACGTTGCTAAAGCCAATTTACCATCCCAAACAGTTGCAGCAGTTAGAAAAAGATGTATTGATTTAACCGTGCGTTTGTCAAAAGAAATACAAAATCGTTTACCCAGTATTTACATGACCTTACAAAAAATGACACAATTATCTGTAGATAACACTTTAAAACAGTTAAAAGATAACTCAATCGCTGAACTCGCTGTGGAATTAGGTTTTGAAGAGGAAAAAATTGAAAACATTTTAAAACAATGGCACAGTATTCATTTTGTGAAATGGGACATCATGACCGCAGATACTGTACAATTTCGGGCTCATGTATTAAAATACAAGGACGCTGCAGGTTCAATACTTACAAAGACAGCAGATTTAGCCATCACAGTCCTGTCGTTGCCACATTCCAATGCAGAAGTGGAACGAATGTTCAGTCAAATGAATATTATAAAGAACAAACTGAGGAACAGACTGGCTTCAACCACATTAAACTCCATACTTCTTATAAGGAATCAGTTAAAGATTTTAAAACAAAATTGCCATAGCTAGTCTTGCCAGATGATGTCCTGACCAAAATCACTAAAACGATTAACAAACCAAGTGCTTCTACAGTGGAACCATCAACTTCTGCTGCTTTAGCGCCATTAGAAGTTGTCGAAGTCGAAAATGACGCAATTGATGACGAAATTTTTGCTTGTTTAAACCTGATTTATTGATTATTATGATTAAATGCATGATTATATAAACTTGCTTTTATTTACACCATATTTTGTTACCATGGAATATTTTGAAATATTTAGCGACTTCTAGCGGATTTTTAAGGCATTTTTTTTCAAAATCTAGGGACTATTGCATCGCGGTCTGGGGACTTTTTTTCCTAAGCGGCAACACTGCCTTTCTGTCTTTTTTATAAATTATTCATATTTTATAATTACTCTTAAGTTTTATGTTTAGGTTAATTATTGTATATTATTTTCAAATGTTTAATCTACTACCTAATAAAAAACTCCTTCAAGTATGAATTAATTGTCCTTTCAGTACCGCGCCACCACAAAACATCTCAGGAACAGTAGTCATTTTGGACGACGAAGATGATGTCGATATTGTAGTAGAAAAAGCCATCTGCGACGACAAAGCTCCAACCCGGCGCTCTTCAAAGACCTAATGCCTAAAAAAGACAAAAAAAAATGAAAAACGTCGCGTACAACAGATAAATGCTCGATCAAAATCGAAGACACCAAACAAGAACCCGTAGATAATCTTATACGAGCACCGAAAGAGTCATTGAGCCCAAAAGTTGAAGCCACAGATGAAACTACTCCTACAAACTCTAATAATCAGGATTTGCTCAAAACCGGTTCAGTTGGTAATGAAAACGGTACATCTCAGGTTGATGCGCAGCCCAAGTTGCCCTTGGTCCCTATTTCAAATTCTCCACGAGTGTTGGAAGTGATTAACCTAATTGATAATGATGACGACGAGGAAGAAGATGAAGGTAGCAGTGCCTTGACGCTGGCAACATCGAATATAGAAGATTAAACGGATGAAACAACAGATTTAGAAAGTGCAACACCGAGTAGTAATCTAAATGAAAATGGGAAAAGAAGTTTGGAAGATGATTTAACGATTCCACCGTGTAAGAAGGTAAAACCAGGTGATGATAATATTGATTCATTGTAACTTATCTATACTACTCGTAATATTATAAAGAGGTAACATTTGTTCGTAAGTTTGTATGTAAAACACAAACAAAAATGTGAAGCGATTTCAAAAAATCAGCAAATATGTTTTACTCCAGCTCCTAAAGTGAATAGAGGTACCCAAAAAGCCAAAGGTAAGCTTTGTTTATTTATAACGGAACACACTGCAATTTGTCAAATAGAATCATCATGCCATCTTACAGAATTGTGCAAAGATGTGTTCGCAGATTAAAAATGTGCTGACATAAAAATGCATAGGACGAAGTGCACTCAGATTATCAACCAAGTACTAGCACCACATTTTAGAGAAAACCTTGTCAAAGATATTGGCAACCAAAAATATAGCCTTATTTTTGATGAATCTACAGACGTTAGTGTGACCAAATTCATGGGCGTAATCGTGAGATATTTCAGTGTGACACAAAATTCTGTTGTATCTGCTTTTCTGTCGCTGGAGCCTGTAGAGCGAGCTGATGCTAACGGTCTTGTCTCATCATTAGTAAATTGTGTACAATCACATAATATACCGCTCCAAAATTTGGTTGGGATTGGGACTGATAACGCTGCAGTAATGACAGGGTGTCACAACAGCGTATACGAAATACTCAAAAGGCAATACAATCTACCCAATTTAATCCTAATAAGATGCATCTGTCATTCCCTACAATTAGCCGTCAGTCACGCGTCTCAGCACTCTATTCCACAACATATTGAATTTATAATAAGAGAAACCTATAAGTGGTTCTCAACCTCATCAAAGCGCCAGCATGAGTACAAGGAGCCATACAGCCTAATTAACTGCGGCGACGAACCTCTTAAAATTCTCAAAGTTTGTGACACCCGCTGGCTGTCTATAGAACCAACTGTTGTCAGAATTTTGAAACAGTGGGAAGAGTTTAAGTTACATTTTTCACTAACTAAAGATAAATGCCACACTGCAGATTTATTGAGTGGAATGTACTGAGACGAAGCTAATCGCTTACATTTCATATACCTGAAAAGTATTCTAAATGATGTGCAAACGGGAATCAAGATCATCGAAGGAGAGAACACAGATCCTGTCAAATTATTATTCTCGTTGATGAATTTATTTCGATCAGTTTGTAACAGGATATAGATACCGAACTCCGCAACAACTGAAAAAGATTATTTGACCCTTGAAATTGACAACCATCTAAGCCCAGTACCTCATCTGGGATACATGTTTGAGTCTCACGTTGCTAAAGCCAATTTACCATCCCAAACAGTTGCAGCAGTTAGAAAAAGATGTATTGATTTAACCGTGCGTTTGTCAAAAGAAATTCAAAATCGTTTACCCAGTAATTACATGACCTTACAAAAAATGACACAATTATCTGTAGATAACACTTTAAAACAGTTAAAAGATAACTCAATCGCTGAACTCGCTGTGGAATTAGGTTTTGAAGAGGAAAAAATTGAAAACATTTTAAAACAATGGCACAGTATTCATTTTGTGAAATGGGACATCATGACCGCAGATACTGTACAATTTCGGGCTCATGTATTAAAATACAAGGACGCTGCAGGTTCAATACTTACAAAGACAGCAGATTTAGCCATCACAGTCCTGTCGTTGCCACATTCCAATGCAGAAGTGGAACGAATGTTCAGTCAAATGAATATTATAAAGAACAAACTGAGGAACAGACTGGCTTCAACCACATTAAACTCCATACTTCTTATAAGGAATCAGTTAAAGATTTTAAAACAAAATTGCCATAGCTAGTCTTGCCAGATGATGTCCTGACCAAAATCACTAAAACGATTAACAAACCAAGTGCTTCTACAGTGGAACCATCAACTTCTGCTGCTTTAGCGCCATTAGAAGTTGTCGAAGTCGAAAATGACGCAATAGATGACGAAATTTTTGCTTGTTTAAACCTGATTTATTGATTATTATGATTAAATGCATGATTATATAAACTTGCTTTTATTTACACCATATTTTGTTACCATGGAATATTTTGAAATATTTAGCGACTTCTAGCGGATTTTTAAGGCATTTTTTTTCAAAATCTAGGGACTATTGCATCGCGGTCTGGGGACTTTTTTTCCTAAGCGGCAACACTGCCTTTCTGTCTTTTTTATAAATTATTCATATTTTATAATTACTCTTAAGTTTTATGTTTAGGTTAATTATTGTATATTATTTTCAAATGTTTAATCTACTACCTAATAAAAAACTCCTTCAAGTATGAATTAATTGTCCTTTCAGTACCGCGCCACCACAAAACATCTCAGGAACAGTAGTCATTTTGGACGACGAAGATGATGTCGATATTGTAGTAGAAAAAGCCATCTGCGACGACAAAGCTCCAGACCCGGCGCTCTTCAAAGACCTAATGCCTAAAAAAGACAAAAAAAAATGAAAAACGTCGCGTACAACAGATAAATGCTCGATCAAAATCGAAGACACCAAACAAGAACCCGTAGATAATCTTATACGAGTACCGAAAGAGTCATTGAGCCCAAAAGTTGAAGCCACAGATGAAACTACTCCTACAAACTCTAATAATCAGGATTTGCTCAAAACCGGTTCAGTTGGTAATGAAAACGGTACATCTCAGGTTGATGCGCAGCCCAAGTTGCCCTTGGTCCCTATTTCAAATTCTCCACGAGTGTTGGAAGTGATTAACCTAATTGATAATGATGACGACGAGGAAGAAGATGAAGGTAGCAGTGCCTTGACGCTGGCAACATCGAATATAGAAGATTAAACGGATGAAACAACAGATTTAGAAAGTGCAACACCGAGTAGTAATCTAAATGAAAATGGGAAAAGAAGTTTGGAAGATGATTTAACGATTCCACCGTGTAAGAAGGTAAAACCAGGTGATGATAATATTGATTCATTGTAACTTATCTATACTACTCGTAATATTATAAAGAGGTAACATTTGTTCGTAAGTTTGTATGTAAAACACAAACAAAAATGTGAAGCGATTTCAAAAAATCAGCAAATATGTTTTACTCCAGCTCCTAAAGTGAATAGAGGTACCCAAAAAGCCAAAGGTAAGCTTTGTTTATTTATAACGGAACACACTGCAATTTGTCAAATAGAATCATCATGCCATCTTACAGAATTGTGCAAAGATGTGTTCGCAGATTAAAAATGTGCTGACATAAAAATGCATAGGACGAAGTGCACTCAGATTATCAACCAAGTACTAGCACCACATTTTAGAGAAAACCTTGTCAAAGATATTGGCAACCAAAAATATAGCCTTATTTTTGATGAATCTACAGACGTTAGTGTGACCAAATTCATGGGCGTAATCGTGAGATATTTCAGTGTGACACAAAATTCTGTTGTATCTGCTTTTCTGTCGCTGGAGCCTGTAGAGCGAGCTGATGCTAACGGTCTTGTCTCATCATTAGTAAATTGTGTACAATCACATAATATACCGCTCCAAAATTTGGTTGGGATTGGGACTGATAACGCTGCAGTAATGACAGGGTGTCACAACAGCGTATACGAAATACTCAAAAGGCAATACAATCTACCCAATTTAATCCTAATAAGATGCATCTGTCATTCCCTACAATTAGCCGTCAGTCACGCGTCTCAGCACTCTATTCCACAACATATTGAATTTATGATAAGAGAAACCTATAAGTGGTTTTCAACCTCATCAAAGCGCCAGCATGAGTACAAGGAGCCATACAGCCTAATTAACTGCGGCGACGAACCTCTTAAAATTCTCAAAGTTTGTGACACCCGCTGGCTGTCTATAGAACCAACTGTTGTCAGAATTTTGAAACAGTGGGAAGAGTTTAAGTTACATTTTTCACTAACTAAAGATAAATGCCACACTGCAGATTTATTGAGTGGAATGTACTGAGACGAAGCTAATCGCTTACATTTCATATACCTGAAAAGTATTCTAAATGATGTGCAAACGGGAATCAAGATCATCGAAGGAGAGAACACAGATCCTGTCAAATTATTATTCTCGTTGATGAATTTATTTCGATCAGTTTGTAACAGGATATAGATACCGAACTCCGCAACAACTGAAAAAGATTATTTGACCCTTGAAATTGACAACCATCTAAGCCCAGTACCTCATCTGGGATACATGTTTGAGTCTCACGTTGCTAAAGCCAATTTACCATCCCAAACAGTTGCAGCAGTTAGAAAAAGATGTATTGATTTAACCGTGCGTTTGTCAAAAGAAATTCAAAATCGTTTACCCAGTAATTACATGACCTTACAAAAAATGACACAATTATCTGTAGATAACACTTTAAAACAGTTAAAAGATAACTCAATCGCTGAACTCGCTGTGGAATTAGGTTTTGAAGAGGAAAAAATTGAAAACATTTTAAAACAATGGCACAGTATTCATTTTGTGAAATGGGACATCATGACCGCAGATACTGTACAATTTCGGGCTCATGTATTAAAATACAAGGACGCTGCAGGTTCAATACTTACAAAGACAGCAGATTTAGCCATCACAGTCCTGTCGTTGCCACATTCCAATGCAGAAGTGGAACGAATGTTCAGTCAAATGAATATTATAAAGAACAAACTGAGGAACAGACTGGCTTCAACCACATTAAACTCCATACTTCTTATAAGGAATCAGTTAAAGATTTTAAAACAAAATTGCCATAGCTAGTCTTGCCAGATGATGTCCTGACCAAAATCACTAAAACGATTAACAAACCAAGTGCTTCTACAGTGGAACCATCAACTTCTGCTGCTTTAGCGCCATTAGAAGTTGTCGAAGTCGAAAATGACGCAATAGATGACGAAATTTTTGCTTGTTTAAACCTGATTTATTGATTATTATGATTAAATGCATGATTATATAAACTTGCTTTTATTTACACCATATTTTGTTACCATGGAATATTTTGAAATATTTAGCGACTTCTAGCGGATTTTTAAGGCATTTTTTTTTCAAAATCTAGGGACTATTGCATCGCGGTCTGGGGACTTTTTTTCCTAAGCGGCAACACTGCCTTTCTGTCTTTTTTATAAATTATTCATATTTTATAATTACTCTTAAGTTTTATGTTTAGGTTAATTATTGTATATTATTTTCAAATGTTTAATCTACTACCTAATAAAAAACTCCTTCAAGTATGAATTAATTGTCCTTTCAGTACCGCGCCACCACAAAACATCTCAGGAACAGTAGTCATTTTGGACGACGAAGATGATGTCGATATTGTAGTAGAAAAAGCCATCTGCGACGACAAAGCTCCAGACCCGGCGCTCTTCAAAGACCTAATGCCTAAAAAAGACAAAAAAAAATGAAAAACGTCGCGTACAACAGATAAATGCTCGATCAAAATCGAAGACACCAAACAAGAACCCGTAGATAATCTTATACGAGTACCGAAAGAGTCATTGAGCCCAAAAGTTGAAGCCACAGATGAAACTACTCCTACAAACTCTAATAATCAGGATTTGCTCAAAACCGGTTCAGTTGGTAATGAAAACGGTACATCTCAGGTTGATGCGCAGCCCAAGTTGCCCTTGGTCCCTATTTCAAATTCTCCACGAGTGTTGGAAGTGATTAACCTAATTGATAATGATGACGACGAGGAAGAAGATGAAGGTAGCAGTGCCTTGACGCTGGCAACATCGAATATAGAAGATTAAACGGATGAAACAACAGAGTAGTAATCTAAATGAAAATGGGAAAAGAAGTTTGGAAGATGATTTAACGATTCCACCGTGTAAGAAGGTAAAACCAGGTGATGATAATATTGATTCATTGTAACTTATCTATACTACTCGTAATATTATAAAGAGGTAACATTTGTTCGTAAGTTTGTATGTAAAACACAAACAAAAATGTGAAGCGATTTCAAAAAATCAGCAAATATGTTTTACTCCAGCTCCTAAAGTGAATAGAGGTACCCAAAAAGCCAAAGGTAAGCTTTGTTTATTTATAACGGAACACACTGCAATTTGTCAAATAGAATCATCATGCCATCTTACAGAATTGTGCAAAGATGTGTTCGCAGATTAAAAATGTGCTGACATAAAAATGCATAGGACGAAGTGCACTCAGATTATCAACCAAGTACTAGCACCACATTTTAGAGAAAACCTTGTCAAAGATATTGGCAACCAAAAATATAGCCTTATTTTTGATGAATCTACAGACGTTAGTGTGACCAAATTCATGGGCGTAATCGTGAGATATTTCAGTGTGACACAAAATTCTGTTGTATCTGCTTTTCTGTCGCTGGAGCCTGTAGAGCGAGCTGATGCTAACGGTCTTGTCCCATCATTAGTAAATTGTGTACAATCACATAATATACCGCTCCAAAATTTGGTTGGGATTGGGACTGATAACGCTGCAGTAATGACAGGGTGTCACAACAGCGTCTACGAAATACTCAAAAGGCAATACAATCTACCCAATTTAATCCTAATAAGATGCATCTGTCATTCCCTACAATTAGCCGTCAGTCACGCGTCTCAGCACTCTATTCCACAACATATTGAATTTATGATAAGAGAAACCTATAAGTGGTTTTCAACCTCATCAAAGCGCCAGCATGAGTACAAGGAGCCATACAGCCTAATTAACTGCGGCGACGAACCTCTTAAAATTCTCAAAGTTTGTGACACCCGCTGGCTGTCTATAGAACCAACTGTTGTCAGAATTTTGAAACAGTGGGAAGAGTTTAAGTTACATTTTTCACTAACTAAAGATAAATGCCACACTGCAGATTTATTGAGTGGAATGTACTGAGACGAAGCTAATCGCTTACATTTCATATACCTGAAAAGTATTCTAAATGATGTGCAAACGGGAATCAAGATCATCGAAGGAGAGAACACAGATCCTGTCAAATTATTATTCTCGTTGATGAATTTATTTCGATCAGTTTGTAACAGGATATAGATACCGAACTCCGCAACAACTGAAAAAGATTATTTGACCCTTGAAATTGACAACCATCTAAGCCCAGTACCTCATCTGGGATACATGTTTGAGTCTCACGTTGCTAAAGCCAATTTACCATCCCAAACAGTTGCAGCAGTTAGAAAAAGATGTATTGATTTAACCGTGCGTTTGTCAAAAGAAATTCAAAATCGTTTACCCAGTAATTACATGACCTTACAAAAAATGACACAATTATCTGTAGATAACACTTTAAAACAGTTAAAAGATAACTCAATCGCTGAACTCGCTGTGGAATTAGGTTTTGAAGAGGAAAAAATTGAAAACATTTTAAAACAATGGCACAGTATTCATTTTGTGAAATGGGACATCATGACCGCAGATACTGTACAATTTCGGGCTCATGTATTAAAATACAAGGACGCTGCAGGTTCAATACTTACAAAGACAGCAGATTTAGCCATCACAGTCCTGTCGTTGCCACATTTCAATGCAGAAGTGGAACGAATGTTCAGTCAAATGAATATTATAAAGAACAAACTGAGGAACAGACTGGCTTCAACCACATTAAACTCCATACTTCTTATAAGGAATCAGTTAAAGATTTTAAAACAAAATTGCCATAGCTAGTCTTGCCAGATGATGTCCTGACCAAAATCACTAAAACGATTAACAAACCAAGTGCTTCTACAGTGGAACCATCAACTTCTGCTGCTTTAGCGCCATTAGAAGTTGTCGAAGTCGAAAATGACGCAATAGATGACGAAATTTTTGCTTGTTTAAACCTGATTTATTGATTATTATGATTAAATGCATGATTATATAAACTTGCTTTTATTTACACCATATTTTGTTACCATGGAATATTTTGAAATATTTAGCGACTTCTAGCGGATTTTTAAGGCATTTTTTTTTCAAAATCTAGGGACTATTGCATCGCGGTCTGGGGACTTTTTTTCCTAAGCGGCAACACTGCCTTTCTGTCTTTTTTATAAATTATTCATATTTTATAATTACTCTTAAGTTTTATGTTTAGGTTAATTATTGTATATTATTTTCAAATGTTTAATCTACTACCTAATAAAAAACTCCTTCAAGTATGAATTAATTGTCCTTTCAGTACCGCGCCACCACAAAACATCTCAGGAACAGTAGTCATTTTGGACGACGAAGATGATGTCGATATTGTAGTAGAAAAAGCCATCTGCGACGACAAAGCTCCAGACCCGGCGCTCTTCAAAGACCTAATGCCTAAAAAAGACAAAAAAAAATGAAAAACGTCGCGTACAACAGATAAATGCTCGATCAAAATCGAAGACACCAAACAAGAACCCGTAGATAATCTTATACGAGTACCGAAAGAGTCATTGAGCCCAAAAGTTGAAGCCACAGATGAAACTACTCCTACAAACTCTAATAATCAGGATTTGCTCAAAACCGGTTCAGTTGGTAATGAAAACGGTACATCTCAGGTTGATGCGCAGCCCAAGTTGCCCTTGGTCCCTATTTCAAATTCTCCACGAGTGTTGGAAGTGATTAACCTAATTGATAATGATGACGACGAGGAAGAAGATGAAGGTAGCAGTGCCTTGACGCTGGCAACATCGAATATAGAAGATTAAACGGATGAAACAACAGATTTAGAAAGTGCAACACCGAGTAGTAATCTAAATGAAAATGGGAAAAGAAGTTTGGAAGATGATTTAACGATTCCACCGTGTAAGAAGGTAAAACCAGGTGATGATAATATTGATTCATTGTAACTTATCTATACTACTCGTAATATTATAAAGAGGTAACATTTGTTCGTAAGTTTGTATGTAAAACACAAACAAAAATGTGAAGCGATTTCAAAAAATCAGCAAATATGTTTTACTCCAGCTCCTAAAGTGAATAGAGGTACCCAAAAAGCCAAAGGTAAGCTTTGTTTATTTATAACGGAACACACTGCAATTTGTCAAATAGAATCATCATGCCATCTTACAGAATTGTGCAAAGATGTGTTCGCAGATTAAAAATGTGCTGACATAAAAATGCATAGGACGAAGTGCACTCAGATTATCAACCAAGTACTAGCACCACATTTTAGAGAAAACCTTGTCAAAGATATTGGCAACCAAAAATATAGCCTTATTTTTGATGAATCTACAGACGTTAGTGTGACCAAATTCATGGGCGTAATCGTGAGATATTTCAGTGTGACACAAAATTCTGTTGTATCTGCTTTTCTGTCGCTGGAGCCTGTAGAGCGAGCTGATGCTAACGGTCTTGTCCCATCATTAGTAAATTGTGTACAATCACATAATATACCGCTCCAAAATTTGGTTGGGATTGGGACTGATAACGCTGCAGTAATGACAGGGTGTCACAACAGCGTCTACGAAATACTCAAAAGGCAATACAATCTACCCAATTTAATCCTAATAAGATGCATCTGTCATTCCCTACAATTAGCCGTCAGTCACGCGTCTCAGCACTCTATTCCACAACATATTGAATTTATGATAAGAGAAACCTATAAGTGGTTTTCAACCTCATCAAAGCGCCAGCATGAGTACAAGGAGCCATACAGCCTAATTAACTGCGGCGACGAACCTCTTAAAATTCTCAAAGTTTGTGACACCCGCTGGCTGTCTATAGAACCAACTGTTGTCAGAATTTTGAAACAGTGGGAAGAGTTTAAGTTACATTTTTCACTAACTAAAGATAAATGCCACACTGCAGATTTATTGAGTGGAATGTACTGAGACGAAGCTAATCGCTTACATTTCATATACCTGAAAAGTATTCTAAATGATGTGCAAACGGGAATCAAGATCATCGAAGGAGAGAACACAGATCCTGTCAAATTATTATTCTCGTTGATGAATTTATTTCGATCAGTTTGTAACAGGATATAGATACCGAACTCCGCAACAACTGAAAAAGATTATTTGACCCTTGAAATTGACAACCATCTAAGCCCAGTACCTCATCTGGGATACATGTTTGAGTCTCACGTTGCTAAAGCCAATTTACCATCCCAAACAGTTGCAGCAGTTAGAAAAAGATGTATTGATTTAACCGTGCGTTTGTCAAAAGAAATTCAAAATCGTTTACCCAGTAATTACATGACCTTACAAAAAATGACACAATTATCTGTAGATAACACTTTAAAACAGTTAAAAGATAACTCAATCGCTGAACTCGCTGTGGAATTAGGTTTTGAAGAGGAAAAAATTGAAAACATTTTAAAACAATGGCACAGTATTCATTTTGTGAAATGGGACATCATGACCGCAGATACTGTACAATTTCGGGCTCATGTATTAAAATACAAGGACGCTGCAGGTTCAATACTTACAAAGACAGCAGATTTAGCCATCACAGTCCTGTCGTTGCCACATTCCAATGCAGAAGTGGAACGAATGTTCAGTCAAATGAATATTATAAAGAACAAACTGAGGAACAGACTGGCTTCAACCACATTAAACTCCATACTTCTTATAAGGAATCAGTTAAAGATTTTAAAACAAAATTGCCATAGCTAGTCTTGCCAGATGATGTCCTGACCAAAATCACTAAAACGATTAACAAACCAAGTGCTTCTACAGTGGAACCATCAACTTCTGCTGCTTTAGCGCCATTAGAAGTTGTCGAAGTCGAAAATGACGCAATAGATGACGAAATTTTTGCTTGTTTAAACCTGATTTATTGATTATTATGATTAAATGCATGATTATATAAACTTGCTTTTATTTACACCATATTTTGTTACCATGGAATATTTTGAAATATTTAGCGACTTCTAGCGGATTTTTAAGGCATTTTTTTTCAAAATCTAGGGACTATTGCATCGCGGTCTGGGGACTTTTTTTCCTAAGCGGCAACACTGCCTTTGTCTTTTTTATAAATTATTCATATTTTATAATTACTCTTAAGTTTTATGTTTAGGTTAATTATTGTATATTATTTTCAAATGTTTAATCTACTACCTAATAAAAAACTCCTTCAAGTATGAATTAATTGTCCTTTCAGTACCGCGTCACCACAAAACATCTTAGAACCAGTAGTTATTTTGGACGACGAAGAAGAAGATAATGTCGATAATGTAGTAGAAAAACCCGTCTGCGAAGACAAAGCTCCAGACCCGGCACTCTTCAAAGATCTCAATGCCTAAAAAAGACGAAAAAATTAGGAGAACGTCACGTACAACAGATAAATGCTCGATCAAAATCGAAGACACCAAACAAGAATCTGTAGATAATCTTATACTAGTACCGAAAGAGTCCTTGAGCCTAATAATCAGCCTAAGAGTTATGAAAACGTGGAGCAGCCTGGCGGGGTACAAGAACAAAGATAACGGGCCTGAGATGAGCAGTAGCTTGGGGCAGCAGTCACAAATGACGGAAAGTACTAGCGAGGCGGCCGCTGTGACGACACCACAACCCGAGCGGCGTAAGAGCACAAGTACGCCAAGTTCGGCTGGCGGGCTTGAGACGCGTACCCCTGAAGAGCAACCTGAGCCTAGCGAGGTAAAGGTGGAAAGTCCTGCGGATCAACCTGGATCGAGCGCGAATCAGCCGGACAGCCAAGAGGATATAAAACTTCTCCGTGAAATTACGAACGCAACCAAAAAAGAATCAGTGAAATGGAAATCGATCCAGCCGTTCTCGAATTGCTGATGACTCCACCGAGCAGCCCCTATTGGCCCATATATTGCATGCAACCATGTGTGCAAGTGCGTAGCAATGACGAAGAGGCAAATTTCGTGAGACAATATTATAAATAATTCATACTAGCTTATGCCCGCGACTTGGTTCACGTGAATGTCGGTTATGACGGGAGTTCAATTTGTTCTGCGTGGAACTCCAAGTATTTTTTTAAAATAAAAGTAGCTTCAGTTACTCATTATAAATCAGCTATCTGCCAGTAAAAGACCACACCACATTTAGTAAAAAGATGTTATATTGACAGTACAAAAGACATTCCAATTTTATTTATTTCTATAAATACTTATTTTTATAGAATAGATAGATCTTAAGATATTCATGAACTCCTTTTTAAACAGATGATCCCACAAACTTGGACCCCGCACATGACCCCCCCGCCTGAACAGCTGAACGCGCGGACTATGAGCACCCCTTCGCCTGCACAGCTGAACTTGCGGGAAAGGAGGACCCACATGAGACTGGGCTCTTGCGATGGGTTCGTCTTTAATACACCAGAAACTTACCAGGTGCGTAGCAACAACGAAAAGGCAATTTTCGTAAGATAATACAAATCGTTCATAAAAGCATAGGCCTGCGAATTCTTTTTCTATAATAAAAGAAAAGCCTAAGTTACCCCTTGTAACATGACGTTAATTTATATAGGGTGACTGAACCGGTAAGTTGTTTGTTATCATGAGTACAATCATCGTGTATAAATATCGTATACATTACCAGTCACCCAAAAAGACAGATGTTATGGCATAAATGATGTCCCTTTCAAACAGAACTCTCAGAACAACATGCGAGGGACCCTCGCACAACGCTTAACTGGCAGTATGCGAGGACACCCCGGAGAAGGCCTTCTCACAATAAAACCGTGCTTCATGCACCTAAAAAAATAAGAAATAAAAATAATTGACCTTAAAATTAATTGTCCTTTCAGTACCGCGTCACCACAAAACATCTTAGAACCAGTAGTTATTTTGGACGACGAAGAAGAAGATAATGTCGATAATGTAGTAGAAAAACCCGTCTGCGAAGACAAAGCTCCAGACCCGGCACTCTTCAAAGATCTAATGCCTAAAAAAGACGAAAAAATTAGGAGAACGTCACGTACAACAGATAAATGCTCGATCAAAATCGAAGACACCAAACAAGAATCTGTAGATAATCTTATACTAGTACCGAAAGAGTCCTTGAGCCTAATAATCAGCCTAAGAGTAATGACAACGTGGAGCAGCCTGGCGGGGTACAAGAACAAAGATAACGGGCCTGCGATGAGCAGTAGCTTGGGGCAGCAGTCACAAATGACGGAAAGTACTAGCGAGGCGGCCGCTGTGACGACACCACAACCCGAGCGGCGTAAGAGCACAAGTACGCCAAGTTCGGCTGGCGGGCTTGAGACGCGTACCCCTGAAGAGCAACCTGAGCCTAGCGAGGTAAAGGTGGAAAGTCCTGCGGATCAACCTGGATCGAGCGCGAATCAGCCGGACAGCCAAGAGGATATAAAATTTCTCCGTGAAATTACGAACGCAACCAAAAAAGAATCAGTGAAATGGAAATCGATCCAGCCGTTCTCGAATTGCTGATGACTCCACCGAGCCCCTATTGGCCCATATATTGCATGCAACCATGTGTGCAGGTGCGTAGCAATGACGAAGAGGCAAATTTCGTGAGACAATATTATAAATAATTCATACTAGCTTATGCCCGCGACTTGGTTCACGTGAATGTCGGTTATGACGGGAGTTCAATTTGTTCTGCGTGGAACTCCAAGTATTTTTTTAAAATAAAAGTAGCTTCAGTTACACATTATAAATCAGCTATCTGCCAGTAAAAGACCACACCACATTTAGTAAAAAGATGTTATATTGACAGTACAAAAGATATTCCAATTTTATTTATTTCTATAAATACTTATTTTTATAGAATAGATAGATCTTAAGATATTCATGAACTCCTTTTTAAACAGATGATCCCACAAACTTGGACCCCGCACATGACCCCCCCGCCTGAACAGCTGAACGCGCGGACTATGAGCACCCCTTCGCCTGCACAGCTGAACTTGCGGGAAAGGAGGACCCACATGAGACTGGGCTCTTGCGATGGGTTCGTCTTTAATACACCAGAAACTTACCAGGTGCGTAGCAACAACGAAAAGGCAATTTTCGTAAGATAATACAAATCGTTCATAAAAGCATAGGCCTGCGAATTCTTTTTCTATAACAAAAGAAAAGCCTAAGTTACTCCTTGTAACATGACGTTAATTTATATAGGGTGACTGAACCGGTAAGTTGTTTGTTATCATGAGTACAATCATGTGTATAAATATCGTAGACATTACCAGTCACCCAAAAAGACAGATGTTATGGCATAAATGATGTCCCTTTCAAACAGAACTCTCAGAACAACATGCGAGGGACCCTCGCACAACGCTTAACTGGCAGTATGCGAGGACACCCCGGAGAAGGCCTTCTCACAATAAAACCGTGCTTCATGCACCTAAAAAAATAAGAAATAAAAATAATTGACCTTAAAATTAATTGTCCTTTCAGTACCGCGTCACCACAAAACATCTTAGAACCAGTAGTTATTTCGGACGACGAAGAAGAAGATAATGTCGATAATGTAGTAGAAAAACCCGTCTGCGAAGACAAAGCTCCAGACCCGGCACTCTTCAAAGATCTAATGCCTAAAAAAGACGAAAAAATTAGGAGAACGTCACGTACAACAGATAAATGCTCGATCAAAATCGAAGACACCAAACAAGAATCTGTAGATAATCTTATACTAGTACCGAAAGAGTCCTTGAGCCTAATAATCAGCCTAAGAGTAATGAAAACGTGGAGCAGCCTGGCGGGGTACAAGAACAAAGATAACGGGCCTGAGATGAGCAGTAGCTTGGGGCAGCAGTCACAAATGACGGAAAGTACTAGCGAGGCGGCCGCTGTGACGACACCACAACCCGAGCGGCGTAAGAGCACAAGTACGCCAAGTTCGGCTGGCGGGCTTGAGACGCGTACCCCTGAAGAGCAACCTGAGCCTAGCGAGGTAAAGGTGGAAAGTCCTGCGGATCAACCTGGATCGAGCGCGAATCAGCCGGACAGCCAAGAGGATATAAAACTTCTCCGTGAAATTACGAACGCAACCAAAAAAGAATCAGTGAAATGGAAATCGATCCAGCCGTTCTCGAATTGCTGATGACTCCACCGAGCAGCCCCTATTGGCCCATATATTGCATGCAACCATGTGTGCAAGTGCGTAGCAATGACGAAGAGGCAAATTTCGTGAGACAATATTATAAATAATTCATACTAGCTTATGCCCGCGACTTGGTTCACGTGAATGTCGGTTATGACGGGAGTTCAATTTGTTCTGCGTGGAACTCCAAGTATTTTTTTAAAATAAAAGTAGCTTCAGTTACTCATTATAAATCAGCTATCTGCTAGTAAAAGACCACACCACATTTAGTAAAAAGATGTTATATTGACAGTACAAAAGACATTCCAATTTTATTTATTTCTATAAATACTTATTTTTATAGAATAGATAGATCTTAAGATATTCATGAACTCCTTTTTAAACAGATGATCCCACAAACTTGGACCCCGCACATGACCCCCCCGCCTGAACAGCTGAACGCGCGGACTATGAGCACCCCTTCGCCTGCACAGCTGAACTTGCGGGAAAGGAGGACCCACATGAGAATGGGCTCTTGCGATGGGTTCGTCTTTAATACACCAGAAACTTACCAGGTGCGTAGCAACAACGAAAAGGCAATTTTCGTAAGATAATACAAATCGTTCATAAAAGCATAGGCCTGCGAATTCTTTTTCTATAATAAAAGAAAAGCCTAAGTTACCCCTTGTAACATGACGTTAATTTATATAGGGTGACTGAACCGGTAAGTTGTTTGTTATCATGAGTACAATCATCGTGTATAAATATCGTATACATTACCAGTCACCCAAAAAGACAGATGTTATGGCATAAATGATGTCCCTTTCAAACAGAACTCTCAGAACAACATGCGAGGGACCCTCGCACAAAGCTTAACTGGCAGTATGCGAGGACACCCCGGAGAAGGCCTTCTCACAATAAAACCGTGCTTCATGCACCTAAAAAAATAAGAAATAAAAATAATTGACCTTAAAATTAATTGTCCTTTCAGTACCGCGTCACCACAAAACATCTTAGAACCAGTAGTTATTTTGGACGACGAAGAAGAAGATAATGTCGATAATGTAGTAGAAAAACCCGTCTGCGAAGACAAAGCTCCAGACCCGGCACTCTTCAAAGATCTCAATGCCTAAAAAAGACGAAAAAATTAGGAGAACGTCACGTACAACAGATAAATGCTCGATCAAAATCGAAGACACCAAACAAGAATCTGTAGATAATCTTATACTAGTACCGAAAGAGTCCTTGAGCCTAATAATCAGCCTAAGAGTAATGAAAACGTGGAGCAGCCTGGCGGGGTACAAGAACAAAGATAACGGGCCTGAGATGAGCAGTAGCTTGGGGCAGCAGTCACAAATGACGGAAAGTACTAGCGAGGCGGCCGCTGTGACGACACCACAACCCGAGCGGCGTAAGAGCACAAGTACGCCAAGTTCGGCTGGCGGGCTTGAGACGCGTACCCCTGACGAGCAACCTGAGCCTAGCGAGGTAAAGGTGGAAAGTCCTGCGGATCAACCTGGATCGAGCGCGAATCAGCCGGACAGCCAAGAGGATATAAAACTTCTCCGTGAAATTACGAACGCAACCAAAAAAGAATCAGTGAAATGGAAATCGATCCAGCCGTTCTCGAATTGCTGATGACTCCACCGAGCCCCTATTGGCCCATATATTGCATGCAACCATGTGTGCAGGTGCGTAGCAATGACGAAGAGGCAAATTTCGTGAGACAATATTATAAATAATTCATACTAGCTTATGCCCGCGACTTGGTTCACGTGAATGTCGGTTATGACGGGGGTTCAATTTGTTCTGCGTGGAACTCCAAGTATTTTTTTAAAATAAAAGTAGCTTCAGTTACTCATTATAAATCAGCTATCTGCCAGTAAAAGACCACACCACATTTAGTAAAAAGATGTTATAGTTACTCCTTGTAACATGAAGTTAATTTATATAGGGTGGCTGAACCGGTAAGTTGTTTGTTATCATGAGTACAGTTATGTGTATAAATATCGTATACTAATTAATTACCAGTCACCCAAAAAGACATGTTATGACATAAATGATGTCCCTTTCAAACAGAACTCTCAGAACAACATACGAGGGACGCTCGCACAACGCTTAACTGGCAGTATGCGAGGACACCCCGGAGAAGGCCTTCTCACAATAGGAACGTGCTTTATGCACCAACAACTTTCAAGGTACGGTACGTAGAAATGGCGAAAGATTAATTTACATAAGAGGGGGTAGTCGACACCACTAACCAATAATTACAAGAAACAACTTCTCCAAAAATGCTTTCATTTTAACACTAAAAATTCGTTCCTTTTCAGTTAAGCTTTAAAATCAGTAAATACTATAGTTAATTAATTAAGTTGGATTCCTAGAATGAGTCCTCCTCTACGACGGTACAGGTCGAGAGCTCCAGTGCGGAGAACGCAGAGCCAGGATGACATAACAACGTACACCATTCCGTGATGCAGCCTGGGCCTAGCAGAGTGCAAGACAGTAATCAACGCCTGGAGCAACCTTGGCCTAGCAGAGTGCAGGACAGTAATCAACGCCTGGAGCAACCTTGGCCTAGCAGAGTGCAAGACAGTAATCAACGCCTGGAGCAACCTTGGCCTAGCGGGGTTCAAGAGAACAGTCTCCTCCTGGAGCAGATCACACAGTAGGTCACACTTCCGAACATGGAACTGCGTCACGCGGATCTATTAAGAACGCGAGTACATGCATTGGAAAGTAGGGCTAATGTTACACGCAGTCGCGGCATTCAGCGGATTGGCGGGAAGAACGACTTCAAGTATTAAGAAAAAGAAAGATGATTTTTGTACAATAATTTTTTTTTTATAGTTTAAAAACTAAAAATCACGCTTATAACACGCACTAATTTTTTTCGTATCCCATCCAGTAAACCCTTTCATTTAATACCCATATCTTGGATGTCCGCCATGTTGGATTTAAGTCACGTGACTACTTTTTTCGTATTCCTGACAGCAAACCCTTTTATTTGATACCCATATCATGGGGGTGGAGTTCAAACAGCTAGTCCGCCATCTTGGGGAGGCCGCCATATTGGATTTTGTCGTTTCTTAGCTAGTCATGTGTTGTCATCAGAACTCAGAGCGTTTGCAAAATTTCATCCTAATCGAAGACCAGGAAGTGGGTCAAATTAAGATTCCAAGATTTTCTTACATACATACTTACAAGTGAAGCTAATATAAGCGTGTTAAAAAGAAAGATATTAAATATCAGGACAACAGACAAACACGTTGCCTTTTCATGCGACTTCTAATCAAGTGTAAGCAAAACAAAACATAAATATTTCTGAGTGAGACCCAAGTTCTAATTGTGATTCTAAGCTTGTGGTGGTCCTGTTTCAGTTTAATAATAATAATATACACCAAAAAATATATTATATTTAGTTTTTTTTTTTGTATTGGACAACTCAGTTTTAGAGCATATACACCACTACTTTTTAATTAGTGCAAAAAAAAAATGGGGCTCTATCTGTACCCATTACTGATCATATTTGAAAACTGAAACTGCGCAAACTGGTCTGCACAGATTTATCGCTACGATAAATCGTTACGTATGTATAAGGCATAAATGAGGCAGAGCTCTAAGTCAATCAGCTGATGTACTGCACGACACATTTACTATTGCAAAAAATAGGTATTTAGCGCTCAAACGCTTATAGTATGTGTGAACTTGTAATAAAATCTCTTTGGCTATACTATTTATATCTGGCTGGTTTTGGTATCATTGGAAGTTAGAACATAATTCAAAATTCAAATTAGGAAAATGTGTGATTTCCGTTTATTTTTCGTACTATCAAGACGAGTGAATCTAATTAAGAAATTCGATACATTTTAAAATTTTACTACAAAAAAGGTAAAAATGCAACGCAAGCAAGTGCAGTGTCTGTGAGAGTAGCACAAAGGGGTTTGCGTAAAAGTGGCGTCATTTTGAAGTTGGGCGGCCACTAATGAAACTTAGATATTTTGAAAGATCAGAATAATGCGATCAAAAGCTAATATGGACACATTTCTCTAAACCATATCGGAACGGAGTTATTTGGCTTAGTTACGGCTTTGATAGCTCATTAAACACGAAAAAGTTATTATATATACCTATATATTCTTATAAACTCTTTTAAGGTTCTGGGGTTTTTTAGTAACTACCTACTTACCGCAACCTAAAGATAAACTACTATAACATGGCGCGCCCCTTCACAAACTCAAACGTTTGGAAGTATTTGTGAAAGTATCAATGTGTGCGTACAAACAAACTCACAATGTGTGCGTACTGAGACGTCTCTCGAAACAAAAACAAATCAGCGATTTGTTGCTCGACTAGCGGCGTCATTTATTACTCATTATTATTAGTATGGCGCTGCACTGACATACTTTATGAAAATGACACCTGCGTTGTTTTGTGCGGTCTTGCTAGTTATGATTAGTTGACCAACAAATCTGCCTGCTACTTGCTGACTGTACATGCATGCAGGTTTTAAAAAAGACAAATTTTAGAGAATGGCTAACCTCCACTACCTAACGCATGATGGACCAACAATGTAATTTATAACCAGTGTGAATACAACAACGCAGATACCCAAAATAATGTTGCTGTGGTTGGATTCATTATCCATATTGGTAACTAAGGAAATGACCCACATCACATGAAAAGGATTTCGAGAAGGTTCTCAGAAACGACGATGACTACTTCATTAAGTTACTATTTCTCAGGATACATTTTTTTTTAATCAAAGTACAAAAGTCCACATTCTTCGCAACGCAAAACTAAATTCAACTGTGCTTTATTTATTTTATACTATCACTTACAAGAAAGGATCTTTTACCTTTCTGGCATTACCAACAGACGTTCCAATTTATTTTTATTTGTGCAAATTTTTAGGTGATTAGATACATGCAGGTTTTCAAAATAGACAAATTTTAGAGAATGGCTAAACTCCTCGACGTAGCGCATGATAGACCAACAACGTAGTTTATAACCAGTGTAAACGACGTGGCTCGTGGAGCCGCCTAGATGCGGCAAAAAGGCTTTGTTTCAAATAAATATTATCGCTGCACGTAAATTGGAACGCGTCAAATATATGTAGGAACTGTAAGACTGTAAAAAAGGAAGTGAGGTTAGTTTATGGTTGTTTTTTCTCTGGATGTACGCGGACTGCTTCTTGCCCAAATCTCAATGAAAAGTTTTAGGTTACGTGCAGCGGTATTTCTTCCTCATCCACTGTTTCATTGTATTGAACCCACGCACACCTCATTAACAACCAGTGTGAATACAACAACGCAGATACCCAATATAATGTTGCTGTGGTTGGATTCATTATCCATAATGGTAACAACAAAGCTTTCAGATTTATTTTAAGACTACTGTGTTTAGTTATGGTTTTCCTTTTTTCGACATCGGCCTTAATAAAAACCAAGGAAATGACCCACATCACATGAAAACGATTTATAGAAGTTTCTCAGAAACAACGATGACTACTTTATAAAGTTACTTTTTCTCAGGATACATTTTTTTTAAAGCAAAAAACAAATCTCCACTTCGCAACGCAAAACTTAATTTGACTGTGCTTTATTTATTTTATACTATCACTGTACAAGACGAGACCTTTGAAAATTTGGCATTTCAAACAGACATTCCAATTTTTTTTTTGTGCATTTGATTAGGTAAGTACATGCAGGTTTTAAAAATAGACAAAGTTTAGAGAATGGCTAACCTCCACTTCCTAACGCATGATGGACCAACAATGTAATTTATAACCAGTGTGAATACAACAACGCAGATACCCAAAATAATGTTGCTGTAGTTGGATTCATAATCTATAATGGTGACAACCAAGCTTTCAGATTTATTTTAAGACTACCTTGTTTAATTTTGGTTTTCCTTTTTCCGATATCGGCCCTAACAAAATCTAAGCAAATGTCCCACATCACAGATTTATAGAAGGTTTTCAAAAACAACGATGACTACTTTATGAAGTTACTTATTTTCTGGATACATTATTTTTAAAGCAGAGAACAAAACTCCACATCCTTTACAAAATTGAATTCGACTATCCTTTTCTTTCTTCGTTAAGTCTTCAGAGTGATCCATATAATTTCTAATGCAGGCCCTTCTGCATCATTGTCTTTAGTCAGGACACGGTAATGTGGTTCTTGATGAGTGAGTAGAGAATCTCCCTGAATCAGTAGAGACCAATCAACAGCTGTATATTATATCTGTATCAATATATTTAGTCAGGACAGGGTAATCTGATTCTTGATCTTCTTGTAGTTGCTTTGATAATATACTGTCCAAGTTTCTTGGTCATGATGTCCAAATTCATTGATGATTAAGTTTTCAATTTTATCTGTGGACAATAGAAGGTAAGATTAAAAAAAAAAATCATAACAAGTCAATCAACCTGCCTAGCATTCTCCTATGTTGAGGTTGGCTTCCAGCCTAATCAGATGCAGTTAAATACCAGTATTTTACATGGACAGACTCTCTATCTGACCTCCATAATACAGCCATAATTCAGCAATGCAATACCAGATGGTAAGACTGGTTGTCACTTTCTGGCTTCTGACCAGTATAGCTTAACCTGATGGATCAACCTGTACAGTTGTTATTCACAACAGCTGCTGTTAGCCACAAGCTAGTGCCTTAGAGGTAGCCATTAATACTATAACAAGTCCTGTAAGACAACCCACTGGCCAGTCATTTGGAATTTTAGATGATTGGCCAGGGTTCGTCTAGATAGCATAGGTTACCTAGATAAACAGTCATATTTCTTTTTCACTATATTTTGATATGGCCACAAATTGGGACAAAGAATTGTCCCCTTTTCAGTGAATGGTATAATAATTACAATATCTTTAGATATCAAGATATTTTTTTTTTCATGTAATATATATATTGTTTTTATAAATAAATAATAATTTATTTATTCCTTACAAGATTAAAAATAACATAATAATCAGTTACAATTTACATTTCGGACACAACAGGTTCTAGATAATGTGAGGAGGTGGTGTCTGAAGCAGGTGCAAAGCACCTGTAGTACAGATCACCAAGACCTCAACCCGCGGTATCAGTTAGTTACATGATTATGTAAATTATCGATGCATATTCTTATTTTTCTAGATACTTAACTTAAATGAGCAATTTAAGTAGTTTGACAAGTTAGATATGTGTTTGATTGAACTGAATAAATATCATTACACTTTAATTTTTTAATTTTGGTTTAACTATAATATATTTAACTAAAACTATTAATTTGTAGAATCTATATTACCTATAATTTAAGATACTCATGGAATAAATAACAACAATAGTAATAATTACAATAATAACGCGTAATGTATGTATCATACATACATACATTAGGCGTTATTATTGTAATTATTACTATTGTTATTTTTAATATTATTTTTGTAATTATTACTATTGTTGTTGTTATTATTGCATGAGTAATGTTTAGTGAAAGAGGAGTGAAAGGGTTTGTGTGGGTGGGGGTGTGTGTGTGCATGTAAAAGTTATTTTGCGTGTAAGTGAAAGTTTGTCTCAGTTTATGAATTACTTGGAAATTTGGGCATGCCCTAAAATTTAAGTAGATTTTAAAAAAACACGTAATATGTATAAGTAAAAAACACGTAATCCGAAACAACAATCGTTCACTTTCTTCCGGGCGGCCATTTTAATAAGCATGCGTCCGACGGTAAGCATTTTAAAATCCTTTGTAATATTTGTTTATTTTAAAAAATTTTGAGTTAACTGCATAGTATAATACATACATACAGCAATAATATTACGTCTTATATCAGAAAATGCTTATTTAAATTAATAATGGTCAATGGTAAACTAAAGGAACACAAATTCAATGATGTTCCAGTTATTAATATTCCATTTGGTCAACAACTCGTGATTAAGCTTTTTCATATTTTTAATTTTTTTTTCATTTATATTCACATAAGATATTGCATTGAATTAAAATAATAAACTCTTGACCACTTACACTTTTTCAGACACAATGCCGGCGCAAAGAAAGTTTTTTAAATATAAGGAGGAAGATCTCCTTAAAGCGATGGACGAGATAAGCAGAGGCGCAAAACTTTAATAAAATAAAACTAAAGTACCCTTTACAGAGATTAATAATTAGCTAAGCACAACTCTGTGATGATTACTACGTAAAAAACTTAATTAAGTTAATTAGTATTAATAATAAAATAATTCTTCATTAAAAGCATTCATTTTTTTACTGGTCCACTATTGGTACAATGTCTGGTCTATTACTGGTTTGATTTGGTCCACCTTAGGCACATCGCGACTTTCCACATTAATTTTTAAATAAAAATAAACACAATAGCTATGAAAATCAGAATAAGCTGATTCTATAGTAAATAAGGAGTAAGTACGTAGTTTTTTTTTCGCAATTTTTGAATAATTAAGTCGCATCATCAACATTTGTTTTAAAATGTCGCTTAAATGCTTTGTTACTGGTGCACCCACCCTAATTGAGTATTGTAGATTTTGTAGAGTAGGTTTATATTTATACAGTACGTATTTTCAAAGGTTTTGGTTACCATTGATGATTATAAGTTATATCCTCTTACCTATATTAATTGATTCTTATTCCGTCATTAACTTCATTATTGTTATTTATTTCCCAAATGCAACGCCGTTGGTGTGTTTTTCCATACGATTTTCACACTTCAATTATTTACATATTTCGTACTCGTTTCACAGCTACAAAAATGAAAAAGTCTGGTCTAATTCACTTACAATTCTCACCAACCACTTTACAAACTCTTATTATATAATATAATCCTAACAGGTTGCTACGAATATCATTTTAAATTACAAAACAATGTTGAAAAAGTTAGTAAATAGTAACTTTTTAGGAATCACTTATTTTGACATTCCAGCCGTTCCATTATCATTTTGCTACTGTCAAATAGCATGTCATGGTATGAACGATGTAATAGAGAGGCAGTTCAACTTCCAGGCAACTTCTGCCCTGCTATAGAGGTCATGGTAAGCCCCCTGAAAAACCCTGCCATCCCCTTCTAACCTAACCTATCCTGAATCGGGGTGCCCCAAGTTCCGAGCTCGCTTCGCTCGCTCTTGAATACTAGGAGTAACACTCTATTAGACTCCACATCTTTCTAGGTTGTTATAAAAATGAACAACAAAACAACCCGGTCACATTATCTCGAGACCTGGCGCTCTGATATGGTGCGCAAAACAAGCACCTCTATAGGATATTATTATAAACAATAAGATTTCCAACAAAACAAATATTGTGTTAATTAATTTAATGTAGGTAATCTTATTATAATGATTTATAAATTAAAATAATGAAAAATTCGCATTCCAGCGAGGTCTCGAGATAATTTGACCGGGTTGTACATACAATACAACAGAGACAGTTTTTTTTCCGTTCCTTTTCTCTAATTTGGTATGACATTGTACACCACAGACAATATACTAGAACACATTTGGAAATAAAAACTATTACCTTGTATTATGAGTGGTAGCGTTATAATCGGGGCCCCATCCTCTATTTTATTAAATTTGATTTAACCACTTTTAACCCCGTCCGCCTGCCAAAGGATACTAAATCCAAGTATCCAACACAATGTAGTCAGACTCAGCATTAAAGTAAAGCAATAGCAAAACCATAGAACAAAAATTAAATTAAATTCAGATTCTCTGATGTGAGATAGCCGCCATTTTTACAGAACCCATAGTACATACAATTGATACAATTCTAGTATAAAGATGAACTTTCTATCGGTATTGCTATCGCACTAAATATTACTAGATGTCTTTTATTAATTATAAAGAAATAATAACTTACCGTTTTGAGCTTGTGAATAATGTTGATCGTGATTATAGTAGGTACTTCGTGGAGACGGAGAGGGAGACGGTGACGCCATCGCCAGAGAGTATATAAATCACTACCATGACGCTAACGTGATGCCACAGATTATATAAAGAAAGAAGATGATGTCGCGAGGCGCGACCATGGGCGCGACACCGCCGTCCATAGAGTATAGTAATAATAGAGGGAATAGAGAGCCCTCTTATGAGATTTTTTGTCACCCATAATGAACAGTGTCGCCATCTGATATCAAATCCTTAGAACTAACCCAATATTATGCTATAGGTACTGTGGTCACTAGGACGTGACCGAGGTACCGAAATCCACCTTTGGGACCTTTTAGGGGTGATTTGCAGGGCGCAAATACTAGTAAAACGATTGGTCAGCTTTATACTTATATTGGAATCATATCTTATGACTCTAGTGCACCAGCTGTGCCAATGATCAAACAATTGTCATCGTATAAAAGATTTTACTCTAATTCTAAATATGAATAGTAGTTTGTCAGAGTTTAGAATAAGAGTCTTCCAGCCTGTTTGCTTTAGCAAGCAACCTTCACAGTACCTACATATACGTAGGCATATCGTGTATCTATACAATCCCTTTACATATATATAATACAATCACAAAATAAAAAACATTATTACTATAACTCATTTATTAACTTTATTAAATGTGAAACACATATGTTTTGAATACTATGAAAACATTGATCCAATTGTTTGGAGGGATAAACCAACCACTTTTTGTTCTGAAAATATTCTTTTGCTATAAGAAGCGTATAAGAATTATTTTCAATATTATCAGAAATTAAAACAGTTTGAATACACTCAACTCCACTTTCTTGAAAAACCACATAAAACACCGTCGGTGCGCTTGCCAAACCTGATATGTGCATTTTTTTGATTATTTGTTTTTAGGCCAGAAGGCATTGATTTTTATCGACACATCGATGGCAAAAACTGTCATTGTGAAAATTATAACTGGAACAAAATTTGCAATAGACTAAATTAGATATTTTTTGCCATATTCTGAGTATTTTTATAATATTCAGAAAAGTCCTTCAAATGCACATATCAGATTTGGCAAGCGCACCGACGACACACAAAATAGAAAAGAAATAACCAACATGACATGCCTATGTGGACACCATTTTGAGATTTTATATTTTCCCGAATTGATAAAATTGACCAAAACGTCATCTATGTCACTATTAAGTACTACATACATACTAATAAGTTACATACATACTAATAAGTTTACGAGGGTTTGCTAAAAGATGGCGCTAGTGTCTCAGCGGAAAATGGTTGCCCTACGTCAAGTACGGCAGTGTCACCCCCCTGCCGCCGCCGGCCCGCCGTCTATGACACAGAACCTTCACAGAACATCTAAAGTCCGTCTCACGAAAGAAGTCTCGCAGATGCGGCGCTACAGTCATGTCACGGAATGTTGCCAAACTCTATGGGCAAGAACCAATGTGCCTTATTCAATTCATAATGTATTTTCTAAGCTTATCTTGGATATCACTGACATCGGTGAAGGAAAACATCGTGAGGAAACCTAAAAAATAAAAAAAATAAAAATTTATTATATTAGTTCCAATTATTGCCGCGGGACTTCTTTCGTGAGACAGACTTTAGTGAACGTGATCAGAATGACACCGCCATTATGAAAAGGAATGGCGTTGGCGATGGTGACTCAATGTTGCCAACTCTCAAAAATATTTTCCCCTAAAGCGTAGTCAAAAACCCCTAAAATTCCCAAATAAATAAATAATATTCAAAAAATTGTGCTTGTTGCTTGATTTTAAGCAGAAAATAAAATTTTATTATATAATTAGTTGTATATTTTTTTTTATAAATTAACTTTACATCACGTCATCTTCGGCAAAAAAAATCGCCTAATTATAAAACTCTAATTTTTGATCAACAACAATTAGAACTAGTTGACGATTTCCTCCCTTCTAAACTGGAAAACACACATACAGAATAAAATAATATTATACTAGCACTCTCCCCGCGACTTCGTTCGCGTGATTTTTCTTACGGATCCCTAATTTTTGATAATAAAATATAGCCTATAGCACTCAGTGATAACGTAGCTTCCAATTAGTGAAAGAATTTTCAAAATCGGTTTAGTAGATCCAGAGATTACCCCCTACATACAAACTTACAAACAAATGTTACCTCTTTATAATATTAGTATAGATATAGATTAAAATTTTATGTAGGTACGTCTTCCGTCAGGTACCCGTGTTGCTCTATGGTATTACGTCATAGTATCCTTTCCGAAATAAAATTCACTAGGTATTTAGTAGCACTCTATGTAAGGTGATAAGGTCTGTCAGTGTCCCTCCCTTGTCAAAAATTATTTTGACAGGTGACACTGTCACTAAATAAGTAAGATGCAAGATGATAGAAAGAAATTGAATAAAATTATGTACTACATAACAGCAATATTTTTCCATAAAATAAAATGTCACAGTATTGTTCAGTGCCTATTTGTGTAAATAAAACAGGATAAGTTCTATCACCGATCCATAACACATATAAAACCTGATTAAACAGTGGCTTGTAGTCATTTGCAGTTCCAAAATTTACTCCAACGAAGAATAGCTTCGTCTGTTCAAGCCGAATATTATGAGTTACCGAAGGATTCAGTATTAGAAAAACTTAAGAATATTTTTGTTTTACATATATTATTATAACATGATAAAGCTTAGACTTACATCGCAACGATTGTTTCAGTGCTTAACTAACATTTAACGGGTTGGGTTTACAATTAAGTCGGATTCTGACACTGTTGGGGGGTTAAGGGGACTTATCTTAAGCAACCCCAAGCAATTTTAGCTGCCGGAGCGGCGTTAAATTATTTAAAACAATTTTCAAAAAGATCGATAAATCACTAACTAGCTTGAAACGAATGCGTATGTTTGGGTGTGTAAAAAAAATTACAGTAGTAGTATATTAACGAAATTTAAAAGGAAAACTATCACGAGTAAGTAGGCTTCACAGGTTTAGGAGTAATAGTCGACCAACTGATAAAACATACTTGGATAACATATTTTCCTAAGCAAAATGTATCGGAGAACATGTTTTTCAACTGCAAACGTAAGTTTGTTTTTTATCATTACAATAAAAAATATCGTTCGCAGCCTCGAAGGCAAATCGGACCGTAGGAAATGGGTTAAATTGTAAGATTCCCTCGCATATTACGGAACCCTACATTGTGCGTGGCCCGACACGCACTTGGCCGGTTGTTTTGGATTCTATAACAAATACGTTTGAACATCACTGAATATCTCTGCTCACCGATTGTTTGGGTGATTGCCGTCATAGTATAAAATTAAGTAATGGTCATTAGCTTTCACATAAAATATATTTTAAAGCTGTTGGTTTTACGCCCATTTTGACCGTGACCCTTTGTGATCATTGGAAAAAAACAGCACGTAAAGTTATGGAAGCTGCAGCAGAACGCGAAAGACTAGCTGCAAAAGAAGAAGGAAAGGTGAAAAATGGAGTAGCAATCATTGATGTCATTGCTGATGGCTGCTGGTCTAAGCGGTCGTACAAGAGCAACTATGCTGCGCTTTCTGGAGCAGCAGCCATAGTCGGTAGAAAGTTTAAGGAAGTTCTTTTCTTAGGAGTTAGGAACAAGTACTGCTGTATCTGTGCCCGTGCACAGAATAAAGGCATAGCTCCAAGCAACCATAAATGTTTTAAAAATTATACAGGTTGCTCATCGGGCATGGAGGCCGATATAATAGGTAGCAGAGGGATTCATAAAATCAGTAGAGATGTACAATATTATATACGGAAGACTGATCGCAGATGGTGATTCAAGTACTTACTCGAAGATCCTGAAAGGCCATACAAAGATGTTACAGTGGAGAAAATCGAATGCAGGAACCATATTTAACGCAATCTTTGCAACAAATTAGTTTCTGTTAGCAAAGACGCAAAATAGTCAAAATACCCACTGCCTATGCGAAAAATGCTTACTACCCAAAGAATACTTGCTACTAGGAAAGTCATTTGTTGTGCTATAAAAACACATAAATCGGAACCTATTGCATTGGGAGAAAAAATTAATAAATTATACATAGATATTTCTAATTCATACAATCATATATGCTTTTGGACACCACACGAAGAGTTAAAAACTCAGCTTTTTGGGTCAAAATACAATACTTTGTAGGAATAGTTGCCGCACATTCTCGAAGCCTAATTAACGATTGTGATAGCAATGCCGTCGAACAATTTAATAGCATAATTGCTAAATTTGTAGGCGGTAAGAGAACAAATTTAGTACAACGGCAAACATATCAGTCTAGATGTGCAGCTGCAGTGGTAGCATTCAACACCAAAAGACCATTGTATAATATCCAAAAATCTTTACTGGGCAAAAGTCCCAAATCAAAAAGTAAAACATTTGAAGAGAAACGAATACAAAAACCAAGCTAAAAAGAAAGTTGCCACGAGTCAAAAGGATTAACATTATGGAACAGACAGCTGCCATAAACCCGATATGAAAGAAGATATTTATAGGATAGCCAAAGAAAGCTTCTTAAAAAAATTAGAAAAGTCGAACCAGGAAAGGATACTTATCGAACGTGCAACTATTCTTCAAAGAGATAGTAGTGAGTGGTTGGAACTCCGTAGGAACTTATTAACAGCATCCAATTTTGGGAAAATAATAAAACGCCGTCCAACCACCAGCGCAAGTATCGTAAAAGCTATGTTGTATAAAAGCGATATCTAAACGTAATCTCAATAAAACACGGTGTGGACAACGAGGCCATAGCGCTCAACCATCTAGCAGCACAGGAAGGAGTGCAAATAAGATCTTGTGGCCTATTCATAGATAGTGAAATACCTTTTTTAGCTGCTACCCCAGATGGCCTCGTTGGAAATGATACAATCGTGAAGATCAAATGTGCAATATCAGCCTTTAATATGCCCATTATAGAAGCTGTCAAAAAAAGATAAATTAGGTTTTGGAAAATTGGAACATCAAAGATGAGACCATGGTTGTCAACACGAACGATACTTGGTTTTATCAAATACAGGGCCAGCAAAGAGACAAATATTTTTTTGGTGATATGAATCACCAAAAAAAAAATTTGTCTCTTTGCTATATGGCTCGGTGAAAAACAAACGATGGCCGTCGAAAAAATAAGACGCGATGAAGATTTCTGGGAAAAAAAATGACTGTCAAGCTTACCGAATTTTACATGGATCATATATTTCCCGAATTAATTGATCCACGTCATACAAGGAAAGCATCCTTACAGCCAAAAGTACCAAAAAACGGCTAACTGAAGAGCAAATATGTAGTAGGCTCTCAAAATTATCACGTAACCAAGCCGGTCCGAGTAGTACTGCCTCTAGAGATCTTGTTCATTCAAAAAATTATGTTGTAGGGCCCTACAGCAACATAGAAGAAAGAATTTTATCAATCGACGAATATTGATAATAACTACTTACACAAACTATAACAACTTATTTAACAAAAGTCTCTAGAGCCATTAAAAATTGTAAATGTAGGTTAAAACTACATCAAATTGTGGAACCTATTGTCATCCCTTACCGACCGTAGGTAGGCTAAGACAACGTATATTCATGCAATATAATATGCGTGCTTGTGTGTGCCCGACCTTGCTGTGTAGCAAGGCCGGTGGTGAATGTGCTCAGCGAGTACAATATCACGCTATTAGAGTGGCCTGCTCAGTCCACTGACTTTAATCACATTAGGTATGCGTGGGATATGCTCAAAAGAAAATCTTTCAGTGATCTTGTCCAAAGTTTGATCACGGAAGAAGAGCATTTTGCAGATCTTTCTGGGGAATGGAGCTTTCTTCCACAGGTCACTTGACATTCTCAATCTTAATACGCCACGGCGATGTAGAGCCGTCGATGATGACTTGGGAGGTCCAATATAAAAGATTAATAAAAAGTTGCTTAGAACGTTTATTTTAATTAAACTGCGAGTAGGTATTACTAGCCATTCGTTATGTTATGTTTAATGAAATGGAATGGATGTTTAATTTTTCATTAAATATTTTTTTCATAATAGGTTTTTTATTAAATTAAACAAATGAAATGAGTATTCAATTACTCTTCTTTTGACATATACGATCTAAAACAAAAAGATGTGAACAGACAAACACTAATATACCCTGTTAGCCTGTATAGCCTGTTCACTAAACTTTGTTGAGTAGTGATTATAATGAATTCTGCTCTGCTCTCCGTCCTCGAGTTGAATTGAACCCTGTATACTTACAAAAGTTATAAATTACTGGTGAAACTTCACTTTACATATTATCTATATATATAAAAATGAAACCCGTTTTCCTTGGTCACGGCATCACGCGTGAACGGCTGGACCAATTTCGATAATTCTTTTTTTGTTGTGTTTGTTATTGTCAGGAGAAGGTTCTTATGAAAAAAAAAGTCGGAAATGTAGGGTTAGGGTAGGGTAGGGGTAGGGTAGGGTAGGGTAGGGGTAGGGTAGGTAGGGGTAGGGTAGGGGTACGGTAGGGTAGGGGTACGGTAGGGTAGGGGTAGGGTAGGGTAGGTTAGGGGTAGGGTAGGTAGGGGTAGGGTAGGGGTAGGGTAGGGGTAGGGTAGGGGTAGGGTAGATGTAGGGTAGGGGTATGGTAGGGGTAGGGTAGGGTAGGGTAGGGGTAGGGTAGGTAGGGGTAGGGTAGGGGTAGGGTAGGGGTACGGTAGGGTAGGGGTACGGTAGGGTAGGGGTAGGGTAGGGTAGGGTAGGGGTAGGGTAGGTAGGGGTAGGGTAGGGGTAGGAGTAGGGTAGGGGTATGGTAGGGGTAGGAGTAGGGTAGGGGTATGGTAGGGGTAGGGTAGGGTTAGGATAGGGGTATCGGTAGGATAGGGGTAGGATACCACGCGAACGAAGTCGTGGCGGGTCAGCTAGTTAATGTATAATAATTAAAATATTATTTTTTGTGGTATTGATTTTTTATTGATTTATATTCAGTATCAATGGAGTAGTCACCTCTTGCTTACTTGCTTTATTTCATAGTATTGTACACTGCAGTCATACTGTAAATACAGAATTGCAGATGTTTCATCTAATTATTTTACATATAGGTAATACTGTGGTAATACAGAAGATACGCATCGAGCAAGCGCGACTATCTTCAATTGTTTTGGCACACGATCGTGTTCGATGAGAGGGGCGGGGAGGGGTGCGGGGGTGAAATTTAAAAAATTGCTGGCTTTTGGCGCGATCTTAAAGTATGATTCGCGGGCGTAAGAAGTCATGTATTTTCAGAATTATAACCATTAAAACCCTAGAGCTAGGTGCCCCTTTGTGGGGTGGTGTTAATTTTTCGAAGAATGTTTCGATAATCTATACTAATATTATAAAGCTGCAGTGTTTGTTTGTTTGTTTGAACGCGCTAATCTCTGGAACTACTGGTCCGATTTGAAATATTCTTTCAGTGTTAGATAGATTAGTTATCGAGGAAGGCTATATACCATCACGCTACGACCTACGGGAGCGGAGCAGTAACCAAAGACGCGGGTGTAACCGCGGCGGACAGCTAGTACTAACCATAAAGCTGGCTCCATAAATTCGAGACGTGAAACCTCGATAACAGGTTTCAACGGCTAGCGCTTATTCCCCAGATGACATTATTTTTTATTTGGTACGTTTCAATCACGTACCTACTCCATTTATTATAAGACTAAAAATAGAATGGCCTAATAAAGGCAGTTATCGCATTTTGATGATAGTATAAATATTTTTTTCTAAATGGCTTCTAAATGGCGTCAGCATTGCTATTTATCGTGAAATACGCTCATAATACGTTATTATTGAAATAACGATAACTTTATAATGCTATTTCTGTAATGTTATATTAAAATGGAGTCTAAGTACATAGGTATCATAGCGCAGGACTGGTCATTGTGGTTATCTTTAGGGGAGGCCTATGTGCAGCAGTGAGCGTCGAAACCAACAATTTAAAAAAAAATGCAGATTTAAGAGGACAACGACTCATAATCTTTATTAATCTATACTAATAATATTATAAAGCTGCAGTGTTTGTTTGTTTGTTTGAACGCGCTAATCTCTGGAACTACTGGTCCGATTTGAAAAATTCTTTCAGTGTTAGATAGATTAGTTATCGAGGAAGGCTATAGGCTATATACCATCACGCTACGACCTACGGGAGCGGAGCAGTAACCAAAGACGCGGGTGTAACCGCGGCGGACATCAGCTAGTTAATTAATCAATTGATTGAAGAATAAACGGTGAAAATTTTACTTCCCGATGTCCCCGTTAGCCGAATGTACCATATGGGGACAACGGGAAATAAATTTAATCACGTCCCGCTGTCCCCGTGACGGGGATATAGCATGCGGGGACAACGGGAATAAACCGATATGATGATGTTAATGAAGTAAATATTTGTACCTATCATCACTGGCGCTAGAATAATAAGCTAGATGAGTAAATAATAGGGATAGCATACAATAACCAATCAAAGTCAAGGTCAAAGTCAAATCATTTATTTCAAATAGGCCAATAAAAAGCACTTTTGATAAACATGAAAAAAAGAATTGAATCTAATTGCTCCTTCCAAAAGGCAGTTTCGTATGGAGAAGAATGGACAAGAAACTCTATACTTACATACTCTTTAAAAATCGATGTTTTACAATATTTATTTACAGAATGTTGCAGAATTACACGTGAAAATAATGTTCTTTGCATAAAAACTATTACCTATATCATAATAGGTAAAAAGTATTACAAATTAAGAATTGACGGTGAAAATATGTTCAAAGATACCTACATAGTGTTCACGTGTTTACAAAATATTGGAGTTCCAATAAAATCATCAGCTGAAATCATGAAAAAAAAATCAGCTATTTCGTTCACCTACATTATGATCGTGTTGTAAGGCATTTTTGTAGAGAATAGCTTATTATATTTTTAATTATTTCAGGGTTGGTACCACAGTAAAACTTTACCTATACCCCTTTTAAGGTTTTTGGGCAATTAACAATCAACCTATATAAGATCTGTAACATAATTTTATTATTAACGTAGGTACTAAGTAAGTTCAATTAATCAAAAACAATTTAGGCATAAAACAATCAAAACTGTTTGCAAAAATTAAAAAAGAAATACCATCACCTCACTCACTAGTTCAGTAAAACGCATGGGTGCGTAATACGCTACATAATGACCCTAGAAGCGGACCCAAGGAGCCTCTTTACATAATATGTAGGTAGTGGTACTTACATAGCTACCTACTACTTATATGTATTTAAAAATACAAAAAAAAAATTTTATACAAAACTTCTTTCGTGAAATTAGTAAGAGTAGAGTATATATACCTAATAGGGTTGCCAACTGTACTCTAAAATAGAGTACTGTACTCTTTTTCCTGTAGGTGTACCTATACTCTTTAATCTATAACACTAATAGAGTACGCTAAAATAATCTATTTTCATAAACTGACTTTTTTCAACAACACAAAAATGACTTTCTGTTTAGAAAAGCCCTTTCAAACAATACCTCACACGATATATTTAATTTTGGAAAGTGGTAGGAGGGGGATTGACGTACCCCCTCCCCCTTTTCCTTCAGTCAGTCATCGACTACTCGTATAAACAAAGCAATTTCACTTATTACGATATTGCTGCTGTGATCGTATGAGGAGTTCCATTCCATATCTCCGAAGTTCATCATCAGATCATGACAATATTTCTATGGGACCTATTCGAAAGTATACTCTTTCAAACAAAAAAATAATCATCCAAATCTATTCATAACTGGCTGAGTAATCAGGTAACATACATACAATAAAAACATACGCGCCAAATTGAAAACCTCCTCCTTTTTGGAGTCGGTTGAAAATGGCAGTATATTTTAAAAAAAGCTCTGATGTATTTGTTTATTTAAAAAAATATATTAGCTATACTCTCAGTTCCCGTCACTTCAACATTCACCGAGAGAGTCTTTTCGGTCATGAATGTGAAGTGGCGAGAAGAGAGGAACAGGGCTTCATTAAATTTGATTAAAAATGAGCTCCTCATCTATATTAACTTAGAATTAGGATGTTTGGAGTCCTACAATTCTTTTAAAAACAATAAAAAAATGTTAGGTATGTACGGCAAAAAACGCTAAAAAGTATTTTTTAAAATATAAATAAAAAAAACTTAAAAAAAAGCTTTTATTTAAAAATAAAATATTAAAATGTACTAAAAAGAAAAAAAATAAGATTTTGCTAAAATTATAAGCTGAAAAAAATACTTTTATAAAATAATTAATAAAATAGTACTTACCTCACTTTTAAAAAAAGCTTTGGCGCTCATTCAATATTAAAATTATAATAAAATAGCATTAGTAAATGAGCGTCAAAGCTTTTTTTAAAAGTGAGGTACTATTTTGACGTCACAGTGGTTATATCATTTATTTCCAGCAGGCGAGGACTCAATTTTAAACGACACATATAAGCCTTTCGCTGGTGGATCGTTGCGTCGCGTCGTTGCTTATCTTTGACTTTGGGTTCTTCAGCAAAAGAATCGATAGAGGCGAATTCGTCGGTACCTGAAAACCATTAGATATTTAATAAATACATATTTTACATTTATCATATAAAAGGGACTTAAGTTATCTGGTTTTCTTCTATAGTAGGAAACTATTTGCTATTGTTAATAATTATTTTAAGTATGTGCGAAAGCCGTATCATCGAATTTTGTTTCTTCGAAAATCTTTTAATACAGGGGCGATATAAATATTTCTATCCGTAGATCGTTTTCTATGATATATCACGCGCGACCCATCGGCCATCACTCTTAGGCGACGTATATTTTAACCAGGGATATTATCTCCCCTGTGATATCACACGTGTTTAAAGAGATGTGTAGGTACCTACACACCTATTTGAAGTTGCAAGTAGGTCACTCCAAAATGCCCTCGTACCATTGGGATCAGTAGAGACAATCCACCAGAAGCAATAAACTGGACAAAAATCTTAAGTGTTCAGTGAGAAGAGAGTAATGGCATTAAAGCTGATTTAGACAGCGCAAGAAATTAATATCGTGCAAGTTGTAGTACATTTCCGGCGATGATCGGTCAGTTTTGACACGACAGCCGCGCGGTCCCGCAATGTACGTCAAATCGCACGATATTTCTTGCATCCTGTAAATCAGGCTTTACGTTCATCTTATCTGTCGGTGAAAAACACACGGAGCGGCACGTGAGCGGTCATAGGGATCTAAATCATACGATATTAGGACCCGCTAAATTGCGTATCGAACTACCCCTTTAAACGCGAAATCGACTATACCTACGACCTTAATAATAACATGGTACTTACTTATGTTTTCGCAGCTACGTTCTGTTATCCGAAACTTCTTAGACGCCACCGCCCAGCGTCCTCTGCAAATACAACATATTTCCTTTGAGAAAGAATTCTAAGTCTTAACAGCGGTTTTCAAACATAGAATTAAGATATAAGTCGCTGTTAGTAATACTTGATTATTCGCTGTAGGTATAGCGCGACACGGGCCGCATAGCTGGCATAGCTTTCCTACTAACGATATTTTCTTCAAAACTGGAAAACTCCTAGGAATCCAGGCCGCCGCCGCCGTTGAGCTAATCCCCTCAATGGATCTGTGAGTCCGAAACTTAAACCATAAACCAACATGATCACATTTTATCTAAAACAGTAATTCAATAATATACATCAATACAGGAAATATACAAATATATCTAAAAACTAATACTAATAAAACATTACAATGTACTATGATCAACGTATCTCTAACTCATTATTCTTAGATAAAGAAATCGCACATCGTTTGGAAAACATACGAAATTGCAAACCTTCACGTTTCCGGCTGGCCAAATAAGATACGGGACGAATAAAAACCATACTTACTTAACTATGGGCCCTGTCCTCGCATCCTAAAATGGGAAATCATTTGCAAAAACATATCTAAATGTCCTGAAAAGAAGAATATTAAATGGGATTCATTCGCAATGAAAATCCGCGTTGCAGCAGTCGTCAATGTTCCAATTTTGCCTTGATTTTATAAATTATGAATCTATTTATAAAGTTAAAGAAAAGAGCAACAGTCAAAGTTAGAACCTTGACAACGAATCAATAAATTATAAAAGGTGAAATTTTGCATCCTCGTCAAATTTCAGGTGGTTGTTATAAAATATTACATTTAAGATGTTTAGGGCCGTGTGTATGGCGGAAGCTGGGCGGTCGACACAAAACTGAAGCCGCTGTTAACTCACAACCAAGCATAATTTGCTGACTATGGGCACTCAACAGGGTTATGCTTATGTGAGAATGTCGCAAAACGCTACCGATGAAGATACAGAATAAGTACGCAGAAACAAGGCTGTATTCTGCAAAGGAGCAGTTCCAAATTGCAGCTCCTCAGCGGAAGAAAGTCTCTAGTCCCTACACCAAGTGGTCATCAATGACCAAATCACAAAGAGGAAGGAGTACATGAAGTCAATCTGTACGCTCGCAGACCGCTGAGAGTACCAGATTTTCAGAAAACGAGGCTGTGGTGTATTGTGGGCCAACGTACATTTGTGCTGGACAGACACTCTGTGACCACGTATTCTATTTTCCAATAAGTCTAACTTCGGATTTCATCCCGAATCAAGGAGAGTGCATATTTTGCAAGTTCCTGGTTGCCAAAGGCCACTCCAGAATCCTCAAGAAGTTCATCCTCACTAAGGCGTAAGAATCATAGTTTTGGCTAAAATTCGCCTAGGTGTAAGGAGGGATCTCTGTTTAATACAATGATATTCTAATAAACAGATATGTTATATACTTAGGCGCTTTGCACACGGAGCAATTTAAGTTGAGGCAACTATCAACTCTTAAAAAGTTTCCTGTAAAAGTTGATAGTTGCTATAACGTTTACGGTTGCCGCAACTTTATGGCAATCTGTGAGCAACTTACAGTACTTACACAGCCGAGTTGCCGTATGCCGTTGCCGTAGCGTCACTGGCATTGCCGGGCACAGGGAGAGGCAGGGAGGGTGTGAAATCGCCCGTCGCGTTGCGATTTACGGTTGAGGAAACCGGCATCAATAAAAACTGGTATAATATTTAACAGTTGCTAGTTGCGGCAATTAGCAACTAACTTAGTCATCGATTGCAGCAACTGAAAACTGTTGACGATTGCCACAACTCGAAACTCGAGTTGCTATGTGTCCTATAGTCCAATTGAAATATATGTAAACAGCTAGTTGCCAGTTGCTGCAATAGTTGCTCTGTGTGCAAAGCGCCTTACAAAACAACAAAAGTGTTCCGCACCGAGAGGCAGCACACATACACACTTTTCATTCATTTTACATTTCACTACAAATAAAAAGGATAGCTTGATATAAAACCAATAAGAAAAAAATTGACAGCTAGATGTTGTCAATTGCGCGTGAATGTAAACAAACATTATTCGAGCTACCAATCACCATACGTTGGCATCATAGACTAACAAATTAACTAGGCAGAAGGTACAAACCGCGTGTACAGAATTTGTAGCCGGGATTTGTGCCTATGCAACGAATAAACTCTATTAAAAGGCAGGTACGTGAAAAATAAAACACGTTTTTAAAAGAAAGCAATATATTTATTGTTAAAATTGTAAAAATTTGAAGGCGTCCAACTGGATTTACTTTTTTGTTTACGAAAAATTGCGATCCACTCTTGAAGTCGGATCTCAGTGGTTGGAAACCTACGAAGAAAAGATGATAAATAGTCAAACTCGCTGTTGTCACATAGTAAAGTAATATAAACGATTCATTTCTTTGTTTACGAATAATTGCAATCCATTCTTGAAGCCTGATTTCAATGGTAGCTTTATTTTGACACTATCTGTGACATATTATGGTAACGACAAGCTATTTATTATATTTTCTTTTCTACATATGACATGTTTAATTTATAATTAAGTATATCCAACAAAATTATAAAGAAAAGTTATTAAAAGGGAAACTAGAACTCTGGAGTGAAGATGACTCTGCCTAATATTCGCATCTGTACTTTTATTTTATGTCCGGAGCGCACGCATCCTTGTCGTTCTTACGACAAAAATCTATTTTCCGTCTCTTTCTTTTTTCTAACCTCCAAATATCAGAATATTAGGAAAATAATTGAAATATATTAATAAATCGAAGTAGGTATATTGCGTACTTACTTGTGGTATGAGATCCCTTGTGTTTTATTAACTTTGGTATCGTAATTGGTACACTTTCTAAATACACACGATGGCATTTTGGATGGTAACTACGTAGCACGCGCAACGTATCACTCGTAGTCGTGCGAGACACAGACTAAAGGCAATACGTCCCAATTAGGACGTTTTCTAGTCTTCACGTTTTGCGCGCTCATAACATATCTGTTTAATACTAAAATAGCATTGGTTTAATAAGAGGCAATGAATACAATCATGAGATTGTCATCCCTCACCGACAGCAGAGGCTAAGATATTATATTCATGCAATATAATGTACGTGCACACACAGCAAGGCTGGTGATGAATGAGCGCATACAATATCACGCTATCAGAGCGGTCAGCTCAGTTCACTGACCCAGAAGAAGATTTTCAGTAGGTAATCTTCTCGAAAGTTTGAGCACGGAAGAAGAGCTTTTCAGATCTTCCTAGGGTAGATAGAAAAAAATCTCTTGGGAGCGATTGCCGCAGGATCAGATAAACAGTGTTATAAATTCTATGAGAAATCATCACCGACAAGTTTTAAACAACAGAGGCGGTCAAACTTTACATTGAATTACGAAAAAATTAAAAATTTGTTTAATTTTGTAAATCATGAAAAGTTTAATTTCATTTAAACTTTATTTCATACTATACATATTGTTGATTATTGTAATTAAATGAACAATAATAATTGAATGTAGGATTTTGTTGCTTTTAATCACTAATGCATAAAAATGCTTAGTTATTATTTATAAAAGAAATATTACAATAGTAAAAATCGTTCAAAACCGGATATGTTGCTTAGACTTGTTTGGTGTGTGTATTTCTTTCAGAATTAATAATAATGTTTAATAAAAATATTTTTTACCGGGTATCGTGTCCACGTGTAGCCGAACCAGATGATTCTCTTTGACAGTATTTTGACTGTAAGCCAGTAGCGCGACTATATCGAAAATCAATTACTAAATAAAATATACTATTTACTCGTGATAACAATCACTTGAATTTGACGCAGTTGTAAAATTGCACCGTGTATACTATACCTATTTATAAATTTACAAAAGAGATTTAAAGCTATCTATATGCTCAAAGAGCGCAGAAGCAAAAATTATAAGTTACAGGAAAGATTAAGAAATAGCAATCAAATTGCTCTTTATCTTTTCTATAACTCCTAAGCTCGTAGATTGATTGTTTGTTTTTTTTTGTTTGTGTGCGTAATAAAATTTGGATTTTGTATTTTTTATAACAAATATTAACCAACAATCAAATCTCCTACGGGGGGAATACCTACACATATAAATTTCATTTTTATGTAGGTATATTACATGAGCGTCATTATCACCATTCGATATAATATTTAATATGCCTTTCTACTATACAATTATTTATATTTGGCCTGCGACATTATCACCCTGATGATAATATTGCTCGTGTGTGTATTAAATCAATATCTAAACATCATGAAATAATCAATAGACACATTATATTTGAAAAATCTTTTTTTTTATGATTTCTGAGAACATCGAGAGTTATTAATGGGGAGGTTATTATTGCGCATTAGTGTCCGACCGAAGTTTCGGATTCGGCCAGTTTCGGCTTAAAAATCATGTTTCGGCCAAAGGTTCGGTATCGGCCAAAAAACAGCCGAACCGTTTGTACGCGCCGAAACTTAAATTTTTCTCTTTTTTGGGTAGTTTAATTTAGACCCAGTGTCACTATGACAATGTTATTATATCAATTCGATAAAAGTTAAACGTAAAATCTTGTAATACCAATTTGGCCAGCGAGATGTTTCATTATTCATAATATATCTGGAACGAACGACTCACTGACATTTTATTCAACGTTTTAATCACGTTTATAAAAGGTTCGGTTTCGGTGGAACTTATTAAAAGTATAATCAGAACCGAACTTTCGGTTTCGGTTTTGGCAAAAAATAAATTTCGGTCGGACACTATTGCGCATTGATAAAGTGGGTTCTATCGATGGTCCCTATCAACAATGTCGGATTTACATTTATATCAATATTCACTTTTTTCATAAATAGACAATAAAAAGATCAATAAATTGTAACTATGTACTTATTTATTTATTTATTTTATACATCTTTTTTCAATGGTATACAAAAGATAATATTGTCGGATATACCACTTCCAAAATTATCACATGTACGTATAGTAGATCCTTTTGTTGGATGTACCATTTCCGACATCACATGCAAGATCTTTTGATCTTTTTGTTGATGTAACCTAAAAGCAGACGATTTGTCGAATGTGGATGGTGGTACTTTATTTCCTGAACCATCAATTAATTATATATTTTATCAATGTCAGTACTTAGTAAATTTTACTGTGCCTACATTTTTTTTTTCGTCAAAACAAATTTTCTAAAAACTTCAAACAGAACTAGGGACCATCGATATGCACTTTGAGAGATCAACGCCAGCATTTTTAGGGGGCCTAACACTTTAATTTCGTTATATGGGGGTCTATCAGGTCTTTAATTTTGTTTCTATGGCGAGTGACATGTGTTTGTTTCTCGCCATTTTCGAAACACGAAAGTAGGTATGTTCTTCCTGCGCCGGATCTGGGTCCTCAGCTGCCTGCTGCCTGCTATCCCCCAGCAGCATCCAGATAATATGCACGACTGAACGTTTGCATGTCTGCAAAGATTGAAATCGAGAGGTTCTGTCACATCGGCTTTGTGTCTCACCAGCCGTCAATCTGAAGGTTTTTTACAATTTCGCATTTTTTTCATCGTTACTGTTGGTGTATTCTTCAAACGATACACGAATTCTTCATAATTTTTACTCATCAGGTCTTCGCGCAAATTAATGACATGCGTCCGCCTACCTACATGAAATGTCGTACACAGCACTACAGCCAGGGGCACACATCATAGTTGCGCCCCTTCGTAAATATCTTAATATAAAAAAGAGATTAAATAATCATGAAATCATAACGTAAATTTTCGTATTACAGTATGAAATTGTGTATATTAATTTTGAATTTTAATAATTGGCCATTTTTGCGCCCCTCTTAGATAGGCGCCCGGGACTCGTGCCCTACCTGCCCCACCCTAGATACAGCTGACCCTGACTACAGCTATCATAGTGTTACTTTAACCAAACCTATACCTAATACAAATTAATTATTTAATTAGGTATAAATTAATATTTAGTTAATTTATTACATTATTAACGGTAACTTAACTTGAATTTAACCAAAAAACCAATGGAAGCGTTTTGGGTTTGAAATATTTATGTGGCCCTTTTCTCCTTGTACCTACGCAAACATCCGTCAGTGTGGTGGATGCGAAGTTTTCTTAAAGAAAAGATGTGCTGAAGGGGTTGTACACCTCAGTGCCCACGTTAGCGTCGGCCTGAGTTTCAGTAGTATTAAAAGGTATTAAAAGGTAGGTAAAAGCCAAGGTCCGGCCACCTTTATAACACGGCTCAGGTCGACAATTCTACTAATAAAGGAACGATAGGTAGCAAACTATTCTCAGTCCCAATAAGACAAAAATGTCTCTAATTTACCAACATTTTGACATTGATTGTGACTAGATTATGAACGTTTTTAATAAGTAGAACGTTTTTCTCCTATTATTTGATCTGAACTGATATTTCTTAGGTTAGCAAGTACTACCTAACTGGTCTACCAAAACAGGGATAATGTTTTTGAAAGTTACCTGAAATTATAAATAATCTCTTATATGATATATATGTATATGAATAATCCCTTTAAAAAAAAAGAAACACTTTGTATTTAATTATGATGATTGATGCGGAGGAGTGCTGGTTCAAATAGGTACGGAAATAAATGAAATTAATATTACATTACCTTTGGATAATCAGCATTCAATAAACATCGTCATCTTTTATTAGCTTCATCTGTAACATAACTGCGTTGAAAATATCCAATTTAAATAAAACCGACTTCTAATAGACGTATCAATTTCAAACTCTGCAAATGTGTAAATTACTCATGACAATAGACTAACATGATATCATCGAACTATTTTGAATAACAACTCAAACGGACGAAAAATAGGCAGGAACTCCATACGGGACAACGTATTCTCAGGGCCCGATCTAGCTATTTAGCCGCTCCGGGCAAAATAATATTCGCCGCCCTTTACACTAACACCATATAAGTAAGTCATGAGCACGAAAGATGGGATGATATCTAAGCGATATTGTTTTGTTTGATTGTTTATTATTCAAATACGTCAGTCTACTACGGTTTCTGAAGAAGTTTCATGAGAGTATTTATTTATTATTTATTTAAACTTTATGCAACAAAAGCGTACAAAGGCGGACTTAATGCCAGGCATTCTCTACCAGTCAACCAAAGGTGATGAAGAGATAACAAAGCAGGTGCAAAAAATTGTACATACGGAAATAATCAAATAGGAGATTTTAAAATCATTTAAAAACAATATCTAAATAAGTTGGAGAGAGAGAGAGAGAGAGAGAGAGTTAAGTTAGAGTATGTTGGACTTCGTGCAACCGCCCGGCACAGTAATATACTTATTACCTACATGTCAATGCCCGGCACACAAAATTTTGTCGCCCCTCATTTTTGCCGCTCTGGGCATTTGCCCGGCCGCCGGCCCCCCTTCATAGATCGGGCCCTGCGTATTCTATTCGTGTTCGGGGTTATTAGAAATGTATTGAGATGCACTTTAGCCATGAATGGTTTTTAAGGTCTAATGATGGAGCCCGAATGTAGGTGCCGGAATTCCTAAGGGAACAAGGAAGTGCATTCTTTATATATATTACTTGATTTATCATGAAACTGCGTAGGTATTTAGTTAGCTTACGAAACAAATTCTTACTCCAAAACCGCATTAAAATCGGTTGCGTAGGTACTTAATATCTGAGCGTACAGCGTATGATGAGAAGTAAATAAAACATCTGTACCTTCGTGACCTGCAACGCAAACATATCGATGATGTTTTCAAACTTGAGTTTTATCAGTCTCTACATCAGGGGTACCCTAGCTTATTTTGACGCGTCCTGTTTCTACAAAGAAAAAATATCCGCGCCCCCTGCCTACATAATATAATTTTACGTTACTATCAAATATTACTGAGATAGAAAAAATACATTAAAGTTTTCATTGCGAAAATGTCTAACTTTTAAACCTAAGTATGTTACTAAGTTTGTATGAAATAGGTACTTATGGCGTAAACTCTTGAAATCTGTAAATAATGTCCTTAACTGCGTTGGCGGTCCACGCCCCCTTTTGGTCTCTGCGAACTTCACTTTGAAAACCCCTGTTCTACATTGAGCAAAGTTAGGTGACATAACTTTTCATGATCAAGTACCTTCAAGTACCTAGGTAAGTATGAATTAATTTAAAATAACTAAAAGATCGCTCATAACTTGCGATGGATACTGCAATGTAAGCAGAACTTGTATAGAAACGTTGCCGCGCCGGGCGCGTACTACTTATCGCTCACTCACGAAGCGCATATTTTGATTTTTAATTTTAATAATATTGTCTATTTTTGTGCCCCCCTTCGGCCCCTTCGATAGGCGCCCGGGGCACGCGTCCTACTTGCCACACTTGTAGATCACAAGCGGTCGCATATTATAATGGAAAAGCGGCGAGCCGCCCCCGCGGTTTAACCGCTGCTAGTGCGTAGGAGACCTTAAACATCACCACGAAAACATAATCATGGCCAAAGTGCATCTGACGACAGTTCTAACAAGGCCAAACAAGATAAGGGTGCGACGTTCCGCAATGAAGATTCAGTTCCAACTCCATCATGAGTATCACATTATTTTATTGTCACCTCAACTCTATATAATTCCTAATTTTCACGATGTTACAATTACCACTAAGAGAAAATCGGTTTGAAAGATTTTATTAGGTAGGTACATATTTAGCAGGTAGTGTAAATACAGGTCGGTCTTTAATTAAAATAAAAAAAGTGTTTTTATTATAACCGTCGATCACCAGTGTTGTCGGGAGCCGCAACATTAGGTAATAAGATGAAACTACATTTTTCAATAAGAATAATATCTATTTAAAAATATAGAATATTATAACAAATATTAATATCACATTGTAAAAACAGCTGTTTTTTCAATGTCTATCAACATATAATTATCCAATGGCCACGCTGAGCGGACGAACTTTGGAGAGTACCTACATAAGTACATAAATTCTAAATACCTTTATCGATGTATGAATCTGCCATTTCCATTGGCCAGCAATAACAACTCAAGTTCATGTCTTGATTGATATCATTTAATTACCTGTAAAAAGAAATCACGTTAGTTCCCAAGTAGTCAATTGTATTGAAATATATCCTATGTATTAGACAACTAACACAAACCTGTCTAACCAAGTCTGACTCTAAGAATATTTGAAAATCCGTTTCAATAAAATTAAAAAGGTAAGTAAACACTTATGATTAACTGAATTGTAAAACTAACGGCAGCTAATGAGCCAACGGGTCGAGTGTTATATTCGAACAGCGTTCTTTTGTTCGTCGTATCAACGACGCATGCGCGCCGCCCCTGTGGTCCGATATTGATTTATGGAGTCCTCCTATGTATTGGTATATAGAATGTACTAGCTTCTAGAACATAAAAAAATTTAACAGTTATTTTTTCTCTGGGACCAATAAATAACATAAATTAAATCCTAAATACATTTTTGCTGTACTAAACTATATCTACAACTAAACCCTATATTTTTGAGCCCTGATGTTTTAAAACGACCTATCAAGTTAATATTAGAACAATCCTACTATTTCTACAATATAGCAAAAAGTAAAATAATACTTACCTAAGGTACTCGCCTCACAAAATTATTTAGAACGAAATTCACAACAGCCGTGTCGCCGCGGACGTGAATAACGGCCGAATGCGGATTTATCAATTGAAGCTGCGCCGCAGTGGCCTAGTTCTTCGCACAGTGCACCTCACCGTCATTAGTTGGACAAAAATCGGCTCTGGAATTTTCTTCTATATTTAATATTTGGACAACGTGAAATTTTTATAGGAGTACATGCTCAAAAATTCGTATATAAGTCAATGAATTGTAATTAGAAAATTGTATATAATTTTTTTATATTTAAATATGATAATTTTGAAGGCAAGAAGATTAAAAATTTTGGTTTGAATTTATATTGACATTATCTACACTGTGGAATTAATATTATTAAATCTTTTTTGACTTTTACGATAATTTTTGGATTTTGTTCGACACAAATGTTGTTGAAAAATAAATAAATTACCCAAGAGATTTGACGAACATCTATAAAGGTACTGGTTAGGTGCTCGAATCAAGATCCAGAAAGCAGTACTTCTGGATACGCCCCGCATTTTTAAATTTATCTGAAGCCCTAATTGTCGTAGCTTGGACTATGTTTCCGTTATTGACAAGTTACTATTTTTAATATTATCGAATAGGTATTGAATTTTCTTTACTAAGAATTTAAAATGTAATTTATATGTAATGTACATTATATGTTACGGCTAAAGGTGAGTTTGAAAATAAAAAAGACTGATACGCTTTCATACAATCTTAACAGCTTATAATTGTCAACATTTCATTGAAAATTCTACGAATTTCGTTAATCTGAGATTAGAGCTAGAATCAATGTGAGAGATTCTCTTTGTCCTATGATAGCAAATTTCGTATAAGTTAAGCAAGATCAGAAGTCCGTAGAACATATCTCAACTTATTACACTCAGAACCCGACATGTTTATTTCAACATAATTTTTACTTGCGAACTATCGCAAGTAAAAATTATGTTGAAATATTATGTTATATAATATTATGTCTTATAATATTATGTTAATATTATATTATGTTGAAATCACTAGATTTCGTCTATAAATACTGTAAATTAGCCTAATTAATTAGATTTTTATAATTATTATTAAAAGTTAATTAAAAGCTTTTATTTAACTTCACCTGTATGTAGGTATGTCCTGGAATTTTGCAATCAATATTTTACCCATTTCCACTGAAGCTTACGAGCTGAAATTTGGCACACACGTTTGGTTCTGGTGACAGTGCACGATTATACGTAAGCCGGGCCAGAAAATAAGTGCCAAAGCTTTTATTAATAGGTACTGAGGTAATATTTTATTAATTATTTATTTTCAGCTTAAAATTTTATTTTTTCCTTTTTAGTTCATTTTAACATTTAATTGTTAAATATAACCTTTATTATTATTTTTATTTTGTCACATTTTTTTATACACCGATTAGGTATATGGCTGATTAACATAACAAAAAACTAACTAACTATTACTAACTAACTACCTATTTTGATTAATAAATAAGTGTTCCTCTTATTTATTTCAAAATATATTGTGCAAAATGTTATTTGACTATGTGGAATAGTTTTTTTAGTTGATTGTGTTGTCAGTATGATGGCAAACCAAAGTCATAAATGTTATTTTGTAGTAGGTATATTTTATTGTAACTAAAATTACAGATTACCAAATAATTTGGTACGTACCTACAATTAAGCTTAAAATACTTAACAAATCGACCATTCGTCATTTTTAAAAGAGCTTATTAATCATTTTGTCTAGGTTCGGTCTGTATACTACTCCACTGTGCATCGACAAGATTGACATGCGCACAAAACTGCATCCTATTCAGATGTTATAAGTACACAGCAATGGTATTCTAGATTATAAGAACGAAATGCAATGCAATAGGGTGCATTTTACTGTAACCTCTTTGTTGGGATAGCAAATATTTTGCTGCGATAGATTCTCACCCCCCTAGACGAGATAGTGGGGAGGTAATATTTCCACGGCCATATTTTAAAGATCACCTTTGTTAGATGTTTCTATAAAATTACTACACTCATAGAAATTTAACATATTATGTACTAATGTATGTATATCTTTCTTTCACAAATGAAAATTAAGGTTTGTCCTATGCTTTTCTAAGCTATTGATCCAATTATGATGAAACATTTTGTAAGTTTTAGAGCACATCCCCGTAAAGGCTTTTAAGTTGATTAAGTCTTTCTAAATACCTATGTATTTTATTATGATTTGTCTATTGTATCTATTTAAATATTTATCCTACTCAGTACAAAATAAATATTTTTATTTTTTTAAATCAAACCTTCAAGTGGCATACCTACGGGCTGGAACTTTGTAGGGAATACTGGTATAGGTCTCGAAATTTATATATGATGATGGTTTTTTAAATTACTACTATTTACCCTAATTATCATAATTTATCTCCTTTTAGGAATAAAGTATTATCCAGTTTACCTATACCGTAATTTTTTAAGTTTCACGAGTCATCATTTAGGCAATCAAATGCCTTGGAAAAGCTACAAAAGACTTATGTTAGGTATCTCGTGTCTCCTCTCCGTGCATTTGCAGCATTTGTTTAACCATCAGCTTTACAAACACTAAAAAAAATCAGGCTGCCTCGTTGGTCTGGTAGTGGCAAAATCCGACAGCTGAGCATGAGGTCTTGGGTTCGATTCCCAGGTCGGGCAAAGTGTTTTTGGGTTTTTCCATTAGAAATTTCTCAGTAGCAGCCTCGGAGTCTCTCAGGTCGGGCAAAGTGTTATTGGGTTTTTCCATCAGGAATTTCTCAGTAGCAGCCTCGGAGTTTGGATTTGTATCGGTCGATGGCAATAGGCTCCCCTACATGGGACTTAAACATTACTAGCGAAATGTGGATGTACTAATAGGTACACCTCTGCCTAACCCTTCAGGGATTACAGGTGATGTTATGTTTTGTAATAAACTAATAAACCGGCAACGTGGATTCAAATCTATAATTATTAGTATCTTTATCGTCAACGACTCAAAAAAGCGGTGCAACCTAACTATATTTCAATTAGTTCGGGACAACTTTACATAAACCAAATATTATAGCCGAAAACGATGCTAGTGTCATAAAACTAACTTGTCGTAATGCTAAGATGTATCTATTGTTAAACTCACTATACTCTAACGGCACGCCATAGTGAGCTCTCAACGAGACCTTTAACGACTAGCGGACGCTCACAATTTTGCTTAATCGACGACTCCATTCTCATTCGATTATCCTCTGAGGATGGTAAGTTTCCCATCAACTGCATCGCACACATTGGGCTATAAAAATATAAGTCAAAGTCAAAACATTTATTTCAAATAGACCATTTACAGGCACTTTTGAATTATCTAGGAGTCTGTCTGTCCGAAAGCTGAAGCTAGCCTAGTTGCTCGTTCCAAAACCGAGGTAGGCCTCTATGGAGAAGAACGAGCAAGAAACTCCACGGTACTAAAATAAATAACATTTGTGTTAAGTATGGACTCTATTAAAATATGTATAGGAGATTTCCGTAATAAATGATACAAAATTGGCTATCCACGCTATGCAGCTTAACATAACATCAAGCCTGTACTCCCCGAAGGGTTAGGTAGAGGTGTACCCATTAGTACACCCACATTTCGCCAGTTATGTTAAGTCCCAAGTAATAGGAGGCGAGCTTATTGCCAACAACCGGGCACAAATCCAGACTCCGAGGCTGCTACTGAGAAATTTCTGATGGAAAAACCCAATAACACTTTGCCCGACCTGGGAATCGAACCCAAGACTTCATGCTCGGCAGTCGCACTTTGTGACCAATAGACCAACGAGGCAGTCCGGTTTTTTATAAGTGTTTGAAAGGCTAATGATTAAACATTATTTGATTAATGTCTAACTATGAGATAAACACTGTGTAAAGTAAAAAAAACTTGACAGTCTGCATTGAGGGAAAATGTGTAAAGAGCTTTTATTGCGCACCGCAAAGAGACCGCTAAGGATAGGTACACTGTATTCTCTGCGAGTTTTATTTACTTTCACCTGTCCAGGTGTCTTATCAAATCTTACAAGTTAAAGTGATAATAATCTTAATAATCTTTTTTCCTCTCTTAGTCAATTTAGTTTTTCTTTTTAATACAGCCAAAAACAAAATAAAAATTATGATTGATAATACTTATCTGATTTATTTCATGATCCTTTGATTGATACCTTGATGACAATAGTTGGTGTTCCCTTAATTAGCAGACAGAAAATTCATAGAATTATCGTTTTGCAGTGCAAGCGAAGTCAGACCCCGCCATCCCCACTTTAAACCACTAAAAGCAAAATAAACTTAGTTATGAATGACTATTAATGAGCATAACTAGATTCTTTTCCTGCTTGACTAGAATTTACCTGCATTTTTTTTGTGAACGCGGTGTTGTAATTTTCTTGGATGGTATGCATTTTGTCAAAGGTATGAATTGCCGGGGTTGCGGGACGTCTTAACAGGATACCGTGGCCCCGGAACGTAAAGAGCAACAGAAGGAACAGGGTGGTTTTTTAGTCAGTAAAAGTCTGACAGTCCCTTCCGCCCCGCCCAGGGCGGAAGGAGTCATTTGATGATTTTTACCACCTAAAAAAAAAAAAAGGTATGAATTGAAACGTTTTGAAACTGTCACTCGATAAAACATTTTTCATGGAAATAAGTTTTATAATTCTATCCTATTTCTTTGTGATTGTCCATCTACCCATGAGTTTATGGCCCCTGTCGTTATATAGTTGTTAAACACATTCACAAGCACATTTATAGTGTCGTCAAAACGCAACTCGCATTAGTCGGGGTGCACTGCAGATTGCCCACATCCTCCTTATTGAACCCAGACAAGTACTTGAGCCCCAAGTCAACAAGAAAATTGGCGATTACAATGGCAGAGTTAGCGCTTTATTCAATCATGTGCAATCGTATCGTCCTGTCTAAGAATTCCTACTTATATTAGCGCTAGTCTTTGTGGAAGGAGCAGACTACTTTCCAAACGCTTTAATATCTTTGGTCTCGTGGAGTCAATCGCTACTGCTGGGCTAGGGGATCTGGGTTTGACTCCCGATTCTGGCAAAGTGTTATCAGATTTTTACATTTGGAATTTCTCTGTAGCAGTCCAGACTCTGGAAGTGTATCACCCTTGTGCTTCGAAGAGCTAGTGATGCTGGTGGTCCTGCGCCTGACTTTCGCGGTCTTGTAGAATTGCTGTATGTCCGGTCTATGAGAGTAAGTGAAGACGGAGTACACCTGTGTTTGCGCACACACTTGTGCACTGTGTCCAGCGTTAGTCATGCAGGAATAGGAATCCAGAAATGCATAGGTACAAAAATGATCAAGATGGTCACTTACTGTATACCTACTATGATTATGTGGGTGCCAGGAACATCTCCATTAAATAGACATGGTATGTATAGTATACCAGTGGGTACGACCACAATTCTGCATTGACAATTTTTGGACCTATGCATTTCTGGATTTCCCTTTTGTATTATTTTCTTATTACCCCATTTTTTACGTAGTCGGGTTATAGTTTTTTTTTTAACTTTATTTTTTTTTACACGTCCGTCACGACTAGTACCTATATGTATAGCTAGTGTATATGCCCGGCATATACCCTAGCCGTGCAATATTCACATCGTCGCAATCTAAGAAAGGGTATAGTATAGACCGCAGCACTAATAGGAACAAATAGGAACTGGCTTATTATTGAATAGAGTCGAGACAAGTCACAAGCAAATCTAACTCATTCAAACAAATATGTAAACAACAACGAAATGACGCAAGAAAAACAACCAAGCAAGATCACCAAGATAAAGCAAAGTCAAATCATTTATTTCAAATTAGACTATAAAACAAAGTATTATTAGGTCCTCCTTTCTGTCTTTTTTATAAATTGTACATATTTTATTATTTTATAATTACTCTTAGGTTTTATGTTTAGTTTAATTACAGTGGACCCCCGTTAGTCCAACAGACGTTTTGCAGGGCAATGTCGGACTATCGAATTTGTCGAATAAAAAAATTCGGACTCTAGGGTCCGAATTTTTTAGGAAGAATTTTATCTGAAGTACGTGTCATGTGTATAAAGACATGTCAAAAATGGCCGCTACGTACATGTAGGGACCGTCGATATGTATGTTAATGTCATGAATACTATAGAACTTACAAAAATATTAACTAAGCTTTACATATGGAAATAATTCTGTACAAACAAATGAACATAATAAAATATGTAATCGAAATAATGTTTGTGTTCCTACATTCAACAGTGATAGGCGTGTCGAATTACAGGGGGTGCCGCATTAGACAGGGATCTATAAGACAGGGGCTGGATTACCGGGGTTCCATTGTATTGTATATTGTTTTAAAATGTTGAAATATTAAAATTAGACTATTCCCAACTAGCAAAATAGCCATAAGAATAGACTTATATAAGAACTTAGGTATTATAAAAGGCTTATATGTATCTTGACTAAGATAGCCCGTCTTTTAAAGACATTTTTTAAGACAGTTTGGGCTTGAGGACATTCACACTTGTTAAGAACTCTTAAGAAATCTTTATAAAACATTTCTCAGAACAAAAGATTTATTAGAGCACTTTTTAAGAGTAATTGTTCTTGATCATTATTTACACTTAAAAAAGCATCTTACAAGTATATTTGTTCTTATCAGAGTCTGCAGTAAGTGTTTTATTAGACTTCTGCTCTTACTAAAGCTTTGTATGCAACTTCTCTAACTCCAACCAATCGTAAGTGTAATTTGTCTTATCTAAGAGACATTAAAGAGTAGAAGAATATTGGAAGACTTTCATAAGATCATTTGCTTTTGCAAAAGTCTTAAGACTTGCTTTTTAAGGGCATCGTAAAACTGATTACCTAAAACTTAAATTATAGTTGGTCATTTTAAAAAATGGATATTAATAAATGGAAGAGGTTCAAAAGAAGTGGGGCATACCGACAAAAAGTGCATAAAACATACTCTGAGTTAGTACAAAAGCCAGAGTGTATACGAAAATCGGTTTCTACGAGATCGGAAATTAACAATTTATTTGATGGTTCCGTACTACCAGAAAATAATATTATTTCTGAAATCTTTGAAGAGATAGATTTTTCAAATAATACTGCATCTAGTGATGAATGGGAAAATGAATCGGACGTCGACAAAATGGATTATGAAAAAGATTTAGAGTTGCGGGAAGAAATTAAAACATGGGCCATCAAATATAACATATCGCTCTCAGCGTATAATGCACTTTCTGTGATTTTGAATAAAAGAATCAAACACATGTTACCTAAGGATGCCCGCACACTTTTTGAAACAACCAAACAAGAAGTACAGATTGTTGCATTGGGGACTGGACACTATTGGCACAATGGCTTACAAAAAGTACTGGCAAAGGTTTTTGAACACGACGTTGTTCCTTTACCAAATAATATTTCACTTAATATCAATATTGATGGTTTGCCGCTTTACAAGAGCTCGCGGCAACAATTTTGGCCAATACTTTGTAGTGTTTTTGAAATGCCCTGGTTACCTCCACTGGTGATAGGTAAGTTACTTAAGTTATTATTTTATTTATTTATTTATTATTATAATGTATAATGTGATAAACCCTTAATTTGCGTCATGGTCCTTTTATTTTGAATTCCGTTTGTTTTATTACTAACTAGCGACCCGCCCCGGCTTCGCACGGGTGCAATAAATGCTGATACTAAATATTCTATAAAATTTATTAATAGACAACGTTCACAGCTTTTTTATCATTAGATAATACAAACATGTTTACTAAAGCGCCACCGGCCGGCTCCCCGGCCGGTATCGCCCGCCGCCGCAAACGCTACACCTGTATTTTAAATCTGTAATATCTTCGAAAATATTCATTTAAATTACATGCTGTAAAGGGCCATAATGATCTATATGAAATGCACAATGTTTTTAAGGTACTTAATTGGATAAGGATTTTGCTGTATTGCCTAAAATTGCTTCTTAAATAAGCCATTATTTCTCGTAAAAAGTTAAGGATAAAAAATGGTTATTAGACCTTTTTAAGGTGTACAATACTGTAGTACATTATTTTGATCTATCTCGAAGGGTATAGCTAGCGTTTACAATGTAAGCGCAAAAAAATGTGTTTATTTACGACATCACATTAGAAACCTCTAAAATTATCAGTGTTTCTCTACTATATTATGCATGTTTATGCATATAAACCTTCCTCTTGAATCACTCTATCTATTAAAAAACCGCATCAAAATCCGTTGCGTAGTTTTAAAGATCTAAGCATGTATAGGGACAGACAGACAGACAGACAGACAGGGAAGCGACTTCGTTATAAACTATGTAGTGATAGTGATAAAAGAGTAAAACCTAGGCGTCAAATTGATTCTCTCTTCTTCTTTTATCGTCATTTTGAAAAGTTATTGCAGAATCTTTTTCAAATTCGTTTTAAAGATAATAATTACAGTTGTAGTTTAAAAAATATTCACATAATTATTCTTTATTTTCGTATTTATTTAATTTCTTAATCTTCTCTTGTTATGTTTTAACTATTAATGCTAACTTTTTATTCTTTTTTCTAGGTATATATGCAGGAGATAGCAAACCATCCAATTTGGAAGCCTTTTTAGATCCTTTGGTAACAGAATTGAAAGATCTTACAAAAAATGGTTTAAACATATCACTCAAATCAACAGGACTTGAAGCAATTACAGTACCCGTAAAAGTAAGAGCTTTTATTTGTGACTCCCCAGCCCGAGCATTTATCAAAGGAGTTGTTAATTTGTCTCACACCGTCGCGTTTCTAAACATAAATTCATAATTATTCTTTATTTTCGTATTTATTTAATTTCTTAATCTTCTCTTGTTATGTTTTAACTATTAATGCTAACTTTTTATTCTTTTTTCTAGGTATATATGCAGGAGATAGCAAACCATCCAATTTGGAAGCCTTTTTAGATCCTTTGGTAACAGAATTGAAAGATCTTACAAAAAATGGTTTAAACATATCACTCAAATCAACAGGACTTAAAGCAATTACAGTACCCGTAAAAGTAAGAGCTTTTATTTGTGACTCCCCAGCCCGAGCATTTATCAAAGGAGTTGTTAATTTGTCTCACACCGTCGCGTTTCTAAACATAAATTGTTCTAAAAGAAATGACAATGATTTCTGGGCAAAAAAGGACGAAGAACATCATAAACTGGATTCTCCTCTTCTGAAACTAAACATCGATATGGTAGAAGACATTCCTGTGTGCGATTCACTCCACTTGATTGATCTTGGTGTCATGAAGCGTTTGTTGATGGGGTGGAGAGATGGAAATATTGGTAAATATCTAACAAAGTGGTCCAGCAGAGATATCGATAAAGTCAACGCATTCTTGTTCAAGTGCCGCAAAGCCTTGCCTAAAGAAATTCATAGATCTGTGAGAAAAATTTACGTTTTAGCGCACTGGAAAGGTTCCGAATATCGTAGCTTTTTCTATTATTTAAGTTTTATAATACTTAAAGATATACTACCAACCCATGCTTATTACCATTTTTTGCATCTATTATGTGCTATCACAATTTGTTCGAATGAAAAACATTTTAAATACCTTACAATTGCAGAAAATATGCTGAAGCATTTTGTTGAAACTTTTAAGAATATATATGGTAAGGACTATGTCTCGAGCAACATACACAACTTGATTCATGTCGTCGATGAGGTTAGGAGATTTGGACAACTGCAGAGTTTTAATGCTTATCATTTTGAAAATAAGTTGTATGTAATAAAAACATGATTAGACAAGGAAATAAGCCACTTCAACAAGTCGCTAGACGACTGAATGAAAGATTTAATCTAGAAATAGAAAAAAACGAACAGAATCTAACAAGTTATCCATTTATAAAACAAAATCATAAAGGGAGATCGACGCAACTTTGTTTTGCCTCGTTTACTCTGTCGGCACAAGAGCAAAACAAATGGTTTTTAAGTGAGGATGGCTATATTATTAAATTGCAGTTAATTTCTAGCAAAACCGAAAATTCTGATAAAGGCAATATTTCAATTCATGGATATCGTTTTGAAAATATTCATGCCGTGTTTGACGAACCTCTAAAGTCTTCATTTCTGTATATTTACAAAGTCAATTGTAACGATTATGTTAAAATTAAAGTAATTTGTGATGTTTCTAATGTGAAATGCAAATTAGTTAAAATTGAGCACAACTCAGAATTATTTTTTATACCTTTATTACATACGATGTGAAATAAAACTTTAATATTTATTGTTTTAATCATTTTGTACTCATTGGACATTCAACTTATAACTAAAAATCTAAAAAAAAAACAAATGCTTAGCACAACTCATAACCTTCTTCTGATTCTTCTTCTGATTGTAGCTTCATGGAATTTGACCCTTCACATAAAGTACTTGGGATTTGTTTTGTATTCATTTCACAATTGGCTTTTGGTTGGCCTAGCATTTCGTCGCAAATTGAGACTTTGGAAGGGGATGTAGAGGTTATTTTTTTTTCTTTTTGTCGATGTCTCATTGTCGACATTCTTAATTTCTGACTCAGACAGCGTTGACGAGAATTTTTTAAAATTGTTTTTATAAACTTCTCACAATCTGGTTTTTTAAAGCCAGAGTCTGATTCGTGAAGAACTGAGAAAAATAAATCAAATATATTTGTAAAACTTTTGAGACAAATTTTCGCCTCCCCTGTTCTGGATCCACCAGCCCAAGAACATTGGCATAAAAAGCTTCTTTGAAAAAGGACGTCAATCAGAGCATAAGCGTTATTAATTCCCCTATCTTTGCCCTTGCTACAGACAACCTCTATTTTATTTTTAAACCTTCCTTTAAAATTAGGATCTGTTAATGAAAGTTCTAATTCTTGTAACTCTTTCTTGTTACTAATGGGCTTTACGTCAGGCATGTTGTCATTTTCCTTTGGAGTACAAGACTGCTTAATAAATTCTTCCAATTGCGTTTGGTTTTCCGCTAGTTTTAACAGCATATTATTTTGATTCTGAAAAAGTGTATGCTGGTTTGATTCTGCAAGCATTCTCCGACAGTCGTTTCTCCTTTGGACCGTTCACCGACAGGACGTTTCGTTATTGAGAGATTTGTCGATAGAACGTTTCACCTATGAATGTTTCGCCGACAGAATGGTTCGCCTTTGTTTCTTTCGACGACAGGACTTTTCAACAATGGTATATTCGCCGTCAGATCGTTTTGTCTACGATTGTTTCGACATTGCTTTTTTATTGAACTACCAAGCTACCAAAAAGCTAGTCGTTTCTTTGTTTACAGGTGAGTTTTACTGAAGTTTAGAGTGTAGTAGTGTGTAAGTTTCTCATAGAATGTAACTCATGATAATAAATCTTTGTTTACAGAGCAACACATTGTTTTATTCATTGTCAATAAGAATCCAACATTATAAAACGTACAAGCTTGCTACAAAGACATGAACTTTTTCTTTATCACAGAACACCCTTGAATCGTGGCATAATAGATGGAACACTCTACTTAATCGACAGAAGTGGAACATATTTAACACTATCTCGGAGTTTAAAAAGGAGCAAAAGAATACTGAGAATATTATTGAAAGAATAAAATCCGCGGAACCTATGTCTAAGCGAAAGCGTGGAGGTACAGATTATTATAGGAAAAAGATTGAGACACATTCACCTGAAAAAAATCAAATGGACTTAAAATCATATTTAAATGGATGGGCACATTTTTGTCATCTGATGTAATAATTTTATATTTTTTAAACCTACACTTACTTACACTTAACTACTTACCTACTTATAATAAATCTGTAAGTTAAAATTGGCTTAAAAATGTGTACTCAGTTGAAATTAACTCATTTTTAATATGAAACAATAAAAACGTTTGTTTAATCTTTTGTTTTTATATTTCCACAATGTTTGCAAAAACAAAATAGAAGAAATGGGTACGTAATAGATAAATCCCATTCATTAAAAGTAAAGGCGGTCTAACATTTAAATATTTTCTTTGTTCATGTCTTTGTAGCAAGCTTGTAGCTTTTTGGTAACTTTGTAGTTCAATAAAGAAAAAGCCATGTCGAAACAATCGTAGACAAAACGATCTGACGGCGAATATACCATAGTTGAAAAGTACTGTCGTCGAAAGAAACAAAGGCGAACCATTCTGTCGGCGAAACATTCATAGGTGAAACGTTCTATCGACGAATCTCTCAATAACGAAACGTGCTGTCGGTGAACCGTCCAAAGGAGAAACGACTGTCGGAGAATGCTTGCAGAATCGGAGAATCTCTCTTTAAAAAAAATGTTTTACAATAAATAGTAGGTAACATTCATTACATACGAATGTGATAATGATTTACCTAAAATAAAAGTCATGTAAAGTACTACAATACGTACGACACCTAAACGTTTCAAATTCCTGAAATGAATTAATCCGCACAAAAAATAGTAGCTGCATGTGACTATACATCAAAACATAACATTAAGTAGCGCGATTTAGAAATATAAGATCCGTACAGCGCAATCTGTAGTACGACGGATTAATCAAAGTGCTAATTTCGTTGCTGCATCTGCATTTTCTAATTAATTAATACCTACAGGATTTACTTTCTATGCGTCTTATTTATTGTATAATATAATACCGTTAAAATGTAAAAGTCTAACGTTATCTGCCAAAATCACTCTTCTTTTTGGCTTCGCCGTAGTCGGGTAAAAAATACACAGAAAAAAGTTTTATTTCTATTTGATAATCATTATATACCTAACCAATATCAAATATACCTAACCAATTTGTACCAACGAAAAATGGTTCTTTCGCTTTTTCATGAATTGATACAATATATACAATACCTATTTCAATGCAAACAAAAAAAATAGGTGTTGATTAGCTGCGAGGAATTAAAATATGTAATTCATTAAGGTCAACAATACTTTTTATGTTATTAATAATGTTGTATGTCTAAGAGTGTTGCTTCCTATACCTGCCTACATTAATTTTAACAAAACAGGAAAACCCAGCAATGATTAGCTGCAACTATTACAGCGAAAGTATTGCCCGTTTAGGAGCACCTTTATTTATTATAGCAACACAATTTACTATAATCGTAAACAGTTGCTGAAATGGTTTTAACAACTTCATATTATTGCTTTTAGATTCCCATCAAGCCTCGTCTGAAAATAGACCCTGGAGAATCATTGCATTATTCTAGCGATGCGCCAAGTACGGCTTGACTCGAGTCTAGCTCGATGTCTGCTTTGGTTTGGACCTACTCGAATATCCATTAATTTTAATTCAAGTACGCGGCTCGATTCCGGTAAGTACTCAAGTCAAAGATAATCTATTTTGTACTTGTTGACTCGATTCTGTTAGTAGGGGAGCCTAATAGACTAAATGTGGGTTTACTCGAGGGTCGTTGGGACCTTTCGGATTGTAAAGATTAGATACTAAAAAAATGGTTACAGATTTCACTGGTGCGGGGAGCGTAGCTACAGTACAGATTTTCAAAAAAAGACAACCGCCTTCAATAACTACTAAATAAAAAATAACTTTAGTTTGGAAGTCAGGTACTGCCACCGACTTCCAAACTAAAGATATTTTTTATTTTGTAGTTTTTGAAGGCGGTTGTCTTTTTTGTAAAAAACTTTTTATTTTTCACTTTTTAGTGCTTGTGTGTTTATGTTTGAAATCCTTACGAAAAGCCCTTTCAAACAATACCTCACACGATATATTTAATTTTGAAAAGTGGTAGGAGGGGGTTGACGTACCCACTCCCTTCAGTCAGTCATCGACTACACGTATAAACCAAGCAATTTTTCTTGCTACGACGGTTCTGCTGTGATCCTATAAGGAGTTCCGTTCCATATCTCCGAAGTTCATCATCAGATCATGACAATATTTCTATGGGACTTATTCGGAATTATACTCTTTCAAACAAAAAAATAATCATCCAAATCGATTCATAATAATTGGCGGAGTAATCGCAAAACATTTATACAAAAAAAAAGAAAAAAACATACGTGCCGAATTGAGAACCTCCTTCTTTTTGAAGTCGGTTAAAAATGTAAAAAGATAGTCATAAAAAAATACTCGAGTGTATCTAATATTAATCTTCCGGTTTGGATGGTGGCGGTGGCCGTACGAAGGGGTTGAAAATGGCAAAAAATTATGACATTGAAATACTCGAGCGCATCAGATTAATTTACAAACAGTACCAATAAATTATGCGAGTCCAACTGACTCCGAGTCTATATCTGTGTTCACTTAAAAAAGCAGTGATGCCTAACGATACAAGTTTAAAACTGCAACTTTTTGTTTTGATTTCTTTGTTTTTTGTTAGTAATATATATATGTACCCTATATTCATTAAAAAAATTGATTTAGTATCGTTATGTCAATATGCTAATCCTACATGATGTTTAAAGTTTAATGCTTATAGAAAAAGTCAAATCAAAGTCGAAACATTTAGACTCGAGTCTACGTTCGAATACCAAACATAGAACTCGAGAACTGAGCTCGAATCACGGAATCGATTCATGATTCGAATACCGTATAAACCGACTCAAGTCGCCTCGGTCCACCAAAACAGCGACTCTGCACATCACTACATTATTGCGTTGTACGTTGCACCTATGATTAATTAATATCCGAGTGAAGCAGGCTCAGTCCGCTAGTTTATTATGAAGAGACTTTAGTGAGTCATGATGAACCTGAATTTCAGTTGTAAGTGAGTAAGCTTAAAGTCTAGTTTATAGAATCGTTTCATCAACTTTGAGGCTTTGAGCGCCAAACCTCAGCGCTGCCACCCTTCATGGCGCATGTGTATTATAAAGAGACTTTAGTGAGTCATGAAGAACTAGAATTTCAGATTGTAAGTGAGTAAGCTTAAAGTCTAGTTTATAGAATCCTTTTAGGCTTTGAGCGCCGAGCCTCAGCGTTGCCGCCCTACATGGCGCATGCGTCATTTCATCGACCTCCTGAAGGAACGCGTTTCGCCCGGCCAGCCGCCCAGCACCACAGTCCGCCCGAGTTGTGAATAGTGACCGGTCGCCTGATTCACTATCAATTAGTCATCCTCTCAGAGCTTCTTAATACAAGTAAGTGTTTTATTTAAGCTTTTTTGTGACGTTTAATTGTGAATGGAAGAGTTTTTGAGTGGATTTTAAGTGGATTTTGAGCGGATATTGGTGGTAGCTTAGGTACTTATGGTGTCACTAAAATGGTAGGATGAAGGGATGCATATGGAAGATTTTTTTTCTTTGATCTTGTTTGGTTTGATTTTTCTTATTTAATCGAAGTTCTGTAAGGTTCTACACCTACATCTACATTAAATTATCTGACTTGTAAGCCGATATTTCTAAAAAACAAGTAGGTACTCCTTTGTCCTAATTCATTGTTTCCATTTTTTGTTTGAGCATGGAATGTTCTCTCTTCCTTGGTAAGTACGTTTGCAAATGATTTCTCCACGCAATCCAGACGAAAAATATATTTTTATCAGATCGGTAAATTCTATGGAGATTGCATTTTTCGCTTATTGAAGGCGTGGTTAGTGTTAAATGCAAGATGGACGCCGATGACCGCGCATTGCAATGCGCATGTGCAAGTTTACCGGTCATTCAACTTTGCAGTTATTGACTGTTGATAGCCGATCGATATCGAGGGACGTGTTCATGAGACAAAAAAACGTACCTATCCTAGTACTGAGAGTTGTTACTCAAAATTAATCAATTATCAACCTTAAATGAACATAAAAACATTTCGATTGTGTTTATATCGGAAACATATCAGAATATCGAAAATCAAAATATCGAATGTATCATAATATCGAAAATCAAAATATCGAATGTTCAAAATATCGAAATCAAAATATCGAATGTTCAAAATATCGAAATTTTGTTTTTCGTGATAACATATTTACCTTTTGCAACTTGCGTCAGTTTCATAAACTACTTACTTAGGTACTGTATGGAGTTTCTTGCCCATTCTTCTCCATACGACACTATCTTTTGTAAGCGAGCGAAGCGAGCTCGAGACTTGGGACATCCCGACTCGGACAGGTCAGGTTAGAAGGGAAAAAAAATAAAAAATATTAAAAAATAACCACGAAGGGGATGGCGGGGTCTGGTAGACCCCGCCATCCCCTTCGTGGTTATTTTTTTTTAAACCACTCAGAAGTATTTCAATCTCAATAGAAATTTCATCTCAATAGAAATTTTCATGACTCAAAAAGGGAGATTTAAGGTGCAACTTAATGGTTTTGCTTCGAAAAATCGGCGTAGCCATAATCATGAAGGAAACCCTATGAGAGGGAGTGTCGCTGCTAACATTGATAATTTAAAACGTAAAACGACAGAACAACCTACCACTAATACTTGTCAAATATTACAAAATCATATTGCATCTACCACTAGTACAGTTGCAATGAATTTACCAACGAAAGTATCATTGAAGCAAATGGTAACTCGTGAAAAAAAAAAACAATTAAAATTACCGATGGAACCAACTGATTTCGACTTTGATATACATTTTGAGTCTACAATGATCAATGACGCTAATTTTATCATCAAACAAAGAATTTTTGCTCAAAAGAAAAGGGTTATACTGTTAAGTACAAAGGAATTAATGAAATATCTGAGTGAAGCAAATTACTGGGTAATGGATGGTACTTTTAATATCGTACCAAAGGTGTTCCAACAATTATGGTTCCATAAATAATCATGAAATAACCTTTCCTTTACTGTTTGTGCTTTGTACTCGTAAAGATAAGGCGTCTTACGACGTCATGATTGATTTAATGATTGAGTATTGTACTGAAAATGAAATTGTATTGAACCCAACTTACGTAATCATGGACTTTGAAAAAGCTCCAGCCTTAAGTTTGCGCCAAAATTTCGATTCAATTACTTTGAATAGATGTTTTTTTCATCTGAGACAAATATTATATCGTAAAATCCAAAAGGATGGATTGACTTCAAAATACAATACCGACAGTAAATTCAACCAGGAAACCAAATGTCTTTTAGCGTTAAGTTTCCTTCACCCTAATAATGTGGTTATGTATTTAAACGATTTGATAAAAACTCTTTCAAATGAGAGTCTCAGTATTGCACAATGGTTTGTTGAAAACTACGTTATTGGTAAAAATAATGAACAACCAAAGTATAGCCCACACTTTTGGTGCCAAAGTTACCACCAATCTGTGATACCACGCACTCAAAATAGTGCTGAATCCTTTCATCATCATATTAATGAAGTATGTTCTAGAAGACATGTTGGCTTTTACCGTTTAACATCAGAGTTGATAAAGGAAACACAAGTAAATTTAATTGAAATTCAAAAATTACTTAACGGAGAAACACAGCCTAAAAAAGGACTGCAAAAGGTGCGAATAGGATGAAAAAAATTACAAACATAATGGAACATATTATAGAGTACTCATTTGTGGCATTGTTAATGGCCATAGCTTCAAATCTTTGAAGTATTTATGCTTTTAATTTTTAATAAGAGAAGATTACTTTTTGTTTAAATTTTGTACTTAATTACTGGAAATACAAGTTTCTATTTGCATACAAATGTGTTTTATTTTTAGTTTTTTTTAAATATAAGTAGAATAAAATGGGTACATAGCAGAATATCGAAAATCAAAATATCGAAAATCGTCACGTTTTATAAGCGAGCGAAGCGAGCTCGGGACTTGGGGCACCCCGACTCGGACAGGTTAGGTTAGAAGGGGATGGCGGGGTCTACCAGACCTCGCCATCCCCTTCGTGGTTATTTTTTTAAAACCACTCCGCGGGGCTTCGTAGACCGGGGGTTCCGTCGACTAGACCAATACCTGGACAATCTACAGTGGGTGGCCAAATTATTAGGGACAGCGCCGAGATTTTAATAATTTCTAGTTTGTTTAAATTTTTCAGGGAAATGGGTTGTCTTTATTAGAATAACTACAAACCTTAAAACACTTGCAATAGTTGCTATACCTCTCTGGGCATGTGTAGAGTGCAGTATTAATGTTTTTATTTCTCTAATTTTTCTTGAAGACGTATCTGAAACGTTGCCAATACTAGAAAAAAGTAATTTAGAGGTTTTCAAGTTATAACTTTAATAAAATTAAAATTCAAGTATTAAGATTAAAAATAGTACCACTATACGAAACATTACTCACGTTCTGACTACGGTTAGCTGAAATAAACTTGCAATGTCAATCTGAAATTTTTTTTTACACTGCTGTAATAAGAGTAATTTTCAACAAAAATCAACGAAATGAGAAAGTCACATCAATTTAAAAAAAAATTGTTCCAGCTCTACAATTTTTTTTACATCAAAACATAATATTAATATCAGTAATAACATCAAATAAAAAAAAACCCCTAATAAATCTATTAGTCTATTACTTTGTTTCAAAATAATGTTTCAACTAGATATTACATTTCTATGGGTGCTGTCCCTAATAATTTGGCCACCCATGGTATGTAGTTTTGGCGTAGTCGACGAAACCCCGTCTGATGATGGAACTACTGATGTTTTTTTTAATCACTAGTTCCATTTAAAAAGAATCTAAAAACAATGGAACTCGTGTTGAATTTTTTATCACTAGTTCCACATCATTATTTTAGGCACTTAGTTCATTTATAATATTACTATTTTGTTTTTCAGGTATCCACGCGTCTACTAACACCAGTAAAGATGGTCAACTTTGACATTGAGACAGCTAATGCTGACGTAAGTACCTATATTAAAAATAATCAATTATTGTTTGCTTTTTTTCTTTTTTAGTCATTTAATTAGGTACTTCGGAGACTACGACTATTGCTGTGCCAGAAAAATAACTATAAGCTGACACCTTTATAGCCCTAAGCTTGCGTCTCTATATTTCGAAGCTCGCGTCTTTTTAGGTCGAAGCTGGCATCTTTACAAGTCGAAACTAACATCTTTATAGGTCGAAGCTGGCGTCTTTACAGGTCGAAACTAGCATCTTTATAGGTTGAAGCTGACACCTTATAGCTCGAAGCTGGCATCTTTGTAGCCCTAAGCTCGCGTCGTTATAGCTCGAAGCTGGCACCTTTATAGCCCTAAATTCGCGTCTTTATAGGTCGAAGCTCGCGTCTTTATAGGTCGAAGCTCGCGTCTTTAGTTCAAAGCTCGCGTCTTTATAGGTCGTAACTGGCACCTTTATAACCCTAAACTCGAGTCTTTATAATTCGAAGCTCGCGTCTTTATAGCTTGAAGCTGGCATCTTTATTGCTTAAAACTGGCGTGTTTATAGCTTGAAACTGGCGTCTATATAGCTCGAAGCTGCCATCTTTATAGCTAGAAACTTGCGTCTTTATAGCTCGAAGTTGGCTTCATTACAGTTCGAAGCTGGCGTCTTTATAGCTCGAAGTTGGCATCATTATAGGTCGAAGCTCGCGTCTTTATAGTTTGAAGCTGTCATCTTTATAGCTAAAAGCTGGTGTCTTTTTAGGTCGGAACTGGCAACTTTATAGCTCTAAGCTCGCGTCTTTAGAGCTCTAAGCTGGCGTCTTTATAGGTCGAAGCTCGCGTCTTTATAGCTCGAAGCTGGCATCTTTATTGCTTAAAACTGGCGTGTTTATAGCTTGAAACTGGAGTCTTAATAGCTCAAAGCTGCCATCTTTATAGCTAGAAACTTGCGACTTTATAGCTCGAAGCTGGCATTATTATAGGTCGAAGCTCGCGTCTTTATAGTTTGCAGCTGGCATCTTTATAGCTAGAAACTGGCGTCTTTATAGGTCGGAACTGACAACTTTATAGCCTTTAAGCTCGCGTCTTTAGAGCTCAAAGCTGGCGTCTTTATACTTTGAAGCTGGCACCTTTATAAGCCCTAAGCTCGCGTCTTCATAGCTCGAAACTCGCGTCTATGTAGGTCGAAGCTCGCGTCTTTATAGTTTGAAGCTGGCATCTTTATAGCCAGAAACTGGCACCTTTAAAGTCCTAAGCTCGCGTCTTTATAGGTCGAAATTGGCACCTTTATAGACTTTTATCAATAAAGTCCCGTAAAACTTGTTCTACTACCCCTTTGTCTTTAAGACAAAGGGGTAGTAGAACAAGTTTTAACAGTGTTATTTTAATATTACTTTGCCTTGCGCACTGATAGTTGAAAATCCTGCAACAGAAATTACAAAGTTAAATTGGTTTTAAGGGATGGCGATAGGCCCCCTGCACATAATGCATTCGCAATCGTTTGTTTGTACTAGATGTAACTTGATACTACGTTTGCTGACTAAGCTAAGTTACCAAATATTTTCGCACATAGGTAGGTAGGTACCTATTTATTTTTTGTTACCATCTGCCCTTTAGGGGAAACAGTCGTGATGTAATGTGCCTAATACTTAAGTGACATTTAAATTTAATGATAGTATTTTATGGCTGTGTTTTAAATAAATATTATTATAGTGTTTTAATTTTTTTCGGATAAAATATTCTTCTTTATTTTATAAAATAAGCGTCAGCTCACACCGAGACGAGACGCGACGTGACGATACTGGAAGAGGCCAGTGAATTAGCGCTGCGCCGCGCGCCACCGCGAGACGCATCGCAACGTCGCCGCTCTTGCACGCCTCGCGACGCAGCGTTGAATCGCCGGTATGCGCGGCGTGCAAGAGCGGCGACGTTGCGATGCGTCTCGCGTCGCCGCTCTTGCACGCCGCGCGTACCGGCGATTCACCGCTGCGTCGCGAGGCGTCGCTCGACGCCGTGAGACGTCGCTCGACGCCGCGAGGCATCACGAGGCGTAGTGCTGCGTGGTGTAGCGTATTCTAAATTTTCACATTGAAATGTGTATCTTTTCATGTAGAAAATAAAGTTATATTTTGAGTCGCTCTTTTAAAGCGTGCACGCAGCGTCGCGTCACATCGCGTCTCGGTGTGAACTGACCCTAATAGTTACTATATTTTATATTTAGTTGTATAGACTTTGTTGTATTTTATATTTAGATGTAAGTCATTTAGAAATTAGATTTATTTGTTAAATGCTGGGACTAGCTATTGGCCCGGCCGCTCGCGTATGCTAACTTAGCCATACCTACTTATTTAAACTTAACATAAAATATAAATGTGCATAAAAAACTGGAGTTATAAGCTCATACTAATGAAGGGACAGTAAGATTTTAAGTTTTATATATATAAGTAGGTATATTAGAAATACGATGGATAGATAGTTTATAATAAATAAGTTAGTATCCAAATTACGTTATGAGAATAAAGAAAAATATTTTTTTATTTTCAGCAACTGATGAACGAAATCATTCGTATATCCCTTCACGAGTACAATATATTGGGTAAGTATAAAAAAAAAACTTTTTTGTTTCTTTTCTATAAGTCGCCATCGAAACTACAGAAACGGTCTTTTAAAAAATTGGTCGTCTAAAGGCGACCTAAGCGTAATTCTTCCGGGGTCGCGGGACGTCTTAACAAGATACCTTGGCCCCGGAACGCAAAGGGCAACAGAAGGAACAGGGTGGTTTTTTAGTCAGTAAAAGTCTGACAGTCCCTTCCGCCCCACACAGGACGGACTCATTTGATGATTTTTACCACCCAAAAAAAAAACGTAATCGTTTGTTCTGGTACAGTGATATCTGATCAAAGACCGTAAATAACGCGACATCATAGATTTAAATAAAGAAGTAATGAGCTGTTAGTGTCAACATAGACTGAAATATTTTTATATAAACTATTTTTATTCACGTTTAGCGATTATTGTAATAGATGAACCTCATGACACAAACTAGACTATAAATCGAGCAATATTTATTATATTTTAAAATATACACATCAAAAAAGTCTAGGGATCAACATCCCTAACAAATGTTAGGGATGTTGATCCCTAGACTTTTTTGATGTGTGTATAATATTACCTATAACGTTTTATTTAAACCATCTCGACTTATTACACTCGGGCCTAGAAATCCCCGTCTCCTTAACCGTACCCAGTACTCCGTACCTAATGACTTTGACACAAAAATATATTTTTTTGTTTTCAGGCGAAAAGATCGCCCAGCCCATCCCTAAGGGCCAAGAGGAAGAGTTAGTTGACGAAATGGTTGACAAGTACATTGTCAATGAGCGTCTCCTGAATGCTTACTTTCGTAAGCTGAAGCGTCTGCTGAAGAACAAGCCTCCAGGCCCCCAGGAACTTGAGAAGAAGGAGCGCGAGATTGATGATCTGATGAAGAAGAATGGTCTGGCTTAAGCACTGCACCGCACTCCGGGTTGCACCGATTGTCTTACCTTACTTTTTCAAAATGACTTTTTTGTATCTAGTTTGTTTCTAATTGTTTGATTGTTATATTGTTTGTTTTGATTGATGTTATTGTTTCTTTTAGTTATTACACGTCTGTACTATTAATTTTGGTGAGATGGTGGGATGGTCTTTGGGTTTTATCACTATAAACTTAGGAGCAGCTTAACTGTATTGATGTGTAATTGTTAGGTAAATTCATTTTCACTCGTCTTTATTTATAAATTTTCTTGGTTCATTATGTTAAGAAAGCAGCAGGTATTTAAGTTAGCCAGGCTTACACCAGGCTTAGGATTAAGTCAGCTTCAAATTTTTTAAGTGTCGGTTTTAAATCATCATCACTTTTTTATTGCTTAAAATAATTAAGGTCATCAATATTTAACCATGTAGACGTAAACTGTCATTGCTCTGCAATGTTCAGTACACCATATTTAAAGGACTTTAGATTATAGTGTTTTAGAATGATAATCAAATAATTCAATTTTCAATCCAATTTACTACATGTTCATCCAGTTCTAAAAACCACTTGCCATACTAATATCAACTTATTATAATTTGGGATTTCTATTATTTTCAGTAATATATCGTGTAACTATATAAGATAAGGAGTCAGACGACGAAGTCATGCATGGAATCCCCGATTCTAGGCATAGGAGACATCGCTAGCTGTTAGCTTCCCTTTGTCATTCCTGCTGATCTCCTTTTGAAGTTAGGTACACGGTCAGTCTTTGAAGATCGCCAACCAACCATCCATCTCTTATAAAGAGCAACATCAAAAACCAATATCTACTGTAGTGTTAGGCTAATCGCCCGTCCCTTAAAAGGGACTTAGCAGGGTCTATGACTGACGTCCTTCAAAAAGGACAAACTTTATTATATATTTAATTAATAATTAAAATCTTGAAATACATACTTCTGCGGAAAATGTAGAAGTAGGCTCTAATTTAGATCGTTTAGCGTTATCATTCATTGTCATTCCAAACCAATTTAAATATCTGAATTGTTCGAAATTAATCATCAATCAATCAATCATCAATACATTTTACGTTTACCAGGATTTTGAAATAATGTTCATCCAAAACCTCGAATCATATCGTATCGTATCTTCATATGCTAGGACTACATTAGACGGGCGAAGATTCATCGTGCCGGATCATGTTGTTCTCTGTTGAGCGCCGTAACGTAGGTGTAGCCACCCAAGCGAATATTGTCGCGACAAATTCCTTTGATGCACGTTATTTTACCGACAGTGCCCCGATAGTAAATCGTCTTCGCTCGAATACCACGCGTTGTTGCAACGATCTACACGGCCACACTCATCGCGTCAACACGAATATTCGCCGTAGCCCGCTAATGTAGCCCCAGCATTATACTTATCCTAATCATTACTCATACATAATTGTCATCATTATCATACATCTACAATTACTTACTTTTACAACCTATTGACTAAGCATGTATTGGATATTGGTATTACGAACTATCTGTAATATTTATCTTAAATAAATTGGTGTAGTAAACGCCTCGTTTTTGAAAAACTCATCTGCCTTCTGCCTTTATCCCATTTTATTCGGGGTTGGAGCAGCACCTTATTCTGGTTTGTGATGCATCACATAATATGTGCATTTCGTGTCTAGATGTGATATACGTAAACTACTAAAATATGCAACCGTTTAACAATATATCCCCATATCTTAGAGACTAGAAGGTAAACATGAAAGATACGAGTATCCATGATAACTAATGCAGCCAAAGTTTTTGCTTTATTACTTTAATAGGTATCATCATTTCAGCCGACCGACTTCCGATGCTGAACATAGATAACCACAATGACCGCTCCTGCGCTGCCTGCATCCAGGTATCGGTATCGGGGTATACGCAGTCGCGGGCAAACGCTAGTCTGATATAATAAGAGTATTATTTGGTCATAAATGTCTGTCATCAGGGTCACGTACTTACGGTTATTTACCAATACATTATTTCTACATCAGTAGAAACAATATATTTATGTTTTCTGAATCTAAGAAGTTGAACAACTAGACCTACCAATTGAATATTGTTAGATAAAGTTTATTGCATTAAATAATACCTACTCTTAATTGAGTAGTTGACGCCATTAACCATAACCTAACCCGATTAATTGACTGTAAAATTATATCTTTTGTGGCTTTGAAATCAATAAATAGCTAGACTAGCTAGAGTTGCCAAATAAGTGACGTCACAGTTCGATATTGCCATACAAAATCTATGCAAGAATCCTGTATTGACAGGTCATAAAAAGTACGCCAATTGATGGTGGTGTCAACTAGAATATTCTGCAGCTGACTTGAAATCTAAAGTAACAGTGCTGTCAGTTTGTGAAAAGGCATTAGGTATAGATTTATGTGAACTGGGGCCACATGTACAGTAGCGGTCATAAGTGCAGTAGCATGCTAAGGTTTGAATTACTGTGAACACGGGGTACAGGCTATACCTACATCTGTGTATAAGTGATGTATTCAAAGTTAAAGTCAAAGTCAAATCATTTATTTAATTAGGCCATTATAAGGCACTTTTAAAGGTAACAACACAGTACCTACGTACACCTCAAAATTCGCACACGACGTCGAAAGGTCGTAAGTTTAACCAAAGTGTCAATCGATTTGCTTTGTAGATTGCTACTCCACGTGTTGTGCCTACGCATACATGCTTTACAACTGTGAGACTTGCAATGATTTGCGTAATGACCAGATTGAAACAATTGAAGCATACGTTGTATTAAAGCAGTTAAACCCGTGGTTCTTTGCTGAAACCAAAAAAACTGAACAGGTAATCACACTATATTTATCACCATAATGCAGCATGATACCTGTTTCGGAGTAATATAATTTTAATTTTTCTGTGGTGATGTTTCACTGCTCAGAGACATCATTGTTTTAGGCCTGGGGGTCTACCGGCACCTCTTAAAACATTTTAAGTAATATTACTTTGTAATTTCTGTTGTTAGATTTTCAACTCTCCGAGCCGAGCCGAGCCGAGCTCTAGTACAACATACACCAAAATGATTGAACTATGCAACGCCGCTCTCATGCGGGTAAACATGTTTTAATAAAATTACACGGTTGACAATGACATGGATTCATAATGCGGAAACATGTAGCATGGAAATAGTTAGCGAGTTTTGTAGAATTTCAATATTAGATATTGTCACGATTTGAGATGGTACCTTTTAGTAGAAAATTGGTAAATTAAATTCATTAAAGGAAGGCTTTCGATCGAGCATTTTTGTTCTTCTCGAATTTATTGACAGTCTTTAAAGGAGGTGTAAGTATCTACTCATGGAAATTAACAATTTTATAGCCTATATTATTCCTCAAGACTCTGACTATCATATACAAAAAGAATTTATCCAATCCGACTGGTAGTTTCAGAGATAAGCGCGTTTAAACAAACAAAAACAAAAATCACCACAACTATAGATATCAAAACTACAAATTCGTCACGTTAAAATAAAATAAAATTTGATTACATGTAAACGTGAAATGCAAGTTTTCCCCGTGAATATCGTTTATGTAAATTACAGTGACTACTACAGCCGTGTTTGTTTTGAATAACCGTTTCTAATCCCTTAAATAAATATTTTATTACAACACAATTTACGAAACCAATGTTTAATTTCCTGTACTTATTACTGGTAAAAAAAATATTGTAGAATATTATAAGTACTTGAAAGATTGTCAGTAACTGCGCCAAACACACATGTCGAGGCCTTTATTTCCAAATCTGAATAAAATCCGTGTTAAGATTATTCATAGCCAGTTTTTATTAACTGGGTAAAGTTTAACTTCGTATTACGTTTTAAAACAATGTATTTGGATACTTTTAAACGCATTGTTTCACGTACAGACATGAATTAACAAAATCGAAAAATGCACTTGTATATTTTGCTGTTATTCTGCAGTTTGACTGTGGCTATTGGCGACCGAAGCTTTTTATGGGGCTTACTGGAAAGTATTGCAACTGTCACACATGACACATTCGTTCCCGTGGACGGTCGGCTAAACATCTATCAATTGACCAAAAAATATGGATACCCACTAGAAGAACACACAGTGATGTCTGAGGATGGATACATAATAAATATTCATAGAATTCCAAGCAATAAAAATAAAAAGAAGTCGATTGTGTTCTTAATGCATGGCATCTTAGACAGTTCTGACGCTTGGGTGTTAATGGGCCCTGACCAAGCACTCGCATATGTGCTAGCGGACCAAGGATTCGATGTTTGGATGGGCAACGCAAGAGGTAACAAACACTCTCAAAAACATACCGTTCTAAACACAAGCATGATAGAGTACTGGCAGTTTACGTGGGAAGAGATCGCGCTGTACGACCTGCCCGCCATGATCGATTACATCCTCGAGGTGACAACCTATGACAGTCTATACTACGTAGGACATTCGCAAGGAACTACAACTGGCTATGTTCTGTGCTCAATGAAGCCTCAATATAATAACAAAATCAAAGTGATGTTTTCGTTAGCGCCAGAGGCTTGGATGGGCCACGTTAAAAGTCCGATAGTTAGAATGTTTTCACCCGCTTCCACGATTTGGGGAGACATATTGAAACATTTTAACGTTTTCTCAGCGGGAACTGATTTTTTTAATAAAATGTCGGCTTTTATGTGTAGCGTTATGTCAGAAAAGTGTGATAATATTTTGTTTTCGTTATATGGCTATGAAAGTAAAGTGAATGAGACATTTTTGCCTGTTATGTTAGGACACACGCCTACAGGTTCGTCTATGTTGCAGTTCGTTCATTACGGACAGTTGGTACAGTCACATCGGTTCTGTCGGTACGATTATGGTCCAGAAGTGAATAAGATCAAATATGGGAGGAGAACACCACCTGATTACGATTTACGTAAAGTGACAGTACCAGTGGTGTTGTTTTATAGTTCTAGAGACTGGTTGTCGCACCCCCTGGACGTAGGAATACTGATACGAAATCTTCCAAATGTAAATGAACTTGTATTCTTAGATGATTTTACTCACCTAGACTACGTTTACGCCTCAGAAGCAACTGATGATGTTTATGGTGGAATTATCAGAAAAATTAATGATTTTGATGAATATTATCACGAGATAGACTTTAAAGTAAGTAATTTGCAATCTAAGTCTGCACACAAGTAGCCAACCCGCAACAATAAATATGTTATTAACTTATTATACCAGATGTATGATTTTAGTAAATATAGCCGTGGTTTGTTAAATCACAGCTATTTGCTCAATCAATTGACGTACTTTTTATGACCTGTTAAAACGCAATTCTCCCATAGGTTTTAAATGACAAAAGACAACTGTGATGTCACTTTTGTGACGACTCAAATGACTATAACTATTTATGAAACCCATAAAAAATCAAAACGGTTAATTAAAAATAACTGAGTGCCTCGTTGGTCTAGTGGTTGCAAAGCGCGACTGCTGAGCTGTCTTGGGTTCGATTCCCAGGTCGGGCAAAGTGTTATTGGGGTTTTCAGCCTCATACATGAGACTTAAACATAACTGGCAAAATGTGGGTGTGCTAATGGGTACCTCTGGCTCTGCCTAACCCTTCGGGAATTACAGGCGTGATGTTATGTTATAATACCACGTATACCACACATATTGCATATCATAATTATAACTTGACAATGGAATCGCCCACCGCTGTAAACTTGACGCTGCCATTACTGGGATGCCTTCATGATTACCAAAACATGTGTTTACGAGTAATGGTCGGTCCTAAGAACTTACGGCCCTAAGGGGCGTACCAAAAGAAAATGGGGCTTAGGGCACGTACCATATTGCGCCCCTTCGTAAATTATCATGATATTAAACAGATAGGTACTCAAAAAAATGGTCATCATTCATACAATCACGAAGTAAAAACAGAATAAAATGGTTTACTGAAGTGTCTTTCGATTTTTAATTTTAATAGTTGGTGTTGTTTGCGCCCCCTTTGATAGGCGCCCGCAAAGGCGCCCGGGGCTGGTGCCCTAGTTGCCCCACCCTAGATACGTCTCTGACGGTCATATAAATATTGATGGTGATATTTCTATATACCAAAAACTATCACGAGTGCTTTTCTGTTTACGCCCACTCTGCCTTACTTAACGAACGCGATGCTATGCGTATGCTATAGGCCCTATAGCAAAAGCCACCTATAGTATAGGGGTCTCCTCGGCGATATCACCACACCAACTCCTTCACTACTAGCGTCTGCGGTCAATATAAGCGGTAAGTCGGGTTCCAATGTATGTCTGTCTACACTAATATTATAAAGAACAAAGATTTGTATGCTTGTAACGAATTAGCTAATAAACTACTTGACCGATTTCAAACATTCTTTCACCATGCTGCATTATCCTTGAGTAATATAGGCTATATTACAAAAAAAAAAAAAAAAATAGGCTAGAAAAAATTAGGGATCACAATATCAACAATTTGCCAGTAAAAACCTTTTTTTCCAAAAAAGACAAACGCCTTCAAAAACTTCAAACTAAAAATAACAAGTTTTGGAAGTCGGTGGCAGTACATAACAACAAACAAAACCAAAGTCGATGACTTCCAAAACTAAAGTACTCGTAAGTAACTTATTGTATAAAGTACCTCAAACCTCACACGATATTATTACTAATTTTAGAAAATGCTCGCAAATGTGGGTGTACTAATGCGTACACTTCTGCCTAACCCTTCGGAGATTATACGCGTGATAATGTCCTAAAGTACAGTTATGGACCCTGTATTTTTACATAGTAATTTTAAATTAAAATTGATAATAATAGATATTGAAATCATATAAAGTTATTATTATAAAAAAATAATGCCAACCTACTACTGTTCTACTGCCCCTGCAGTAGGACAGTAATAGGTTGGCAAAGGCCTCTTCTCATACAGAGAAGGCATGAGCTGTAATCACCACGCTTGCTCAAGGCGGATTGGAGAAAAAGTAAGAATAATATGTAATCATAGTTTTATCATTTTAAGTATTTATTTATAATATAGTCGGTACTCAATGCTCAATACTTCATAACATTACATAATACAAACATATAATATTCACATTAAAGGGGAGTATGGGGAGATAAAGGGGAGTATGGGGAGATAAAGGGGAGTATGGGGAGATGAAGCTTAGCATCTAATATTAATATAGATAATGAATAAAGCAATCACGCTCACTGAGTCCGTGGACGAGACAAGTTTAATCACCCTCCCCAGACTCCTACCTAGCTTTTATGTACAGGGTGGTTAAATTTGCGACGACCAAATAATTTAAACGCTACCAATGTTTTATTATAAATGAGAAATTCTTTCCTGATTTCAGATTTTATTAGTTTACTCTTAATAATTTCTGAGAGTGTGACTCGATAAAACCGTCTGTCTTATCACTTATCGAAGTGACTAAAACGTGGAAAAATTACGTTCTAAGGCTGGGCGCAAACGTCCGGTTTCCGGATCAGGAGGCGTGTATGTTACATACACACACATACATAAATTACACACACATGTAAAAAACAAATGAATGTATGTGTAATTTATGTTTTTTTCGAGTAACTAAACATCTGAACCAAATTTTGTCAAACCAATTTTTTCCCTTTATTTTCATCGATCTATCATACTTTCAGGATCAATAAAAATATTTTCAAAAAATGCGACACATAAAGAGGAAATCAACAAAACCAAGCAGGCAAGAATATCCCAAAAATACTTAAAATAGGCTAGCTCGTAATCTACAAAAAAACGTAGAACATACTTGGGGGTGTTTTGGGAAACCCACGAAGAGAGGTTAACAAAAAAATATTTTGGACGTCGCGACTTGGACCATCCTGTATATTATGTACCTTGAAACACATACATTCATAGATTGAATTGCAATGTTGATGTACAATATTTAGGGTTGCATGTTTGCAGCACGCAGGCGTAGATTTATTGAGCTCACCCTCGCAAATTGTCAGTCTGCCCATTAGCCGGTTGGGAATCGGTGCGTTTACTGTGTTTGCAATTTCCGTCGCATCTCATAGAACTCTTGCTTTGGACAGGTAAGTTATTATTAATAGGGTTAACTATTTTTTTTTCAAAGTGTTGTAACTATAATGCGTGGATTAAAAGGTGTCGAGTATGGATTTGGATAGATGAAAGTGCATCCTCCTATTTTTTTTTAAGAACAGTACAAGTACCGTCTTATGGGGAGATAAGGGATGCAGGGGTGAATCGGGACGAAACTAAAATGGGTTTAAATTTTGAAATAACTGTTTGTAGCGTATTTGTACATTATATTGAATGTATTCGTGCGTCATAAGCGTAGACTCATAGAAGATGATGGCCGGCCTATATGCATAACGTTATAATAGTGCACATGTCCTTTTTATGTAGATTACGATTCTTACCAGCTTAAAAAAATAAAATTAAAAAAGTGACCCACAACCTCATGGTTTTGACCTTAACCACTGAGCCATCACGACATTTTGAAACATAACTTAGCTTAACCTTTATTTTGAATTAGGAATGTTTTTAGAGTTGTAATTAACGATTTGTTCTATACTTTTCCAGATCCAAACCCAGATTTACGTGCCACTCGGAGCGGTCATCAGCTCCGAAGCCAGAATGGCAGACGAACCCTTCGAAGTTGACCCTGTCAAAGTATTTGTAAGTATTCTTTTCTACCTTTGTTTATTTTCTTTGCAGTCTGTAGCTTCTTTCTTTATCGTGTGGGCAGTAAGGTCTTACGACCCCACACACCCTAGTGTCACAGTTTCTAAACCGCCTATCAAGGGCCTCTGTCGTGGTTTGAGTGGGACAGTAATAGGCTGGTATAAGCGACACGGCTGGCACAGTGGCGCTGCGTGTCGCGAGTTCGATTCCCGCACGGAACAAATATTTGTATGGCCTAAAGTTGTAAGTTTATAATCGCATAAAAGTAATTATTTTGTGACGTAACTACAACACGGTTTCCGGATTTATTTCTTTACTGCTATTGGCATTGCTTCTTGTCAAATTTCATGATTCTAGATCAACGGGAAGTCTCCAGTACCTTTTTATTCCTTAGCAAGCTTCAAAAGATTCTCTAGATTACGTTGACTTAGAAGTTTAATTTTTTCACTGCTCTAAGGGGTAGCAGATTTGAGTATTTGATATTAATTTCAGCTTGATACCTCCACGTGTTTCTAAGAAGAAGGGTTGACAGACGGACTACCAAATGAATACAAGGGTTTCGTTTTTGCCGACTGAGGAAACACGACACAGAGCATTGAAACCTTGATAAAAGTTCGTTTTAATCCATTTTTATTAGGCTTTACTTATGAACTAAAATATGTAAGGTGCATTGGGGTAATTACGACAACCGGGTAAATTCCGATTTTATTAATTATGCACCTTAGTGCATTGGTATAAAAAATAAATCGGAATATACCCGGTTGTCGTAATTACCCCAATGCACCATATTGCTTTTTACGCCTTACCGTGTTCGAGCTTCAATTGCACCAAATAATGTCCTGTAAAATACTAGTTATTTGTATTGTTTTAAAGAGCTGAGGGTCTGTGGAAGTTTTGCAAAACAATATTTTCCCTTTGAACTAAGTTTTGGTAATTTCGGGTGACGATAAGACAGACAGTTGTTTTTAACGATCTTCAATAAAACTAATTGGTGACCCCTGAAGTAGGATAATAGAAAAAGTCAGTAAATTGTTTCTTTTGAACTAAGTTCGGGTAGTTTAGATGCCATGGCCCTGTCTGGAGCACTATAAACAGTTACAGTTGTTTACATACTTGTACTTCCGTGGTACACAAATAAAATTTACTAATGTCGTTTTCTTTGTTACAGGAAATGCTGAATAAAATCATTTCTATAGTCAAAGTTCGCATGATGCGTAAGTATTTATTTTATTTTTAATTATAAGTAATCGGCCTTTAAAGTAATCCGAAGAGTCATACTTGTTTTGGAATTATATTTACATTTCAATTTAGCTTGATTGTAACAAAAAGTGCCAACCCACAATTTAAAGATGGTGGGTTGGCATAATGAAATCATATTAATTTATTATGCCAATAGTGTTACATTACTATTCAGCAAAAAAAGATCATTGAACTTAAAAAAACTTGTGCTTAGAATAGATCTTAATTATTCAGCTAAATATTCAAAATCATTATTTTAAGTATTTCTAAAAATGAGTCGACTGAATGCCTCGTTGGTCTAGTTATCGCAAAGCGCGACTGCTGAGTGAGGTCTTGGGTTCGATTCCCAGGTTGAGCAAAGTGTAATTAGGTTTTTCCATCAGGAATTTCTCAGTAGCAGCCTCGGATTTGTGCCCGCTTGATGGCAATAGGCTCGCCGCGCCGCCGACTGAAACGTAACTGGCGAAATGTGGGTGTAGTAATGGGTACACCTCTGTCTAACCCTTCGGGGATTACAGGCTTGATGTTATGTGATGTTAAAATTATCTTTGCATAGAAATATTGATGATTTCAGGTGATTGGTACGCGACACCAGAGTGTAGCTATGAGACGCTCCGGCGCATGGTCACGCTCAAGATGGAGGACGATGCCATGATGGAAACTTACCTCCGCGAGCTGCTGTTGATGCTGGCTAAGCCGCGTCCCGACGCTACTGCTATCATCCACATGGTTACCGGTTCCTTTTAAACTACAATGTCGTGAAACTTTCTAATGCATTAAAGGCATTACTAAAGTATATTTTATACTCACTTACCCTTATTTTATTTGTAAATTGGTTGCTTTATATGAGGCTTCTGGAGCAGCGGCAGTCGCTTGTGCGTGTATCTGGGATCCGACAGAAACGTGCGGGCGGCGACCGCTGCCGCTAGCCGGATAAGATATTGATAAAAGGCGAAAATTTTCGTCATCAAAAAAAAAACACCTAAGTACACTAACCTTATTGGTGAGGTTCTTCAGAAAGGTCACGTGCGGAGTACTCGTAACCGGCGTGCTTGTATGACGAGATGTAGGAACGTAGATGAGGCGAAAGGAGTATGTAAGGATTGTAGCAGGTGGCGTTCTGTGGTTTCTGCCTACCCCCATGGGAAAAAGGCGTGAGTTTATGTATGTATGTATAAAAGAAAGGTTCAAAGTCAAAGTCACAGTCAAATTTTTTATTTCAATTAGGCTATTAAAAGGCACTTTTGAACGTCATGTATAAGAAAAAAGAATTGAATTTAGTGGCCCCTTTCAAAAGGTAGTTTTGTATAGAGAAGAATGGGCAAGAAACTCCATACGTACTCTTTTAAAATCAATGTTTTACAATATTTGCATACAGAATCATACATAATTACACGTGAATGCAAATGGACCTTGTATATTTATTATTGTAATGGTTATCGGTATGTTGTTATGTATCATTTGTGAAGAGTAGGTAAGTATACAAGTGTGCAGTAGGTAAACACTGGATTACTAATATTTTCAAGCAAACTCTCGTCGTAAAGTTACGGGTTCGATAATGAGCAAGTAACAATGTAACTTTTCAATTCATATGTACTTTTTAATTAACCCTAAACATCACTGACATCCGTGAAGGAAAACACGAGGAACGCAAACGTGAGGAAACCTGGAAGTATTACGGGTGCAATGTAGATACTAACTACACATATACGTGTGTATCTCTAAAGGATTAGGCAGCGTTCGGCACTTCCAACAATCATCGTTATATTTCAACCAATTTATAAAAACCTTGACACATGATATACCTAAACCTACCTCATGAATAATTCTATCTATTGGTGGAAACCGCATGAAAATCTGTTCAGAAGATTTTGAGATTATCGCAAATAGACTGACAGACGCGGATGAGTATTTTGTTTTGTAACATATAAGTCTCAAATCGCCAATCCGGTTTGAGCTAGCGTGGTGATCTATACTCGTACCTTCTCTGTATAAGAAGAGGGGTTTGCCCTGCAGTAGGACAGTAATGGGCTCGTATTATTATTATTACCGTCGCCCAATCAAAAGAGTGTAAAATATATTATGATTTTTTAAACTCTTCGGGTAGTGTATTCATATAAGTATTTTATTTATCATTCTCTCTTTAGGCTCTTTAGTTGCCCTTTAAATATTATATAACAATCTTATATGACAATTTCAGATGAGCAGAGCTGAGAAAACCCGTCCGAGAGGATTACCTCCTCCATGAAATCCTGAATATTCCGTATCACAATGCCATGTAAAGGACGAATTGTGCATGCCCAAAAGAACACACGGATATTTTACGGTGATTTACTTACCATTCGGTGTTGTACATTATTACTTTTCAAAGTTATTCAACTATGCACTTAATTGTAACTGTACTTAATAACAAATAAATAAAAATGTTCCGTCCATTCTTTAATCCAACCTAAATTTAAGATTAGAATGTATTTTTTATTAAAAATATGTACAATAACATTGTATATGTTTGTAAATGTAGTACCAACATGTACAAGAAAATATTTAATAAGATTATCAAATATTTTAGGAGCCTCATTTTTATGGAAATTTGAATTACATAGTTTTAAATAAATCGTGCTAAATTAAAGGTATTTTGTGTCCTTATTTTAGTGATTTAGTCTATACTAATATTATAAAGAGGTAACATTTGTTTGTAAGTTTGTATGTTTGTAAGTTTGTAAGTTTGTATGTAGGGGGTAATCTCCGGATCTACTGAACCGATTTTGAAAATTCTTTCGGAAATTGGAAGCTACGTTATCACTGAGTGCTATAGGCTATATTTTATTTTAGAAAAAATAGGGGTCCGTAAGATATTTGGGTATTTCGGACCCAAGGTGTAAAAAATCATCCAAAAAAGGGTTGGGGTAGGGTACGGTAGGGGTAGGGGTAGGTTAGGGTAGGGTAGGGTAGGGATAAGGTAGGGTAAGGCAGGGTTAGGGTAGGGGTAGGGTAAGGCAGGGTTAGGGTAGGGGTATTGGTAGTGTAGGATACCACGCGAACGAAGTCGCGGCGGGTCAGCTAGTTATTTTATATATTAAAACACCTTGCCAATTTAGACTGATAAATAATTGTTTTAAAACAGTCTCAACTTCAATAACCTATTAAAATTATTTTGTCTCGTTCTTGTTTTTTTCAGTCGCATATACCTTCTCCCTAATCCTGGTAAATATTGGCACTCAGCTGCATCCGGTTAGACTGGAACCGACCCTAAAGTAATAGGTAAACAGCTGCAAAGATTATGCTCCTTACTGAAATGAAAATGCAAGGTATTAACCGATATACATTTCTGGTACAAAGTTGCAAAAAATGAAAAATATTCATGTGTAGGTATAATAATAATTACAATAATGTATTTTTCATCAAAAAGAGAGATTGTAGAAAAACAAGTTGAAAACTAGAGCTGTGATGGTATTTTTCTGTATAGCGCTCGTACATTAATTTGCACCTACCATGTTATCTCTTCACCACCTTTGGTTGACTGTTAGAGAATGCCTAAGGAATTAAGTCCGCCTTTGAACTATTGTTGCATAAATTTTAAATAAATAAATACAAGCAAAGTTGGTATAACAAACAAATCTATCAATCTGCCTAGCCTTTTACAGATGCAGCTGAATACCAGTATTTTTACATGGAGCCTATCTGAACTACACAACCCAGTAATTGGATAATACGATACCCCTTGGTAAGACTGGTTGTCAGACTTTCACGGTGACGTTAGCTTGATTCACACATATTGCGGGTTCATACTTGTCACTGTCAGTGACGACACAGTGCTCTCAGTGTCAGCTCCGACGCGTTCCAAGAGAATGTATGAAGGAATAATTATCACTGATGCGAGACGGTGACGGAACTGTGGCTTCATTGATATGTGTGAATCAGCCTTTACCGTGCCCCCGAGGCACGGAGGAGTCTCGATGTGGAAAGATGGTCACCCATCCACGGGCCAACCCCGGCAAGCGTAGCCCAACTTGTTTGAACGGCCCGTGCAGCTGTTATTATACACATCAAAAAAGTTTAGGGATCAACATCCCTTAAGCGCAGGCCACACCGCCAGCTAGCGGGCGGGCGGGCTAAGCGGGCGAACATCGTTTCACCTCTTTACATACTTCGGTTCACACCGCGAGCTGCCGACTAACCTAACGAGCTAAGCTAACGAAATATCCGACGATTCCCAGCTAGCGGGCGGGCGGGCTAGGCGGGCGAACATCGTTTCACCTCTTTACATACTTCGGTTCACACCGCGAGCTACCGACTAACCAACGAGCTAAGCTAACGAAATATCCGTCGCTCGTCTGTCCGTAGTTTTCGGTGTGAACCCCATAGTTTAGCTCGCCAATATTTCGCGTAGTTTGTATAGTTTCCTTCGTTCGCTTCGCCCGCCCGCTTAGCCCGCCCGCCCGCTAGCTGGCGGTGTGGCCTGCGCTTAACAAATGTTAGGGATGTTGATCCCTAGACTTTTTTGATGTGTGTACTTAGCTACGAGCACCTCAGCACTTCATATCAAATAAATATAATATTAAATATCAAACCGATGTTTCGAATAATCAACCAATTAGAGTGCTGTACTGCAATATTTGTGCATTAGCAATATAAGTATAATCAGTAAGTACTGTTAATGCAAAATTAGGTATTTTAACATAGTACAACTAAAAATAAACAAACAACAAAAGATATTTCAGATGTTTCGCACAGTACACACACGTACACGACAAAATTCGGACGTTCGGACGTAACTTGGTAATTTTGTTGCATTGATTCAATAACATTGAAATTATTTATTAAAATATTCTTACTTTAATCTATAAATTTAAATGAGACATTAATAGAAACAAGACTCATTTTTATGGATAGATTATATCTCAAGCTTTCACATATCGTCATAATAAACTTAAAAAAGGGAAATTATAAATGAAGTTGAGATAAAAATAACCAATTTTACAAATAAGTTACTAAAAATTAAATAATCGAATTGAATGTATTCGATTAATTATTCGATTACATTGCCTGTTCTAGCAATACTCAGAGGAGGAAGGAGACGTTAGTTGGCATCCGAACGCTCGCAAGCAACGTCTGCAGTGCGGTTGTGCGGGAGAAAACAATAACATTAAAGTAATTAACTAATTGTCAAACAGTGAAAGTTTAAATCCTAGTCCTAATATTAGTTTCTCGTATATTTGTGGAAGGTGAGGATTTTTCGACATGGCTATAAGTACTAAAAGAATGCACTATCGTGAATGTGGTTTGGAGGATTTGCTTCCGTCGATAAGGAGGGCAAAAAAGGCTAACTACGATTTACTTGAAACGTTTCGAGAGTTTATCAAGAAGAATGAAGACAGACGTACAGAACATCTTAATAACATTATTAAACCGGAAGATATATCTCCTGACCCTGGTCAAGCAAAGATAGACATAGAATTTAATGAATACTACGCCCAGGATGCCGAAAAATGTACAATATCAATAAATAATTATAGGCGGCAAATTAATGAGATAGAGCAAATGTTGAGTGATGATGACAGTGATTCCTACGGTGATATTGATAGCGATTGTGGGGACAGTGAATTTGACTTAGAAGATGATAGCGATGATGCCATCGCCATAATAAGGCCAATCCAAGCCAAGTGCCAGCCCCGTGTTAATAGTGCCAAAGAAAATGATGACAAGGGCAATAAAGACAATGCCGAAAAACATAATGGCGGGGTTTATAGGAACAGCTTCAAAGATAATGATGGTGAGTCTAGTAGTGACAGCGACTCAGAAGATGATGGCGATATAACTAGTGACAGCGACAGAGAAAATAAATACGACGGTAAAGATGATAAGTACGAACAACGAGATAGTGACAATAGTCTCAAGTCTTTACTTTGTCGTTTGTCGTTGCTGTCACTTGACAGCACCGACAAACGACACAGTAAAGATAAAAATGATAACCACGACCAACGAGATGATGACAACATCAACATAAATGACAGCCACGACCAAAACGATAGCGGCGATAAGAATGACAGCAATGAGAATAAAGATAATAACGATAAAAATTACAGCCACGAAAAACAAAAAAATGAAAATAAAAACCAAAACCAACGAGATGATGACAACATAAATGACAGCCACGACCAAAAAGACAGTGGCGATAAGAATGACGGCAAAGAGAATAAAGATAATAACGATAAAAATGTCAGGCAAGATAACAATGATGATGACGATAAAGATGACAGTGACGACAACAACGATGATGAAGGTCAAAGTGACGGCCAGGACAAAGATAAAAATGACGGCCACAACAAAACTAAAAATGAAAATAAAAATGTTAGCCACGACAAAATAAAAAAATATGATAAAGTTGACAGCGACGACCATGAAGATGATGGTGAAAATAAAAATGATAGCCCCAATAATTATGGCAGCGACGAAAACGACGACAGCCACAATGACGATGACAACGACGATGACGATGACAACGAGGACAATGATGACAACGAGGATGACGACGACAACGACGAAGATGACGGTGACAACGAAGATGACGATGACAACGAAGATAAAAGTGAAAGCGACGAATTTGAAGATATAAATTTTAAACGCAAAACCGTCGATGATAATGATGGTGAAGGCCCCGCCCCATATAGAAAAAGGAGGTATAAATACCGATTCGATGAAAAGTCTCGCCTAGTCGTCAGAGTTCTGGACCCCAGTAGGTCATCTGAAAGCGACGATGAAGGCGTCGAACTGTAATTAATTGCGCCACTTAAAAATTACCCTAAAAAATTCTAGCTTTCTAGAACTGAAAGACGCCATTAATAATAATTTTGTGCCATGGACGTAAAATAATTTAGTGCAAACGGTTTACTCAGTGACAGTGGATTCTTCTATAAAGTAATTCTAAGTAACTTTTATAAGATAAAGACTGAACTCCGAAATGTTAATTATAAGTTACCATTAAAATAAGAAAAACAGTGAGACTTCACAACGGGGAGTAGAAGTTGCAGGTCTAATTTAAGAAACTGAACTGGTACAGTTCGTTTTGTATGTATACTTATTATTTCTATTATGTATCGACTATTGGACTATTAATTTATAGTGTTATTATTTTCTTTTAGCAGCCGGCTCTAATAATAGTGGGTCATGAAGTTGATCGACAAAAAGTAAATTCTATCACTAAAACAAAAGTCCCAGGTTCTCTTCTGCCAGTTGCTTCATAAAGTCAGCAAAAAGGTAGGTACACAAAATTTCTTTTTTCAAATTATCTAGTGGCGAATTAAGTTGTTTCGTCTTACTATTAAATATTTAACAGTAAAGTGTTCCCGTCTCGAAAACCGTGTTTTTTCTTTTCGTGTTTCTCACATCTCACTCAACTTACGAATTTACAGATAACACGTTACCTCCGACCTTAGAACAAGGTAGTTGACGACAGCAATCAATTGTCATACTTTTTATGTTCTGTCAAAATGCGATTCTCCCATAGATTTTGTATGGCAGAAGACAACTGTGACGTCTCTTTTGCCGACTCATTGACTAACTATTTATTAATTTGAAAGCAATTAAAAATCTAATTTTAGTTAATTGAAAATTAATCGGGTTTTCAGGGCTTAAATAAAGTGTTTCTTTAGAGAAGTTATGTCATGGAATTATTGGTTAATGGTGTCCAACTACTTAATTTTTCCGACCAGTATGTGCGAGCAGCTACTTGGACAGCTCTGTCATTCGCCTAACATCATTAGAAGAAAGTTACTACTAAAATTACCTCATTCCACTTTATCACATTGTTCGAACTAGCACTTACTCTTATTTTCTATTGGCTTCAGGTTATTAACAAGGATGTGGATTTGGAGAAAGGGTGGTTTGAATAGTTGTTATGATCGCCTTCCACGTAGTGCAGGTTCTAAAGATTATTTATTAAATCATCTATAATGAAATATATGCAATACTTATAAATAAAAGTAATCTTATGTATGGGTAAAGGCTTAATAACCGATGTTGATATTTATGACTATGTTATTTTTACAGAAGACATACATTACAATTTTTGTCTTTAACCGGCATTCAAACCTTGAGGGAAATAGGATGAAAAGCTACTGCTTCGTGATATCGGATTCGCCGTTACACCCAGTGAGTTAATTGAGCAATAAAAGCTACAAATGATTATATTATTGCTCTACAGACCAATAATTACTTCTCAATTTGTTGCTTCTAGCACCAGATTCGATGTTCTTCTCTCCTCTCTAGATTCACATCCTCAATCAAAAATGGCATGTAACACTTACCATTTATCACTTTTTGCAAGCTTAGCAGTACCTGTTGGTCTAATTGATTGCTGTTTTTATTTCAGAACCATCAATATATGATACAATTCTGGCAGCGACGGTGAAGAGGATTTGCTGGATACCGACATCATTGCAATTGATGTACTCCGGAGCAGAAATATTAACGTGTAGCCAGTAGACCTTCACGACCTTGTTCTTCACCTGCATATGGATGACCTCTTCTCGGCATTAGCAGTTAGCATCAACTGGAGTAGTGATGCCCAAATTTTTAAGGAAAGCGGATGCTTAATGTTTGTCTACCTGAATATTTTTGAGTGAATTTAGGATGACGTAATCATTAACATTTCAGACTGGACTACAAAGCTTTATTCTAAATTCTATCAAGATTGATACCTACTATTCAGGTAGGCAATTTAAGGACTTTTTAAAAAGAATAAGTAATTTTTATAAGAAAATAACTTTTATAAGAATTCCGTGTGGAAAAAATTAGGAACATGGTCTGGTACATAAAACAGACTATTAAACGTAGATACACAACGCTTATACTATGTTCACGCATAAAAAAATACCTTAGCGGCAGTTCGGGGTGATCTTGGAGGGTGAAAATAAAAGATAAATAAATTCCCCTTGCAAAAAAACAGTAAGTATATAGTTTCATAGATAGGTAGACTTAGACCCGACTTCCTTTAATTAATCCGAAAAATAGGGCGTCCGTAGGGTGGCATTCGGTAAAAGCCGGGTCGCGAGTTAAGTACATACAAGTTCATTGTTGCACATTATTAAATTTTATTTATCAAGTGTAAGACTCATTAAGAGAACGTTGAATTGGGGGAAGCAAACCTTTTACTTTTATGGTTCAGGCTGGGTGCAAACGTCCGGTTTCCGGATCAGGTTTCCGAATCAGGAGGCGTGTATGTACACAGACACACACACATAAATAAATTACAAACACATAAGAAAAAAAATTGAATGTATATGTAATTTATGCATGTGTGTGTATGTACATACACGCCTCCTGATTCGGAAACCTGATCCGGAAACCGGACGTTTGCGCCCAGCCTCAAACTAGCGACCCGTTCCGACTTCGCACGGGTGCAATTTAAATACATAAACCTTCCTCTTGAATCACTCCATCTATTAAAAAAACCGCAAAATCCGTTTCGTAGTTTTAAGGATCTAAGCATACATAGGGACAGACAGAGGGAAGCGACTGTTTTATACTGTGTAGTGATAAGTGTAAATTAAATATATTTAATGAATTTTCGTCGATGTTTTTCAGTGTTCTGTAAGTTAAGGTTTGTCTGTAATCTGTTAGTTAGGGTTTGTAATTTGTAAGCATTTTTGAAAGATTTTTCATTTGTAATCTGTAAATGAGTGCCTTTATTTTATAAATAGGTAATCTGTAGGTAGGAGTCCGTAAACTATCACTGAGTTCTGTAATCTGTAACTGATTATCTGTAATCTGTAAGTCAGTGTTTGCAATCTGTAAATTAGTATTTGTGATTTGTCTATTTATTTTGATCTCCATAAAATAGGTATACTTTTGTTATTAACCAATTTTATTTTAAATATAAAAAAAAATTAAAGGTTAAAATTTAAATTTTATCATTATTTAATGTACTAAGAATTGATTTAGTGTTTTATGTATTGTAGGAATAATTTCGCGCCTATAACACCACGCACGCAACTATGTACGGCTCGAATCCGGCTGTGTAAACGGCTATATTCTTGTTGTACTTTCATGTACCCTGTACTCGGGTTTCTTGTAGCCAAATTAGTTTTAGTGAGATATAAGAATAAACTGTTTGCTTTGTAAATGATTGTTAACTACAGAATTTAATTTATAATACCTGCTTGGTAATTTATTTAAAGCTTGTTTCTTTTTTTCAATGTAAGTAATTTGTCGATTTAATTATTATTATTCAAATAATACTAATAATGCTCAATGCGCAATATGTTATGTTAACATAATATGTATGTCTATGATAAGTCTATAATAATACTCATATTTGAATAAATAAACGATTGTAATCTCTATTTGCTTTATTTAATTAGATATACTTACATACCCACTATTAAATACTAAAATATTTTACATGGACACGAAGTTTACCTCTTTCAATACACTTTTCAATTCGACTGCCTAGTTGGTCTAGTGGTACTAAGTTAAAATGATAAAAGAATCTTTCGTAATTTTAAATGTTTGCCACAGACGTCTATTGAACGTTTTTTTATAGAAAATGTTACCTATCAATTTTTTTTTTGTTTACTAAAAGGGAGGAAGTTTGCTCGACTTTCTGAAAAAAATAATAATATTTAAGTATCTATTACCTACCCACATTTTGCATAACTTCTTTGTCAAAACGAAATATTTCTGACTTTGTAATATACCAAAGAATCGAAAATTTTCAATCTCCGCATCGTCAGATATTAAATTAATATGAATACAGCAGCAGACAGAAGGGGGTAGTAAGGGCCCAGAGGGTGGTTTTGAGGGGTGGGCCCAGACGATCTAATTAACTGGTACTCAAATTCCGGGGCTGGACTGTTGTGTACGGTTCACTCACACGCGTGCAAGAGATTATTGAAAAGCTTTCATGTTTGGTATTAAGGACGTCATTATGCAAAACATATTTGGAGTATAATTATTTTTTATTTCTAAACCAGATGAGGCAGCTGAGATCTTGTGATATCGTAAGTATTCAAAGTCTTATAGGATACCTACAAAATAGGTTTGTATTAAAAAGTAAGACATGTTGGTGGTAATGAGGACTAATGATCAGATCGTTTATATTCTTATTCTTGTAAACAGACGCTTTCAGTAAAAGTAATAATTGTAAAATTGATTGTTGAAATCAGGACTTGCTACAGTTTATTAAAATATCCATAGTTCATTTTTCATACATACACTCACGCCTTTTCCCATGTGGATACGCAGAAATCAAAGAACGCCACTTGCTACGATCCTTACATACTCCTTTCGCCTCGTCCACGTTCATACTCGTATATCTTGTCATACAAGCACGCCGGTTACGAGTACTGCACCCGACCTTTCTGAAGGACCTCACCAATAAGGTCAGTGTAGGTCATCCTAGGGCGTCCCCTCCCTGTGTTGCCTCTCTCATCTGCCATATAAATTCATTTTGTTAACCGCCTTTCACTCATCCTCTGAACATGACCGAATCATCTAAGCATACTCTTTTCAAAAATTGTCACTACATCCTACTTTTAATTTATAACGGTCTCGTATAACCTCCTCACTAGTAACATCAATTTTCTGTTTACTTACATGTTTTTTGTTTTTACTACATGTTTATTCACATTATCTTGATAGGTTGTGTTCATCCGAAGAGTAATTCTTATCATTTGCCCACGGTCCCGAAATTAACAATTTTTCTGAGAAAACCTAGCATTATCTAGAATGGCTCTCGAATCTCGTTAGCATAAAACCATCCCTTTTGGTTTTAATCGAAACAGATGGACCTATGTAAAATACATAAGGGTCCTTTGAGTCTGCAATGTCAGACACATGGACAGTACCTACGTAGGTACCTTTATTGGTTTTCGAGGGATGAGGCTGATGTTCCAAAAGCTTTCCTTTGACGAGGTAAAATTACAAATTGAACATGCGAATTGGAAATTGGAAATTTTGTGTTTGATGTAGATTGTAAAAAAAAAAAAATTTAAAAAGAGTAAGTAGGTATGGAGATTCTTGCCCATTACTGACTTTTGGAAGGGGGATTTTTCTTCATTCTAAATCACGTTCAAAAGTTCAAATAAATGATTTAATAAAAATTGAAATAAATTAATAATAAAATAAAATAATTGAAATAAATAATTAAATTTTTGACTTTAAAATTTTACATCTCCTTTCTGTTTTGTTTCTAAGTTATATTTGTTAAATATGATTGAAATCAGTATCTAAGGCTTCTAATTTAAAGGTAGGGTGTCATATTATTTTATTAGAAGCCGTATTAATTCTACAGCAAAATGGTGCTTACAGCAGAATCATCACTGCCTATGTTAATAAGAATTTCAATGCCGGGATTGGCACAAGCCTCTTGCAAGATCACCAGACCTCATTATCTTTAATTTTTTTTTTTGGGGTAATGTAAAATCTATACAAATCTTTACCAATAAAGCGTCTGACTGTTAAAGAGTTAAGAACTGAGGATCACTTTAAAATTTTACATGACCATCACTAGTCGCTATCGAAAGTTGATGGAAATGAATTCCTTAAACGAATAAAATTGTGTACATAGTTAACAAAATGGAACTCATTTCGAGCAACTAATAAATAGTTTTTAACAATTTTTTTTCGTCCTATTAAAATAAGTTAAGATTTAATGGTTTTCCTTTCATTGAATTTATAAAGTTTGTTAGAGAGATTTGATCCTTATGATTGACCCTATCGATTGATGCCATACACAAGGTGTTACTTTTTAGGATTTAGCCGGTCCGATTCCCGAGTGCTGCAAGCGAATTATGGAATACAGATTTAAGTAACATTTTCTATATCCAGTATTTAGAGTACTTTACCTTCAGATGAGGTTCAAAAATTACAACCTGAATAAGAACTATATAAACATGCCAAGTTTTAATCTTCCCGTAATAAACGTTTTATATTTTACAGATTACACGTCATAGCAAAAAACACATGTGTCAAAAGTACCTAATCACTAACACCCTAACAACAATTAAACCTGTAGGTACCTAAAAGAATAGGGGGTTAAAATTAAAATAAATATAAAACAAGAACCAAATTACAATAATAATTATTATCATTCAATACTTTTTTTGAATGATATTAATATTAACACAACTAATTTTACTTAATAAAAAAATATTAATAGCTATATAGGTAGTTTCTGCCGGAGCGGCGATTGCGTCTGCATGAAACTCAAGTATCTATATCATAAGAAGTCCCCTGGCACTCGAGAATAGTATAACTTTATATTATACGGACCCGATATAGAACGGATTTTTCAAAAAAAATAAAAGTATTTTAAATATAAAAACTACAAATACATGTCAGTGCTTTGATTTGAGAGAATTTTTCAAAATCTATAATTCTAGATCTTGAAAATTTTTAATTAAGTGTCAGTGCTATAGGTAATTCATAAAATTACTGGATATTTTGGAAGCATAGTTTGACCATTATTTCAAAATGAATCAATCTCGTCTCGTTGCTACGGCAACTAAATTTAGCGGGGGGAATTGATATCAGCCGGACGGCGGACCACCGCCAAAGCGCCGGGCCCCAACGCGCCGCCCGCGTTGCCATGGTAACTCTAACTACATAGTTATACCCTACCTGTTTGTATTCCCCCTGAATATTGATCGAATGGGGGTGGCTGGAGCGGCTTATGTACAATTTATCTAGTTCTAAGCACACAACAGACATAATCTACGGTCGAGTGCATGGCGCACACATTTCTCCATAACAGGAGATTTGATCTATTCGTAGCATGCCGAAACATCTACTCATAAATAATACAATATGTCGTTTTGCATCCTCGTCAAAATTCAGGAGGTTGTCATAAAAGTCATAAATAATCAATTAAAATTACGAGACCTGAACAATAATAATAACACCCTTTTTTATTAGTTGTTAAAATTTAATCGAATTTCAGAATAATCCATAACTTGAAATTGGAGAATCACTCTCTGCGCTTTAGCGCCAATTGTCTCTGTGTGCGTGAGTGTATCACATGCGTAAGAAAAGTTCACGCCCTATTGTTGTGCTATTGTCGTGAGTATCTACGGTCAGCTGATTAATAAAACGTTAGTTTTGCTTATTACGTTTTATTGCAAATTGCAGATTTTATTAACCTTAGATGTTAATTAATAACACTTGTTTTTATTATTAAGATCTAAGAATACCTACGTACTAGGATTTATCTACTTATCCACGTTATCAGCTGATTGATAAAATGTTAGTTTTGCCATTTTGCTTTATTCTGTTTTATTGCAAATCTACCGATTTTGCTAAGAATACATACCTACTAGGATTTAGGTACAACCGGAGACGTTTTGCTAGGCTGTGGCACATTTATTTGTTGTGAGCGCGGGATTTAGGTTAGGTAGGTACTTGCTGCCGGAGGCGGCGGCGGCGCGGCGGCGGGACGCTCTTGGCGCATTGTAGGTAAATTCATGATTTATGAGTACCGAATTATTAGTAATGATTTTGTTTTTATTTGTAGATTAAATTGGTTGATTTTAAATTTCCCTTCCTACTTTAACGGGCTGAGGACCGACAAAAATCAAACAAACCTACCTTAGTAGGTATTTTTGTGTGCTTGCCTGTGGCTCTCGCTGGAAGTACTCCAGGATATCTTCCTGCAAGGCGACAGGCAGACCTTCACTGCCGCGAGCTTGAGCATGTCGGGGTACCTACGTCAAACTGCCGAAAATCCCGCAGTCTCTGTGTAGCAGACAGCATAACGCTCTGCGTTGGCGGTTCCCTATTGGGAAACCGTTCTGCGAACATCCGGATGTCTCCACTGATGGCATCACAATCACATAATTCACGTATACGACCGCACCTAAGGAGCGAAATTTGCGATACACTCACGGCCGGCGGCGAAATCACTTGAACTAATTTAATATTTTTTTTGCTTTGCGCCGCCGCCCGGGCGCCCGGGCGCGGGAGTGGGGCACCACAGGGAAGAGGGGTGCGCGCGCGGCGTCTATTGTGTTGTGGTTTTATCGTTTGCGATTCTTTGTGTGTGTGCGCGCGGTCAGCTATCCTAAACCTAGTCTTAAGATGGGCCGCATTTTCACCGGGGTGGTTTACTGATTTCCGTAAATAAGAAAACATTAAAAAAAAAACACCTACCTATTTTATTATTGATTCGGGTCTAGAATCACTAGCATAGTTACCTCCTTGAATTTGACGAGGATGCAAAACGACACATTGTATATACACATCAAAAGTGTCTAGGGATCAACATCCCTAACATTGATTAGGGATGTTGATCCCTAGACACTTTTGATGTGTGTATTTATGACCATTGTTACTTGTCTGTGTACCTAATCTCTGGGGCATAGTCGAGTCGTCTGCAATCGAACATAGCATATATGCCGGAGCGGCGTACGGTGCCGTGTGTTAATCGCCTTATATAGTTAGTTTATAATAAATCTCACGGGATTATAAACTGCCGATTTTTTTTAAGCTAGCCTATTTTGTCTCACTGCTAGGTAAAGACCTCGCCCAACTTCTTCGAGATATTCTTTTCTTGCGCCACCTCGAAGTCTCGAACCAGCCCTCTCGGTGCGCGTCTAGGCCACTTCTCGTCAGCCGCATGCACAGCGACCGCTGGGCAAAGGTCTCCGCAATGGGTACCTGAAGATCGGGATCAGGAATAACATTTAGTTTAGTCTAAGTTTGGTCTAATTGAAATAAAATGTTTTGACTTTGATTTTAGTATTTTTATTTTTCAAGAGGCGCGAAAAATGAAGGTAAACAGATGATAATTTGTTCGTTAATATTATATTTGTTAATTTAAGAGAAGGTTAATGATTATTTAAAATAAATTAGACTTCAAGCTATGAAGAAGGCGTCTATATAAATTCAAAGAAATTGTTATTTAGGCAACAATAAAGTTCTCAATAATTTTCGAAAAAAAAATTTTTGCCATAGGTAAGTATTTATAGACTTCTGGTCAGTTTTTAAAATCTTACCACATAACTTAATTGAAGTCAAGTTTCTAGTGCATAATGATCCTAAAATTATGAATCTGTCAATAGATACTGGCTGTTCGCACACTCACATCAAACCAGAAGACCCGGCTACGAGCGGGGCGCGGGAGGCGCGGGGCGAGGCAAGCAGCTGAGCGGAGCCGCGCGGCCCGAGACTTCACCACGCGACGACGCGCGAATCATACCACGTTCTACTTACCATATTGTAACCGCACCTAATTTGATTATATATCTTTGTACAGTCCGGTCAAGTTTTATTTATTAAATATATTATTACTGGCCTAAACATTGGTCCTTCGAAGCCTCAAAAGTAGAATCGGGATTAAGAAAACTATCATTTCGCGTCGCGAGTGGCAAGTCACGGAGCCCGGAATCAGTTGGAGGTCATTCAGCGGTCACTGCAACAGCAAGGGCAGCGCCTTCGACATCGGGGAGCCCGGGGCAAGTCACGGAGCCCGGAATTCAGTTGGAGGTCATTCAGCGGTCACTGCAACAGCAAGGGCAGCGCCTTCGACATCGGGGAGCCACACAATATCATCCAATCAAGCCTCATCGACAGCAGCAATCACAACGAACGAAGAAAGGGTTTGGTAGCAGCGGCTGTGAGTTAGACCAATTACATTCTCAATTACACCACCCCATTTCCTTTCTTCTAATCATCACTCTTTTCAAATTATCACATTATTTATCATTCTCAACGGAAAATTATTGCATCAGCATTAATATTTCATACCCACATTCATACAAAATCATACATCCTTTCAAATTTCAAATTCATACGTCTCAAATCCATCAATATTCATCCACATTTCCTTTTCATAATTTCGTGTTCTAATACAAACAATTTATTTCCCAGTTTTGCTGTGCCAAGCTCTGAGCGTATTCGCGCCGAGGCAGACGCGCGCGCGCAGTGCGCAGCGCCTACCTTCATTCACAAAATATAAGCATCGTTTCAATTTAATATTTCAATCTGAATACTAAATTCAACATGCCTGATGATTTAGATACACAGCTCAATATTTACAAAAAGCGTCGAGCTTCCCATAAGGGAAAGCTCACTATTTTTAAAAATTACTTGGACATCATAAAGTTAAGAAAAAGTCTTACAGAATTAGAAATCATACAATTAAAGAATCGTTTTGAGTCCTATAAATCCCTTTCGTCAGATTTTGATGAAAATCAAACTTTGATCGATGAAATTACTGGCATTTCAGACGAACAGTTGAAGGAGCGGGAGCAATTCGAAATGGATTACCAGTGTCAACTTGCGCTCGCCATGCAGCTTATACGAGACAATGAAACAACTGGCATCGACGGGTCTGTACAAACTCCGAGTGCAGGTGACGTGGAGACTAAAGCTTTTATTAAGTTACCAACAATTGACCTTCCACATTTCTCGGGGGAGTACCATAATTGGCTCGAATTCAGGGACACATTTGAATCTCTCATACACAAAAACAAACACTTGGACAACGTACAAAAGTTCCACTATTTGCGTGCCTCTTTGCGAAGTGATGCCTCACAAATCATTAAATCATTAGAAATGTCATCAGACAATTACCGTGTTGCATGGGAACTTATCACCGAAAGATACAATAACACTCGTCAGCTGGTGAACAACCATGTACACGCACTATTCAATATAGGTGTCATACGGAATGAATCGGCATCATCCATTAGACATCTACTTGATACAGTTAACAAAAACCTCAGAGCACTAGACAATTTAAACGAAACTACACAATACTGGGACACACTCATAATTTATCTTATAGCAAGTAAATTAGACATGAACACACTCAGATATTGGGAGGAATACAAAAATACACTGGCAAACATGCCTACCCTTCAAGATTTAAAAACATATCTCAGAGATCGCGCAGATCTTTTACAAAATCTAGAAGAATGTAAAGAACATAACACAAACACAGATTCAAAATCAAACAAATCAAGTACTCAAACACGCACTAAGCAGTCACAAATCCCTAATTGTCAACTTTGCAAGAATCAACACTACTTGTTTGCATGTCCTGTTTTTAAACAAATGACAGTAGAAAAAAGAATAGAAAAGGTAGCCAAATTAGACATCTGTTCAAACTGTTTGTATCCAGGTCATGATCTCAAGGCGTGTCGCGGCAGCACTTGCAAATACTGTTCACAAAAACATAACACAATGTTACACAAAGAACAACCAAAGGCATCGCACACCACACTGACCAGCACACAACACTCATCCGTCCTACTATCAACAGCACTAGTAACCATAGTTGGCAGTGACAATGAACTATACACGGCGAGAGCTTTGTTAGATAACGGCAGTACTGCCTGCTACATATCTAAACATATTTGCTCAAAGCTTAATCTCACACTAGAAAACATTCAAGGATCAGTCTCAGGTATCAATCAACAATACACAAACATTTTTCATCGCACAAACATACAAATAAAATCGTTGCACAATTCATACACAACTAACATTTCATGCTTAGTACTAGACAAAATATCAGACGCAATACCTAGAACACGCATTGTTACGGAACAACTAAACTTACCTAAACATGTAACACTCGCCGATCCACAGTTCCACGAGCCAGGTCCAATCGATTTATTACTGGGTGCTAACATTTTCTGGCAGATAATAGGCACAGGTCAAATACAGTTAGGTAAACACCAGCCTACCTTACAGGAAACAGAATTCGGTTGGTTAGTCTCAGGTTGCATTCCGGAAACGAGTGAACACAACAACACTACAAGTTTTTTTGTTCACAATCATACTGATCAATTATCACGTTTCTGGGAGTTAGACAGCTTATCTGAATCCCAGATTACAGATCCGTGCGACTCAGATGCGTGCGAGGATATTTTTAATCAAACAACAACGACACAAAGTGATGGCAGATTTGTTGTCACTATTCCAATAAAAAAATCACCAGAGTGCTTAGGCGCTTCATATTATCAAGCAAAAAAACGATTTCAATCAATAGAAAACCGCATGAATACAGATCCAATATATAAACAACAATACAGTGACTTTATCACAGAATACATTAATCTTGGTCACATGACCCTAAATCACCACAACACCCATACTTCACACACACATCACACTCCATCATACTACCTACCCCATCACGGTATCATACGCGAGTCAAGTACAACTACAAAATTCAGAGTTGTGTTTGATGCCTCCGCAAAGACTTCACGGAATATATCGCTAAACGATATACAACTGGTCGGTCCAATCGTCCAAGACGATCTTATTTCAATATTAATAAGATTTCGGCAGCACAAGTATATTATATCTGCCGATATAGAAAAAATGTTCAGACAGATTTTAATAGCCGAAAATCAAAGATCCTTACAGCAAATTGTATGGCGATATAGTCCTGCGGAACCACTTCAGTCATACACGTTGAACACAGTCACGTACGGAACGGCATCGGCACCATTCCTCGCGACACGATGCATAAAACAGATTGGCATGAATTGTGTCAATAAGACTACACAAATACTTCAAGGTACCAACAATGCAAGCTATGATCATCAGCAGATATCAGAAGTTATATTACATGATTTTTATTGTGATGACCTTTTGTCAGGAGCAGATGACGAATCATGTCTGTCTGAGATAGCAAAAGGAGTTTACACTGAACTAAAAAACCATCAGTTTCACCTAAGAAAATGGCAATCCAATTGTCCATCAGTTTTACAGAAATTAGGGTTCAATAGCACAGATAACACTACAATAAACTTAAGCTCAAACGATCCTTCAAAAACATTAGGCATCTACTGGAACATACACAAAGACACTATTTCATACACAGTACGTCATGATTCAACAAAGAATAAAAACACGAAACGTACAATTTTATCAGCAATAGGACACATTTTCGACCCACTCGGTCTCATAAGCCCCTGCATACTTGAAGCAAAATTAATTATGCAACAGATGTGGCAGCAAAATATTAAATGGGATGAGCAAATACCGATTTCACTACAAAATCAATGGACTAAATTCCTCGAGTCGTTATCAGTAATAAACCAGTTAGCTATACCTCGGCGCGCATTCTTTAATGACTCATCGCGAGACATCGAACTCCATGTTTTTTGCGACGCATCTAAACATGCCTACGGCGCGTGCGTTTACATACGTAGCTACAACAGCGATGGCAGCGTTAATGTGCACCTGTTAATAGCTAAAGGTCGAGTAGCTCCTTTAAAAACAGTAACGATTCCGAGACTAGAATTATGTGCCGCACTAGCCGGCATTAATTTGTGTAACAAAGTTTCTCATTCACTTCGTAACAAAACCGACATTAAATGTTATTATTGGAGCGATTCAATAATAGTGTTATCATGGATAAATTCACAAACACACAAACTACAAACATTTGTCAAACATAAAGTCACAGAAATACAAAAACACAGTCAACCTCAATCATGGTACTATGTACCTACGAAACAAAATCCTGCAGACATCATAACAAAATGTACCAATGCACAACAGCTTATCAATTCATCCTTATGGTTTACGGGACCAGATTTCTTACGGAATGATGATAAATTAAAGTGGCCTGAACAACCAGCGCATCTTAGTGTATCTGACCTACCAGAAATCCGGACCCAAACACACTTCATTCACACAGATAATCATTCATTCATTCACAATTATTCAAATTTTAATAAACTCACACGCATCGTGGCATACATGCTTCGATTCATTCATCATTGCAAAACCAAACTTCGTAAACAAAAACAAGTAAACATAGGTCAAATAAAGCCTTTATCAACAATCGAGCTAAATCAAGCAAGATATCAATTAGCAAAAATAGTTCAATTAAATTCATTCTCTGAGGTACATGAAATACTATCGAGCAATAAACAATTGCCAGCTAAACATAAGTTAAACTCACTCAACCCCTTTTTAGATGACAATCATCTCATTCGTGTGGGCGGAAGGTTAGCCAACTCACCACATCATTACGACAGAAAATTCCCAATCTTATTACATCCAGATCACTATATTACTAAACTTATATTTACAACATATCATCTTACACTTTTACACGCCGGACCACAACTTCTACTCGCTCATATACGTCAACTATACTGGCCAACCTCGGGCCGTAATCTAGCCAGAAAAACTACACAATCATGTGTCACATGTAAACGGTTTAAAGGAAAAACAGTGACACCGATTATGGGGCAGTTACCTGAACAAAGATTGCACGCAAACTATGTATTTAGTGACGTAGGAGTAGATTATGCCGGGCCCATTATGATTAGCAACCGTAAGGGACGTGGAAGTGTTCTAATTAAATCTTATATTTGTATTTTTGTCTGCTTCACAGTCAAAGCCGTGCACTTGGAGTTAGTCACTGACCTGACTACAGAGTCATACTTAGCTGCCATCAACCGATTCATCTCTCGTAGAGGCAAACCCAACAATCTGTACTCAGACAATGGTAAAAACCTAGTAGGTGCCGCCCGAGTGATCACAAACTTTCTAAAACATCACAGTGACTCAATTTACACTAGTACCTCAGAGCAAGGCATATCATTCCATTTCATTCCCCCATACACGCCTCACTTCGGAGGTCTGTGGGAAAGTACTGTCAAATCAGTCAAATATCACCTAAAAAGAGTTTTAGGCTTAGCACACCTCACGTATGAGGAAATGTATACTCTACTGGTTCAAATAGAGGGTATACTCAATTCAAGGCCACTGACGCCTCTTTCAACCGACCCCTCTGACCTCTCAGCACTCACACCATTTCATTTTCTAATTGGTCGAAACTTAACCGTTCTACCTCATCCACAGATGTCTGACGACGATACTGCACGACTTCCCTCTCTGCCCAGGCATAAGAGAGTCGAACTGCTGCGCCAACACTTTTGGAAACGATTTAACACGGAATATATTTCTCAGTTACACCAGAGGACGCGCTGGCAGCGTTCGAATGGCGCATTGAAGGAAGGCTCACTGGTCCTGGTGAAATACGAAGCACTGCCTGCGGCACAATGGCCCTTGGGCCGCATACTGAAACTGTATCCTGGACCCGACGGAAAGGCTCGTGTAGCGGACATCAAAGTTCAATCAGGAACAATCAGAAGGGCATTCCACAAGATTTGCCCACTGTTAGAACTCTCATAACACTCACTCTCATCTTCACTGCTGGCCCGGGAATATGTTCGCACACTCACATCAAACCAGAAGACCCGGCTACGAGCGGGGCGCGGGAGGCGCGGGGCGAGGCAAGCAGCTGAGCGGAGCCGCGCGGCCCGAGACTTCACCACGCGACGACGCGCGAATCATACCACGTTCTACTTACCATATTGTAACCGCACCTAATTTGATTATATATCTTTGTACAGTCCGGTCAAGTTTTATTTATTAAATATATTATTACTGGCCTAAACACTGGCATCCAGTCTTATGAACGACTAAATGAAGCTCAAAAACTACCTACAAGCCGGCACCGATATCACAAAATTTAAACAAATATCATTTGAGTATAGGCCTTGGCAGAACTAATTTAGTCACTCATAAAATAGAAACAGGCGATGCCGCGCCTTTCAAACAAAGATACTATCGCATGTCTCCAGAAAAGCAGCGTATTGTATCGGAACAGGTTGAAGAAAATAAATGCTCGTATTGGATGTGATCGAACCCTGCGAGAGCCCCTGGTCTAATCCTGTACTCGTGGTAGGAAAAAAGGACGGAAAACCACGTTTTTGCGTAGATAGTAAAAAACTAAATTCAGTCACTAAAAAAACGCCTACAACGTAACAGTGGCGGGACGTCTTAACAGGATACCGTGGCCCCGGAACGCAAAGGGCTACAGAAGGAACAGGGTGGTTTCTTAGTCAGTAAAAGTCTGACAGTCCCTTCCGCCCCACCCATGGCGGACGGACTCATTTGATGATTTTTACCACCTCAAAAAAAAAGGTAAGTATTTCAATGAACTGAAAACTAAATATAAGCTTAGCTCGCTGTGGTGTGTATCTATTCTATGTTCAAAAGCACTGTTAGAACCTAACATGGTGTTGACATCAAATGTATCATAACCTGACGCCGTTTCTAAAGCGACGATGGTTTAAAGTTAAATAATAATTACAATTTAATCTACACTTCTCTGTTCCTTAAATTAATATGCGATAACATAGTAGGTATCTCACACCTCAAATATGTAAATTAACGAAAGTGCCTTTTAATGGTATAATTGAACTAAATGATTTGACTTTGAATGTCAGCCAAAACGGTTGGTACCTAATTGCTATAATAATTAAATATTTTAAAACCAAAATTAATTAGTGTTGATTAAAACTCCTCACAAGTGTGTTGAAAAACGTTGTGTCATATTATAAATATAGGTATAATATACTCGTATACTATGCCCTCACCTTCGTCTCTGGCTGTAATTCAAGCTCGGCCGAAATGACAAACTTACCTCACTAGTATTATAATGAACTATTGTCTTACCATGAAGCACTTCCTTCCGTTTCCTACAGCACTCTTTATAATGTAACTCGTAATAATGTAGCTTTCTATCAGTGAAAGATATTTTTAAATCAGACCAGTATTTTCAGAGTTCACCTCTTACGAACAAACAAACAATTTTACCACTTTACAATATAAGTATAGATTTTGTCAAAGGTAGTCTCATAAATGTTCACTATCTGAGGGTTAGTATGTTTTCTGGATGGTTAGGAGAATGCAATAAAAAGACTAATCACATTGATATTATATTTATTTACTACTTAATGAAGGTTATTACATTCGTTACATGTGTAGTGGTATCTAAACAGTCCCGATAAATATTCGGGACTGACAAGTGTTTTACAATAATAAGATTTAAACATTCAGGTTTATGGATCTAAGAGTATGGTTATTTTATTACATTATAATTATCAATCGCATCTTAAGAGGAAAAGCGGGCGGAGAGATTTTTGAAACTTTGGTGTTAGAAGAAACTATCGCTGTCGCTCTACGTGCCTCGGCGTGCGAAAAGAACAACTGCAGATCCGAATGAATAGTCTAAGTAAAAACTCATAATGGTTTGTTGGGTTTGCCTATTTTAATATTGAACCAATATAAAAAATATTTCACAAACTAAATAAAGAGGATGTGGGTGTACTAATGGGTGGACCTCTGCCCAACCCTTCGGGGATTACAGGCGCGATGTTATGAATAAGAAGGATATAAATACTGGGCCTCTATGTTTGCTTTTTTCCTTGAAAAGTTTTAGAATTTGTACACTAGGCCTTTGTTCATAGCGGTAGGTACTCTAAAAAGTCATTGCTTTAAAGTCATAACTCAGAAACAAGCGAGAGCGTTTGTATGGAGAAAAGACTACCCGCGTTCCCTCTTAAGGAGTTAATCCTCACCCTGTGTTACCATTGTGGGAAAACTGCGGGCTTAACCTAAACCATCGTCCGCACTAAACCATCTGTCCCACCGCCGACGATTAGCAAGGAGCGAGGCTAGAAACTAGAAACGAGTTGGCGAGCAACCAAAAGCGAGAGTGTAGTTTCGTGTGTACAAGTGTGTCGGGTGATGACTCGCACCACCCGCTCGGCCACAACCGCCGGTATGTGTATGTACCAAGCGAGTCTCTCGGCGAGTGTTTTGATCAGCAGGCGAGTATTGTTGAGCGAGTTATTTCTTTGATAGCTCTTGTCACTGCGACACACTAGTACGTTTCTTTTGTTGGCACGGGAATCTATGGAAATAGTCGATAGCTAGTCGCTTCCTCGTCAAATCCCGTCGGCAGAGGGACAAATGCCTAAGGTACAATTTTTAATCACACACAGCCACATTGGCATCGTCATTATTTGGCACAGGATCTAAATATGTTTCAGTCACTCGTATCATAGTGCGGACAAGGCATAATACAGTAGTAGTACATAGATGGATTATTTTCAACGTGATCGTGAATCTTAAAATACAAGAGATATGTTACTTAAATTACTAAACAGATCTTGTCTGCAGTTCTACACATCGAAGAATAAACACTCAAAAAAATGTATATTATTGTGTGAAGTTTTATTTTGCGTACAATCTAATTCCTTTAAATATGACTTACAATCTAAAAGTTATATAATACCAGGCTCGGGCTGATAAAAAGATAAGGTATTAAAAAAACAGGTATTTTTAAGTTATAAAGAAAAGAAAGCGAAGGAAGAAGAATAAAATAATTTGATTCGTGCTTTCTTGAAGCCACAAAGCTTTATAAGAACCTACAAACATAGCACTCGCCATTCGCCATTTCAAGCTTAAAACTCAGCCCACTATTACCTGTCGAGATTGTAAATCCTAACTACTCACTCACACGTTTGCTTGGTTCATCCACTTTGTGTACCGAAACATTGTAAAATTGTTTTAGGAACATGTACTAAAAAATAATTTACATAGTATTTTTTCAGTCTCAACTGGGTTTTACCCATGCTCTCTTAAGTGTTTGAGTCACGTTTTCGAGCTATGATATAAAACTCGTAAAAGTGAAAATACAGTAGGTACGACTAAATATAGGATACGAGTATAAATAATTGAGTATATTGAAAATTAATTTTTCATAAAATAGTTTATCAGCCGTTATGTAGACGGCGGTTAATTGGTGACAATATCTACCATTGAGATTAATCCAGTGAGGTACTTAGCAACCAGATTACGATCGATAAACGTCGAATGTTTTTATTTGACGTCAATCGATGGTGTTGGATAGATCAGATCGATCTACCGCAGGTTGCTTGCACCTTTAGCGAAAAGGTCTTTATTATATATGTAGAAGAAGACTACTTTGCAATACAGCAAATATACAAGAAATGGGTTGTTCTAGAAAATAAACAATTGTACAGTCGAACAAGCAATTTGGTTTACAGACAATAGTTATCTTTCTGCTACATTCCCATTCATTGTTATTTTGTGTACACCTTTGAGCTTGTTGTCTATAAGTAGTTACAAATTAGCTGCCTGTATACCAAATGGCTTGTTTAACTGTACCAATTACAGCAAACTCATGTACTGATGAATGGTATAATATGACTACTTGGGTTTCATTCTGCCAAAACGGACCAAATCATGCCAAATTCTGCCATTTCTCAAAGTAATTGCAATGATTTTGGATATTTAACGGTGATTAAATTTTAATCTATTCTAAGCATAACTTTGGGAGGTACGCTTAGCTGATAGGGGATAGTAATATTAACACATGTTATTTTGAATTAGCTTCACGTAATTTATGTGACCTAGCGACACACCGGCTTACGCTAAAAACTAATTATTATGCTGGATTATGCTGAGCGTCAGCCGTTTCGCGCGGTAGTGGCGCATATTTCCGTCTAGGACAAGGTTTTTTTTTTAATTGAAAATCAACTCGTTTTTGTTTTGGGCTTTTGTAAACAACAATTTGTTGTTCAACAACAAGAACAGTTATTCTATCTTCACCTACCAAGTGTCTCATGTCAACGCATTGGTTCATAAACGCATAGATAAACGTGCAATCGACGTTAATTGATTATAGGTTGGCTAGTTTTGGCAGATTACAGTCAGATTTGGCGTACATACTTTACTTAAAACTATCATTGTGATCGTAATTGAAGGGCCTAGACAAATCATTTCTGTGACCGTTAACGCCAAACGCTATCCCAATATTGAAAATTCAAAGTACGATGGTAAAATGACCCCAAATAGTTATTTCCTGCGTTCAGCCTGTACCATGACATCCGAATTAATGTTGTTTAAGCTATAATCATGTCCCAGATCGCGCGGCGCATTTAACCGAAAAAGACATCTTATCACTCTTTTTAAGAGCTTTTGCGCCTCACAGTATCTCATACAAACTTATAAGTCGACAATCTTTGAAATTAATAACCTACAAGGTACAGTTTTGCCCTCTCGTCGAATTTCAGAAAGTAGGCATAAAAGAAATAAATAATAAATAATGTATGTAATGTTCCACCCTTGAGGCGGTTTAGAAACTCTGATACTAGGGTGTGTGGGGTCGTAAGACCTTACTGCCAATACGATAAAGAAGAAGACAAGTTTCCAATACAAAACATTTAATAGCTCTACATTCTCAACTACAAGATGCTTTGAAAATGTTATCAACTGACTCTTTATATGTTGACTTAGATAGACTTTTATATGTTGCGTATACATATTAAGTTAATTTAAAATTGGTTCATTAATTACCAAGATTTAGGACTTAAAAGTTTGTACGAGATACAGTGCTATAGTATAAACTGTTATCGAATATTTATGCATCGTCATTTTCGGTGTGTGGTTTCTCAGCCACCGTTGGTGATTCGGATCGGAAAATAGTTGCATGGTCATATCGTCCGGCCTTAGACGTCTTAGTTGAGACCCCGATAATTTCGTCCTTGAGAGGCTTCTTTATATTTAACACGGGAGGAGGTATAGTACCTGTACACCTTGCATTGGCAATAAGATTTGATGGAAATGCTTTAGACTTCAATATAATTTGAGGCCTTGGAGGCGTACCTACAGCTTTTATAGTAAGATTCGGCTTTGTAGACACGACCATAGATTTTACTCCAGCATTAAGCTTCAAAGCTGAAGCTACCGATTTATTACCAATGGTGTTAGGCTTTGAAGACAAAGCCACAGATCTAACAGAAACACAGCCCTTTGAAACCAACCCCACCGATCTTGATTCCGGATTAGGCCTAGCCAGAGCCACGCATTTTACTTTTGAATGCAATGCAGCATATTTTCCTGGTGTTGGCTTTGGACGTACAGTCACAGATTTAGGCTTTGTAGTAGGTATATTTTTAGGCGCTATGTACGTCCTAGGCGGAAACGGCTTAGCGTTCTTGACTCGTGTTGTAGCCCAAGTTTGAGTCCCCACTGTAATCGGCGTTGGCTTGATTCGTATAATGGGTTTGGGCGGAGTGGTCGGACGCTTAAAAATCGCCAAATCGTTATTAATTTTGCCTTTTTCTAAGTGACTCTTATCTGTTGAGTCAGCTTCTCGCTTTATCGGATCTGGGTCTACCACTAAAAAAGAAACGATTATAATTACAGTCTGTTTGCTTGCTCATGCATTTGATATCTTCTAGGGTGCTACCAATGCATGTTGAGAAATTAGTTAAATAGACTCAACCAAACATTGTCTTGCAAAATTGGAACATAAGTCACTGTTAAAAGTAGGTACTTGGAACATAATGCTGTTTTTATGATGTATGTTGAACTAACAGTATTGATATCATTTGAGACTACTTTTTTAACCGTGAAGTAAGAAGTGAGTAGGCCTAGGCAAATGAATTGCGGACATGTACTTTTTTAAGGATGTTTTAAATTTTACAATCTAGTTCTAAGCAAGTTCATATCAGCCGAACGACGCTTACTGCTGAACATAGACCTCCCTTAAAGATTAGTCACAACTTGGTCGTCGGTACAACTCGTGCGGGGTCTTCCCACACTGCGCCTTCCGGTACGTGGTCGCAATCGAGAGCTTTACGACTATGTGCCCTGCCCATTGTCACTTCACTTTTGCAATTCATGTACCCAGGCTTCTATTTCACTTACACAACGCACCATAATAATTAATCCGCACCTTTTAAATATATATTAAACTATGATACTTACAGACTTTGCGTATTTTTTCCCATTCCAAATAAAACGCCTTCACCCGCTCCTGAAAGAACACAGGTTTTCCATAACCAAGAAAGAGTCAGAGTTATTTAATTATGATCTAGAGTACAGGACAGAGGGACAGTGCTGTAGACCAGGGCGCCTACCGCCATCTCTTAATACAATATTATTTTAATATTACTTTGTAATTTCTGTTGTTGCATTTTAAACTCTCGACGCTAAGCCGAGCGATGAAAATCCAACAGTGCGGAAGGGAAAGTAATATTAAAATAATATTGTTTTAAGAGGTGGTGGTAGGCCCCCTGCTACCCTTTTACAAAAGACCTTGCGCCTTTCAATCTTTGCATTAGATACAAAGAAGACAGGCTTGTAGACAGTACTTGTAATGCATATACACCCAAGACAAAGCAGCTACTTTGTCATGGGTGTACAACTAGTTTAGTAAACTATCTCGCTTAACAACGCAACTATTGCAGTGTAATAATACATTCATTAATAAATAACTTAGCAAAGATATCTTTACGTTTTACATAATTAGGGGCTTAGCAATGAAAACATTCGATTTAGCTATTCAACTAACAATAATCGTAACTCGGATTACAGAAACAGTAAAAAGGTTACCTATCGACAAAAAAATATTTTTGAGCAAATATGGGCCGACTGTTTAATCAGTATTCACTAACCAAGTTGTTTAGTTGATTCGGTGTCGCTAGCAGCCCAACCCGACCAAACTATCGGCCGATTGAAAGTCTGCAATCTGCGGGGGCTCTAAAAGTAATACATAATTACTAACCTCTCTTTGTTCTTTATTCATTTTGTCCAATTCATCTTTGCGGAACATTTTCAACTGTTTTCAAATTCTCGTCGTAACAATGGTAGGTTGGCACTATGGCAGGTATTTATCTGTAAAAAATAAATATTTAAAACATTTGTACGGATGACATCGTGCATTTTTTTGTTGTAAAATCGCTCCTATACAACCTAATAGGAGCGATTTTACAACAAAAAAATACCTTTAATCTAATGAGCTGATAAAACTATGAAATTTAGCATATAATACCGTCTTTTACTACAAGTATCCCCATACTAATCATACATAATGTGGAAACTATACATTTGTAATCTGTATTTATAAATATATATTCCTATTTCCCTTTGTCACGGCTGGACAAATTTCACTAATTCTTTTTATTGTTGTGTTTTTTATTGTAAAGAGAAGGTTCTTATGAAAGAAAATGAAAAAAAAATAGAAAAGAAATATGGCGGTGCGAAATTCGCTAGTTAAACCATAAAATAACAGGGTCTTTCGTCGAGCGTACCTACAACCCTCGGAGGGGGAATCCGACTCGCGCTTGTCCGGTTTTTTACTAGCTTTCATTTAGCTTGCGCTGTTCGTATGTACCTACATATGTATGTAAGTAAGGTGTCCTTTCAAAATTTACAAATCAGTTTTCGACCATTTTTTGGTATCCGATTGAGCTGTAATTTTGCATAAACCTTTAGTTCTGATGACAATACTCAATATTGTAATAATTCTAAATTAAAGCTTGTTTTAAAATGTTTTTTTTAATTAGTTTTTTATAAATAAGTCTGTAAATATTGTACATATTACTTAAAGTTACATCATTTATTTCAATAAGACCATTAACAGGACTTATGAATTCAGGAGACGAATGTTCACGACGACGTTGACGATTTGGGATTTTTTCTTTTGGAGGAGTCGGTCAGTTAGTCAGAAAGTCGAAGCTTGAAGCTTGTTGAAGAAGTTGAACCTAAACTACAAAACAGGGGTCTACCGCCATCTATTAAAGCAATATTATTTTAATATTTCTTTGCCTTGTGCCGCTATTTGGGCCGCAAAGAAGACGGATGAAAAAAGATTGCATGTAGCGGAGATGAGAATGTTGAGATGAGTCTGAAACGTTTTACCAACAGTCGATTGGTCCATGAACTGTTGACCAACAGAATCTTTCAACCATGAACTTTTCATCCAAAGGACTTTTCACCCACGAACGTTTCGCCAACATGATTTTTCGTCAGTGAATGTTTGACCAACAGAATGTTTTGACCATTAACTTTTCATCCAAATCACATTTGGCCCATGCACTGTTCCCCAACAGAACGGTACGTCAGTGATTGTTTAACCAACGTAATACTTATAAAGAAATTTTATGTAACTGAAGAAAATAATAACAATAATATAAATAATATTTAAAAATGTAATTTATATGTATTGAAAATAAATAAATGAGAATATAAATAATAAATAATATAATTAATATCAGACATTCCTTCCCAGGCTGCATAAACAAATTGTGCTTTTTCCACCTCAACCAAAGTATATGGCGGCATATTCAGGCATCCGGCTTAGCTAAACGTTATAGTCAAGACCCAATTTTTGCTCATAAATTGCGACACATTGCGGCATTGGCATTTTTAGAGCCAACAACTATTTATTTACAACTATATCGGAAATTATTAAAGAACAGAAACATACCGATTGCATAATAGAGCGCATTAACGCTTCGGAGCCCATTCCAAAACGGAAACGAGGAGTTAAATTTCAAGAACGCATCTCCCAGCACCTGTCAGGGAAAGAACAGATGGACATAAAATCCTATTTAAGCGGCTTGGCATACATTTGCCATTTACAAAAGTAAGAACTCTAAAAAGTTAGGATTACATTTATGTTTTTATTTCAGTAGGTATTATTTTCTTCAGTTATATAAAATTTCTTTAAAAATTGTTGTTTTAATTTTTGACAGTACCTACACCTCATCAACCTCTCTAAAATATTATGGTTGCATTGACTTGCAAAGCACTGGCGATGGCGCCTTAAATATATAAAGTTACGATCTCCGTTCACAAGCTTCTGTTGGTTAAACAATCACTGACGTACCGTTCTGTTGGGGAACAGTGCATGGGCCAAATGTGATTTGGATGAAAAGTTAATGGTCAAAACATTCTGTTGGTCAAACATTCACTGACGAAAAATCATGTTGGCGAAACGTTCGTGGGTGAAAAGTCCTTTGGATGAAAAGTTCACGGTTGAAAGATTCTGTTGGTCAACAGTTCATGGACCAATCGACTGTTGGTAAAACGTTTCAGACTCTGTTGAGATGGATGTGCGGAAGGTCAGAAATGACTATATTAGAGGAAGTTTGAAAGTGGCTCCAGTGACAGAAAAGTTGAAAGGGAATCGTTTGTCTTGGTATGGGCATATGAAGAGGAGGAATGAAACGCATGTGACCGAGAGAGTTATGAATATGAATGTGGATGGAGGAAGAGGAAGGCCAAAGAAAAGATGGATGTATTATGTGAAGAATGATATGAAAGAAAAGGGAGTCAGTGATTGCATGACGGCTGACAGGAAAAGAACATGGGACAAGGGCAGGAAGATGATGATGATTACTGTGCCTTGCGCACTGTTGGATTTTCAACGTTCTGCTCCGCGCCAAGAGTTGTAAATCCAACAACAGAAATTACAAAGTAATATTAAAATAATATTGTTTTAAGAGATGTCGGCAGGCCCTTTAAACAGAACACAAGTTACCTAACTGAACTATGTGGGCTAGCTGACCCGACGATGCCCGTTAAGCCCTCACATTCGAAATTGGAACAAGCAAAAACCAAGACTCATTAAAAAAAATGTGGAGTGTTACATTTTTTTTAACTGTCATCGTGGAAGTTTAAAAAAAATACTTTTAGTTTTTTTTTTAAACCTATCAACTAGCAAGTTATGTATCAAAGAAATACGCATCATACATGACTTTGCACGGGAGGAAACGCCCGGGTGTCACCACTGTGTGGACCGCCCGGAGGACACGGTGGAGCAAACGGTGCAGGTCTGCCCCGCTTGGGCAGAGCACCGCCGTGTCCTCACGGAGGCGATAGGCGGCGGCGACCTCTCGCGTCCGGACCTGGTTCAGGCCATGCTCCGGGGCGAGAGGGAATGGGATGCAGTCACCTCCTTCTGCGAAGCAGTAATGCTAGCGAAGGAGGAGGCGGGCCGCGTGAGGGAGAGAACAACACCCTCCACCTCACGCCCCAGCCGTCGCGGGAGACGCCCAGGGCGTCGGACGTCGCGAGGCGACATCCGGCCACCGTAGGCGCGGGCTTGCGGACGGCGAGTAATGGGTAGCTCGCCGTCCGATCAAGGACCATGCCCGGGTCGACGGCGCGTTCTGTTCGCGCGCGCCTCAAAGAGCTGTCAGCACAGGGACGGGGCCCCAATAGGGGCCAAACGCCTGCCGGGGTTGCGGGACGTCTTAACAGGATACCGTGGCCCCGGAACGTAAAGGGCAACAGAAGGAACAGGGTGGTTTTTTAGTCAGTAAAAGTCTGACAGTCCCTTCCGCCCCACCCAGGACGGAAGGACTCATTTGATGATTTTTACCACCTCAAAAAAAAAAAAAAAATCATACATGACTTATTAGGTACGGTCAGCGGGTATTTAGTCTGAACGCCCCAAACCGAATGGCCCGCGGGCCATTCGACCATAAGAAGGCATCGTCTACGTTCCAAAGTACCGGCGATAACATAATTTCAAAATTATTTAAAGGTTGATAGTCGCATAGTCAACTTTAAATAATTTTAACCATTTAAATTAGATTTGTTTTTTTAAAATAATACTTATTTTACTAAATCTTTTTGTTAAACTGTATTTTTTAATTTTTTGTTGTTTTGTTTCTTTAAAAGAATTATGATTTTTGCTAAATCCTTATTGTTTAAATGCGTTTTTTTTATATTATGTTGAAAATAAGACTGATTTTTATTTAAAATCATTCAATTACCAAAGACTTATGTAAAAAAAGTATTGTTTTGTATTGTTTTTCTAAAGAAGATAATACAAATTTAAGAAAAAAGAATCATTTATTTCAACTTTTTAACTTTTGCACCCGAGTGTACTTGATGTTGTTTATGAGCCCCCGAGTAGACATTGAATTTGTTTACAAATTTTTTGTCACCGGTCCTTTGGAACGTAGACGATTTTTCGATCGAATGGCCCGCGTACCATTCGATTTGGGCCGTTCGAACTAAATACCCGGTCAGCAAATGTAAGAATAACAGTGTTAGTTGACTGTTGTCGCTAACTGTAGCTACTGAATACTGACTGACTGTAGCTGTCCTCTGGAGTAGATGGGTTAAAGTAGGTATTCGTCGTCTACCGTTTACTGCCTCTCTCTCACAATTTTATGATTTTTAAATACGGCAAACTCTGTACACGACGCCAGCAATGTTGCCACTTTGGTAAGCTGCTGTAAGCCATGGTTATTACTTTTTGGGTAACCAATTTCACATCTCATACCAGCTATGTATGCTGATGGTCATATAATTAAGAAATTGTAGTCCAATATATTTTTCATCAAAATCATGATATAATTATGAAGTTTTGTTTTTTCTTACATTTAATTAGTTTTGTTATAAAGTACCCACATGAATAAGGAATAGAAATATTAAAACACTATTGTTTTTGAAAATTTCTTTTATCTTCAAAAGTCACAAATTCAAATAACAAATAATTAAGAACAATTAATAAATTATTCGATAATGTTATATTTTATGTTGATATGAATAACAAAATACAAAACTTATAAATAGTTGTAAAATTACAAATTAGATTGGTTTAGATTAAATAAATTACATTAATAAATTACATTACATTACATCATTTCATTTCATTTCAATGTAAAAGAATGTACATTTACAAAGGCAAATCAATACATTGTAATACAAATTAATAATATAATTAGAGGAATGTCCACGGCTTTTAATTACGTCCTTACACCGGCGAGGCATTGACTCAATCCTTTTTTGTATTCTGCTAGAGGGCGAGAGTTCCATTCTTTTAAGAAAACGTCGGATAGTTCTCTTAAATGTCCACTATGGTGATTTAGTGCTCGTCTCCTGACTTCGCATCAAAGATGTTCATTTGGGTTTAGATCCGGGCTGTTAGCTGGCCAGTAAGTCAGTAATTCTTTTAAAGATGCGTGCAGCATGGTCCGGATCATTGTCGTACTAGAATGTCCAAATAACCAGCACCACGCCTCCAGCATACGGGAAAGTTGCTTCTTCGAGTATATTCTTGTATTGGAATTGATCCATGTCTTCTTCTATCAGCCATAGAGCTCCATAACCGGGAAAGCAATCCCAAATCTTCACATGTCCAAGATAAACTTAGAAAGTACAACATATGAATTGAAAAAGTCACATTGGTACTTACCCGGATTTGATCCCACACCCTTGACCACTAGGCCATCAAGACTATATTTTTTAATAATAATTAACTTTCTTATTTATATGACCAATGTATACACATCAAAAGTGTCTAGGGATCAACATCCCTAACAAATGTTAGGGATGTTGATCCCTAGACACTTTTGATGTGTGTATGTTTTTCTTCCTTGTTTAAATTTTATCTCAAAGATTTGTCTAATAAACGTGTCCTAGCTAGTTAAAATATTAAATAGGTAATATTGAATCGTATGACTTTGATGTCATAATTATTACGAAAAATTGGTTGTATCGTCCTAGAAGTAAGAAACATGGCGGTGTCATGATTACCTTCATATAGGATGCGCCGAATGTTTTTGAATAACGATCAGGAACAATTGTTTGTCTTTATCGTCTCTTTGACCCCACTACGACTCCACGGAACAGCCTTAACAAAGAAATTAGTCAAACGCTCCGTCACACGCCTGATATTTAGCTATCTCAGTTGATTGGTGTACGCTAAGCTAAACGAAGTTAGCTTAGTTCGCGATATATTGCAGTTTGGTTTAAAATAAAGATTAATACTGAAATTCTGTCTATCCAATATACGAACAAAGGAAATCACTGGTCTCCGCACTCCCCGCACTCCCCGCCCTATAAACCCGCCCCCTCCCCCCGCACGATCCCTCACTCCACACTTAGTTCAGATGAATGATTTAATTTGTTATTTGTACATTTTCACCTTTTAATCCATGTATGTACTGGTTTTATTTATTTCACTTAACCGTCACATGAAGGAAGTTAACACTTACCTGTATCCAGATGGACCGCCAGGGATGAGGTAACAGCCGGTCGTCCCACAGAACTCTCGGAATGGTACTGCCGGGCCCAGGTGCCGTATTAGCTGGGAGATTTCCTACAACGCATGCGCGAAAAATTTGGGAGTGAAGCGACGAACGTTGTCGTGAATTCCGCAAACTTCGGCATGCACTTTACTAACTTTAAGATTGGCGTAAGTAGGTACTTAAAGATTGAGATATTTTTAGCTCCCCTAAAATGAAATAAAACATTTTGATATTGCAGTTAACAGTTAGGGAAAATGTTAATAATTATGCAATCGAACCACAACGGAAACATACACAGCGCATGCGTAGCTGGAAGTGGCACGTACTAAGGTGCGGTCGTGTCATTGCAAAGATTAGTTTTGAAGCGTTTTTTTAATAACAATAATATATTTGATAATTTATCAAACAAGCACTTCCTTAGAACATCACCTTTTTTCCATAATTGGTGCGAGATATCTGATATGTAAAGCATTTCACAGCTTTCATAAAAATAAATATATGTGAATGAGAACCTCCTCCTTTTTGAAGTCGGTTGAAAATAGATGATGGGATGTCCGAGGAGTCTGACACCATTAGAAAGGCTATGTCTTTCACATGTCCTAGAGAAGTCTGCCTACAACTATATAGGTTGTTCGACGAAGATAATGAAAATAGACCTTATAATATCAGCCTGGATTTCTTCGGATTTTAAATTAGAACACTCTGATAAATATCCAAAAACATATAGCAAATTGAAAGTTCTCTGGTCGCGGTTGAAAAGAAAGTTAAACAAAGATGATTCCAATATTAAACTACTACTACTAATTAGTTCCTTATTTGCAAAATCCTGGATAAATCAGAAATATTTCGAGTTTGAGTCATGATGGTTGAAATCTAAAGAGCAGAGTACAGTAAAAGGTTTGCCCAAGAGAAGTCACTTTCAAAGAAAAACGATGAATCGAGTGGAGAGATCTCAATGGTCACACAAGATGGTACGATTGGTAAAGACAATATACGTATTAAGAAAGATGAGCATTACTCGTAGAATGAGTTAGAATAACGAGTAAGATCCTGTCAAATAACATCACGCCTGTAATCCCCGAAGGGTTAGGCAGGAGCGTACCCATTAGTGTGTGTGTGTGTATTAGTACCCACATTTCGCCTGTTGTTTTAGTCGCCTGTAATAGGGGGCGAGCCTATTGCCATCAGCCGGGCACAAATCCAAACTCCGAGGTTGCTACTGAGAAATTCCTGATGAAAAAACCCAATAACACCTTGCTCGACCTGGGAATCGAACCCAAGACCTCATGCTCAGCAGCCTCGTTTTGCAACCACTAGACCAACGAGGCAGTCATCCTGGCAAATATGGATAAAATACGGATGCTTGTTAAAATACAGTAAACTTAAGCCCTAGTGTTTCAACCCCAAACGGCTCAAACCCATAACTGTTTAGATGTTTGTAACTCAATCACGCGTAAACCGTTGAACAGATTTGGATGAAAATTGGCACATAGATAAACCATTTCCTGGATTATCACATAGGATACCCTTCGGATAATAGTTTAACTTACTTTCCGAAAAGTTACTTTTTACGAGGGAGAAGCTGCGGGCAGCATCTAGTTTAATATAAAAGATGTTAAAATAGCAGTGTGATGACGAGGAAAAATATGTTTCGTAGTCAGAGATGTTACAAATGGTCGTTCAGCAAGTTAAGCTGCATGAGAATTATCTCAGCTAGAAAGACTGCTGCTGCTGAATGGTCAAAACGAAATCTCTGTTTTATTTGTTGATAACGAAGTAGCGGTGAAACTAGCACATAATCCAGAGTTTCATCGTCTAACACTTTTTCGTGAGAAAACTTCGAAACGACATTGTGGTCGAAAGATTAGCTTTGCTACATAGTTAGCGGACCTGCTGACAGACCCTCTACGTCGACATTTATTTTTTTATAACCATATAACCTAATATGGAGCAGCAAATTGTTAAAAACGTAAAAAAATAATTTCGCTGGAAACCTTAGCACATTCTCGTTAACGTAATCGTCATCGTCGGTAAAATTCGTTTGCAACGGAAGATAACTTGACGAAGGATATTTGAAAGATGATGTTGGAAAGGTGATGCTGTTTTCCTTCTCAACAGTCTTGGTTTCAAACAAAGGCCACTTCCAGGAGGTAATCGATTTTTACATCTAATGGTCTAGGGCACAAATACAAAACGTACAAGCGGTGTCGAAGGTGTGAGTGAGCGAGAGGGTCAGAAAATTATGAGTCTATCTCTTTTCTATGTGTAGAGGAGTTGTTTTGCTTGGATGTTGAGTTTATTTGCAGTTCAATTAACTTAGGAACTTCAGTAAAAAGCTCCAGCGGTGATATTGTTGAAGTGAGTCTTTTGCCACTCGACAGCCTTATGACCCCAACGGCCATCTACTCTACGAGCTGTGTGCCCTGCCCATTGCCATTTGAGAATAATATTGACAAACACAACTATTCTCAACAGATATAGGAGTCAAATGATAAGAAACAGGCAATAACTTACCCGAGTTTTAAACCAGCAGAATAATGCGACACAATAGGAGTTGAGAGATTGCGAAGGAACTCCACAATCATTTGCAATCTGCACACCCATCTGCACGTGACTCACCAGTCACGTGACCGAAGTAGGTCAGGTAGTCACGTGACATTATAGAGGTCCTTACAACGTACAAGATTTCTGTGCTTTCATGAATTCTGTGCCTTTACTTGCGACAGCGCCTGCTTACGTGTTTAGTACACGTGTCTCAAACTCAAAACATTTGTATACTACATAGTATATACCTACATGAACTGGTCTTATCTGTTCACACAAATATCTTTAAAAAAAACGGCAATATAGAAATCAAAGTCATTCATTTCAATAAGGCCATTATAAGGCACTTTTGAACGTATTAAACAAGAAAAAAAATTGATTTGAATCATAGTTGCCCCTTCCAAAAGGTAGTTTTGTATGGAGAAGAAATCTTTACAGATTAATATAGAATAATACAGATTCACGATTATTAGTAGTATTAATCCTTATCTAAATAAATATGCTGGTCATCTTAAGTATTCAATTTAAATCAAAATTCTCCTTGACACTACATAATTTAGATGAATATCTTAGGAAATATCACAGAGTGAAAATATCTTTTATAATCGTAATAACTCGCCTATAGCGCAATAGTGCGCGCTCGTAATAGTGCTACCCGTGCGAACCCGGGGCCATATTATGTTTTGACTATTATATTACCGTTAAGTCTATAACTACATTATCGTATTACTTGTGACAATAGTTGTACGTAGAAAATATGTATAATAAATTAATTAATAAACTCTATTCACATAAAATATCACGCCTGTAATCCCCTAAGGGTTAGGCAGAGGTGTACCTGTTAGTACACCCACATTTCGCCAGTTACATATGTGTTAAGTCCCATGTAATAGGGGGCGAGCCAATTGCCATCAACTGGGCACAAATCCAGACTCCGAAGCTACTACTGAGAAATTCCTGATGGCAAAACCCAATAACACTTTGCCTGACCTGGGAATCGAACCCAAGACCTCATGCTCGACAAAACTCTATTCGAGGTAGTATTTAGCTAATTATGAATTAATAAATGAATACTTGAGCATATTTTCAGCTTTTTTTGGGTCTTCTTTCACCAGACACACGTGTAGATCATAATTATACACGATTTGCAAAACACGCGCCGAATTTCTGTAAATCCCTAAGCGTCCCCCTCGTCTGGCAAGGACCCTCGCCCTTGAAATCTTTGTACAGTCAACAAAACAGATTTGTATACTATTATGATCGCAGATCGACATTATTGAAAATAATGTTTAGTTTTGAGCAATGATTAATTACTTATTGAATTAGTAATATTGATTATAATTTAGAATGGTGCCAAAACTGTTTGCTAAATTAATTGTATAATTATTTTTTTATGCATGTTTCTATTACGTGTGTTTGTTTACGTATTTCTCACAAACTAGAAATTGAATTGCATTAATTCTTTTTTATTAGACTAACGCCTGCCGGGGTTGCGGGACGTCTTTACAGGATACCGTGGCCCCGGAACGTAAAGGGCAACAGAAGAAACAGGGTGGTTTTTTAGTCAGTAAAAGTCTGGCAGTCCCTTCCGTCCCTTCCCCACCCAGGGCGGAAGGAGTCATTTGATGATTTTTACCACCTAAAAAAAAATGTATATTCTAGAATAGTTAAAGTTTCATTATTATGGACTTTTAAGTGTCTCCCAATCACTAGAAAATCAGTTCAGTCATTTTTTACTATTTGAAAGCAGTTCTTTTTTTTTGTTAAATCGTTTTTTGTTAACTGTACTTACATCGATCTTCCCCTCACAGCTGGGCCTCAACCCTCACCTTGAATGTACACGTGACATTTGTATTGAAAACCTGTTCTACTGTGTAGGCGCATGAGAGAAAGACGATTAAAAAAGTGCGCCAGACACAGGGGTCGGCCATTGTGTGCGTTCGCTATTAAGATATTCAGTGAACAGAATCGATGTTTCCTATAATTTGAGCACACAAAATCAGAATATGTCATTTTATCGCAGATTTTATTATTCATGTGTATCATGAAATATTTTTTGTTTTTTTTTTTGCATAAACCTGAGGGTGAGGCAGAGTGATTAGTACTTTATGTAATGGGAGTGCTCAACTCCAGATTCTGGGCAGCGAAAAATCCATACTAATATTATAAATGTGAAAGTTACTTTATGTATGTCTCTGATACTGATACGACTTTGATGAAATTTGGTACTAGGTAATTTTGAACCCCAAGAAAGTTTATAGGCTACTTTTTATTCCGAGATTTCTCTTGCGGCCGCGATTACCGACATTTATGCAGAGGAAGTCGCGGGCAAAAGCTGCCTCCTGAAACAAAATAACACCCGACTAGGAGATTGACCATTAGGCAGGTCTAGCTCAGAAACCACTAGACTAATGACAATGATAACGACCAATAAACAAAATAATTTCGGTTTGTTCACAGAAGAAGTTTAACTTCAACTTAAAACTTTCGTTGATTCACGAAGGCTAACCGAAAGCGAGGTAAACTATGAGCCGCTCTCCAGTAGACAAAAAAAAAGAATTTTTCACGTCGGTTCTTTCCAGTAATCAGGGAAAATGGATAAAAAAAAATCGAATTGAGTAAATTCTCCTTTTTTTGAAATCGGTTGAAAATAGGGCCCACCTAAAGTGTAGTACATGTTATTTGTCTGGAAAAGAACGGACCACTCTAGAACCATCTAGCAGTCATAAAAATACTGTTTTATCGACACTTCTTACAATTGACTAGTGATCGATTTGAAAGATTCTGAGACTCGACGGTAGCTATTTATGGCTTGTCTCTCAGCAACGGTTGCCGGGCAGCCAGCCAGCGAGGGCAGGCCGCACCCCTGGCAGCAAGAGCGGCTGCGTCGTATCTTTTGTTACTCGTAGCTGTTATACCAGTATCATTTTCTTTTTATATTTATTTTGTTACTTCGTTATTTTATATAGTGTGCTAAGTTATGGACCTAAGTGCATGCCAGTTGTCTAACCTAACCTAAATTCAGATTTTTATAGGTAAACGTGATCTAAATCTGCACATTCAAAAGTTTCGTAGATCAGAAACTGCACCGTTTACTTCCACGGTTTTCCAAAACGTCAAAAGTGGAAGATCCACTTTTGACGTTTTGGAAAACCCGTTCGAAATGTCTGTTCCCGTAGCCCTACACTTCTAGTCGCACAAAATTTAGCAAGTTGCCTTGCCGCTTAGGAGAAATCCTAACTTGGCTGGGAGTATAACTACCTACTGACCTTCTGTTACATTACAGAATTGAACAAGTACAAAATAAATTTCGCAACTAAAAAGACTTTAACTACGCAAATGAATGAAAATTGTAATGGCTTGAAATAAATGATTTGACTTTGATTTTATTTCAGACAATATCTATGCTTTTCATCCAGATCCATACAGTCGTTCCGGCGTGATTGAGTAACAAACATCCATCTATCCAACGAACTTATAATAATAGTAATAAGATTCAATGTGCAATTTGCACAAGTCTGAGCAAAACGCGGACCCCTCTGCAAACAAAAGGCGACCTTCAGTATTGAATGTTCCCCTCATAACAGCTGCGTATTAACCGCCAGCCCTGACCTTGAGTTGTAACGTAAATTTTTGCTAACGCCAGCTCGAGGGTGCAGCGTCGTATGGAATGATGCAAAACAAAAACAAACCATAAAATGGGTTGAATGGAGAGGAGTACATCAAGACGTAACGTGTCTTATCATCCTGTTTTTTTTATATTCGCCCCTTTTTTCTTAGTAACGACCACAACATGAATTGGACTTTGGATTCTCACAAGGGTTATATAGGGTGCGTCCCTGTCATTGGTCGGTGCCACTTATCGTGCGACCGTTACTAATAAAAAAAACCCATGGCGTGGTGGTGGGTTGTTCAACTGCTATTTTATAATAATGAAGGGTCTTAAAGGAGAAGGGTTGTGGGAAATACCCATTTGTCATTGTAACCGACAGCACTAACTAATTAACTATTGGTATTTAACTATTGGTTGTATATAAACCTCATAATGGTCCTATGTACACACATACATACATAAACTCACGCCTTTCCTATGTATAGGACCATTATGAGGTTTATGCAATTGCATCATATGGTTTTATCAAGTACCAGCTTATCGCAGAGAGAAAAAATAGTCTATGTCCATTCTTAAGATTCAAACCTATACGGTACCATATTTCATCAAAATCAGTTCAATGGTTTAGGCGAAAAAGCGTTCCAGACAGACAAAGTAAAATTCGCATTTATAATATAAGCAAGGATAAGGTTTTTATGGTTTGGTTTTTAACAAAAGTACGTACTTCAACGTTTATGATGAGACTTGTGGTAAGTAGGACCTACTAGTGAATTTATTTTGGAAATGAATATTTTTTATGCCTATTACTGAATTCCTAGGCCATTTTACCAGTATAAGTACTTTTGTAATATATTAGTTATAAACAAGAGTCTACCCTGCCTCAAGTGCAATGGGGTGAGTTTTGATTAAGAGTAAAGATAAAAAAAATTTAAATTGATTTTTTGGTAAGGACATTTAAGATATATCGGCAAAGTATTTTCCGCTTACACACTCGTAGCAGAAACATAGTACATACAACTCTTTCCATGGCCATACATTTTTAAGAAATAATTTGTAGTTGCCAGCCAGATGCAAAAGGCTACAGGCTCGGCGTAATTACTTATTTTACTAGCTTTCGCCCGCGGTTTCCCTCGCAAATTAAATTTAAAATTCGATCCTGATTCGAAAGACATGTGGCGCCATCTATCATCATAAGAACGTTATTGTGATTTCCCTCGGGAACCGTACTTTTTTTCGGGATGAAAGGTACCCTATGTCCGTTTCCGTGCACCTTAAAACGTATTTGGGAAATTTCAGGATAATTGGTTCAGTGGTATAGGCGTGGAATGGTAGCAAACAAACTTATTTTCGCATTTATAGTATTAGTTAGGATTAGGATTGAACAGGACCTGAGTCGCCGTCGCCGCGCCCGCGCCGGCCCAACCCAATCACTCAATATCCAGGGGGAATATCAACGGAAACCACGCAGGTAGAATACGTAGATAGAGCTACATTAGTAACCATGGTAACTGGCAACATAACAGACAGACAGGGGTCCGCCCGGCCCACGTTTGTCAGTACCTACATCTAACTACGTGGCTCGCTAGAATTGAGGGCTTATATGAAATATGAAGGTGGAATTGAAACTAAGTGCGAGTTGGAATCGAGCACTAAATCCGTACCAATAAAACTACATATTTTTAGCTTGGCGGACCGTTTCAAAAAGTGCAGGACTTGAAGGTCGCTGACAGAAATCATAATGCAGAGTGCATTATGATTTCTGTCAGCGGGAAGAGAACGGGAGCGGAGTCTTGGCTAAGCAAGTTAAGTGACTGTATTTTTTAATATCATCTTGTGCAATATACCTATAAACTTATCTCGGATACCGTGTGCACTCCAATCGCAACCACGGACACTTAAAAAAGACGAACCCTGACAATCGACTAGGACAGGTTTGTTAGTCAGAAAGCAGTAAACCTCGGAGCCCTGAACCTCACGACACGAACCGACTCAAACCGCACTTTTTTATTACGGAACCCTAAGAATTCCCGTCGCAGCACTGCCTGGGCTTTGCTATTTTCAACCTGTGTCTGTGTTGCTTCGGTGAAATAGGGAGATAAGGAGTGGGACGGCGCAGACAGGGAGGCTGTTATTGATTTATTACTCCCTAGCAATTATGTTTCTAAAATAGCAGCCCTCGGAATACGACGGAATACTGTCCGCTAAATGTCTATGTTGATATTAAACTTGAGTCTAGGCTTCTGAACCAAAAATTTGTATTGCTCGAAGAAAGGGGTAAACTAGCAAGTCAAATGTCTGTCGGGGCCTCACAGATCGCACGTCTGTACTTAAAGGTTAGATAATGGGCAACAAAAAAAATTAACGGAGGGCAATAAAGAGATCGTATGCGACGAAACAAAAACACATGATGGAAGTTGTAAAGTAAGTACAATCTACCTTTTTGTGCATATAATGGATTACCTATCTATAGATGCGTAATTTCGGCATAAATGTTAGTGGCTCGATTGGTCTAGCTGTCTTGTTGGTTAGGTAAAATTTCTACAGACTATGCCCGGGTTCAAACCTCAACATAAATGTATGTAGTTTTTTTTTATTCTTATTTACCTATATATTTTTAATTATTATTTACTTTTTTATTTATTAATTATAATTATAATTTTAACTTTTAAACTATCTTTGGGAAGACTGGAACATTGTCTCTGTATATTTTTTAAGTTGGGCGTTGATAAGCTGCGCCACAGTAATTTACTTTTGTGGCTATCTTCGTTTTTTCTTGTACATTGTAAGCATAAGTGTTTTGTTCCAAATAAATTTTATGATTATTATTAAACTTTATTATTATTATTATTTTGGTTGAAATATATTTTCAGTAATTATTTATTTTTCAGAATTTCCTTATTTTTAAAATAATTTTATTACAGTGATTTTTTTTTCTTTGTAGTAAAAAGAAACGGTTGGCGAGCAATGCGTCAGCAGATTAACCATCGGAGAAAATTTTTCACGAGTAAGTATACAGTACAGTCAGCAAAACAGATAGGTATGCAGGGTCGTCAGATATAGTTGAAGTTTTCTTAGAAACCGATGGATGTTTTCGAATGAAATTTAATTTAAAACGTGGATAATAAATAGTTCTTTATTTAGGTTAAGTTACAGACAAAGACATCCATCGGTTTCTTAGAAAACTTCAACTATATCTGACGACCCTGCATACCTATCTGTTTTGCTGACTGTACATGATGTTACAAAATAATGCAGTATCTAGTAATACGAAAGGAGGTCATAATATTGAACTCAACATTAAAAATAAAAAAATAAAAATATTGAGTATTGAACATGTGACGCCGGCGCTGCGTTTGGCGGGTTGTTTTGGCGGGCGGCAGTGAAACTGCTAACCGGGTTTCATGTTGGAATGACTCCAACCCTGAAATCGGTAAACAAAATCCGCCGCTCCTAAGAAAAACGAGGACCACTTTTTAAAATGTTTTTTTTTAAATCACATGATATAAAAAAGAAATTCTCTGTTTTAATTTAAGATTAAAAAAGAATTCTGAGCACGAAATCTCTGGGACATCACATGTAAATGCAACAATTGTAACTCCAAGCAGCCAATCCACAATCAAATGATGTTAAGTAAGTATCAACAGGACGAAGCTAAGGTGCAGATAACTGTCCACCTACTTGTATGTCCACACATTGTATTCGTGCACACCGCGTAATTGCCACGATTTGAAATTATTTCGTTTTTAATAAAATAAAAAATGACGAGTTTTCTTGTTACAGAGAAATGAAATGAAATGAAATGAAATGATGTTTATTCAGCAAATTGGTTATAAATAACACTTTTACACGTCACATTTGTTTTTTTTTTTTAACTAGATGAGTCCAGTGTTTCCTAGCCGACTGCTCTGAGAAGAAACACCGAAACAAACTCAGAGGTCAAAGTCTCTTTTAAAGTCCATACAATTACTTGTAATGGTCAAATCATATGCGAACCAAGTAGGTTAATGTCCGAAGTGGTCTCTTGAGGAGAGAGGCACACGAATTTGAGTCGGCCTGTCCAGTCAGTGCATGCATTTGTCAGAAATCGTCAAGCTCGACTCAGAACTTAAGGAGCTCAACGACACGACGAACAATACCAAAGAAGGGACATTTGGGTAGGCCGCATCAAGTACTCAAACTGTCAGACAACCATGAAATCTAATCACAAAAAATGCAACAACCCACATAGTCCACATATTTACAATATAATATATTAAAAAAAAAATTAACAGATGTCATGTTTAGTAAAATGTGTCAAAAAGAAAAATGTAATTTGCAATTTGCAAAGGGCTTAGCAGAGCGAGCAGTTCAATCCCAAGCTTTTTTATCATCTAAATAATCCGAAATTTTATAGTAGCCCTTTTTGTATAGTTTGGTTTTAATACAACTTTTAAATTTTTTAATCGGTAAGTTTCGAACATCAATGGGAAGTTTATTGTAAAAACGTATACATTGACCCATGAACGAGTTGCCTACTCTGTGGAGACGAGTGTGATGTACCACAAGATTGTGCTTATTTCTAGTATTAAATCCATGAACATCGAACACTTTCTTAAAATTTGAAATATTCTTGTGTACATACATAAGGTTTTCAAATATGTATTATGAGGCTACAGTCAGAATATTGATGTCTTTGAATTTCTCTCGAAGGGAATCCCGTGGACCTAAGTTGTAAATGGCTCGAACAGCCCTTTTTCTATCTCTCTTTTGAAATCTCTGACGATGTGCTATTCGTTGAACCGTCGACCAAATCCCAAGATAGTATAAACGCACCCGTTCATGGTCGAAGAGTCGTTGGCATAATGCATTTTATCCAGCAGCTACAAATTATATCTGACCATACTTCTTTGTTCAATTGCAATTTCTCAGAAATGTCACTCATAGGTGAAAAAAGGATTGGCTTGATCTCCAGGTTCAAAAGGTGCAATATGTGTAAAGACGACTTTATTATCACAAGCGAAGATTTATCAAATACACACAATGTCAACGCTAATGTGAGTGCCGTTACAGGAATTACTTCTGCTGGTATTGGTTATTCGCAATTTGAAGAAATTACAGCATGTATGAACATACCCATATTTACGAAAACGACTTATGCTCAAGTTCAAAACAGTTCAAGTTCAAAGTAGTTTATGAAAAATGGGAGTCAACATCTGTCGAATCAATGGCAGCAGCAGCTATGCGGGAGCGTGATGCAGCGATAGCCGAAGCAACATTCAGTAAAGATGGCATACCTCTAATAGACGTATATGCCGACGCTTGTTGGTCATCACGATCCTACGGCAATAATATTATAAGGCATTGTCTGGCGCAGCAGCAATTGTAGGTCCCAGATATGACGAAGTGTTATTTTTAGGTATTAAAAACAAATATTGCTTTGTATGTGCTCGTGCAGAGAAAAAGCAATTAGCTGCACCAGAACATGTTTGCTTTAAAAACAATACAGGGTCATCTAGTAGCCACAGCAATTTATATTTACCTCGTAATTTTTCATGGGAATCAAAAAAATTACATTCTAAATTTTTTTTTGTTATTTCGTCGGATTTGCACCAAATCTGAGAAATAAACTGTAGTAAAAGTCTGAATTATGAAGAATGATGACTTGAGTATTTTTTTTTCCACAATATCACTCTAGATTTTGCTCCGTATGCGTAAATACAACAAAGTAGGAAAAAAAATATTAAAAATTTGCTTGTCACCTCTAAAAAAAAATGTTTTTTTATACAAAAAGGTTATACACTCGGGAAAAAATGAATGAAACAGCTGCATTTTTTGTGATTTAAGGGTTGGCGCCTTAGTAAAAGTTGTTCATAATTATGAGTACATCGACCTCCTTCTGTATCACTACATTACGTTGTAACACACTGTATATTATTTTTCTCCAGAATCAACCATCAAGTTTGTTGGAATTTTTATTTCATTTTTTATTTATTTACTCTTGATACTGAAAATAAATATATGAAGAGTATAAATGATTGTTTTTATAAACTCACAATTTTGACAATTTGCCAATTTTAGAATAGGCCTTTTTTGTAATTGATATATCATTCTGCGCCAAACCCATTTTACTTATGAAATATTTATTTATCTGATAAATCGGTTACTACTCGATAACTTTTTCTGGAAATTACTAATTTTGATTTGTTCTAAAAATAAGAAAAAAAATATTAATATTATGAATTTATTCAACATGAATAATATGTAGTAGACTAGTGCCGATAATTTTAGAAACAAAAAAAAATTAAAGTAGGATGAAACCTATTGGAAAAGGAAGGGAATACCACTAAAATGAAAGGAAAAATAAATTACGGGCGATCTGAGGTTGGGAAGGGGTAGGGGGGGGGGGGGGGGTTTAAGCGTAAAAATCGCTAAATCTCGATTTCCGGCAAAACTACAAGTCCTATCGAAAAAAGTTAAATGGCAAAGTTGTAGATAATAAAAAGATCTACAACTTTTGTATCTACACTTTTTCTCCATAACCTCAAAATTCATGTAAAAAATCCAAAAAACCACATTTTAGATTTTTTATTTTTTATTTTTACAAAAAAGTTTTTTTTTTTCATGATATTTGGTGAAAACTTACCTCTTTATGTCCCAAACACACTGGAATTTTGAAGACTTAAAATATTAATTTTTTCACCCTATTTTGACTCGATATCGAAAAAAGCACCCTAATTTTCAATCGAATATTCTCACGTCAAAATATCTGATTTTTCAAAAAAGTCGGTGGGCTTTTTGTTCGTTGATATCTCTATTTTACGATGGTGTAAACAAAAATATACATAACTATGGAAAAAAATTTCAGAAAATGCAAACGACGCGTCCCTAGATATAAAAAATATATAAAAAACAAAACGTGGACAAAATTTCGATATAATATTTTGAACATTCGATATTTTGTACTTAGATAATATGATTTTCGATATTTTGATCGTTCGATATTTTGATTTTTAATATTTTGATTTTCGACATTTTGATTTTCGATATTCTGATATGTACCCTTTTATTTAGATAAGTATTAGATAATAATAGGAACGTCGTCCAAATAAATAGGTAGATACTTTATCTTTCAATCCGGAGACTTCATTAACGTGTAAGTACATATAATAGCACCTGACTGCAAGCTTTTTGTTAGAAAAAATTGCATGACAATGAGTCAGCCAATCGTGGACCTGTATTTAACATAATCAACATATGTTCCCATTGCTGGGACTAACACTTCATCTCTATTATATAAGACGAAGTGAACTGTAATCCACCACGTGGGTTGGATTCATAACAAAGGTGTAATCTACTAGTTCAGGAATACCTGGCAAAACACAATTATGCAGACACGGAAAAACTACTAGAAATTGTGAAAAAAAGTCTGTATGTACACACTAATAAAAGTCTCATTGTTTACCTAATCTACTCTATCTACTTTAACACTATTCGTTAATTTATAATTTATTTTAACATAATATATATCTTACATTCGATAATATACACTCTTTTGCAAAAAAAACGGGCACCTAAGGAAATTTACGTTCTAAGGTCGATTTGAGTTAATTAAATGAAATTTATTTCTTTGACGTAGTCTGTATACTTATAATCGTGTAAATTAATGCGCGTGAAGTGAATTCGGGCAATTAAAAGAAAAAAAACGATGGATTCTTTAAAACCGATGTACACGCCCAAACAATAAGAAGTGGTCGGCAAATAAGACAAGATTTTTTTTTACTTTTTTTAATTAAATAAAGTTACAAATGTAAAAACCTAATAACGAGTGTGACCTGCTCTTGCCAAAATCACAGCTTGAATCCTTCTGGGCATGCTTTCCACGATGTTTTTAATAACGTTTTGAGGAATACATTCGCACTCTTCTGCAATGACTCTTTTTAGCTCCCTGATGTTTTGTGGAGCAGGTTGCACTGATCTTACCCGTCTCTTTAGAACATCCCAGACATGCTCAATTGGATTGAGGTCAGGACTTCGAGCTGGCCAATCTAAACGACGGATCCCAACTTCTTGCATGTACGCTTCCACGTCGCCAGAACGGTGCGGGCGAGCATTGTCGTCCATAAAAATGGAATCTTCCCCAAGTGCAGTCAATGTGGGTTGTGCATATGGAATTAGGACTTCCATTATGTACCGGTGTGCATTTAATGTTCCATTTTTTATGAAAACTAACTCCGTACGCTCCGTCGAATTAATTGCTGCCCAAAACATAACGGAGCCTCCGCCATAAGGAGTGATTTCTTCGAAACACACTTCCGCATAGCGTTCCCGTGGTCTTCGCAGCACTCGCCGGCGTCGGTCCTCTCCACACAAAGAGATTCTAGCTTCATCAAAAAAAAATCCTTTATTCCAGTCCCCAGAGTCCATGAAGCATAGTTCCGAGCAAACTGAAGTCGAGCAACACGGTGCTCACGGAGTAATTTAGGGCCCCGAGCTGGGCGGTAACTCCTGATATTGGCAGCCAAAAGCCTCCTCCTGACCGTCCACAAGCTAACTTCTACTCCTCTTACTTCTTCAAGGCTCTTCTTCAGGTCCACACTTGACGCCTTACGATTCCGCAACGCCTGACTCACCAAAAAGCGGTCATCTCTTGGTTCTGAGCATCGTTTTCTTCCCGAACCGGGTCTTCTTTTGACCGAACCGGTCTCTTGATACCGTTGCCAAGTCCTCTGGACAGTTGAACGACTCACATTTAGCCGCTGAGACACGTAAAGTTTGCGAACAACCTTCTTCAAGTAGGGCTATAATTATACCGGCCCTTATCGCTTTATCACTCATATCAAAAAGTGGTATTTAATGTAAAAAGAAAGATTAAATTGTTTAATTTGCAGAAAATATCCAAAAAGTTTAAAAATATCGTAATCAGTTAAAAATCGTTTCAGCAATTCGCGCCATTAGTAAAGCAATTTTAGAATAATCCACAATAATCATTATTTTTATTTTATTAATTTTAAATTTGGAACGTAAAGAATCATGCCAGGATGCTTCAAATAATATGCCAACACATCGTCAAATTAATAAAACCTGTTTCTTGTTCTTCTTCATTGAAGTAAGAAAAAAATCTAAAGTGCCCGTTTTTTTTGCAAAAGAGTTTAACATAATAATTAATAATATAGAAGTCTTAATATTTTATACCTGAATATTTACTTGTTAAGTCATTGAAAATAATATGTCTTCTCTATAAGTTAGCTACTATTAAATTTACTAATGTCCTCTTTTTAAAATGTTTGACGTTTCTTAAACCTAGATCAGGCAGGTCTACTTTATAGTTAGAATTAATTTTCCTCCATGACGATTAATGTAAATCATAGTTTTACTTATATTCGAATAAATTTTATTTTTATTTATTTTTTATTATAACCACGTACTAGTATAAACAATAGGTCCTTCTTATAAGACTTTAAAACTCAATACGAATAGAATTTTGTATAGATTTTTGTTGTATTTATTATTGATCAGTTTATTGATATACAGCTGTTTCCAAATATAAGATATTATACTTGATGAGGGTGCACTACCCCACACCCGTGCACACTTACCTACCCACGCGCACCTCGGGATACGGGGGGGATGCGCGTCCCGGACATCTGCAGCGCCAAATGCCGCAATGCGGCATGCATCTCTCGGCCAATCACAGAGCCGGAGAGGAACCAATGGCAAAGTTGTATTTCATAAATTCAACCATTTCTATGAATAGGGCGGGGCTATTGGTCTATGTGTGAGTGTTAGATACGCTATCGATCACGGTGCACACAACGGAAATTACCTACACCAGAAATAATTTTAGTAGGAGAGCTACCTATCTGGTTTGCTGACTGTACATTATGTTACAACTAATAAAATACATTTTACCCATAATTTCTATTTTTAATTAATGTAATTTGCATCAACGATATGATTTTTCATGCTACGCCTCTTACTCGCACTCCTATAGCATCTTTCCCCTCGCCTGTCAAGGACTTATGCTAGCCAGAACCGCCTGCCATTCTACCAACTTACTCTAAATCGCTCGAAGAAACATATCTGTTAATTTCAACTTAACAGAATAAAGTTTATTTTAATTTACCTACACATAATACACCTTCAGGCTCACCTGTCAGGTACTTGTGCTCATCGAAAACGCCTGTCAATTTTTTTTGAACTTAATAACGAATAAACAAAATGGTAAAAAAATTTCAAGCTTACAGGAACAAGTTTTTTTTTCCAATGTTTCCTACACTTTCAAAAATATAGGGGTTGATGACGTGCAGGGCTGAGGCGTGCCAGGCGATGGTCATTGTACTTAGGCAACTATGACTCATCACCATAAAAATTTCTAGCCTTACAGACACACCGTTACTCGGACGGTCCAGTAGCTCTTGGTCTAGGCGCCTAAAGACTCACACTTTTAACACGTCTCTAAATAGCATATGCTAACCTAGACTTAAGTCACACACTGGGTGTGAACTTCGGTTCGATCCCCGAGCCGGAAAAACCGTTAGTAGTGCAGCGACAGCGCGACCGACAGCGCGATATACGCGAATCATTATGAAATTAAATTAATTGAAAAGTAACAGACTAGCCACAAGCCAAGATATTAGCTATTACGTTTTGACTGACTGATCCTTTCCCTGACTCCAAAAGATTTATGTGAAACTAGCTTTTTCCCGCGACTTTGTCCGCGTAAGTTTAGTGTCGGTTATAGCGGACACAGACGAAGTCGTCTAAAATATCCTTTCTTGAGGTTCAAACTTAACCCGTACCAAATTTAATCAAAATCGGTTCAGAGGTTTAGTCGCAAATCTTACGCAAATTCGTGAAGACGATATCGATAATGATGTCCTAATAGAAGAAGCAGAAAAGAGACCTGCTCTTTATGATAAAAAGTTAAAAGAATATTCAGATATAAACGTGAAAATTAAAGCGTGGGAAGAAATAAGCAGAACAATATTTTCCAGTGCTTGGGGTAACTTGATGCAACAACAAAAAACTGAAGCTGGTAACAATCACATTTTTATTTTAAAATATATTACTTATCATTGCACTCGTATATTAAATGTAAACATTCGTGAAGACGATATCGATAATGATGTTCTTATAGAAGAAGTGGAAAAGAGACCTGCAGCCCTACCATGAACTCTTATCGCGATCCAAAAACTGAATTGTTCTTCAAATACGTCAATATAACGCATCAATTTATGCGTTATATTGACGTATTTGAAGAACAATTCAGTTTTTGGATCGCGATAAGAGTTCATGGTAAGGCTGCTGCTCTTTATGATAAAAAGTTGAAAGAGTATTCAGATATTAATGTGAAAATTAAAACGTGGGAAGAAATAAGCAGAACAATATTTTCCAATGCTTGGGGTAACTTATTGCAACAACAAAAAACTGAAGCTGGTAAGAATCACATTTTTATTTCAAGATATATTACTTATCATTGCACTTGTATATTAACTAAGTACAACAAACATACAAATTATTATACAGGTAGCATCGGGGTCGTGCGTGATCTATATCCCTAATAGGCCCGTTTACCCATTTCACGTCCATACTACGGCACTTTTTGTAGAAAAATCAAAGAACATTGGGCAGAATGGCCCCAGAGTTGTAGCACTTTCTTACCTTTCTTAAAATGAAGATCCGAATAATCTCAATATTTTATTCTATGGCAGCATTACTCTAATGAATCAAATAAAAAAGTTAAAGCGGTTCCAAAAGTTCAATAATTATCGCTTCAAATGCTATGTTCCCCTATTAATCGGAGAGGCCCTAACCGATTTGGAAAAATCTTTTTTTGTTTGAAAGCACACTGTCCAATTGAAACCAAATATATATATATTTTCATGATCTGATCATGAACTTTGAAGATAAGGAACGGAACTCCTCATAGGATCATAGCAGAATTGTCGTAACAAGTAAAATTGCTTTGTTCATACATGTAGTCGATGACTGACTGAAGGAATAGGGGGACGGGGTACGAAAACTCCCCTCCTACCACTTTCAAAAATAAATATAACGTGTGTGGTATTGTTTGAAATTATTAATAGCATAAATGAACTAATATAAAGACATGAAAAAAAAGTAAGCGAGAACTTAAAGTCCGCCACATCACCCTACCTGGACGCTATCTACGACCACTTTGTTTTTCGGAAATGATAATATTCATTGAGAGCGCTGTGTCGAACAGCGTCTTTTGTGTAAACAACGGCCGTAGAACTCGTGCGAGAGTTATTGTCCTGTGCCTCGGTACTATGGGTGAATGACGTTTCATCTATAGTCTGAAACAGGGGCACGCCGCCGGCTTACGCTGAAAACCAGCGCCGTGATTTTAATGCCTCCGCACACTGGGCACGGCCTTATGCTGAGCGTAAGCCCTTTCGCGCGGTACTGGCACATATTTATTTTTGTATTTATTTGATTTTTATTTTTTCAACCGACTTATGTTACTTCTGTTATGTGCGTCATTTTCGCGTGAATAAACAGTTTATCTTTCTTTCTTTATTTAGTCAAAGACGCAACGGGCGCAATCGACTTCTTTACAGAACACGTACAATCCGTTCTGGACGATTGGTTATAAGCGATCATCGCTGAAAAATTCCGGACGATGTATGTGAACTGATAAGCTTTAGCTTTCAATACGTCCCTAAATAATCTCGATCTGATCCAGCCTGTCCCCTTATTGACGTCCCCAGCAACGCCTGAAGCCTAAGTCCGTATCCCACAATGGGTGCCCTAGCGTCTAGCCGCTTAGTTTATAAGTTTTAAGCCTTAGCTGGAGGCCTTAATTTTTAAGGCATCACAGGAAAGTTCGGTTAAAAGCAGCCGATAACCTCATAGGCTGACCTACGAGATGCCATTCCGAAAAAAATAATAATAATAATGTCAGTCGGAACGGAGTCATTTTGCAGTCCGCGTGTTTGTTTTTCTGCCATTCTTACTACTTTTGACGAGTACCTTAATAACAGATTCTTTTCTTTGCCTACCTCGTAGTATACTACTTCGGATTTAATAACGGTTTTTGTGTTTTCCTAACGATTGGACTTAGTTGAAAGTTTCAATAAAATGGAACGACTTGAAAGATGTGTGACGTGTTCTCGGTCAGACCGAAATCGACGTACTTTGACTCCAGAATATATGGAAGACCATCCAGGCTTTACCGATTATGTTTCGGAACGGATCAATATAGAAGAGGTCATCAAAAAATATTCATTTAATAAATATTTGTCATGATAATGCCTTTCCTGTAATTATTAGCTTATTTAACCCGAATCTGGATGTCTTTGTAAGTAATTGTATGTACGAGTATATATCGCAGCCGGATTGATTGTTGTTGAACACTCGCGCCGCATAAAAATCTAAAAGCTGCCAAATATCACGTATTTCTGTATTTAACTATCATTTACTAATTAATATAAGAATACGCACTGTATGTGATCAAAAGACTTTGTATTGGCTTATTCAGGTTCAACAACAGTTTTTTTTCAGGCCGCCCTTTGATTTTAATCAATATATGTGCTATCGTTGTTGGGTGGCAGCAAATCGCCAAGAAGCCAGAGCCGTAGAACAACAACGGAGACAAAACGAAAAACAGCAAGGGGAGCAAGTAAATACTGAGCAATCGCGTCGTACAACAGTACCAACTTATAAACGGTTAGCAAATACCTCTCGTCGATGCTTATTTCATGGATGTCCTAATGACGATCGTCACAGAGTGCCCCATTTTATTAAAATATATTTATTGACAGAACATAGCATATATGTTCCTCAGAATGCACGAATATGTCAAGACCACATACGTTCAAATGAATGGAGCGAGTTATATGATTCTGCTGAGACGGTATTTACACCAGAACAATTAAAAGATATAATTGATACTCTGGTATAGACTTCGATTACATTGACTCTATTTCTCCCGATGAACTATATTATCGAACGGAATTGATGCATGGACAGTTTGATATTGTTCTCCAAGAGACGCCATCTCTGACGGAGCAAACGAAACGTCCAAAAACGATGTTGGGGTCTTACTTGATGAAAATAAAATCCGGTGAGCCAGATGACAGGATTGCGTGCCATTTAAATGTCTCTAGAAAAACACTGGAGCGTTATTTAAAAATTACACGTGACTGTTTGTCCAGGGAATTTGTTTTGCGGCATCTAGGTTACGATCACATAAGCCGCGATGAGAGTATAGCACACAACCTGACAGTACCAACAGCATTATTTGGACAAACTGTAGACCCAAAAGCCAAAATTATTAAATACTAGCTTATGCCCGCGACTTCGTACGCGGATCTTGTTGCTTATGCCAGCGACAACGGGGTCGTCAAAATCGAAGATCTGAAACGTCTGATGCAGAATTCCGGCCCGGGGACGGGAAAACAACGGGATGAGCGAGACGATTGCAGTCGTTCCAGATCTTTCATTTTTGTATGTCAACAGGAAATGCCCATCAGACTAAACAACTTATGCTAAGACGTCATTCCTTAATATGTTATTATAGTGTCGCTGGGCTCTCGGAGTTCCACAACAGGTGTACCAGATCTACAATCTTTATACGTCAACAGAGAGTGCTCATCAGGCTGAACAACTCTTGCTAAGACGTCATTCCTATATATGTTATAGTGTAGCTGGACTCTTGGAGTTCCCCATCAGCTGTTCCAGATCTTTAAATTTTATACGACAACTCTTGCTAAGACGTCATTCCTATATATGTTAGTGTAGCTGGGCTCTTGGAGTTCCACACCAGCTGTTCCAGATCTTCAAATTTTATACGATAACAGAGAGTGCTCATCAGGTTGAACAACTCTTGCTAAGACGTCATTCCTATATATGTTATATTGTAGCTGAGCTCTTGAAGTTCCACATCAGCTGTTCCAGATCTTCAAATTTTATACGACAACAGAGAGTATTCATCAGGCTGAACAACTCTTGCTAAGACGTCCTTCCTATATATGTTATAGTGTAGCTGGGCTCTTGGAGTTCCACATCAGCTGTTCCAGATCTTCAAATTTTATAGGACAGCAGAGAGTGCTCATCAGGCTGAACAACTCTTGCTAAGACGTCATTCCTATATATGTTATAGTGTAGCTGGGCTCTTGGAGTTCCACATCAGGTGTTCCAGATCTTCAAATTTATTCTCTTAGCAGAAAATGCTCATCACGTGAAACAATTTTTGCTATGGTACCATTTTTGTATCTCTTAAATTAGCTGGTCTGTTGCGGTTCTGCATCAGGTGTTCAATTTGCCAAGATAAATTATAGCCTAAATGTTGCCCAGACTTAATACCTATACAACAAAAAAAAAAACATTCAAATCCGTCAAGTAGTTCCGAAGATTAGCGTGTACAAACAAACAGACAAAAAGACAAACAGACAAACAGACAGAATTTTTTTTTTGGTTTCGTGCTCTATTACTGTTTCTAAACCCCCCTCAATTATTATATTTTTAATATATTCAATGTACAGACACAGTTTTTTTACTGTTTTATTATATGTATAGATTATTATATTTTTAATATATTCAATGTACAGACACAGTTTTTTTACTGTTTTATTATATGTATAGATTTATACAAAAAAGTAAAAACTTCTTATTCCAAAAAAACACGAATAGCCTACATAAATACAAAAACTTATTGAAACCATTCCTTTTGGTCTGCTCGGATGGTTATATTATACGTAGATATCCTTGGACCCTATGCTGCCACTACCTCAGACGCTGAAATAATGATTCAAATAATGGAAAATGAAGTATCCATTCATTATATTCTACACGAAGGCGATACATTTATATTAGATAGAGGCTTTCGAGACTCAATATCCTGTATTGAAACCTATGGTTATGAGCCACATATGCCACCAAGCAAAAATAGAAGTGCGACTCAACTTACAAACGACCAAGCTAATGAATCGAGATGCATAACGATTGTTCGCTGGGTGATAGAGGTAGTAAATGGATGGTTTAAACGAGACTTCAAAATATTTCGTAACCAATTATTTAATAGGTTATTGCCTTATGTATTTACTGATTTTCGGATTGCTGGGGCGCTGTTGAATGCGTTTAGAGAGCCTTTGCGTGATAGTTCTTACGCCTCCGCCTTTGCTGAACAAATACATCGCCGAATGAATGTTGATAATACATTGGGCAACTATATAGTTGAGCAAAATGTTAACCGGCAGCGAGCGTCGTTTGTGACATTGACGGACGAGTCTATAAATGTGCCGTTCCCAATACTCACAGATGAAGACATTATTTTGTTTAGCTAGGGAACATACCATTTAAGTCTGGCACGTTCTTACGTCAGCGAACACTTACGAGGTGGCGTTTACAACAAACAGGTGTGTATAACACCAAGTCCAAGGATGACTGAATATGGATTAGCAACGGACAACTGCACGCTAATGAGAGGTCGTATTTTATCACGACATAAGTCGAATACGACATATTATATCTACATATTGATCAACTCCAATGTTCAGGACATGAATGCTATCCAAGCATATTATTGCTCATGCTTAACAGGAATGAGGACTGATGGAGCATGCGCCCATGTCGTCAGTATCATATGGTACTTCGGCATTGGAAGGCATTTAGAAAACTTTGTCGGTCCCGCAAGTGCCTGGGACGACATTATTATTGACAGCGACAATACTCATTAAACAACCGCCTTCAAAAACTACAAAATACAACGCGTACGCCGAGGGAGGTACCTACCCCTCCCCTTTTCCTTTAGTAGTCATCGACTACACGTATAAACAAAACAATTTTACTTGTTACGACAGTTCTACTATGATCCTTTGAGGAGTTCCGTTCCATATCTCCGAAGTTCATTATCAGATCATGACAATCTTTATATGGAACCAAATCGGGAAGCTCTTTCAAAAAAAACTGGCTTCAAGTTCGCCTATAAAATATGAAGAGTTTCAATTTATCTAGGGCTTCATCATTATAGATCCTGACTGTCAGGTCTACCATGGTACCATCTGGGAAGTTTACCGTTTCAAACAAAAAAGAATTTATCAAATCGGGTAAGGCGTCTTCGAGTAATCGGGTAACATACATAAAAAAAACCGACGAATTGAGAACTTCCTCTTTGAAGTCGGTTAAAATCGCTTCCCAATTGGCAACATGTAGATACAATAAGATATGCGCAGCATTACGACAAAATATTAGCATTTTTAACGGTAACTACCGGTACTGATCATTTGGAACAGCTTTAACTTTTTTTTTTGAATCATTAGAGCATTACTGTCATAAAGTAAAATGTTGAAATTTTTCAGATCTTCATTTTAAAGAGGGTAGGAAAGTGCTACAACGCTGGGCCCACGATCCATATTAGGTTGCCCAATGTTCTTTTTTTAACACCTGTTTACCACCAAGGAAGTCAAAAATACCAAAAAAGTTATTTTTAATCGATCAGTGTTCTTGCTCAATGTTAGTTGGTTTAATAAGTAGGTAGCATGAGTTATAAACGGCTAAGTGATGTGTATTTTCTCTCTAACTAACATAACATCACGCCTGTGATCCCGAGAGGGTTAGGCAGAGGTGTACCCATACACCCCATGTGCAACGAATGAGGATACAGGTACAGTCGAATAAGCTATTTGGTTTACAGACAACAATGATTATCTTTCAGCTACGTTGCCATTCATTGTTATTTTGTGTTCACTTTAAGTACCGGCGATTCACCGCTGCGTCGCGATGCGTCTCGCGGGGGCGCTCGGCGCAGCGCGGCGTAGAGCGACGCATCGCGACGTAGTGCTGCGTGGTGTAACGTATTCTAAATTCTCACAATGAAATGTGTATCTTTTCGTGTAGAAAATAAAGTTATATTTTGAGTCGCTCTTTTAAAGTGTGCACGCAGCGTCGCGTCGCGTCGCGTCTCGGTGTGAACTGACCCTAAGTGTATAATAATTTGAAACCTATTTAAAGTGACTTAAAAGAATCGACACACTCGAAACATTGTTTAAAAGTAGTTGCAAGTTAGCTCTGCCTGTATAAAAAATGGCTTGTTCGACTGTACCTATAAAAGGAATAAAAATAAAAATCTGTTTTCACACCAATTAAATGATTTTATTTATTAAATAGTACATATTTTAGACAGCCTGAATACAATATTTAGAAAAAGTGACATATGCATATAGTGCGTCTTTTCATTTCTAAATCATTATAAAGATTTATACTTGATAATTAATACAATCAGCCCTGGCAAACTCGACAGAGAAAGGTGACAATACAATATTCCTAACACACTTTTAAAATGCCAATAGCAGGATAGTTTACATAAAAAAAACATATTTATTATAAAATAAGAAAAAGTGATGGTCCAAAAATGTATGGACCAAAAACCCAGAGTCGATTTAGACAAATCTGGTATCAATAGCTTTATTAAAATGCACAATTTACCCCACCGAAAAAATAATGCCCATATCCATGGGATATAAAAGTTATAGGCTAACAAAGTATATTGGAAAAATCATTAATAACTGATTATTTTTACCAGTTTTTGCAACAGCAATATATTAATAATGAATAACTTGTTATTTTTATCAGTTTTTTCAACAGCAATATATTAATAATAATAATCATAGGACAATAATAAATATAAGTAGCGATTATATGAACCTATCAAGTATTAAATCTTATATTTCACAGCTTGTAAATCATATGTCAAGATACTTTTGTCGTGAAATCTTTTTACAGTTGAATGTGCCTATTTTGTCTCAGATTATTTATTTTTCAGTCGCTTATTTAAAAACAAACAAATACTGTGGGAAAAATATTTAAGTAAGCCTCTCGCTCACTCAATAGAGCGAGAGGTAAGATGAACGCATCATATTCTGAAGTATTTGTGTGTATTTGTTTAGCGAAAACAAAATAATGAATAACAAAGATAGGTAGGTAATTATGCTAGAGAACTTAAAAAATAGACGTAATCTCATTAATAAAGGACTTTGAACTTGATAGTTGCATATGATCGCTAGTTATATTTATTATTGTCCTATGATTATTATTATTAATATAATGCTGTTGAAAAAACTGGTAAAAATAACAAGTTATTCACGATTTTTCCATATATACTTTGTTCGTCTATAACTCATATACCCCATGGATATGGGCAATTTTTTTTCGGTGGGGTAAATTGTGCATTTTAATAAAGCTATTGATACCTAATTTGTCTGAATCGACTCTGGGTTTTTTTTGGACCATCGCTTTTGGATAAAAGTGAGAATCTTTTATGTATGTAGGAATTCAAGTACATCAAAACAATTTTTTTTAATATATAATATTTAATTATAATACATCAATGAGAAAAGTAAGTAATAAGTTTAATGTTATACATAAAAGGTACCTATTGTATGTTTATAAGTATTAGAAAAAGTATTACATGTCTTCTATAAATTTCTACTTATAATTACAAAATGCAATTTCACACATTTTTATTTGAAGATTACATTTAATCTACGTCACTTTTACTATTGATAGTGCACATTCTTAAATGAAATGACTATAGTTTCATTGTTAGACAGCCAAACAGCGATTTTATCAAAATTAAACACTATAACATACTTAGGCCTAAGATAAAAATCGTTATTAAAAGGAAAAATCCTAACCGTCAATGTTTTTTTTCTGTTAGCGCTGACCCTATAGAATTAATGATCTTTATCACTTTAAAACTATTCATAATTAATAGAAATCTTTAATATTTTATATAGTTATATACCTACCTAATATTCACACGTCATTTTTACTATTGATGGCGCACAGGCTTAAATTACTAGTTTCATTAGAAGAAAAAATCCTCATCGTTAATAATTTATTAGTTTGGTTAATATCAATCATATTAAATAACGAAGCTGCTTTCCTGGCGAAGTAAGACTTAGGGTCCGTTCACACAGATCGGCTCGGAGAGCATCGGCGCGCATTTTTCTTTTCACACAGACCAAACGCAATCGGAGCCGATCGGCTGCGCGAACGAGAAAATGTACGCGATCGGAGCCGGTCGGCTCCTCTTATTATTTCACACCAAGCGCGTTCAAACATTCTTAATGACCGAAGCAGTGTACATGCAAACTGTTTTCAACGTGATAAGAATCTGATATCCTCTTCGAGCCGGTCTGTGTGAACGGACCCTTAGAGCTATAGACCTAGATAAACAGGTATATTTAACCAGAAACCTTTTTAGCCCACAAGGAAGATTTCGGAATTATTAAATAGTTTAGGGGGACGTTAGTTATCATACTGTGATTGAAATCTCTTCACCTCGCAACGGGTAGCGCAGACATAGCAAGAATACACTCGAGCAATTTTTATTGATTAAGTAATAAATTGATAAAAATGTCAACTAAAATAGAGTTGAAAATAACATAAAATTGCGCGCAAGGTGACAAATGACGTGCGGAATTACACTACACCAACATCACGCCTGTAAATCCCCGCAGGGTTAGGCAGAGGTGTTCTCAATTAGTACACCAACATTTCGCCAGTTTTATGAAGTCTCATGTAATGGGGGCGAGCCTATTGCCATCCTACGCTTGTAATTTGTTTTTTTGGTTACTTTAAAAAAAAAAAAAACTGCTTGAGCATATTGTTGCTCTGTTTGCGCTGACCTAGAGAACTAGAGAACTTTGAAACTATTCATAATTCAAAGATTATATAGATTAATTATTGTCCTAAGCTAATCTATGTCTATGAATAGGTATATTTTTACCAAAAAATTGTATGATATTTTTGACGATTTTTTATGAAATCTTAAACCTAATTAAACTTTAGGTTTAATATATATAATTATATTATTATAGCTTTTTAATACAGGTTTAAGACGCAAAGAGTGTTATAAGATGGCGTTACGGCGCGTTCACATATGCGTCTTTTCCAGCGGCATGCCCAGCGGACGTGGCAAACAAAGCGCCTGTGTGTAGTGCCTTTCGAATTACGTCGTATGTTTTTGGCATCGAATTTTTTTTACAAAAAATTGAAAAATATCGTTTGATAAATGTTTTCCCTGAGTAAGATTCGTTTGTTGTATTCCGATTTAAGTGTTCTATCAAATGGGAACAGCTTATGTGAAGGGCCACATAAGATGAGATGAGACCTTAATATATTTTGCTCTCCCCGCCTTTGAATGTTCCCTGCTCGAAGATATCGTGGTGTGCTCATAATTAGGTACATAAGTAATATAAGATTTATGCATATGTTTTTGTTTAAGAGGAAAGTGATGTGTACCTAGCTAAATATAATAGTCAGAGTGCAAAGAGGGTAAGACTCAAATAAAAAAAGGGTGACACCAATATATATAGTTTATTTCAGAAATAGAGTTAAAGTCAAAGTCATTTATTTCATTAACTTTTGAATTGTCAAGGAGTCGGTCAGTTAGTCCGATAGTTGAAGCTAGTTGCTCGTTCCAAAACGGAGGTAGGCCTCTATGGAGAAGAACGAGCAAGAAACTCCACGGCACTCTTTTAAATTTGGTTTTTACAAAATCCTGGTTACATTATTCTTGTTGATTCTACATGTGAAACCAATGACGATGAATATAAAACAGTAGCAAAAAATACCAATCCCAACTGACAGCACTCGTTCACGAGCATGACGCATGGATCAGCACCACTTAAACTCTCAACCATCACGAAGGGAGCCAAATGATCTAACACATGCGCCACCATCAGCGAGACATTTGAGTGAGCATGACAAGCTCTGAACTGCCATGCTCATTAAGTCAAACACATAGTGACTCAATAAATAAAACGCTCCATGGTACTCACATTTACAAAATTGAAATAAATGATATTAAATTATACAATGCTAACACTTTCAGTGTACTTATTCGTTACAAGATAATTGTTACACAATGTTCTAAGACAGAGTAGCATACATATTATAAAGTTTATCCTTTTTAAAGGAGTTTAAATATAACAGTCCATAGACCGCTCAGAAAGGAGCGTTTACTCTAACATACAAAAGTAATTTTCTATCATCATTTTCAAATCAGATTTTGTTCATATTTTTAACATGAAACCTTTCCAAGACTCTATTCTTAGGCTGATCAACCATTACATTTACACATTTGAAAGCAAACATGAGAATATTTTCGGATCTTCCGAATTTACAATTTTTGTTAAAAATTCACAACAAAAATTACGTTACGTTAATAGACGTTAGATGACAACTCAAGCTTACTGATCAGACTTCAGTATTCATTTTTAATTTTATTTCTTTCAATAAAATTGTTCATTTTTAACACCTAACCCCGATAAAACAATGTTTTACAATTTTTTTCCGAAGTTTGTGTTGTTCATTTTGAGAACACGTTAAGATGAAGATATTTTTTAAAATTATTTCAGGCCGTTGATCTTTGACAGTCATTATGAGTCGTCAGAAGCCCGAAAGTTTGAGAACCAGTCTCAACAAGGGATATCGTATTACCTAGTTACTGGGTTGTGGAGGTCAGATAGGCAGTCGCCATATTATGTAAAATACACTGGTATTCAGCTGCATCCGATTAGACTGGAAGCCGACCCCAACATAGTCGGCAAAAGGTTAGGCTCATTGATTATTTTTATCTTTAAGCCTTCCATCATATTGTCCAGCAGTCTGCGAAATTGGCTGTCACAGCATCTGAATAGCACTGCAGTTATCATGTAACTTTATGTTGATTTAGTTTTAAATAAAATTGTTCTCATATTTATTTAACATTTCGGCCTTCTAGAAGAACACATTACAGTCGTCACACTTTTCAATCGAGATTTATACTAGCAGAATTTACGATTTTATTCTTTTTTCCTCCTAAGACTTTTTCTCCTCACATAGTTTTGATAACCCAAGAAGTTTCAATATTGTTTCATGTTACTATGAAGCTATTCACAATCTAAAGATGTCATAAAAAGTTTTGTGCACTCATTGAACACGCTATCGTTGCGAGATATAGGTAGTTAAGTTAGTTAAGATATTGTGAACGTGGAAGTGAGTGAATATGGGGAGCTAAATAGAAACATGTAACATCTACGGATATAGACACATATTTTTAAAGAAGTTACTCAGATATCTTTTTTCCTACTTATGACTCGACTACAATAAGTTATTATTGAGATAACTATGACGATTATTCATTGATAGTGAAGTTATACACATAAAACATCAATACAACATGTACTTACTTGTAACATCTAAAAGATCCATTCATAAAACATTTAGAACATCAAGATTGTTTACTATTATGCATCAAAAATTTGAAGGTACCTTAACTCTTCTATCGTATTACATATTTTCCAATATTATATCTTCTACTACAGTGATTATGTACCATATATATCGATATTATGAAAAAAGAACACTACCTTAATCTTTACGAAAGAAACTTGTCTTACCTACCTATATGCTTGATAACCAGACACCAATTTTGAATAATATATTATAATATCTATAGACTAGTACATATATAATATACCTAATACACATAATATACGTAATTACGAGAGAAATACGCATCTCCCAAGACATATTTATACCTAAATCCTCCTATACTGTATTTTATAAGTACCTATTTAATATACTATAATACTTAATAATACCTATATGTAAAATTAGAAGATAATCGCGTCATGGTGAAGGATGAAGTAAGTATCGCATATATTTATAACTTCCTTACGTACCTAATGCAAGAAGACAATCGTGTCTCTTAATAGTTTATACTTGACATCCGTATTCTACGATATATTTATTTATTTAATTATTATTATTAGAATAACATGGTGTCTCCGAAGGTATATATATATACAATGCCTTATATCCCTTCCCACCTTAAATAATCCTCTTTTAATACTCCCATCTTTGCTTTATTCTATAGAGCTCACTGAAGCTCTCTATGCTAACTAATCTAACTAGAATAACGTGGCGTCTTCTAAGGTATATATATATACAATTACTTATATACCTCTCCACCCTAACACTAGTTTCCTTTTTTTACCTCCACCTCTGTATTATTCTATAGAGCTCACCGAAGCTCTCTATCCTAACTTATCAAATTACTAGAATAACTGGTGTCTCCGAAAGTATATATATATACAATTACTTATATACCTTCCCACCCTTAGGTACTAGTATCCTTTTCTTACACCCACCTTTGTATTATTCTACAGAACTCACTGTAGCTCTCTATTCTAACATATAAAATTACTAGAATAACATGGTGTCGCCGATGGTATTTATGCACATGAATGAGCGTGGAGATTGAGGGGCTTCAGAATAGAAGCCACATGGATGAGCGAGGAGATAGCGGGCTATCGCATGGATGAGCGTGGAGATAGCGGGCTTCAGAACAGTAGCCACATGGATGAGCGTGGAGATAGCGGGCTTCAGAACAATAGCCACATGGATGAGTGTGGAGATAGCGGGCTTCCTAACAGTAGCCCATGGATGAGCGTGGAGATAGCGGGCTTCAGAACAATAGCCACATGGATGTGTGTGGAGATAGCGGGCTTTCTAACAGTAGCCCATAGATGAATGTGAAGATAGCGGGCTTCCTAATAGTAGCCCATGGATGAGTGTGAAGATAGCGGGCTTCAGAACAATAGCCACATGGATGAGTGTGGAGATAGCGGGCTTCCTAACAGTAGCCCATGGATGAGCGTGGAGATAGCAGGCTTCAGAACAATAGCCACATGGATGTGTGTGGAGATAGCGGGCTTCCTAACAGTAGCCCATGGATGAGTGTGAAGATAGCGGGCTTCAGAACAATAGCCACATGGATGTGTGTGGAGATAGCGGGCTTCCGAACAGTAGCCAAATGGATGAGCGTAGAGTTAGCGGGCTTCAGAACAGTAGCCACATGGATGAATGTTGTGTTATTCTATAGAGCTCACTGAAGCTCTCTATACTAACTAATCAAATTACTAGAATAACATGGTGTCTCCGAAGGTATATATATATACAATGCCTTATATACCGTCCCACCTTAATTACACTCCTTTTAAACAACCGCTACTAACCTATCTGTGGTATTCCACAGAGCTCATTGGAGCTTTTTGTCTTAACTAATCAACCAAATGGCCTTCAATCGCTCTTCATGTACAACTTACGACTAATATTTTATTATAACATACATTGAAATGAAACTAGATTATCATTAATGAAATATGTTCCTGAATAACTACAATAGAATAATTTAATGTGCATTTGATATAAATTAATTCGTTGTTCAGCCGCTGATTTACATGATTTTGAATTTGTTTTAAATACTATAATATAATTTATAAGATTTTATTGTGTAATAATGTAAAGAAAAATAGTATGTCGCATTTGTTCCAGCCCCAATGTTATTTATGTACCTACTTGTTATGTTACGAATAAACTAGCAATAATAAAAATCTTTTTAGTTAACATACCAATTTTTTGTCTGAATTTTTACCAATATAGGTATATTTTTAAATTTTTAATTACTTTGATCGGCTAATTTCATTTCAACCTACGACATTATGATAAGCTTTAAATATGATAACATCTAAACCTATTGTATGAGCCCACCTTCGGTTCTTTCATCGCTCGAGGTTCCGCCACTTTTCACCCCTTGTGGGGGTAAATGAGCTAGCAAATAGCAGATTATGCACCAAGGAGGTTAAACAGTGTCTTATGTCTTAGACGCTATATTATTATTGAATCTCAAACGCAACTATCCTAAAGTTAGCCCACGCGCAAAGCAAGGGAGTTAACACTAGCATACTGAGTGCGACAAGGGATTTAAGCTAGTCCAAGACGAAAACGCCTTTATCTCCGAGGAGAATAACCTACTCTTCACACCTTCTGCGTGATAATAGAAAACAATAGTTACTATTACTACTAGAAAAAGTATTTTATTAGAGTTATTACAATGCTGCAGTAACAGACCTATTTAAAACAATTAACAGCACGTGTGTATTTCTGATAGTACATTAACGCAAAAAATAATAGTATTAAAAAAACAAAGACTATAAGTAATCCGAAACGTTTAATTACACCCAGCGTCAAAAAAATCACACCTACTGAACATGTAGTTACAACAGAGATATGGAACGGAACTCTTCATAGAATCATAGTAGAACAGTCGTAACAAGTAAAATTGCTTTGTTTATACGCGTAGTTGATGACTGACTAAAGAAAGAGGGAGAGGGGGTACGTGGACCCTACCTACCACTTTCCAAAATTAAATATACCGTGTGAGGTATCGTTTGAAAGAGCTTTCCCTAAGAATTTGAAATATAAACGACTACTTGTCCTATCATATTGCACTAAAAGGTGCAAATAAAAACCTTTTTTACAAAACAGATAACCGCACCAATAAATAAAACCAAAGCCCCCAAATTCCAACACGAAAGTTATTTTTTACCTTGTAGTTTTGAAGGCGAATGTCTTTTTTGTAAAATGGATTTTATTTTTCACTTTTTAGCGCAATATTTATTGTCGTTCTTACAAAAAGCTCTTTTAAACAATACCTCACACGATATTTCATTTTGGAAAGTGGAAGGAGGGGTGTCGACGTACCCCCTCTCCCACTTTCTTCAGTCAGTCATCAACTACGCGTATAAACAAAGCAATTTTACTTTTTACGACTGCTCTGCTATGATTCTATGAGGAGTTCCTTTCCATATTTCCGTAATTCATTATCAGATCATAGCAATATTTATACAGGTTTACTTGGGCAGTTATACCCTTTCAAATAAATAAAGAATTTTCGAAATCGGTTAAAGCGTCTTTGAGTAATCGGAATTGATCGTCTACAATGTACCATTTTTCTGGACTGTATAACTTTTTTCTCCATAGGCCAATTTTATGGTGCCTATCGTAAAAAAATATCCTACACTCATGAACTATCATATGGACTAGGTTTTATCAGCCGACGCCATTTGGACCAAGGTCCACACAAAAATGTCCGATCTCCTTTACGCAAAAGTCCGGCTAAACTGACCGGTGGGTTTGTTTTCCGGAATGAGGCTCTGACAACCCTACTCGTAATTGTTTCGTTGAGAAGAAATTGTTCTTAGGCCCATTTGTTGCGATATTTAAAAGGGCAGCAAAACATTTAGAGCATTTTTAAAGATAATTTTGCTATCATATCTTTTGATTGATCTTTTTGAAAAATTTGGGTTCTGAATGGTTTTTTTCTATTCTATTCTCTGTTAAGAGCGTTTACGCCTTTTTTTTAACTCTTACGTTGTTTCGTGACCTTTTCATAACATCGAGAAAATTAAACCAAGAAACCACCACGTGTTTGCTATAAAAAAAAGGTCTTGGCGAGCACATCACAAATATGTATATACTAGCGACCCGCCCCGGCTTCGCACGGGTGCAATGTAAATACATAAACTTTCCTCTTAAATCAGTCTATCTATTAAAAAAAACCGCATCAAAATCCGTTGCGTAGTTTTAAAGATCTAAGCATATATAGGGACAGACAGACAGACAGACAGGGAAGCGACTTTGTTTTATACTATGTAGTGATATCCTTTTGTTTAGGTCAAAATATATGTTTAAAATGCAGTACATCAATAAAATAATACTGTCGAAGGAATTCAGAGTTCAGCCCCCTCATATATGAGGGGGCTGAACTCTGAATTCCTTACCTAAAGCAATCAAGGAATCGAAATCACTTCCAACATTTAAAAGGCTATTAAAGTACCACCTGAGAAATGTATAAATTACAAGTTTTTTTACAGTTTTTTATAACTTGTAGTTTCAGGTGCGGAGTACTCGTAACCGGCGTGCTTGTATCACGAGATGTATGAACGTAGATGAGGCAAAGTGGCGTTCTGTGGTTTCTGCCTACCCCCATGGGAAAAAGGCGTGAGTTTATGTATGTATGTTAATTTTAGTTTATTACCAAGCGAAACCGTCGCTTATCTTCATAATTATGTTTTTTCCTCATAGAAGTGAACAATTGTATTCTTTTTGAGCGAAATAAATTTCTTGAAACCGTTAAGCCGTAAATAATTCAAATAGAAATTCATAAATGCATAGGTGCAAAATTAGCAAAATGTTATTTCAGAAAATTTTCGAAATCTTGTGTTGCAGCTAAATTCGACCTTTCTGTTTTATTTATTTACTCAAGTCCCACGTAATGTGACACAATTGATTTTCTATTGTTCTGTTATACCGGTATGACAGCCGGGCCTTGAGTGGTTGAATACATATTTCGAAAATGTTATGAATTAAAATTTTGTTAATTGTTAATTTTCGCACTTATAATTTGTCAACATTCGGATTACCCAACCGACTCTTGACAAATCAAAAGTGCCTGTATTATGTATTTCTGGATTTGGTCTAATAAAATTGAAATAAATGTTTTGAATTCGACTTTCGACTTTATGCATTTCTGGATTACTATTTGAATTATTTTCTTGTATGTTTTCATTTTAAACATATATTTTGACGTTAACAATTTAATATATATACATAATTTGCTTGCCAGGACCTTTGTTTTGATATCAAACACGTGATGGTTTAATTTTTTAGAGGTTAGAATCGTAGTTTTTAATTCCGTCATTTAACATTTTGATAAAATTTATAAAGATGATATTGACACCTCATCCATTAAAATCGGTTCAGTATTTTAAGGCGCTACGGCGGAACAAACATACTTACATTGACTGCCAAAATCGCTTCGCCGTAGGCGGGTAAAAATCATGATTGATAATTTTATTCTTCATTTCATAATCTTTCGACTGATACCTTATAGTTAAAAGTTTACACCATTAATAGATAAAAGTTGTTAGAAAGTATTTTTGCAATGAAAGTTGCGATTTCTATGACGCCGAGTGTGTAAGAAATTAAGAATATTATTAAGCCGTTGAAAAAACCTGATTCATTTGAAATCGATCAAAAATGTGAACAAACAAAAGCTTGTCTTGGCGCAGACTACTATCAATATCTATTCATATAGGTTTTCTCGGTTGCTTCCCATCCTCATTGTAAATGAACAAGATACTCAACTCTAATAATTTATCTATCTACTTTACCAACTAATATAGATGTTAGTATTTATCTCTTTTAAGACTAAACTTACCTATTTATAAAAATATAGCTTTCATTGTATTACCTAAAGAAGAAACTGACAAATATATCCAAGATCGGTCTGAAGATTTTTTTTTATATAGAATCACAAAATCTCGATAAGCTTTAAATAATTTTGCAGCATTTTTTTTTTAAATTGAAAATTAATGTTTTTACTTTTCCAGTTAAACATTAAGACAAGATTATGTATATTATTTTCTATTATATTATCTCTAATAAGTTATGTTTCCGTAACGTCTTTTTTTTGTTGTTATACCTCTAATATTATTTTTATAATTATAACAGTACTTACACCTAATTAACGTGGCTTACAGTAGTTAACTTCATTATATAGTTAAACCTAATATTGCAGATTTTCATGCATATTTAACACAGCTGCTATCCACCCATAGAGTGGAGGCGCCAAATAAACATTTATAAATATATCAAATGCAAACTAAATGAAAGTAACTGCATTCTTAAAGAAATTCCATAAATAACATGAACCAACTAAATTACAGAATAAGCTGAAACTAGAATCTTAATCCTGCCGCCGAAACATCATCATATAAATAGAAGGCTCTTGAAATACTTTCGAAATTCAACTTTTTTGATACCTAGGTACCTAAAATGGTTTGGTTAGTTAGACGTATTGTTAGTAGGTAACGGATTTTGTGAGAATCTAAAAATCACAAAATGTAATTCACAGAAATATTTATTACGACGACAGAACAGAATATCAATAAATAAGTTTTCGTTATTAACTCCTTTCGCAGTGTTTAGTTCGTCATACAAGATCGTGAACATTTCTTTGTATTAGGGTCATCGCTCAATATAGCTGCACGACTCGGACACAGTAAATAAGTTGCCATTCAAGTTAAGGCTTTAAACCATGTGTGTCAAAATATGTTTTACAAGATTAAAAAGGTGAGTTCAGCGCACTGGTACTACTAGCAGCTAACGGTTGGATTTAGCGATGACCATTACTTAGCGCTGCATACTTCCTAAGAGAATAAAATAGGATAACCTCAAAAAACTCTAACTTGACCTTAATATCGGTATCATGAAAACCAACAACTAAAGAGAACAATGCAAATCAACTTACTAAGAGCATAACGTTACTCATATAATAATATTATATATATATGATTTTTTTTTTGTTTTTTTTTTTTTATATAAAATTATGTGGGGCAATGTGTATCGTCATTAATCTAAGTTATGATTATAATATACTACAATTACCTACTTAGCCTATTCCTAGACCTACTTAAAGATACTTATTCAAGAAAAATATTTTTTTATTGCCTCTAAATATTTGCTATGTTACTTCAGTAAGCCCTTGCTCATTTTTTCAGCGTTATCGTACCAAGCATCTCGTCACCCCGTTAGGAGTAAACGAGCGCTTCAGGTATACTAAAACTAATTATCAATATAGAGACTCGCTCCGTTATATTTACAGACATACCTAATATTACTTACCTATTGAAATAAATACATAAAATTCAAAAGTTAAGCAAAATAGATATTTAAAATTAATTAGCGTTCAATCAACATTACTTCGAAAAATGCGAGAAATTTTGAAGTGGCTTGGTTTGTTGTGAGACAGTTAACCTACATAAAGTAATCCTAAATATAAGAGGATATAATATAGATTATTTTTGCAACTCCGTTATTTTTTTTTGTATTATTATTCGAAAAATTGTTTGTTTGCTTTTTGTTTAAAAATTAAGACAAAGATATATCAGAACATAAGTACCTACCTATTCCTAGGAATGTTTTTGTACTTTTACCTCAATTTGAAATTTTGTATTTTGAAGTCTTAATTATATTTAATTTTACAAAATATAGCGTTTTTATTTAAATAAACCAACATGGGTTTAAATAGGGGCTGGAAATTAATATAGAGGTCGCGGATAACAGCTAGAGTCTAATATTATGTTCATAATTATAGCAGTAGATAGTATTTACACCTAATTATTTACTGCAGCTCTACACCCATAGAGTGAAGGCACATAATAAACATAATTATGTAATAACTTACTCACTGTTACTATAACTAATAACTTGATCTCTGTAAAGTACTTAATGATACTTATTTAATGTAAGAAAAATATTTTTTATTGTATTATTATATTTACTTAAGTTACTCTCTACTTAGGGCTTACTGAATCGTCGTACTTACGACCGATACCTGCGTCTTACCGTCCCATTGAGGGTAAACGTGCGCTTCAGGTATATGTACACTAGCTAACAATATAGAAAACTATCGTTCCATTATATTAATAAAAAATACTCATCTGGCCTACTTACCTACTTACCTATTGAAATAAATAGAATTTTAATCGAATTTGAAATTAAAATACGCTTTCAAAGTCATAAACTATTGTAAAATACTAAACGGTTTATTTTATTTTTTGAAATGATTTAATTTTATAAATGAACGAAATTATTAAATTTTAATTTTAATTTTCATACTGTCAATAAATAACTTTTCACAGTGAACATTAAACGATATAATTAAACGACAACAAGGTAGTAACCTAAATAACAAAAAGAAAGAAGTTGTCAAGAAATTATTCAAGTACCACAACACGGTCCAAAAAGCAAATAGAATAAAATATTTAATTATCCTATCAACGGCCGTAGCCGGATTCCGACACTCAGTCGTTAGAACACTACTATCGCACTATATCGCACATGAACTATATCTTACCAGTAGGCTGTTCGACCCCAAACGGTTTACTGGTCAGCCCACCTACTAATGCACTACATATCGCCGGAATAGCCAGCATCGATCCATCTTATCAGGGATGAACGAGCATGGCAATTATAACTACCTATTCATAGATAGAAAAATATACTTCTGTTATATTATTTTAACATTAAGATTAGCAATTATTCTATCTACAATTTCTATTAAAATTTAATAAATATATTATTATATGAAATGCGAATAAAATTATATTATACGAGAGAAAATTTAGGACAGTACCCATTGTTAACGATTTTTTTTTGTATGTTGTTTTATTTTAGTAGCTTTATATTGTAAAACAATGAAATTAAAAAGTGAAATCAAAGGTTTTAATAATAAAGTGGTGCAGTTAGCGATAAAATACTCTGAGCATTTGAAGGGTTTGCATTGACACATCTTATGCAACAAATGTCGGTCATAACTCAAGGCCACACAGTACGGTGAACAACTTAAATAACAAACATATTATATGTCTTAAAATAACATAACTGCGGTTTTTTATGGCGGTAATATCAAAAATGAGTGAACGGTGTAAAAAGCCACATGCATGCTACAAAAATTCACAAACGGACGGCATAGTGGTATTCTTCAATATTTACAACGGAACTGTTGCTAACAATGAAGACGAAATGAGATGACAGTCAAGAAGAATTTCAAATTATTCGTGGCCATAATCTTGGATTCCATGCCGCGCTCATTCTCTGCATCAGCGCCCTCGGAAACTTTGAAAATTACTACTACGACGCCCATTTGTGAATTTTTGCAGCAGCCATGTTGGACACATTTGCCTCATTTTTATTTTTAGCATGATCTCCTCGAAAACAGAGGACACATAAAATCCATAAAGAATATTTCCGAATTAATGTAAAGATGGTATAAAACAGTCTAACAAAATGACCTGATCACGTCAATTCAACTAAATCCCTGCACCAGAACTAGAATATTAATTTTGCAAAAGTTAACCGTTAAAACATGATACCTATTTGTTGTAACGGCTAGTGCAACATTGAACATGTTTAAAGACTTTTGTTGCCATACAAAAGAAGTTATTTCCAAATAATTTAGAATGTAAAATGAAATAATTCATCAGCTTAAATAATAAATAATATTTATTTTGCGTTTTCATAAATGTACAAAATAATTTAGAATTCACCAACATTGTTAACGTAATACTGAATAGTTAAATTTTCGAAATAAACCAAGAATTTTTGTCAACAATGTTAACCAAATTGGATTTCTTCAAGATTGGTTTATACGGTTTCTACAAATGAAAGAAATGTGAATGAACTAAGTTTCTATCGACCTAAAATCGGTATCGACCAAATAAGGACTGTTTGTGAATTATTTGGTATCAAAGTGGATACATATCAGAATATCAAAGACTAAAATGTCGAAAATCAAAATTTCGGCGATCAAAATATCGAAAATTCAAATATCGAATGTTGAAAGTTAGAAGGGGATTTTTTTTTAAACCACTCAATTAAGTCCGGTTATTGTCTGCCTGCCCGCACGTCATTTCCTTCTCTACTCCCGTCTTCGTTTCGTTACAATGGCCCAATAAAGAGGCTAAGTGCGGAAACAGCCCAGCTAACCTAACCTACTCCCGTCTTTTACACACGACAATCTAGTTTTGGCGTAGTCGACAGGTATGAATCTTTCCGCGCGGGCGAAAACTTCTCCGGGGAGCAGCCGGGACACGCACGACTCGTGGCCCACGAGTTGTGGCGATGGCGGTGCGGGGTGCGGTAAGAAGGGAGATACTCCCCGGAGACGTTTTCGCCCGCGCGGAAAGATTCATACCCCGCAATCGAATGTTTCCGCCGAATATTTCTTATATTTCGCGTGGCAGTAGGGCGCTCGCGGCGCGGCGGGGCGGCAGCGGCCGGCACACAGAGGGGCAGCGGCGGCGGCGATCGACGATCGATGCAAAATACGATTTTTCAGCAAAAAAAAATAAAAATCTTAATTAAATTCAATTTGAATAATTCTGATTTAATGAAACTTTCCCAGAAGTATTCCGGAAGTTTTCAGAAGTTTTGCAACTATAGTACTGACGCAAGTTGCAAAACGCGCCACGCGGCAAAAATATATTATCACGAAAAACAACTTTTTTTATAAATATCGATTGTGCCTTGCATGTGACTTTTTTACTGTTTTGTGTTAAATACATATTTTTAAATAAATTTCGATATTTTCACCGTTCGATATTTTAATTTTCGATATTTTGATCTTCGACAATTTAAGATTCGATATTTTGATCTTCGACATTTTAACATTCGATATTTTAATTTTCGATATTTTGATCGTTTGATATTTTAATTTTCGATATTTCGGTCTTCGACATTTTAATAGAAGATATTTTTATTTTCGATATTCTGATATGTACCCATCAAAATATCTAAATCAAAAACTGACAGTTAGATATATGAATAAATGCTCATACGTACGTGAGTAACTTATTCATGAATATAGAAAACAAAAATTAACTTAAATAGGACCTAATATACTTTTTTTTTTCTATAAACGATTACTAACCAATTCCGACCTATGCCAGAATATCGCTTATACTACAAACACTACTTTATTATCGCGCAAGACTTCACTCGTTTTATTAAATAATTTACATCTTACCGGCAGGGTACCGTTCTGCCTATCTTCTAATACCGATAGACCATAAACAGCATCTATCTAGCAAGGCAAATCTATAACTATCTTTTTATTACATAACAGAAAAATATATTCTCATTACATATTTTACGAATAACAAATTACTTGCGTACAAACAAGCACATTAGAGAGATGTTAAATTTTATTATTAATTTATCTACTTTACTTATTGAAATTACCAAAATTATTTTTAAATTTAATAATAAGTCTACACTTAAGTAGAAGATTTTATAAAATTTTAAGTGCCATTGCATATATACTTTTATATAAAAACTTAATGTTACAAGGCAATAAGTGTAGTATGTCTAAACTGACTTTTGAAAAATGAAATAATTTAATTTTACTTCTAATAAAAATATTAACTTCATAAAGCCCAACACACAGAGGGCGGGAGCGGGACATGAGCGAGACGTGAACGTCCGACACGCGCACGTCCCGCTCACGTCCCGCTCCCGCTACCTGTGTGGGCTTAAACGTAAAGTGCAGGAAAAGTCACGTAATAAACCGAATCGACATATTAATTAATAAATGAATTATAATCTGTTTTAAATAGTTGAATTGAATAGTTAAATTTCACCGAAGTTACAACCGTAAATATACTGAATAGTTTAAATTTCACCAACGTTTTAAATGTGCACATTAATTAGTTTGAATTTGACTAAAGTTTATAAATTTAAATACACCGAATATCGTAGATTTTAGCAACATTATAAAGGTATAAACGTAAGAGTATATATTATATAATATTTTATTAAAAATCTATTAGTATTACACCTAAATAACGATTAAATATTGATGTTAACGTACGACTCGACATACGTTTTAATGATAATTTATAAACCTATAATTAAGACACCACGTTACTACTATAAACTAACATTTTAATGCATACTTAAATGAATTGTCCGTATTTTAATACCGTTATACTACAGCTAATACTATTCTCATATTTACATCTATATCATTTTATGTACATCTTACTAGTAAGCTGCTCGATACCTCATGGGGTCTACCGGCAAGCCTACTTACCTATTATTACTATCTATCAATGCGACGACAAAACGTGACCATCCGTTACACCCGCAAGGGTTTAATTGCGTGGTTAAAAATCTACCTACATACATACGTTAATTAACAAAAAATATTAATTTAACTATCTAAAAGATTTTCAGTAAATATCTGATATGCATTAATAGTTCAAGATAAGTTTCGTAGTATTATCAAGAGTTTTTTTGTTTTGTAAGTGTCCGTAATTCAAATATTTGATCAAGAGACTGACTATGTGTAGTGTCGTTGAAAAAGAATTGGACAGATCACGCGGCAAAACTCTAATTGAAACGTTACCGAGAAACAGTGGGACGAATGTTGGACCAACAGCCAGATAGATGGATGACCTACAAGTAACCTCAGGTAAAACAGGCGCAGACTGGGGTGTATATGGAACATTGGGTGATAGGTCAATTTTCAGCAGTGGGTTGAACAAAGCTGCAAGTGATTTTGAAGAATATAATTATATAAATTATCTGAAAGACGTGCTGTTTCGAATTCGAATGTTCTGTTATTTTTCTGTGGCGGTTAAGTCTTGTACGATATTCCGTGCTTTTCAAAATTGTGCAGATCATAATTATCAAGATTTTAAGGGATGGGTTGTGCCAGAGTTATTACGTGCTATTAAAGGCATTTATTTTTATAAATGTTAGTTTACTTTTTTATACTAGAAGCTACTACGTGGACATAATGAATATTGAACTTCTCTCTTTTTTATTAGTGGCATTTGCAGCTATTTACTGAAGAAATTATGCCTATCATTAACCATACATTACTACAGTTGATGACTTCACTGTGAATGCATGATCATTACCGCGAGGGTGTGCTAACTTATCTATTAGTATGTTAAACTTACGACTATTCTGAATATCTGGACCTATTATACAGGGTGGCCCAGATAAGGACGTCCAAACGAAAATTTTGGACTTCTCCCTTTTTGGGCTATCCAAACCACCCCCATGTATGTTCTACGATTTTTTGCGGTTTAAGAGCTAGACGACATTTTAATCTTTTTTTGGGATATTCTTCTTTACATCAGATTTTGTAGATTTTCTCTTTTTGTGTCGCATTTTTGGAAATATTTTTATTGATCCACGTTTCCTATGCAATATGAGCTCTATGTCATGTTTATTATTTGCACAATGGTGATTCGGAGTAGTTAGTAATAGTTGGGGAGGCCAGGAAGGGATTTTTGGATTTACTCGAGCGCGGCAGATTAATATAAGGGGGGATACCTTGCACCCTGTTAAGTACCTCCACAATATATGAGCCCTGTATATAGGGCCGCGCGTCTAGGGCAGCGGATTTTATTTTTCAAACCATCAGATTGAAGAAGTCCCTGTACATAATTGTCAAATTAAGGGTCAGCACGACAAGGACATCAAGCTGAACTGTCTGTATATTAATTTGACGCGCTCGAGTATTTCAATGTCATAATTTTTTCTTCCATTTTTAACCATTTTCAGGCCCTTCGTACGGCCACCCCCACCCATGCAAACCGGCAGATTAATATTCCTCGGTTATTAAAAACACGTGGGGCGCATACACTATTAATAACTGACACGCTCGAGTAGTAGTTCGTGACTTTTTTTTTATTTTTTTAAATATGTACTTATGCGCTTCCTCCACCAGTGAAAGGGTCCTATCTGTAACTATTTTTACTTTTTAGCATCTAATCTTCACAATCCAAAAGGTTCCCACGACTCTGGAGTAAATCCACATTTAGCATCCTGGCCTCCCCTACTATAAAGTTAGGTTAGGTTAGGTAAACCTTTTTTTTGTTACCGGGGTGGAAAATCCTCATGGATGTCCACCGCCCTGGGGAGGGCGGAGTGGTCTGTCGGACTCTTACTGACTAAAAACCACCCCAGTGTTCCCTTCTCACACTTACGCCGGGGATCACGGGAGCGTATGCGCCTTCCGCGATAGGTTAGGCTATGGTCTCCTATTTAAGCCAAACGTGTCGTCTGATGTTAGCGTCAACGTTTAATTCCGTTCCGATCGACGTCTGAATGCAACGCACAGCGTCGGTGGTCAATACATTCGCAGCAGAGAATGGCGTTTTAGTCGCTGCTCGCGAGCGGTCGCGTACGAACCTCATCATTTTTTATGACGCGAGACGACCTTCGCGCTGCAATTGTTCGAAATGACTAGAGACGCGACGCACAGCGTTTAGATGCCGCGTACGGCGTCAAGACGCCTACGTCGACGTGTGAAAGAGACCACAATAGTACATTTCTATAGTAAACATTGTGACGCAGCGTACGACCTAACGGGACGCAGCGTACAGCATGAAATAGGAGACCATAGCCTTAGGTAGACCTAACCTAAGTTTCGTATTTTTTTTTATTAGTAATGTTATTATGACATAGAGCTCAAATTGTATTAAAAACTTGATAAAAGTTCATTTTAATTCATTTTCATTAGGGTTCACTTATGTACTAAAATATTGTTTTTTTCGCCTTATCATGTTCGAGCTTCAATTGCTCCGAATAATATCCTGTAAAATACTAGTTATTTGTACTGTTTTAAAGAGCTGAGGGTCCGTGAAAGTTTTTGAAATTACTTTAAGGTCATTTGGGCCCTTATTGTGATTTTTCTTTAATAGCCGAAAATCTGCACCGAAACTTACAAAACAACAATTTGTCTTTGAACTAAGTTTAAGTAATTTCGGGTGACAATAAGAGAGACAGTTGTTTTTATCGATCGAAGACCATACTTTCAGGATTAATTATCAGTAAAAATGTTTCCAAAAAATGCGATACAAAAAGAGAAAATCTACAAAATCTGATGTAAAGAAGAATTTCTGGGCCAGCCTGTATACAGGTTACATGCTATACAGGTATTCTAGTGCCCACTTTTCTGTAGGTATACTAATTACATATTCCGATACTAGTTTTGTGGATTGATTGTCACCTTCTGGGTATTACGTCTGAAATGATAATAATGGCATAATCGATAGTATATTTTTTGAATTTTTTTGTTCAATATTCCACCGGAGAGCGACCGACTTATTTTAGAGCGTTTGTTTTTGTTGTTGAAATTGAAAGCTGTGGTAAACAGTATAGGCGTTTAAAGTTAATTGTGAATTTCAAATATCTATACTGTCTATTTGTTAGCAGTAGATACTGTGCTAATTTTCAATGGCGGTAGAGTAGCTGTTGTACTAAAGTTTCGACAGGAAGCCAGTAGGGATCGGGTTGTATGGAGTCATCGCCACTGAAATGCTACTTTATGGGCTGAACTAAACCATCTCATTGGATGAATGAATACATTATGTGTATGGTCTAAATATTCATATGTTAAATATTTTGAGGGGTCATTTTACTTAGGAATACGAACAATTTTCATTATGGAACCAACACTGAAATATGAAAAGAGAAATCAACTTATTATACGACGACACCAATGATCGTATTTTACTAGTGAACAGCAGATTTTTCTTTTCATATTTTAGTGTCGGTTCCATATAAAAAACTGTCCGTATTCATAAGTACAATGACCCCTCAAAATATTTTATTTTATCAACACCATACACAAAATAATATTTTGTATTTGTGTTTTTAAGATCTTATTTAAGTTTTTTTGTTACGGAAAAAGAAAATGAATATACTGGTAGTACTCTAAAAATGGTATTCTACATAAACACCTTATGCAACAAATGTCGGTCATAGCTCAAGGCCACACAATACGGTGTACAACCTAAATAACAGACATGGGTGATCGTCTTAAAATAATGTAACTGCTGTTTTCGATGGCGGTAATACCAAAAATGAAAAACAGATGAAATGATGATGATGATTAAAGATGGTATAAAACAGTCTCACAAAATGACCTGATCACGTCAATTCAACTCAAATCCCAGCACCAGAACTAGAATATTAATTTTGTAAAAGGTATCTAACCGTTAAAACATTATATTTGTTGCTTAAGGTGTTGACGACTCATGGAACATTGAAGCAAGCAAGCAATAGAGGGAATTTTGTTTGAAAACTTGTCGCCCATAAAATATTTGATAATTTAAATAGGGTGCTTCATTGAGAGTGAGGATATTCAGGAAGGGAAGAGGAATGGGCTTCCGGTACTCGTCACTCCTCGCACATGTCGCAGCAACACAATGTCGCCACTCCAAGTCGATTTTCTGTGAGAGCGTGGTACTTCCCGGTTCGAGCCAGCCCAGCGATGAGCTGCGGCCGAGTGCAGGCTACAGCTAGGCTCTACCACAAGGTCTACCGATCATCAGTGTTATAGCTAAACAACAGTAGTGTTACAGTCAAGAGGAGAGTGTAATGTTTGTCAAATTTCAGTGACGACAAGTCCAGACTTTTTAAATGCGTGTACTTTTTTGGAAGGTGCAGCTATCTCATTGAATCCTAAAGTACCAGTGTAAGGACGATAAGAAATATACAAAATCTCCCACCATTACGGGTCTACAGTTACAACTACACCATTGCTACCATTTCTAAGACGTAATCAAATCTTATAACTAATTACGAGTACTATCGATAACAGCAACTATTAACCCCGATCTCTGACATCTCGGTGCTAAGAGCTAAACTTTAAACTAAACATCATTCAGGAAGATCGAAACAATTTTTTTTAACTTATTCTTACTTAATTCTTACTTATTGCGTATTTTACCTAACTTGTACTATCGCTGCGTGTTGCTTACTTTGCTAGAGAGGTATTTGCAGAATAACTTCGCGAAATTTTAGCAATATTTAAAATAGACGTTTTGCAACTAACAGGCGATAGGTGACCGGTGAAATGTAACGGAATTTTAAATACTTGATTATAAATATTAATAAAATAACCTCGAACGTACTAAACGTAATTATTATATTATCAATTAATCAATCAATATGAATATTATATCGGATCAAACTCAATGTTAACATTAAACAGCAAAAGATTAGACTGCGCTCCTAGCCTACGTTCTTATACCTACCTATAAGACATTACCAATAAATTTAGTATCCGATACTTACCTAATTCTTTTTTGATTTTAGATTTTTTAATTCTTTTTTTCTTTTTCAATTTTTGTATTTTTTTTTTTTCGTTTTTGTTTATATATTTTTTTTTCTTTTTCATTAACTATTTTTTGCTTTTTTTTGTTATTATTTTTTGTATTTTTTTTTGTATTTCCTTATATTTTGTTTTTTTTGTTTAAATTTTTGGTTTTGTTTGTTTTTTGTTGTTATTTTTTTATTTTTTACTTACATTCAAATTTTATCTACTACCTACTTTATGATTAAAAAGCGGTTATGATTTCAAACTTTCCTATTCAATAAACTAGTATTAATATTAAAATATACGTGATTATGAAGAGATAAATATAAATAGGTACCTATAGTATAGTACCTATACACGTTTTCAATATTATATAGTTTAATTTATTTATTCATTTATAATATATATCGCGGTATATATCGAAAAATCGTAACCGGTTACGATGCAAATGACGAATTCGTCATATTATTGTTTTTTTTTTTCAATATTTTGGTGTGTTGGTTATCAAGCACATTTAAACAGTTATTGAAAAAGTAACGTTACAGTGAATTCTTTATATTGCTGCACAAAGTAAGATCAGCTTAATATTAAATAGTTACACAATAAAATTGATACACGTGGCTAAATAGCGTTAAGATTAGGACGAGCAACAGGAGACATAAGGCCCCAAGAATGCAATCCCATTTCCGTGGATACTGAATAACACAAAGAAAAACAGTACTTTAAATGGGTACAAACACTTCCGTAGAGTAGGTATATGAACTCGTGGAAATGTAATAGATACGCAAGAATCGAAGAGACAGTTTTTGCTTTTCTGAAGCTACGAGTGTGCAAGGCCCACAACGTTATGGCTTCCGATCTCACAACGATCGCTTTATCTGATGCTGCGTTTAGCTGGCAAGGTGTTGAACAATCCTTATTTACGTCAGAGTCATAGTCACAGCATTACAAGTATCGAAAATTTACAAAACTATGAAGAAGGTATCTAGGTTCTCAAAAGACGAGGAATACAAGTATATTTAATTAGTTTCCTACGCTTAGTCCGGGTCTCACCCATTTTCACTAAAATCTCTTCTACCTTCAATCTTAGAGCCTTGCCTTTTGTTGCTGTATAGACACATAATATATTGATGAGAGAGCTAAGTCTCCCTCCTAAGCTACTTATATTATAGTTGAAAAACATCAAGGTCAAATTCTGAACCGCAGTCTAATAATGGAATCAATGAGAAATTTCGAAATTTTCTTTTGACAAGGGCATATGATAATTCCATTCAAACAGTTGAACCCTCAAGCGTCTGCTAAAAGCAGGCGCCTGAGGTAGAGAGCCGTCTATGTGACAGCATTATGTCAAACTATTCAACTACTTTTTAACAATCCAGTAATCGAGACTGGGATCAGAATTTGGTACATTTTAAGTTACAAGTTATGGTACCGTTTACTTGGTGTCGTACATGTCCTTTATGCGGGTCTTCAGCTGCTTGGTGTAGCCGTCCAGCCGGTAGGCGTTCTCTTCCAGCCTAGCCACCATCACGTCTATGTTATCTACTTGTGAAAGTAGAGGTCTAATGGTGTTGCCATCTGTGACCAACGAAAAAAAAACTGTTAGAACTGGTGCTTCGCTGCTACTGCGCTTTGCCAGATGATAAATATTTGAGTGCATCTACGCAATATTGTGAGAGTACATTCGTAGAACGAACACATTAGTTAGAGTGGACGAAGCTCTCTTTGGATGTGTATTTACAATGTCATTACGTATCGTTTCGCGAGTTCATACACAATTCAAAACTTAATAAAGGTTACTTACATAGTTCATTATATTCCGTCAACGTTCTGTTCAGGTTGACAGCTAGATTACGCAAGTCAGTATACTTGGTAATAGCCAAACGATTTATTTCCTCCAGCAACATGTAGTGATCCTACAGACAAAAAGAAATTAGACACTCACGACCAACCAAATCGACTCATCCTGTAAGCGCGCATATTTTTTTTTACCAATTTCTTAAAAGATTGGGATTTTAGCTTTAAATTGACCCCATTATTATGAAAAATTATTCACTACTTTATTATGATGTTAGCTAATAGTTTTCTTACAATTTTTTTTAAATTGTTAGGTATAATACCTAACAATGATAATTTTTGGTACCCAGTTTACCTCAACTTTCACCCAGATAGCATAAACTTAAAATCCTTAGTAATGTTTTAAATGCGAAAGTAACTCCGTCTGTCTGTTACGCCTTCACGACTAAAGCACTGAACCTATTTTAATGAAACTTGGTAGGAATAAGTTTACTTTTTATACTGCGACTTTGACTGCGCCCGCAATAACCGATATTTAAGCGGATGAAGTCGCGTGCAGAAGCTAGTACTAAATAAACGGTTGTCCAATTTAAAACTGACATCTCCAGCTTTTAACGCTGATTGATTTTATAAATAAATTATGTATTTTCGGAAAAATATAGTACAAATATGCGCGTAACGGCCGATTTAGTAGCTCGTGAGTGTTTTGATTAATTTATTGAGAAATAATATCTAGATTATTCTTAGACTATAGGTTTTGAGAAGACTTTTTGCACATAGTATTAGAAGAAGACAGTGCGCCCGCTCTTCATCGTCGGAGCTCGTGGCTAAGTAATAACAGCCGCACGGGTCGATCCATCAGGTTAAGCTATTAAGCTTGCCGGGATTGATCCGTGGATGGGTGACCATCTGTACACACCGACACTCCTCCATGTCTCGGAAACCACGTTATGCCGTTGGTCCCGGCTGTCATACGTGGATCTGTGACAGTCGTTACAGATCGTCAGAAGCCCAAAAGCCTGACAACCAGACTTACCAAGTACTCGGTTATTGAGGTCAGATAGACAGTGGCTCCATGTAAAATACTTGCATTCAGCTGCATCCAGTTAGACTGGATAACGACCCCAACTGGGAAAAGGCTAGGCAGTTTGATTGATTAGAAGAAGACAATGACTACGGGCTCTTTCAACAGTTCACACTTTCGGACTTTAGTGCCTCTCGTATTCTACTTACTCACGCGCACAACATTGGCACAGTAACGAAGTTTTGACTCAATCCGACATGCACGTCACAAAGTGGTTTTTTTTTACTTCTGGTGCAATACTAGATTTTATAAAAATTGTGTCTTCAGCAGTAAAAAAGATGAGCTGTAAAAATATTTATTAAATATTATAGGCTTACCCCGCCACAAGCGAATTCGCCTTGCAAGTATTCATTAGTTCGCTTGAACAGCAACGTAGCCAGCCGACTCAGAGTGGGGTCATGGGGGTCCAACACCTCGAAGCCGGAGTTGGTTGGTGATCCATAAGTATCTGTGAACAATATATAACACTTATTATAATCTTACAAAATGTCCGTCCCTTCCCGATTATGACTCGGGTATTTGTTAATTAACGTTTGTCATGTTATGTGTGGGTCATTGACGCGTCATTTTGATAGCTGTTTAGCCTGTGACCGCACACGGACCACACACTCGGTCACAAATGCCGCCACCTGAAACTAGAAGCGGCGTTGTGGCGACCAGGGACGACAAATGCGTGCGGCGAGTCCATATAAAATATTTGGAAACTACAGGAATTACTTCGGTGGTTTAGGTCGGTGGCCCGTGTGCGGCCAGGCTGGGCTAATACCGAGGACACATTTAATGTGACATAGACATTTTTTAATTAAAATTAACGGTTGTATTAATGAGCGGCTTAGACAAAGTACCTACCTATAGAACTTTTTATACGAAATCTTTCGCAAGATTGTGATGAAGCCAACTTTGCTGACGGGGATACACTTTCCAAAGTGTGTTTGGTTAACACAACTGTACCCCTAGCACGAATATTTGTAGGTTTCGTATCGCAAACGTATCGAGTTGTCGATACGATAACGGACTACAACGAAAGTCGGAAGCACGAAGCACTTTCGAAATAGTATCGAGAGCTCGATACGATAACGTTGGTGACGTCATACTAACGTAAGTGAGGATGGGAAAAATAGAACGAATGATCTTAAAAATTGAATGAATGTTTCGTTCAGAAACTGGATAAGTATTTAGTTAATTGAAAAGTTTGTGATTTTAGGGCATTTATAACTTTAATACTGTTCAATTTATGACGTAATACGAAGAAACTGCAGAAAAAGTTAATATTCAGTTAGATAAATGGTATAATAATTTAACTTATTAGGTACTAAAACGTTGTTTGGTTTGACTGTATTCCTAAACGAACGACGGGTACTCGAAGCTCATTCAAGGTCAACTTTGTTTTGAAGTGAACTTGTGTTTGGTTATGATTTAATTTGTGAAAAGTTTGGAACTATTTTATTCTTTAAAATGAGAACCAGCAGCCCGCAGTACACCATTATGATATAATTTATGGAAAAGTAAGTGTATTACATTTAAGATTTTTTTGTTTTGAGCAATGTTGATTTCAATAGTGTTTCAATGGGATATTTGGAATATATTTTTGTAAAGTTTAAAAGAGCTAAAGTTTATTTGTATACTTACTCAAGTCAAATAAAGTACTAGGCTAGTCTTGTGAAATTTGTACAAAACAAAGTTAAATAATAAAAACTAAAATTGAGGTGCTTGGTTTTGGTGCTTTTATTATTATAATAAAAATTAAATTTATTTTAGGCATGGAGACTTATCCAAACCCAGCGGGGGTCCTCGTGGTAGACATTATTTGCAGCTAAAATGGAAGCAGTTAACCAATATGCTCAATAGTGATGGCACTGGGGATTCTCGGTCAGAGAAGTGGCGGAAGCACAGCACCTAGAAATAAAAATATTAAACAGTTAATAGTTTTAATGTAGCTGTATATTTTACTCCTATAGTAGGTAGTATGTATTAGTTAATGTACACATCATAGGTATAAAATATAATAATTTTTTTAGTTAGAAATGTACTTATATGTAGCTTATTTATTACACTTACTTTGTGTTCCAGGCTGATCCTTTTACTTAATGTTAGACTAGATTTTTCTTTTAATTCGCGACACAAGAACAAAAATGCTTCCTTGCTTGGACGAAATCTATTTTTAAATTCTGTGTTGCTAAGGTTTTGTAGGTTTTTATTTGCCAAATTCATTCTGAGTAGTGCTCTCCTTGAGATTTCTCTGTAAATGTAATAGTAAATTTAAAAGATAACTTGTTTTTTGTTTATCAAAATATATAGGTAGATATCTTCTAAAATAAATCACTCACCTTGTTTCTCTTCGTACATTTCTACTTTCAACAATCAATCGCGCTGCAAGATAATAGTACAATGCACACGTCGTGGGGAGCTTCTTGTTAATATGAACATTTTCTGACAAAATATATCAACACAATCACTTAAATTATAATTTTATGCTAAAATAAACTCCGACGAAAGTTTTATCACTGTCAAATTTAAAGTGAATAAACATTCGTGAAACTCGCAAGCCAGCCTTCGACAATTACGATACTATCCGTCATTTTATGCGTTCGTGCTAGCTATCTTCATACAAACGGCTCAAGTTACCTTACGAATCCGATACGATGACGATACGAAACTTACTTGTATTTGTTCGTGCTCTGAAAATTTGTTTAATTTACGGACACCAGAGGCGCTGTTCAAGTTTCCATACTAAATGCTTACGTTGACGATACGAATGTTTTTTCGATAGTGATTCGTGCTAGGGGTACTGGTTAAATGGTAATTAAGGATTTGGATCGCTTTTCTTTTTAAGTTTCCATTTGATGGTGATCTCATCAACTGATGAGATCATTGTCTCTCTATGATAACTATCATAGATACAATATTTGAGACAGGTATTCGAACTTCAATTTCAAATAACCTGGTTTTTTAAATCTTATTATTTAAATAGTAGTATATGTTTTGGGGTTTATAGGGGGTTATATTTTGATTCCATATCAGGGCTACAACCAAGTGGTGCCGTGCCGTTTTATAATAAATGATGATGGTTACGACTGATGACTTCAAAATCACAGCAAGTAGATGTCAATTTAGCAAAACCGGAATATCTATCAGTCTCACAATGCTGATGTTAAGAATACCCATAAATAAAAAAACAATTGATAAATCATCGTAATAAAGTTTGCTAAAATCCGTGTTCTAATCGCAAACTCTAAGTTAAGAGAGGTTTGAATTGATTGATCGAATAACGCGGTCAGTACTGTACTCTTTGGAAGGGCGTGGTGCATCTCGGTGGCCATCTTTAATGGTGTACCAACCCCCCCTCCCCCCTGTCCGAGTCCTAGTTGCTATTTCTACCTGTAAAGGACTGGGCGGTGTCAAGAGGGCGACTGCAAATGGCCGCACGCATGCGTAATGCAACTGCGTCGCGCACATCGGACTCAAAGAACGTGGGAGTCCTAAGCCTTTTGGTCGCCCTCGAAGGTAAAATGAAAGAACTTTATACATATTATAAACCGGAATATACTAGTATCTATATTCTAAAAATACTTACAATGCGAGTAAAAAACGAAAGAGCTGCTCCGCGACGATTTTTAACACGATTAACTGAAGTGTTTTATAATGATGAACTAGTATTTACACAAACAACTTTGTAATCACAATGACTATACAATATTATATACCACATAACGTAATGTTAAAGAAATGTCTTACACTGCACCACAAAAAATCTTTTATCACTCAAAAACAAACACTGTTACTGCAATATCATACACTAATCACTCCACAGTAATTTGATTATGATTTTGAAAAACTGCGTCATCCCACCATCGGCCGCCATCTTGGTGTTCCAGAACCTGGGCGTAGGTAGCCGCCCGCTTCTCCCACTAGTTGAATTTTGGCTTAATTAGCTTTATTGTCACTCAATTATATTTATCCCAGACGGACACAGCTTAATCAATCACACACAAAACGTCATAACACTTAATCTTCAAACAAAAGAATCGTTAGTGCAGATGCTGCGATAAGCTTTCTAGTTGCGACGAACGCTTGAACTCAATACACCTGAAGTCCCAATAGGGCAAGTAGAATATTGTGGAGTCGATATTTTGACGCATGCGTGTCGCAGCTGCATTCTTTCTATGAGCTTCTAGAGTATCGGCCGCCATCTTGAACTGCCGGTTTTCGGGCATAATCCGCTTTTTCCACAGACACTTCCATAATTGTCAGTAAATAAATTCACAAAATGCAAGTAATATACCACACAAATCACTGCACGGTTAAAATAAGACTTTAATTATTAATAATAGTCACTTCTCATAACCGCCATTGTAGTGTAACATGAGAGACGCAAGATAAGTACCGCACGACCGATCACTAGCCCGACCCGAAGAAGACTGGGCGCAGTCTCCGTTCAAAATGGCTGCTGTACATTTTTCAGGAGATCGATGTAACGCATGCGCTCTGCGCGTTTGCACTTTACACAGGCGTGGCGCCATTGCAAAGGTGTCATCATGCATTACTTTGAACTCTCCTCGATGCAAGAACAATCGACATCTTCCCCTCCTTTGTCCCGCGTTCTCGACAATATCGATCGGAAATATTTGATTCACGGTAACACCTTAACTTCGAATAAAAGACTGGCTAGTGCAGTTGCTGCGACAAGGTTTCTAGTTGCGTTAAATGCCTGAACTGATTACACCTGAAGTCCCAATCAAGCAAGTAGAATATTGTGGAGTCGATATTTTGACGCATGCGTGTCGCAGCTGCATTCTTTCTATGAGCTTCTAGAGTGTCGGCCGCCATCTTGAACTGCCGGTTTTCGGGCATAATCCGCTTTTTCCACAGACACTTCCATAATTGTCAGTAAATAAATTCACAAAATGCAAGTGATATACCACACAAATCACTGCACGGTTAAAATAAAACTTAATTATTAATAATAGTCACTTCTCATAACCGCCATTGTAGTGTAACATGAGAGACGCAAGATAAGTACCGCACGACCGATCACTAGCTCGACCCGAAGAAGACTGGGCGCAGTTTCCGTTCAAAATGGCTGCTGTACATTTTTCAGGGGATCGATGTCGCGCATGCGCCCTGCGCGCTTGCACTTTACACAGGCGTGGCGCCATCTTGCATTACTTTAAACTCTCCTCGATGCAAGAACAAAGAACGTTCCTTGCCCCGCGCTCGCGACAACGTCAATCGGAAATATTTGGCTCGTGGGGTGGAAACCTAGGGTGCAGGGTTCGGTGCACGGATTCTGAAGAGCGGACGCGGTTTAAGGGTAAGTGTAAGTGCGCAAGTAGGCAAGTCGTATAGAAAGTAAAGATACTAAATCACAAAGGAAACCGCCGTTTTAAATCTAACTAGTCGCTGCAGAAGTTGCATGGGATCGATTTCACGCAAGCGTGCCGAAGTAGCGTCGACGCCATCTTGATCTACTTAATACCCATCATGTTACCGCACATGACCGTATATTTCCGTACATGGCCGCCATTTTGATTACTCAACGATTTTGCACCTTTCCGCCATCGTACATTATTTAACTATTTCCGATCACACAACGACTCCACGCGCCGTATTTAAGCTACTTTAACCGGTCAAATCCCGGCTGACTTGTGTTCAATTTTCATTACTATACTGTGTCAAAAGTTGCGCAACCAAGTGCCATAGTATCTCGCTCAATGTCTTTTAACTCCGATGATTAAAGAGATCGATACGGAGAATGCGCGTTGTAGCCGCCTTCAACAACGCCATTTTAAACAACTAGATAAATATGAATTTTGGTTGCAAGCTAAATTACGTACCGAATGAGTTGCAGCTTGGCCTCAGCTTGGGCTCTGGTGACACGCCATTCACAAAGAAAACCTGTAGTAAAAAAAATACCTTCATCTTCGTTGCAGCCTTCGTAATAGTTGTTGTAGTAGATGTCGCGGCAATACTTCATCGGCTTTCGCATTTTCTCGGCTTCCTCTACGATTTAGATGTAGTTACGAAGGAGGACGCAAACAGGGCAATCCGGAAAATATAACTCCGGAGTATACATAATAGAGGTTGTTACTTTGCGCAATCAAAGAGATAAAAGATCAAAGAGAAAATTGCTCGACCACGGTCCTCGCGCGAACACCGATCAATTGGCGGAGCGGGCAGAGACTGGGCGAGATGGGGTGGAGCTTGATGCAGTAAAACTTCCAAGGGGTCGAAATGAGTCGCGCATGCTCTTTTGCAATACCTGCAGCGGCGCAGTCTTATTTTGTTTGAACGTAAGGGCACAGTCTCTGAACGGCGGAAAAGCGACCTTAGTCGCTTATACATACGGCTCACATTAGAGTAGCGAAATAAAATCACCACCGTTTCCCAGCGATCTAACTTTCAGCCGTATGTTAACGTTCATAGAGTTGAATTCAGACTTCTTATTCACAATGGCTGCTGTTTCTTTTTTTAGGGGACCGATGTCGCGCCTGCGCTGTGCGCATTTGCACTTTACACAGGCGTGGCGCCATTGCAGTGGCGCCATCGTGCATCACTTTAAACTCTCTTCGATGCAGGAACAAAGGACGTCCGCATCTTCCCCTCCCTCGCCTCGCGCCCTCGACATTATCGATCGGAAATATTTGGCTCGCGGGGTGGAAACCCAGGGAGTGGGGTTTAGTGTATTAGTACGCGTAACAGCCGCCATTTTGATTTTCCGGAATCAAGTCGTGGCACCCTAGGTACTACCCTTACATATTTTATCAACGATTAAAAATTTCACCAGTGCAGAGATGGCCGTCATAATTATTATATGGTATACACAAATGAAAATAGATGAAAACGCTTGTAAAAGTAGGTAAACTACAGATTTTCGTCAAAAATTTAAAGATTTTGCGCGTTTATAAAGCTTACAGTTGTACGGTGGAGACAAAATGTTGCAATTTTTGAGATTGTTAAATATGAGTTGAGTTAATGAACTGTTTTCAGGACTTTGAATTCAGACATGTCTTTCAATATGTCTTCGTAGGAGTGTATATTTTTGTTTTTTTATGACGACAATCTGTGGCCTACTTTCACCCATTTTCAGTTATGCAGTTTATCAAGGGACTTACTGCAGTTACCAACAATAGGGATATGAACGCTTTAAATTTTTATCTACTCTTTTTCTGCCTCCGGCTTCGTCTGCACCTTCGATTCCAGTACCGATTCCGATAAGTCAAATTAAAAACTTAAGTTTCCGATTTCGGTTGCGCGTTGTAGTCGCCTTCGACGATGCCATTTTAGGCAACTTGATAAATATGAATTTTAGTTACAAGTTAAATTACGTACCAAATGAGTTGCAGCTTGGCCTCAGCTTGGGCTCTGGTGGCCCGCCATTCCGAAGAAAACATGTAGTAAAAAAAATTTACCTTCATCTTCGTTGCAGCCTTCGTAATAGTTGTTGTAGTAGATGTCGCGGCAATACTCCATCGGCTTTCGCATTTTCTCGGCTTCCTCTGCGATTTTGATGTAGTTGCGAAGGAGGACGCAAACCGGGCAATCCGGAAAATATAACTCCGGAGTATACATTATAGAGGTTGTTATTTTGCACAATCAAAGAGATAAAAGATCAAAGAGAAAATTATTGGACCACGGTCCTCGCGCGGACAACCGATCAGTTGGCGGAGCGGGCAGAGACTGGGCGAGATGGGGTGGAGCTTGATGCAGTAAAACTTCTAAGGGGTCGATATGAGTCGCGCATGCGCTTTTGCAATATCTGCAGCGGCGCAGTCTTATTTTGTTCGAACGTAAGGGCAGTCTCTGAACGGCGGAAAAGCGACCTTTGTCTCTTGTACATACGACTCACTTTAGAGTAGTGAAATAATATCACCACCGTTTTCCGGCGATCTAACTTTCAGCCGTATGTTAACGGACATAGAGTTGAATTCAGAGGCAATTTTTAGGGGACCGATGTCGCGCATGCTCTCTGCGCATTTGCACTTCACACAGGCACGGCGCCATTGCAGTGGCGCCACCTTGCAATACTTTAAACTCTCTTCGATGCACGAACAAAGGACGACCGCATCTTCCCCTCCCTCGCCTCGCGCCCTCGACATTATCGATCGGAAATATTTGGCTCGCGGGGTGGAAACCCAGGGAGTGGGGTTTAGTGCATTAGTCCGCGTAACAGCCGCCATTTTGATTTTCCGGAACCAAGGTGTGGCACCCTACTACCCATATATATTTTATCACAGATTTAAAATTTTACTAGTGCACAGCTAGATGACCGTCATAATTATTATACTGTATACACAAAAGAAAATGGATGAAAACGCTTGTAAAAGTAAACTACAGATTTTCGACAAAAAATTAAAGATAAACACACTGCGTGTTTAATAAGCTTACAGTTGTAAGGTAGAAATAGACTGTTGCAATTTTTGAGATGGTAAATTAATACAAGTTGAGTTAATGAACTGGTTTTCAGGACTTTGAATTCTGACATATCTGTCAATATTTCTTCGTAGCAGTGTATTTTTTAAGTTATTGTATGACGACAAACTGTGGTCGACTTTCACCCATTTTCAATGATGCAATTTATCAAGGGACTTACTATAGTTACCAACAGGGATATGAACGACTTGAATTTTTATCTAATGTTTTTTCCGCCTCTGGCTTCGCCTTCGATTCCTGTTACGATTACGATAAGTCAAATTTAAAAACTCCGATTTCGGTTGCGCGTTGTAGTCGCCTTCGACGTCGCCATTTTAAACAAGCTAAATTACGTACCGAATGAGTTCCAGCTTGGACCAGCAGCCGGAACTGCCACCTACATCACCTCCGGTGGCACGCCATTCACAAAGAAGACCTGTAGTAAAAAAATCTTACCTTCATCTTCGTTGCAGCCTTCGTAATAGTTGTTGTAGTAGATGTCGCGGCAATACTCCATCGGCTTTCGCATTTTCTCGGCTTCCTCTGCGATTTTGATGTAGTTACGAAGGAGGACGCAAACCGGGCAATCCGGAAAATATAACTCCGGAGTATACATTATAGAGGTTGTTACTTTGCGCAATCAAAGGGATAGAAGATCAAAGACAAAATTGCTCGACCACGGTCTTCGCGCGGACAACCGGTCAGTTGGCGGAGCGGGCAGAGACTGGGCAAGATGGGGTGGAGCTTGATGCAGTAAAACTTCCAAGGGGTCGATATGAGTAGCGCATGCGCTTTTGCAATATCTGCAGCGGCGCAGTCTTATTTTGTTTGAACGTAAAGGCACAGTCTCTGAACGGCGGAAAAGTGACCTTAGTCTCTTGTACATACGGCTCACTTTAGAGTAGCGAAATAAAATCAGCACCGTTTCCCAGCGATCTAACTTTCAGACGTATGTCAACGTACATAGAGTTGAATTCAGAGTCATTATTCAAAATGGCTGCTGTACAATTTTTAGGGGACCGATGTCGCGCAAGCTCTCTGCGCATTTGCACTTTACACAGGCGCGGCGCCATTGCAGTGGCGCCATCTTGCAATACTTCAAACTCTCTTCGATGGAGGAACAAAGGACGTCCGCATCTTCCCCTTCCTCGCCCTGCGCTCTCGACAATATCGATCGGAAGTATTTGGCTCGCGGGGTGAAAACCTAGGGAGCGGGGTTCGGTGCACGGTGTTTTAAGAGCGGGGTGCGGTGCTAGGGGTATGTGACAAGCGAGTACAGTAGTGCAAGGGCTATTCGAGTTGCGGGGGAATTTTAACGAGGGGGGGATCGATGCGGAGAGCCGTTTATGGGCGAGGTTTTGTACAAGGGTGTAACGCGTAACGCGGGTGTTATGAAATAGACGAAATCCCTACGGGGTTTATGTCCGTTGTAGCCGCGCATCAGCCGCCATCTTGATTTGCCGGAACCAAGGCGTCGCACCCACCCTACTAACCAAAAGTATTTTTTCACAGATTAAAAATTTTACAGATGCAGAATTATAATCTAGTGTGATACACATTGTGTATATCCATTTTCATTTGTGTATTATACTAACGAAAATGAATAAAGGCAAATTTTTTTTTTTTACAAAACATAAAGATAACACTTACCGTACAACCGTAAGATTGTACAGTAGAAATAGAATATTGCAGTTTTTGAGATGGTTAATTAATAAGAGTTGAGTTAATGAACTGGTTTTTAGGACTTTGAATTAAGACATGTCTTTAAATATTCCTTCGGGGTGTATATTTTTTCTGTTCATGGCTGTTTTCAAGGGATTCTTATACATATTCTTCTCTTCTATTATATATTACTAGCGACCCGCCCCGGCTTCGCACGGGTGCATGTATTATACATATAAACCTTCCTCTTGAATCACTCTATCTTTTAAAAAAAACCGCATCAAAATCCGTTGCGTAGTTTTAAAGATCTAAGCATATATAGGGACAGACAGACAGACAGGGAAAGCGACTTTGTTTTATACTATGTAGTGATGCGGACAAACTGTAGTCTACTTTCACCCATTTTTTACCCATTTTCAATTGTGCAGTTCATCAAGGGACATAGGTACTGTAGTTACCAACAATAAAGATTTTAACAATTTTATTTTGTATCTACTTCACTGTCCGGGAGAAGGTTGCATGTAGCGTAGAAGAGAATTTGGAGACGAATGCATGGTGTCACGTTTAGTGTCACAAAAATGAATAGTTAGAAAAAAACGATAATAGGGAATTTCAAAGTATTGATGGAAAAGAAGAAAGTACTAATAGTTTATCTTGATATGAGCCATTTCATCGAGAGAAATTAGTGTGTAGTTCCCTGGCCGCGCCACGGTGTTGTACCATGTGTATAAAACGGTTGTAATAAATAATATTACTTAAAAGGCTACATTATTTTTTGTCGTAAATAAAAAGAGGAAGAGGTTCTCATAAAGCTCAATTTGCATTAAGAACTTGATAAAAGTTCGTTTTAATTCATTTTCATTAGCTTTCTTTGAAAATTAAAATATTGCTTTTTCCGCCTTACTATTTTCGAGCTTCAATTGCACCGAATAATGTCGTGTAAAATACTAGTTATTTGTATTGTTTTGAAGAGCTGAGGGTCCGTTGAAGTTTTTGAAACTACTTTGAGCTCATTTCTCTTCAATTTTTTTTTAATGACTAATGGCAGCCAGTGTACATGCTGGATCGGATCGAGATGGAAATTCTCATTGCGAATATAGTACGGGGCTTGTGTGGCCCTTCTCAAGAATCGGTTTTAGAGGGACTACATCCTATGGAGACGATTGGAATTTGCGTGTGCGAATACGACACAGGCGTAGGTCATGAGGGGACGAATGCACGCTGTGAAAAAACGCAATTTGCACTGGAGTGACAATTTGGTGCGTGCATTCAATATGTAGTGGAGCCTACCGAGAGCGAAAGTGGCGCGCGAGCACACCGTGGCTATGTGCTCTCCGAAGGAAAGGTGTTTGTCAAGGATCACAACTAGGTACTTATTTGCCTCGCTTTTTACAAGGGATCGGCTTATCGTACATGGCGTATGGCATGATCGGACTGGGAGATGTCGAAGAAAAGTGTGCTCGTTATCGAACCATCGTCATCGTTCGTTGTATGTTACTAACTGTGTATAAAATACAAAAAATACACTGAAATGTACCAAAAAGTAAAATGCTCAAATACGATTTTTTACATGAAACCCCATTCCTACAGCAGATGTCGTCATAGTAGAAAACATCAGGCGGTCAACTGAGAAACGTTCGATATCTGTTGGTGGGTGGGACGATTTTTTGCATGGTCCTTAATTCAAGATAAAAAAGATGAAATTTAGAAAAGGAAGTTGGGCAAAAATACTATACTGCTTAAGTTTTTGAATTTATTTAAAAACCCGGTACAATTTTTTATTCAGTATCACGCGAACGTAAATTCCTTCTTTTCGTAATTTTTTTTTATACGACTATTTGGACTACTTTTGCACTATACTGTGAACCAGAATACAAAGCCGCTTAAACTTCTTTTCCTTTGTCTCTAAGTGGCTGGTAGGTCGCGAAAGTAAAGAAAACCCACATAGGAAACCGCCATTTTAAAATCAGGGAGGGAGGGGGCCATCCTCACAAGTAGCTGAAAAAGTTGCATAGGATAAATTTCACGCAAGCGCGCTGAAGTAGCGTCGTCGCCATGTTCAACTACTTTGTATCCGACATGTTTCCGTACATGGCCGCCATTTTCATTACACAACGATTTTGCAACTTGTCGCCATTTTATTTTATTGAACTACTTGCAAACAAATACCTCTTTTAATATTAAGTGTAGATAATGTATATAGAACATAATTATGTTGAATGCCAAAAAAGGTTTAGGTATTACTGGCACTGTCTCGCGCTAGTCGGCGCGGTTATGTTTCGGTGTGAAAGAGACAGCATGATTTCAATTCACACTTCGCCTTGTTGGTGTGAAACCACCTTTAGGGATAGATAGATAAAAGAGTGGTCCAAACAATGGCGCCATGAAAAAAATAGCTTCCTCGTGCCAAGGGATATCCGGAATACTCCATTTATGGATGATTAATTCAAGATACAAATATTTTGAAGTTTAGAAAAAGAAGTAATAAATAAGTACCAACTTTTTGTTATATTGGGCAAACCTACATTCCGCCTAAGTTTTTGAAATGATTTAGGAACCCGGTAGAAATTTCGACTCGGCATCACTCAAACGTAAAATCCTCCTTTTCGATTTTATTTTATGACGTCACTATTTCAACTACCTTTGTAGAAAGTTCATTGAAAACCAGATTACGACGCGCCTTAAAGTTATTTGGCTTTGTCTGTAAGTGCGCAAGTGGCGTAGAAAGTAAAGATCCTAACCCACAAAGGAAACCGCCATTTGCATGGGATAAATTTCACGCAAGCGCGCTGAAGTAGCGTCGACGCCATCTTGAATTACTTTGTACCCGCAAGGATACCGTACATGACAGCCATGTTTCCGTACATGACAGCCATGTTTCCGTACATAGCCGCCATTTTGATTATTCAACAATATTGCACCTCGGCGCCATCTTACTTTATTAAACTTTATCCGTGTACACAATTACTCCACGCGCTGTATTTAAAACAACTTGCTAGTCATAATTACGCAAAATACTTTTTAATTGCTGGAACTGGGTCGTCTTAAGACAACTCTGACGTTTGAAGAGATCGATACGAACCATGCGCGTTGTAGTCGCCACCGACGTCGCCATTTTAAACAAGTTAAATTACGTACCGATTGAGTTACAGCTTGGACCAGCAGCCGGAACTGCCACCTACATCACCTCCGGTGGCACGCCATTCACAAAGAAGACCAGTAGTAATAAAATCTTACCTTCATCTTCGTTGCAGCCTTCGTAATAGTTGTAGTAGATGTCGCGGCAATATTCCATCGGCTTTCGCATTTTCTCGGCTTCCTCTGCAATTTTGATGTAGTTACGAAGCAAAACGCAAACCGGGCAATCCGGAAAATATAACTCGGGAGTATACATTTTAGGTGCTGTTACTTTGTGCAATCAAAGTCAGAAAAGATCAAAGTGAAAATTGCTCAACGACGGTTTTCGCGCGGACAACCGATCAGTTGGCGGAGCGGGCAGAAACTGGGCGAGATGGGGCTAGAGATTGACGCAGTAAAATTTTCAAGGGGTCGATATGAGTTACGCATGCGCCTTTGCGTATCTGCAGCGACGCAGTCTTATTTTGTTCGAACGTAAGGGCGCGGTCTCTGAACGGCGGAATAGCGACCTTAGATCTTGTACATACGGCTCACCTTAGAGTAGCTAAATAAAATCACCACCGTTTCCCAGCGACCTAAATTTTCAGCCGTATGTTAACGTAACTAGAGTTGAATTTCAAATGATGCCACCGTGGGCGGTTAGTCTCGAATTCAGAGGGTATACGCATTCCCCTAACCAGACAAGGCGGGGGGATCGGTAGGGTTGCCAACACTTGAAAGCACTAACCCGGGAGGATATTATAAAATCGGGAGGAGTAATTGGGCAATCGAAGAAAGTCGCAAATATTTCTTAAACATGAAGCATTTGACAAAGGAATGATTAGTAAAAACGTGACCAATGTCTGAAATTTAGGACGTATCTTATCTTTAGACTTAGCGATGAAGTAGATTCTGTATTCGAGTCAGACGATGCAGCACAGGAATGTATAGAGCGGGCGGCGGTTTTTTAATTACCAGTAAGGTTGTTGCAAGCCGAGAACTCGGGAGGATAAACAGTATTCCCGGAATCTCCCGAGACCTCCGGGAGGATTAGCAACCCTAGAGATCGGACAGGGTTGAATAAGAACATGATTCTTTGTCTCGAATATCATTGAAAAAACAAATACATCATATTAATTTTAATATTAGGCTTCTGCTAATATACAAAAAGGCATAAGCAGCTCCTGGCACTTTTAGCTTTCATTAACAGAAAAATATGAAGAAAATTCGTAAAAAAAACACGTTTGTGATGAGTTTTTTTTAATCATTTCATGTAAAACATACATTTTGAGCTAGATATTTCAGCCGTAAGAGCCCCCGCGCATTAGGCAACCAGGCTGCGGCAGCCAGGCTGCGGTAGCCAGTAAAACATATGACGTTGTATAGGAGCCCGCGCACTAGGCAGCCACGAATTCCTGGCTGCGGCAGCCAACACAACGCGCTTGTTTGCACGGCAGCCGGCTGGCTGCGGGCAGCCAGAACGTGTGTAGGCGAATGCATGTGGCTGCGGTCACTCTCCGCGCACTAGGTGTAGCAGCCAGACGTATTTTGCGTTCCGCACATGACTTATAATATGACTTTCGATACAGAGAAATTTAATCGGGAAATTGAAAGCCGTAAAGCACGCAGCGTCGCGTCGCGTCGCGTCTCGGTGTGAGCTGACGCTTATTATATGCATTACTGAACAGAAAAAATGAATAAATATACCTAACAAAACAAAATGGCCCAAAAATTTGACGACTGCCTAAAAAGTATTGTCATCATCTTTTTCTCCAATCCCCAACATTTATAATACGTTTAAAGCTGAATTCAACGACGCCAGCTTAGTTACAATGTAGAAGCTTCCGTCATTTACTAAAATAAAAACTGCTTTATATAACGCTAGGAACAAACAGGCTGGAGTATCTAAAATACTGTGCAAAAATTCGAATGATGTCGAAATTCCTTCCGTATTTGAGGATTTTATATTAGTCACCCTTTGTCATGAGACCGCAGATACTAGAATAATAATTTTTGCAAAAAAAAAAGGTCTGAAATTTTTACCACTCATATAATTTTATTTAAGTGATGGTACTTTTGATTGTTGCCCAAAACCATTCGTTCAACTCTACACTATTCATGGGAACCTTGGGAGTGATGAAGAGCGCACACGAATACCTTTAGGGTCAGTTCACACCGAGACGCGACGCGACGCGACGCAACGTGAAGATACTGGAAGAGGCCAGTGACTTCGAGCTGCGCCGCGCTGCGCCGCTCGCCGCCGCGAGACGCATCGCAACGTCGCCGCTCTTGCACGTCGCGCGTACCGGCGATTCACCGCTGCGTCGCGATGCGTCGCTCTACGCCTCGTGACGCCTCGCGGCGTAGAGCGACGCATCGCGACGTAGTGCTGCGTGGTGTAACGTATTCTAAATTCTCACAATGAAATGTGTATCTTTTCGTGTAGAAAATAAAGTTATATTTTGAGTCGCTCTTTTAAAGTGTGCACGCAGCGTCGCGTCGCGTCTCGGTGTGAGCTGACGTTTATTATATGCATTACTGAACAGAAAAAAAAATCATAAATATACCTAACACTATTCCAATTATTAAAGGAATATATCCTAGAATGGAAGCCACTGAAATATATGACAGAGTTCGAGCAAGCAGCAATGAATTCAATATCTAGTATTTTTCCCCTAGTAACAGTAAAAGGTTGTTATTTTAATTTTTCACACAATGTGTTGAAGAAGGCTAAATCGTTAAATTTAATGAAAAACAAACATATCCGCAAACACGTAGCGGTAGATGCCTTGTTAGCACTGCTACCCAGAGAATATATCTCAGACGGCTGGTGCTCGGAGTCTAAAGAAATACAAGAATTCAACGATTATATGGTAACAAAATGTCTGGATAATGAAAGTTTCACTGACACTTGGTGTGCCTATAATCAACGCCATCGCACAACCAATGCTGTGGAGTCCTGGCATAAAAAGCTCAACAGCAGTCTGCCAAAAATCCCAAATTTTTACCAGCTTTAAAAGACGATGCAAATTGCACAATGCAATGTGTATGTATCTTTTCGTGTAGAAAATCTATACTAATATTATAAAGAGGTAACATTTGTTTGTAAGTTTGTATGTTTGTAAGTTTGTAAGTTTGTATGTAGGGGGTAATCTCCGGATCTACTGAACCGATTTTGAAAATTCTTTCGGAAATTGGAAGCTACGTTATCACTGAGTGCTATAGGCTATATTTTATTTTAGAAAAAATAGGGATCCGTAAGATATTTGGGTTTTTCGGACCCAAGGTGTAAAAAATCATCCAAAAAAGTTCCTTATTTGGCGTACGCCGCCTAAACTATAAAAGATAGAACCATAAAATGTTCTAATTAATTAAATACTTTAAAAATATCTGCAAAAAAATCTGCGACACACTATACCTATCTATTTCGAGTTAAACACAACAACCATTTTTTTATTTAAAAATCTTGAATTTTTTTGGAACTTCATTTAAACGCATTTATTTTACACATGTCATTACTCCTTATCAAAATAACTAACTATTTTGTCACAAAGTACTGTTTATGTAGATAGTATTTAGTCTTTAATTCATTAAAATTGGACGTTTGGTTTGAAAGTTATGGCGCAATCAATATCTCTTCTCTTCTCTTCTCTATAAGCTGATTTTGGTTTTGAAATGTTCGTGGAGGTCTAGGGAAGGTTTAAACGGGTGTGTAATGTATGATATAATAACAAATGCTCTAATTTCACTTGAAATAACGTTCACATGATATAATTTTCATATGCTATAAAATCATATAACCTAATTTCATATGACCTAATGTTTCATATGATATAATTTTCATTTAATATAAAACATTTAGTATAACGTTTATTTTATATAATTTTCAATATTTATAATATTCTTTTTATATAACATTCATTTGACCTAATGTTCTTTTGACCTAATTTTCATGTTTAATGGTCACAGTTCTAACCTAACTCAAATGGCACCTAACCAAACCTTAAAATATTCTATGCATGGTCGACGGAGCCCCGCTTCGCTTCTTATAACTTAGCTTTTGCTATGAACTTCTCTCAGGCGTCAGGCAAGCAAGCATGCAGCATGCAAGCAAGCACGCAGCATGCAAGCAAGCATGCAGCATGCAAGCAAGCACGCAGCATGCAAGCAAGCATGCAGCATGCAAGCAAGCACGCAGCATGCAAGCATGCAACATGCAGCAGGCATGGTTTCTGTCACGGCTCCGGTGCTGCGGGGCTCCGGCAGTCCCACGCGAGTTTATCGTCGCAGATGGATTTAACGCTCACCACCGCAGCTTCGGCTTGCTGGCCGGCTACGCCGGCCAGCCTCAGCCGCGGCGGCGAGTGTTACAACCACCTGCTCCTCAACTCGCGGGCCGCCTCGCCCCTCCGCGCCTACGCGATTTTAAATTACACTCTAGGGGTAGGGCAAACAAGACTGCGTGGAGTCGGATTTACAGCGATTCGTTTTTGTCACTAAATCCTAATTTTTAGCAAATGTTTTAGGACTAAAAAAATATTATAAATGAACATTCGGAATAATACACATAAAATATAAAACAAATATCGAGATTGCAATAGCCACACAATGAATATTTCGCTGTAACTGTATGACAGTAAGAAAAATAATAAATTCGTGTATAGTCTACCCACCTCATGCATAAAAGCAAACTTTTGTAGCAATTAATGCATATGCGATGCATTTTTGCTAGCACCATACTAGCGGGCGTTTAAAATCGTATCAGATTTTCTTAATTATATTAAAAGTTACTTAGAGATTATGAATATTATAGTAAATGAATAATATACTACATGAATATTATGTCAAATGTGCATTATAGGAAATGTTAATTATATCATAAGAAATTAGATAAAATGAAATTATATCAACAATTCATTATCTCAACTGATCGTTATATTAAACAAAATTATATTAACTGTAATTAGGTCAAGTGAACGTTAGATTTTTTGTTATTATATCAACCGTTACACACCCGGTTTAAACGGTGAGAAAATATGGGGTAGGGGTAGGGGTATTTGTAGGGGTACGGGGTAGGGTACGGTAGGGTAGGGGTAGGTAAGGGTAGGGGTAGGGTACGGTAGGGGTAGGGTAGGGGTAGGGTGGGGGTAGGGTAGGGGTAGGGTAGGGATAGGGTAGGGGTAGGGTAGGGGGTAGGGTAAGGCAGGGTTAGGGTAGGGGTATTGGTAGTGTAGGATACCACGCGAACGAAGTCGCGGCGGGTCAGCTAGTAAAGTTATATTTTGAGTCGCTCTTTTAAAGTGTGCACGCAGCGTCGCGTCGCGTCTCGGTGTGAGCTGACGCTTATTATATGCATTACTGAACAGAAAAAATGAATAAAAATACCTAACACTATTCCAATTATTAAAGGAATATATCCCAGAATGGAAGCCACTGAAATATATGACAGAGTTCGAGCAAGCAGCAATGAATTCAATATCTAGTATTTTTCCCTTAGTAACAGTAAAAGGTTGTTATTTTAATTTTTCACACAATGTGTTGAAGAAGGCGAAATCGTTAAATTTAATGAAAAACTAACATATCCGCAAACACGTAGCGCTATCAGCCTTGTTAGCACTGCTACCAAAATTATATATCTCAGACGGCTGGTGCTACGTAATGGAAGACAGTTCGGAGTCTAAAGAAATACAAGAATTCAACGATTATATGGTAACACAATGTCTGGATAATGAAAGTTTCACTGACACTTGGTGTGCCTATAATCAACGCCATCGCACAACCAATGCTGTGGAGTCCTGGCATAAAAAGCTCAACAGCAGTCTGCCAAAAATCCCAAATTTATACCAGCTTTAAAAGACGATGCAAATTTCACAATGCAATGTGTATGTATCTTTTCGTGTAGAAAATAAAGTTATATTTTGAGTCGCTCTTTTAAAGTGTGCACGCAGCGTCGCGTCGCGTCTCGGTGTGAGCTGACGCTTATTATATGCATTACTGAACAGAAAAAATGAATAAATATACCTAACACTATTCCAATTATTAAAGGAATATATCCCAGAATGGAAGCCACTGAAATATATGACAGAGTTCGAGCAAGCAGCAATGAATTCAATATCTAGTATTTTTCCCTTAGTAACAGTAAAAGGTTGTTATTTTAATTTTTCACACAATGTGTTGAAGAAGGCTAAATCGTTAAATTTAATGAAAAACTAACATATCCGCAAACACGTAGCGCTATCAGCCTTGTTAGCACTGCTACCAAAAGAATATATCTCAGACGGCTGGTGCTACGTAATGGAAGACAGTTCGGAGTCCAAAGAAATACAAGAATTCAACGATTATATGGTAACACAATGTCTGGATAATGAAAGTTTCACTGACACTTGGTGTGCCTATAATCAACGCCATCGCACAACCAATGCTGTGGAGTCCTGGCATAAAAAGCTCAACAGCAGTCTGCCAAAAATCCCAAATTTATACCAGCTTTTGAAAGCTCTAAAAGACGATGCAAAGAAGGATGGCAAGAGTGGACCCAAAATGAACGGAGCGCTGTGCACGGTCTACTTTATATCAATTATAATATCAAGTAAATAAGTGTTGAACAAAAAAATACTGAATTATTACAAAACGGGAATCAAAAGTTATTAATAATTCATAATTACAAAAAATAATCATCATGCAGTTTCTAAACGAAACATATAGTTACATTCCTTTCTAGGCTAATGATTAGATAAAAAGTAGTTCGTTTTTGCTTGGTGATTTTCCTTCTTTTATACTTATACATCTTGTTAAAAAGTTGTTAAATATTCTGAAAACCCATAACGATGAAACATACGAACCATGTAAATAGACCGTAAAAAAAATAAGACTCATAATTTTGCTACATACGTAATGGATTATATGAAACGGAGAAACGGAACGTCATTATCAAATTGACACTGACGACATTTTTGTTGACATTTGTCAACTATTTGTCTAGAGTTGCCCAACTATCGATAGTTTCTCTATCGATAGATGACCTCGAAATCTAGTAACAATGCTAAACCACTGATACTATCGATATCACAAATTAACTAATACTATTGATTGGAAGCGAGAGTATCGATAGGATCGATACTATAACATGATAATATTATCAATAGTATATCGATTTTTTAAAGTAATACTATCGATACTAATGATAGTTTGTAAAACTATCAATAGTATTGCAACATCGATAGTTTTATCGATAGCTCACACTATCGATACCATCAATACTATCGACAGTATTGCTCGTAAACAAATGCTGGACTTCGATAGTATCGATATTATCGGAACTAATACTTTCGATACTATTATTGTATAACATTATAAAAATACGTAAACTACTACTACTATCTATAGATAATATGGATACTATCGATAGGCTATCGATAGTTTAGCGATAGTCGACTATCGATAGGCAACACTATTTTCAACGGTTACACATTAATGTAAAAAGTATTTATGCTTGAAAAAAAACCTAAAAAGAAAGAAAAGTGTAATGTCATACCGTAACCATGGAAACTATTATATAACAAAGATGTCAAATTATGATTAATTATTTTACAACAGCAATAAAAATGGTTTAAGTTTTATCAAGCAGTATTTTTAACTATTTATTATTGACCAAAAGATATGGTCAAACACCCCGACAGGTTGGTTATGAAATTAATAAATATTGTACTTACCTATCCATATTATTATTTTACATTTGTATTTTTGACAACTTTTTACTTGTATATTGTTTCAGTTAATCTTTAACAATAAAGTATGCGTGCCATGTTATTTGCAGGCAGGGTGGTGGACAGTTTTCACAGATACTCTGCTCTTGTTGTTGTTATCACCATTGCCTTTTGGGGACATGAATGTGGACTCTTGCTCACATGGTATGAGCATTTTGTGGTAAGTACGTGGATTATCCCAGACACCAAAGCTATGTCGCTGCACCAGCTAGCTTCTTAGATAATCTTTTAATTAGGTTAAAAGATTATTTATCATAAAATACTATCTAGGAACGCAAAACAACGATTAAAGGAAGATGCAATGTTTGTATGTCTTGAATATTTTATAAGTAATTACAAAATAAATAAAGGTTTAAATAAATAAATGTTGTTTTATTCAACAATACTCTGGTAAATGTAGATAAAAGTACATCAACTGTGCTTTTAAAGAATATTCCAGGAGATATAAAGCTGCCTCCTTATCCTGTGATATTATGCAAAAATATGAATTACAGGTGAATCTGGCTAAACGGGTATATGACTGATTATTAGCACCGGAATAAAAATAAATAATAATATAGTATGTATAAATAAATAATAACCAATAATTGCGAGTAGTAATTGCGTTTACTTTTAGATTATTTTAGGTTATAATCTTCCACCTTTCATATTTTTTTTCTCCCAACTTTTTCAAATTACTTTCCATTTGATTTTTGGTTAGCCTTAAGTCGTTCTTTAACTACAAATCAGTTTCAATATTACACACTACTTCTATCACTGGGTCCCAAATTACATGTAATCTCGCCATTCTCCTTTGCAAGTTGTAAATATTAGTAGAAATGCCAAACCCAAAACGACGTTATAACAAAACGTATAGGTACGTTAACAAATGATAAGTGGTAACAACATTTTTTTTTTAAATTAAATAATGTCACCAATGTCGTAACAAAATATAAAATAAAATTAAATATATATTATCAAGCCTCATCATCTGCCTAGCCTTTTCCCAACTATGTTGGGGTCGGCTTCCAGTTTAACCGGATGCAGCTGAGTACCATTATACAACGTGTAACGGAAAGGGTAAAGCATACAAACAGTAAACATTCTTTGGATGATAACTAAATATCAATACATTGTACAATATTTTGCGATATTAAAATGGAGTGGGGTGATAAAGAGAACCGAATCGCTGTGACTGCATTACACAAAGTTGGTATGGAGCCAAATGCAATTTTTAAAACTCTCCATACGCTTGGTACCTATTAGTCAAATGTTTTTGTAACGGGCAATTATATTATATTAATAGGTACAATGAGACCTCCTCTGTTTGTGACAGAAAAAGATCTGGCCGTCCACGTAGTGTTCGTACGAAAAAGGTGGTCAAAGCAGTAAGGGAAAGAATTCGAAGAAATCCTGTCCGAAAGCAAAAGATTTTATCTCGGGAGATGAAGATAGCACCCAGAACCATGTCGCGTATTTTAAAAGATGACTTAGGACTTGCAGCCTATAAGAGACGCACTGGTCATTTTTTAACTGATAATTTAAAAAAGAATAGGGTGGTAAAATCGAAATAACTACTGAAACGGTACGCAAAGGGAGGTCACAGAAAAATTTTGTTTACGAATAAGAAAATCTTTACAATTAAGCAACATTTTTACAACCAAAATGACCGTATTTATGCTCAAAAGGAAGCTTCCCAATTAGTCGACAGAGTGCAACGTGGGCATTATCCGACTTCAGTGATAGTTGTATCGTTTCATTACGGAGTTCCTATGGCCACCTTCCGGCTCCATCATCCGACCCTGGGTACCATCTAGAACCAAAGTACTCGTCAAGACGAATCAAACGACCCCAAACTCAATGGGGTAGTGTCGTTTTATTACCGGGTTCCTATGGCCACCTTCCAGCTCCATCATCAGATCAGCACCATGTCATAGTAATAATAAAATGTTCCCCGATGACGACATGCTTGCAAAATTTCAGCTCAATCGGTACTCGGGAAGTGGATCAAATTTAGCTTTCAAGTTGTGATGACAAACACACAAGTGAAACTAAATAAAATCTTGTAAAAAGAAGGAGGACAGGAGCACAGCACAGGAGTATTTGGGTGCATAATTTATGGAGAAATAGAAGAATTCATGGTGAATTTCATACCTTGGCTTATGACCACATTGCCAATTATCCAGAAAAAAATTATGGATTACAAAAAGTTTCAAAACTTACTGAATTTGTTGCGGCCATACATAGAAAAACAAAAAACTAATTACAGACCCACTATCTCGATCGAAGAGCGGTTATCGATCTGCCTGACACGTTCCGCTGCGCCGCGCGGCGTGTTGCCAACGATTTTACTATGCGCCTCGCGACGTTGCTATGCGTTTCTCGGCGGCACACGGCGCAGCGCGAAATCACTGGCCACTTCCAGTATCATCACGTCGCGTAGCGTCGCGTCGCGTCTCGGTGTGAGCTCCGGATTTGCTTTGTGATTTAGTTTTTGTTGAAGTGGAATTATGTTTTTTCCTAGTCGTGGAATAGTTTGTTTGGTTTGTAATCGCTCCGAATTACGTATAAGACGATTGACTTTAACGAATTAATTGTTTGAAGAAAACCCAACAGTCGCAAGATTCATAATAAATAACGTTGGATTAGACCAAGTAAGTACCTTCATAATATATGTCAATAACTACCCACACTAACGTGGATCCGGTGTCCGTGTAGTGGCACTATTTTGAACCGAACCCACATGATAATCTAGTGTCTGTAGTGTATATGCTCTATATTTATAATAAGACACACGACTATACGGCTAGCTTTTAACACCCGTTTATACTGGAATAGTTTACAAAAAATTGGTTAGCTGGTTATCAGTGGTTATCAGTTGGTTTGCTGGTTTTGTTTAAAAAACAAGAAAGAGTTACCTAACCTTGCTATCATAAAATAAATAGTTACTAACTCCATTTTGTCTTATTACAGGTTTCGTTTAACAATGCGTAGTATATTTGTTGCCTTTGTTACCAAAAGTTAGAAAAGAGCATCACGCTCTCCTCAAAGTCGCATTAATCCATCACTTGCTGCCGGCGCTCTACATCAAGTTAGCATACCAGATGTTTCCGCCGCTTCATGTCAAGTTAATGTGGCAGTACAAGTTGCCCCGGCGCTCCATATCACATTAGATGCCCCTGATATTAATAATGCAACAATTGTATTGCCGGATGTTTCTCGACCACCGAATTCAGCCAGAACATATGTATATGGTTTCAGGATGTCAACGACACTCACTTCATCGAATTCCAGAAAAACAAAAAAATCGTTTGATGCAAGTTTACAATTACTACATTCCAGAATTCGCAAGGATTTGTGAGATTCATCTACAATCAAATGACTGGGAAGGAATGACGAGCGCGCCAAACGTGATGCATAACTTTAATGCTGATCAAGTTACCGATATCCATACTAATATTATAAAGGCGAAAGTGTGTCTGTCTGTTACCTCTTCACGCTTAAACCGCTGAATCGATTTTGATAAAATTTGGCATGGAGATAGTTTAAGACCCGGGGAAGGACATAAGCTACTTTTTATTAGACTTCGACTTCGTCTGCGTCCGCGATAACCGACATTTGCGCGGACGAAGTCGCGGGCAAAAGCTAGTAATAAATATGATGACAAAAGCTGCCAACAACGCATCGCGGTTAGATTTTGAAAATATAGAACAATTTGACGAAGATGAACTGTACTACTTTACTGTTTGCATAATTGTATAGCAGCAAAATGTATGGAGCATCTGATTTATTTTTCATGATTTCGCGGTTGTTAGTTGATAGTGGAAATATGGTGTCGTGATAGCCCAGTGGTTGAGGTTGATGCATAGGGTTGTGAGTACGAATCCGGGTAAGTACCAAAGTGACATTTTCAATTCATATGTGCTTTTTAAGAATATATATTCAAGTCTAATGTGGGTGTTACTAATGGGTAAACCTCTGCCTAACCTTTCGGGAATTGCAGGCGTGATGTTATGTTATGTAAATATATACTGTTTTGTGTAAGGTAAAATAAGAATTAAGAAATAGAAATATAAGCGTCTACTAATGACATTGAATGTCAGTTACTTACAAAAATGTTTTATTTTTCTATGTATGTTTTTTGTGGCAATGTACACGCACCCTTCTAAATTATTATATTAGGACAACGTTTTGGAATCCGCAGTTGGTTGCCAACAAAGTGATGGCCCTCTCGGGCCAGTTATTTTTAGTTTAGCAATGCATCTCATTATACAGACTAAATTTCAAATTTAACGTATGGTATTTGGACGATGGGACTTTAGGAGATGATGTGGACACCATTTTGGAAGATTTGCAACAACTAAAACAGGAATTTAAATCTATTGGCCTGCACCTTAACCCTTTAAAACGCGAAATCTACCTCTCTGACTCTACCGACAATTGAAACATTTAATGCAATAGCCTCACAGATTTAAATTTTAGAAAAAAGTTCATTGTACAGTGTTTTTTTCCTTTTATTGACAAAAAATTAGCCATTTTAATGATATTTCGGATCGGTTTTCCAAAATTAATCTACATTCCGCCTTACTCTCATGAAATATTGTTATTTTGGCCCTTTTATGTATTACTTCCGCTCTTCACCTTTATGGAAGCAGCCACACCTCTTGGAGAAAATTGTCAAAATTATTAGAAACACATTAACTTCAGTACTGAATGTGGCCTTGGATGACCGAGCATGGCTACAAGCCACACTATCGAATTCGTTTTGGAGGCCTCGGCATGCGCAAAATTTCTAGTGTTAGTTTTCCGGCATTCTTGTCTTCTGTCCACAGCACTGAACAGTTAACCACTAACATCTTATCCTCGTCACTGGATGAGTTTGAGGTGCCGTGTTTGACCGAAGCAGTGAACGCCTGGGAAGTAGCTTGCCCGGATACAGATCGGCCCGTGATCCCATCTTCTCAGAGACAGTGGGACGAGCCGCTATGATAATGCAGGTTGGTACGGAATAACCTTATTATTACGTCCACCGATTCTGCCGAGCGCGCCCACCTGCTAGCTGTGGGTGAGTGGGAGTCGGGTCTTTGGCTTTAGGCACTCCCGTCGCCCAACATTATAAGCACTATGCTGGATGACACTACATTTCGGCTCGCTACATGCTTGCGTCTGAGCGCTCCTTGTGGGGCTGCGCATCGCTATCAGTGCGGTGAAGCAGTCGACTGCGTCGGACACCGTGGCCTATCATGTTGTAAGAGCGCAGGCCGGATGGCACGGCACGCCAGCATTAACGATATAATCCGTCGTACTTTTGCTTCCGCCGGAGTGCCAGCTGTTCTAGAACCAATTGGCTTGGCACGCGCATTTTATAATTACTCTTAGGTTAATTAATGAGTATGTCAAGATATATTTGTGAATAAAATAAATAGTTTAAACTTAGTAATAATCCCAGTTATTAGGTATAGATTAACACAAACTGGATGTGGAACGAATTGCATTCCATTGAAAAGAAAAACGTTACTGAATTGCACATATACACATCAAAAGTGTCTAGGGATCAACATGCCTAACATTGATTAGGGATGTTGATCCCTAGACACTTTTGATGTGTGTATTAGAAAAAATGAATGCTTCAACCGTACGACAATACAATACCAATGACTCTAGTGACAAAGTAAATTTCACTAATTTTACTGACGATTTGATTGATGAAATTGAAGCTCTAACTTTTTTATCTCCTTTTGCAGAGAAAGTTGTAGAATATATAGCCGGATTTGTTATTTATTCAATATAAAAAATATTAAGTGCAATACGTGCATCAAAGGTTTGCTCGAGCCGATTGACGAATAAAGCTTAACACATTAAAAAAGTAAAAGGAAGTCGCTTTATGCTTCAAAAGAAGTAATATTTTTATGCCGGACTTGTGAAAAAGAAATAAGACAACGTTTAAATGACGACAATAAACCTACACGATCTTGTACCACACACCAAATCGTAAAAGCATTAAAAAGTTTATTGGCAAAGACCTATTTTTCTCCATCAATTACCATTCAGCCGAAAATGATTTTACAGATCACAATTTGGAACTGGCAAGACTTAATAATGGAAAAATATGCAGATACAAAAAAAAACACTTAATAAAAAAATCAAATCCGCAGAACTGTATTCGTCATATTAAATACAAAATTAATCCATTTTAAAGACCAGCGAAAATTTCTCTTCAACCGTACGACAATACAATACCAATGACGCTAGTGACAAAGTAAATTTTACCAATTTTACTGACGATTTGATTGATGAAATTGAAGCTCTAACTTTTTATCTCCTTTTGCAGAGAAAGTTGTAGAATATATAGCCGGATTTGTTATTTATTCAATATAAAAAATATTAAGTGCAATACGTGCATCAAAGGTTTGCTCGAGCCGATTGACGAAAAAAGCTGAACACATCAAAAAAGCAGAGGGAAGTGGCTTTATGATTGAAAAGAAGTAATATTTTTATGAAAACTAGGACTTGTGAAAAAGAAATAAGACAACGTTTAAATGAAGACAATAAACCTACACGATCTTGTACTACACACCAAATCGTGCCAAAAGCATTATAAAGTTTATTGGCAAAGATTTGATTTTACAAATCACAATTTGGAACTGGCAAGACTTAATAATGGAAAAATATGCAGATACAAAAATTTTTCACTTAAAAAAAATCAAAACCGCAGGAATGTATTCGTCATGTTTAAGCAAAAATAAATCTATTTTAAGAAGCAGTGAAAATTTTTGAGTAAAACATTATAATTATTTATTTTTTTCGGTCTTCAACATCGCAAAGAGTCCATACCAACATTTATAAGTGTTAAAACGGGACTATACAACGAAAGAAACAAAACTCTAGGTGCCACCAAGGTACGTTTTGAAAATTTTGGCGACGTAGTTATCCCTACAAAGTATCTAAACATTTACTTGCTGACTACGTGGATGATAATGAGATGATTTTATTATTTTACTCAATGAAAATAAAAATAAAAAAATAAGTACCGTAGTCACTTTTTACGGATGGCACTTTTAAGAGCTGCCTAAAGGGGTTCCAATAACTCTACACAATACACACATTTCATGAAAGCAGTTAGTACTGTATAGGTTGCGTGCCTAAGCAACCTGGCTGAAAGGTTTTATTCCAAAACCATCTGACGTACTTTTATAATTAGAATACAAGAGACAGACCGTGTGTCGACGGCTGTCAAGCCTTACAATAAGAATTAGAAGCAATATAATTTAAAGTGAATAATACAAGAAGTCAAGATAAATACGTGTTTTAATCATAACAGTAGAGTGATAATATTCCGGTACAAGTGGCGACGCACGTCCGGGTGCTATAGTTCATAAAACCATTAATATTTGGTCTCCTGTGTAGGAAAAAAAGCTACGAAATACTGTTCAATTTGACTAAGACCACGCTGCCTTCGTGGTCGCCAGAAAAAATAACTATGATCTTCAAATTAGTTACAATTCAAGCGATCTAAAAAGTATTTCCAGAAATTATATTTCTAGGGTGTTACTACCATTTTACCAAAGCCTCTGATGAAAAGCTAAGCTGCAAATAAAATCAAGGCCAAAAAAAAGACACGTAGCAAAGTGTTAGGGCTTGCTCGGTTACCTAAAACAATAATTACTGCTGGATACCAATACGTGATAGCCAAATGGCTAGGCGGTGAATAAATAAGAAAATTTAACTGATATTTTAATAAGCAATAGGTAAAAAAGGACGAAATACGGAGTTATTTTTGCTGTGAAAACTAAACAATCATATACTAGAAGGATGGCTACAAAAATTAATGAATACATAGGCTGCATAAAACGAAATCTAGCTCACTTACTAGATGTTTTAAGCACAGAGTCTACGTGCTTTGATTTTAGAAAAGTCAGCATCAAAAGGAAAAAAATAGTACCAAGAAATAGACGCCAAAATCGATTCGGCAAACGATCTAAAACCCGGAATAATTAGCGTGAGGCACTGCATAGAAATAATTTGCCCATAAGCAATCTGAATGATAGCAAAGAAGGGTGGAAAAAGCCCTTAGAGAGAAAAGAGTACACATATAATTCTCTAACTTGTGAATAATAAACTCTTTGAAAGTAATTATGAATCACGATCGCGAACTAGATGATAAAATTTTACGTATCACAAAATACATAATTACGTATCCACGGATGGATCGCAACAGATTTGATAAAATCAGACAAATTTTTCATATGAATGAAGACACTAAACATTTGCTCTCTGATCATCCCCAACACGACCGACTGCAAGTAAGACCAGTGATAGATCATTTGAATAAGAAATTTATTACTGTACCATTTGATCACCGGCTATCACGGGACGAGCAAATGTGTGCAACAAAAATAAAGCATTTTATGAAACAGTATAAATACTGTTTAAACCTAATAAACTATAACTTCTAACTATTTTTTTAAACCTAATAAGGGTTTATTGGGTTTAAAAAAATAGTTAGATTCAAATTATGTTTTATGCTCTCTTTCTGGGTATGCGTACAGTTTTGAGGTTTACTCAGGAACATTGAACGTCTACCTGGCGAACCAGACCTCGGAGTAGTATCAAATACTGTTATTCGATTGTTACGACCAGTCCCAAGGCACATCAACCATATAATCTATTTTGATAATTTTTACACCAATATTCCTCTGCTACATGACTTGACCAAAAGAAGGTATTTACTGTCTTGGCACTGTACAGAGAAACAGGCTTGGTAAGTCTTGCAAGTTGCCAGAGAAAAAGGAAATCCTGAAGTCTAACATACCCAGAGGCACATACCATGAAAACGTTGCCTCTTTTGAAGGCACAGAATTTTCGGCAAAAAGCTAGAAAGACAATAAGCAAGTGTTATTGCTTTCCACCTATGTTGGTGCCGAACCAGCAGAGACTATAACCCGTTACGAGAAAAAACTAAAAACGAATATCCAAGTATCGTGTCCTCGTGTTATAAAGAATATAATGCTCACATGGGAGGCGTTGATCTGATGGACAGCTTCATTGGTCGACATCGCATTCGCATAGAGTCAAGAAAGTGGACAACAAGGCTGTTTGATCACCTCTTGGACATGACTGTGATAAATGCTTGGGTGCTGTACAAAAAGGTCAGTACAGTGAAAGGGAAATCCCAGAAGGATATAATGAAATTGGCTGACTTTAGAACCGAGCTTGCTGACACTTATGTCGTTATCAAAGTCGCTCAGAAAATAAAAGGGAAAGACCAAGTAACAACAGTCGACGTGAAGGGATCCCTGATCCTTCTAAAAAACCACGGGCGGGTGTACAAGTCCTACCCTCTACTGACGTACGTTACGATCGAGTCGGCCATGAAAAAATATTTTTAGATTCTAGGAATAAATGTAAATATACTCGTAACAATTGTAGGAAACTTACTTCTTGAATTTGTATAAAATGTAGTTTCTTTGTGTGATAATAAAAATAACCTTATTTGTTAATCCGACATATTTATGGTCTTAATGCCTGAAGTATCAAAATTAATATCTGTTTTTTTTTTTCGAAATAAAAATATTAAATAAATTAATAATGTGATTTTTTTATTATTCTCCCATTAAAATAGCCCTTGCAGGCAGCCCTTGCACTTGAAAAATCAGGCTTCTAAGGATTAAGCACCAACGTCGATAAGATATGCAAGCAAATTTTACCGATGTAGCTCTTATAAAAGGTAAACGAACTATACAAACAAACTACTCAATTCCAGAATTTTTATAACTTTTATGTGAGTCACTAAGATCGAATCTAAATATCCTATCAACCGTTTATTAATTTTATTACAAACCAAAAATCATTCATCCGTCACTAATCTCTCTTTATAATATTGCGTGGGTATATCAACGCACCCTATTTCATGTACCCATATAGTGCGCGGGGGGTGAAATCCACTTGTTATCGGAAATAGGGAGAAGCGTTTCGCCGGCGTCCCTTACCATATATGGTAACTGCGCGACTGCGCAACTGGAGCGGGGGGAGATGCCGCAGGGCTTTCGATGTGTGAGTGTAACTCGTATTTCAATTCTCTCCTAGAGCGGGGCGAGGGGGGATGCAGCATTGCTATCAATGTGCGAGTGTACCTCATAATTCAATCCTCCCCAGAGCGGGGGCGGGGAGGGATGCGGCATTGCCTTCGATGTGCGAATGTATCTCGTATTTGAATTCTCTCCCAGAGCGGGGGCCGGGGGGATGCAGCAGTGCTTTCGATGTGTGAGTACCTATACCTCGTAACTCAATCCTCTCCAGAGTGGGGGCAGAGGGGATGCAGCATTGCTTTTGATGTGCGAGTGTACCTCGCATTTCAACCCTCTATCTGAATGCGGGCTTTCTATCGATCCACTGCGCCCTTCTCTCGACTACACTATACCTATATCAATTAATACGATATCAATTTCGTTTTTCCGGCGTTCGTTACCATATATGGTAGCGAACACGGACTGCGCTGAGGTTGGAGGAGGCAGGGGTGCCGCAGTGCTTTCGATGTGCCAATCTTCCCGTTTATTTAACCCCTTCCGCAACGAGAGAGTCCTACCCATCGACCGTTGAATATGCGTCACATAAATTGCATCTATTGATACAATCATTTTGATGTCTAACAATACTTTTGTCGCTTGATGCTCTATGTTTATCTTTTTTTTTTAAATAAACATTTAATGCATTTCATAATACTCTTGGTTTTTTTGCCCAAGTCCCAAAACTAAACAAAATAAAAATCGTTAGTGACCCGTCGAAAATTTCTAAATCGATCATTTGGCCCGACTGTCAAAAAAGTTCAGCAGCCATGATCTAGACTCTATTTTATTATTAATATTTTTATATTCGAAAGCCTACTTCCAAAAAATCCGCTTTTCAGTAACGACACCCTATTCTAAGACTCACAAAGATCAAGAAAATAAACATCCAATAATTCTTCCACACATAGACCGTTCTATAGAAGCCCACAACTTGACAAGAAACATCATAAAAAAAAATGTAATATGTTTACTTTCATATTACCAGAAGTATAATTGGCCCTAATATGAACCATAATGAATAAGAATCTCACCTTTTCTTTCCTGACCGCTTGACGTAAAATGCCAGCAATGCTGACGTCACACCTTTTAAAAACACTTTGGAGGTCCCCTCTCCGTCATATATTATTTTAAAATGTTTAATCTACTACCTAATAAAAAACTACTTCAAGTATGAATTAATTGTCCTTTCAGTACCGCGCCACCACAAAACATCTCAGGAACAGTAGTCATTTTGGACGACGAAGAAGAAGATGATGTCGATATTGTAGTAGAAAAAGCCATCTGCGACGACAAAGCTCCAGACCCGGCGCTCTTCAAAGACCTAATGCCTAAAAAAGACAAAAAAAAATGAAAAACGTCGCGTACAACAGATAAATGCTCGATCAAAATCGAAGACACCAAACAAGAACCCGTAGATAATCTTATACGAGTACCGAAAGAGTCATTGAGCCCAAAAGTTGAAGCCACAGATGAAACTACTCCTACAAACTCTAATAATCAGGATTTGCTCAAAACCGGTTCAGTTGGTAATGAAAACAGTACATCTCAGGTTGATGCGCAGCCCAAGTTGCCCTTGGTCCCTATTTCAAATTCTCCACGAGTGTTGGAAGTGATTAACCTAATTGATAATGATGACGACGAGGAAGAAGATGAAGGTAGCAGTGCCTTGACGCTGGCAACATCGAATATAGAAGATTAAACGGATGAAACAACAGATTTAGAAAGTGCAACACCGAGTAACAATCTAAATGAAAATGGGAAAAGAAGTTTGGAAGATGATTTAACGATTCCACCGTGTAAGAAGGTAAAACCAGGTGAAGATAAATGCCACACTGCAGATTTATTGAGTGGAATGTACTGAGACGAAGCTAATCGCTTACATTTCATATACCTGAAAAGTATTCTAAATGATGTGCAAACGGGAATCAAGATCATCGAAGGAGAGAACACAGATCCTGTCAAATTATTATTCTCGTTGATGAATTTATTTCGATCAGTTTGTAACAGGATATAGATACCGAACTCCGCAACAACTGAAAAAGATTATTTGACCCTTGAAATTGACAACCATCTAAGCCCAGTACCTCATCTGGGATACATGTTTGAGTCTCACGTTGCTAAAGCCAATTTACCATCCCAAACAGTTGCAGCAGTTAGAAAAAGATGTATTGATTTAACCGTGCGTTTGTCAAAAGAAATTCAAAATCGTTTACCCAGTAATTACATGACCTTACAAAAAATGGCACAATTATCTGTAGATAACACTTTAAAACAGTTAAAAGATAACTCAATCGCTGAACTCGCTGTGGAATTAGGTTTTGAAGAGGAAAAAATTGAAAACATTTTAAAACAATGGCACAGTATTCATTTTGTGAAATGGGACATCATGACCGCAGATACTGTACAATTTCGGGCTCATGTATTAAAATACAAGGACGCTGCAGGTTCAATACTTACAAAGACAGCAGATTTAGCCATCACAGTCCTGTCGTTGCCACATTCCAATGCAGAAGTGGAACGAATGTTCAGTCAAATGAATATTATAAAGAACAAACTGAGGAACAGACTGGCTTCAACCACATTAAACTCCATACTTCTTATAAGGAATCAGTTAAAGATTTTAAAACAAAATTGCCATAGCTAGTCTTGCCAGATGATGTCCTGACCAAAATCACTAAAACGATTAACAAACCAAGTGCTTCTACAGTGGAACCATCAACTTCTGCTGCTTTAGCGCCATTAGAAGTTGTCGAAGTCGAAAATGACGCAATAGATGACGAAATTTTTGCTTGTTTAAACCTGATTTATTGATTATTATGATTAAATGCATGATTATATAAACTTGCTTTTATTTACACCATATTTTGTTACCATGGAATATTTTGAAATATTTAGCGACTTCTAGCGGATTTTTAAGTCTTTTTTTTTCAAAATCTAGGGACTATTGCATCGCGGTCTGGGGACTTTTTTTCCTAAGCGGCAACACTGCCTTTCTGTCTTTTTTATAAATTATACATATTTTATAATTACTCTTAAGTTTTATGTTTAGGTTAATTATTGTATATTATTTTCAAATGTTTAATCTACTACCTAATAAAAAACTCCTTCAAGTATGAATTAATTGTCCTTTCAGTACCGCGCCACCACAAAACATCTCAGGAACAGTAGTCATTTTGGACGACGAAGAAGATGATGTCGATATTGTAGTAGAAAAAGCCATCTGCGACGACAAAGCTCCAGACCCGGCGCTCTTCAAAGACCTAATGCCTAAAAAAGACAAAAAAAAATGAAAAACGTCGCGTACAACAGATAAATGCTCGATCAAAATCGAAGACACCAAACAAGAACCCGTAGATAATCTTATACGAGTACCGAAAGAGTCATTGAGCCCAAAAGTTGAAGCCACAGATGAAACTACTCCTACAAACTCTAATAATCAGGATTTGCTCAAAACCGGTTCAGTTGGTAATGAAAACAGCACATCTCAGGTTGATGCGCAGCCCATGTTGCCCTTGGTTCCTATTTCAAATTCTCCACGGGTGTTGGAAGTGATTAACCTAGTTGATAATGATGACGACGAGGAAGAAGATGAAGGTAGCAGTGCCTTGACGCTGGCAACATCATTTATTTTATTTTTTCTCATTTTTAAGATTCTTCACATGACCAGAGGGCTGGCCTTTTCTTAGGCCAAAGAATCAGCATTGCCATACAACGCGAACGTGGCAATGCTGTCAGCCTTTTGGGCACTTGCCCCATTGACAGCGGCGCGGACGAATTTGTTGATGACCTATGAGGTTCTTCTTTTATGCAGTGTTGACGTTTTAGCGTCTTTGTCGCTAGATCTAGCGGATTTTGGATGTGCTTAGCGACTTTTTTATTCGATCTAGCGACTAAAATAAATTTAGTGACTTTTAGCGACTTTTTGTATGCAGCGCTGACTATCAATACCAACCTCCAGTAGTGTACTGAAATTAAAATAAGAAGCGATCTTTTCTAAAATACAGAAATATTTTAGTACAAATTTAAATGTAGTTACTAGCAACACTACGATTGATACACTTGCTATTGGTTTTTCGGGAAATCCCGTACCAGAATGACGTTCGATCTTGAGGTTCAATCGATTTGATGCCTCTCACTCTATCAAACGATCCATATATCGCTTTCTTTCTCTTTCTTTTCATTCATTCATCATTCACCACCGTTTAGAGCAAGGAAAGAATAACCAGTTTCTATGTTACGTTTTCGCAAAACAAACCTGTTTTTTTTTTTCAAAGTGTAAATAGTGTCTTTGTTCAATTGACGTAATTTTGTACAGAATCTTATAATTGTGGAAATGGAAATTCCTTGAAAAAAGAAGACTTATGCTCAAAAGTATAGACCAGAATGGGAACAACAAGAAGAGTTCAAAATGTGGTTAAAACCTGATATGACTGATCCAACTAAGCCTTTTGTTCGTTTTGTCACAGTGAACTATTCGCAAAATTAAATGATCTAAGGAAACACGCCGGTACAAAAAAACACAAACAAAAATGTGAAGCGATTTCAAAAAATCAGCAAATATGTTTTACTCCAGCTCCTAAAGTGAATAGAGGTACCCAAAAAGCCAAAGGTAAGCTTTGTTTATTTATAACGGAACACACTGCAATTTGTCAAATGGAATCATCATGCCATCTTACAGAATTGTGCAAAGATGTGTTCGCAGATTAAAAATGTGCTGACATAAAAATGCATAGGACGAAGTGCACTCAGATTATCAACCAAGTACTAGCACCACATTTTAGAGAAAACCTTGTCAAAGATATTGGCAACCAAAAATATAGCCTTATTTTTGATGAATCTACAGACGTTAGTGTGACCAAATTCATCGGCGTAATCGTGAGATATTTCAGTGTGACACAAAATTCTGTTGTATCTGCTTTTCTGTCGCTGGAGCCTGTAGAGCGAGCTGATGCTAACGGCCTTGTCTCATCATTAGTAAATTGTGTACAATCACATAATATACCGCTCCAAAATTTGGTTGGGATTGGGACTGATAACGCTGCAGTAATGACAGGGTGTCACAACAGCGTGTACGAAATACTCAAAAGGCAATACAATCTACCCAATTTAATCCTAATAAGATGCATCTGTCATTCCCTACAATTAGCCGTCAGTCACGCGTCTCAGCACTCTATTCCACAACATATTGAATTTATGATAAGAGAAACCTATAAGTGGTTTTCAACCTCATCAAAGCGCCAGCATGAGTACAAGGAGCCATACAGCCTAATTAACTGCGGCGACGAACCTCTTAAAATTCTCAAAGTTTGTGACACCCGCTGGCTGTCTATAGAACCAACTGTTGTCAGAATTTTGAAACAGTGGGAAGAGTTTAAGTTACATTTTTCACTAACTAAAGATAAATGCCACACTGCAGATTTATTGAGTGGAATGTACTGAGACGAAGCTAATCGCTTACATTTCATATACCTGAAAAGTATTCTAAATGATGTGCAAACGGGAATCAAGATCATCGAAGGAGAGAACACAGATCCTGTCAAATTATTATTCTCGTTGATGAATTTATTTCGATCAGTTTGTAACAGGATATAGATACCGAACTCCGCAACAACTGAAAAAGATTATTTGACCCTTGAAATTGACAACCATCTAAGCCCAGTACCTCATCTGGGATACATGTTTGAGTCTCACGTTGCTAAAGCCAATTTACCATCCCAAACAGTTGCAGCAGTTAGAAAAAGATGTATTGATTTAACCGTGCGTTTGTCAAAAGAAATTCAAAATCGTTTACCCAGTAATTACATGACCTTACAAAAAATGACACAATTATCTGTAGATAACACTTTAAAACAGTTAAAAGATAACTCAATCGCTGAACTCGCTGTGGAATTAGGTTTTGAAGAGGAAAAAATTGAAAACATTTTAAAACAATGGCACAGTATTCATTTTGTGAAATGGGACATCATGACCGCAGATACTGTACAATTTCGGGCTCATGTATTAAAATACAAGGACGCTGCAGGTTCAATACTTACAAAGACAGCAGATTTAGCCATCACAGTCCTGTCGTTGCCACATTCCAATGCAGAAGTGGAACGAATGTTCAGTCAAATGAATATTATAAAGAACAAACTGAGGAACAGACTGGCTTCAACCACATTAAACTCCATACTTCTTATAAGGAATCAGTTAAAGATTTTAAAACAAAATTGCCATAGCTAGTCTTGCCAGATGATGTCCTGACCAAAATCACTAAAACGATTAACAAACCAAGTGCTTCTACAGTGGAACCATCAACTTCTGCTGCTTTAGCGCCATTAGAAGTTGTCGAAGTCGAAAATGACGCAATAGATGACGAAATTTTTGCTTGTTTAAACCTGATTTATTGATTATTATGATTAAATGCATGATTATATAAACTTGCTTTTATTTACACCATATTTTGTTACCATGGAATATTTTGAAATATTTAGCGACTTCTAGCGGATTTTTAAGGCATTTTTTTTCAAAATCTAGGGACTATTGCATCGCGGTCTGGGGACTTTTTTCCTAAGCGGCAACACTGCCTTTCTGTCTTTTTTATAAATTATACATATTTTATAATTACTCTTAAGTTTTATGTTTAGGTTAATTATTGTATATTATTTTCAAATGTTTAATCTACTACCTAATAAAAAACTCCTTCAAGTATGAATTAATTGTCCTTTCAGTACCGCGCCACCACAAAACATCTCAGGAACAGTAGTCATTTTGGACGACGAAGAAGAAGATGATGTCGATATTGTAGTAGAAAAAGCCATCTGCGACGACAAAGCTCCAGACCCGGCGCTCTTCAAAGACCTAATGCCTAAAAAAGACAAAAAAAAATGAAAAACGTCGCGTACAACAGATAAATGCTCGATCAAAATCGAAGACACCAAACAAGAACCCGTAGATAATCTTATACGAGTACCGAAAGAGTCATTGAGCCCAAAAGTTGAAGCCACAGATGAAACTACTCCTACAAACTCTAATAATCAGGATTTGCTCAAAACCGGTTCAGTTGGTAATGAAAACAGTACATCTCAGGTTGATGCGCAGCCCAAGTTGCCCTTGGTCCCTATTTCAAATTCTCCACGAGTGTTGGAAGTGATTAACCTAATTGATAATGATGACGACGAGGAAGAAGATGAAGGTAGCAGTGCCTTGACGCTGGCAACATCGAATATAGAAGATTAAACGGATGAAACAACAGATTTAGAAAGTGCAACACCGAGTAGTAATCTAAATGAAAATGGGAAAAGAAGTTTGGAAGATGATTTAACGATTCCACCGTGTAAGAAGGTAAAACCAGGTGATGATAATATTGATTCATTGTAACTTATCTATACTACTCGTAATATTATAAAGAGGTAACATTTGTTTGTAAGTTTGTATGTAAAACACAAACAAAAATGTGAAGCGATTTCAAAAAATCAGCAAATATGTTTTACTCCAGCTCCCAAAGTGAATAGAGGTACCCAAAAAGCCAAAGGTAAGCTTTGTTTATTTATAACGGAACACACTGCAATTTGTCAAATAGAATCATCATGCCATCTTACAGAATTGTGCAAAGATGTGTTCGCAGATTAAAAATGTGCTGACATAAAAATGCATAGGACAAAGTGCACTCAGATTATCAACCAAGTACTAGCACCACATTTTAGAGAAAACCTTGTCAAAGATATTGGCAACCAAAAATATAGCCTTATTTTTGATGAATCTACAGACGTTAGTGTGACCAAATTCATGGGCGTAATCGTGAGATATTTCAGTGTGACACAAAATTCTGTTGTATCTGCTTTTCTGTCGCTGGAGCCTGTAGAGCGAGCTGATGCTAACGGTCTTGTCTCATCATTAGTAAATTGTGTACAATCACATAATATACCGCTCCAAAATTTGGTTGGGATTGGGACTGATAACGCTGCAGTAATGACAGGGTGTCACAACAGCGTATACGAAATACTCAAAAGGCAATACAATCTACCCAATTTAATCCTAATAAGATGCATCTGTCATTCACTACAATTAGCCGTCAGTCACGCGTCTCAGCACTCTATTCCACAACATATTGAATTTATGATAAGAGAAACCTATAAGTGGTTTTCAACCTCATCAAAGCGCCAGCATGAGTACAAGGAGCCATACAGCCTAATTAACTGCGGCGACGAACCTCTTAAAATTCTCAAAGTTTGTGACACCCGCTGGCTGTCTATAGAACCAACTGTTGTCAGAATTTTGAAACAGTGGGAAGAGTTTAAGTTACATTTTTCACTAACTAAAGATAAATGCCACACTGCAGATTTATTGAGTGGAATGTACTGAGACGAAGCTAATCGCTTACATTTCATATACCTGAAAAGTATTCTAAATGATGTGCAAACGGGAATCAAGATCATCGAAGGAGAGAACACAGATCCTGTCAAATTATTATTCTCGTTGATGAATTTATTTCGATCAGTTTGTAACAGGATATAGATACCGAACTCCGCAACAACTGAAAAAGATTATTTGACCCTTGAAATTGACAACCATCTAAGCCCAGTACCTCATCTGGGATACATGTTTGAGTCTCACGTTGCTAAAGCCAATTTACCATCCCAAACAGTTGCAGCAGTTAGAAAAAGATGTATTGATTTAACCGTGCGTTTGTCAAAAGAAATTCAAAATCGTTTACCCAGTAATTACATGACCTTACAAAAAATGACACAATTATCTGTAGATAACACTTTAAAACAGTTAAAAGATAACTCAATCGCTGAACTCGCTGTGGAATTAGGTTTTGAAGAGGAAAAAATTGAAAACATTTTAAAACAATGGCACAGTATTCATTTTGTGAAATGGGACATCATGACCGCAGATACTGTACAATTTCGGGCTCATGTATTAAAATACAAGGACGCTGCAGGTTCAATACTTACAAAGACAGCAGATTTAGCCATCACAGTCCTGTCGTTGCCACATTCCAATGCAGAAGTGGAACGAATGTTCAGTCAAATGAATATTATAAAGAACAAACTGAGGAACAGACTGGCTTCAACCACATTAAACTCCATACTTCTTATAAGGAATCAGTTAAAGATTTTAAAACAAAATTGCCATAGCTAGTCTTGCCAGATGATGTCCTGACCAAAATCACTAAAACGATTAACAAACCAAGTGCTTCTACAGTGGAACCATCAACTTCTGCTGCTTTAGCGCCATTAGAAGTTGTCGAAGTCGAAAATGACGCAATAGATGACGAAATTTTTGCTTGTTTAAACCTAATTTATTGATTATTATGATTAAATGCATGATTATATAAACTTGCTTTTATTTACACCATATTTTGTTACCATGGAATATTTTGAAATATTTAGCGACTTCTAGCGGATTTTTAAGGCATTTTTTTTCAAAATCTAGGGACTATTGCATCGCAGTCTGGGGACTTTTTTCCTAAGCGGCAACACTGCCTTTCTGTCTTTTTTATAAATTATACATATTTTATAATTACTCTTAAGTTTTATGTTTAGGTTAATTATTGTATATTATTTTCAAATGTTTAATCTACTACCTAATAAAAAACTCCTTCAAGTATGAATTAATTGGGTGATCCAATTCATAAAATGACTAAGTCCATTTTTAACGCTTTTGAGTTAGCAACACTGGCTTGTTAAGTTTTTCATTCCCTTTCGAATGGTCTATTCAAGGTTCTTGGGAAATATCTCTAAGTGCCATTTCCAAAACTATAAAAAAACAAAAAAGGCGGATCTTCCATTCATTAAATCCCTATGTCCAAGAAATCACTAAGTCGTAAGTTTTTTTTGGAAGAAATCGCTAAGTCCATTTAATATTTGTTTAAGTCCTAAGGCAATCCACGTCATTACGTCAAATTATATGACAGAATTTTTTCTTATCGGTTTTTATAACTAGATTTACTGACTAGATGTATTATCAAAAGGGTAATTTGGCTAAGACAGTTAGATACCGATTGCGAAATTGTTTTTTTTATTAGGTTTATTATATTATTACAGAATAATGCAACAAAGGGGTCTCTTTGTCTCTGGGAAAAGTACCACCAGAGATATTGGGGATTATTCTGCTTCATCTGAGGACGAATGGACACCCAAAAGAACTCGTGCTTTCAAAAATATCGTACCCGCTTTGAATAACGAACAGCCAATAAATTCTCTACAACTACCCTCATTTTCTGGCATTACACCAAAGCGCATGAAGCAGAATGTATATATATATATATATAGTCCTCTTCACCCAGACTATTTGTGTTTGAAGCGGAATCAGACAGATAATGGCTATAGTATTGGCGATTATTCTGATTCATCTGTGGACAAACGAACACCAGATGATTTAAAACGAAAATCGTCCATTACTTTTTTGGCTGATGTACACCTACCCACTTAAAGCTACCTACAATCTTAAAGTTTCTTCTACCATGCGTACTCGTAGTGCATGAGACAAATAAAATTAAATCTTTTCAAATGACAATCAACAGTAAATTTTACGATATCTACATATTGCAAGATGTAAAGCGGTTGCTAGAAACTGTTCCTGAATCGGAAAGGTATTTTTATGAGGATTTATTTAATGGATTTCAGGACCCCATAACTGCAGAATTCGATTCTGAAGAAGTGGAATGATAAGCTGATTTTGTATAAATGTTGTTCTGGATACTGCAATAATATATCTAAGTCCTCCATTTATCACTCTAATATGCCTAAGTCCAGGGATTAGAAATAAGTCCAATTTTTTTGTTATTTTATTAAGAGACTCCAGTTACGTATATCATTTTGATTATTTCATTAAATAAAACTACTTAGTTTGCGCTATAATATGTATTTAAATTGTTTTTTTTAACCAACGCATGTTATTTCAGCTGACATTTATAACATAAAATTATAAATATCTCAAATGTCACTTTTAGGACTTAGTCATTTCTTGAAAAACATCTCAGGAACAGTAGTCATTTTGGACGACGAAGAAGAAGATGATGTCGATATTGTAGTAGAAAAAGCCATCTGCGACGACAAAGCTCCAGACCCGGCGCTCTTCAAAGACCTAATGCCTAAAAAAGACAAAAAAAAATGAAAAACGTCGCGTACAACAGATAAATGCTCGATCAAAATCGAAGACACCAAACAAGAACCCATAGATAATCTTATACGAGTACCGAAAGAGTCATTGAGCCCAAAAGTTGAAGCCACAGATGAAACTACTCCTACAAACTCTAATAATCAGGATTTGCTCAAAACCGGTTCAGTTGGTAATGAAAACAGTACATCTCAGGTTGATGCGCAGCCCAAGTTGCCCTTGGTCCCTATTTCAAATTCTCCACGAGTGTTGGAAGTGATTAACCTAATTGATAATGATGACGACGAGGAAGAAGATGAAGGTAGCAGTGCCTTGACGCTGGCAACATCGAATATAGAAGATTAAACGGATGAAACAACAGATTTAGAAAGTGCAACACCGAGTAGTAATCTAAATGAAAATGGGAAAAGAAGTTTGGAAGATGATTTAACGATTCCACCGTGTAAGAAGGTAAAACCAGGTGATGATAATATTGATTCATTGTAACTTATCTATACTACTCGTAATATTATAAAGAGGTAACATTTGTTTGTAAGTTTGTATGTAGGGGGTAATCTCCGGAAGTAATGAACCGATTTTGAAAATTGTTTTACAAATTGGAAGCTACGTTATCACTGAAAGCTATAGGCTATATTTTATTATCAAAAAATTAGGGATCCGTAAGAAAAATCACGCGAACGAAGTCGCGGGAAGAGTGCTAGTATATTATAAACTACTTTTTCAAACACTATGCTACTCGTGAAGATTTTACAAATGTTTCCTGATGTTTTACAATTCACGCACGTATTAAAGGGTGCAAAACACAAGTTACCCGATGATGACAATATCTGTCACAGTATCTATCGTTACGACCATCATCGATTAACCTATACGATGGTTGTCTTTGATCATTCAACATTATGCAAATAGCAAAACAATACAGCATACTAGTAGAGGAGACTAATCTATCCACTCATGCTTTTAAGAGACCGAAGAGTTATATGTATCACAAATTTGGTGAAACTATGGAGAAATTGGACGTGTACGCTTCCACATATGATGCGTTTTACAACAATATACGTAAACCTAACCGTACCTGTCGGTGAATGGTTCGATGAAAAACTGAACGCAAAAGATTGTTGTGTTTTTCATATTTATGGAGTCCGTAAAAGTAGCAATGTCAATGATGCGAGATTACTTTTATATTCAAGTACTATCGGTCTAGTACAAATTCGATAAATTACAAAATTTTTGAGTAAAATCTAATCTATACTAATATTATAAAGCTGAAGAGTTTGTTTGGTAATGGACTTGACTTTAACAAGGCTGTTAAACTCAAAAAGACATAAGCATAATTTCGCTCCGACCACTACACACATTCTAAATAATTAAACATATAACTCATATTCATTTATTTGCATACCATAACGTGTATAAATTAAGTTACACAAGACTTAAAGCTAAAGTACGAGTAAATGAATTTATAAGCCTTCCCTAAAAAGGTCAAATATCACGTTGATAATTCGACATTGTTGATGAACTTTAGACATTGAGAAATGTCGAGGGAGAGAAACCTACGCAAATGTTTTGAAACAGTATTATATAGCGTTCTTTCCAAGATATTCTTGCGAAAAACGGAAAATTTCGACCGCCCACCGAGGGATGACGTACGGTAAAAGTAATTATTCATTTGTTGTTGTTGGGCAATTAAATATTTTATAAAGGGAAAAAATTCAAAAGGTCACACCATGAGTCGCGTTGTGTTGTTAACAAGTAAAAAAATTTGGCAATTAAATACCTATTTCACAAGAAGGAAAAATTACTAAGGTCTTACGGGCTGGTAACCCTGTACGAAGCAACATCTCTCCTGCACAATTAATTGATGAATAATATTTAAGGCCCGAGATAAATATACCAAGTTACATGTAGGATACGAATGTTGAAGCATGAACGCAGTTATTATTGTTAAAATGGAACGCATCGGATGAAAGAAAGGGAAGTGTGTGTGCAAGAGAGAAAGAGGAGTTATGGCGACAGAACGACACGACGGACGACGGATGTGAGATATTATAAATTAATTGAAAATAAAATAGTTGTTCAGAAACCGTTAGTTTATTTTGCCATCCAATCCCACATACATAAAAATAATTATTGTGAGAATATCTATCAGTGACAGTGTTATTCAAGTTATAGATGTGCAAACTACGACGATAACAGTGCATACATACAAGACGGTGTAAACAAAGTGATTAAGCTTCGGAAATAAATATTCGGAGGACAATACATCTCATAGCCTGTTGACGCGCACACACGCCCCGACCACGCATGAGCGGGACGCGGGGGAAGAGGGATAGCTGAGGCCGGCCGGCGCTATGGCCGCGCGCCACGTGGCTGTCTCACCCCGCGCGCCCCTCTGCGCGCACGTTGGCCGGCGCCGTCCCGCGCCGCCTCCCGCCGCGCACCAGTACGATCGCAGCAGCCAGGTCGTGCGGGTGTCGACGAGCGTCGCGGTCCAATTCGTATTCAGTCTTTTGTTTTTCTTTACATTAAATAAAAGAATTTTATTCAAGTAACAGAATATAAGTTTATTTAATTTCACATATACCCTACTAGCCTCTACAGTCGACACAGGACGAGATCACAGCCCCAACATAGCCATTAAAAAGGTTGGTTATTAACAATATTGTACATTTATTCGAAATTTAAGGCATAATACCAATTATTCGGCCACATAAATAACAATACCATCAAGAAAAAGCTGTTGTTAATTCAAAACCAGATATGTTTTCAATGTAAACAAAGATCGCATGGCTTAATAACCAATCACAGGCCAACCCGTAACATTGACAGGACAATCTTCGTTCAGAAATTAGTAAACCAGGTTTAGATACTTGCAATAATTTAAGTCTGCGTTCCATTAAACGCAAATATTAATTTGAGAAAATTATAACAACAAAAATGGAAGAAAGTAACAATATCACCTATCGTAAAATACACAAAACAAGTTCATTAATTGACATTAGTGCCATTCAGGACAATTCGGACTTATTCGATACGACTATGATGAGTCTGCCGAACACTTCATTAAATAATAGTCAAACGCTACTAGAATTGAATGTTAAAGTTAAGCAATTGACCGACGACTTATTAGTAGCTCACCAGGAGATTGAAAACCTGAACATTAAAAACTTTCGCTTAAAATCGGATCTACAAAAATATTTAAAAGTCATAGAAACCTATAAGAGCATTACTACAGACAAAAATGTCACACCTAGATCTGGGCAAAAACGGAAACAAAACCAAAGGACTCCAATAACCCCAGACTCAAGAAGCAAACAAGCCTCACCATCTTCATCTCCATTTACAAAAACTAGTACTATTAAGATAAATGCACAACAATCACCGAAATTGACTGTTACGCCTCAAACTAAACCAAAGCAGCAAATTACAAAAAAAAAAACACAGAAACCAGAATTTTTAATAGAACAAAAAGAGGACAAACAGAAGCAAGAAACACTAAAAAAACAGAATATAACAAACTTATCACGGATGCTAAACTTATTTCAAACTCATTTAACAATTATTTTATCGATAAAATTCAACCAATCCTTAATTCGGGAGACAATGTCACGAAATATATTAAAAATAGAAAGGATTCCATGTTCATGGTTGGAGCCATGAACATGGAATCCTTTCTGGATAGCCTGCCTCTTGATATATTTACGATCACGTTAGCGCTTAAAAATACAAATAGTGTGGGTTACGACGGTATCAGCACAAAAATTCTCAAAACCGTAGCTGGTGAAGTATGCCAACCCTTAAATCATATTATAAATTTGTGTATAGGCGAAGGTATTTTTCCAGAAGCTCTAAAAAGTCAGTGATACAGCCATTATTTAAAAAAGGGGATAAAACAAATATGAGTAATTATAGGCCTATCGCATTAATTCCTATTTTTGCTAAAATATTTGAGAGCGTAATTTATAAGTGTTTATACACATTTTTCGAAAGTAACAATATATTAACTTCTAGTCAATATGGCTTTAGAAAGAATAAATCAGTAAATTTGGCGATTTATAACTTTTTAAATAAAATAATGACCAGCCTGGACAAGGGACTCCCTGCTGTAGCACTATACTATGGATATGTCAAAGGCTTTTGACCGTGTAGACCACAACATCCTCCTGAACAAAATGTACGCATATGGTGTGAGAGGAAATATTTATGATCTAATAAAATCATACCTTTCTAACAGAAAACAGTTTACAGAATTAAAAAGGCTAAATCCAATAACAAAAACAGAAGAAGTTTATTGTTCCAAAACTTGTTGACTTGTTAAGTATGGTGTCCCCCAGGGGAATATAGTTGGCCCATTGTTTTTTCTTATTTATATAAATGACATGCCTTCTGTTACAAAACATGACATTACTCTTTTCGCGGATAACAGCACCATTTTATTTACCAATAACAATTTCAATAATCTAGAAACTGACATAAAACTTTGCAAACTATTATGAACTGGACAAATAAAAATCATCTTGTGATAAATTTTGACAAAACTACAATAATGAGTTTCAAAATAAGGACTACCCGCACCGCTGCCTTGAGAATACAGTACTTAGACAATGACATCGATAAAACTGAAGGAACAAAATTTCTAGGGTTACACATTGATAGCAAAATAAATTGGAAATCGCATATAGACCATTTATGCAAAACATTAAGCCAATTCTCTTATGCACTTTATACGACTGAAAAAAGTTGTAAATACTTCAGCACTGTTAACTGCATATCATGGTTACGTTAGCTCTACCCTCAGATACGGAGTCATATTTTGGGGAAATAGTACTGACAAGGAACGTACATTTAAGGCACAAAAGCGCTATATTAGGGCAATGTTCAATTTACACCAAACTGAATCCTGTAAACCATATTTCAAAAACCAGAAAATACTGACATTGCCTTGTCTGTATATATTCGAATGCGCAATATTTGTAAAAAATAATATTAATTTATTTGAATATCGCTCACGAGTACGTCATCAGGATAAACTATGCACAATCGCTAGTAGAACACATTTCCTTCATGAAAGTATATTTTGCATGGCTCCGTGTATATTTAACCAGATCCCATGTTCTATTAGGGCTATCTCAGAATTAGCGATTTTTAAAAAAACTCTTCACGAAATGTTGGTGGAAAAATGCTATTACTCAGTGAAAGATTTCATAGCTGACAAATCACTTTTAAAAAAATAGCCACGGTTGCGTTCAGTGTTGCATGCATACTTCTCTATGTTTTGATTTTGTTTTAAAATATTTTATTTTTCAAAATGTAATGCATGTTAATGATTTTAATTTAATTTAATTTGACATTTCTTGACATTTCAATATTACTGATTTTCAAAATGTAATGCATTTTAATGATTTTAATTTAATTTAATTTGACATTTCTTTATTAACTAAACTGACAATTTATGTAATGAATATAAAATATTATCTTAAAATTTTACTTTTGTTCAGTTAACACTATTGTATGCCTATAAGGCGGGACATAGCCGAACTTCATTGTATTAAAGATCTGTATTTTTTTACTGTACCTGTGATCCACAATAAATAATAATTTGATTTGATTTGAAGAGGTGCATCAGAGCCATGTTTAGTTTAAAAACCACGGACAGTTGTAGACCCTATTTCAAACAACATAAAATATTGACATTACCATCTCTTTACATCTTAGAGACTGTTGTATTTATTAGAAACAATCCAGAGTTATTTCCCCTCATGTCAGATCAATTTCCAAGAAAACGCCGTGATCAAAGTTAGATCTGCCTTCATGCAAGTCGGACAGCATTTATGCGCAGGAGTGTTCTTTGCATGGCTCCAACTATTTATAATAAATTACCTAAAAGTTGGAGGGAGCTTACTAACATGGAATTGAAGTCGAAACTAAAACTATTTTTGACGACCAAAGCTTATTATAGCATTAATAAATTTATGGCAGAGTCAATTTGCAGCAAGTTAAAATTTGGTTATAATGTATTTGATATCTTATTTTATTGACATAATGTTATTGTAATTTTGACAATTTATTGTAAAGTTTGACATTGTTGTAGTATTCTTATTTTATTGCTATTTTTTAATTTTTTTATTGTTAATTTGACATTTTTTATTTTTTTTTATTATTGTTATTATTTTTTAATTTGATTTTTTATGAGTCCGTGTAACCTGTTCTGAATTATTTTAATTACTGAAAATGGATATACTTAGTATTAGTGTAATAAAGGCAACATAATATATTTAATTTTGCACGTCGCGTTGGTAGCAAACATGTTGAACTTAATTTATAATAATTTCTTGCATGCATAAGATCACCGTTCTGTATGTATACACATGTTTGAGCAAATAAATATACTTACTTACTTACCATGAGTCACGTTATTTTTTTGTTAATCAAATTATTTATTTCAATCAAAGCATTTTAAAAGCATTGTGTTTGTCATTTACATGAAAACTAATAATTAATTGAATCTAGATAGGAAGCCCGTTCCAAAGACTGGATAGAAAACGAAATACTTACTCTTTCAATAAAAATGTTTTACAATATTTTGTATAGAAGGTTAAAATGATATCAAAATTGTTGACCGACATTACTATCATGTGTAAAACGCAGAACAGCAATATCAACTATGCATACTATCATTATAAATGTAAATAAAAATGAATCCCTATTTCCCTTGATCACGACATCACGCGTTAAAAGCTGGACCAATTTCACTAATTCTTTTTTTGTCGTGTTTGTTATTGTAAGGAGAATATTCTTATGAAAGAAAAGTAAAAAAAAAAGAAAAAATAATATGGCGGTACGAAGTTCGCTGGGTCAGCTAGTAAAAAATATTTACCGAGAATAGAAAATAGGCATATTATTGGCCTCCTTTGTCTAGGCGAAAGTGCCACCGCTTAGCGTGGGTCCCGGATTTGACCACCAGATAACGCAGTGTTGATTGGGAACAGTCGCGGGAAATCGCTGGATGCGGGCAGCGCGAGGCCAGTCATTGCGGCAGTGGCAGCACGAACAAAACAAAACATTCAAACCATTTAGTCTCTATATTTGCCATCGACACGCTAAGAAGATTTTTTTTTTTTATCTTGCTCATTATATAATTTCGATAATCAACTACTACATATCGCTACGGCAAAACACAAATAAATAAAGAAACATACAGAAACCATATTTGCTTGTGCAACAGAAAAGTTTTGAATAAGAACGGAAATAAAAAAGAATTAGCTAGCAGATATTTAAATGCTGCCATGTAAAATGCTGGTATTCAGCTGCATCCGGTTAGACTGGAAGCCGGCCCCAACATAGTTGGGATAAGGCTAGGCAGATGATGAGCTTGCAGATAATATACAATTATATTATAGATATTGCAGGTACACATTTCTCGCAAATTATTTTTTTTTCAACCATCGTTTGGTTGATAAATATGAGCATAAAATTTTATAAATAATATACAATAGAAATAAAAAAAAGGTTTACATTGTATATATAAATAAATAAATATTAAATTACAAAATACAATTGATATTTAACTAAATGAGATTGTATACTCTGATGCCAGTGAAGTACATATTTACAAATAAGATATTAAATAATTGATGGCGTAGTTGTGAAATAGGTACCAAAGTTAACTATATTCAGTACTACTAGCGCCATCTATTGACGGAACTATGTAAAGTTCTTATGTTTAAAACAAACGCTAGCCTGTTGAAAGCAATACTGGGGTTTTATTGATAGTGCCTAATACACGGAAACAACGAACATAGGACGCAGACAGGTTGGTTCGTTTTGACGAAATTAACACCAGTTCCGCCAAAACGAACCAACCCACATCAAAATGAGTACGATCAATAGGCTTGCCCCCATTACATAGGACTTGAAAGCTTGAAACATACCTGGCGAAATGTCGGTGTACTAATGGGTACATCTCTGCCTAACCCATCGGGGCGTGATGTTATGTTATGTATCCGAAGTTATTGTAATGATTTTCGATATTTATCATTAATACATTTTTAATCTATTCCAAGCACAAGTCTGGTATTTGGTGGACATTCAAGTAATGATAATATGTCACACAGTTGACATATTAAGTTTAACATTATTAATCTATGAGACATTATGTGTTGCCTTGTTTTAACAGAACTAAGGTCAACTAAGAAGGTTTTAAGACCAAACGAAAACCATTGACAATAGTTAGAAGTACCACAAGATATCGCTACGGCGAAACAGAAACCATACAACAAAACAAACCGACCCACATCAAAATGGGTACCATTTTTCGTTATTTATTAATACGTTTACATTATTTATATTTGACTGTCACACCGTTGACATAAAGAATTAGTTTGAAATTATTAAATGTTCTTTCTTCTTTTGACAGAACTAAGGACAACTAAGAAGGTATTACGACCAAACAAACACCAGTAACTTCAGTTAGAAGTGCTACAAGACAACAACGAAAACCAATCACAACATAATAACTTCAAGTAAATGAAAATTTCAATCCCAAAGATCAAAGAATTTGAATTAATCCAATGATATTTAGCTACACGCTTAATAGGAATTGCTAATAGGATGAATAAGTTACAACACCTTCATCCAGTCCAGAAAACTCAAAAATAGTAACTGCTACATTTTTTCAACTTTTTTTTAGATATTTCTATTCTCTTTTGCATGAATACGCCAGCCTCAAGGGAAAAGTCATACCAGAATAGTTTGCGCAGTGTCAACCTATTAGCAACTAATCACATTATAAATACATGCACCTATGCAGAACAACCAGTGTAATCCCTCTATATCAGTAGTTCTCAAAGTATGGGTCGCGAGCGAATATTTAGTGGATCCTGTTAAATATGATGACAGATCGATTAACCAAAACACCCTTTACATTTTGCACTAGCACGCAATAGCACTCTTTTATTTAAATATTACATTTTGGATCAGGACTGAATGTTTTATTTTTCTTGTTTGTACAGTCTTTTAATCATATAATTATGTTCTTTTTTTTCCTTCATGAAATCCAAGAGGTGAATCCCGAATTTGGAACTCTTTGTTAGGTGGTTTGCAGTCTGATCAACTTATGGGGCCACTGCTCTATATCATATTTCCACCTCAGAAAATACCGAAGGATCCCACATGATAAATTCTTATATCAAACGCACAACAAGCTATAATAAAAAATATAGGAACTTCTGTGGCAACGGAGGCAGCAAGATTTTGACACGCAACTTTTTTGCAGAATATTGCACTAGCCATTCAGAGTAAATACAGAATATAAACAAAACTTAGCAATTGGCTTCATAAATCAGGCAAGTCCCATCATGGGTAGGTAATAGTCCTGTCTTACGCAGTAAATACTGCTTAAGCCCCTTACACATGTGATGTATATGGTCATGGCACGGCAACCATGCTGTATAAAGTAGTAATGTATGAGCTACAATGAGAGCTTCTACATGGCACGGCGACCGTGTCGTGATCACGTGTCGCCTAGCTCACATGTTTCTAATTTACACAGTACAGCCACAATGCCATAACCGTATGCATGTGAAAAGGGGCTTAGACTAATGTTTCTAATGTTAACGCATAGCAATGTTGGGCATAGTAGTGGCCAAACAACTGTCTTTAGAAACTCACAAAATAGGACTTTTATTCTTGTGGTAACATTGTTTTTTTATAATACATAATTGCTTTCAGTTAAAAAAATAATAGAGATAACCCTAATAATTTTATATAAATATTATAAATAATTAAAACAACAACAAAAAAATATTTTTTTCATAATAATTACTTGTTAACTCCTGCTTCACTCAGACGCAAAAATTATGAACCCACTCAAAATAATTAGGCAAATCGGTCCAGACGTTTTCTTATTTTGCGCTCAGCATAACCTAGTATTTTTAGTAAGCTTGTATATTTCTTCTTCATGTTTGTTTTAAGATTGATCATACAATATAACTATTATACCTAGTTGTAAAAAACGTACAGAAAATAAATATTTCATATTAACAAATAAGGAAAATGATTAAAGCGCTCTTCCTTTCTCCTACATATTAAAAATTTTGCTGCGACTGTAATTGTTTCAATAACACCTAAATGTTTCTCAATAAAAATTGCACTTAAGATCGCTAGATAACCAGTCTTTTATTGGTGGTTTAGATGGTTGTATTTCAATCACACACAACATTGACATGACACAAACTCTAATTATTAACCAACCATCTACTCACCCCTAGCTTGTATTATAATTTAAAATGCTGTGTAATGTGTAATAGCTCTTTCAGCATAGACCTAGGTGACACAGTAAAATAAAACTATTTCTTTTATGTGGTTCATTGGCTGAAAAAATACTCCACAAATACCTTAGCCATTGTTGTTAACTAATAGTTATTATAATATAAGTTTTTATAATCTACATGACAGTACCTTGCCAATTCATTTATAATAATAATTTGTGTGTAAGAAAAAAATAGTTTTCAATAAAATAAATGCTATTAAGACATAATTTTAATACTAGAAACAAAGCCAAAATAGCTCAACCATGTTTTAGATTTCTAAAGTTCCTATACATCCATCTTTTATAGGGTACTGTGTTAAATGTTACAACAAAATACCATGTGTTAATTAGCACTATGTGAATTAAATTTGTTTGTACAAGCATAATAATTAATTAGAGGAATATTTTAAGATAAGAGTGCTTAAAAACACACTAGTCCTAATCTATAAGACAATTTAGAGTCTTGACAAAAGAAACTGATACAAATTTATAATTTATTTAAAAAATCTTTTGGGTAATAATGGTTCACACACTGATTCATTGCTTTTTAAAAGGCTGGGAGTGATCATTCCCATATTCTTAATATAGGAGAGCACCAGTAGTGAGAAAAGCAGTAATTTTTAATACTTTGTACATATTCTAATAGTGTTTTTTATAAAAGGTACATAATACTGTAAGTAATTGATTTATTTTGAATAGAGTCAGCATAGGAGTTTCCTGCCCATTTTTCACCATACAACACTACCATTGGAAGAGACAGATGTCTCTTGCAATGGTAGTGTTCAACATCATTTTAAAGAAAAAGGAATTGAATCTAGATAGATTTAATTCCTTTTAATCTAGATAGATTCAATTCCTTTTTCTTTAAAATGATGTTCAAAATCCCTCTTAATGGCCTAATAAAATAAATAATTTGACTTTATCTATTGTTATATTTGTAGTGGTTTTTATCAGGTCCGACATTTTGACATTTACATACTTACCTAATTATTTAAATAATGTATCTATTGTAAATATTGTAAGACTTTTTTTTAAGAGTGAGTATTTTTTTCCGTTAATTATTGCCTTTTGAAAGGGGCAATTAGATCTTTGTTATTCCTGTAGATTATGATGTTTAAAAAATGCTTTTTAATAATTGAATTAAATCATTTAATTTTGATTTTTTTGCTGTCTTAACGGTGTCCATAATGCCTTGGTTAAAAGTCTTTTGTGTAATCTTTATAAACATTATGAGATGCATATAAATTAATATGATTATTACTCTAACCCTTTAGTCTGTTGGGGTTCGAGACACCGGTGTATCTTTTATTTACGATACAATGGTCAAAGATTTTATCGGTTTATTATTTATATTCATTATCAACGGCGGTTTTATAATTTTGAGACATTTTTGAAACGATGACCTACAAATAAATGTCGTCCGTCGTCATAACGGAATTTATGGAAAGAGAGATATTAAAAAATAATTTAAAATCTTACCCTTGCTGCGATTGTCTCGATTCCATCTTTCTTCGTCGGACATTTTCAAAACGTAGGTCCACGATCAAATTATAAAATGAGAAATAATTTAAAATAGTCTTAATCACATTCACTGGTATCAGTTTGTTAACCAAAAGTTAATCTCACTGAAAACACGAAAAAGCAGCCCAAAATTCTGTTCACAGAGTAGGTACTTTTTTATATTCTGTTCATAAAGCATTCGTCCATTGACTTATAATATTCCCTCTATTATTACTATAGGTACTCTATGCTTTTAAGGGAAGCGATGACTGCGGGGACTGCGGAGACTACGGTGCGGCCTGGTCTTCGTTCACCTTAATCATATAATGATTATTTTCTCAAACATAGGGAGGCATAACCAAAATTTTATTCGAAATATTGAAAAATCTATATTTTTATTCGAATGTTCGCAAAGTGGCAACAATATAGTATAATAATGTACTCTGTGGTGTCAACTGTGGCAAGTATTTTAGAGTTGCCAGATCTTAGGACCAAAAAATAGGAACAAAATGACTAGTTGCGGGAATTTTGAAGTTTATTTTTATAAAAATAAATATAATAATGGCAAAATGTTTGTTGTATTGTTTTAAATGTTTTTGAAAACATTTTAAAGTACAAAATGGCATGAAAGTAAGAAAAAATATTATAGAACGGGTATTATTATTAGATTTCGATTCATGAATACCACTAATCTGCTGTAGGTCATGTAGGTGAAACTAAGACACACGAGACAGAACGACAGTCCAACAGTATCCTCAAATCTTTAAAAAACAGGTAAAAATCTGAGCCACGAAGGCAATGATTTCGATATGTCAATCTGTGATGTCAATGCACGACGGCCTTAATAGACAAGAACAATTATGTAGTATTGGCATTGTTTTTTACGCTTTGCGTGAGGTAAATAATTGTCATTTACCTGAGTAACTTATTAAAACAGTAGTTGTCGCTATTCCAAAGAACGAAACTGAAGATATTTCGGGCATAGCAAACTATAAGCCTACGTTAAATAAGAGCACATTTTTAACAATTTATGGTACAACTAGCGACATCTTCCGATATACACAATAAAAATGCAAAATTTTAAACGTGAGAAAGTGACTTGGTCAAAAGGGACGTAATCCCAACAACAATGAAATATATTTAATAAGAAAGTTAATAATTAATACTCTATTTTATATTTTGGCAACGAGAGTCAAAGACGCAGGAGAACAGAATTAAGCAGTTACTAGCATACTCAAGCTGGGAGAGGCCAGCGTCTTTAATCCTGTTTAAAAGACGGTCGGCATTCTAATCTCAGAGTGTCTGTTAAAAATATCTACAATCTAACTATAACTAAAGATTTGACAAGTTATTAATATTTATTGTGGCTGACATGACTATAGTTTTAAAATGCGGAATTTGTCTTCTGCTATCGCTTTATAATTGTAGTTAGGTTCTATAAACCCACATCTGAATGTTTATATTGGAATGTTCATTGCGTCGCGATAATATTGATGATTTTAATATTTTTTTAATATTTCAGATAAGCGATTAATTTTATACACCTTTTGTCCTTCAGAATCCTAACCGCGCCATCTATATTGAAGATGAATTACATAAAGAAGTTATCTAGACTTGGAATACATTACAACAAATGTTTCTGATGAATAACGCCTAAGGTTCTTTTTAACCTTTTTAAATTTTGGCAACATATAACGCAAAAATAAAAAAAAAATAGAAATTCGAGTACATTTTTGAACACTTTGGGCCACAACTAGCGACATCTCACGATTAAAATTAAATAATATGAATGCAAAATAGAGGTGTGGTACATTTTGAACAGTTTATGCTACAACTAGCGACCTCTTCCCATTCACAATGAATATGCAAAATTACAATTATTAATTTCGAGATAGAATGTTTTATATTTATTTAATTCTTTACCGGTTAAAATCGATGTAGCTTTGGAATCTATTTGGAGACAGAGATATACACACAGAGATATATTTTTACTCTATGTCAACGCGCACAGCACTCAACGACAACGTGGATGACAGGATACTGCTAACTCTATGACTTTGATGCTCTGTGACCATTCTGTAACTGTCTCCGTCAGTCTGGCTGGCTGTCCTTCCGTCAGTTTAGCACAGTGCTTCGTTCAATGACGTTACGGTTGCTGACATATTATTATTTTGTAATTTAAGCTAAAATAAACGTCCATTAATAAAAGTGAGGAAATGGAGCGTTTGCGAGTGGGTGTGAACTTTAAATATGTAACCAGTGTTTTCCTTTTGGTGTTTGCTGTCGGCCAATCTTCAGAAGGTATGTCGCAACTTTCCTGCCCACGTAATAAAAACAATGCATCGTTTTATTTAAGTTGGACCCTTTGAATGCAATTCCATCTAAAACTTTTACACACGTACTTGTCTTATAATATGACGTGTTATAATATGAGGTATCTGTCTGTCGCACAGATTGTTTCTCGAAACTTTTAGTTGGCGGAAAATAGTTTGTAGGTCACGATTTATTTGTTTCATCTCAAGCTAAGGAAGAAGCGAAGGAAACCTTGAAAGTCTTAAGTCTGTTTTTTTTTTCATTAGCAAGTTTCAATAGGCACGTCACCCGTCGTGATTAAATTATTCTAGCTTAATTTATTAAAACGACTTGTTGCTTTAGATAGCGTGTCTTAAATAGAGCTAATGTTGTGCACTTATGGGACCTCCTTGCATTTAAGTTGATGTCATTCATCTGTTCACCAGGTCTAGTTGCACTCGGATTTCACATGAGATTGCTTTTTTTGGAACATTCATTTTATGTCTCATTAACGATTTTACACATTAACTGTGTCTATAATGTCATCTTTTTTTTAATTTCTATTACTTTCGTTTTTAAGGTGACACAAAAATGACCACTTAAAAGAAATTTCCAGAAATGATTCTTTAGTGGTATTTTTATTTTGATAACCACAGCAAGTTTAGTTGGCATCTGCCAATCATGTAATTGAATGTATTTTGGTGTGCTAAAGGCACCTATTATTCATTGGCTAACATTTCCTGGATGCAACAATCAGATCGACCAACACTTTAGGTTTTGTAGAATGGCTGTTCATTACTCTCTATTAATGTTTGTTGTTAGCTCTAATCTAAAAGGAATATTGTAGCAATAATATAATTATTATGTTAAATTAACTGACTAGAAACACATTACCATTAGCATCAACACAATACACGAAACACAACATCAACATGAAAAGCATACCTATAATACACCATTCAATAATATTCTTTAGATTTTTTTATAATATCAGATATTATGACAAGTAACTTTAACATTTGTTGAATGTAAAACATTGTCATAGTCATGACATGTGTAGGGGGCCTACCATCAACACTTAGAACAGTTTTATTTTTTGTGTACTATGTTGTATGCTTGCAGGGGTGGGTCTGTGGATGGGTGGCCATCTTTACATACCGAAACTCCTCCTTAACTTGGAAAGCATGTTAATCTGTTGATCCCAGCTGTCATCAAGAAACTTTGACAGTCATTATGGGTCGTCAGAAACCCGAAAGCCTTAACAACCAGTTTAACCAAGGGGTATTACCCAGTTACTGGGTTATGGAGGTTAGATAGGCAGTCGCACCATGTAAAATACTGGTATTCAGCTGCATCCTGACCTCAACATAGTTCTTCTTCTCATGTCGATTGACTCAAACATAGTTGGGTCAAACGGTTAAACATAATTGTAAAATAGTTTTTAGGCCTAACTATCTGTAGAGTTGGATGATAGAATGGACACTGTTGGATACTTATATATACAGACACTACTTAGGGAGATCCATAAAATGACTTTTGGAGTGTGACAAACCCCTCATGTAAGGATAGCCTTACCAATATTAAATAGTTCTATATAAAATAAATAGGTATAGTTTATTTTCTGATTCATATGCACTTATTTCATGTATTTTCCTCTTAATACAATTATTTATGTATATGTTACCGGCAATCTGTATAATTCAGGTATTATATACAATGCCTAGGCAATGTATATAATACCTGGGGCATACTGGCAATGTATGAAATATTATGAATATTATTCTCCATTACATACTTTACCTAGGTAATGTATATAATTCCTAGGGATTGTATAGAGTACCGGCTGGCCCACCGGCAATGTGTGAAATAAATAGATTTTGGTCTAAATGTTACTGTAAAAGCCCGAATAATGGTAAATCATAGGTTTTAAAAGTAAATGGTAATAAAATTGGTATTAGCCCAGTAACTGTAACCTACTTGGCTATGGAATGGTTAGTCACAATCCTACCCTTTTTTTCTGGTTCGGGTCTAAAATTCTTATTTATTGTATGTTACGCCAAACCCGATATCAGGCTAATATTGTCATTGGCGAAACCGGTTCATCTAAAGCGAGCGAAGCGAGCTCGGGACTTGGGGCACCCCGACTCGGACAGGTATTTTTTTTTAAACCACCCGGAAATAGGACCAAGTCTTCGTCGGCTACGCCAAAACTAGATAGGCCTGGGCTCCTTATTACATGCTGTCCGCGTCCTCCCGCCCGCGTCGCACGCAGCGAAATTAAATGCAAGCAACTATACAAGTCGCAAGACGTTAAGAATTGTCTGCCTGCCCACACGTCGCCTCCTTTCCTGCTCTTTTACACACATTGCCGGCTGCGCATTCGGTATTGTATAGAATACCTAGGTAAAGTATAAAATAAATAATATTTCATACATTACCTGCCCGTTTTAGGTATTCTATACATTGCCTAGGTATTGTATAGAATCCCGGATTATATAGATTGCCGGTAACATATAAAAACAATTCTGATTACATACTAGTGGGAATTTTAAAAATTACAATTCCCTTTTTATAAATGTAGACTTCGTATTGTTTAAGTTCACCAATGAACGCGCTCAACATCCTCCTAATATAATTAATTACGAAAGTATCTCTGTCTATCAGTCTGTTACGACTAAACCACTGAACAGATTTTGATGAAAAAAAAGTTTGAACCCCGATGAAGGACATAGGCTACTTTTTTAATCCGCGATTCGTCTGCATCCGCGAGAACTGACATACACAAGCAAGTCGCGGGCAAAAGCTAGTAGCTGATAATTCAAGTTTAAATTGAACTAGTCAAGATTGTTAACTTTACTCGCCAAATCCTCTAATCCTATTATTTTTTGTCGGGATGTACCAGATATATGTTTGGGATATAATTATCAGTATTAACAGGAACTAATGACTGTAGTTTTATCTGTAAAAGTCAGAATGTTAGTGGCAAACATAAAATCTAATTATGCCATATTTTTGCAAGTTTTTTATAATATTTTAAATCAATATGATGGCTGTTGTACAACGAAACATCTTAACATTTGAATGAAAAGCATTGGGGTGAGCGGCCACTACCCGTAGATGAGAAACAATTAACAACACTCAGCCAGAGTCAAATCCTTTGTTGTGGCTTAATTTTATTGTTAATTTATTACCATTTTCATTGTTTTTTGATTGTAGTTAGTGTGTGTGGGAAGCCACCAAACCTAAGTATATCTACCTAAAACTTTTGTGTACAGTCAACAAAAGAGATAAGTATGCAGGGTCGTCAGACTATATGCATAACCCTTCGTCACCCCCGGAGGAAGTCCATGAGGATTTCACCCAGCACCAAAAAATAATAAAGATATACGAGTAGGTACATACATGTAATAGTAGAGTTGAAGTTTTCTTAGAAACCCATGAATGTTTTCTAATGTAATTTAATCTAAAAAGTAGATAATGGTGCCAATTCCCTTGTTTACAAACTAAACTAAAATTGAGACTATTTCTATCTTTTTCTGTCCAATAAAACAAGAAAGCGACTAATGTAAATAAGAGCTGTCAAATTTAGCCAATCTGACCACATCCATTAAATTATAGTTGACATCATAAAACGTATAGATTAAAAATACGGAAAAGTTCAAGGCAAAACTAATTTGACGTTTCTTTTAATGTCACCGTCCTTTTCTTTCACTGTATGTTAGTAAGAGATGTCAGTTCTCTAAATTTAGTCTTGTTTGTGAACAAGGGAATCGGCACCAATAAACAGTTCATTAATTAAGTAAAGTTTCAATCGAAGACATCCACCGGTTTCTAAAAAAACTTTAACTACTTACCTATATCTGACGACCCTGGATACGTTTTGTCGACTGTTCATAAAAATACTGTAGAAACAATTTTTCAGAGCACCATACATACATAATTATGTAGTTATTTGTACATTTCGGTTTTTGTAGATGGGTTTTCTGCCTGCTTGAGGTCGTTGAACTGAGATCAGGACCTCTTGTCAGTGCGGTGCGGCCCAACAAGTTGTGATGACGTAGTGACTAGCTCATAAACTCAAGGTTACAATGTCTTCCTCGTGTTTGGATATCGTATCTAATGTGTTTTGGGCTTACTTGTGATTACCTACTTCACGGTTTTACATGTAATGTTTTTTTGTGGCGCAATAATGCCAGATGCGCGTAGAATTAGAGCGTTATTTTCGCTACTGATCTAATGTAGCTGCATTCAACTGTTTTTTACTCACAAAACAGAAAATGAGTCTGACTGAAATTAATCGAGCGTAAATTCCTTGATTTTGTAGTCCTACACATGGCAATACTTACTAAATGTTAGTTGCACGAAACCCTTCGTGTGCGAGTCCGACTCGCACTTGGCTGGTTTTTTACTATACGTAGAACAAGAATTTCTATAGAATCGTGAGATCAGAACACGTCACTGTTACGAGAATTCCGTGTCGATGCCTTGGGTAGCATCGACATAGTGTTTGTTTTCACTGTCGTTTCCAGGATATGGTCTGCCAATTTTCTCTAAACCCACCTTTAAGAAAAGTATACTAGGGTAAATACGCTAAATGTCGGCCCCCTTACGGTTTTTCTGTTTTGGGATCGGTCTGGCACCATCAATTTCCAACGAAGGATAGCTTCCGATGCGGTTTTGGATAGTTTGATAAATCTATTTCATGTTTATGGGCATAAGGTTGACATTTCTACTACTAGGAAAAAGATATAAGGCTCAGAAGCGTCGAGAACGAAAAACCCTAAAGTCGGCCATTCAAGGCCCATGGTCGGTCGCGTTTTTCCCAAATGTCGGCCGGGTACAGGGTGTTTTAAATTAAGACAGACAAATATTATTAATATGATTTATTTTGGCAGGAGTCTCACTAAGTAATTAAGTATATTAATTTATTGCCTCAAGCGCTTCCTTTATTTTTGTGCGATCGTAACTACATAATTTTCTTAGTTTCCGTGAAGGCCCTGGATCTCCCTGCTCTGTCATTGTAGTACCTTAATTAAATTAAAAGCATTAATTCTAAAGGCAGCTTTTTGTGACATGCAGGTTAAATAATTAATGAAAGATTCACGACCAACGATTTATATTTTTTAAGCTAATTAATATGGGTTTAAGAGGTAGCAAGTTCCAAAGAGCAATTTATATCTTATATTTCCAAACCGTAATAAGCATTATGATAGCTTAAGCTTTTTCAATATTATCAACTCCTACATTTAAACTTAACTCTTTATATTATAAATAAATTAAATGTATAATAAATATTTCATTTTGAGAAAATAAGAAAAAGTAAACAGCCTGTATAGTTGGGCTCGAATTCGAGGCTGGTCGACATTACGTTCTTTAATGTTTCTAAAGCCGGCCCCTATTTTGTGTTCATTATTTCTCGAGATTCAACTAATATCACCCCGGCCGGTATTTGGCGATTAAACGTAAAATATATTTATTTGCCTATATGCGTTGCAAATTCTCCTATTAAGCCAATGGAATTCGTACAATTGGAATTTATAAAACAGACTGCATTTACTTTAAGTCGGCCACGGCCGAGAATCCGGTTTTAACTCAAAATTGGTATTCTATTGGCGGCCTCCTATTTTTCCTTTAAAACAATACGTAAAACATTGAAAAAACTGTCTCAAAACATAGTAAAAATCACTAATTACTGATAATAAAGCTTAAAACAAAAAAAAAGGAATGTCTTACCGTTCTAATATCAATCCCCGAAGTGTGGGTATTCACAGCAAGTAAGGTACTTTAAATATGAAATTGACGCTTCGGCGGCGCAATCACTAATGACGCTCAGTGTGCGAAGAGTGAGTGACGTAATCGGAAAGTAACGGTTTGTACATATAGAGTATGAACTAAGGTTGTAATTCGAGTGGCAAATTTGTCACTTCATTACGTTTTAAATGAACGCAAGCTGAAAATGTGCAGACGGCCGAAGTTTGGGGGGGGGCCGACGTATGGCGTATTTACCCTACCACTACTTTCTCATTTCGACATTTGTTGTAATTAAAATAAGTAATAATGTTTCTTCAATTCTTTTAAATACCTACTTGCTAAGATAAGTAGCTGTGACAAACACGGACACCACACACGAATATCCTGCTTGGGGGCTGAACCCCGGTTTGTTTTTTTGCACACACTACCCCGGTTTGTTTTTTGCACACACTGTACCCCGGTTTGTTTTTTTGCACACAATTGATGGCAATGGTACCCTAGGTAGGGTAATGTTTGCAAAAAAGTAAGTTTATTTTAAAATTTGTCACAGTAGAACTTAGATGGTTTTGGCTTGAGCCCTTCAGCCCTCCTTCACCCCTTGGATCCGCCACTGAGTCGCACCATGAGGATACTTTTTACCATATTGTTACGAACCCTAAAAATAAATCGAGACAAACAACTCACCTCTGCCATTCTGCGCATTCTTGTTAAAACTATCATTCTCCAATGTTTTTTTTATAGGTATTTCCATTGTTATGTTTATCTCTTGTTTATGTAAATGTACGTGACGCGAGCGTATTTATTTATATTTTAAATATATTCTTATTATTCATGCATCCTATTTATGACATTCATTTAGGCCGTAAGCACACGGCGTATTTTAAACGCGCAGACGACGCGCAGATGACTAGCGTATAGGTACGCGCTTTAAACGAGATACGAACCGAACCTTGTGTACCTAACCTATGCACGCAGTTACAGCCATACGGGCGTGCTCGTAGCTTCCGCGTTTTGATCAGAGACTCCTCTTTTTCAGTTGTACAATGGCCCTCCTCTGCCCCTTCTCCGCCTATTTGTACGCGCTTCATTCATGCATTATTGCTTCAAACACTTCTTGCGCGCGTTTTTATCATCAATACAAACGCAATAATCAGCATCTACGGCGCCGAAAACGCGCGTTCCTAAAACGCACGTCGTCTGCGCGTTTAAAATACGCCATGAGCATATTGCCTTATGAGAGGAATTAGTTACGACACAGCAGCAATATGCTCGTGACTTTTATTGAATAAAGAACTAAAAACCTATAAGTGTAGAGTTGAAAAATTGCGTAATTGCGTGCAAGATATTAAATGCCACGCGGAATTATATCCCAAGTAGCAAAAGGTACTATAAAAGTCCGGAAAACGCTGTAGAACCTGCTAATTAGTGTTCATGTTAGTACTCTAATGGTGTTGTAAACTTTTACGAAACCCCAAATAGGCCCTAGCTTTATCACTGATTTATTCTATAAACATTACATAAAGGCTCTCACAGTGATAAATTAGCTCTGTGGTTGAAATATAAAAGTGTCGAATAACGTATTTTAGTGCTAAAATTTGACCTATAAAAGTAACCAAAACATGTATGTAGTGCTATTTTGGACCGTAAACAATACCAGTGATCTTTTTTATCACATTTGTTCGTAATTTTTTGTGAGTGTTTTCCAAGAAAACTAAATATATCGGTAAGTTATGCTTTATGCCATTTGCACATGTAATAAAAATGATAATATACAAAACTTTTATGGACCGTAACTCTGCCATAATTGTAGAACTTGCACTTGCGAAAATAATTGTATCGATAAAATCATTATGCTGATTTCAAATTTGACAACGCGCCCGCAGTTCAGATTTCGCGCTCGATTTGAACTTAGCTGCCATATAATGAAATGAAGTATATCTTAATAGCTTTCATTTGCCATAAGTCATCACTGTTGAACAATGTGGAAAACTGGGCTCAGGGTTTAAATAAAAATGACAAAATGTACCAAAACACCCTTTTCGCGCTTGATTTGAACTTAGCCGCCATAGAATGAAATGAAGTACACCCTAAGAGCTTTCATAGGGACTTGTGCCGACTATGGCTGCTATAGCACACAGCACAACCGTGCTGCTAATGTGCTATCATGGCAGAAAACAGCAGCCATATTTTGGCTCCATAGCGATGTTAAAGGAGCTTTTAAGAAGCTACGCAACGCATCGCATCGTTACGTAATAGTTGTGCCAGGTACTTTTATAGTGCAAATTGATCCTGTAATAACGTTTTCGATGCTGCTACAATACTAGTACTGTAAAAGTTATTGTGACCCATTGTTAGTGCTAATTAATAGATACATAAAAGTGTCACTAAGGTCTTGTATAGTACTAAATAGTACCATAATCGCTTTTTTTATATCTATTACAGTGCAACACTTTAAATATTCTTTTGTATGGTTCTGTAAGCGTATTAAGAGCTAAACTATAGAACTTAAATGCTCTTTAATCTTATAGAAAAAAAACGCTGTGTAAAAACCTTTATAGTACAATCAGTCACAATGGTTACTACTATAGGCCTACTATATCACTGTTTGGTGATAAAACGCCTTGGTTATAAAACCTTTTGCTACTTGGGATCTTGCAATTTTCAACTTTATTTGTGATGTATTTATTTGGTTCATTATCAATAAATAAAAACTGCTCGAGAATATTGCTGCTCTGCTTGCACTGATCCTTAGTGTGAACTTCTGATCTTTATAATGGCCATTACTTACAGTTTAAAGTAACAAGTTTAAATAGGGTTATTCATAAACAGTTTGACACGTACCATAAAAATAGTGACGTGTGTATCAAACCTAACATGGTACTGGATCTAATAATAAAGTTGAAGAGTTTTTGTTTGCTTGTTTGTTTAAACCCGCGAATCTTTAGAACTACCAGTCTGATCGCGAAGATTCTTTTTGTATATTATAGCCAGATTTATGAGTATTAGTATAGGCTATATAACATCATGCTACGAGCTATGGGAGCGCAGCAGTAACCAAAGACGTAACTTAACGTGTGGGTGGAACAAAGTAGTCAGCGTCGCGCCTTTCTGCTTTCATCCCAAAATATCCTATGAAAATTAAGCCTATAACAATAGAAAAGTTAGCCTTATCAAATTTAATTGGCTTCATTTCTCAATATCAAAACAGCAACTTCTTTTCATTTAAAAAAGTCGTCATTTTCCTTTGTTTGTGAACAAATTAATGACGGAAATCAAAAGACATTAATTGTTCTGAAACAGGAAAATATCACGTCATTTCATTAGATAAAGTTCCGTCATCGATTTCCTATTTCACTTAGGGCTGATTTTTCAATTCAGATAACTTTTATCCGAGGAATAAATATAAGAGATTGACATATTTTCTATACAAAAGTCGTCGCCATATTTATCCCTCCGTTAAGCGTTATCTTACGATTGAAAAGTTAGCCCTTAGTAAATACCTACAAGCTTTTGTGTCTAAAACCTCATTATCAAAAAATTTCACTACATACCTAGTATCTTTTTAAAAACAATAGCATGTTGTATTGTCACCCAGCAAGACAAAGGCAACGTATATAAGTGTTATATGTTAATTATGTCTTTCGATAATGAAGTTTTTAATACCCTGATATTTAATGGCATAAACTCAAAATCCTTTCAATCGTCGTCGGTCGTTGATAATGGCATTGTGTCCGCAAGGTCATCGATATCGCGAACAATGTCATGTGGTGAGGCCCACATAATGAGCTGGTTGTCCACATTTACGCCACTTTGCTATTGACTCATCATCATCATTCAGACGTTCACTGCAGGCTTCTTCCAAACACCGCCACACCTCCAGGCTATGTGAATAATTATCGTGTCAATAGCACTAGTTATATCCCGCGCCTCGGCCGCGTGGAAGTCAAGTGTACCTTAAAACATAGTGTTAACTTGGTGATCGGTGCAGTACTTTCAGAAATGACCTGTTACAAACAAACAATTTTACCTCTTTATAATAATAAGTATAAGATCATCAGCCTAACGAGACGCCCACTGCTGGACATAGGCCTCCCCTAAAGATAACCACAATGACCGGTCTTAGTATAATATGTAGGCGACTAATAGGCTTGACACCACCATCAGTTGACGTACTTTTTATGACTTGTCAAAACGCGATTCTTTCATAGATTTTGTATGGTAATAGCACGTTGTGACGTCACGTATTTGGCAACTCAATTGTCTAACTATTTATTGATTTAAAAGCCACAAAAAAATCTAATTTTGCAGTAAATTGACAATTAATCGGGTTTTCAGGGCTAAAATAAAGCGTTTTTTTAAAGAAGTTATGTCTTGGAATTATTTATTAACAGTGTCAACTACCCAATTCACATTTTATCACAAACTGTGTGAAAGTGATAATTATTTCTTGATCTTTAATGTCAAAACTGTGTTTTAGTTAGATAAGTTTGTTTATATTGTACGAAAAATCTGGTCACAAATTGTTTATTGACAAAACTCTATAGGTTATAATAACTTTAAACGTTGAAATCAAAACATTATACTTATCTACACACATTGTTTGGGTCATAGGTTCATTATACTGTAGTCAACACTTCTCAAAATAAAGCAGTCGTTATCAAAATAAAAGTTAATTGTACTAATAGGCGAATAAGAAATAGGTAGTTGAGGATATAACTTTAGGAGTAAATAGTTAAGACTGCCTCGTTAGTCCATTGGTCGTAAAGCGTGACTGCTGAGCAATGAGGTCTAGGTTCGATTCTCAGTTCGGGCAATGTGTTATTGGGATTTTCCATCAAGAATTTCTCAGCAGCAGCTTCGGAGTCTGGATTTGTGCCCGGTTGATGGCAATAGGCTCGCGCCCTAGCCGCCCTACTACTATGGGACTTATGTAACTAGCGAAATGTGGGTGTACTAATGAGTACACCTCTGCCTCACCCTTCGGGGATTACAGGCATGATTTTATGTGTGTAAATAGTTACACCCATGATAAGAATTTACAATCCTTAAATCCAACTAAACAGTACCTAGTTAGGTAAGTCGGCTGTGTGTCTTAAAACATTGGATCTTTTGTTTATATTACGAAAGCCAGTCACGCTCCTAGAATGCTGCGCAGCATGTAATTAAAAACATGCGAGCGTACATCTACACATCCTTATTATTTACTAATATTATTGTCGACTTGTCTGGAGTCACATAACGCGTGTTTGTGTTAAATTTATTCATAAACAATGCATACACAGAACGCTAAACCTGCCTAAAATACTTGAAATACTAGTTTTAACCTCATTTGAACTTGGCATTGATGACGAAGATTGTGCGAACGTTGAATAAAGACTGGACTAGGTCTTCGAATGAACGGAGAATGAAATCTCAATAACTTTCCTATACACGATTAAATTCCTAGCCAAGGAAAGATTATCTCCTGATTGCGGTATGATTAAAAATGTACTAAATACAAGCTGAAATGATTAAGTACTAATAAGTTTCATAAGAAAACATTACATATTAGTCCATAGCCTTTCTGCATTATAACAATTGCCAAATCGAATACCCAACCATGAATCATCCACAACCGATAACCTTTGGCAACAATAAAAGCAAAAGAAAAAAACTGGGTAGGTATATTACCGCAGGTATTCCTTGTTCGGTGACTCATACTTATTCTAATCTCCATAACCCTCCCTCTAAATGCCACGAGTTACGTACATTGATGACTTACAATTACAAACTAATTCTATAAGGATTCAGTACGAATGCGGCGATGTATGCATTGCATGGATAAAGCCTCATTGTCGCTTGTATCTAACAAACGACAAATAGCCCAAGTTACCTCAATGTTGTTGGACGTCTGGTTACTCAAAAATTATAGAAACAATATCCCTGCGTACGGTATCTTAAGAAATGTGCTAGGCTCTCCTTAGACTCTTCTTTCGATTGTTAACCTCATATTTGGTTTACAAAAAATATGAACTAAAGCCTCGAAGCCGTTGCCGTACATTTATAGAAACCGGGTGTTAATGAATCCATTCTCATTTCATTGTTAAGCCATTTTAGTAGTCTATTTTTTTTATTTAGTTCTTCCAAAAATATATCTTTTTTTCCCCAAAAAAATCCCATGTGCACGAAATGCGAACTTACCAAAAACATTCAGCCGGCGCTAGACACTGTGCTGTATTATTCCTATTTTGAAAGTCTATATGATGTATGCGTATTTTGATTACAATATCTATAAACAATGAGCAATGTGTGACAGCTTGTTAGACGTAAGAGGTATGCTCACTAAAGTCTCGTGATGCATATTGTATACTTGATTAACAATATACTGTGAGTAAGCAAATCCATTGTGCGTGGAATTTTAAATAAATACTGTTACTAATGTCTTATCTGTCAAATGCTTTGTACCTATTTGTATGTGCGTATGCACATTACACACAGTTCGTAGGTACTGTTTGACCTTTAAACTTGGTAAACCACCTTTTTATATAGACCTTACTACTGAAATTATTAGGAAAATGGTACACGTCTATAGTACCTACGGCCGACGTATCTTGGCGGTCTGAAGATACTCAAAACCACATATTAACAAACTGAACGTCAAAAAAATCGCACCTCCTATAAATGTTGCATGTCTCAGAGTACGAATTTAATTTAATTGAAATCGGTATCAATTGGATAGTCATTTGACTACCTTGAAATAAACTACCATTTCATTTAAGAAACATAATGGTCTCTTGTATAAGTGACGTTGAAAAAGAATCGTCACTAGTTGCGCTATTGATTTACTTTGATGCATTTTTCAAAAAAAAGTGTAAATTTTTGAGGCCTAGTGTGACATAGCTGAAACAAACTTTCTATTTTAGACAAAGATCATAAAAACAAATCATCAATTAAGTAAAATAATAACCCAAAGAAAGTAGCAACCAACAGCTCTTAATAGAAATGGTCGCCCACTAGACGTTAACACGATATTAATCAGAAACAAACATAGGGAGTTAACATCCACAAATTAAACAATACAGCCGTCTACAAACGTTTTAATTTAAACGACAGGAAACAACCCATTGTGAATTAAACCATAGTGCTAGTTCTCACAGTAGTACTAATTTCTACGTGTTATGGCTGCAAAATGTAATCATAACAGTGGTCAATGACATGTGTGACTGTGAACTGCGGGTTATCCAAACATTTGTTAGCAAGTAGATTTATCCATGTAAAGTCAATAATACGTTTAGATAACCCCTTAGGAATGCGAAGTCTTATCTTCAACTGTTTTTTTCTAAATTGTCTGCTGGGATTTTACTCAAACAGTATCATCTATCTACGAGTATAATGCATTTCCTGGTTAACATGATTATGTCTTGGCTTGGCTGTTTCATAACATCACGCCTGTAGTCCCCGAAGAGTTAGGCAGAGGTGTACCCATTAGTACACCCACATTTCGCCTCGCAATTTTGCATATTTTTTTTTGCAATTTCAAGCTTTTTCCTTATTTTATAATTATGCTCAAAGTTTTATATTAAGTTGTAAAGGGTTTATTCTGGATGTCGATGATGATTCTAGTTTACTCCTCAATGTATATTTTCTAAGACTAAAGGCGATACTTTAAAAAAAAAATTAAAATACTATCATGAATTTTATGAAATCCGAGAAGGAAATATAAATGTATCTAACAGAAGTCTGAACAGTTGTCGTAAATCATTGAATTACAATGATATGTGCACGATAATGGTTCCGCCCCCGTTTATATTACGTATCGCTCCGTACAGTCGCGGAAAAAAAGTTTATTAACCATTAGGATCATGCAGTTATATTGTGTTAACACTTTCGTTCTCTTACTGTACATATTAAATTGGATTGATCATTAAAACAGCCTGTGAGTGTCAATTAATCGGAATAGCCCTCGTAATGGCTATAGGCGAAGGCGTATTAACGGCTTTAATATCATGATTATTTCTGATGTTCCTGATGAACCAAGTTAGTCATAATTTTACACACATAAACATCACGCCTGTAATCCTCGAAGGATTAGGCAGAAGTGTACCCATTAGTACACCCACACTTCGCATGTTATGTTGAAATCCCATGTAATAGGTGGCGACCCTATTGCCATCAACCGGGCACAAATTCGGACTCCAAGGCTGCTACTGAGAAATTCTTAATGGAAAAACCCGGTAACACTTTGCCCGACCTGGGAGTCGAACCCAAGACCTCATGCTCAGCAGTCGCGCTTTGCGACCACTAGACCATCGAGGTAGTCATCATAATCCTACTACTATTATAAACTGCGTTCGATGTTTATTACTCTTTTACGATTAAACGGCTAAAATGTCTTACGCTCATCACGCCTGTTATCCCCGAAGGGTTAGGCAGAGGTGTACCCATTAGTACACCCACATTTCGCCAGTTATGTTTAAGTCCCATGTAATAGGGGGCGAGCGGGGGGGGGGGATTAACGACGTTAAAAGCAAATATTATGGATACATGTATCAATACCTACAGAAATCGTGACGATATTAAAAGTCATTTAAAATTTTATTGATTGTCGTAAAAAATAGTACTATATACGATAAAGTTAAAACAAGACTGAGCAAGTCTTGGTTCAAAATAGTATTATTAAATAATAGTATTTACCTATCTAATTATTAAAGATATCCGCATCATAAATACGATAATTAGGCACACCGCTGTCCTAGAAAACTGTAAATTTGAATTAGTATGCCGTATAACTCAAATATGTCAAGTGTAAACGATAAATGTTTAACAAAAACACTAAAATACACTTTATTTCCTCTCATTGTGAGCTCACTTTTGTCTATCAGAAGTATATTAATTAACATTGTAGATCATAACATTCGTTCATAACATCTGTCAATGATTAGTACAATTAACATTGCGTGAATGTGTGCTTAGATGTTTTATATTATAGAACCTTGCTTTATAAACGACCTAGGCGATATCAGACATTCATTGGAATAAATTTCAATTCAATTTCAATTTTATTTTTTCTTATTGGGTCTGGAAATATGAAAGGCCACAATGAAAGAATAATAAACTATAATATCGCCAATGATAGCAAGCCAAGAATCTGAAATTGTTAGCAATAGATTTCTTAATACTTTAGTAGTAGCTAAGTACAATTAGAATTGGTTGGTAATAAATACGCACGACGACACACCACGCTATTAATCTCCAGCTTAAGTCGAGCTCTCACTGTACAGGCTTTCCGTACAATGAGAGGCGAACCTGCACTGGATATGCACGACCCGGTGCGCCGCCATGCACACAGACATGGAGACTTTCCATTCAAGCTTCAAACAGATAGCCTAAACTATCTGTCTCGAAGGAAATCCTTCATAATTGTTAAGTCATGCTTGGCAATTACCTGCAGGATGTTGTAAGTGCTGCACCGCTCTCTGCTTGGCAGGGAGGCGGTTCGCTTGGACGTCGCATGGAAGCCGTCTACCCGAGCTTCCGCAAACATATTAGAAGCATTATAAAAGCGGGGCAGCCCAATCAACATCCTAAATTTATTATTATCCTGGACAATATTGGATTCGCAAGCCAATGATCGATCTCGGAGTTGGGCTGACCCACTTTTACTTGTTTACTGCAACGAGCAGACCTGCGTTTCAACACATCACATTTGATTGCCAATGCCCTTCATTTCCGTCAATGTCTACTTGGTCATCAAGATCCTCAGTAACCCAGTGGTCAAGATATTTGAACCGTTGACAAACAGCTTTAAAACAAAAACAATATTTGGTCTTCAAGACTTCTGGAAAATGTCCATTTAGGCACACTAGATGGACATCAAGTCTGTGCAAGAGACCATTTTTTGGGACATTATTCTCGCAGGCTAATAATAGCTGCCTTATTGCACCAAAAGCTGGTCTCAGCAGTACCATGTCATCCGCGTAGCTAATATTATTCATATAAACCCGTTTCGTTTTACCAAAGAATCTTTGTGTCACTGACACTTATTAAACTATTAAATTAGTTAGCACGTATGTACCTACACAATTGCTCATTGATTCGTGGACCTTGCAGGAGTATTTTATGCTATAATAGGCGGTAGTCTATTCAAATATCCCAGATGGTGCTTAAATGGGCTAGGAATATTTTTAGTCGCACTTTTTATGACATGAATGGTCTAGAAGTGCTCATCTTATTGTTATTCGTAATGCGATGTGCTGTGAATTTTATTATTGTCCCACAATGTTATTTAAAACGAGTACTTCTAAAGTCTTGTAGATTTTTCTATGCAAGTCATGATTTTGGTAACTTATTTCATTAATAGAAATTATGTTAAGCCTAATACCGTTCAGTGCCTCTTGTGCGCTTCTTAGTACTTTTAATAACTCGGAGTTCGGATTCTAATCTGTGACCGTTATAACTGAACATGAAAACATTCTAATTTTGTCAAGTGTTTTTCAAGTTTTTATGATCAAAGAAAATGTTTACTTGAAGCACCAAACAATATTTTTAATAAGACTCTCTTATAAAGGATCAAAAGCGCCTTTTATTGGGCTAATTGAAATAAATGATTTGCCTTTGAAACAATACAATATTATTCTGTAATAACAAAAAACTCTTATTTACTTTCAGCATTGAACCAAGAATATGCCCTGGACACCGGTAGCTCGGGTCCCTTCCGTTACGACATAGTGACGTTGGCCCACAGCCGCCAGCGCAGGGATGTGGTGTCCCCGCTGCCTTCACCAGTCTCTCCGACTGGCACGGGCCTGACACCACCAGCCCCTGTACCTTCCGACCCTGCACCAACATCGGTCAACGCTTTGGCGACCAATGCCACGCCCGGATCCAACAAGACTGCTAATGCTACTGAAAGTAAGTGACTTTTTATAGTTTTGAGAAACCTAACCCCAGGTTTCTCGAGCGAAAAATTATTGTGTGTAAACAAATTGTCAACCATACGTTATGCTGTTCTCATTTATATTGACAATTCAGTCACAGCAGCTTACCAATTTACGCTTAACAATTTGCCATATTAATTTTTCGTTTCGTTTTTTAAGAGCCCATACATTAAAGCTACGGTTTATTAGAGATGTCGTATCTCCATTTATTTAGGCTAGCGACGGAAGTTGATCTCTTAAAAAGTCATCATTAATATCATCATAAAGATGAAATCCTCAATTTTTTAAATTAACTATTGAAAATTCGACATTAATGAAACGTGTTCTACCTTATTCTCACTTGGATTCGGCGCATTGTTTGCATTAAAATCTTTCTGTTTTTATACATCTTTGCAGCGTTACTTCATTAGTAGCACACAGTAAATATTACATAGATTAAATCTTATTTCAGCTTCATAGATAGTGTCATTCGTTATTTATTTAGTGTTATCATTATGTTTACCTCTGACAGTTACATAGCGTGTCTTCTAAATATAGTACTTGATTATGAAGTCTGTATTCTCAGTATACGTAAAATTACACTTCCACGTATCGTATCGTATCGTTTCCAACGCTACCGTTGCATTGTTAATGCTTTTCACTGTTTGAAAATTCTCGGTTCCTTCAGGTTTTGCGTGTGGACTTGCTTTATAATGAGCTCTATGCCTACTTGAAACGACTGCACCCCTTTTCGTGACTGCCCTTTTCGCTGACATTTACGGTAACAAAGAATCGTAGCGCGATTCAATTTTTAAAAAGGTACAGCTATCTATTGACAGGATAATACTGTGTTACTTATGTCTAATGAATGCAGTGGAAACTACCATAATCATGTTATTATTGACAAAAAACTTGATCTTCTTTGCAAAAAACCTGATCTTTATTTAACTTCGTACGAATTTATTGACATATTCTTTCATATCAGAAGGAAGATCAATGTTAACGACGGCTCACTGATTACAAAACAAGTTTAACATCCAATACGTCATATGAAAACTGGAATTCTTGTAATGTTTCTTAAATATTGTTATGCATATTTGAATAAGAAGAGTTTTATATCAGAAGGCAGCATCCACCCGTGATTATGACGTCATTTGCCAACTACAACCTCGCCAGTTAATACCTAAGAGTGACATAGTATGATTCTGAGAATATGTCTTACATCAGCTTATTTTTTATCCTCCAGCAAATGTCATAGTCCTTAGTAGTTTTAATTTCTTAACATGGTCTTTTAACAGAGAGAATGTCCGTGAGGTGTATTTGTTTTTATTTTCTCGTGTGGATGTCCATATGGAGATCTATGTGGCGTCTTTCCAAAGCTATGTTGACCTCCTTGGAGTCAAGATTGCATTGGGCAGGATTGAAGCTTATCAAAATTTAACTTATAAGCAGTTTGTTAATATACATGTCTCATAAATAAATTAAATATTGTAAGACACTTTGACATCACCTTGCAATTTCTCCACAAGAAGATATTACTGACTTCCATTGTAGACATCTTTTTATAACATCCACGAGCACAGATAGCGGCAAAGTGGATGGCGGTTATTCTGCACTCGAAACCGTACATCCTGTGGACGATACATTGTAATAGTATCGTATTGATCGACGTCAGTCCTGCTGATTAACTTTAAATTGACATGCGGGAGACACCTCAATGCTTTCAAATTCAATTCCCAACTTGTATAGCGTTGTCTCCCTCACTCTTGTACTTTTCACATGCCGTAATTATAACGTCAAAAACTGTTACTTCACAGGCATGGTTCCCACACACACTTTCATCTCGACAGCTCAATTCGAAAGGAAACATTTGGTGGTTTTCATTGTTGAGCTCATTCTTGAAAATAATTAGACGAGAGTATTAAAAAAATGAGATGATTTAAATTATTGTTGCTCTTCATACTATTTCACAAAATGATTTTCATATAATACCGAAATAGTAGGAATTTTATACATTTAGATGGAGAGATTTTTCTGTTACCTAAGCAGCCACTAAAACGTTATTTCAATTAAATCGTTCGAGGCACATCCAATGAATCATCACACTTTTTAATTAATTCTTGTATACAAAGATACATAATGTACATACATATAGCAGCGTGCCACGGTATAATCAGCTGTCATTTTGGCATAATAATATATTATGTTTCCTTATATACACAGCTGTTTTATATATGTTTTTAGCATGTTTTCGTCGCCATAGCGAAAGTCTGTATTAATATAATGTGCTTGCAAATGGCTGGGTCATGCTGGCGTGGAGTTTTCGCATTGGATTTCCGGTTTCCATTATTATACAGATATTTTTTGATTCTAGAATCCAGTTTTAAGTTTCAGTTATCGGTAATATCGGTAACCGGTAGCCATAAAAATTTTAATACCGTAATAAAAGAATTTTATAGAAATTCGAACTCTATATTAAATGACATAACGGCTTTTTTAATCATTATCAGTTCTACAAGCTTCTGGTTTTATAAGGATGCCAAAAGGCTAGGAGTCCTTTCGATAAGAGACCGAATCTATAAAACATATTTGTTGTAACATTCGCACAAGAAATATTATCACTAAACAAAAAGGACAATGTCTAAAATTAAAAAAAAAGATATAATTTATTTTTGAGATTTCGATTATTTTAAACCCACTATTAAATTCAAAAGCCTTGTAGAAACAGAGAAAGAGCTCACTGGTGTTGTTTCATCAGTATAGGTTACAAAATAAATAAAAATATCAAGAAAGTCAGTAAAATATTTCTTTTTGTCTTATTCTGTTTTAGCTTTCTGACTGATCGACTCCACAAATTAGATAATAGGTAGTTACTACGTCAGAGTCTTTGACAATTGAAAAGTGCTTGTAAATAGTCGATTTGATATAAATGCTTGAGTTTAAACTTGGTCTAGTCTAAATCGACCTTGAGTCAAACTCGTAGAAAATCCATATATTAGAAACTGCTTAACAATGAGTAGTATTTAAAAATAACTTAAATAAGTATAAATAATTATTTAAGTCTGTCTTCGACTACTTAATATGAATAACGTTAATTGCTTGATTTATTCGATGTTGTTTCCTTTTTGTAATTAATACTATGTCATTTAAACATTTAAGAATAGTGCATCCTTATGAACCGGATCGATCAGATTTGATTGGCTGCCATAAAGACAGCGACTCATAAGGAAAATAAATAAATAAAAATACTTATTTGCTTCTAGAATTATCGCTTTGATCGTATTTATTTAGTTATTTTTTTTACTTTCTTTTTGTTTCTTTGTTACTATTTTGAGGCAAAACTACTGAACTAACTTTGATAAAATGAGATTTAAAAAAATATTTTTATTGAAATGTTTTTACCGGGCATAGCGCTAGTTGTAAACACAACGGTTTGGGTATGGTGTTCCTTACATAAACACAACGTTTATACAACCAACACCAATAACAACAAATATAAAATAAAACGTATGGGAAACCGCAGCCGTAAGTGCTAAGTGTGGTGTTGTGAAAACCGCGAAATGCTTTTATATCTACTCTTTCATTTTATTTTGTGCACACGCAGCACTTTGCCTGTTGCCATATTATTTACCAGTTTGTCTTTTTATTCAGAACTTCTTTCACAAATGATGATTGACGTTCAAATGACGTTGCATGTTATCATTGCCATTGTTGATACAGTGCGCTGTTCGCAAAAGAAAAAGAAACATTACCCATAAAGGCTCATTTACACGAGAAGACTTTCTCGCCTATCGATATACGGGTGTTCATGCGAGTTCCACAACTGAGACTCGCTAGGTGATCAACGCACTCAGCGAAAATCACAATGTCGTACAAGAATCGTTAGGTAATTTTTCGGTGATTCAAAAAATGGTGATTTTCAATTTACAATTTGTACGGGCGTTTCCAAGCTCAGCTTGAGGTTCTTTATAAAGTTTTCTATATGAGGCGAAAAACTGTCTTTATGTAGATGAGCCTTTAGTGATCATAAAGTGTATTAGTAAACTGTCACTATACCTATATACAAGCTGTGCGTACTATGCTCAGTGTTGCTTTGCGTTCGTTGCTTGCTTGCTTTTCATTTCATTTAGGTTTGATTACGAATGTTTTATTTAAACTGTTACTTTTTAAACCTCCTCATAATGTGGTATCTAGCATGCAGAATGAATTTACATTTGAATTTGTTCAATGTTGCATGTTTTTGTTTTATGCAAATCGTTGTTCAGTTTACTGTTCGGTAATCCTACAATGCCTTTGTTATTAAACTAATACGTACCGATAGATATAAAAATAAGTAAAATAAACTTATGTAGGGTTTTTCTAGTGGTAGATCTGTTCAAAATATTAGAATAAATATATAACATCACGCCTGTAATCCTGGAAGGGTAAGGCAGAGGTGTACCCATTAGTACACCCACATTTCGTCAGTTATTAGGTTACATGTAATGGAGGGCGCGCCTATTGCCATAAACCGGGCACAAAGACTCCGAGCTGCTACTAAGAAATTCCTGATGAAAAAACCCTATAACACTTTGCCCGACATGGGAATCGAACCCAAGACCTCATGCTCAGCAGTCGCGCTTTGCGACCACTAGACAAACAAGGCAGTTAGAAGCAGACTAATTGTCATTTGTTCCTAAATACCTACTTTTAAGTTTTAAATCGATTCCTACTAGTCAGTGTTATAATAGAAAGGAATAGAACCATAATAGAACCTTAGCATACATGTTTTTTAAATTATATTAGTTTGTAATCTTAATCTTGATAATCCGTATTCCTTCTCTGTGCTACATATTTATTATTCTTTCTCTTTCATAAAGTCATGTAATGGCTTTTTGTACTGCATAAGAAATATGAATTATAATATTCGTAAATATATTATATTCAGAGATATTACGTGGTAGTAAATAACATTTAACCTACGGAGGTTAAACGTCATACACTTATTTGATCACCTTTTGACAAACTAATTTTAGCGTAATATATTATTTAGTTAGTACCTATTTAACGTTTTGTTTGTTAAATATAAACTCTACTACCACTTAGTTGTTTGACACATGGAACATTTGGTACGAATCGCTATACATTTTTGGTCATTCGCGCGCAAGTGCGATTGCGGCCTTCGTATCGCCACTTGCAGAGCACCAAATTGGGTAGTTGACACCCTTATAACTTCTTTATAGAAACACTTTATTTTAGCCCTGAAAACCCTTTTTATTTTCAATTTACTCTAAGTTGAGTCGGCACTAAAGTGACGTAGTATTCTTCGTTTTTAATCGTTCTCTCGTTCTTCGTTTTAGTAAATCACGTTTTGACAGGTCATAAAAAGTATTTCAATTGATTGGCGGTGTCATCTACCCCTGTATTAAGTAGTGTGCAATTTTATAATATTTAAAAGTAATGACACTGCTTATTTAATAAGAGATGTTTGTCAAACTGTTTGAAAACTATATACACTCACATCCTCTTCGGTAGATATTATGTTCGTTCTTAACATACCATTTTCGGTCGTCATCGGTAGATCAAAGACTTGCGTCACTACTGGATGTTTAAATATTTCAAGCAAACATAATATCGGAAAAAATGACGGCCGTTTTTATATTACCGGTCTTTCATTTAGCATTTCAGTATCGAGCATCGTTCACACGGAGGCAAAGGCGGTGGCGGTCAGTAGTCAGTTTGACGTAGTCGTAGTATCAATAAAATTCTGTAAAACTAGCTTCTGTCCGCTACTTCGTCCAAATAGACTTCAGAATTTAACTACAGTGCAAAATTCCACAAAACGAGATTAAAATTATCTAGAGAAAAGCTAGATTACCTAATATGTATATTTGTGCAACATTTTAGCGACTTCTGTTCAGCCATTTAAGCGTGAAAGAGTAGAAAAAATCCATCCATCCTTAAAATCGATAAGTAATAGTAAAGGGATTGACAAATGACCGCCATCACCACCGCTTCTGTCCGATCGGCACGTTTCCCAGTGGGTTTTACGTTCCTGGCTGTAATATTTTTAAAAGCTTTTATTTATCTTCATTTGTTAGTAAGTACAGTCAGCTACAAAAGTCGATTAACATTTATGATTTTTAAATCCTAATTATTAAGTACAATATTAACAGTAAAACGCAATGAATACAAAATTAAGATATAATAGACCCTTAGCTATTACCTGAAAATCTGAAAGCCGGTACATTATGTGTTTAGTGTCTGTTTAAATGATATAAAAAAGTAACATTGTTAATCGACTCTTGTAGCTGACTGTACCTACATCCTGGAATTTTGCAATCAATATTTTTTTTAACTCACTTCCACTGAAACTATCGGGCTGTAATTTAGCACACACGTTTTTGCTAGTCGGTCAGGAAAGGAAGTGTTTATTTGGAAAGCAATATTTATTTTCGCTGGCCTAGCTGAATGGGAGAATAGCGTAATGTCAATATTTGCAAATTAATTTAATAGTAATTATGACCCTTACCAGACAAAGACTGAAGTCTATAGTATTTGTTCCAAATAAACGATTATTATTATTGGTTGGTCCTTATGGTACGATTCAGACCAACCGGCTCGCATCGGGCCGCATCGGAAAGGAGCTGTACGCGTGCCGCGGCAGCCGAACGTGTGCCGCGGCAGCCGAACGCGTCCGTCGGAGCTGTACAGCTACCGCGGCATTCGTACGGCTGCCGCGGTAGCCGTACGCGTTCCGCGGCAGCCGACAGCGTCCGCTGGAATCCAACTTGTCACTGTATTTACGGGAATTAACGTCATAAAGGCAATCATATGTCGAAACTAAAGAAATTAGTTTTTATTCCGTATCAATTTTTGAAACTGTCGCTTGAAGAACACAATGATTCGCTAGTTGCTGCATGCACCGTAATCTCCGTTCGTATTCCACGACGCACGGCCGACCGGCTCCGAACGGACCCGACGGCAGCCGGTTGGATGCCGACGGCGCCGTACCCGTTTATACTACTCATGTGGCCGTACGGAGCCAGCCGGTCGGAGCCGGTCGGCCGTCGCGACAGCCGAACGCATTCTGCGACACGTCGCGGCGCGTCGCGGGATGCCGACGGAGGTAACTATGCGTAAGTTGCATGTAAATATGAACTATAATAAAATTACTGTTGATACATTTCAATGTTCTTTACCGCATTGTAAAATGCCGCCCGGCCCGGCCCGATGCGAGCCGGTTGGTCTGAATCGTACCTATAAATAAAATTTACCGTTACCATTTTTGTTGAAAATCGTTACGAATAATAGGTAGATAAGGTACAAAATTACCTGCCAGTTCGGTTGCGAAACAATTCAATTTGACAAAAGAATATCAGCCGTGACCGTGTCACCGGTTGGAAAGTGTAGGGGACTACATTTCTCTGACAAACGTACAAACAGTATATGCAATAAAGGATGTACAGTCAGGCAAATTCATTGTTTTCGTTCATACCGATTAATAAAGAATGACAGTTGTGATTTAAATATACGTACAATGTAAGTTGACTGTCTATTTGCTCAACAATCAGTTTTTGTACTTAACTGTACTTTAAAAGGGTTACCTTCTACAAATTGCGTAGTTACTGCGGGTTCCCAATATATGGTAAGGTAACGTTTTAACATCTGTTATTTTCCCATGGAGACTTATAAAGTCGAATTGAATAATTTAATAGTAAATATTTATAGTAAGTATATGACAAGAACTAAGATAAAAATCGTTAGATGTGGCGTACAAATGATGGTCACGTTCTGTTTCGTTTGTTTTGTCACGAAACGTCAATTTTATTTAAACAAGATAAGTGATGTCACTGCTCATAACGTTTCCATTTTCTGCGGGCATATAATTCGTAGGACACAATATCTGTAATTTAAATGTTTGTTAAGACTATATTAATATTATAAATGCTAAAGTCACTCTGTCTGTCTCTTTCATGACTGTACCGCTAGACCGTTTTAGATGAAATTTGGTACGGGGTTAGTTTGAACCTTAAGAAAAGACATAGGCTCCTTTTTATTCAGCGGCTTCGTCTGCGTCCGCGATAATCGACATTTATGCGGGCAAAAGCTAGTGTTTGCTAAGAAAGTAATAAACTATAATTATGGCACGTAATGGTCGAAGTATTAGTGGTATTATAAAGAAAAGACAAAGACATTTTGCAAAACTGTTCCATAATTATAGTTTCCTAGGGGCCAGCTACAATTTGCTATTAAATTATTCAATGTCAGCTGCATGTTCGCACAAAATACTGAAATAAAAAGTACTGAAATCTTTGCAGTGTTTGTTTAGCACTTTCTTAGCAACTAGTTTTTTTTTATCAAGTAACTATTTACCTAGTGTGAACTACTGTACGAATACAAAGGGGTAATAATTAGTAAAACCAATTCACATTTTCCTATAAACGCCGCTGACTCAATGAATATTGAAATATAGTCTTAATAAAAAAAGGGGTTGTTTGTTTGATCTGTCTGTCGTTTTCCCGCTTAGTTCTTTAAAATATCCCAATAGTTTTTTATGGGATTTTCATCATTATTTTGAGAAATCATTCTGGAAGGTTGACAGTTATTAGAAATACATTATTTTTTAAATTACATCTAGTTTCAGTATTCAGCTGCATCCGGTTAGACTGAAAGCCGACCCCAACATAATTCGGAAAAGGCTAGGGGCAAATGATGATCTAGTTTTGATGTTTTGATATACGTCGCCAAATCAGTATATCAGTACCGCATCTGTGCGAATCAGGAGCGGGTCACTAGTGTAATAATAAAGTAATTTAACCAAAGTGACAGTTTTTGTGAGTATACTTTATTCACAGATCAAACAGTATCAATTTACTTGAGCGGCTTGTAATATTTATTATCCTCTTGCATTATCTCATTGGGATCCCCCGAATGAATCGATTTCACTGAGGATAAGGATAATGTATTATATACGCACTGAATTGCTGTTTTCTTTATCAACTCTTTACTTTATAATTACTTATAAATAACGAAGTCCCCGATTAAATACATTAATTGATTATTATTATATAAATGGACAAAGGCATCCATACAAAGTTATGATGACTTTTCGTGTCACTCCCGCTTGATAGCGGGATTTCTAGACGGTTGATTTTGCAAGAATCTCTCCCAATGAAATCAAATGTGTTGGCTTGATTTAACTGTGGGAGACTTTTACGGAATTGCCCAGCAGATCTTTTATTTGAATAAAATATGGCGATATCATTGTATAGTATAGTAGTCGAAAAGACGGTTTTTACAACATTAAGATGCAATGAATACTGTAGAAGAACATGAATTTATGAATAATATAATTGAGGACTGACATTTCGTAGGTATATAAAATTAGCTTAGTTATTTCTTTTTTAATTGAAATTGTTCTTAAATATCAAACTTTGGTGAAATATCACGTTCTCAATAACCTTGACTATAATACTTGGTAATACAAATGTTACTGTGTTTTATGTGAATAAAGGATTATGATTATGAATTGTTAATGCGACAAAAATAGTGCCGTAGAAGAACATTCACCCTCTCTTTCTTGACTTCTTAAAAGAACACAGAAAAGGAGTAAGAAAGACCAAATGATCACCGCGTGATTTTTTAGAACATCACTAAGCAAAATAAATATTAGACACAAAAATTAACCATCAAATATAGCCTATATTGGAAACCTTGCCTTCCGGTAAAAAAAAATATTAATGATTGATCATGCTTGTAATTATGTGACATTAACAGTCGTTGTTAGTTCTAATCAATTCCAATAGTTAGTTTAATTGATTGATGAAGCATCCCACGTGTGGTGCTAACCGTATTAATATAATTGACGTATTCACTTAAATAAATGAATGCCTCGACTGTACTTCCTAAAGAGGATGTGCATCGGAGAAGGTGACTTTATTTTTTTTTAAGGATGGGAAATCATTAAATGATTTCTTCCGCTCTGGATGGACTGGAATTGCGTCCGTGAAGGGAGTGTGAGACTTACTGACACTCCCTTCACGGACGCAGACAAAGTCTAAGTCGAATAAAAAAAGGTTTTGCCCTTTGTTGGGTTTCAAACTTAACCTGTAGGCCTGTACCAAATTTCATCAAAATCGGTTCAGTGATTTAGTCTTGAAATCGTAACAGACAGACAGACAGTTACTTTCATATTTATAATATTAGTAGGTATGGATTTTGGACAATAAGTAATTAAACTTTATGTAAATAGGATAAGGACACTATAGTCAGTTCCTCGACAAACAACTAAATTTCAAAATTATGTTACTTATAATTCATATTTGCTACTACAAGTTTCGACGACTTTAATTACTTGTTAACCAAAATACTCCTATGTATACTTACTATGTTTTGTATGGAGTGCGGTGTCAGGACAGCCAGTTCTCTTAAAGACTATGTATCAGAGATAGGGATCGAATAATCGGACGCAAAAGTTGATATGTGAAGAAAGAAATCGCGAGATTTTTCGATACAAATGAAATATAATATATTTCGGTAAAATAAGCATCGGATTATCCAATTCCTGATACGAAGATATGAACATATATCACATAACTATTTCATATGTAGCGACAGCTTACAAGTCATAGACAGACATGGTAAAAACCCGTTAGCATCAATATTATAGCGAGCGCATGGTATACGAGGTGATGCAGTTACTCCGAGTGTTTTTCCTTGACTCGCGTGACAAATATTCAACTTTTTAAAAACTGCTAAAAGATTTCGTTGAGCGATCGTAAAATCACCCACTATCTATATCTATAATTATCTATACATATAAAATGCTTTGTCTTGAATGACTGACTGACTGAAGGATCAACGCCCAGCCTAAACCGCTGATCGTAGAGACCTGAAACTTAAAGGGTGTGTTCTTTGTATGACGTAGGCGTCCGATTAGAAAGGATTTTTTAACCGACTTCTAAAAAGGAGGAGGTTCTCAATTCGGATGTTTGTATTTTTTTTTTTTAGGTTTGTTCGCGCTAACTCCGTCGCTTGCCAACTGATTTCAAAAATTCTTTTTTTGTTGGAAAGGTTATACTTCCCAGATGGTCCCGAAATTTAACAATTTTTTGGAGTCGGTACCATACGGTTGGATATAATATCCTCGGTCTTGGCACCGACTCCAAAAATTTGTTAAATTTTAGTATAGGTTAATCGTAGGTTAGGTTATGTTTATTAATATAGGTAGGTTATAGTATTATTTTTAACTTTTTAGTGATTTTTTTTTTGCAAAAATTTTTTTAAAAATTCACGCCCTAAGGGGATGAAAAAGGGGTCCAAAGTTTGTACGGAGAAACCAACTTTGACGTGGACGAAATCGCGGGCAGAAGCTATAATAGTATAAAACAAGTCTACAAAATTTAATATCAATCCTGTCCATCTACCGAGTGGGGACTGAAACCCCATCAGGTAACTGGCTGATAATATGACGACCTCGATAGACTACGGTCAACGCATCTCACAAACCTGTCTGACTTATTATTAATAACTACTTACTACGTAAATGTGGTTAAGTGCGAGTTGGTACGTATTTTTTGCAAGTGTTGTGTTGGTGTAGCAAAGAAAGACTTAGTACATTACTAAATAATAATTGAAATTAAAATTTGTAATAATTTAAAGTAATTTTGCAGTGCATTCAAATAGTCTTCACTATTGGCGATATTTTTACAGATAGCGCCATCTACCGGTTACCCTTTTTTCTTTTTACCCGACTGCGCCAGAAGGGTTATGTTTTTCGAGTGTATATTTGTTAAAATGTTCTCTGTTAACTTTTTAGACCTCTTTATCCTGCATATGCGTAGGAAGTTTCGTTTAAATCGGTTTATTCATTTCAGGAAATAAGGACTTGATAGTTTGTATGTAATACAAGTACGGCGTAAACGCTTTTAACACGAAGAACTTTGTACTCTCTGATCTTAAATGACCTAATTACTTAATTGAACACAAAAAAGCCATAGACAAACCAATCATTAACAATGCTCTCGCGATCACAAAACATTACCAACGAATAACGTTTAATTTTCGATCGCACTACAAACTTGACCTGCGCCTACGCACCGCGCATGCTCAATTGGTAAACGCACGGATATGTGTGCAATCAACGCATATCACGCGATATTATGTAGGATGTTATTCGTGTAAGAAAACTTGTCTCGGTGACCCTTGTGTAAACTCTCAAAGTTTGTTTAATTACTGTCTTGTTAATTAATTTGCAGTAGCAGTAAGTGCATGCGAAAACATTGATTATATTCTATTCTGTGGTTTCGTGGCGGTATCGGCGGTATCGTATGCGGCATTTGCAATAATATTACATGAAACCTACGTCCTAAGGTTTAATTTGTAATGCTAATTACGAAACGTAACATAGGTACCCGTGGTGCCGACATGAGCAGAGGTCTATGAATTATTTGTGCATATTACAAAAATCCGCCTCGTTAATTGGTAGGGTTTCGTACTCGAAGCGTGCAAACGGGACCCTATTTGTAAGCCTCCGCTGTCCTTCCGTCCGTCAGGTTAGGCAGAGTTGAAATTATCAGTGTGTATTTCTATTGCCGCTAACAGGGGTAGCCTATTTTTTTGTAGGGAGCATAAAATATGCAATGCATATGCGAAGCCCGCAATCCCGGCCTAGGCACAGGTACACTGCGGTGGTAAGAGTTCGGCATACCCCTACGTAACTCCCACGACGAAGGACGTCGATGAGTAGGTATTACCAACGCGCACAAAAAGAAAACAGGTAGTGTTAAATATTGTACGTACGTGGCCAGTTTTACAATATGATCACTTTAAAGCCATAATTCAAAAGGTGTTAATACGACGTGATTCCATATGCTTACCTCCTTAATGCCTATCAGGTGATAGGCACTAGGGAGGTGCCAATGAAGGACAGTTTGCTGTGTCAGTATTAAGATGGTCACAGGACACCAACACATATTGCGACGTGTCTCGCCAATCAAGCGTGTTACTTGATTATTTTGAATTGAATGATTATAAACTAAAATACAACAGGATAGAGTTCAAAATTGCGTAATGACGTACAAGGTTATAAACTTACACTGGCGAATTATGTCTTGCACGCAATTTTTAACTTTATTCTGTTGTACTTTAGTTTATTAACAATTAATGAAATCTGGTCGAATATATTGCTGCTGTGTTTGCGCTGTCCTTAAGACTTAATGCAGATTGTCGCGTTCCTTTCGCGTGAATGAACGAATAAATGTTGAAGCGACACCTCACGTCATTGAGCATTTGCGCGGCGATTCGTTCACGATGTCATACGCTGTTATCATTATATATTTTAACACCCTCTTCTTCTATTTTGATTTAAAACAACAACCCCAGCTCGCTTTAATTTAAATAATGTAATCAGAATCAAATCATCTATACAAATAAATAAAATTGAAGTGTCTGTTTGTAATATTAACTTAACCGCTTTTTACTACATACATATGAATGTATATACGGTACTTATGCCAAAATAATTTTTTTTTAAATATTTGTCTGTCTGTTTGTTCCGGCTAATCTCTGGGACGGCTGGACCGATTTTGATGGGACTTTCAATGGCAGATAGCTGATGTAATAAGGGGTAACTTAGGCTACTTTTATTTAAAAAAAACAATTAGGGTTCCACGCAAAAAATAAAACCTCGCAGAAACCGACAATCACGCGGACGAAGTCGCGGGCATAAGCTAGCTAAATAAAATAAAATTAAAATAAAATAAAATATTATGTGCAATATGCAATATTATGTGAATAAAATAAAATATTATGTGCAATATAAGACCGTATTCCATGGGACTTACTCCTACCGTGATGAACATAGGTAAACAAATTAGCTAGCCGGTTTGTTGGTATTTGGGGTGCCTAGAATGCGCTTAGCATACTCATGTTACGTTTAGGGATTTTCCATGCAGCTTATGGCAGTTTGAACGCGCCATTCTGATATGAGTGTGAAGGTTAAGTCACTGTGGCGTTGTGCATAGGGTTTCTCATTTCTCGACCTTTTTTATTTCCCGGAGCACGAGAATTCTCGACTACTATTTCCCGGGAATTCTCGGGTTGTCGAGAAATATGTTTTTTTTTAATATGTGTGATTTAACAATAAAACTACGCTTTTTATGCAATATTCAACAACATTTATCAATCAACAACGTTTATTTTTAGTTTCATGTGACTTTAATTATAGAAAACTTTAATTAAGCGAAATAAACTCTAGCGAGATCTTTTTATCATTATTTCTACAAACAATTAGGACTAAATACTCTTTTTCTTTGGAAAAACAAATAAAATATCTTCTAAAAACAATGTGATCATGTCACCACAATAAAACTTAGTACCTTACATACTAAATAATTTACTTTAGTCTCTGTCTGTACTACAAACTTTTCAATTATGTCAAAGTCAAAACATTTATTTCAATTAGACCATTTACAGGCACTTTTGAATAGTCAAGGAGTCTGTCAGTTAGTCCGAAAGTTGAAGCTAGTTGCTCGTTCCAAAACGGAGGTAGGCCTCTATGGAGAAGAACGAGCAAGAAACTCCACGGCACTCTTTTAAATTAGGTTTTTACAAAATCCTGATTACATTATTCTTGTTGATTCTACATGTGAAAACAATGAAGATGAATATAAAACAATTATAAAAATAAAAATAAGAATAAAGATGTAAGCCAAGGCAGTTAAGAGATGACCAATCCCAACTGACAGCACTCGTTCACGAGCATGACGCATGGATCAGCACCACTTAACTCAACCATTTCGAAGGGAGCCAAATGATCCAACACACGCGCCACCATCAGCGAGATATTTGAGTGAGCATGACAAGCTCTCAACCGCCATGCTCTTTAAGTCAAAACACATAGTAACTCAATAAATAAAAAGCTCCATGGTACTCACATTTACAAAATTGAAATAAATGATATTAAATTATACAATACTAACACTTCAGTGATTCGTAAGATGAACTGTGGTATGTAAAAAAAAAAGAAAAAGTACTAGTAGGTACTGATAACGAAACAAGTTATTCAGGTCAATAAAAAGGGGGTAAGAAACATCATTCTCTTAAAATTAATACTAATTAGTGAGACCGAGTGGCTGTGGAGCAGGACTAGCATTAAGCCAAGCATTTTTGTCTGTGATATAATCTTCTAACTTATAGTATGCTCGACTACATAGTGTGCGTTTAATGCATGTTTTAAATTTTCTCTCATTTAGTTGGAGAATATCTAGTGGTATTTTATTATAGCATTTTACACAGAACCCCATAAAAGAAGTGTTTACTTTTGACAATCTGAAACTTCGTTGATCTAATTTGTTCCTATTTCTAGTATTAAAATTATGTCTATCACTAATTTTCTTAAAAAGATGAAGGTTTTTCCGAACATGCATAACGTTTTCGTATGTAACATAAAACGACAGATTTTCAATTAGGTATAAAAATAACAATCAGACTAGCTTAATAATTACGAGTAAGGAACAGGTAGGTACCTTAGTTTAGTCTTTGTATCAACTTTTCAATATTTTTATAAATGGACAGTCTTTTCGTTACGTAAGTAAACATTAGAACCTAATAAACAATTATTATTTTAGACTAAATTACAATCACGATTTAAAGCGGAAACTGCTTTAAAAGCTAGCCCACTATGTCTTGTTATTATTAAGGAAATAAGCCTTTAAAAATACGAGGGCATTTATAGCATCATCTGACAATCGGTTTCGTATTTTCGTCACAAAGTTTCCAGACAAGGAGAAAACCCGTTCATTTTACACGCGGGAGCGCAAGCGCGTTATTAAGTTTTTAAAAATTTTGGCTGAATTTCTAGATTTCTCGATTTCTCGACCACTTTTTTCTCGTCTCGAGTAAGGCAAAATTTCCCGGGAATTCTCGCTTCGAGAACTCTCGAAGAGAAACCCTAGTTGTGCAGTTACAACTTGCGTGCAACCACCTATTAGCGTCCTCCGGCCATTTTCTTCAATTGATTCTTGTAAGCAACGGATTATATTTACAAAGAAACGTGTTGAAGCATTTATTTTTAATGGAAGATCATCTTGAGAGATGTGTCAAAGATCAATCCCAGATACGATACATAACGATACGACAACACTCGATTTTGTTAAAACGACCCAAATCATTTCTAAACGTGCCTTCTTCTGTTTTACTATTTCAGTGGTACCACTAATCTGAAATTAACTTAATTTAGATTTGTGTTAACTTGACATTAGTTAAAAGAGAAATAACGTTATTTAAAAATAAGGATTTGAATAGTATGTTGCCTTTATAACCATTGATATAAAAAATCTCGTGTATTAATGGTACTAATTATTAAACATCAAAACATTGTAACGAGACTAAAAAAACAGCAAAGTTCACGTAAATATTAATTTACGTGAAGATTGATTTAACAATCGCATGCAGAAGTATAAATACATTAATATTAATTTTTAGTTCAATGAAATCCTTTGTGCCTTTGTTCTGCTTGGCCCTAAACTTGAGAACGTCGTGGTAATTGTTTCTCAAGGTTGCTAATGTGTTGAGCTAGTCATTTGTATTGATATTGGCAGGTTATTATTCTTGTCACGTACACAATACATGTTTATAAATGATCCCTAATTAGGTCAGGCAGTGGAAGGTTAGACCTGATCATAACAAATCTATACTAATATTATAAATCTATACTAATATTATGCCACCAAAAACAAAACTTGTAAAAATTCCAAGTCTCGCAACTCAGTTCTTCTACCGTAAAAAGTTGTGAGATCCATGTAGTACCAAGTCAGTCGATTTATTCAGTCCCTACTTAAGGGGACCTTCTGTCTTAAGTTATTACGTAATTAGCATTTATGTTTAAATGAAATAAATTGACTTGGCCAACGCATGAAAACACAATGTAACTCACAATTTAAAATTAATCAAATTATTTACTACAATACATATTGTAGTAAATAAGATTGTTTAGTGCGATAGCAAAATCGTGCTGACTGAGTCGCGAGACTTGGTTTTTTACAAGTTTTGTTTTTGATGGCATTGTGTTTTCATGCGATGGCCAAGTCAATTTATTTCATTTAAACATAAATGCTAATTACGTAATAACTTAAGACAGAAGGTCCCCTTAAGTAGGGACTGAATAAATCGACTGACTTGGTACTACATGGATCTCACAACTTTTTACGGTAGAAGAACTGAGTTGCGAGACTTGGAATTTTTACAAGTTTTGTTTTTGGTGGCATCTCATTACTTTTTGTAGAAAAAAAACTGAACTGCATAAATAACTTTGTAATCCCTTATGATTATATCATGTCATATGGGATTACAAAGTTATTTATGCAGTTGGTGTATCTCGAAAACTGGACTGAAATTGCAAAATATTTTAGCTTTTCTTTGATTTATACACTAAACACTAATTGCATTCAAAATTTGAAGCTTCTATGTTTACTAGAAGTGCCTTAGACTTTTAATGATCACACCAACTGCATAAATAACTTTGTAATCCTTTAAGATGATATGATGTCATATGGGATTACAAAGTTATTTATGCAGTTGGTGTGATCATCAAAAGTCTAAGGTACTTCTAGTAGACATAGAAGCTTCAAATTTTGAATGTGATTAGTGTTTAGTGCATAAATCAAGGAAAAACTAAAATATTTTACATTTTCAGTCCAGTTTTCTAGATACACCAACTGCTTAAATAACTTTGTAATCTCATATGTCATGATATAATCGTATGGGATTACAAAGTTATTTCTGCAGTTCAAATTTAAGAATTGGTGTATCTAGAACCCTGGACTGAAATTGCGAAATGTTTTAGTTTTTCCTTGATTTATACACTAAACACTAATTGCATTTAAAATTTGAAGCTTCTATGTCTACTAGAAGTGTCTCAGACTTTTGATGATCACACCAACTGCATAAATAACTTTGTAATCCTTTAAGATTATATCATGTCATATGGGATTACAAAGTTATTTATGCAGTTGGTGTATCTAGAAAACTGGACTGAAATTGCAAAATATTTTAGTTTTTCCTTGATTTATACACTAAACACTAATTGCATTCAAAATTTGAAGCTTCTATGTCTACTAGAAGTGCTTTAGATTTTTGATTATCGGTTTAAGAATTGGTGTATCTAGAAAACTGGACTGAAATTGCAAAATATTTTAGTTTTTCCTTGATTTATACACTAAACACTAATTGCATTCCAAATTTGAAGCTTCTATGTCTACTAGAAGTGCTTTAGACTTTTGATGATCGGTCAGTCAGTGAGTGACAAAATTAAGAACTTTGACTAGTTATAATGCTTAAACTACTGGTTCAAATTGAATGAAATTTGAAATATATCGTGTTTATACAATGCTTGCTTGGTAACTAGAAATACAGGCTTCTAGTTTAATCCACAACAAAGTTATAAGGGGTTGAAAATGGCCTGAACTGCTTCGAGAAAATAATGGTACGGCCGTGTCGCTTTTTTTTGCTCGACTTGGCGGGGGCACTGCCGTGCCCCTCGATAAAGCTGCAGTGTTTGTTTGTTTGTTTGAACGCGCTAATCTCTGGAACTACTGGTCCGATTTGAAAAATTCTTTCAGTGTTAGATAGATTAGTTATCGAGGAAGGCTATAGGCTATATACCATCACGCTACGACCTACGGGAGCGGAGCAGTAACCAAAGACGCGGGTGTAACCGCGGCGGACAGCTAGTGTAATGCTAATAATCAACTATTTTAATAACAACATATTCGGTAAATGTTTACGATGATTCAATTTTATGATTCACTTGATATCTTGAACTTATGCAATGCAATTTGTAATGACACTGCGCCATTTGAAAATAGATTGAAGAAGGCACAAAATTGGTTCACTTTCCGAAAATCACATAAGCCAACTTGTCTCTAAAATTATTAATTTTCGGTCATTGATGGCATGGCGACTTTTGTTCAATGCCCAAGGCGGGTGAAGGGTTGTTGGGTTTTTCCATCAGGAATTTCTCAGTAGCAGCCTCGGAGGTGCTCGGAGTCTGGATTTGTGCCCAATTGATGGCAATAGGCTCGACCCTATTACTTGGAACTTTAACATAACTAACCGCCTAACCGATGATTACAGGCGTGGTGTTTATGTTATGATCCTCTAGTCATGCCGGGAGTACATACGTTTCGTTACCAGGTACAATGTCGTTGGTATAAGTTTCTCAACATAATATTTAAAATAATTCTAACAACAACAACAACAACATAATAATTTTTTGTTATCTTTATTTACTATGAGGGTCAAATCTCTAGGGTCATTCTCTGCGTTGCCACATGTGTGAGGGTCAGCTCACACCGAGACGCGACGCGACGCGACGCTGCGCGCACACTTTAAAAATATAACTTTATTTTCTACACGAAAAGATACACATTTCATTGTGAGAATTTAGAATACAATAAATTAATAATTATTTATTTTTAATTTATATTTATTTATAATTTTTAACTATTTTTTTTATTAATTTATAATTATTAGTTTATTAATTAATATTAGTTAGAATAGAGATAAGTTAAGGTTTCTTCACGATGTTTTTCTGCATCGACGTCAGTGATGACCGAGTTATACTTGAAAGTACATATTAATTTAAAAAGTCACATCTCACGAGTTTTACGAAACAAGTATAAAACATTGATTTTTCAAACTTATGTAACTTGACCCTACAGATTTGGTCCCTAGTAAACATTTTAGAGAATGACGTAATCTAGCTAGATATTTTTTTTTTGTTTTGCCGATTTTCATATTGAACCCAAAAAAGTACGTCCTTTTCATTTGGAAAGTATATACTCCATTTAAAGTCGGCTATCAAGCCTAGAAACGTGCTAAACCCCAAAGTAAATGTTTACAAGACAAAAGGTCAACATTGCCTTGGATGACGTAAAAGGAAAAAATGCTATACAATTGATTTTCAATCGCATTGTGCATGTGAAGCGTAACTTGATAGATTCATTGGTATGGGAATTGTCTATAAATGAACAGTTAAGTACATGTATCCGTCACGCCAGTTGTCCGCAAAGGGGACGGCAGTTCTCGGCGACATCAGAAAACAACACTGCAATATTGATATTTGTTCTGTTTTCGCTCTGTACAGCATAATTATTATAAACAAGCACTCTCCCCGCGATTTCGTTCGCGTGATTTTTCTTACGGATCCCTAATTTTTTGATAATAAAATAGCTTCCAATTTTTTAAAGAATTTTTAAAATCGGTTCAGTAGATCCAGAGATTACCCCCTACATACAAACTTACAAACAAATGTTACCTCTTTATAATATTAGTATAGATAATATAAGTATAGATTTAAATTGTACCTTCCTTTTTCTCTTTCCTAAAAGCTTTCAGTACAATTCTGTCAGTTTGCTACCTAACTATCAGAGTTATTAGTGTCAGAATTTGTTCTGCTGTCAGATTTTAAAATTACAATTTATTAATTTCATGAACCTTGTTGCTATTCCACCAATTCTCACTAAGCGTTTCCAAACGTCTTTTATAATGCACACAGCAAAGGACTAGAACTCTCTACTTGCATCTTTATTTCCGAACGCATTCGACCCTAATGTCTTCAAAGAGAGAGAGAGAGAACAGGCTTCTTCTGGGTAAGCTCACTCCATCGTAGACTGGCTCTGTCACCTCTGCTCTGACCTAGACTAGAGTCGAGAGCAAACCCATCTCGGATTTTTGAAAACGAAGTGAAGCTCTTGGTTTGCAATGGAAACTAAAAGAGCGCAGTAAACCATATACCTATATTGTCATTGTTCATCTTTTGAAATGTACATACCTTGCTATTATGAAGGAGTACATAATAGAATAAGAGATTTACCGTGGGAGAAACTCGAGTGATGATGCCATCGGTATTTGTTATCAAATGTTATGTAGCAGTGTAACACAATAGCTATACATGCATGTAATATAACTAGACCGTAATAGTAAACCATATTTGATGCATCTTATACGTAATAACGTGTGGGACGTCGTAACAAATACTTTTACCTTAGATTTCTAGACCCCAGACAGAAGAATTTTCGTTGGTTATTAAAAAAAAAACATACAAAACGCTGGAGTTCTAGAATCGTATAATTCTGAATTTATAGTCACAGTTTAGTTACAATCGATGTCCATTGCACCCGTTTCCCTATATTTACGTTTCTATTTTATGTGCCTTTACATCTGTTGATGGTTCAGCTATTCTTTCCGCTGTTCCTTATTAAAAGCTGCTTTACATTCCCCGTATATCTTTCCAGCGCTGGAATTCAGTAAAACTGGATAAATATTTGACAAATGCAAATCTTCCAGCATACGGTATCCAATGCTTAAATATACAGTATTTTAAATTTGAATAGAGCGGCCGTTAATTGGCTTAAAGCCGATCCATTGCTGCATTAGATCAATGTAATTCGGCCATAGAGAAGTGACCCAGCTCAGTTCCATTAAGCCATATCGATTCATATCATTTGCAATGACGTACGACATCGCCATTATAATTATCTCCAGTTAAGGAAAGAGCCTGTTGATAAGCAACCTGTAGTGAAAGCTTGGCCGGTGTATGGACATGAATATTTAAATTATAAGTGACAAACGCTTCTGGTCAATTTCACAGAATGCACTATGTATGTTCTTTCTGGTGCTACAAGACTAAGCATTTTTTTATATTCAAGGTAACCGCTATACTGTATTTGATAGATATACAGGAAGATTTATTTAACAGGTTCCAAATTTTATTTTGATGGTTATTGAAAATAAGCGACATTATGCACCGCGTCAAACACTGACCCGACTCGCGCGCCTGGCCCCATCCCCAAACATTGATAATAATCAAAACATACGTTGCAAATTTTCCCTTCATACTTTCACGGGCTTAGGACCTTCATTCAAAAATGGTGTCTTTGAAAGATACCATACCTAGAAAAAATTTGGAATGTGATAAAAAAGTCTTCCTGTATTGTAATGTGGAAGTTAAAATGTGTCATTGTTCTAACAGCTCACAGAGTACGGAGTAGAACAATCAAGGCGGACAAAAGTCATTATAGAATTCCCGGAAATTTGTACTTTCTACCTGTAAACAACACCCCTAAACCTCTGATTCCAAGAAATGTTTGCGTCTAACATTCCATACTGATGAGTCATCGTTTATCGAAGTAAGCTAATCACTGAAGAATGTCAAAGGGATATTACGGTGACATTAGCCAGCATTCCTTCGAAAATTGCTACCAAGTGGGTGTATTTAGGAAAGTTAAAAGAGTGTTTTCTGAATGAGAATAAGTTGTGGCCGGAAGCCGAGAGAACAGAATTCTGCTTGCGATCGACTCAGCCACAACCTTCTACCTCATCCGCTGACCTTTCTCGACCCGGAAGACCTAAAAGTCTTTGAAAATTTATCTTTTTAAACTAAGAAACGTAGATATGCTGATTTAGTTCAATCGCGGAGTGTTGTGGAATTAATGACTACTGCAGAGGCAGCTGCACGGTCAACTGGACATAAAAACGTTGTCTCGAGATTCATCGAATTCTGAATTCGATGATTCTGATATTGAGAATTAGTTTTAATGTAAATGGATACCTTAGTGTTAGATTTATAATGTTTGTATTTAATGTTAGTCTAAGGTTGTATAATTATATATACTTACATAATTATCGTTGAGAAATACGATTTTAATTTCATTTAGTATTAGTTCCCTTTTTTTTATTCTGATTGTTTTTTTTTGTAATTAAAGCTGTACCTATAGGTATATTGTACATATTAATTAAATAATTACAGATTTACTAGCGTTAATATTTGTAGCGGTTAAGATAATTTATTATTTTTCCTGTATTTTATAATACATGAAATAAAATATTTATACACAATTCCTAAAAAAAAAAATATATTATCGTACTATTTGAATAACTATTTTATATAGATATAGTTCCAAAACCATGAAAAAATATTTTGTCCACCTGGCTTGTTCTAGCCGTACACTGTGCAGCTTTCTGAATCCCAGAAAGTGGCAGGAAAAGCATGGGAGCAAATGAAGGAACTTAGGTTTTTTGACTGTTTTAGAGACAACAATCTAAAACAAAATAAATATATCACTGTAGTCCAGCAAGGATACCTTTTCAACTTTTTGAAAATCACTTTTCTAATGGGGGCCACCAAATGTAGCACAACCTATTAAAGTCATCATATCCACACTGAAGGTCGAAGTTAAATTGTATCGGGCACTGCTCGCAGTAACATGTAATCATTGGCAAACTGTGTCTGTACTTACAGCTGACTGGATGAACTAGGGCAGGGATGGTCACATTTATTGGTGAACGTGCTATTTTTATGAAAAAATAATTTTAGTATGACATGCCATCAAAGAATCTTGACTTAGTGACTAAAATGGAGAAATATAAAACTAAATGCTATAAACCCATTGTTTGTACGATATTTGTACAAGAATCGTTTTTATTTTGATAATAGGTTAATGTGAGATCTACTGTTGCAAATTAGTTTCGATCATAGATTCATCGCAAATATAGGCGTGCCCGAATTATTTTGTCGCGTGCCACCGCGTTAGCACGCCTGCCAGTGGTTCGCCATCCCTGAACTAGATTTATTATGCCAGTTAAAAAATTACCTACTTAAAAAATAATTATAAACAGTCAAATTAATAACCTCCTTTCTCAAGTAGGTTAAAAAGTAATATTAAGAACTACTTTTATTACCTACTAAGATTGCGATGGTCAATTCGACTGGTCAACGATATTCGCACAGTTACGCCTAGTTTGAATTATGAAGACAAAATAGGGCATTAGTCCCATTTCGTTTCGTTCGCACTAGTGTGTTAAGCCAGACTTTACGTTCAAAATTAGCAATTTTCTTTTTAACCACTGACTGACTTCCGATTGAGCTGAAATTTGGCATACTCATGTAAGTTCGATGACAATACAATGTTATGTTACTATCGAGCTAGTATGATGATGCCGACGGAAGATGACCATAGGAACTCATAAACTATATTATTTTGACAAACCCGTCGTGGTTGGGCTCGTTTGGTTTTATACAAGTATTTTTATGTAAGTACAATATATTACTCATTACGTGAGGGAATTATTATAATCCCTAGTTTAATCAGTCATACGGTATTTAGGGACGCATGGCTGTTACCTCATGCGTGACGGGCATTGTTTATGACGGACAGAATGCGTTCTAGTTATGTTATGAAAATAACTTTCGTTCATTCACTATTTTTTTAGGAGAATATATTATTGAATGCTTCACCGAATACTTTTACATTAGATTAATCTATTGACGAACATGAATTTCCAATTGGTCAGAGGCCATAGCACAAGCGTGATATCGTAAAAGTACTCGATACATTAAGTTGATGTTTTTCGAATAAGGCATAGAATAATAGTATTTTTTACGAAAATAACAATTAGTATTGATATAAATAAAGCTTGCAAAGCAATTTAAAAATCGATCGAATTTATGTTACGATTTCTCGGCGCGCTCGGCCCTCTATCTATACTAATATAAACTAATAATATTATAAAACTGAAAGAGTTTGTTTGAACACGCTAATCTCCGGAACTACAAGTCCGATGCGAAAAAATCTTTTGCATTTTGTAGCCCGTTTATCAAGGAAGATTATTCTACTAATATGTATTATAAATGTGAAAGTTTGTGAGGATGTTTGTTTGTTACTCAATCAGGCGTAAACCGTTAAACATATTTTAATGAAAATTAGTGAAAATTTTCACATAGATAGACCATTTCCTGGATTAACACAAAGGATACTTTTTATCCTGGTAACGTGGGATAGTAGTTCCATTTACTCTACGGAAAGTTTTTTTTTTTTACGCGCGCAAAGCCGCGAGTAGAACCTAGTAGGCTATATTATAACATCACGATACAACCCATGGGAGTAGAGAGGTATTTAAAGTAGAATTAAAGACTGAACCACGGGGAATTACCGGTAATAGAACATTTTGACAAGACAGTTTAAACATCATCCGCCTTATTATAAAACAAAGTCTTTGCTTAAACCAGGTTTAAACCATTAGGCCAATTTTAGTATTACAATCAATCAATCAATCAATCAATCATTTATTTATTTGCAAACATGGGTAATGTAGTACATAGATGTTATTTTATAATAAGGTTCTCCATATTTTACCGTCAATGGGCATGCAAATAATAGGTTTATAATTATACGTAGTCAGGTCACAAGTTCTGTCACATCACATATCAAATGTGAAATAAATGACACATTTTCAGTTTTAATTTAATAATTTATATGTGGAAAGATAGGTAAAAATACACAGTTTTTCATGTATATTAGTTTATTCGAAATGACCTCCTTGATTTTTGATACAAGCCCGTAATCTGCGAGGCCAGTCATCGATAGAATCACGCACGACATTGAGGTCCATTTCGGCCACTGCTTTGATGAGGGATTGCTTCAGCGACTCCAAAGTTTTATGGGGTTTTTCGCAGGCTTTCTCCTCTAAATACTGCCATATTTTGTAATCCAAGGGATTAAGGTCCGGACTGGAGGACGGCCAATCTTCGTGCCTGATGAAATCAATTTCATGGGCGTCCAACCAGTTTTGCGTACTCTTGGCCTTATGAGCTGGTGCAGAATCTTGCTGGAATACCCAGTGGCGATTTGCGAACATTGTTCGTTTAAGAGGCTCTACGGAGTTTTGCAGAACTGTATTTTGGTACACCAGAGCACTGGTTTTCACACCTTTTTCACAAAAAAACATCTCAGTGGGGCCCAAATACGACACTCCAAGCCAAACCATCACTGATGAGGGATGATGACCACGTTGAACGCGCGGGACACGTCTACTCGCTTCATCACTGTTGTGAGCATACACCTTGTCATTTTGCTTATTGAAGCTCTCTTCAACAGTAAAAATTTTTTCATCTGAAAATAATATTTCGCGGTATTTTTTTCCCGCGTACCGTCTCAACAAAACGCGTGATCTTTGAAGCCTAATATTTTTCAAACGAGCATTCAGGAAGTGGGCTGTTCTTTTACGGTAAGCCCGTAGCCCAAGGTCTTCATTTAACACCCTTTTTACCGTGGTTCTGTTTAAACCCATCTGAAAAGCCAACAGTTTTTGCTTTCGCACGGGATTTCTTTGAATTCGCGCCTTGATGGCTTTGACCACCGCTCGTGTGCGAACCGTACGAGGCCGACCACTCCTCTCTCTGTCTTCTATTCTTGAGTCTTCCTCGTATCGTTTAATGGTGCGATAAACGAACCTTTGTGTTATTTTCAAATTTTTCAAAAGTTTAAAAATTTCACTTGCGACGTATCCACAACGATGCAATGCAATTACAGCGACTCTGTCTTCTTTTTGTGTCCACTCCATGTTGAAAACTAAAGAAAAGTCTACGAAACCTATGTTTTTAAAATCGAGAAATATTCGAAATTCGAACGTAATTAATTAATTTTTTCGTCTGCATTCCAAATTTAAAATTCGGATGCTATGACAGTATTTATGACCAGACTACGTAAATTTAAAATTACAAACTTTATCTTTATCGTAATAAAGTTCGAAATTAAAAAAACTGGCTCAAATGTTTAAACCTGGTTTAAGTAAAGACTTTGTTTTATAATAAGACCTAACTAGTCTGGAACGAATCCTTGATGACATCAGGGTCAAATCTTACATAACTTCTTAGAACTGTCGCTGTGAAAAGAAAAACAATAAATGTAAATATTGTACACCGTTTGTTTTGCTATCATGACAACTTAAAGTAATTTTCCTCTATTGCTTTAATCAAATTATTTGGTTACGGCTCACTATGTTAGTATTGGGTAGGGAAATGACGTCAGATTGCAATGCTATACGGAAATTTTAAGATAATCAAGTTTGATTTAAACCAAGCGCGAGGACGCAATTCAATTGTTCCTATTTCTTTTATTTTGCAATTTGCAGCTCAATACGACCTAACATAAGATTTTGAATACCGCGGGTTACCTTGGCGCATCCCCTTAAACACCTTTACCAATTTCACTAATTCTTTTTTTTTGTTGTTTTTGTTATTGTAAGAGGTTCTTAAGAAAGAAAATTAAAAGAAAAACAAAATGGTGGTACCTACGATGGTCACCGGGTCAGCTAGATTTTTATAATTTGACTATTGGGTAGTTAACACCTTTTAAAAATTCCAAGACACAACTTAATAATAAAACTCTTTCTGTTAGGCCTAAAAATCTGATTGATTTTCAATTATTAGATTTTAGTTGCTTTGTAATCAATAAATAGTTATCGATTGAGTTAGCTATTAAGTGGCGTCACAGTATAGAAAATCTATGGGGGAATCGCGTTGTGACAGCTCATAAACAGTATGTTAGATATTTGATAGTGTCTTAGTACCCAATTTAATAGAATCGATTGCGTATTTTTTTTATCGATTTCACGATCTTTTCGAGTCAATGATTCTAAATAATCCCTTTTTAATTTTCAGATTTTTTGGGCCATGTAGGTGGCCACGTTATCGCGGCATCAGTAGCATTATTGTTAAAACGTCTTTTAATTTATGCAGATGTAGTTCATGATAACCAACGTATGTAAGGTATGACGTTGAACTGTGTAACTGAAACCGATTGTCAGTACGAATGCGTAACTCGAATAGGGGTTTATTTTTTTGGCCCTTTGTTACAAGCATGGCAGTTAATGTGAAAGTATCTTATTACACATAAATCGCCATGAATCATCTATAATTTTATATGAATACTAATATAATAAAGCTGAATAGTATTTTTTTTTATCTCAGGTACTACTGATCCTTTTCTGAAAAATCGTTAAGAGGAAGCTATATTATCCCTAGGTTCTACAAGGGTCATTCAAATATTAATTAAGCACCAAAGGAGGGTCTCTGGCTTTGCTAATTTTTGATGACACGGAGAACGGGAGGTCTAGATGGCGACTACGTAAACAGTTTCATATTCTTGTAACTTAAGCATATTTGATTTTTCACAAGCTGAAGGGAAGCATGTTTAAGGATGATCAAAATTTCAACAGATTAAAACAGAAAATACCGATGTTTACGTATCATAGGAGTTATAAAATTAAAAAAAAAAACTGCATAAATATGTTAAACTTGAATGGCCAGTAAAGGCTATTTTTTTATTTTAAATAAATCAAGGATCCGTAACAGAAATCACGTGGATGAATCGCGGAAAAATTGTTAATAACATAAATAGCTTGAATTTTAATGTCCTCATAGAGCTCAGCGGATAAAAAAAGACATGGCTTTTTGTATCGAAAATGATCATGGAAACCGGTACATATATAGCTTGTATTGTTGTTTTATTGACTAAATTATTGCACCGTCAAGCAATTTGTTCAGAATGACAGCAAGAGATAGTGCTATATGACATCTATGGGTTGAAAAGAGATGTGAGGTGTTGACTAGTGCCATCATTATCGTCCTAGATACAAATATCTAACTGTCAATTACAGTCAGGAAAGCTGGAGATTTTCACTGCATAATGGTGATAACGACGGAGGGGGAAAAGGCTGAATAATAATGGTTGTCCGACTGGTTCCTACTATTTTATTAAATGAATGTTATGATTGCCTTCGACCAGGCATAAATCCAGAGTCCGATTCTGCTACTGAGAAATTCCTGATGGAAAAACCTAATAACACTTGGCCCAATCTGAGAATCGAACCCATGATCTCATGCTCAGCAGTCGCACTTTGCGACCACTAGACCAACGAGGCAGTCAATGGAATATATATTTTACAAATTAAAAGTTCTTTTTTTACTTAAAATTACTTACTTTATATGGCAGAGGTGAGTGGTAACGCAGGGAGGGGTCGCCCTAGGAAGACCTACACTGACCTTATTGGTGAGGTTCTTCAGAAAGGTCAGGTGCGGAGTACACTTAACCCGCCTGCTTGTATGACAAGATGTATGAACGTAGATGAGGCAAAAGGAGTATGTAAGGATCGTAGCAGGTGGCGTTCTGTGGTTTCTTGCCCCATGGGAAAAAGGCGTGAGTTTATGTATGTACTTCCTCCTGTTTCTGCGCAATTGCCGTGAGTATAATTATGCGAGATGCATAAGCACATGCAGCGACATGCATTGCTAATAATACCAGACTATTAAGGTTGGACCTCATCTGGCAGCACGGAATCGCCTTTTTCCGTCGCCCTTTCTCTTTCTGTCGCTTAGAACTGCCATTTGCTAGGCGGAGACAGAAAGTATAATGCGATCGCCTCGAGGATTCCGCCGCGTGCTATCGCATTATGCATTCTGTCTCCGCCTAGCAAATGGCAGTTCTAAGCGACAGAAAGAGAAAGGGCGACGGAAAAAGGCGATTCCGTGCTGCCAGATGAGGTCCAACCCTTATTGTCCCACTGCAAGAAAAAGGCCTCTTCTCATGCAGAGAAGGCATGTGCAGTACATAATCACCACGCTTGCTCAAGGCTGATTGGCGATTCCAGACTTGTTTCCTCGTTATTTTTTCCTATATCTATGTCAGTGGTATCCAAGATAAAATTGAAGGATATATGAATTAAAATATACTTATATAATTATGTACCTACTCGCTCGGTATTGAACGAGCAACTTTATGCATTGCTTGCATGCACAGTCAATTTCACTTATTTTTAAATACATAATTATATTTTACTTGTCTAAAAATTGTCTTTGACATAATGTTGGTAAATCGATTAATGTTGGTAAAGAAGTAAGCTGCTGCCAGCTTACTTCTTTACCAAACATCCTTTTTAAAATAGCCCATAGAATCAAAGGTTCAAGAGAGGTTAAACATTTAATTTATAGTTAATAATTGTCTATCTTCATTGTCCGCAGATGTATCACCATCTCCAGCGATTTCGGTGACTCAGACCCCACTGCTGGGGGTGAACGGCTCCGGGATCCTGCACGTCAACCTCACGGGAAATCTACCCGTTAACTTGACTGATAATATGCCCAAAGTTAGCGACCCCATCGTGCCTGATGACAGTACGTATAACTTCATTTTAGTTTTTTAATAAGCCTTGCTTCTGACTTCCATTTCGACAGGTATAAAACGATGAATGAAGTCTACTATAAAACGACCGTACCCATTAGTTCCTTGTTCAAGCATTGAACGTTCACGAGATTGACGGTAACACAGATGTTAGCAGGAGTAAGTCTCAACTTTTTTTCAATGTTGTATATTTTGCCATAGTCCAAACTTGAGAACTCCGGGGGTTACAAGTAGTGGAGCACAGTATACTGACAATTCTGCTCTTAAAAACATAGCTGATGTAGCTGAAAAGGCTGCCCTACTTAACTGCGATGAGACACTCAAGTACTGGTCAAGTACCACAGAGCCGGTTCTCCTGATATAGAAAGAAGGAATCCTGGCAGGCCATGACAGAAATGGCGGGCCGAATATAATGTAATCCTACTAACTGGGATGGATGAAGCCTATTTCCTCTATAGGCTTTTTTAGGCTTTAACAGCCTATTCTGTCTTCTTCCTGACAGACAGAATAGGTTGTTAAAAGAAAATAGTTTACATAAAAGATTTATGGTCTAAAAGAAAAATTAGCAGGACATTCAATCACAGGGACACACATACATGACGCGTTTCTATAGCGACACAATGTTCTTTAAAGGACATCCTTATTAAACAGCATAGAGTAAGGGGTTACTTTAAGCTTTTTTTAGAGTCATTGTCATTATCATTTTCGTGTCAGTGTGTCTCCGGTCATCAACTTGATGCGGTCAAGGAACAGACCCACTTGATGCGGGTCAACGGAACATGCGATTCAATGTGCATTGCCATCTGTTATTAAGGATTAAACTCATGACGCAGTTAATGCAATGAACATTGTGTCGCTTAACCCATTGACTGCGGGAAAACACACCCATTGTGCTTCTACTAAAAAACGCAAGTGCATCTCAAACACAACCGTAGGTATGGGTTTTTCTACGGCGAACACACCAACTGTGTAGCCAGCCTCACTATGGGCTTAGTGTAGCGAATGTTCGCCCGGGTTAAACCAACGGAACGAAAACAGGGTGTAATTACCACAACAGGTAAGCCACATTGGTGATCCACTGGTGAACCTAGATCATTTCAAAGAAATTGAAAAAATTAAATGTTAATAACTCAGTCTTCATCTGGGATTATTTATTTGGCTTTCGGACTACTAGGGACAACAATAAAAACAAAATATTTCCCACATAATTTATTTATTTAAACTTTATGCACAAAAGTACAAAGGCGGACTTAATGCCATTAATTTTTAACCTTATTTTATTTTTATTATTTGTTGGCATAGCGACCGTAGTAATAGGTTCAATGGATACAGCCCTGTGACTCAGGGACGGACGGATCAACAAAAGCAATACCTGTCCAGCATTGTTTTGTACCCTTTGTGGTACACAAAAGATGCACAAAGTAAAAATCCCAGAACTCGTCGTCTCAGTCAGATGATGTCAGATATAAACATCGAAAATCCACTTACTTTGCTATGAAACATTTTAATGTTGAAACTTGATAACTACTAGTTAATCTGTGATTGACCGTGTATTATTGATTGGTTATTGTAGGTATAACATTTTAGTAGCATAATTTTTGTGTCTAAAGAACTAAAGTTGATTAGTCTCGCCTTATGAACAGTTTGGTAAAGGATGGGTCAGTTATAGTTCAGTTTTTTAATTGATAATGAAGTAAAGTACAACAGAGATAAAGTTGAAAATCATGCACACAATTTTGATTTAGGTATTATCTTTACTAAAGATGGGGAGATTTTTGTTTGTTTGTTTTTTTGTTTAATTACCTCTCGGGTCGGAAAAATTGTTAATTCTTCTTCTATCATAATTATGATGAATCTGGCTATATAACATCACGCTACGACCCACGGGAGCAGAGCAGTAACCAAAGACTACTACACTAATATTATAAAGAGGAAAGATTTGTATTTTTGTGTGGGGGTGTGTGTATGTGTATGTTTGTAATGAATAAACTCAAAAACTACTGAACCGATTTGAAAAATCTTTGATTGTTGGGAAGCTACACTATCCCCGGGTGACATAGGCCATATTATATTTTAAAATAATGAAGTGATGAATAAAATGAAAAGTAGTTTAGCATATCGTTGCTCTGTTTGCTTTGACCCTTACTCTACAGCTAGTAATGTCCTAAGACTGAATATTACAGTCCTTTTGTGTGCTAATAACAAGCTGCGTTTACCAATCTATTGTCCGCGATAATTCTGACATTGCTTTTATTTAAAACCCTTCAATTTGAAAATGTATGTAGCAATGTAAAAGACAGTTCTCGTAATTAAAAACTTTCAAAATCTAGTCGCACCCTCATCTCTATACGAAACTACCTTTTTGGTAATTACATTCAATATTTTTTCTAAATCTACTTAACATCACCCTTGTAAGCTGCAATACCCCAAGGGTTAGGCAGAGGTGTACCGATTAGTACACCCACATTTCGCCAGTTATGTTTAAGTCCCATGTAATAGGGGGCCAGCCTATTGCCATTAACCGGGCACAAATCTGGATAAATTCCTGATGGAAAAACCCAATAATAAATTATCCTTAAAATTATTATAGAAAAAATCTCAATCTTAATCTAAGTTGACGTTCAAGTGTTATTTAAAACAAATAGGTACTGTTAAAAAAAACTCTTTAGAATAAGTCTTGTTGTAAATTAACGAACGAGTCAACAGACAAAACATAGTACTACAATGAAATTAATGACTTTTCTTATTCAAACACCAATTCATTTGCTTCATGGTAAATCAGAGACGCAATAAAAAGTGAAATCCGTCGGACTTTCGCAGTGTGATGTGGAAAATTGACAAATTAGTAACGGTAACTGTAACCATTGAATAGATTGAAACTATGTTAACTGAACTTCTAAAGGACTTGCTGTTGTTTTCGATCGCTTCTAAACATCACGCCTGTAATCCCCGAAGCGTTAGGCAGAGGTATTCCCACACCCACCTTTCGCCATTTATGTTTCCCTAATCCCCGAAGAGTTAGGCAGAGGTGTTCCCTAAGTACACCCACCTTTCGCTATTTATGTTTCCGTGACTGAACGCGGATGGAACCGCGGGATTTAGCTATTCTCTTTGTAATCCTTACCGTGTTTTGCTGTTAAGTAATTGAATTAAAATTAAGACAAAATTAAATAATATAAAATTTTCACTAAACAGATTCTCTCTAACGGTTTTTGCGCAGATGACCCAGTTTAAGAAGTATCCCATAGTCAAAGTCTGTAAATGTTATGAGTACTATTACATAGTTAGTTATGTATATCGGTAACTATGATCGATACTTCTAATCTGTTGTTTTACATAATAATGAGCAGTAAGGAGCGAATTAAATTAATTATACGGGCATACGACACACATAGATGGAGGCCGTAAACCATGCTTAATTTAACTATATAGAAAAAACATTTAAGGCACCCGCGCACTCGACGGCCACGACCACGAACAGTGGCCGCAACGACATAATTATGGCTTTTACGCACTGGCAACCATGGTCGCGGCGGCCAGTGAGTTCTGGATTTTATAAGCAATCGCTTTGAGCCCCTACGCACTTAGCGGCCAGCGGTTAGCGGTCACCATTAGCCGCGGATTGGCCGCGGATGCCACACGATCGGCAACTAGCTGACATATCCGCCAGTGCCAGTGCACGCACTAGGCTCCCAGGCTGAGAACGTGGCCGCCGCGGCCATGGTCGCCAGTAAAAAGCCTAACTACGTTAGTCGTGGCCGTCCTTTGCGAGTCGCGAGGTGCTTAACGTGTCTGTTACTGTCCTACTTTAGGGCAGAGTCCTCTTCTCAATAGAGATTGCACGAGCATTGATCACCGTACTTGCTGAAGACGGATTATTATTTACTAGCTTATACTTGTGACTTCGTCCGCGTAAAAATCGGTTTTTAGAGAAATTTACTTTTTTTTGCGCGTATCCCTATTACCTATTATTATTTTTTTAATATAAGTAGTCTAAGTTCCTCGTTATAACATCAGCTGTCTGCCAGTGAACAATTCTATCAAAATCCGTCCAGCCATTTCGTAGATTAACCGCAACAAACAGACAGTATATGCTTTCATATGCATTTAGTCAAAAGCTTTTAATTTAATATTATAAACAAACACCTCAATTTTATTTATTTGTATCTAGATTAGTTCAGGTTTCCTCGGTGTTTTTTTGCACCTATGTCAGTGATGTCAGTTGAAAATGTCACATTGGTGCCTAGTTACCTCAAACATCAGAGACTGGCGGACTACACTATGAACTTTAAAATGTATTTTTAGCTAGCTTATTAAATCGCCAACTTTCGCTCCAATTGGCACCGGAATCATTTCGATCGTACTCGTGTCTTAGTCAAAGACACGATCGGCTATAGATACGCCATGCTTACGTACGCGTAAATTCAAACGACTAGCCAAGTGGCCCTTTCAGGTGCTTATGTAAAGCGGTATTCATTATTTTATTCCACTTCTAAACAAAGTCCTTTTGAGTTCTAAATCCGAAGTTCCAGACGAACAAACACTACCTTGAGTGTGCTCGCGGGATAGATGAAAGTTTGTTATAAGTAGGTAGACGAGACGTTAGGATAGGACTCCTCTTATCGCGGAAAGCGCGTACGTTCCCGAGATCCCCGGCGTAAGTGTGGGAGGGGAACACCGGGGTGGTTTTTAGTCAGTAACAGTCTGACAGACCAGTCCGCCCTCCCCAATGCGGTGGACATCCAGGAGGATGAAAAATAAACGACTCTTCCTCTTAGGGCCATGGGGGGTTGGACCGGGAATTTTATTTAATCTCAATATACTTCTGACATTCAAAATACAGGTGCTTGCGTCATGTTAGGTCTACTTCTATTGACTGAGTTCGGAACTGTAGAGCAAACAGAAACTTATATGTACACGGAGGCTTGAATAATTTAGTGATCGGTTTATTGTTGAGCCTGAAATAGCTCAGCACCTTGCTGCACCGCGCGTGAAAAATGGCCGGCACGTGTGGGGCGTATTCCTTGACTTGATCGAGTACCAATGTCAAGTTTGGTCCACTTTACTTTCCTACTTCGGGACTACAACACAAATAGTAACATTTATACGAAGGACTATTGGTTTATAATTAAAACTAAACTAGGTCAGAACCTTGATGCACCGCGCGTGTAAAATGGCCGTCACGAGTAAGCTTTTTTAAAGACTAGCTTTTTCTAAAGGACTGAATAAAAGAGCTTGTAGTAAAGTGCTTAGATGGTTCGGTCATGTTGAGAGGATGAGTTAAAGGCGATTAACAATAGGAATTTGAATGGCAGATGTGAGTGGCAACGCAAGGACGCCCTAGGAAGACCTACACTGAACTCATTGGTGAGGTTCTTCAGAAAGGTCAGGTGCGTAGTACTTGTAACCGGCGTACTTGTATGACGAGATGTATGAACGTGGACGAGGCTAAAGGAGTATGTAAGGATCCTAGCAGGTGGCGTTCTGTGGTTTCTGCTTACCCCCATAGGAAAAAGGCATGAGATATAATTATGTATGTATGAATAACAATGTCGCCAATTTCCAATTTAGTCAGAATCAATCAGATGGAGGACGAGCTATGTACGTGTGCGTGAGGACTAGCGGGATTTTTTATTCAAATATTTTTATTTTTTTTAGTAGAAATGCTAATTAGACATTAGTCTAATTAACGGAAAAAACTGGTCATAGGTATTAACCTATGACCAGTTTTTTCCAGGTCGTGGCAAACCATCCGTGATTTTATTCATTTGTGATCTAAAATCGACCTCGTCAGTATTGATTTCTGAAGCATTGGATATGGGTTTAAAACTATCTAATATAGCACAAGTGCCACGTTCAAAAGGTTCTACTAACTACAAACTTTGTTAAAATGGAGGACGCACTTTTGTATTAGTTCGGCGGCTAGTATAGGTTTTGAAATGAAAGTTTTAACAGTGACATTATTGTAGTTCAATAATGGATGACCGTGTATAGGACATTTAGTAGGTTTCTACAGGTTCTCTTAATGCACCTGTCACCTTCATGAATGATGGTCTGTTATATTATCGACGTTTTAATTTAAACTGTAGTACTCAGTAGTTCGATACTGGTTATTAATGGGATAATCTTGTATGATTTGAGTAAGTTTATAACTTATTAAAGCTTCCTTGTTTTGAATACCGGCTTGAATTAATTGAACTGTCTTTTGAGTCTATTCTCCTTTAAAAGATTTCTTTTGTTGATCATTTATAAAGGCTGGTTTAGCCTGGTTTGTATTTTTATATTCGTAACACTTTTTACTATTTTTATCTTTTTTGGCCCAGGCATAGTTAGGTTTTTAATTGTTATGAGCGGAAGCAGCTGATTACGAACCTAAATTGACTACACAGGCTGACTAGGGGTAAAGGTAGTTATGCATAGCCAACCATTGTCACGAACCATAACAAGTTATGCCTAACTAACCATTTCCAAGAAATATACCGGGTCAAACGGGGTGAATAGGGATGCAGGGGTGAATCGGGACGCAACTTTAAAAGGGATTTTAACGTTGAAATAATATAGTTTAATGCTACCAATGACAATAAATCGTAAATTATAATTCCGCAAAAACATTGAGCGTCTTTTTTAGTAATAAACTATATTATTTCAACGTTAAAATCCCTTTTAAAGTTTTGTCCCGATTCACCCCTGCATCCCTATTCACCCCGTTTGACGGTACTATAAGACTCGTTCATAACGTGCCACCCAGTAGTTCCTAGTAGTAATACATAAAAGTAATAACTCCTAAAGTAATGATTGCCAAAAACATTAGAATTATGATCCGCCATATGACCTGCATTCCTATTGTTATGCACCACCATGGATACAACACATGTAAAACCTTTCAGACACACACATGTAAACCCTCCTTTAGTATATAAGACCTTGTAACTTAGATTTAAGGGTTCTCATATTATAAAGCTCATGCTGAGCACACGTGTATTTGATTAAATAAATATATTTTTTTAACAAGTCTTGCTCGTTCATATTTGACTAGGTACTTATGCATATAAACAACTTTAATACGGAAACATCTCTGAAACACAAAAAGAATACCTACTTATATCAGTAGCGGCATCGGAGTCTGGATTTGTGCCCGTTTGATGGCAATAGGCTCGCCCCTTATTACATGGGACTTAAACATAACTGGCGAAATGTGGGTGTACTAATAACACCTCTGCCTAACCGTTCGGGGATTACAGGCGTGATGTTATGTAATACATTCTAAATGTTTTAAACGGGTGACTCTTTCAATAAGCCTGGCTAAACACGACCACTAACGTATTTCCTGTAGTTTTCATACATTTTATATGGATTTGCTGCACACGGTTGACGTCGGTGGTCGCCACGATATCGCTTCTAGTTTCAGGTGGCGGCGTTCTTAGTAGCTGTCGTGTATGGCCCCGGCCAGCGTCGTATTCATGACGTTTGTGGCGTGTGGCCCATGTGCGGCGAGCGTTAAATTTGATCGTATACACGAGTACTTACAACACTAGATAAAGCCAGCAAATACTAAATTGCTCAGATACTCATGACAACAGACAGCAAACTATGCTGCTGTCTTTACGAAAAGTGCAATAACTCGGTTAAACCTGATTTCGAGAAAAGCGCAGGTAAAGATTTTATTTTTGTTTTGTTTGTATCTCCATCACTATACATGGTAAAAAGTTAAACCGGCTTCATCATAGATACGTATAAACTGTCTAAAAAGAAAATATAGATCTCGTTCTGCAGATTCCGAATATGTACTGAACTCAATTCGGCGCAAAACTCGAGTTATTGCATTTTTCGTAAAGTCGGCAGTATGATATAAATATCTGCCTTTGAAATATCTCGGAGATCCGCATTTCTAGTAATATCATGGATATTATAGGAATAGGAACTAATAGTGTAACTGTGTATTGTATGCAAAACTGCTCCTGGCAACCAGCCAACTAGTACAAACGAAGATATGTGTTTAAATAAGTTGTTTATCAAATTGTCCACTGGAATGTGACGATTTTCCAAAAAAAAATGGTCTGGATAGCTTAGGTCTGCAAGAATACAATATCAGATATTTAAAAAAATATATAAACCAGGTGTACCGGTTTCCCTGTCTGATCAAAATTTTATTTTATCACGATGATTGAACGCATTGCACAATAGCAACAATGTGATTCGAATTAGGTATACTAATGGGTACACCTCTGCCTAACCCTTTGGGGATTACAGGGTTGATGTTATAATGTAATAAAAATAAAAATAACTCTTGTATTCCTAGTCTTAGGATAAGTTAACGTTACATTGGAGACAAACTGACTTCACTATATTTTTTTCCTTTCTTTTTTTTCAGATCTTACTGATGTATTCAAGGAAACCCCTGAAAGAATCGTATCAGAGCAGAACTTAGCTAATTTGACCTACGTAAGTTATTATTTATTAAATTCTTAATATTCCACAGCACAGAAACAACACATTTTGCATCACCAGTGTTTTCCTGTAGTCCCTACATATAGGGCTGCCATCAAAAACCCCGGACGTTTTAATGAAATTGAGGATTCTCCCCGGACATTCCCGAAAAAAAATATGTATAAAATAAAAAACCGCCGTTTACATTTTCATCTATAGAAATGAACACGTACATAATTTTTTGCCTAAGTTTCAATCAATCGGTATTCCCCAAACACTAAAAGTGAAGGTTTGACCCGGACACTTTTTGACAACCCCTTTTGGACGTCCCCTGGACGCCCTACAGACTGTCCTGTAGAACAAGCTAGCTAGACAAAAATACTAAGTAATTTTTCAATTGATATTTCACTAATATAGGTAGGTAATATTACATCGTGATCGATAGCCTATAACATTACGGGAGATCCGTTTTGTATGCTTATATATATATATATATCTTAAATTTTCAGAAAATAAAACAAAAATAAATTTTGTTTAACTGTTTATTGTAAAAAAAACACATACTTATTGGCTCCGCGCCGTGTACAATAGCTTCTAAATCATCTAAGCAATAGTTCCTAAATAATTAGTTCTCTTCGCTGCATAGCTTTGGAACAAAAGCTCTGAAAAAAAAAAACTCTTAAGTCGCATGTTTCCGCATGAAACTACTATTCGTTATCGAAAGAAGAATATCGTATCGACTTATTAAAAAATGAATAGCAACTCGACTGGACTGAGCAATACAACTTTACTATTATTGAAATGATAAACATATGGAAAAACTACCTCAAAATTTAAGAATTGTTTTCTTCAATGTTGTTATTACAAAATAAAAATAAAATTCATACCTGTAAAGTACAAAACTAGAAGAATCTCCAAACAACATAATTTTTTATTTAACATGCGCGATAATTAATACCGGTACACAACAAGTTCTAAGGCAGACTGGCGGGTGGCAAAAAAAAAGGTTCATCATAACCTATTGTTTGCCTGCTACCTGAGCACCTAACCAGAGAGTAGGCATGTATCGGTAATACGTTTTAGGGTAAACCGGAGTCTTATCTTTAGAGGAGTAGGGTTCATTTAAAAAAAAATAACACTTGATGTTTCGATATTTTGTATACCAGCTAGCTACAGGACATTCTGTGCGCCCTCTAAACTAGGACAAATCCGGGGAAACCCGGACGGATGGCAGCCCTATCTTCATACCACCTTTCTTTCAAAAAATACAACTTTTGGGGTTTATAATCTGCTGACCTCTCTTGGCAGCATTGTGGTCTGGCACCAACAACATAACTCTGCAGTATGACCTACGATCGAACAGCAAAATATAAACAACCCAAAAGCTCTAACACTACACAATATCTGTGACCGTACTGTATATAAAATAATCTGTTTATTCATTTCAATATTTCAGGATCACCACAATTTCTACAACAGCTCGTTCATCGGAAACCAGGAGTTCTTCAAAGACTACTGGGCAAACATTACCATCAACAAGGCGGAGGTCCACCAAGTGCTGAGCAACTCGCATAGGAGAGCCACTGTAAGTATACACCATCTTACGAATACGTGAAGGTTGGACGTAAAACGTCGTCAACAGTGGCGAATCTAGGATTGTCTTTTGGGGGGGGGGGCAGGGGAAGTTGACTCCGTTTTTTATTTTTGCACTCAACATTTTCATTGATGACAATGATACCTTGGGTAGGATAACATTTGCAAAAAAGTTTTATCTCAGATGCTTTTGGGTTTCTTGAGCCCCTTAGCCCGCCACCTAGATCCGCTACTGGTCGTCAACCCTACAATCGCTTCACGGAATGACTTCGTTAAAAATAAAAGCATTGATCAAACATTTCCAAGCGCTATTGGATTGCCAAGAAGCCGGTTAGTTAGTCAGAAAGTTGAATGTAGTTGGAGGTCTACGCATTAAAAATGTAGCATTTTTTATTCGTATAGAAGAAAGAGCAAGAAACTCCGTGCTACAATACCAGTAGTTATCAGTGGCGAGTGGGCCATTATTATAGTCACAGTAATATTTAGTAAGAATAATAGGACTATGAGGAAGCCGAAACAATAAATTTGTAGCTACCAACCCACAAAAATCCTGAAATTGAGTTACACATACTAAAGACATACATAAGTAGTTGCTTCGATAGTTCCAAATCAACTAAAAAATCTATTTTAGTTGTAATTGGCAAAAAAATGACGTCACGGTTTCCTATTGCCACACATAATCTATGGGGAATCGCGTTTTAACAGCTCGTACAAAGTGTGTCAATTGTTTGGTGGTGTCTAGTATCTGAAAAAATGTAAACTTAAAAGTATGAAAACACATAGGCATCGAATACTTTAACATCAGCGCATGCGTGCTAGGTCTACAGTATTTCATTTTCTAACGTTATGCGTTATGCGTTACGTTATTACTTACAGTCAATCCAGCTGACGTTCGACTTCCCGTTCTACGGGCACAACATCCGAAACGTGACGGTCGCGACCGGCGGGTTCATATACACCGGCGAGCATGTCCACAACTGGCTGGCGGCGACACAGTACATCGCGCCGCTCATGGGCAACTTCGATACCACGCTCACCAACGATAGCAAGATCAAGCTGTATGATGATGGTGAGTTGAGCTGTTATTATGTGTCGTTACTATGAGTTCTCCAGAACTCAAGCGCGTTAAGTCTCACTGGTCTAGTGGTCGCAAAGCGCGACTGCTGAGCATGAGGTCTTGGGTTCGATTCCCAGGTCGGGCAAAGTGTTATTGGGGGTTTTTCCATCAGGAATTTCTCAGTAGCAGCCTCGGAGTCTGCGGACGGCGAGTAATGGGTAGCTGGCCGTCCGATCAAGGCCCAGGTCGACGGCGCGTTCTGTTCGCGCGCGCCTTAAAGAGCTGTCAGCACAGGGACGGGGCCCAACGGGGCCAAACGCCTGCCGGGGTTGCGGGACGTCTTAAAAGGATACCGTGGCCCCGGAACGTAAAGGGCAACAAAAGGAACAGGGTGGATTTTTAGTCAGTAAAAGTCTGACAGTCCCTCAGACTCATTTCATGATTTTTACCATCTAAAAAAAAAAGCCTCGGAGTCTGGATTTGTGCCCGGTTGATGGCAATAGGCTCGCCCCCTATAACATGAGACTTAAACATAACTGGTAAAGTGTGGGTGTACTAACGGGTACACCTCTGCCTAACACTTAGTTGATTACAGGCGTAATGTTATGTTTATGTTTGACACAAGTCCTGCAACCAGTTTTTCATCAACAATACCACATGTTTCAGGCGAGAAGTTCACAGCATTCTGGGAGAACGTGACTCTTCAAGAAGACACGACTAAGAAGTTCACCTTCGCAGTGACGCTTTATAAGAACGGTGACATCATATTCGCGTACAAGGACATCCCCATCGACGTGCAGGAGATCAACGACACGGAGCACCCCGTGAAAGTGGGCATTAGTGACGCTTACCTTACTGACAAGATTGTGTTCTGTAAGTAGAAACCTCACTTATTTTACCCGACTACGTAAGATTATGATTTTGGCAGACGTATGTATGTATGTTCAACTGTGTTCATTTTAAGCATACATTTTGGATATATAGGTACTATAACTTGATAGTATTGTTACACATCGCATATGAAACTAGAACTATGTTGACTTACAAAAAAAGGAGATCGGACATTTTAGTATGGACCTTGGTCCAAATGGCGTCGGCTGATGAAACTTAGTCCATATGATAGTTCATGAGTGTAGGATATTTTTATACTATGGGCACCATAAAATTGGCCTATGGAGAAAAAAGTTATACAGTCCAGAAAAATGGTACATTGTAGACGAACAATTCCGATTACTTGAAGACGCCTTAACCGATTTCGAACATTCTTTATTTATTTGAAAGGGTATAACTGCCCAAGTAATCCCGTATAAATATTGCCATGATCTGATAATGAATTACGGAGATATGAAAAGGAACTCCTCATAGAATCATAGCAGAGCAGTACAAGTAAAATTATATTCCATTAACAAGTAAAATTGCTTTGTTTATGGAAAGTGGTCGACGTACCCCCTTCTCCCTCTTTCTTCAGTCAGTCATCAACTACGCGTATAAACAAAGCAATTTTACTTGTTACGACTGTCCTACTATGATTCTATGAGGAGTTCCGTTCCATATCTCCGAAGTTCATGATCAGACCATGGCAATATTTCTATAGGATTACTTGGGAAGTATACCCTTTCAAACAAATAAAGAATTTTCCAAATTGGTTCAGGCGTCTTCGAGTAATCGGAATTGTTCGTCTACAATATTTTCATTTTTCTAGACTATAACTTTTTTCTCCATGAGCCAATTTTTTGGTGCCCATAGTAAAAAAATATCTTACACTCACGAACTATTATATAGACTAGGTTTCATCAGCCGACGCCACTTGGAACAGTTCCGCCCGAAGGCAAACTTTTTCATTGTTCGTTTACGATATTTTCATTTTTCTAGACTGTATAACTTTTTTCTCCATGAGCCAATTTTTTGGTGCCCATAGAAAAAAAATATCTTACACTCACGAACTATTATATAGACTAGGTTTTATCAGCCGACGCCACTTGGAACACTTCCGCCCGAAGGCAAACTTTTTCATTGTTCGTCTACATTTTCATTTTTCTAGATTGTATAACTTTTTTCCCCATAGGCCAATTTTTTGGTGCCCATAGTAAAAAAATATCCTACACTCACGAACTATTATATAGACTAGGTTTCATCAGCCGACGCCACTTGGACCACTTCCGCCCGTTCTCCTTTACAAAATTTATTTCTGAACGAAAGGTTTTTACATTAGTTGGTGATTGGAGCCTCCTGTTAAGCAAGTAATGCCTGTGTTAGGAGACTCCGCTCTTCCACAGCAGTATACAATTTTTCAGTACTTTAGTTATTCTTAAACAATAATTATGTAAGAGGGGTTGTGTGTGGGGGTGTGTGTGAGATTGTGGGGGTATGGGGGTGAGTGTGTATGTGTATGTGTGTTGTGAATTTGGTGTTTTTATAGATATAAGTGTGAATAAGTTGTGTGATTATTACTACCTAATTAGCACAAAAATTTTACTTAAGTAATGTGTTCCAAGAGTGCCTCCGTGTCGTCATAATTTAGTAATTTTATCCAGTTAGTTAAAGTTTTTTTACATTCGTAGTATTTTTTTGGGTATATGTTGATTCTACTGTTAATTTTATTATAAAGAACTTGCCAGCAACCTGTCAGTCTAACGCCGCGTTTATACTTAACCTGCCTCGCGTGTCGCCACGCGTGTAATAGCTATCGGTTTCATACATTTTGTATAGTACTGATCACATTAGTCCCGCCCCGCGTGGCGTGGTGCAACCGACTAAATTTATGAAACCGATAGCTTTACCACGCGTGGCGACACGCGGAGCAGGTTAAGTATAAACGCAGCTTAATGCTCTTCCAAGTTGGTCTTCAACACTCGTTTCTTTGCCTCGAGAATTCAGTCTGTTCCATTATTTTATCTTTTAGCTTTTTACTTAGGAAACTAATACTATACAAATAGCGGGTCGTCACTATTCAAACATTCAAAAATTGTATTGAGAATGCCGAACCGAATGCATAGACGTACGTGTATGTGTGTACAAGAAATATGGGCCTATCAAATTGCAACTATGATTTATTTATTTATTTTATTTATTTTACTTTAACATTAAAACGGCCCTTGGCCAATTACATTAGTTAAAGATATAATGGACTATGTTGCCTGAAATTAATAAATTAGATTAAATTAAATTAATTAAGAATTTACAATAATAATATACAGAAATAATAATAATAATATAAAGAACAGACGTATAACATAAATTACTAACAATAAATTAAATTAAATACTATTATTTTCACAAAAATGCAGGCACTTTGCCATTAAGTCAACAAACTTGTCTGCGAATAAATCGCAGTCCAGGTTGGCTTCCACAAGCTTATTTAACGCGGTCAATACGCGCGGTACGGGAGACGCAGCACGGGCTGCAGTCCGGCGCGACGGTAAACTTAGCAGCTGATGCTTTCTGCTACGAAGATAATTATCCGGTGTGTGAAGTCGAATCAGCTCGTTATGGATGTCAGGAACATCCGTTATCCCTCTGCAAATTTTGAGCATTACGCCTACCTGGTCGCATGCCCTTCTGGTCTCGAGCATATGATATCCCAGACATCCTAGGAGGAACTTGGTAGGATATAGATAGGGATAATAACCGCGAGTTCTCCTGTAGAGAAACCGCAGGAATGCTTTTTGCACTTTCTCAAGAAGAAGCGCATACTTTGCTTCATGCGGATTCCATACGGAAGAACTAGCTTCTAGCTTGGTTCGGACAAGTGTGCTGTACAAAAGCCTTATTACTTGCTCATTGCGAAAGTCACGAGCATTGCGGAGAACAAATCCTAGTCTTTTAAATGATTCTTTGGCGACAGCAGAGACGTGGTCATGAAAAGTAAGCTTCTGGTCAAATGTGACACCCAAGTCCTTCATGTTGGTTGATCTAGTTATTTTAGTACCATTTAATTTGTATTCGAAATCAATTGGGTGTCGCATTCGACCAAAAGTCATTACATAGCATTTGGACACATTGAATTCCATTTTATTCTGAACTCCCCATTCATATATGGCATTTATATCATTTTGTATAGCTTCGCAATCCGATACGGTGCCGACAACACTATAAAGTTTGAGGTCATCTGCGTACAGAAGGCACTCAGCAAATTTTGTGGAGGATGGCAGGTCATTGACCATCAGCAGGAATAGTAGAGGCCCGAGAATCGATCCCTGACTTACGCCAGAGCGTGTGTGGTAGGGACGAGATACGTAGATACCCAGTCTTACAAATTGCTGACGGTCACGGAGATAATCAGCTAAAAGTCGGAGTAAGTTTGGACAGAAACCAATGGCACTGAGTTTCAGGAGCAGGATATCGTTATTAACTCTGTCGAAAGCTTTACAAAAATCAAAATAAAGTACATCCACCTGCCGCTTATTGTCGAGATGTTTTGATATGTACTCCGTAATTGTCAGTAGGTTAGTATTGACAGACCTCTTGCATCTAAAACCGTGCTGGTAGTTACATAAATACTTTTCAACCTGGGAGTAAATAAGTTTATGAAGAACATTCTCGAAAATCTTAGCTGGAGATTGTCATCTCATATAGCGATAGGTCGATAGCCCTCAACAGCTGATTTATTAGTAGTCTTGGGAATGGGCGTCACTCGTGATATTTTCCAGTGGTATGGATATACGCCTGCCGCTAATGACATATTAAAAATGTGACATAGAGGAGTGGAAAATAATTGTTTGAAATGTTTCAAAATAAAAGGTGGAATACTGTCAGGTCCTACGGAGCTTCTGGGTTTTAATTTATTGATACCGTACTGGACATCATCAAGAGAAAACTGGAAGATATTTATGTAGTTACTGTTGGAGTTAGTTTCATGATTGTTAACACATGCTGCATTTAACAACGGAATTTCTGGAAGAAACATGCTTGCAAAAAATTTGGCAAAAGCTTCAGCAGCTGCTGCTCCTGAAAAACAGTCACCATTATAGCTGACGCTAGGCTCAAAACCTCCTTTAGACCGTAAGCTGTTAACATGATGATGAATAGTTGTTCCGTTGACAATACATTCTATTGCACCCTCGATACAAGAGAAATTCCTAAAGCGGAGCAACGATCGTTGTGGTAAGGTACAATACCCTAATACCATGCACAAACACCAATAATTCCAGACGTGCGTCGCAAGACCATCTACGAGTACCACCGCGTCTCCTTCAAGGACCATTTGATCAGCAACAACACCGTGCTCAAGATGACGGCCTTACCCACCTGCCTGCAATACGATACGTGCGACGCGTGCCTCAACCACGACACCGGCTTCAACGTGAGTACTGCAGCACCATTGCATTGTCTGACTACTAAATTGGAATATAGGTTAAGAGCGTTTACTCCGTACAGCATTCCAAACAAACTTTCAAGTCTGTTTGGAATCTTAATTTTTTAAATCTTATTTTTTTAAAGGAGTGATCCGATTTTAATGAAACTTCGAGGTAATTATGAAATGTCTTATTTAAAAAAAGATAGTTGGAAATCTATATTTCTATGAAAAACATAAAATCGGTCGAATTTAGCTGTAACACAATTTTTCGAAAATGTTCTCTTCTTTCTCTCTCTCTCTTCTTTTACAGAGAGAGAGAGAGAGAGAGAGAGAGAAGAGAAGAGAACTACTACAAAACTAAACTAAACAACTAGCTTCAACTTTCTGACTATCTAACCGACCGGTAAGTTAGTCAAAAAATTGAAGCTAGTTGTTTCTAATTTTTTATTTATTCTGTGCCTAATCAAATTTATTTTTTTTTCAGTGCACATGGTGCCCGCAGATCCAGAAATGTTCAAGTGGTACCGATAGGAACAAGCAAGATTGGTTATTAAGAAGTAAGTTGCTGCTAGATGATTTTTAGATAAGATTTATTTATTTGTGTAAGCATGTGTATAAATACAAGAGCATGCAAGATATTATATCAATTAAAGTCCAGTCATGTTTAAGCCTTATTTATCGGCGTAACGGAATTCGCTTTATTTTATCAAAATAGTCTTATTTCCAGCAAACATAATCTAGAGAGTTTTATTGAGACTGCCTCGTTGGTCTAGTGGCGGCAAAGCGCGACTGCGGAGCATGAGGTCTTGGGTTCGATTCCCAGGTCAGGCAAACTGTTATTGGGTTTTTCCATCAGGAATTTCTCAGTAGCAGCGTCGGAGTCTGGATTTGTGCCCGGTTGATGGCAATAAGCTATGTATAAGTCCCATGAAATAGGGGGCGCCCTATTACATGGGACTTATACTTAACTGGTGAAATGTGGGTGTACTAATGGTACTGCACCTCTGCCTAACCATTCAACCCGTCGCCTCCTATCAACAAAAATATGGTTCCTTAAGTTGTCAGAAATAAAACGTTTCTTTTTTACTATTATGAATTTTCCTCATCATAAAAACGTTAAAAGCGCTGTAATTTTCAAAATAATACGTAAACAAATGTTTAATTTCGCAATCTTCCTTGACGGGTCCCTCTTAACAATTTCATGAAATCTTTATTTTTCAACAGAATGCGAGAAAACAACAATAGTGAACGTTACAAATTGCGTGGCTGCACGTGTCGACGCTCCCACAGACACGAGCGGAATGCCGGCGACCGGCAACACTGCCTACACCACCGACCAGCAGAGCGGGCGACATGATACCGTCATCAACACACGTACGTATAGAACCTGGCTGTTATTATCATGCAAATATTGGTGCAGATTCCCTTTTTCACAAACTAGACTAAAATTAAAGAATTGGCATCACTTATTAACATACAGCGAAGAAAAAAGACTGACATTTTAGAACTAAGTTAGAGATGACAAATTAGTTTTCCGTGTTTTTAACACGCTTTTTTAGTCAATGCGTTCTGACATGTCGACTAAAAATGCATGGTTTGTGTGTTTTCATTTTAGTTTAGTTTGTGAACATGGAAAGCGGCACCATTGTAAAGCATTGATTTTTAAAAAAGAGTACGTATGGAGAGTTTTTCCAGTTGATAGCAATAGGATCGCCCTCTATTACATGGGACTTAAATCTCATAACTGGCGAAATGTGGGTGCACTAATGGGCCCGTACGTCGAGTTTGAATTTTAAAACTCTTTATTTTTGTTTTTAACCGACTTCTAAAAAAGGAGGAGGTTCTCAATTCGGATGTTTGTATTTTTTTTTTTTTTTTAGGTTTGTTCGCGCTTAACTCCGTCGCTTGCCAACCGATTTCAAAAATTCTTTTTTTGTTGGAAAGGTTATACTTCCCAAATGGTCCCATTAAAATTTTATCGAAATCGGATAAAAATATGTCACTAAAAATTAACAAATAAAAAATTTTTTTGCAAAAAAAAAAACCGACTTCAAAAAAAAGCACTAAAAAGTTAAAAATAATACTATAACCTACCTATATTAATAAACCTAACCTTACCAACGATTAACCTATACTAAAATTTAACAATTTTTTGGAGTCGGTGCCATACGGTTGAATATAATATCCTCGGTCTTGGCACCGACTCCAAAAAATTGTTAAATTTTAGTATAGGTTAATCGTTGGTAAGGTTAGGTTTATTAATATAGGTAGGTTATAGTATTATTTTTAACTTTTTAGTGCTTTTTTTTGAAGTCGGTTTTTTTTTTGCAAAAAAATTTTTTCAATATTAATCATAAAATTATTTATTCTTAGTCATTAATGAATTCTAAGAATTTGTTGATGTCAGATTCTAAATTAAATGTATTGTAGTAATTAGTACAGTGCTATCTTCAGTGAATGATGTCATGTCATGATTTATTTATTTATGTAGACAAAGAAGAAAGGGGCTGCCAGGGTACTTCCTTGGTATTTTTAAAAGACCGTTCTAGTATATCTGCTATCCTTAGCATAATTATATTGCATCCCACAGAACCGGATTCACCAAAACCAATGGGGTCGCAAATAGACCAGTCTGCGCAAGCGCCGGCCCCGCACGAGGCGCACTCCCCACTTGGAGGCGCTGTCGCCGCTTTCATCGCCATCACTCTCATCTGCGCCGCCACGTCGTGGATCTTCTACGCATTCAAGAACCCCCACACGCGCAGCGGACAACTGCTTATTAAGGTAATGGAAGCATGCATGTATTCCGCCAATTGGTCAGTCCTACATTATAGGACACAACCTCTTTAATAAAAAAGCTTTATTTTAACCCTGTTAGCCGATAATAATCAATTCTTGTTTTTTATCGAATCCGTCCTGGATTGGATAAGGGCCGTCTTTAGCCTATTGGGGGCCCAGAGCACATCACAGGAACCCTGCATTTTTTACGAATTTTGATAGTTAACAAATTGAGTTTCTTTCAATTTTTCAGATTCAGATTCATTTATTGTTCGTCACCGGTGAAATGCTAAAATGTTGTACTATAATAATAATAATAATTGTTTATTCATACAAAAAGGTACTACGTGTCTCATAAATAAATACTTATCTTGTTTTCCTTAAATATTAATGACGTTTTACTTTTCCAGTACCGGCCATCGCAGTGGAACTGGCGTCGCGGTGAGGCACGCTACACAGCCGCCACGATCCACATGTAAACGCACCCGCACTCACCACGCGCCGCTCTGCGCAACGTGCTAACTGACACGTAACAGTTTTGTTGGTCATACTCGTACAATTGTTATAAATGGGCGTAGCTACATAATCTTTCATAAATAATACCAGTCTGTCTCTATAACATCAGTTTATGTCGCCATAATCTAAAGCGCGTGTTAAGACATAGACAAATCAATTTGACTTGTAGAATTTCTCTCGTTTTAGAAAAATGAGTGCTAAATCACTATTCATTTGAGAAGGCAAAATAATTATTGAAAACAAATGTTAATGTCAAATATTATCCAAGCTACGCCTACATATAGTGCAATGAATAAGAAACATCAGGTGAAAAGAGGTGAAAACATGGAGTGTTAAATGTTGTCAAGTTAATGAAAAAAGAAGCACATGGAAAAAGTTCATTATTTATCGTTGGCCCTAAAAGGCAGTTTATATCAAAGTTATGATAAGGTGTAATTGTAAAATGTTGAGTCAGCTAATAATATATTTGACTAAAAATCTACGCGGAAACGGTAAAATAAAAGAAACTAGATTTTATGAAAATATGTTGAAAACAACTAAATGATATTCGTAATCACCTTCTTTAAAAAAAAAATCTCTTTTTTGTCTTATGTTTGTGTATGATTGCCAATTGTCGAGTAAACAGTGAGGTAAACCATCACACGTCACTATAGTGAGTGAACTGTCACGCTGCTTAGAATAACATTGATTCAAACAATTTTAATAACTAGAGACACGTTTTCAATATAGGTATGTAGCTACACAGGGTCGTGTTACATTGTCATTTTTGGATAGTATTAACTTGTAATTTTACTTCGAATGAATATTTAGCTGATTTTTGTATCACTTATATAACAAGACAGCTCTACCTGTATTTTTATAGATCTGTAATTTTCTGATTTAAGAAAATTGAATAATTGATGTCTATAACTTATGTATTTTAATATTCAAATTGTCTATTATATTATCTATAAGTAACACATAAGATTTCAATATGGTTAACTGTAACTATGGTAATCCATATACTTAATTGGTGTTTCTTCATTACAACTAAATAGCATACTTATTATAAACTTGGTCATGTTAGTTAAAATAGAAGTTAAGGTTATCACGCTAATTATAGACGTCCTTCAGTGTCTAGACAATAGGCAGGTCCAATATGAATATTTTTACGACAATAACCAGTGAATTTTACCTTCAATAAAATCCGTCTTACGCTAATAATATAAATTATTACATGAATGAACCGCTGTTGTGAAATCCATCATAGAACCTTGAATTTCGTGTCACGTCATGCAGAATATGTTTGTTCCATGTAACTGAAAATGTACAAAATGCCATACGTTTTATCAACTGCGTCTACTGAATGTATGGCACCTTATACAATTTATAGACAGCTTATATAACCTGCATCAGACATGCAAAATACCGACCAATTTTGGAAATAAACATAAGTTCTTTAAAAACGTAGACATTACAAAAAAAACTTACTTACTTGTGTACAATCTACATTTCGAATTTGTGAAGTGTCTTTATTTTGATGTTTTATTTAGTTAGCACGTTATGCAGTAATTAAAAAATAACTTATAGAACAAACTATACTTTCAATTAAGCTTTTTTTGCAGTTGGGTTAATATAGATAAATAAGAGCCATATTTAATAATAAATTTTTAAATTTATTTGTACATAATAGTTTTTGGACAAGAGTAGCGAATTATTTAAGTATACAAATCATGTTCGGTATTAAAAAAATCATTTTACTATTGTTAATTTTGTTCTATAAGTTAATTTGTGCAAAAGTTCGTTTATATGAAAATATAATATGTGCCTTTTAAGAGTTCCGTAAGTCAGTGGCGATTGCTCCAATTTGGCGAAGTTTGCGCCGCCAGGTATAACTAATCTCTTGTATTTATAAAACTTCATAATCAAATTAATTTACTTTTCAATTTCATAAACTATCAAGTACCGCCACTGCCGTATGTACCCAAGGGTCCGTCCTGAGTTTAAGTAGGTTTTTTTATATTGTGGTAGGTAAGGTACCTACCGGAGTTTATGAATATTTTGTAAATTCCCGGTCGTACCTACATGGCACAGCGAGTTTAGAAAAAGATTTGAGTTTTTTTTATAATTCTCGATGTGTTATGACTATCGGGTACTCAACGTAGGATTTGAAAACATTTTTTACTGTGTGACACCACAATTTTCTTATGATTTAACAAGGCGTCAGTCCGCAATACGATCAAGGTACATCGTATTAACCTAACGCGCTCATAATCGCAATTAATTGTCAATTCTTAGAAAATTATTTTGTTCTTTTGTAATAATTGGAATTTTCCACTCATATTTTTTAAGTCGCACTTTCTATGGCCATACGCATGTGTTTACACTTAAGGTAACAAGTCTAAGGTGTTGCGTTGTAAAAGAGGTCGATGCTTTATTCTGTTTTCTAAGATTTCTATGAATATTCTTAGGTTATTTCGAAGATAGAGGTAAAATATTACCAACGGCTTTTATGTCTATTTTTAGTAATAAATAAAGCTTATTGATAACTCTTTTCCATGTTCTGAGCACCTTCTACTTAGAAGTGTAAGCATATCTAATTACTATGGCCCCTAAAGATGCTGAGGCGACTCTGAATGAACGTACAAAACTTAAGAATCTCTTACCCGCTTATCATTATATATTTTGTAAAGAAACTGCGTTTTTTATATACAGCATGTAACAAAAACCCTGACCGATCCTTAAGGGTATTATTCGGCATCGTACTGCGTACACATATACGTAACCATTTAATGGATTTGAGATTATTATTTTTCCCCAGTGAAAAAAAAGAAGAAGCAATTAAATTAAAATAAAACATAAAAACTGATCAACGGCAACACTGATCTGACAGGGTTTTTGTTACATAGTGTATACTTAAATTGCGTCATGATCCGGTCATACCGTCTCGAACTCTGAGATCTGTTTACTTTGTCTTCCTTTATTTTTTATTTGATTTTATACAAGTGTTTAACTATGGCTTATTATCATTTTATTAAATAGTGGGAATAAAGTACCATAAAATCTCATTAGACTTTGTGTTATTCTCTTATATGTGAAGTATTCCTTTTTCTCAAAGACAGTGTTCTATTCTATGCTCAATACTACGCAATGTAAGTCTTTGATACACAGATTGACAGATAACAAAAATTTAAACACATTTCAGAACATGTTAATATTGGCGATTTACTTAATTTTTTTTTGTTAATGCAGTTTTTAAAAATTATTTTACAATAAATTCTTAATATTGGTTAGTGAAATTTTATGTTAAAAATTAATATGTTCTTTAAATTGTGAGATTTTGGAAACTTATACAAAGTATTATAATATGTATTGTATAATCACTTTATAGTCGGGTGAAGGGTAAAAGTATAAATATCATTTTTATAAAGTAAAAACAAAACGGACACCACGCGTATGATAAAATTTTGTAATTTTACAGATATTCTATATTGAAATTTGTAACATTTATGCCATTAAATGGCCTTAGTGTAAAACAACGTGATTTTCCATAATATTTATACAAAAATCTCTTACGAAACTCGTCATGTACGAAGTGCGACCTAAATTTCAAGCCGTACGTCGTTTGGTGTTACTAGTGTTATTTAAATAGTGATATTATTATGTAAAATATATTAACGTATGTTACTCTACTTTGGGATGTTTTTTTAGTTTTTTTTACTTAACAATCATTTTTTCGTAAATTCTGTACACCAAAGAACTGGAATCGTGTCCGCTAAGAGTCTGTAAAGTGTCGCTCAATCATCAATTGATTAGATGTTTAATTGTAACATGAAAATATTGTAAATTATAATTTTAAGGTACCATTCCGACGTTTTCTTTTGCATTAAGGGACCATTATAAAAATCTACAATAAATCCTGCCGTTGGAAGAATTCGGTGTTTCATTTATTTCCACACACAAAGTATTAAGGTTGTTCTAATAAACATGCTCACGAGACAAATTACTTACATACAAATCCTAAAATTGTTCTAGTGACTGCCTCGTTGGTCTAGTGGTCGGATAGCGCGACTGCTAAACATGAGGTCTTGGGTTCGATTCCCAGGTCGTGAGGTCGAGCAAAGTGTTATTGGGTCTTTCCATAAGATATTTCTCAGTAGCAGTCCCGGAGTATGGATTTTTTGCCCGGTTGATGGCAATAGGCTCGCCCCCTATTACAGACTTGTACATAACTGGTGAAATGTGGGTGTACTAATGGTACTGCACCTCTGCCTAACCCTTGGACCGACAGTTTTACCGGATTATTCCGATCTGTCACCCCGCTTTGTCCCCTTAGGGTGACAGATAGGAAAAAAAAGTTTGATCTGTCCCCCTGTTAGCAATGAGGGGACAGTTCGAACTTTATTCACTCCTTAACGGTTTCATCTGTCCCCCTATCACTGATAGGGGGACAGATAAAACTTTTCATTCCTGTTTGTCCCCCACAGAATTTAAAATATTAATTCTTAAAATTAATGCCACACATACTGCAACGTTACATTAAATTAAAGACTTGGTTTAGGTTTATAATCATCTGTATTTAAAAAAGTTACAAATATTTCTTTTGCTTTTCTATTAAGCAGCCACAGTCCCATAAATCACAGTACGTATAGTAGATACAATTACAATCAGTCTTCTGATTTGACATTACTTTTAAGAATTAATTTAAATTCTGTGGGGGACAAACAGGAATAAAAAGTTTTATCTGTCCCCCTATCAGTGATAGGGGGACAGATGAAACCGTTAAGGAGTGAATAAAGTTCGAACTGTCCCCTAATTGCTAACAGGGGAACAGATCAAACTTTTTTTTCCTATCGGTCCCCCTAAGGGGACAAAGCGGGGTGACAGATCGGAATAATCCGTTTTACCGTTGACCGACTGTCGGGTGTTGCTGTTCACACTAAAAGCTGCCGATCCGATCTAATGTCACCACCGTTGTTACCGTCGTTTTACCACAGCCAACTCACAACTGTACAGGACCTATGAGTTATGAGTTGTTTCCAGGCCTAACATTTAAAACTGGTTTTCGTCTAAAAACATGTCAAAAAGTTGGAACTTTAAAACTCACGCCTTTTTCCCATGGGGGTAGGCAGAAACCACAGAACGCTACCTGCTACGATCCTTACATACTCCTTTCGCCTCATCTACGTTCATACATCTCGTCATACAAGCGCGCCGGTTACGAGTACTCCGCACCTGACCTTTCTGAAGAACCTCACCAATAAGGTCAGTGTAGGTCTTCCTAGGGCGACCCCTCCCTGCGTTACCTGGAACTTAGTTAGTTGGAACTTTGTCCTCCAATATCTCTGTAACCATAACGTTATCCCAGGTATGGTCTAAACGTAGGTTCCCAAACTATTTTTTCTCGTAGACCACTTTTAAATCCCTGTTTCGGTGGACCCCTGCTGCTATATTTCTACCATATCCCCAAAAAAAAAACTTGAGAGGTGTTAAGGGACACCCGGATGGAACGAAGTTATATGAGAGAGACAGACAGAGAAACACGCGCACGCCGCACGGCTTACAACTATAGCAAAAAGTGTCGTTACAACTTTTGGTCTTAAAAAAGTGTCGTTACAACTTTTGGTCTTAATTTTTTTCCGTCTAGCCCCCTTTCGCAACGCGCGATAAGGAACTTCGTTCCAAAAACTGAAAATTATAATGCTTTTCTAAAGTCTCAATACGGAATTTCTCCCCGAAAAACAGCCTCTCAAAAACCACCAATTGGTCATTACATACTTACGACGTTCTATTACATAGACTCACCATAACCTTTTTTTTAATAATCTAATTTGTTCTAAAATAATGTATTAACATTATTATGGCAGTTCCAGAGATGACTACGTTCAAACAAACAAAAACCTCTTCCGTTTTATTATATTATTACTATCTAGTAAATCTAGAAAAATAGTACAGTCTATATATGTGTATAAAACTCGAACTCTCGCTTACGCTTAACGCACTGTGCCATAGGCATTAATAAATAAGCATTGTTCGCGCTGCAGCAAATGAGCGCACTCAAAGTCTACACACAAAAATTGTAACCATCTATCCCACTAAAAACACTATTCGGTTATTTTGTTAATATATAATACCTATTGTACGTGATTATTGTAATCTTTTGAGAAATAAACGTCTTAAACCATAAATGACAACCAAAACCCGTTTTTAGTTATAACGCGTTTTCTCTAACTAGAATTTACTGTTTATAAGTAAAGGTAAACGGAATGTTTTAAAAGGATTTAAATTTTAGATAAAACTAGTTCAATCATCGACGACGTAGCTCAAAAAGCTGCAAAACTGAAATGGGACTAGGCAGGCCATGTCTGTCGGATGCCGTTGGACGCTAAGCGATGGGCCCGCATATCACAAGAGTGGAGCCCTAACACAGTGAGACGGGGTCGCGGTAGACCGAGGAGGAGATGGCGGGACGCCTTAGATGGCTTCCTCAGAAACTGGCAAGGGTAGGCACTACACAGAGGAAAGTAGAAGGAATAGGGGAGGCCTTTTCCCAGGAATGGGACAGTAACGGCTAGCAAAAACGTTCTAACAGCAGGTGTGTGTAGAAACTATCTGTTTGTTACCATATTATTATCACGGCATCATGTTGCAAGAATTAATTTTAGTATTTTTTTTTTTTTTTTATTCGATAAAAATGTCGGTCTTGCCTTGTTTTATATTGGTTTACCATAAAAGTCAAGTCAAAAGTCAAATCATTTATTTCAATTAGGCCATTATAAGGCACTTTTGAACGTCATTACAAGAAAAAATTAGAATTGAATCTAGTTGCCCCTTCCAAAAGGTAGTTTTGTATGGAGAAGAATGGGCAAGAAACTCCATACGTACTCTTTTAAAATCAATGTTTTACAATATTATTATTTGTATACAGAGTCATACGTAATTACATGTGAATGCAATGTACCTTACATAAAAACTACTATATAATAACACACAAAAAGAATTTATATTACAAATTAAGAATTGAATAATTGAATATATTTAAAGTTACATAGTGTTCACATGTTAACAAATATTGGAACTGTAGACGACCACTCTCAACATCTCAACCAACAATGCAACAGTGTGTGAGCCTGTGCAATTCCATAGTAAAAACCAAATAGAAAATAAAATATAATAAGTGTCAAAAGAGAAAAAAAATAAAATAATAATATTAACAAGCTTGATTTTGTCTGGAATTAATAGTAATTGTCCTATGGAGCAGGACCAGCATGTTTCCAAGCAGTCTTATCTTGAATATAATCCTCTAATTTGTAATATGCTTGGTTGCAAAGTGTACTTTTAATATGTGTCTTAAATTTTCTTTCATTTAATTTTAATATATCAGGAGGTATTTTGTTGTAACATTTAACACAGTACCCCATAAAAGATGTATTTACTTTAGACAATCTAAAATATGGTTGAGCTATTTTATCTTTATTTCTGGTATTAATATTATGTCTATCACATATTTTCTTAAAAAGTTTTAGATTTTTTCTCACATACATAATATTTTCATAAATAAATTGGCAAGGCACTGTCATAATGTTAATCGTTTTAAATAGTTCCCTAAGAGATTCGCGACGAGGTAGATTGTAAATGGCTCTGACAGCTCTCTTCTGTAAAATAAAAATGGTTTCAATGTCAGCAGCCCGACCCCACAATAAAATGCCATAAGACATAATGCTATGAAAATAGCTGAAATAGACTAATCGCGCAGTTTCTACATCTGTCAACTGTCTAATCTTTCTAACAGCATAAGCTGCTGAACTTAACCGTCCCGCAATAGATGTTATATGAGGTCTCCATTGTAATTTGTCGTCTAGCGTGATTCCTAGGAAAACTGTTTGATTAATAAATTCCAGTTTTTCTCCATTCAATATTATATCACATTCGCTACTTCTAACGTTTGGTAAACTGAATCTAATACATTTAGTTTTTTTTTCATTTAGTACTAAATTATTAACTGTAAACCAATTTTGGACCTGAAGAATAGAGTTATTCACATCGTCAAGATTTTGTGACCGCCTGTCTATTTTAAAAATCAATGAGGTGTCATCTGCAAATAACACCATCTTCGGTTCATTTTCCAGTAATTGAGGTAAATCATTTATATAAACTAGAAATAGAAATGGACCCAATATCGAACCTTGAGGAACGCCCATAGTCATTTCAGACCCTAATGAGTTTACGCCGTTTACCTGAACTTTAGCCTGTCTACCTATCAGATATGACCTTAGTAAACCAAGAGATATTTTACTAATCCCGTAGTGCTCCAGCTTCATCAAAAGTGTCTCATGGTTAACGCAATCGAACGCCTTTGAGAGGTCGCAAAAGATTCCAATGGCATCTTGGGCTTCCTCCCAAGCGTTAAAAATGTTCTTAAGTAGGGTGACACCAGCGTCAGTTGTACAACGCCCTTTGGTGAAACCGTACTGTTGTTCATGAAAGATGGAATTTTTATTAAAGTGACGTAACATTTGATTGAGCATTAACTTTTCAAATACCTTACTGAGAACTGGTAGAATCGACACAGGCCTATAATTGTTGGGTTCCTTACTATCACCCGCTTTAAACAATGGTACGACTTTACTGTGTTTCATCAGATCGGGAAAGACTCCTTGGTCTACACTGGTGTTAAATATTACGGCTAAATAGGGCGCAATAGTTTCGATAATAGACCTAATAACTTTTACAGACATTCCCCAAAGATCTTCTGTTGATTTAATTTTAAGATCTTTAAAAATTTTTATGACAGCCTGGGGGTTTGTATGTTGAAATCTAAATTCCACAGGACAAGCCTTAACATTTTTTTTAAGTAAGGCAGCAGAAAGAGTGGGGGAGGAATTTAAAGCCTCAGTAGTTTGAAGGGGAATATTAGCAAAAAAAGTTTCAAATTCCTGGGCTACTTCTATATCTGAATTTATAGGGCCATGTGCAGTCTCTAAATTAAATTCAGTATTACGCTGTTTTTTCCTACCTGTTTCATTGTTTATTATTTGCCAAGTAGTTTTTATTTTATCATCAGCTGACTTTATTTTTTTACTTATGTGAAGAGCTTTCGCTATTTTACAAACACTTTTAAAAAGCTTTGAATATTTGGAAACATACTTATGAAAACTTGTATTAATTGTATGTTGCTTCAGTCCATAAAGTTCAAATAATTTTTCTCTGCTTTTACGAATACAAGGCATACAAACATAACAAGGCAAGCCCAGATCTTATAAGGTTAAAAAAAATCACACACTGCTGCAAGAGCTATTAATAAGTAGAATTTGTCTTGTCCCTAGGCACGTCCATACTTCAGAACACTACCACTTCTAGGAACGAACATGACGTAGGTAGGTATGTCCCATGTAATAGGGAGCGAGCCTATTGCCATTAACCTGGCACAAATCCAGACTACGAGGGTGCTACTGAAAAATTCGTGATGGAAAAACTTAATAACACGACCCAAGACCTCATCATGCACAACAGTCGCGCTTTGCGACCACTAGACCGACGAGGTAGGCCAACGAGGCCAATGGGACTATTATACATAACTGGAGAAATGTGGGTGTACTAATGGGTGCACCTCTGCCTTTCCACCCTTCGGGGATTGCAGGCGTGATGTTATGTTATGCATGATGTATGTATTGCTGCCAACTGGTTAAAATATGGTCGTATAATCGGGAGACTAGACAAAAAGTTTTCGTTTTGTTTTTCACATTTGGAACCTAGACTTCATTATTTTCCATTCACATATAAGATGTAGGTACAGGCGGCATTCAAATTGCACAATCATGCGTCTTACACCTACAAATAAAAGTACCTATCGGCTTTGGGGCCGTAGTTGGCTACTGTTCATAACGCGCTTATCGGCCCATTGTTCTAACTAATCATCTGCAGGTGGTAGATGACAAAATCGGATTTCAAATCAATCACGCAAATGTAACGCACTTCAATGGACCTGCTGTTGATAATATTTCTCGTCATCGGCGCCGACGCAAGGTTGTTTTGTGAAAAAATGAAAGCACCACTGGAACTTGGTGTATGGAGGCATGACCTCAAACATTTGGACTCCGCCGTGGTAGAAAACCCACCCGTTTCTATAAGTGAAGGTCAAATGTATGTGTACGAAAATAATTTTCCTAACTACACAATCAAATATATTCATGTGGATAACTTAGCCATAAGGTCGTGTGGAGCGAGTGCGTCGATCAAATACGGCGGCGTGGGCACCTCGTCCGTGCTAATAGTCCTCAGGGCTCACATCAATCAAGAGATCAGGTCTGTGGTCGACATTTGGGGCGAGAAAGAAAGCAGGCGGCAAACGGCGACGAAACCTCGTTTGGACCCCGAGGCAAAGAACACTAAGCTAATAGATTTATTCAGAAATACACGAGTTGTAAGTCACAATATACCAAATCGACATTATTATTAATTTATAAGTGACAGTGAGCCCGATGGACCGGTGACCGTTGGCGCGTTGACTGAGACTTATCGAGCTTCGGACGCCCCGCAGCTAGGTGGACTTTACTGAAAAACATAACCGAAAGACTATTGTGAAGGTGTTTCCTCAAGAATGTTCTCTTTTTATACTGTACTTATTTTTATTAATTTTGTCATAAATTTCATTTCACAAAGAAATCATCTAAGTACCTCATATTGGACCAGAGTTTAAATTGAAGTATTTTGTAGTAAATTGTAAAGCATTGTAGGTAATACCTTTAGGGCTCTGACCGTATCAGTCTAAATCTGACACATGAGATAGGTACAAAAAAAGGCGGCAATGCTTTTCTGGAATAAGCTAAAATATTAAAGAATTTTAAATTAAACACACATTTTATCAAATGTAATTATTTTATTTAATAAAGATACAATTACAATACAGACATACTTTTTGTCAACTTACATATAAACTTAAATTAAAGCTACAATAACTTAATTTATAATATTATATATATGATATACTAAGTATGCATTTAAATATTACATATACTTTGTATATATCTACTAACCAATTTAGATATCAATTCATTTTTGACTAGAGGTGGCAACAAAATTTAAAGTGTTATTCCAATACTTCTTAATGGTCACAAAATATTTTATTTTTTAATCAATACTACTCAGTACACAATTACAAATTTAAATATATATATGTATATACATATATATCACTATTTATATAGGTAGGTACTTACGTATGTGTGTGATATAATGTGATGCCAATTAAATCGATGATTACAATGATTATAATAATGTGATGTTATTAATGTCATTTATAATTAATACAATGTTTGTTTATCTTAATTTTATATTATGCAGTGTAAAACATTATTATTAATAATATAATATGACATTTGTGACATTCGATGCTCTATGATAATGATAATAATATGTTTATTAATTGAACATATACATATATGTGTTTAATGCAATACTAGTATAATAAACAACTCAGTTACATCTTATGTCTTAATAATGCTACATATTAGATGGTATGCAAGTATAGTGCGTGAAGACAAAACGCCTTCTTATAAATATATCGACATGTATTGTATATTTAAAACTACAATTAATTGCATTCTTATATTGTATATATAGAAGAAGGCTACATTTATATAATATATTGATTACATTTCTTAATATTAGATACCGATATATTGGTATTGTTATAATGAATTATTCTAATTTATCAATACATCAAGATATTAAAAGATTTTCTACATAAATGGATAAGTATAAAACGTTGAGAAAATTCTCTCTAAATCGTGGACAGAAAAATAAAGCTATTACTTAGGTTGTTTTTTTTTATTGTTAAATTATGGGCCAAAAGTTGTTATTATAAAATTTTGGCTACATTTTATAAATTCCTGAATTATCTTAATTAAAAGGGGTAGACTACAGATGTATGTTCCGGTATACATGTATAGGTTGGTATCTACTTAAATTTTCGCGAGCAGAATCTTAAGATTTACCTCTCTCTTTAAAAGAAAGGTACCTAGATTTTAGTATTATAACTACTTTTTTCATTGCACTCCCGGCATAGTCCATTACTTTTCCATAGACAATCAGCCACCCAATCAATTATGGACTTACTGTTACCCTCCGAGCTCGCGAAAGGCATTTATTATACTTGCTAGAGTGAGCCACCAGGGTGTACTAGGCTCTCTCTTCCTCCTTCCCGCACAAATGCCTAAACAAACTATAGTTTCTCATTATACCTACCTATAACTTTGGTAGAACAATTAATTAGCATGCTCGATCCGTGAACACGGTGTACATTCTCACATTTAGTCTTTTATTTAACCCCAAATCTGTGTTCATTTTTTTTTTGTAAAATCTTTGGCATTGTTTATGTTTATTAATATTGAACATGAACACTTGGCGACGAACAAGGACTTATCAAGTTCAGACACACCCTGGCTTTGCCCACACTATTCAATACTATTCCACACGAACCTGGACACTAAGTTCTATCTACGCAGATGGTAACTCTATCACTGACACTTAGGCCTCTACCCATCCACCTTTATACTAAGTAGAATAGGTACACAATAATATTACGTAAATGTTAATTTGTATAAAATACTGCTGGCGTTTCTAATTTAATGGTAACAATATAAAGTTTTTAATTAATTACGAATGTTTTTTTTAGTAACGAGTTAGGACACTCTTTAACCGACTTTTGTTTAATTATAAAGATAGTCAACGATTCAAATATGTGTCGAAGCTATGGGGTCTTAGGGTACAGTTTACTATGAATGTACAGTTTAATATGAATGTATGACGCGCGGCGTTTACAACACGCGATCTACTGGTTCATTACGCGAGTCACATGTCACCTGGGTGATGAGTTCTTGTTGAATATTTACTTTACAGACTAGCTATCCACGACACGAGAGCCAAGAAATGGCTGAGGAAACTCAAGACCGAGCCAAGCAGAAAAGACTTTAGAAAGATGACGATGGCACTTCGCCAAGATCTACGAAGAAGAAAATTCTACTCTACTGTTGGGTTTTAGTTAAAAATGCTGCCGCAGTGCTCATCATGAGACAAGGATATTTACAAATATTATTTCTAAGAATAAACACGGTTGAATGTACCTAGGTTTAACTGAATACTAAAAATTGACCAACACGTGCGTTTTAAAACCGTTCCATTAAAACTTGAACAATATTACCGATTTTCACACAAAAAGCGCCTATCCTCAAAACACGAATCCAGATTCAGTGGTTTAGACCGTGTTGATGATCAGTCAAGTCAGTACATAAGTAATTTGTTCTATATGTTTAGATGGACCTACGTTTACGCGAGTTATATAAAACTATTTACAATAATAAGATGTTGTGACATTGAATCTGTGTTTGCATCACAAGCGTTATCATCTGCTGGGATGTGAATAACTCAAGCAGAACGGACGTAACCTATGCTACTGTTTATCAAGCATTCGCGTAATTGAAACTACGCTATACTATTATTTGCAAGCGATGATTTATTAATTGGTCATCAAGACAATATCCTGGTAGTGTTTTATGGCTAGTCTCCGATGTTTTATTACCTAAGTTATAGCTCTTTATTAGACATTCAACAGGTAGGTACTAAATTACTTATTCTGTCCCGTGTTTATGGATGCAGAGAGCCTAGCACGAGCGCGCTAACGTTAAAGTAATTGTTATAACTGTCCTATATGATTTAGTTTATTTTTATACGACAAGCATAATTAGTTTGTACATTAATATAAATAAAAACTTCCGACTAAATAAATATTATGTGCGAAACAGGTCGGCCGAATTTTTGTTACGTTTACTTCGCATCCGTGTGGTAGGCTCCCAAAATAAAAGGGTGGGACTGTGACTGATACGAGTAATTAACTTGAAGTGACGAGTTTTAAAAACCACATTAGGGTACCGCACCCGAACGGTGTCAAGTGGACTAAGGCTCCACTGTCTGTCACAGGTATCTTTTGGTCGTCTTTTGTACGTGGGACACAAAATAACAAAAACGTGAACCAAGGGGGATATCGACCGGGGTTGCGGGACGTCTCCGGGGTTGCGGGACGTCTTAACAGGATACCGTGGCCCCGGAACGTAAAGGGCAACAGAAGGAACAGGGTGGTTTTTTAGTCAGTAAAAGTCTGACAGTCCCTTCCGCCCCGCCCAGGACGGAAGGACTCATTTGATGATTTTTACCACGTCAAAAAAAAAAAAAAAAAGGGGGATATCGACGCTCATCTGAAACATTTTTATGAGATAAAATGGTATCCGTACTGTCTGTGTCGGAAACTACACGGCATTTGACAGAAAGTAAACTATTGCTGTCAAATTACGTCTAAGCTGTTACAATAAACCTAATGATATAGTAATAAATTCATTTCTAAGGCTGAGATACTAATTACTTCCATATTTTACGTCATTCCGTCATACAAATTTCACCCGTGGCATTCATCACTCATAATCGTTTTCGCAAACACAATTACTGTTTTCTAATTAGCCTGAAATGTCCGTTCCGACGCCCTAAGGGTAATACTCTACCTACAACCTATCCTTCTTGTCACTTGCACTCGATATTATTTTTTTTGTAGCTGCTTTATTGCGAATCATAGCGTAGCTTTTTGTACAATAAGAACACATTTTCACATTATGATAGGGCGCTAAAATTAGCATGCCTTCGCAAACGTAATCGCTAACTTTGTTAAACTTCTTGTTTTCATGTACCTATCAAGCCTTCTGATATCGATTATCTTACGTGAATGAAAACCGCATACTTAGGGCGCTTTCAATTAATGCGTTTCTTGGCGGCCTGCTGCGGTGCCGAAGCGGTGCGTTAGACGTACAGCGCAAGGACGATCCTCTTTTTTCATACAAAACGCACGGTGCGGCAACAGTGCGGCGCCGATACCGCGAACGCTCGACAACCGGATAAATAACGTTCGTTGCCGCACCGTGCGTTTTGTATGAAAAAAGAGGATCGTCCGTGCGCTGTACGTCTAACGCACCGCTTCGGCACCGCAGCAGGCCGCCAAGAAACGCATAAATTGAAAGCGCCCTTAAATTAATGAGGTTAGCGGGAGTATGTAATATCATGCTAACCTATGGTGATAACTATCTACTAAAATAATGAACTTATCTTTATTGATATTTCGGCGTTGATAGTCGTAACTAACATGGTTAAATACCGCGTAAGTAGGTATGTACATTTTTGTTTTGCAGATTTTTCATAAGGGGGGCAACAAAACTAAGTTTATAAAGACCTAATTGGCAGGATTTTGAGAATAAGACCGTTTCGTTCAAAAATTGACATAGGGGTACAGTTGTATAGTTGTACGCTAGCTTTTGCCCGCGACTTTGTCCGCGTAGAAGTTGAAAATTTACTAACCCCGTTAGGGGATGGATGGGATGGATTTCAATAAAATACAAAAAGCACGTCTTCTATCAATTAATCAATCAAAAAGTTTGAAGTAAATTGGTAGGTACAAGGAATCACGTTGTCCCATACAAACATTGCCCTCCTTTTCACCCCGTAAGGGGTAGAATTTCGGAATATCCTTTCTTATCGGAGGCCTACGTCATACAAAGAACACACCCTCCAAGTTTCAGGTCTCTACGATCAGCGTTTTAGGCTGTGCGTTGATCCGTTACTCAGTCATTCTGGACAAAGCATTTTATATGTATAGAAGAAGATAGATAGATTCGCGATTTTAAACAATGTTAGTTATCAACGACGATTCTAACTAAATATACATATAGGCATGAGGTTTACACAAATAAGGGAATAACTACTTAGATATTTTTGTTTCAAATGATAAATGAATAATTGGAGATCATTTGGCGTCGGCGAAAACTGATCAATTGAAGATATTATGGAAATATTTTAAGATCGAATAATAAAAGCGATGGTCCAAAAAAACCCAGAGTCGATTCAGACAAATTAGGTATCAATAGCTTTATTAAAATGCACAATTTACCCCACCGAAAAAAAATTGCCCATATCCATGGGGTATATGAGTTATAGACGAACAAAGTATATATGGAAAAATCGTGAATAACTTGTTATTTTTACCAGTTTTTTCAACAGCATTATATTATTAATAATAATCATAGGACAATAATAAATATAACTAGCGGTCATATGCAACTATCAAGTTCAAAGTCCTTTATTAATGAGATTACGTCTATTTTTTAAGTTCTCTAGCATAATTACCTACCTATCTTTGTTATTCATTATCTGGCCTGGGCCAGGTACTAAGACGACCTTATGCAACCGCTGGGTTCTTAGATGATATATTAATAGACATTGAAAATAATTGAAATAAATATTTTTCCCACAGTATTTGTTTTTTTTTTAAATAAGACTGAAAAAATAAATAATCTGAGACAAAATAGGCACGTTCAACTGTAAAAAGATTTCACGACAAAAGTATCTTGACATATGATTTACAAGCTGTGAAATATAAGATTTAATACTTGATAGGTTCATATAATCGCTACTTATATTTATTATTGCCCTATGATTATTATTATTAATATATTGCTGTTGAAAAAACTGATAAAAATAACAAGTTATTCATTATTAATATATTGCTGTTGCAAAAACTGGTAAAAATAATCAGTTATTCCTGATTTTTCCAATATACTTTGTTAGCCTGTAACTTTTATATCCCATGGATATGGGCATAATTTTTTCGGTGGGGTAAATTGTGCATTTTAATAAAGCTATTGATACCAGATTTGTCTAAATCGACTCTGGGTTTTTGATCCATACATTTTTGGACCATCACTTTTCAGGTTTTAATAAACAGTAATAAAAGATTTAAATAAGTAGTTCGAGTTTGAAAACTGTTATAATAAATTAAAATAAATATTATATTTTAAAATAAATTATTGTGATCAAAAAATAAAAATAAAATACATAACATAAAAAGCCTCAGGTAGGTTGTCAATAAATAAGTATACTTATAAATACATATATGTATGCATACATAAACTCACTAGTTTTTTCCAAAGGGGTAAGCAGAAACAACAGAACGCCACCTGCAACGATCCTTACACACTCCTTCCGCCTCGTCCACGTTCATACATCTCGTCATACAAGCACACAAGCACGGAAGGTACCAAATAAAAAGCCAATAAAAAAATCTGCAATTTTGTGGTTTTCAAAGCCAAGAGTTAGATCGAAGAACGTTCTAGTTTAGAATTTATATTTATCTAACCTAAGGTAACTTAAAATATACTTTGTGATCATACTAGATAATATCCAGAATGCAAAGGACGCGTTTTGGGGAAACACACCGCAATGTTTTCAAATTAGGCCATAAACTTACATCCGTTACTAAATATGGGCATATCAATATAGACCACAGAACGGCCCTAAGGGTTGTCTAGAATTTTCACTCAATACTCTTACGACCCCACACACCCTAGTGTCCGAATTTCTAAACCGCTTATAAGGCCTCTGACATGGTTATGGTTGGTTGGTTATATTCTGGCATTTTACCGTAACAGGTAAGTAAGAAAAACAATAAAAATCGCGATGTCGGTGCACCCATTTGTTATTCAATATGATGTTATTGCGTTACCCGCTGAGTTTCAATTTGTAATTCATATATTCGACCTACTGACAAGCGAAGACGAGTGATTTGGTAGTCTATAAGGCGCCACGTGTCTTTTGTGATTATATTTTATGGTTAGCGTATTCAACAAGTGTATGTTACTAACATTAGTAAATGATTATACAAATAAATAAAATTGAAGTGTTTTAAAAGCTTTTTACAAAATAAATATACATGTTGACAGGGCAGTTTCACGACAAAAGGAACTTAAAAGAAGAACTGTCTGTCTGTTTGTAAGCTAATATTGGAAAAGGCTGGACCGATTTTGAATCGACTTTCACAGGCAGATGTTATAAAAGCTGATGTTATGAGTGCCTTAAACTCACGAAGTCGCGAGCATTACCTGGTTATTTTAACCCTCGACGCAAAAACGACGGGAATAATTTTGATGTGTCTGTGTGTGTGTCTGCCTGTGGCATCGTAGCTCCCGAACGCATGAACCGTTTTGTTTTGGTTGTTTGAAAGGTGATTTAAAGTATGCTCATGTCACTGTACCTAATTCAAGCTATCTCTGTAAGTACCAAATATCGTAGTGAAACGCAAAAACAACAAAAAAAGTAGTGTTTGAAAAAAATAGTGACGATTTGGCAAACAGTCCTGTTCACTGATTCTATGCAATATAGGTATATTTTCAGTAAACAAACTACTTACGTCAACTGTCGATCAATTGTTTCAATATATTTTGTTTAAACATTTGATCCTTTTGAACTTGTCTAACGATTGTAACCAAACATGATTGAATAGGTATTTTCGTTACATTTTGTTGTCGTTGCCAGCAATTGATGTTAACTATACCAATTAATTATATACTTTATTGCTTGCTCTCGTATGTATCATTTTGCTTTTTTCTTCTAGTGTGTGTTTTATTAATTATTATTATTACCACTTACTACCTACTTAACAATAATATTCTAAGTCTCCAAAAATTATTCCATGTAATAAACCTCCATTGAAAATTAATTTACAAGCCTAAGCCTACATAATTTTTAGAATAATTTAACTAGCATTTTTTTTACTTTTTATTATTTTTTGATTTTTTTTCTATGTTTAGAAAGTTATGAAAGCTTAATTATTTTATCACTTTTTATAACAAATTAATAGATTTGGTAATTTAGGAAATGGAACGTAACAACGACTACTTAAAGTCTAAAGTCATTTATAAACTAAGCAAATATAATTTGTATAAAAACGTGACTAATGTACCTAAATAAAGCTACTTTAAATAATGTATTAGAAAGGGATGACTACTTAAATAAAATTAAAAATAGAAGACTAGAAAGCATAGACTATGAAATTAGAATATTATAATGACTAAAAATATTATTAGAACATTTTAATAATTGAATGTTTTCGAATCATCGATATAAATAGAAGAAAAAGATAAAATAATTTAAAAAGTAGTAGGCCTGTAGGTTTTGCTACAGTACCAATGAGCAAATGTGGTGCAAAGTATCAGAACAATTTCATTGTAGCAAAGCATGCTTGACCAATAACATGTTAACTAAACTTATCTACCGAAATCAAAAGAGAAGAAAAGCAAAGAAACTTCTATTTTAAATGATTAATACCCTGTCCTGAACAGCGATAATCACCGGAATATTCGGAGGTGAGGAGATATTGAAAGCCGATTTGAGATCCAACATTCAGACTCATGGTACCTATAATTTATTATGTATTATTGTATGCGATACAAATTAGAATACGACTGATCTATCGTTATAGTTTTAGATGTTTTATCTTGGTATTAAATGGCGCATAACGAAAGAGGTATATTTTTTCTCTTTACCAAATTTACGAACGCTTGCCTAAAGTTAGTATAATCATATTCTTGTGTTGCCTAACTTACAAATGCGTAGAAAAATTGTTTTTTAGAACTCATAGATAAAACTGACGCAAGTGCCCTTCCTCCAATCTAAACTCGAGAAAATAGCATCAGAAGTATCCGTAATACGATCTGCATTGACGTAGGAACTTGGTGCCCGAGATACTATTTCCTTTTTCTTTTTTTTTCAATCTGTGTCGAGCTTGATGCACTGCGCCTGATCCGAGTACGAGCCTTCACCGCAAATCCGTTAATTAATAGCAATTTCGTTTTAATAACCTTCTGCCTAAACATATTCTTCGCAATTTTTCTTGGCGTGTTTTCCCGATATCGAATCAGGCGCAGTGCACTAGTTAGTCTTTGTCCAAGTTGTCATTGACGAACGGTTTTTTGACAATGCAACGTGGTATAGTTATATCGATCATGATCGAAACTTGACAAGTTTACCTTAAATGGAACTTAACCCGAAATATGTTTCAGATGAAGTTCGATAGCCACCACATACATATCGTCATCGAAATACTAACGCAGATGGACATGGCATCAATAATCACCGTTCATTTCATTGAACATTAATATTTGCTTATATAAATAAAATATTCTTTCAACTTTGTCAGATAAAGAGTCAGAATATATACGTTATAGTTCAGCGGGAAATTAGACTTTAATCTTTCGATTATATTAGTCGATTTCAGCAGTTGAACTATCGATCAAACTTTCTCTTTAAGGTTCATTCATTTCCTAGCGCCGCAAGATTTTCTAATTTAAGAGTATTACCTAAGAATAACTCCATTAGAAAAAATACACTAAACTGTGACTATACAAGTATTATATTACACGCATGTTAGTATAGCTTTACTGTAGCTTCAATTTAGAACAAACTCTTCAATGTCAGTAGGTATTATAATAACGATTTCCAAGACAGATAATATTTCAGCGGTACCGGATACCGGGTTTGGAGCGACTGAAATCGATATCCACCAACTGATGCTCGGTCTTACTGCCGAACAACACCTACAAGTGACAGCCATTACCACCTTCCTAGTTCAACGTTTTAATCAAGTCAATTTATTCAAACGCCTAACAATTATTTTCCAAATTTTTAACAGGAAGTTTTTGAAATTCATTTTTGCTGTAGACGAGTAAAAACGAAAGTGTTGTAAAGAGTGACCCGCTTAGCAGCGGAAGAGAATCATAAGAACACCGATGTAAACGCCAGCAGTGAATACTAGTGGTTTGTAAATAGTTCGCTTTGCGTAAACAATTATGAGGAAAAACAAAATTCGCATCAAGCTAAGCATGAACCTCTTGGACAGCTTGCATTGGTCGTCGGAGTATGTCAATTCGGCACCGACACCCATGAAGACTGTAGAAGTCCAAAAGGAGAATAACAATGACGTCAACGTCCTTACAATTTTTTAAAACATTCGCGTATTCCGTAAAATGACTCGATATAATATTAAATGGTTTTTTTTTACTTTGGTTAACGCTTTAGACGAAATTAATGATAGTAATCATCGACTTATATTCTAGTGAAAATAATTTCCGTAGTCAGCGTCTATATGTCGCCCCCTTAGTCGTGTTTAGTTTAGGGTGGTAACACACCTTGCGATGGTTAAAGAAACCCGACGATCTTCTTTCTAAACGGTTCTTCAACGACAGCTGATTGCGTGACCCTAAAAGGGCACGAGGGTGCACCCCCCGAAAAGGGTAGTAGGGTAATTGCAGCCCTCAAGTCAAGGTACAATCTCTAAATGTTCACAGATCTAAACTTTACGTTCTACGTACCGTCTAATCTAAGCAAATTATACAGTAATGTTTCGCCACAGTGTCTCGAGAGGCTGTAGTCGATTAGTCGATGTTGTGGAATTTGAGGATGGCTCGCCCCTTGATCTCGGAGTTGCAGAGCTTCCTCACGACCTCTTGAGCCTCCTCTGCCGGGAACACAGAGTGTGGTGGTGGTTCGATCTGTTGACAAATTAAATTATTTTACTTACAGTATTGCTGAACCACGTCGTCTGGAAACCTGTTCCAACCTAATCCGTTAATCTGTTGTCTAATGTTTAATTATACGCAACAAACAAAACTTCCTCTCTCCCCTTTTGGCAGAAAGTTCAAACTTATAAATGGAAGACCAACAAACCCTTTTTATATGTTTAATGTTTTTACGCAATCACACACAAAAAAGAATTAATAACACATTTCACTTTTGATTTCACCAGTTTTCCCGACAGTACCTAATATGCTTGAATATTGTTATGAAATTATAGTATAGTATAGTATAGAAAATCGTGGCGAAACTTTAAAAGGGATTTTAACGTTGAAATGATATAGTTTGTTGCCACCGATGATGCTAAATCGTAAATTATAATTCAGCAAAAACATTACGGTCCTTTTTAGTAACAAACTATATTATTTCAACGTCAAAATCCCTTTTAAACGTCCCGATTCACCCCTGCATCCCTAATCACCACATTTGACGTTATTCACTATTTATAATTGGCAGAAGGGCCAATAAATTTTTCAACACACTTCACCCGACCCACGAATTCCACCCTGACTCCCACTTGACTGAGCACGCGGCATTGCAGACTGTAATTTTTTCAATTGTCCTCTACGAGTCCCAGCTAACTGGGCGACGCAAACGGTGATTGAGTGATGATTATATCAGGCGACTATCTAACAACGTCCACCAGTTAACTGATAACAGGATACTGCTGAATCCTGTTTTCCTAATAAGTATGAAGGCCGGTGGGTGCTCGTTTCCTCGAGATGAAGAACGTAGCAAAGTTGTAACTTATTCTTTTTGTTGTGTTGGCTAAAAACTTCTTCAAGACGCTGGCACGACAGTTTTCTAAATTTGTGTGGCCCAAAAAATTGCCATTTCCACGGCATCGTTGGTGGCAGCACATAGGTCACTACTTGGGCTGCATGTTTTGGGGCACAGAGGGCAAGATAGAAGGTGGAGCATGCATAGTTTGTGACTCGGCTCCACATCCACACCCTGCAGTTGCAGTTAGTTAGTTGCAGTCTCTAGCTACAACTATGACAGCTTTCTGATTATTAAATTTGCCATAAGATATGATAGCTGCCATGTAGTGGCCAATAGGTTGGTTATGGTATGATAGACTAGTAATAAGATAAGAAAAAAAACATTTTGGGACGGAAGACCTTTTCTTTTTTTAAAAGACAATATTCATCTGTTTATTATCGGCTGATCTAAATGGGTGTCCCAGAACTCAACGTCAAGCCGAAACGGGGTGACAGGATTGATCATAACCATCACGAGAAAAATCTGAAAAAAAATCTATCCCATGCAGTTTGAAAATTATGGGCATTTTAAGAAAAACCTAGAAATTTGATCAAACTGCACCATTTTTCGGTTATTGTGGTTATTCTTTTTTATTTTTGTTCATTTGAACTTTGGAAACGTAATCCTAAATAACATTTCTAGAATCCCAATAAAAAATAATGACACAATTGCCTCAAGTTTCCGAGAATTGAGACTATTTGTTAAACTACGAATTTAAAATTTTCAAGATTCGTCGACTTTGACAGGCCCTCCTTTAAAAAAAATGTACTAGAGTGCCTTGGCAAGTGGCATTAAAAGTTGGCGCATTTAATCAGAATTCTAAAATGGTACAATACTTGTTAGTTCCATACAATAAAAAAGAGTAAAAAAATTAAAACCTCAAGTAACCCGATTTTTGCTATCTCAGTTAAAATGTTTTTGATTCGCACAAGCTCTAGGTAGGTTCTTAATTTTAAGGCAAAATGATGAGAGGGATGGATAGTGGGTATGTTTGCCATGAGTGAGCGAGACAGATAGTGACGCCACTTTTACCAAAGTGAAAAAAAGTTAGTAAAATAATGAAAAATCTTGATCTAGTTTTTATTTAGGTTTGTTGGAATAAAAGTCAGATAGAGAAATAACATTTTTTATTACAATAAATGTTCAAATTGTTTACCATCAGCCTCAATACAAGACCTACATCTTCTTCTAAACTAGATCAAGATTTTTCATTATTTTACTATTTTTTTTTTCACTTTGGTAAAAGTGGCGTCACTATCTGTCTCGCTCACTCATGGCAAACATACCCACTATCCATCTCTGTCATCATTTTGCCTTAAAATTAAGAACCTACCTAGAGCTTGTGCGAATCAAAAACATTTTAACTGAGATAGCAAAAATCGGGTTACTTGAGGTTTTCATTTTTTTACTCTTTTTTATTGTATGGAACTAACAAGTATTGTACCATTTTAGAATTCTGATTTAATGCGCCAACTTTTAATGCCACTTGCCAAGGCACTCTAGTACATTTTTTTTAAAGGAGGGCCTGTCAAATTCGACGAATCTTGAAAATTTTAAATTCGTAGTTTAACAAATAGTCTCAATTCTCGGAAACTTGAGGCAATTGTGTCATTATTTTTTATTGGGATTCTAGAAAATATGTTATTTAGGATTACGTTTCCAAAGTTCAAATGAACAAAAATAAAAAAGAATAACCACAATAACCGAAAAATGGTACAGTTTGATCAAATTTCTAGGTTTTTCTTAAAATGCCCATAATTTTCAAACTGCATGGGATAGTTTTTTTTTCAGATTTTTCTCGTGATGGTTATGATCAATCCTGTCACCCCGTTTCGGCTTGACGTTGAGTTATGGGACACCCTAACTCAAAAGTGACTGACTGACTGACATTGTGATCTATCAACGCACAGCCCAAACCAGTGGACGGATCGGGCTGAAATTTGGCATGCAGATAGATGTTATGACGTAGGCATCCGCTAAGAAAGGATTTTTTTTTTATTTACCCTCTAAGGGGATGAACGGGGGACATTTACGCGGACGAAGTTGCGGGCAAAAGCTAGTATATCAATAAAATTGTCAGATAACTTTTATCCAAAGAATAAATAAGACAGTTTGACATACACACATCAAAAGTGTCTAGGGATCAATATATTATTATTACCAAATACATCTTGATCCCTAGACACTTTTGATGTGTATATTTTCTAAACAAAAGCTGTCAAACCGCCATATTTATGGCTCCGTTATGAGTTATCTGATGATTGAAAAATTTGCCCTATATATCTAATATTCTATCTTGCCTCATATGCCATATGCGTGCTACTGTGAACAACATATTTACAAGTACTGTTGAATAATTCAATAATGACTCTTTATCATCCCAAAATGATTTCTATTTTATCTCAATGCTCACACTTGACTATTTCATTAGTTTCAAGAGCTTGATAAACAGGTATTTATCACATAATATGTGCGCAAGCATCGAATACCGACCTTGCACAGATAACGAAATTACGCGTGGTCTACTCCAAATAATTGCACGCGATAATTGAAATCTGTGTCTTTTGCTATATTTAGCTGAAGTGTTGAATGTTTTTCGAAATGTTCATAATGTACGCTTTTGACAGGGAATTCCAATTTGATCCTATTATCTTTTTTTGTAAAAAAGCTTTTTATTTTTCACTTTTTAGTGCTTGTGTATTAATGTTTTAAATCCTTACTAAAAGCCCTTTAAAACAATACCTCACACGATATATTTAATTTTGGAAAGTGGTTGACGTACCCTCTCCCCCTTTTCCTTCAGTCAGTCATCGACTACACGTATAAACAAAGCAATTTCACTTGTTACGATATTGCTGCTGTGATCCTATGAGGAGTTCCATTCCATATCTCCGAAGTTCATCATCAGATCATGACAATATTTCTATGGGACCTATTCGGAAGTATACTCTTTCAAACAAAAAAGAACCATCCAAACCTATTCATAATTGGCTGAGTAATCAGGTAACATACATACAAAAAAAAAACCTACGCGCCGAATTGTGAACCTCCTCCTTTTTGAAGTCGGTAGAAAAAAACTTTTTTAATGTTTTAACTATCTTTTAAATACCCTCACAACCCCTGTAATGTTGTATGCAGATGCACCCATAAGCACAAAAATTTACGTGTGTTCCTACATACGCGTCGCGCGACGCCTCGCGTCTTCGTAAATGAAGCATAAGTTTTATCAAAAAATATTACTGGGAATCTACTTTACTTTTTACTGTACAAAATCACTGTTCATGGTACCATGAAGATGAAAAGTAACACACGTAATATTTGTGTTTGTGGGTGCATACAACAGTACACGGACCGTGGGGATATTTTAAGGTTAGTTACAACATTTAGAACTTGTTTTCGTAAAGAAACTACACATTTGAAAACGTAGAACGTAGAACAATTTTGTAACTTTGACCAACCATTTTTCAATATCTCCGGAACCAGGAGGTTCTCATCAGGTACGGTACAGAAATATAATCATAATGATTAGAAAATCATGTAACTTTTGACTCCGTTAAGTGTAGGGTGGGCCGCCGCCGGGTCCAAGAACGAAATCCCCCACGACTTAATTTGCTCAACCTTCAAGTTTATTTTTGTAATAAACTCGTCCAGAGCAAACCGGCGAAATCATGAAAAGATAGGGTGACAGTAGAAGGGACAGTGGGAGTCTTGTCACAACAGTCCTTAATGATTATGTTTGTTGTCACCTTAAGGCGCACCACAGTGCAACCAAATTCACATTGATTGTTTAAAAGGCGCCAAAATGATAGATTCGGGCCTATGGCTACCATTACCTACCTAAAATGCGGCCGACGGATAAAAATTTCAAAAACCCCAGACATTTGGGTAGAACGGAGATATTTTCGCCGTTTCGCGGGCGAAAAATGTTTTTACAGCATGAATAAAAACATCGCTAACATTTTCATTCACAGCAGTCCAGTAAAGAAGTTACTAACCAAACACTATACGATATTTTTCTGAATTGCTGGGTCTGATGATGGACATCGGACCCAGCATTTCATGTGCTACTCACATAGCCCTATAAAAAAGCTATGCCCCTGTACTAGCTGTGTGCTTTCCAAAACTTTGCGACGATGTTCTTCTGCTGTATCAGCGCGCACTGACAATTTAACACAATCAAACCTATCTATTAATCATTGCAAATAAATCTCAAGTACTTCACAAAAAACAGGATCTAAACCGGTCAAGCCGTTTTGGTGAAAATGCGCTAAAATTCAATTTAGCGCCATTTTTTTTTAGCGAGATAACGCCATAACACCTGTCTAAGAACTATCGTCGATGAATAGCAAACCCTATAAAGAAAACCGTATCCATCCTACAAACCGTTTTGGAAAAAATTAGAAGCCAAGAAAAATTACAGCCCAAACCACTGGACGGATCGGGCTGAAATTTGGCATGCAGGTAGATGTTATGACGTAGGCATCCGCTAAGAAAGGATTTTCCAAAATTCACCCCATAAGGGGATGAATCAGGGTTCCAAAGCTTGCATGGGGAAATCAACTTTGACGCGGACGAAGTCGCTGGCAGAAGCTGGTCAGAATATATAGAACCAGCAACTCGAAATGTTCCGCGACGGTAATAAGAGTATACCGGATTATTAATGTAATCAGGGAATTATAATCGTAGATGCAAATGATAATTTTGACTGTTCGATAAGAATCGTTATCGAATTTATAACATTTAAGCGTAGAAATTCGATAGAAGATAAAATCGTAAAACTTGGCACCTAGCAGATCCTCGCGAATAATTTACAATTCAGACAAATTCGCCTACCGTTAAACTTCCGCTAGCGTAACATCTTGAAGAAAATGTTAAAATCCTAAAACCTTTACCGAAACAAAGAAAAACGCGATCCAAAACCTAGAAAATTCAACGAGGCTGCACAAAATCTTAACAAAAAAAATTTGGAATAAACAAAAATGGACTTACGCAAATGGTTTCACCGATGGGCGGAGGAGACACTTAAAGGACTGTTATCAGCTTGGAAACACCGGAGCGATTGCACTGGTAACATGCACCGTCGAGAATGAAATATGTACCTCGATTGGAAGTTAACACTGCAATTGGATAAATTGATCTAAATTGGCCTTGCATTGAGGGAGCGAATTGCCCCCTTGTGAATCAATCAATGCAGTGAATAAGCCACTATATATACCGTTGCAGCAGTGGTAGGTGTGTAGTCCACCGCCTGCCACCCTGCTATATACTTGTTATCATCAGTTTGTTCAAACAAACTGCGGAGTCAGGGGTAACCAATACCCTCTTTGTACTTCTTTAATTTTTACATGAACATAACAGTATCGGGTACTCTTAACTCCTGAGCTAATTCTGGCTTGACAAAGGTAAATGCCATATCCCGATGGTTCCCTATGCTTATGGCGGAATTAAAGAGGCACACTGAGATTATCAGTTGCTCCCTTTTCTCCGCAAGTTGTATGAATTTTCTGATGTTAACAGGTCTATACAGGGTAGCAGTCGACGGACTAATAAAACTTTGACTTAATGGTCATAATGACCGTACCTTCAAAACATAGGTTTTGGATGAACATAGGTCTGACTGACCGATGTGTGTTCAGTACTTACGTGGTACTGTTTCAAGTGGTGGAGCTTCTACCTTTGTGCTACAGGCGGGTTCGATTCCCAAAGCCATTTTCTTGTTTGGAAATATTGACGAGAAATTACTACACACCATGACACAATGTATCTTAATACGTTATCCTTGATGTACACCTCCTTCTGCGAAGCAGTAATGCTAGCAACGAAGGAGGCGGGCCGCGTGAGGGAGAGAACATCCTCCACCTCACGCCCTAGCCGCCGTGGGAGACGCCCAGGGCGTCGGACGTCGCGAGACGACATCCGGCCACCGTAGGCGCGAGCTTGCGGACGGCGAGTGATGGGTAGCTCGCCGTCCGATCAAGGACCAGGCCCGGGCCGACGGCGCGTTTGTTTCACGCGCCCCTCAAAGAGCTGTCAGCACAGGGACGTAAAGGGCAACAGAAGGAACAGGGTGGTTTTTTAGTCAGTAAAAGTCTGACAGTCCCTTCCGCCCCACCCAGGGCGAAAGGACTCATTTGATGATATTGTAGCGACATCTATCGCACAGCATGCGAACTACAACTCAATGTCTGCATCGCGCTATCAGAGTTTGCCGCGACATTAGCATATATACAAAATCCCGACAACAACCGTCGGGCAGTAGCCCGCCAGACACAACACTCGTCTGGTCGGAGGATCCTCCCTTTTCAACGGAGGATGAGAAACTTTACTCCCTGTTTCTCATTCCTCTAAATTGGTGACCCCGAACATGGACGTCAGCGCAGCCTTCGTGCAGCTACTTCCTGAAAACGTCATCGCCATCACTTCCTCAAGCTCTCGAGCACACTGAGTCACAGCCAGCCAGCACCCACGGCTTCTACGGGTATCCTGACCATCGACATGCAACGAAACGCGCATACCTGGTCATCGCATACAGCCACATCAACGACTTCGGCGCAGCACATGCACTTCGGCCGGTCAGCAAGCAGAGACGCACTTCCTCTCCTGGTCGACGCAGCATCCGCCACTACGCAGCACGGCATCCGGTTCCGACTCACGGGAACCTACCACTGGCTTGACACGCATCACTGAGAAATCATCGAGCTCCGAGTATCGACCTCCGGTCTCGGAGGGGAGTGATGTAGCGACATCTATCGCACAGCATGCGAACTACAACTCAATGTCTGCATCGCGCTATCAGAGTTTGCCGCGACATTAGCATATATACAAAATCCCGACAACAACCGTCGGGCAGTAGCCCGCCAGACACAACACTCGTCTGGTCGGAGGATCCTCCCTTTTCAACGGAGGATGAGAAACTTTACTCCCTGTTTCTCATTCCTCTAAAATATTTAACACTTCAAAAAAAAATCCTTGTGGTAGGCGTAACATGAAAATCTCAGTACATGACCATGAATATGAAACCAACAAAGAGAAATATTTCTAATTATGAAATATCAATTCGGTGTTACCAAACGTGTGACAGAAACGTCTCTCAAAAAGATGAACAATTTTAGGTTTAGCGTTTATTTTTTAACAGCGAAGACTTGTAAATGACCTTCAATTTTTTCGTGGAAAATGAAAAGTTAAATGACGCACGAAGACCATGCAATATTTAACATAACATACAAAAAAATAAGTTTATAGGTAATTGAAATTAATTATTAAAAAAATAATTATTTTGTGACGTAACTACTTTATGATATTCGCATTTATGCCTTCACTTGTGCTACGTGGCATTGCTTCTTGCCAAATTTCATTATTCTAGATCACCTATAGGTTTTGATAGCCCAGTGAGCATCTTCTACTCAGCTGCCCTTCTCATACTTCCGACTTTATTCATTCTTCCTTTCTTATTCAGGCTATTCTTCTTTGGAATGCGCTTCCTCTTGATATCAGACAGTCACCAATTCATGAGTACTTTTTTTTTTATTTTTTTAATCTCTAATTCTGTTGTTTTACTCTTGTACAATAACTTGCACCTACCATGTTATCTCTTCACCACCTTTGGTCGACTGTTAGAGAATGCCTAAGGCATTAAGTCCGCCTTTGTACTTTGTTGTATAAAGTTTAAATAGATAAATACGCAATAATCGACCTTATTAATAAGATTGCGTTGACTTAGAAGTTTGATATTTTCAGTGCTCTAAGGGGTAGCAGACTTGAGTATTTGATATTAATTCCAACTTGATATCGTGGAGATATCAAGTTGGAATTAATATTTAGTTCTTAAGAAACGGGGTCTTGTCAAACGGACAACACGGTCATCATATACGGGTTAGTATGGAACCCTCAAAACGAGCAGTTTTTACTTACTTCACCCGTAGCCACCAGGGTCACGAGTTCCTTGAGCTGTTCTATGGAGCCGTTGGGAACGATTTCTATGTTCACGTTCATATCTTCAGCTTTCTTTGCGAATTTCGGCAGAAGGTGTTCCCCGACGTCCTCCGTCACAAGTACCACTCCACCCTACGAGACAAAAAGTCTTCAATAGATATCTTTCTATATAAAAGAAAGTCGTGTTAGTTACACTATTTATAACTCAAGAACGGCTGAACCGATTTGGCTGAAAATTGATGGGGAGGTAGCTTAAAACCAGGAGAAGGACATAGGATACTTTTTATCTTTTATTTTTTAGGGTGTCATAAAATCGATTATTGACAATTCGGGGTTATTACAATTACAACAAAGTTACGATTAGGTACCTATAAGGAAAAAAGTACTAGGGTGTCATAAAATCAAGGGTATCTATTCGGGTATTAAAAGTCGGTCTCATGGGTAGGGTAGGGTAGAGGTAGGGTAGGGGTAGGGTAGGAGTAGGGTAGGGTAAGGATAGTGTAGGGTTTGGGTAGGGTAGGGGTAGAGGAAGGTATGGGTAGGGTATCGGTATTGTAGAAGTGGGGGTATCGGTAGGATAGGGGTAGGGGTATCGGTAGGATAGGGGTAGGGGTATCGGTTGGGTAGTGGAAGGATACTACGCGAACGAAGTCGCGGCGGGTCAGCTAGTTTTAAATAAATCAAGGGCAATAGGTAATCCTACTACCTTACTAATACTATAAATGCAAAAGTAACTGTCTGTTACGCTTTCACCACTAAACCTCTGAACCGATTTTGATGAAATTTGGCACGGAGTAAGTTTGAACCCCAAGGAAGAATATAGGCTGCTTTTCATTCGACTTCGACTGCGTCCGCGATAAGCAACATTTACGCGGACGAAGCCGCGAGTAAATGCCAGTATATTATTCAATAAATTAGCTATAAAGGCTTGAGGGGTCTGTAGGTACTAATATTCGAACAGATGGCAACAAAAGATCAATAGAAATATATTATTCTTCTCCATAAGAAAATACCTTTTAGAATGAGCAACCTATCTATTTATTCTATTTTGCAAATTAAGTTTAAAATTGCCCTTTTAGGTGTTTAATAGATATAAATGATTTGACTTTGACTTAACTTTGCTTAAATTGCGACTTAAATTGCGACGGTGGTACCAACATTATTACTAGATAGATTACCAATTATTTTCGGCAAAATAGTTATCGATGATGATCATATTATTGAGTTCAACCTAACATTAGCAATAGTATACAAGTAATAAACATTGTTCTACTCACCGTGGCAAGGCATTGCAGGGAGCGATGCAGTGATCTGGAGGTTGTGCCAAAGTTCAGCACCACATCAACGGGACCACCGCACGCGTCTGTTGTCCTCTCGATCAGCTGCTTCTCATATAGGTCCTCGTTCCACTGGACCACGTTAACCCTGAGTGAAATAAATGACTATCCATTAGCTTTCTATACAATAGCACTAGTAAGAGCGCGTTAAAATACAAGAAATGATTCGAGTCGATTTTCTAATTGCAAATATAAATTAAACTATACTATACTACTAAACTACAATATAACATCACGCCTGTAATCCCCAAAGGGTTAGGCAGAGGTGTACCCTTAGAACACCCTCATTTCGCCAGTTATGTTTCCAGTCCCATATCATAGGGGGCGAGCCTATTGCCATCAACCGGGCACGAATCCACACTCCGAGGCTGATACTGAGAAATTCCTGATGGAAAAACCCAATAACTCTTTACCCGACCTGGGAATCGAAACCAAGACCTCATGCTCAGCAGTCGCGCTTTGCGACCACTAGACCGAAAAGACAGTTAACTAACCTGACTACTACACTAACTACTATTACACAAACTATTCTATTTTTATATGACGAGAATAATTTATTACCCTTTGATGTGAATAAATCCTTAATATAAATAAATGTTTGTGTAATGTAGTACTCGTATTACTTATTTAAAACTAGCAATATCCGCGCTTTCACCCGCGGGACCTAAGTTACGTTTATGATTACTGCTCTATTCCCGTGGGTCATAGCGTGATGTTATAGTATAGCCTTTAACTCTCATCGATAAACGCGTTATACCTATACACATATCGAAAAAGTTTTTTTTAATCGGACCAGCCGTTTATGAGATTATTAGCTCGTTCAAATAAACAAACAAACTATTTAGCTTTATAATACTAATTAATATAATGCTTTGATATAATGCCCAGAGAGATATTAAGTATCTTAAAATTTTGGTATCAGACTCAAGTAAACTATGTCAAATGGGCGGGCACTTTATCAGATCCATATGTGCTACAGTGTGGTGTATAACAGGATAGATTGTCGTCACCTATTTTGTTCAATTTATATGTAAATGCGCTGATTGTTGAGCTTAGCAGCATGCATGTCGGTTGTCACATAGATAACATCTGTGTCGATAACTTAAGTTACGCAGACGACATGGTGCTGCTGAGCCCAACAATCAGCGCATTTACATATAAATTGAACAAAATAGGTGACGACAATCTATCCTGTTATACACCACACTGTAGCACATATGGATCTGATAAAGTGCCCGCCCATTTGACATAGTTTACTTGAGTCTGATACCAAAATTTTAAGATACTTAATATCTCTCTGGGCATTATATCAAAGCATTATATTAATTAGTATTATAAAGCTAAATAGGCATAGCTTAGGGCATTGGTAAATGAAGTATGTGGCCAGCCATGGTCTGAAATATAATGCCACAAAAAGTGAACTCATGATATTTAAGGCAGGTACTAAATCACCAGATCAGGTCCCGCCAGTTTTCTTGAACCCCTATGAAATTGGTCACTTGCTTTAAATATCTTGGGCACATAGTCACTGAAAATCTTCGTGAAGATGAGGACATGGACAGGGAACGTAGGGCGCTGTCGCTCAGAGCGAATATGATTGATGATACCCACAGGTTTAAGCGATGTAATGCTCAAATCAAATTAACACTTTTTAGACCGCACTGTACTTCACTATGCACATGCTGCCTGTGGGCTCAGTATGCGCAAAGATCCTTCAGCGCTCTGCGAGTTCAATATAACAATGCGTTCGGGGCGCTGCTGGGGCTGCCGCGCTGGTGCAGAGCGTCGGGCATATTCGCGGATGCGCACGGTGACGGTTTCCATGCCGTGCTTCGCAAGCGATGCGCCGCGGCGCTCTGCAGCCTGCGCGCCAGCACCAACAGCATCCTGGCTGTTATAGCGGATAGGCTGGACTCGCGCTACATTCAGCATTGGGTTATAGTACCCTTTTTAAAAAATAACGTTCTTTTTACTACTAACACTACAATTTAAGTTCTATTGTACTAACACTATGGATTTTTCAAGAAGTCTTAAATAAAAAGTTTTTATTTTTTGTATAATATTGGTCCAACCTACCGACCCTTCATCGAGGGTAAACTACTATTTCTCATAATATCAATTAAATGAATGCTTAATCATTAATTCAAATGTTCTTTAACTACGTTCTGCCATAGGAGTCACCAATTTCAGTCAGAAATAGTGACTGCAAAACATGCGTTATAAGTAGATCATGTTCATATATCGCACGAAGCACAGAGTCCAAAACACGACCTGGATGAACCCGAAAGCAATTGAGTAATAAAACCAGTCTGGCTAAACTGATCCGGCTATTGTGCACTGATAATGCAATTTCAATTGTCAAGACTCTTCAATTGTATGTATGTATATCTGCCGAGATGTTATTTATGCACTTTGTCACCGTGCGAATATTTTTTGCAGTAGTTAGGGGTTGTCAAATGCTTAAAATCAAAAGTTTCACAACTCTGTGACTTACCAGTGTTCCAATAAATTGGAACCAATTATTACTCTGCGTTGAATTCAACAACCTTGGACATAGATGAAGATGCTCATTGGCAAAGTTATAAATGTACCTATATCTGCTAGAAACACACGTGCTGTAATTGATAAAACAAAGAGAAAATGTTTTGACGTCTGTTTAAAGGTTCGTTTTGCTTGATGTTAGATTTCAACAAAATAAATACAACTTACTCTTCACATTCCTTGGCCAGGACGAATCCTTCGTCTTTCAGGGTCGCCACACAGATCCTGATGCGATTGTTATAGGATGCGTGCTTGAAGTAATGAGTAGCGATGCGCAGCGCCCACAGGGCTAGTCCACCGGTGCCCACGATCAGCACCGTCGTGCTGTCCTTCTTCGCCGGCCCTTCCAGCACTTTCTTCAGACATTCCCCAGCCGTGGCTACAGTATTCGTTGCTAATAAAGCTCCAGTAGGCAGCATTGCCGCCACACTCAGAGGCAACTGCTCAGGTACAGGCACCAAGCACTTAAAATCTGGCACGACAATGTACTCCGCATACCCATTTGGCACACCGTCGTATGGGTACAAAACAATTCTGGAACCTTCTTTGATTCCGTCTAGTCTCTCCGCAGCTTTGCCAATGGCATCTACAACGCCGGCGACTTCATATCCTGGGAACAAGGCACCATCTCTGATACCAATGTGAGCAGGAGTGGTGTGAGTGTGGAAGCCGAAGTTCTCCATTTCCCCCGAGAGGCTGCCGATTGAGGATATGGAAGATGTGCTGCAGACGGAAGCTGAGCGAGTCTTGTTGGCTCTGTAGCAAGCTCCTGCGTACACCACTCTTATTCTGGCACCGTACATGGGCACATCAGGCACGGGCACGTCGAAACTGAACACACATTCCCTCATGGTTGGTCCGGGGGACTCGATGGAGACTTGTCTGCACAGCTTGCTCATTTTGATTTCTGTGAACAAATTAAATATGGTTAAATGAAAAAAGAACTGGCCAAGTACAACGTCGAGTTCCCTTTTTCTACCCTTTTTGAAATCTTGAAAGGATGCTCATAACGAAATATTTAAAAGACGACTTCCTGTAAGTTTCAGGAACCAGGGTCGTTGGACAAATGTATTTAAACCAAGCCATAAAGACAAGTCATGGGGCAAAACCTTATTAACAAACTATTAGAAGAGTTAAACGTTTCTACTCCTGCCTACCTCAGTCACTAGAATGTATGATGATGATACGCAATTAGTAATTTATCACACTATTATGAACGCAGCGTCCGTCCGGCCCGAGACCGTACACAATTGTGAAGTAAGGAAACCTCACTATCTTTAATACACAAATCGATAAGGAGATAACAAAAACATTAACAAAAAGATCGTTTAATACAACAATGTAACCTATTAAAGATATAGTTTACTCTACAACTAGCAGATTAGTAGAAACAGCTTCCTTATTCGTTGAATAAGATTTCTAACAAAAGGTATTAATGTTATCAATGGTGTATCACTAAAATGAAGCATTTGTAGAACTTTAAATAATGTTATCTGTCTCCACGTGATACTTATCCGCCACTGATCTTGTGGGTAGTTTACTACGTCATGGCATGGTTATTTTTCATGTCTTTTGTCATTTTTTGACCTACCTACTTCGATGGTCGTCTCGATAATATTCTATAGTTACGCAATGAATGTTTTGGCTATGTGACGCATAAAAAGGTTTACATAGACTGCATTAAAAACTTGTTCTCAATTTGGTTTTAAAACAAATATGTGTATTAGAAAGAGGAGCTTCGATACCTATGCATAAAGTTCATTATTATTTAAATTTATTTATTTTAGCCGCGAAATAGACTATTATCATACTGAAATTTTAATTAGAACTGGTGTAAAACTAAAGCTTAAAGGTGAATACGTGCATTACCACTACCACACAATCTTCCTCAATATTCGATAACATATTTATTTCCATACATTAACAAGTAATTAGTTAATGGGTGACTAAGCGATCATTCCGTCTCCACGCACATCTCACAAACAAATCCGACAGCATGAAGTGAAGGTAGGTATATAATTAAGAAATAGTACTGCGTGATGCATCGTCTATATTTATAACCACATGTTACCTATTAATATGGCGAACATTTCGTCACGAACTGATGAGAGGATCATCACGTGAGGAAAATAAATACGTTAAGGATACTTGCTGCCCACCTCCTTTAATATAGATGTCGTCACCGTCACTGCCCACGGGCCACCTATGCACATTTGCAAAACCTATCAACAATATAGGTAGACGTATGATATTGTGCCAAAAAGCAATCGTATCAAAAAGTAGCAGCCCTAAAAATCTTGTTCCTAACGGCATTAAAGCGGGCCGGGAGTCAGGAGTTCAGGACATCAACCCCACCCATTATATTAGTTCCTCAATCACTGCCTCGCTTGCAGAAGTGTCGTCGTTTGCTTTTGTGCGAAACTAGAGCGTACTCAGGATGTGGAATCCTTTCAGCCTTTTTATTATTGTACTCTGTCACAAGTACAAAATAATTCTGGATTGGTCTCAAGGCTGCAGGCTGGTACACTGAGACAGTGGGACGAAGAGGAAGCTGAATGGTTTACTGTAGAACGGAAAAGAGGAAGCAAGGCATCGCGGAAGTTGGAAGGAGTACTGGAAGACCAGGTCCTATGTATACTTCTATACTAATATTATAAAGAGGTAAAGTTTGTTTTTGTTTGTAAGAGGAAGTCTTTGGAAATACACGTCCGATTACAAGAATTCTTTCATTGATAATAGAAAGGTAGGTACACTACTTCCGAGTACCACAGGTTGTTGTTGTTTAATGTTGTACTTCATGTACTTGACCTTCACGCGGACAAAATCGCGGGGAGAAGATAGTAGGTAAAAAATGTAAAGGTCTAAATTATTGATTTAGAGGGCGAGTCAAATACATGCTTGGTGTCAACTAATTGGCAGCAGACTGGACAACTGATATCTAATAAAATCTCCCGGAAAAATAAGATTTTACGTTTTACTTACACAATATTTACGTAAACTAACCAAAATATTCAGGTCAATAAACTTGTATAAAAAATAGGCATTCAAGAACGTAGAATTTCTAAAATAACTCTTAATACAAATTTGTGTGCTACAGAATAATTTCCCTCCCACGGATGTCATTGTTTACAGTTTAATGAACTAATTAAAACGGCGCGACGAGATTACTTTGAACGAGAATAACAAGGACAATAAACATGGCTAACATTATTATTTTAAATCGTGGTGGGAATGTTGTAGCTACCTAGTGCGCAGTTCCTGTGCCGCAAGATAAGTAAAGATGCACAGATTGATTGTGATAGGCAGCTTTAATATGCAATAGTAATAAATTGCATGCGGCAATTGGCGTCAATAGCCGCCTTCCGTTCGAATACAAGGCGCGAATTGTTACGAAAATTGCTGTGACTTTACATAAGTGAAGTATCCAGCTATATGCATATAGTGTCATTGTTATTTAATCTAGAATGACCTCTGCGGGTTCTGGACGTGCTGAGAGTTGTATTGTTAAGCCTATTTTGTGCAATTTGCCGCCTCTTGAACGCATGACAAACATGTAGTTCGCGACCTTATAGACCTAAATGCTGTCCTACACAATCATCACTAAGATTTGTGAAATGAAAATGGCACTCATCGTCTCGCGTGAAACTATGAAAACATTGAAAACAGCAAGTTTGTTTTTCAACAATACCCGTTCTGTTCTACAAGCACTTATTAATAATTGTATTGTCGACTAAATCACGCAATTGATGTGTGGGCAGTTGGGCACTTGTGTACATACCTACCGTCTATTTACGGCGCGTCGAGTTCTAATGAAGCAAATAGGTAGGTACCTATGTACCTACATTGTAATTAATGAATAGTCAAGACTGCAGATAGGAGTAGATTGATACCTAGAATCCTTATATTGTTAATAGTTGGGGAGGCCAAGATGCTAAAATGTGGATTTACTCGAGCGTGGTGGGGACCTTTTGGATTGTGAAGATTAGATGCTAAAAAGAAAAAAAGGTTATGAGATGTATGCACTTTCACTGGTGGGGGGAGCGTGTAGAGATTTTCAAAAATGTAAAAAAAAATCGTGACCTTGGCATACTCGAGCGTGTCTGCGTGTCAGATATTACATATTAATAGTGTATACGCCCCACGTGTTTCTTATAACGGGGGAATAATAATCTGCCGGTTTGCATGGTGGGGGTGGCCGTACTAAGGGGTTGAAAATGGGGGAAAAAAAAATTTACTCGAGCGCGTCTGACTTTCAGAAGGGATGTTAAGTAAACCGTAAAGAGTCTCCCATTCGAAAGACTGACGATTTAGAAGCGACCAAAACTCATGGCCGATTTTTGAAAAATGAAAAAAAAAATCGTGACCTTGACATACTCGAGCGCGTCAGATTTTTATACAGAGGGTTCAGCTTGATGTTCTTATCGTGCTGACCCATAATCTGACAATTATGTGGAGGAGTTCTCTTAACCTGACGGTTTTAATTTTTTTTTATATATATTTTTTTTCAATTATGTGCCTAATGTAATAAGTACAACTAATAAATATAAGAGAAATAATTAAGAGAGAGATTATTGGCCAATTAAGAGAATCGCAGAGTGAAAACTACATAGTTCTTAGCAGCTGCTAGTAGGGTAATTAGTGTTTTTTACTATATTTTGAGATAGTTTTTTCAGTGTTTTATGGATTGTTTTAAAGGAAAAATAGGGGGCCGCCAATAGAATACCAATTTTGAGTTAAAACCGGATTCTCGGCCGTGGCCGACTTAAAGTAAATGCAGTCTGTTTTATAAATTCCAATTGTACTAATTCCATTGGCTAAATAGGAGAATTTGCAACGCATATAGGCATATAAATCTATTTTACGTTTAATCGCCAAATACCGGCCGGGGTGATATTAGTTGAATCTCGAGAAATAATGTACACAAAATAGGGGCCGGCTTTAGAAACATTAAAGATCGTAATGTCGACCAGCCTCGAATTCGAGCCCAACTATACAGGCTGATTACTTTTTCTTATTTTCTCAAAATTAAATATTTATTATACCTACATTTAATTTATTTATAATATAAAGAGTTAAGTTTAAATGTAGGAGTTGATAATATTGAAAAAGCTTAAGCTATCATAAAGCTTTTTACGGTTTGGGAATATAAGATATAAATTGCTCTTTGGAACTTGCTACCTCATAAACCCATATTAATTAGCTTAAAAAATATAAATGGTTGGTCGTGAATCTTTCATTCATTATTTAACCTGCATGTCACAAAAAGCTGCCTTTAGAATTAATGCTTTTAATTTAATTAAGGTAGGTACTACAATGACAGAGGAGGGAGATCCAGGGCTTTCACAGAAACAAAGAAAACTATGCAGTAACTTACGATCGCACAAAAATAAAGGAAGCGCGTGAGGCAATAAATTAATAATGTATACTTAATTACTTAGTGAGACTCCTGCCAAAATAAATCATATTACCTAATAATATTTGTCTGTCTTAATTTAAAACACCCTGTACCCGGCCGACATTTGGGAAAAACGCGACCGACCATGGGCCTTGAATGGCCGACTTTAGGGTTTTTTCGTTCTCGACGCATCTGAACCTTATAACTTTTTCCTAGTAGTAGAAATGTCAACCTTATGCCCATAAACATGAAATAGATTTATCAAACTATCCAAAACCGCATCGGAAGCTATCCTTCGTTGGAAATTGATGGTGCCAGACCGATCCCAAAACAGAAAAACCGTAAGGGGGGCAAGGGGGCCGACATTTAGCGTATTTACCCTACAACACTTTTTTGATTATTTAACTACTTCGGCTTGTGTAAATCGGCAGATTATATTATTTTCGTAATCCTTGAAAGATTTCCTTCAAAATAAAATGAAAATTAACCGCGCTCGAGAATGTCCAGGTGACATTTTTTTTTTTGCAACTTTGTGACTTTGCTATTTCCTTACGTTACCCACAAATCGTCAGATTATTGAAATGCACACTTTTCTGCATGTAATTAACTTACCCTGCCTTAATCTGACGCGCTCGAGTAAATCCAACGATCGATTTTTTTTTACTAATCTGATCGGCTGTCCTAGCCGCGCGGCTCTATTTACAAGGCTTATATTTGGTGGAGGTACTTAACAGGGAGCAAGGTATCCTCCCTTATATTAATCTGCCGCGCTCGAGTAAATCCAAAAATCCCTTCCTGGCCTCCCCAACTATGAGTAATAAGTATGCTTTTATAAATCCAGTAGGTAGCTAGTATGGCAGGTCATCTTAAACTCACTTCACCGATATTTTTTTTTTACAGAACAGCACTACTCATAGTGTGTAGGTCAGGCGCAGATCCCGCCCTCAAAGAAGAATGTGGTCGCGGTCATTTAAAATTGGCCAAGAGTTGGAGTTAATCACGCATATTAAATTATCGCATCTAGACTAAACTACTGAACCGATTTTAATGATGAATTTCAAACTTAAGTTTTTTTTCGCGAATTTGGGTTTTGGGCATGCCCACCGTACCAACAACGGTAGATCCGCGCTTGAGGTAGATTCTAGAAAAAGAGGTTGTAGAAGTGTAGAAACTGCCAACACGGTAGGCGAAATAGGTTTTTAAGAACCTGTGTCCTAGAACGATTACAAAAAGTTCGGTAAACGATGTCCTACTAAGTTTTAAGATAATCGAGTAGGTACTCGGCGAAAATCGATAATTAGGTATAAAGGACCAGACTCTTGGTCTCTTTAAAAGATTTTCGAAATTATCCGAGCTTTTTGAATGGATGTTGTGAGAACAGAGTTATAAGTGCCTTAGTTAAACTGAGGTTACCTATACCCGTCGGGGGCGCGGATCATGCGTGATGCGAATCGGTACCGGGCTTCCGACTTATGGTAGCAGGAAGGACCGTGGGTTTTAATCGGTATGAGTCAGACAACCCTCAATTATCCCCACACGGTGGGCATCCATGGGAAAAAAGGTTATCTATACAAGAAGTCGGCAACGAACTAGCTGATTATTGATTTGAAATGTCATTGAGTCAATCTTAGGCAGATTGACTCAATGACATTTCAAATCAATACCTTTTCCCAACTACGTTGGGGTCGGTTTCCAGTCTAACCGGATGCAGCTGAATACCAGTATTTTACATGAAGCGTTTGAGTATTAAGATACCTCTTGGTAAGACTGGTTGTCAGACTTTCGGGTTTCTGACGACCCGTAACGAGTCGTTACGGGACCAACAGCTTAACGTGCTTACCGAGTCATGGATGAGTCTAAGGAGGTGAGTAAATATGGTCACCCATCCCCGGATCAACCCCGGCAAGCGTAGTTTAACCTGTTGGATCGACCCGTGGGGCTGTTTTACCCAGCCACGAGCTTCTTCCCGAGTCTTTAAAGACATAATTTTACTATATTTATTTATAGATTGGGAAATTATTACGAAAATTACAAATCATTGACTTAAAAGATCATTCAAAGTAACGAGCCAAATAGAGATCTATAAGGGGGCCCTAAGACGATCCACAATCGGTGCCCGTTTTTTTTTGTTGGATATGAAACATATGAATTCTTATGAACTAACGCAGATGTCCCACAAAAAGTCAATCCTAGAGACCTACTAAAACGGTCCTTCAAAATGACGATCATGTAAGGGCTTACAATCATGATCGTCTAAGGGCTAATTTTTCAATCGTCAGATAACTCTTAACTGAAGGATAAATATGGCGGTTTGACAGCTTTTGTATAGAAAATATGTCAAACTGTCATATTTATTCTTTGGATAAAAGTTATCTGACGATTGAAAAATCAGCACTAAGACGTTTAGGACGTTTAGGGTGCCCACCCTAAACGTAATTCTCCTTAACTGGTATGATAGCAAATGTTGTGCGTCATTAGTGATCTTAGAGTTTCATAAACTATAAATAAAGAAGTAAGTAATGAGTGTCAACACAGATTATAATATTTAAATAGAAACTATTTTTACTCACGTTTATCGTTTAATATACATGGAATGACCGATTTTATTAATGTTATTAACGGATTTTATTTTTTTCTCGTCTTCTAGATCGTGAATTAAGAATTTTTTAAATGTTTTAGAAATCAAAAACATAACGCTTTTTTTAAACCATTTTATCTCAACCAAGAAGGAGATGGCGGGACGACTTGGTGGGCTTCCTTGAGAATTGGCAAGACGTAGCGCAAAATCGCGAGAAATGGAAGGAATGGAGGGAGGCCTTTGACCAGCAGTGGGACAGTACAGGCTAGTTATAATAATAATATCTCAACTTATTACAACTCAGGCCCTCAAATTCCCGACTCCTATAAGAATTAAATGTTAAACAAGACGAAAAACAAGATCTTAATAATTCGAGTGCAAAATTATGTAATAAAAACTGCGCGAAAAAACTATTCTACATAAATACCTACTTATTCAAGTAATCTTTTGTTTGTTTTCATTGAAGAAACGCATTCCTTTGTTTCCTCGACAAAAGAAAATTATGCGTTTTCCCTGTAGGTGATTGTCAACACATACCTAGCAACAACGCAAAGAGGTAGGAGTGGACTCACCTTTACCAAAACGTAAGACAAAGGTAGGCTTATTTAACTGTTTGATGTGATATTTCGCACTCTGTGCTGTTTTAAATGTTACATTTGTAAAGCAACAAGCGCCCACATCGATTCAATACTAAAGTCCACTTGGAAATTCTATGGCTCTAAAAATAGTGAGTGAGCGAGAGGGGGCCTGATAACACAACCGGGTGTTTTGAATATAATAGTAAACAAGGGCAGGACAATGAACGCGATCATCCCGCAGTCTAGTGTCCGGAATAAACATCGCATTACATTGTTATATAAACATCAATATTGACCTTCCCTACACTGAAGGTCACAACGAAAAAATAAGAAACCCAATGAGGAAAGGGTAACACACTAAAAATACATTGCAGACAATTTTAAGGGCATTGCTGGGAATCTGCGCGAGCATTTTTTACTTATATAAGGCTTTTATTATATTTTACAACATTTTTAACAATAAAACAAAGCTTTCTGAATATTCATGAGACTAGGATTCTTACCTGATAATGTTGATAAATGTATAATTTATATTTGTCTCAGCGGTCGCCTTCAGTGCAAAAATTTTAAATTCTCGTTTTTATTTACACAAGGACAAAAAGACAGAGGAATGACGTCACTGACGTTTTTACATTACGTTCCGTTTTTTTTAAAATTTACGTTCTTAAATATGACGCATGCCCCATTCCGCCCAAACGTTTTTAAGTTCATGATACTGCGTAGTATGAAACGTTATTATAATTTAAGGCTTGCAGCACTAGGCAGGGATACTTATTATTTTTGCGAGTCAAAATACAATATACTAAAATTGGCTTCAAACATATTCATAGTCTTTAAAAACATAAGTAAAACTCAAGTAAATTGCAAAATAATTTGCTACATTTCCAATCACCGTCACAAAAATTTGGTACCAAAAACAAAACATTTTACATGATTCATCTTATACCGATCGTGATACACATTTTAAGAAAACAATATTTTTAATTATACATGTATCAAAATCCGGAATCCATTTTGTGTCAAACACCTGTCTTTCAGCTTGCTGTTTATAAGCGTTTTCCTTTGCCTCTCAACAAGTGGCGCCCTCTAGACTGACTCTTTGGTACTAAGTTTTACTGTCTTAATAAAAAAGCCCGATTTACCGAAAGACCGTTTTATGCCCTGCGACGGTGAAACCGTTTGGTCCAAACAGTCTTCGTTTCACAAACCAGTCTCCGAATTACTCGATGCGATTTTATATATTACAGCTAAGAAAATACGGTCGGGAACACATTGATTCAAGTATCACACTCATGGGCGTACCCAGGGGGGGGCAGGGGAGGGCAGCTGCCCCCCCTTGCGATTAAAAAAAGTAGAAGCTATTTAAATAAAATAAAAATGCATGCATAGTCAAATTTACTTTTATTTATTTAACTACCTATAAAGCAGGATCATTTGCGGCTGTTTGCCCTACCCACTACACTACATACACCTAATGATTCATGCAGGTGTGTTTGTGTAGTGTGTATGACAAAACAGCCGCGGACGATCCAACCTAAAAAATCTGATTTGCCCCCTCCTACGCCAGAAGCTGGGTACGCCCATGATCACACTCATCGCGAAGTCGTCGTCCTTGAAACAGTTCGTTCGGTATATTATGTTCTCAAAACAGTTCCTAAAATAAAAATTGACCGTTATATGTCATAAACTTTGCAAGAAAATTGCAAATATTTCACTCGACGAAAACGTTATCCATTCCATTTTCGATAACTTTCGTCTTTTAGAAAACGGTAGTTGTCGCAGCAACTGGTTTGAGTACGGCTCAAGAAGTGTCAAGAACTAGTTGCGATGATGACCGTTTTTTGCAACCGTTTTTGACGTCAGAAAAACAGAACGTTAAAGGTAGAAACAAACTTATACCACGCTACGCCACGCCACGGCATTCAAGCGTTCTCATTGGCCACATTTCATCTCGAGAAACTACTCTTTGTGTTTTGGCCAATAAGCACGCGTGGGATGGCGTAGCGTCTTATCATATCAGTCTGTTTCCGCCTTACGTTTCGTCCGTCAGTCATAAATTCGACAACGTCCCGCGCTACATCAAAGATGGTTTCCGGATATTGATACAAAACAAATAACATACGATTTTGCATGCAAACATGACTTACCTACCTACTTATTTTGTTATCAATATCAGAAATCAAGTAGTCTACCTTGTGCATCATTTGTTCTATAAGATGTTACAAATGATTTGATTTGATAACACCCGACGTGACCTTTAAAACTTGGTACCAAAGAGTAAGTATAGAAGGCGCCACTTGCAGAGAGGCAAACATAGAGTAAAGTAATATAACGGAGGCAAAGTAAATCAAATCTAAATCGTTGACACTTGACAGCAGACTGGAAGACAGGTGCTTGTAGGGTGCATCTCTGATGAAATTTATGCCTGATTTACGAAGTAAAACTTCTTCATTTTCACAAAGATACTGGGTTAAAAGGATAAAAACCAATACATAGTACTAAAAAAAAATCATTGCTAAATGAAATATTTGTATTTTATTTTAAAATACCTATCAATTTTTACATCATCATCATCATCATCATCATATCAGCCGTAGGACGTCCACTGCTGAACATAGGCCTCCCCTACAGATTTCCAATAGGACCAGATGGAAGCGGCTTGCATCCAGCGCGATCCCGCGGTCTTAATTTATAATTTTTACATACATTTGAGTAATTAGAAAATCAACTAATATATAGTTTCTTCGCTTGAGTTAATGCACTCACTTGACTATCAGGGGGCTTACCATCACCTTTTAAGAAAACGTTCAAATGCCTGTCAGTCAACTTCCATTCAAAAGCAGGCCTGCTTATGAATCGCTAAAAATCGTACCATGACCGTATTAAAGGTGAACGATTATTGAACGGCAATGCTTGTCTCTGCCTGCTTTGATGATGAAGTTTAGTCTTAGTGTTGTGAATAAACAACGTTCAAAAACTACGATATAATTCTCTAACACATTACCGGTTTTTTTTTTGATGATCATAACTTGAATTTCTTAGATAAATACACGTTATAACTAAGATTATGTATTACAACTTACCATGATTTATTATCTAAAAGCTCTAAAAGCACAAGTTTCACGTTAAAAAACCTTTTTAACTCTTAAAGATACAATGTGATATTCAGAACGTACCTACGTTCATCAACAGCTGTCAGCGCGTAAATATAAACAACATTTCAATTGATTAATTTAATGATTTTCACAGCCTTTTACAAAAGTAATATATAATGTTCAAAGCCCTACTAGACATTAAAGTCGATAAGAAGTAATTTATTTATTGCGGTATAGAGTGCTTTTGGTAAATTTTGTTTCAGTCACAATTATTGTAAAAAAGTATTTTGTTGTGTTGTTCCTACAAAAATACACACATGGGTACATTTATAGTAAAGGAATTTATTGAAATATCGAAATACAAGAACCGCAATGCCCATAATCCAAGAAACATAACCTTTTTACAGGAATGCAACGGAGCCCCAGTATTCTTGACATCTCCTAGTCTACTAAACTGAAAAATAATATATCTAGTAATTCCATCCAGTGGAGAGCCTAACTAATTAATCATTATACATACCTATGTATTTAGGATGAAAATTAAAATAAAGAATAATACTCATGATGTGTTTTTATATACATATACCTGCATATTAGAAACCAACAAAGTACACCATATGAATTTATGGCTCCTGCAGGCAGTCATCTCTGTTACCAGTTTTTGTTCTTGTAAACTTTCATTGCATTTATATGGATAATATGGGTTCCTACTTATATGTATATATGTTTCAGTCAGTCATAAGAAAGTATCATGTGATAAATGATAATAATTTAATTTGTAAACAGGTAAAAATTAAACACATTTTTTTAAACTAGATGCGGTCATTGTTTTATTTTCATAAATTTACTGTGTTACATTATGTTGTGTAGAAACACATGCATTTGCAAAACATTTGTGATTGGAAATGTAGCACTTGATGGGCTAATCAACATCTCAATCGAGCCTTTAGTACATCAATGGTCCCTGAAATAAATGGATTAAAAGATTACTTGCTTATGTTTTTCATTGTCACTTTAATACACAGCAAATTATGTTTAATAGCAAGGAACATACACAAGAAACACACTAGTGTAGTTATGCTCCACAATAGAAAATCTGAGGAATTGATAACACTCACCTTAGTCTCTGCTTAGATCACTAAGCCTTTGGAGGATTTATTATTTTCATTATAGGTTCAAAACCCTCGCACAAACGGGGGACTAAATCTTTTGATAGGCCTGTAAAATACAAATATTAATTGAGTATTGTAGATTTGTAGAGTAGGTTTTTATTTATACTTACATTACGTATTTTCATAGGTTTTGGTTACCATTGATGATTTTAAGTTATATCTTCTTACCTATATTAATTATTATTGATTCTTATTCCCTGTCATTAACTTCATTATTGTTATTTATTTCCCAAATGCAACGCCGTTGGTATGTTTTTCCATACGATTTTCACACTTCAATTTTATTATTTAAATATTTCGTACTCGTTACACAGCTACAAAAATGAAAAAGTCTGGTTTAATTCGCTTACAATTCTCACCATCCACTTTAAAAACTCTTATTATATATATAAACCTAACATGTTGCCGCGAATATCATTTTAGATTACAATACGATGTTGAAAAAGCTAGTCCCATAGTAACTTTTTAGCAATCGCTAATTTTGACATTACAGCCGTTCCATTATCATTTTGCTGCTGTCAAATAGCACGTCATAGTACGAAAGTCTATACAAAAAAAAAGGTGAACGGTTTTGTAAACGTTAACTTAGCAGGCCTGTTACAGGCCTGCTATAACGATGTCATAGTACAAAATAGCGAGGCAGTTCAATATCCGGGCAACTTCTGCCCTGCTATAGAGGTCATAGTAAGCCCCCTGATCAAGTGCTAAAATGCCTGGCAAATCAGGCGAAAGCCTGGCAGCCTGGCATAATAATATGGTAACATTGGTAACCCAAGGTTCTTGACTCAAAATGGATTCCGGATATTGATGACGAATTAGTATGTAAGTTTTATTGTATTATAAAACTCTCTATTTTTTCTTACTATTACTAAAATACTTTTAGTACGTAGACAACTTTATTTTCGAAAGAGACACATTAAGAGTTAAGTCAGAAAAAAAAAATCCGCTTTTTAGTACGGGCAACTCAGATCGGCGTGGGTTTCGATGAATATTTGTTAGCGTGGGTTGAGTGTTTTAATTATTTACACAGAATTTATATCAAGAGTGAACTAGTATCGATATTCGATACAACATACAACAATAACATAAACCGCAGTATGGGTAAGTTAACAATTTGTTAACGTTAAATGGGAGCTGGCGTTATTTCTTTTGTTATTGATTGATGTCATCTTCGGGGTGGTCTATCGGTGCGAAGCTTTATTTTTTTACGCCTTTGATTATTGTGCAGGCGCAAACGTGTTTAAGCAAAAGAGTGAAAAATTTGGTGCTAAGAAGCATAGCGACAATCAGTAAACATGATTAATATTTAAATATAATTGATGTAAAAACGTATCTATTGTTCAAATTTATGTTTAGGCGTACTAAGTTGATTGTTATTGTATGAGAGCGTAAGGAGCAATGTAGTTCGATTCATTCGAATTTATTGTACTTAAAAAGGGGTATGTACCGTAAAATTATCGCTAATGAGTCGTTTACTAGTTTACTTACTAAATAGCTATATGCAGAAAGTTAAAATGAGAAAAACACAAGCAAGCTAAAATACATACTAAATGCTTCAATTGTGACATTAGTAGTTCTGCATTGAAAAATATTCTATAACATTTGAATAGTCATCAACAAATCAAAACAAATGCACATCTAGATTAGAACTGGAAATATAAAAACAAATGAAGTTTCAATTTGTAATTAGGTGTGTTGTCAGTAAATATCTCTCTGTAAGGTAATTTCAATGCTACAACATTTGCTATGTGGAGTTTTAGTCTGTTTATAATTAAATATTTTGTATAGGTCTATGTTGTACTAAATTAAGATTGAAATTATGAGTATAATCTTCTAACTGACTGGACAATTGTAACTTGGTCTGATACTATTTTGTTATAAAGATTATGATGTTACTTTTGACCTAGTATTTTCCCACTCATTGCACCAAACTACTTAATATAAAGCTTTTAAACTTACCTAAGGTACTAAAAATTTAAGTTATATTACATCTCGGTCTCAAGATAATATATCAGGTTAATTCTCTGGTTTTCTGATTCAAAAGTACCTCGGACTGCCTCAGCTGTATTATTATCTTACTTTATTTTCCAATTTCAGTGACATCTTGGTAAACTTACTTAACTATACTACAGCACTTAAACTTAGTTAAGTAGCATTTAGTAAACATATTTTCAGTTTAGTTATAGTAAAAAGTAGAATCGCTTTCTCCTAAGTGACTAAATAAACTATGATTTGTGTAGGATAAATTAAAATGAGATTAAAGGAAATTCAGCATATGGGTCCGTTCACACAGACGGGCTCGGAGAGGAGATCAGATTCTTATTACGTTGAAAACAGAGTTTTTAGTATTTGTAGTAAAGTTTATTTTTGCATGGTGCACTGCTTTTGTCATTTGTCTTGATGACAAAAGCAGTGCACATGCAAAATGCAAAGAGGTTTTAACGCTAAAATGCATTAAAACCTCTTTGGCAGAGGCTTGTAAGGCTGCAGTGACATAAAGTAGAATGTCTCCAGGTTTTCTTATTTTAATTTAAAAGTTATGATTGTCACATGTCCGTTAGACTTTTCTTGTTCCAAACTTAAATTCTTTTGTTATAAATCTGCTTGATAATAAACCCTTCATGTAGTCAGTACACTGCACAGTATTTTATAGTAGCTGTCTGTCTTCACTTTTATTTTGTATCAAAACTGGTGAACTATATGGCATTTTATTGATGAGCAATCCAATGAAAACTGTGAAACTTCTACAAATTATTTTAACATTGAAATACAACTGGAAATTTTTCAGATATACAATATTAAGTAGCTATTCTGAACAAAACAATAAATGTGAAATTTCTCTGCCACATGTGATGTGAAATTAAAATGCGTATTACGTTTTTTTGTCAACTGTAAATTAATTACTAACAACCCGTACGGGCTTCATGCGGGTGCAATGTAGATACCAACCATACATATTGATATATTCTTTAATATTGTAGGCTATTTTTTGTTGTAATCAATAATGTCCACAGCGCATGAAATGAAAAACATTTTATGACAATTTTTTTTACACTTTGCGTTATTTTATTGAAGTATTAGGGATCCCTAATTTTTTCTGGTAATCAAGCATGTTATTTAGGGATAATGTAGCACTGTAATGATGAAAGAATTTTTGAAATTGGACGTAGTTATGCAAAAATGTTTCATTCCACAGTAGATTGAATTTGAGATATAAGCATTTTTGTGTTTCAATGGTATTCTTTTTTATTCTAACTAGTAAAAGTCAATACTAAAGGTTTTATTGTTGAATTATATTGTGTTTAGATAATCATATGTTTAATTTTAGGCTATTTACTTTACAATAAGAAAAAAAAATATTATTGGTATTGGAACATTTTAATTTACATGAACACAGCTTCAAATTAATTTTGCACAAACGTTCCAGGTACTTTTTATCCATCTGTAACTTAATTTATGATCTAAATACATCATCATTTTACATCCAAAGGACCATGGGCACGTCATTTTGTCATTTTTATTTGAATCCTCAGCCTAGTTTTCCACATTGTCCAACAGTGATGAGACTTATGTCAAATGAAAGCTCTGAGCGTGTACGTCATTTCTTATATGGCAGCTTAGTTCAAATCGAGCACGAAAACAGTGTTTTTTTAAATTTTCTTAAAAAAAAATAACTATATCTATTATAAACTCTAAATATGATCTTGCTTCTCCACATAGTGATGAGACTCATGTCATATGAAAGCTCTAAGGGTGTACTTTATTTTTTTATACGAAAACTTAAAAAAAACTATTTTTGCGCTTGATTTGAACTTAGCTGCCATATAATGAAATAAAGTACACCCTTAGTGCTTTCATATGACATAAGTCTCATCACTGTTGGACAATGTGGAAAGCTAGGCTAAGGGTTTAAATAAAAATGACAAAATGTACCAAAACACCATTTTCGCGCTCGATTTGAACTTAGCTGCCATAGAATGAAATGAAGCCTATCTTATGAGCTTTCATTTGACATAGGTCTCATTACTGTTGAACAATGTTGAAAGTGGGCCCAAATTGTAGCACGGTCCTTTTGGATCGTTTTATGCCTTACTATTGTAATTTTGCAAAAACGTTCCAAATATAAATGGAACATTAGTTACAAAATAAATATACTGTTTCGTAAAACATTAAATGTTCCTGTCCTTATAGTACGTTCTAGTTAATTTACACAAGTTATTATTTGATAAAGGTTGTGGGTTGGAACATAAATGAAAAAAATATTTTCTGATATAAGACTTAAAACTTGAAACCTTTTTGCTTATCTGACGCGAAGTGTCATAAAAGGTAGTTTGATCACATTATCTCGATTTCGGGTGACTTGTGGGTTGGAACGTTTCTGCATAACTACGTCCAATTGGTTCAGTAGTTCAAGCTAATTTGGTACACACATACAAAATTACAAATCTTTCCTCTTTATAAAATTAGTGTAGACTAGCAGCCCAGACTTGCTTTGTTTAGGGTAGTATTGGAAATGAAATAACACTCTGCATACTCCAGTTTTTTTAGGTGCTTATTTCCTAGAGTGCCAGAATGGCGTGCTTTTTATTACGATTAAAAGTTATTTTTTTCTCTTCCCCGGGCAACTATATAAATAATTTAAGAGTGAAATATTATTTTGTATTTTATGCCACTAAGTGTACCTTCTGTACAAAAATGGGCTGATGATACTGTTGTCATCCTTTTCACAGATGATGTATTTCTTTTGCCGCTATAACTACAATTACTAAAAAGTATTAATATAAGTACTAATAAATACGTCTATTTAAGGGGGCTCCCATAAAAAGCACATGATTTTTTGCCATTTTAATAGATAATGGCACGGAAACCTTCGTGCGCAAGTCCGACTCTCACTTGGCCGGTTTTATTATATAAGCTACTATGTCAAGTTTCGTTATGGTCCATCAGTTAAGGCTAAGGTTCAAATCCTGGCATGTACTAATATAATGTTTTCAATTCATATACGTACTTTCTAAGTTTATCTTGGATGTCACTGATATCGGTGTACTAAAACATCGTGAGGAAACCTGAACTTGTCACCACAGAGAAGGCACGAGTATTGATCACCACGCTTGCTCAAGACGGAGTGGTGATTTCAGACTTAAATTAATTACAAGTCCAGGTTTCCTTACAATGTTTTTCCTTCCCCGATGTCAGTGATGTCCAAGATAAACTTAGAAAGTACAATGAATTGAAAAAGGCACAATGGTACTTGCCCTGTATCGAACCTGCCACCTCATGCATGAGAGGTGGGCCCCTTAACCGCTGGACCATCACGAATCGAAAACTTTAAAATTCATCGTTCATTACTAACAGGGCAGATCTTAATATAAGTAATAATTACAAGTTTCCGTTACTGTAAGTGATTCACAGCTCTTTAACGAGATTTAAATAATTACATGTTATAACTAGCCTGTACTGTCCCACTACTGGGCAAAGGCCTCCCTCCATTTCTTCCGTCTATCGGGACTGCGTTGTCTTGTCAATCCTCAATAAAGTCGACCAAGTCGTCCGGCCATATCCTTCGTGGTCTGCCGCGTCTCCATCTCGCCATTTCGGGGCACTAACTGGAAAAACAAAGTTGAGCCAGTAGGTACTGACCAACAAAATATTTTGTTTCTACTGTCGACTGACCTTCCCCCACTCCGATAAGGACAGCTACTGGACCGTCACTGGCTCCATACGAACGCAAATAGACAGTGGCCGGTCAGTGCCGAAGGAAAGTAAACGCCTGGACTTTCGGACTTTTTCTTTTTTTGTCTTCTAACTTTTGAGAATTTCCATCAAATGTTCACCAAGGAGTAATATCAATACTCGTATATTTGTTCTAATTATATTGCACTGATGCTTGACTTTTGCTGGCCTCGTGAAAACGCAATGGGTCAGAAGCACCTGGCCAGTACTGTGTACACAGTCGCTGTGTACTGCTGTCTCCTATGCAGACCTAGTAGTGAGAACACGTCGGGACAGTGACAGTACTGTATAGACAGCAGAATGTACAGTTGCTGACTACTGGGCCTGTGAAAACCAGGCTTTACGTATGATTTTGAAATTAAGATGTTTGTCGAGAAAGTGACTTTTAATGTGATTTAGTAGCCTAAATGTTAGTGCTCTTACACTATTGACTAAAAAGTCTACCTTTGTATGGAGTTCGTGTTTATTAAGTGTTATTAAAATTTTAAGTTGGTATAAAAACACTTCTTCAGTTAAAATCTTATACACTTTTTAAAAAACCTTCGATTTAGTTAAATCTAAAGTCATAATAACTCTTGAAACAAGGGTCCATTTCGAAAAAAAAAATGTGCTAGCGTTAATTACGAAGCGAAAAATCATGCAGAGCGAAATACACGATTGCATTATCTGAAGATTTGTACAGTGGGCAGAGTTAGTTTAATAGTGCACTCAATTGCTATTTTATTTAAATAGAAATACGAAAGTTACTCAATAATTAAAATTTTCAAAAACTGTATCAAATGTGCGTTTGGCGGTCATTTCCAAGTCAAACTAAAGTCTATACAGCATGTAACAAAAACCCTGTCCGATCCTTAAGAGTATTATTCGGCATCGTACTGCGTACACTTATACGTAACCATTTATTGGATTTTATTTTTATTATTTTTCCCCAGTGAAAAAAAAGAAAAAAGAAGAAGTAATTAAATTAAAATAAAACATAAAAACTGATCAACGGCAACGCTGATCTGACAGGGTTTTTGTTACATAGTGTATGTGAATTTGACGCTATCATAAATAATGTTAACGAGCAAAACCTTCCACAAAAATGAAGAAATAGCTCGAAGATTACTATAGAAAATACATCATAATATGCGTGCCATAAAGAAGATGAAGAAAGAAGAAGAATGAATTATATTAATTGATTATATTATAGCTTTCTCTGTGACTTTATGGAAGCACTGCTTGAAGTACACGCAGTACCTGTATATACATACCTGGTTATGAATATGTACCTTTACTTCTGCTAGCTAATGGGTAGGCCACATAGCAAGGCTCCACCAGTGACACTGTGGACGCGGCCTGGGGTGGCTGTGCTGTGCGCTAGAAGTCAATTTATTGTTTTTTTCTCCAGAAACCTTGAATTAAATTTTAAATTAAAATTCGCGATTCCATTAAAAAGTGAAATGCAGAACGATTTCAAGCTACCTCTACTTTAGCAATATAAAATATAGTACATACCTACTAATAATTTTTACAACTTTTTACTGCTTCTATTTATTTATTTTTTCTATGATACTTTTCTGCTTTTTTTTTAATTTACTTGTACAATTTAATTTAATTTTACATGTTGTTTGATTATTTTGGTATTTCACAGGCATATCACTATAATTTCTCGTCTACTCATAAATGTAAGGCGTAATCTTACTGCTGCTTTTTTTGAACGATTTTTATTTTATTTTCTAAAATTACTTATGCTATGTGTTCCTAAAATGTCCTAAAATTATAATTTGTACTTTTCAGTAATCGGCTCCCTGAGGCGGCTAAATCAAGACGAAATTTGACCCACACAAAAGGTGCGTATCTACTATTTAAATTACTAATCAACGCCGTAATTTATAATGTGTTTCTTATTTCTACATAAATAGCGTCAGTCATCAGCCATCATCAATTATTTGTCCACTAAATATGTAGTAAGAAACATGGCGGGGCTTTCACGGCGTTACGACGTGTACAAATTCTTAAGTTGTTTTTCTTATTTCGTTTTCTTTTTTTAATTCATTTCGGAAAACTTACAGCTTTTAATATTATTAATTGAGTATGTAACTATATAGTTACATACTCAATTAGATTTATTAGATTATAGACCAATTAAAAGTTTTCACAAAGATAGAAAAAATAATAAACAGGTGCAAGGTAAAAGACATCGTTATTAACATAATATATTTGAAAGGATAGGTAAAGATTTAATTAAAAATTTTGAAAAAGATGCCATTTGGGTTTTTTTTTATTTTATACTGCTAGGGTGAAGACTTCAAAGTCGACGTCCCGTCAGACTTCAGTTTGTACGACACGCTCTGGTTTTTCCCTGTAATTGGTTCTTGTCATATAGGGGCATGCAATAACTGAGGGTTGCGCGTAAAGGTCACAGGAGTAATTCGGGGAGTTCAGCCGATTCATTCACGATTTTACCTATAACCGCCAAGTCTTATGTTGTTCAACCTAAATTGCTCTATTAAATAAAATCTTTCAACTACTCGCGGCGGGGCTTTCGCGGAGTCATAACAAATAAGCCTAGTAATAAAATAAAATCATACATTTACGACTCAATTCTCTTGATCGCGGGATTTTTTTAAACAAAAGTCCGTTCCTAACACCCGATTATCCGAACCCTAGTTATGAAAAATAACTTCAATCTATATAATCTTAGTAGATATAATCTGGTTTATGATACTCGCCTAGCTTTAAGCCACTGAGCTATACATATTATAAATAGTAAATTGCGCCCGCGTTTATCCGGTAGGGGTCGCTAAACGAAACATTAGTAAAGCGGGCCGTCCAGACGGCCCGCTTTACTAATGTTTCACCAAAACACCATTGACAAAATTATTTAATATTAATACATATTTAGCTTCTTTTGGAAAAATCACGTTTACACTAAATATCATTTTAAACTAGTCACGAAGTGATCATGATGTGGGTTGGTTTGTTTTTTCAGAATTAATCCCTATTATCATGCTCTTGGTCACTGCACACACAAATTGAATTCATTAGTCATTATTACCGATGCTGCATATTGTGCATCATACGTATTTAATTAGCTCTATATTGCCACTAATTCGTATCCGAGATCAAACCTTCCGTACGTAATTGATGAAAGCAGGATAAACATAATAATTATGTAACTAGAAGTATTGTTGTTACTATTACTAGGCAGTGGCAAACATACGTAATGGCTAAGGTTTTGCATTATTAACTTTACGAAATGTGTGAACAAAGCGAACAAGATAAAGAATATTATGCTTCTGTCTCATTTCTTCCAATCAAGTAAAAACTTACAAAAAGTTATAGTCTGGATGAGTTTCGAACTCACGACTCCCCGATTCACGCACCTATCTGCAGGCGCTTAGCCGATAGGCCAACTTGACTTATTTTATACTGTTGAAATTATGAACTACAATCATTTGTCGACGGCAATGATGATACATGTGACTGTTCTCGAAAATAGAAGGTCGTAAGTCAAACTTATCTTTAAGCGAATGTTTTTTGAGAATGCCTATCGACTTTTGATGCCCATAGTACGTTCACGGGTTCCGTGTAAAAAAGTGAGTAACCTTTATTTATCAGGTTTTAGATATTTTATTTCCCATAAGAATTAATTCACTTACATGGGATTTTTTTTAACTAATATTAAAACATTATTACACTAAAAACTTACGCACTTATATCCACAATCTTGGCAACATTTATATTTTACAACGAAGAAATATTTTACATGTTAAAGGTTGAGTTGCTACCTCCTTCTGCGAAGCAATAATGCTAGCGAAGGAGGAGGCGGGCCGCGTGAAGGAGAGAACATCCTCGCCGTCCGATTAAGGACCAAGCCCGGGTCGACGGCGCGTTCTGTTTCACGCGCGCCTCAATGCGTTGTCAGCACAGGGACGGGGCCCCAACAGGGCCAAACGCCTGCCGGGGTTGCGGGACGTCTTAACAGGATACCGTGGCCCCGAATCGTAAAGGGCAACAGCAGGAACAGGGTGGTTTTTTTTAGTCAGTAAAAGTCTGACAGTCCCTTCCGCTCCACTCAGGGCGGAAGGACTCATTTGATGATTTTTACCACCTAAAAAAAAAGGTAGAGTTGCTAATAACTTAACACGGCTAAAACGTAAACATACACCGAGTATGCGCAATTGGACGTGGCATGTACTAAGGTGCGCTTGCTTTATTAAAATATGTAATTTTAGATGATTTTTAAAGATTGAAATTATGTGTTTATTTTTTTAAAATTTATTTTTCTACTTAAAAACTGCGCGACTTTCTCTTAAACTCAGTTTTATTTCTCTGATCTTATGGGAATTTGGGAATGAAACTGAATTGAAGACATTGAAATTCGTAAAAATCTTTTTCCTCGCCACTTCAGTTTCAGTTTCAGTTCTAAAAAATTACCAACAGCCCTAGCTGTTGGTAATTTTTTATTGGTTATTTTAACTTCTATGTTATAACGAGTGTAGTTTTGTCATTGTTATTTTATAATTTTCTGGACATGAAAAAGATAGCTAACTTCACCAAAAACACAACAACTACCTACAATATGGTACAACTAAATTGCGTTAGAATAGAATAGAATTTTATTTTGCGTTTTACTTAAACATTTTGATATAATATCTTAACAAAGCTAATTACGACAACTTCTAGTGTGTTGATTAGAAAGTTAAGTCTTTGTTGATTTGAATAAATACAACATTCGACTATACTCGTACTTTAAGCTCAATGACAAAACTACATCGAGTACCTTTTTTTTTAGGTGGTAAAAATCATCAAAAGAGTCCTTCCGCCCTGGGTGGGGCGGAACTGACTAAAAAACCACCCTGTTCCTTCTGTTGGCCTTTACGTTCCGGGGCCACGGTATCCTGTAAAGACGTCCCGCAACCCCGGCAGGCGTTTGGCCCCGTTGGGGAACCGTCCCTGTGCTGACAGCTCTTTAAGGCGCGCGCGAACAGAACGCGCCGTTGACCCGGGCATGGTCCTTGATCGGACGGCGAGCTACCCATTACTCGCCGTCCACAAGCCCGCGCCTACGGTGGCCGGATGTCGCCTCGCGACGTCCGTTCCGTCCCATTCCCTCTCGCCCCGGAGCATGGCCTGAACCAGGTCCGAACGCGAGAGGTCGCCGCCGCCTATCGCCTCCGTGAGGACACGACGGTGCTCTGCCCAAGCGGGGCAGACCTGCACCGTATGTTCCACCGTGTCCTCCGGGCGGTCCTCATAGTGGTGACACCCGGGCGTTTCCTCCCGCTGAATCCGACACAGGAACCTAGAAACAACCGTGTCCGGTAAGGACCTGCATCAGCCGGAAGGTGAGGACGCCGTAGCGCCTCTCCAGCCACTCCTCAAAAATGAAATTTTACTTGCAGTTACAAATGTACACCATTTTTTACTGTCAATACGACTCACGAAAGCACCTATTACATCCGCTCCCTCGATCACTCGCCCCCAAGCCGCAACCCTTACATAGTGAAACGACCATCAGTCAATTTAAAGAAAAATGCAATTCGATTTAAATGAGTTTTCATCACTGTTCTTGCCCCCTTATTAAGTAAAATATGTCACTGTGTTGAGATGAAGGAAACCTATCACATTTTTTTAATTTGAAAATGCGACAAGGGTGTCTGTAATTAGTACCGACCTTCCTAACTTTTTGACGTCAAAAAAGCAAAAACGTACCCTGGTTCACGACCAGGGTACGTTTCGGCCAGCCACGATTTCGAAACTTTATAATTGGTATTAGTTGTTGTCATCTTATGTTAGGATAGATGAAATATAAAGAAATAAGCTCAACTAATATGAATTGGGATGAGTCAAGGATCATAATTTAATTAGCACAGGAAAAAAAATATCAGTGTTGTTTTATGAGCTTTATTTACTTACGTGTAAAATTGTAATCTGTCATGTAGACGTGACCGTGGCGTGCTGGGCACATTTTGGTATGTCATCTATACATGACTGTAGGCGTGGACAACGTGATTTGGATACATGGTTTGACTTGACCACGTTAAAAAGGTTAAACTATTTACATCACATCCTGGACAACAATAATAGATATTTTCCTTTCCGCCTTTCGTCATTTAGTGAAACACGCCCTCGACTAAATTCGGCAAACCACCGTCTCACGGTGCTGTTGAGAGGTGCTTCCCTCCCAAAAACATTTTGCAATCGAGCGGCACAATCTTGTGGAGAAAGAGCACTTTTAAAATCATAGAAAATCATCGCCCTGAAATCTTTTTGCGTTAACTTCGTTTTGACTACGAATGGCAAACTTCGATGTGCGATAAAAATAAATGACAAATGAGTTTCCCGCCAATCTTTTTTTTTTGTTATGCCTAAGAATGTATCTTAAAAAGAATTTATAATTCAAAATTCGAACAGTTATTGAATGCCAAGAGTGCAAAACTTTCAGTGTGCCCTACGTATTTTTGAAATGACTCAAATGTTTTTTTTTTCTTTTTTCCAATGCCCGTCATAGAACCCGTAACTACATACTATTGGACTGCGATAACTGTGTAATATTCCGTCAAAATATTTTGACTTGGTCGCCTATTTTTATTGTCTTTTGTGCCAAATAAATATTAATGACAGCTTTCACGAGATCTAGTGACCCCTTGAATATATTGAATCAACTTCGAATAACAAAAGATCAAATTAGCTGTATGTAACTTTGTAAATCTAGTTCACTTTTTTTACTGGTATTGACGGTTGGGGTGAAACTATTAGACTTGACTAATGAACATGATCATGAGAGGCTGACTGTTATAAAAGGTAGATAGGTGCAATACCTATAGGTAGTCGACTTACTTTATTAACAGATGCAAGCATTACTTTACACAAAGATTAACCAATTAATGAAATCTTGACATGGAACGTCTCCCAGCGGTCACCACTTCCGATTGTTTAATTAGTTGGTGGAATATTGGCTATGTGACTTTCAACCAAAGTAAACCAATTCGGTTGAACCGTGGAATATTACCATTAAAAACTGCAGTTTTTTTTCTGATAATTGTGATGTATCCTAATGGTCTTTATACGCAGTCATGTTACCCATCAAGCGTTACTTGAAGTCGTCAGCAGTTTAATTAGTTTTACAATTGCTGGTGGCTTTGATTACAGCCTGCAGCGCAGGTATTATTGAGCTGGTAAACGGTAAAATAAATTATCGTGGTAGCCTAGGTAACCTCCTGTACCTATGTCTGTACCAGGTCAAGAGATTAGTAAATGTGTTAGTAATTACGGCAATATTTTACCCAACTAGTCTATTTATGTATGTTCATCTATGTACGCTCATCTCCTACACTATTCGGAGTATTATAATAAATGAGGTATCGTTACGCGTATGTTCCACTTAGGGTTGCCAACATTTTTTTGTCTGAATATAGTATTTTTTTTAAAAAGCTATAAAAAATATAGTACGCTTCAAAAAAATATAGTATTTTAGTAGGGAAGACTAAAAAAAGACATAAGTTATTTTTTTTTTACATTTAACATTACATTTAACATTGTAAACGCTTTCGGGATCTTTAGTAACCCAGTCATACACTCTTTCCCACTCAGGTTTATATTTTTGGAGCCTTTTTTGTATTTTCCTCTTTTTGGTGGGTGTCAGTGGGATACTTACTTTCGCTATCGCTACAACTTTCCATTATTTTACTACGTAGTAGGTAATTTAATGCAGGACTAAAACTACTAAAACCGTATTAACTCCACTAACTCAATAAAATTAACGAAATCCAAAACAAACGAAAAAGGCAAGCAAGATTAGAAAAAATAGGTAAACATTAGTTTGATGTTGTCAAGTTTGACATTGACGTATCAATTAGGAGCGAAATATGGCAGGGACGCGTTCGGTTACACGCACACGCACAATACTTCTGCGTTGGAAAATTGCAGGAAGTTTTTTTATTTTACTAATTTTAGTATTGCAAAATATAAACATTGAGCTATTGTACTGAAATATAGTATTTTCGCGTACTATATATTTCTTCAACAGTATATAGTACGGAGACCCTAAATACAGTACAATACTATATATTATAGTACGGTTGGCAACCCTAGTTCCACTGGTTATAGGCTGTATGACGTCACAGAAATGGCGGCTAACAGCGGATATGAAAAAATAAAACTACCTACTTATATCATGTTTGGTGTCCATTGAAACGTCATAATCAAGTTACATTGGGAAATTATAATAACAAGCCTAATATTAACCTACAACATAAATGGGCCAGGCTCTAGATAAAAGTGAACTTAAAATCCTGATGCATAAACTCGAAATTGATATAGCACACCACAACGATAAAAAAACATTCAACCTTGACAACTGCAAAGTGTACTTACTGCACATATCACCCTGATGCGACGTCTCATGCTGACTCAGCAGTGATTATTTATTAAAACATCAAACATCATTTATACAGCGAAACAGAGATGACCTGGAAGCATCGTCAATAATTGTGGATGTCAGAGTTGGCTGGATAAATTAATTAAGTGCTGTGTACTGTACTACCAGTAATAATACCTACCGCTGGACGTGGGGTTATTACTGGTATCGGGATTAATCAATCTATTATGATTGAAACGCTTTATTTATGTAAATTATCATAATTATATTGAATCACTTAAACAATGGTTTTTTCACCCTCTTTAAGTTACGTCTTTGGTTCCTATTCCGTCCCTGTGCGTACTAGATGTTTTACAGCCTACACCAGTGGTTCCCAATCTTTTTCATATTGCGATTTTTTTAAGTTACATTGGTTTTACAATCACAAATTATTGACAAGCAACTAAGTACTTCATCTTAGTCACTTTAAAGGATTAATGCTAAGGATTTTGTATTTGGTACAAAATTATCCAACACACAAGTTCAACGACTGTTACTGCTAATCTAATAATTTTCCTTTGAAGTTCATAAAATGCACTATCATCGTGAATTTTTCCAGATTTTTCAAGCCAGCAGTTTAGCTTTTAGATGGGGGGACGCCCTACTGGAACAATTTGCACTTTAAAGTTTAATATTTCGTAAATGGAGCATTAAATCGAAAAATAATTTTAACGACCCTTTAATTTAAGAAGAACTTTTTGGTTTATGTGTACCATGTGCCATTAAAAGTTGATTGACTACTTGGCTTATGTTATATATATCACAATTTAAACGCGGAGACGTCGTAGGAAAGGGACATTTTGAGAAAGCGACACTTCGGGAGTGGGGCATTTTGGGAGATGGACGTTTCAGGAAAGGGACATTCTGGGAAATGGACATTATTTCAAACCGAGGGACATTTTGGGAAAGTGACGTTCTGACCTGGACGAAAAAAAAATATTTTCCAAAATTTTATTTTACCACTTTGTCGGCGTAATTGATATACACAGCTTTTTAGTACTAACGGTCTCTTAGCAAAACCTCGGACAGACAGACAGACAGACGGAAATGACAAAACTATAAGAGTTCCTTGTCAGAATTATGGACCCCTAAAAAGTATATAAGTGAAATATTGTTTGTTTTTGATGCACCTTACTTATGCCAACGGGCACTCGTGTGGCATCATGTGGCACTGGGTCGTGGAGGTACTACCTAACATAGGTATAGCTAAACCGCTTAATTGAGTCCTCGCTTGTCGGAAATAATTATTATACAACGTGTCCCAAAATTCAACGATAAGCGTGCACCAGAGGGTTGACCTGCTCATGAGTACTCGAGAAAAAAATATGTAAAGTGCCGACTCCTTTTATCACGCTACGACCGCCCTCACCTATCCTGGTCCCCGTTCTCATCCTAACCCCGCACTCCTGTACCCCGCAGGCGAGGACTTCCGGCATGAAAAATATTGATACTAAGCTGCTAAAGTAAGACCCTAGCAGATGATGATGATGCTTGACTAGTCTTAAGATGAGTAAAGCGTTCTCCGAATTCATAACACGTTTACATAGCTGTTGATGCAGAAAAGAACGCAAAACTAAATCTCTACACCAGACAATTTTGTTTTATAGCAAAATTGTTGCTCATGAGGTACATTTTATTTTAAATTGTTAAGTAGCTTTTAGTGGCTATGTTACAATTACATAAATTTCGTTGAACCATTTAAACTTGCCTCCCCCTTTAGGAATGGTAATTCCCCTGTTTGTGGGGAAAAAAAACATATAAACTCGCATACATAAACAACTAGATAGTTAACAATAATTACTTGTGGGTCATTAGAAAAATTATTCCGTGAGATTCGAATCCGCGGCACAAAGCTCAGCAGCCAATCGCTAATCCACTGCGCTAACCGTGTCGTCAGTCATCGTGTCGCGCGTATTGGCATAACAATGATTCGTCATCTCGGGATTCACTGAATATGCTATGTGGCCTCTTTGCATTTTGTGCCATCCCTACAGAAAACAACATCTCACTGTATAACTGACTGACCAAGTAATATGTAAACACTGTGTTTACAACTGTAAGGCGATTATCACACGACACGTCGCATTGGCTTGTATACAACGTGTAACGTTAAATGCGCAAAACCTGAAAATAGTTTGATCAGAATAACGAGCAGAATCAATTGAACCACTTTTTAATATAGGTCACATTTTTCAAAAAATCTTCATTAAAAACGTTGCCGCGTCTATTTATTAGGAGGTCAAGCCATCCGGCGCGCAGCGGCCCGGTGACGACTTCTCTCTCGATAGAGCGTCGTCGCAGACGCAAGAAACGATCAGAATTGCCAGTAAAACTAAATCAGCACATAAAATCTTTACTTTTGTTTTAATGATTTTTTTTTCTCTGAAATAGGTCAATTTGATTAAAAATCAGTTGGGGTGTCTGAGGTTTTGCGCATTTAACGTTACACGTTGTATAAATGCGCGTTGATGCACACGTCGACTAGGTCCGCATTAACACTTATATTTTCTTTTCTGTGTACAAATTAGTTGCTACTTCCACATTACATTTTAAATCCTAAATCGCTTTCTTTTTTGTGCCTCACAGCCAGCAGAAAAAACAATCCGCTTAGCTGCCTCCGCCCTACGCGGTGGTAAACGGCGTCGTGTGAAAATCGCCTTAGTATATCGCGTTACAATGTTTCTGCAATGTGTTCCAGGCCGCAAGAATGTCGCAACAATATAGCTTGCGCTGGAACAACCACCAGCCCAACTTTATCTCCATGTTCACAACGCTGCTGAACACGCAAACGCTGGTGGATGTGACCTTAGCTGCAGATGGTAAACAACTCTTGGCGCATAAAGTGGTGTTGTCTGCGTGCAGCACATATTTCCAAGTGAGTTAATGTAACTATCTACGGTGTTTCTGTTGAAATTATTGTCTATTTTTGAGTGACTCCTACAGTCGTAGTCAAAATCAAATCATTTATTAAAATTGGACCATTCAAAAGCACTTTTGAACGTCATATAGAAGAAAAAATAATAATTGAATCTAGTTGCCCCTTCTAAAAGGCAGTTGCGTATGGATTTCGTATCATCAATCTTACTAAGTTTGAGCTCAGTTGGAGAGCAGCAGAATCAGCATAGCTATGTTGTTATGAGTATCGTCTAATACCAGGTTTAAGCGCCACAGATTTCATGATAGGTTTCAAGCATAACCTAAACATGGCACACTGTCGCAAGATTAATACTTCTTATATGTGGATATTGCATTAGAGCGCTTGTGTATCTTTTAAGGGAGAAGTAACAAAACATCGCCATATTTTTAATATAATTATATTTTTTACATTCTCACTCCAAACAAACAAATTATTACATACATGTATAATATACATGTCACAACCAATTCAAATTTAATTCCAATCATAGACCCGTACGCGCGATGTTAAAACTTAATACTAAAATTCAACGCAAAAATTTATTCAAAAATAAAACTAGAAAAATAAACAAAGAATCACTTTGTTTATAAAACTTTTATAAAAGTTATTGAAAACCGAATAGCTGACCAATTAAATTCAATGCAACCTCCGGAACAAGCAGGATTTCGTCGAGGACTTTCTACTACCGACCACTTACACACCATCAACCAAATAATTGAAAAATACCAAGAGTACAAAGTCCCACTGTATCTCGCATTTGTCGACTATTCCAAAGCCTTTGACAGCATCACAGATACAGCAATATTTAACGCCCTCACAAAACAACATGTAGAACCAACTTACGTAATATACATTTATTACCTACAAACGATATACACATAGTACAGCCGCTATCAAGTTAGACAGGTTAGGTCCAAAGTTTGAAATTCTCAAGGAAGTCAAACAGGGCGACCCGTTGTCTCCAAAATTGTTCACCAGCACCCTGGAAGAAGTCTTTAATATGCTGGCAGCCAAATGGGAGAAGGAGGGTATTATTATCGGCAAAGCGAGACTAACCAACCTACGTTTTGCCGATGATATCGTCCTCTTTTCACTCTCAGCCACAGGACTAGAGCAAATGCTGCAAGATCTCAGCAGTGCGAGCCTTGAGGTTGGACTTAAGATGAACATGTCAAAGACCTAAGCTCATGAACAACAGTTCCACAAGAAACATACACGTAGGCGGGGAGAATATACATACAATAAGTACAAGAATATCTATACTTGGGCTAAGAGTCTCTTTTCAGGCAAGGCAAGAAAAGCTACTACTACAAGCAAGCTACTGGTCCATGAAAGAACATTTCAAAGGTACTCTACAAATGTCACTTAAGTGCAAGCTTATGGACATGTGTATTCTCCCCATCTTGACCTACGGTGCACAAACTTGATCTTTGACTAACATCCAAAAGTCTAAACTCAAGGTTTGCCAACGTGCCATGGAGCGCAGCATACTTGGTGTCAAACTGACAGATCGCGTTCGAATCACAACCCTGCGCTCCAAAACACAGGATGTAGCTCAAAAGGCTGCCCAACTGAAATGGGACTGGACTGGACATGTCTGCCGCCGCATGTCGAACAATCTATGGACCCGTAGAGCCTAAGAAATGGCGAGACGGGGACGCGGCCGACCAAGAAAGAGATGGCGGGACGACTTGGTAGACTTCCTTGAGAATTGGCAAGACGTAGCGCAAAGTCGAGATAGATGGAAGAAATGGAGGGAGGCCTTTGCCCAGCAGTGGGACAGTACGGGCTATTTAAAATAATAATAATATTTTTTACATTTATTTAAGAACTATTCATAATAAAAGATTTTAATATGGATATTTTGTTTTAGTAATCCTTGGTTTCTGAGCAAATTATACTTATCGCAAATGATAACTTTCTATGCCGCGTTTAAAACTTTTCTAATGTTATGTTTCAGTCTTTATTTGTGGAAAATCCGTCGCCACATCCTATCGTAATCCTAAAGGATGTCACCTACGCCGACCTACGAACAATGGTCGATTTCATGTACTGTGGAGAGGTTAACGTAACAGAGGAGCAGCTGCCGAAGGTGAGCAGTCCTACATCGATAGATCGGGTGTAAAAAAACGCATACATTTACGTGTTCTTCAATCATTGCTATCATTTTTTTTTGTTGTGGATCATACCTGGGAACTGTCTGGTTACTGAGTTGCAACTTGCTTTCTTTTTTTTTACACGACAACTAGTTTTAAATATTTAAACTAAACTTAAAATACACTAACGACTGTTGTATGCGCCCTTAAGTACAATATATGTGCCACACTGTCACACTACTGGGTAACGTAAATAGTGAAATCCACAACGAAGTAATACGGGGTCGAAAATGGCCTGTACTGCTTCGAGAAAAGGATGGTACGGCCGTGCCGCTTTTATTTGCTCGACTTGGCGGAGGCACTACCGGCGTGCTTCTTGATTTTTCACACCAAAAAGAAAAAAAGTTGTTTCTCAGCAGTATGCGTGGTTAAAGGCTATGTGTCTCTTGACACCCTGTATATTTGAGAACGGTCCCGAGCCCCGCCCCAAGTACTCGTATTGTAACACTTCATGAGCAAAATCATTTCAAAGGTTTAGTCTTTATTTAATTGTATGACTCCAACAGTCACACATGTGCAAGGAAAGAACTATGAAAGGTCATGAAGTGTTACAACTAAGTAAAACACTTGTATCGGAGCCTTTACAAACTCGCCCATTCTCCTTTCATTAAATTTTAAATGAAAGGAGAATGGGTAAGTTCAGTTTCATCCATCCATCTTTACAAACTTTCACGATTATAATAAATAGCAGTATTTTAAAATTAAAAAGCAGTTTTTGAAAGTCGAAACTCAGCCCTTAATGACCACCTTTAGGATTTAAACTTATAATGTTCAAGCCCTTATTGTAGGGCTAGTACCATCGAACGAATAAACTCCGGAGTGCATGATTAATTAGTACCCGATAACTTAAAATTATAACTTCTACTATTGCACTATTTTAAAGATTATTAGATTTATGAGGTCGAACGTCGGAAAACCAGTCTTACCAAGGGGTACCGAATAGTTGGTAAAAGGCTAGGCAGATTGATTTATTGATTTGATTTGTAAGTCAAAATACCGCGTTTTATCTTTTTTCCTGTGTTTGTAGGTGCTAGACACCGCCAAGTTATTAAAAATTAAGGGACTCACGGAGATGCCAGACTCCACATCCCTGACGCGCTCGCAGGGCACCTCCGCGGAATTCCAGAATCAGGGGGACTCTCTAGACTCAGCGCGACACTCACCAGCAGCTTCGCCATCGAATAAGCGGAGGAGGTACGGCCCCATTGTTTTTTCTCTGTTAAAAAAAATTTAATGCCCTGTTTAAAAAGAGGAGGAGGGGGGGGGGGGAGGCCAACATATTCTGGAATCTGCTATAGAGACCAGGCCTGTGTCCCAGTAGTGGCGCGTTCGCCAACGTGGGGACCGACTTCGATTTCGGGGTCGGGCAAAGTGGGTATTGGTTTTTTTGAGTAGTTACTTGTTTTTAGAGTGTAACCGCTACATGGGGGGATATAAACATAACTTGAGACCTGTGGTTGTACTACACACCTCTGCTGAACCCTTTGGGTAAACAAACGTGTTGTTTTGTTAATCTACCATTATCTAGGCGCAGAAAAAGCTCAACGGGCTCCACGTCTCTAAACGTGGTGGAGAACGAGCACGGCCGCGTCGACGTCGCCGCTCAAACAGTAGAGGCCATAACATTGAGCAGTGTGCCACAACAACGGCGCATGCGCGAATATCATGAAATAAGAACAATCGATAACTCTCAGCAGGTAGACGACGTTAGTACCTACAACTGTTTTTGTTTTGCATTTATTTATTTATGTATATTTAAATCAGGAATAGTTCCCATACATTTCGAACCTGTTAATGAAGAACATTGTAAGCGACAATTATTATTAAATTTTACAGGAAAGGTTTATTTTTTGTTATTTTTTTTTATATTACACTTAAAGTTCCCATAAAATTAAAGATATAATCAATTAAATTTGTAATTTTTTTTTTCAAAATTATCATTAAAACAATTATTTTTTAATATTAAAAATTATTTTATTTAAATAAATACACAAATAATAAAACCATTCCTACAAAAAAACAATTAAGGCCACTTTAATAACGAAACGCAACTCATAATTTCGGGTAGAATTCTAATATTTTTTTCTCTAAGTGGCACAATGTTACTTACGGTTAGTCAGTTACAATAATTTACACTAATCTTAAAACGAAACTTTTACTTTTGTCGTTTGCGATATAAATAATTTATAGTGATTACTTTGCTGTTCATAAAAATGTGAAATTAAAAGTCTTCGCATTTGGCCTAAATTATTTCAGCTACACTTTACGGTATAAACATGAAATACCTATAATCTGTCGGTTACGATGTTCTTCCATTACAGGCTGGATTTGTTAACAATAACTTAAGCTATGCCAGTATTTTATGATAAACTAGCGACCCGCCCAGGCATCGCACAGGCTTAGGCGCTTTGCACACGGAGCAACTTAAGTTGAGGCAACTATCAACTCTTTAAAAGTTTCCTGTAAAACTTGACAGTTGCTATAACGTTTACGGTTGCCGCAACTTCATGGCAATCTGTGAGCAACTTTCACAGCCGAGTTGCTCAATCTACGCAGCGATCAGCGTTAACGGTATAATATTTAACAGTCGCCTAGTTGCGGCAATTAGGAACTAACTTAGTCATCGATTGCAGCAAAAAACTGTTGACGATCGCCGGAACTCGAAACTCAAGTTGCTATGTGTGCGCAGTCCAATTGAAATATGTATATTATTATGTAAACAGCTAGTTGCCAGCTAGTTGCCAGCTAGTTGCCAGTTGCCAGTTGATGCAATAGTTGCTCTATGTGCAAAGCGCCTTAATGTAGATAGAACATCACAGAAAAACCACACGGTTTTCAATAATAGAGTAATTTAAGAGGTCGGATGTTTTAAACTACGCAATGGATTTTAACACTTAAATCCATTGCGTAGTTTAAAACATGTAAGCCTACAGACTGCGGGAAGTGACTTTATTTTATACTATGTAGAGATGCCAACTAACAACAGGACATAAACCCAACCAAAGATTTTGTCGCTGGTAGGTCTAAAATCATGTACAGAATCTATGGTAAAAGCATAGTAAAAGGTTTCATTAGGATCACCTTGCCATCTGTTATATCCTAGAAACACAGATCATCCAGCAGCCAAGCCTCGTCCCCACTAGGAACATTTGTCAAGCGACATGTGTCCCCGGAGACATCGCGCGATGTCGGGCAACGTCGGACGACATCGCCGCGACATTGTTGAAACTGTTCCTTGTCGCGCAGTCGATGAAGAGTAGTGATAAGCAACAGTTTCAACAATGTCGCGGCGATGTCGTCCGACGTTGCCCGACATCGCGCGATGTCTCCGGGGACACATTGTCGCTTGACAAATGTTCCTAGTGGGGACGAGGCTTAAACCGCCAGCATTGGTTTATTCAAAGTCAAAGTCAAATCATTTATTTCAATTAGGCCATTACAAGGCACTTTTGAACGTCATATACAAAAGAAAAAGGAATTGAATCTAGTTGCCTGAATATAGTAGTTATTCATAATTGTTTGGGTCTTAAAAGAGCGTTTACGCTGTATGGTATTTCATACAAACTTACAAGTGCTTAGTTTTCGAAATATATGAACCGATTTTGATGAAACGTAACGAAAATTCTTAAAAAAATAATAACATTAAGCGTTTGTTACGAATGAACGTTTATTTGTGTAACATTATAATGCATGTTTTTTTTTGCTTTTTATTGTAGATAGATAATAAATTATAAAGTTAGTGACGACAATGTAATTGCTAAGCCGCACTGTAGACATATGTAGATTATTAATAAGATTTGTATTGAAATTCCAGACAACAGAACCGGAAAATATTAACGTGGAGCCACTGGGAATAGAAAACTCATCTCAGGCAACGATACCACAAGGTAAACTCTTTGCTGATTGTGTGATAGTATAAAACGACTTGTGACAATAACGCGTATACGTTCTTAACTCGTATCATTTATAGATTAGCGTCATCAATTAGTTTGATTGGGCCCCTTCAATCAAGCATCAAGCATTCACACTTCATCAAGCATTTGAAAATTGGGTAGATGACACTATTAACCAATAATTCCAAGACATAACTTCTATAAAGAGTCACTTTATTTTGGCCCTGAAAACCTGATTCATTTTCAAATCACTCAAATTAATAAATAGTTAGTCAATTGAGTCTGCACAAAAGTGACGTCACAGTTGAGTTTTGTTATACAAAATCTATGGGAGAATCGCGTTTTGACAGGCCATAAAAAGTACGTCAATTGATTGGTGGTGTCATCTACCCTATTATGAGACTGTCGGATACACCTAGTGATAACAATTAAAAGCATATTTTTTATTAAGGAAAACTCGGCTAAACTAAAATGCCACAAGTTTTTATTTTGTTACTCACATATATTCCGACATATTTAAATTATAGTTTTAAGTATGAAGTTCTCATAAGGTCCGCACAATATAAGTAGGGCGGACCGAGTTCGGACCGCGATCCGCCATTTGGTGACCCCTGCTGTAAGGCATGCGCTAAAACTAGTTCCAACAGCGCATACCCGTGCGCTGATCCGTCTACGGTGGGCGCACAGCCTAGGTGTGGATAATAAGTTGCATGCGTCTTAAGGCAATTGGGAAGATGACAGCATTTACCAATAATTCCAAGACATAACTTCTCTAAAGAAACACTTTATTTTAGCCCTGGAAACTTGATTAATTTTCAATTAACTGTAAAATTTGATTTTGAATTGTTTTCAAATTAATAAATAGTTAGTCAATTGAGTCTACTCAAAAGTGACGTCACAGTTATTTTTTGCCGTACAATATCTATGGGACAATCGCGTTTTGACAGGTCATAAAAAGTACGTCAATTGACTGTGGTGTCATCTACCCTATTAATATTGCATGCGCTTGATGCGAGATGTGTTGAAAGTTGAAGACGCAAGACGAACAAAAGCGCACTGGTGTGGATATAGCTTTATAGCCGCAGAAAGACTTACCAGATCGTTTTAAGGTTAAGTGTCGTTTTACCATTCGGTAGGTAATCGATCAATAAAACACCGTTTGTTTATGTATACATTTGTCACAAGTGTTAATGCCATCACACATCGATACCTTTAGTATCTTATTTTAAGTTTCATTGTATTTATTTCGTACTGTAGTTCTTTTTTTGCATTAAGTATTGACATTTTGGCTTTTAATGTTGTAACAATATCTTCCTTCCTTTTGTTTACATACTTGGAAACAACTGGAGTAATATATGAATCGGCGCGAAGGGGCTATCTGCGATTATCAGTGACCAGATACCCGACTCGTTTTCGAATAACCTAGATCGCAGTTTTTCTTAGATCTAAAATCAACGACGTGTTTCCTACTTCTAATAGTTTCAGATTTGTCCATGCTGACCCACCTCTACGGATCACCCCTAATCAAAGCACCCTAATTACCTATCGCATTTGTTACACAATCGTTTTCATTACCGTAATACTTTACATGTTTGAAAAAAATATGGTTAGCTCAACCTACACGAGCTACTAGCTCGAGCTACATAGATCAACGCACTGCGAACTTTCAGGATGTAACTTGCGCGTTATGCATTTAGGGTGCAGCAGGGCTATTCTGTAAACATTTTCCTCAGTGAATTTGTGTGAAACGAGCGTGAGGTGAGCTTTCCCATCCCACCTAATACTAAAGTTTGACAGTTCATCTCTAACTCATTTTACCTAAATTTACCGACGGATATTTTGACGGAATACAACTGCAAATCCAAGACACATCCACTGTTAGCAATACGACAGCTAATACTCGAACAGGACCTGTTTACACTTAGTACTACAAACAATGAGCACAAGTATTCAAAGAAATTACTAAATAATATCACGAAACAAAAGAATTAAAACATCATCAGTTTCTCATTCATCTCTAAAACGTAACACTCCCATCATCTGCTTCTACTCTATGCTTTATGTATGTACTCTGCGCATGTACCGTGCTATGTGTAGATAGTTTTATTACCAACGACGTGTACCTGTTGGAACTTCTATACAGTAATCGTACACGATGGCACAGGTTTTATAAAAAAAAGTAAATTCATGTTAACTTTTTATCTCGAAAATACATAAAGCATAATGACGATATCTTAATATACGTAAACGTATCAAAACCGGGACGACGTTTTACTTTCCAGGGAAGGGAGATCAATGAGAAACCGTTTGTTTAAACTTTAACTCAAAAATATGATACTGTACCTAGAGAGTTTTATTAAAATACGTACATTTATCTCTCTTCCCAGGAGGACAGTGGACGATGATGGAGCACTCATACCCGCGGTACACGAACGCGTGCATAGGAGCCGGCACGCTGCAGCAGGACCCAACCATGTACATCAATAATGTCATCAACCCGCACATGGATGCTGACATCAACTACGGGCAGAACATGGGCGTGGCGGGCCCCTCGCCCGGCCCCTCCTGCGTCGACGTGCCGGCCCCCGCTGAGCCGACTCCTCCACCGCCGCCTCCGCCCAAGCGACGACGTACCACAAACCCGCAATCTGAAGAAAATTTTCAGCGTGCGCTCGAAGCCGTTCGCTTCGGCGGCATCGGGTTCTGCAAGGCGGCGCGCATGTTTGGAGTAAATAATCGCACGCTGTGGCTAGAGTACAAAAAGAAAGGGTATCCCAACAACCGGCCTAGCATAAAAAGCAGGATCAAGCGCGAGCACACGACGCCCCCACCGGAACACAAAGAAGAGCAGGCGCCAGTCGAACAGCAGATGGCGCTGCTGTGCCCGCAGCACCAGGTGCCGCCTGCGTTTCTCGACCCCGGAGCGGCACACGGCTTCCCCCTACAGAGCGTACCGCACAACTCACCCCTCAACCTCCTCGGCGTGAATTTTAATTCGATGCAATAGAACGCGGCCTGCGGCGTGTCGCCCGACGAGTCGTACTCGTTGTGACACGAGTGGCAAGGCGTCGACTACGGCCCCCAGGCCTACGTGACGCCTGCGTCCACGCACGCCGCTTTTGCGCCCCCGCGTTATGAGCACATATACATGCATCTTACTTTGTAAATATTTGTTGTGGAACGTATTGTACTTATATCGGTATCGGCTGTGAACTCCTGCTCTGCGCTTACGACTCATGTCTCGCAGTGTGCGTTACTCCGGCGAAATAATGTCGAAAATAGTCATTTCAATGTTATAGAAAACTAGCACTCTCCCCGCGACATCGTTCGCGTGGTTTTTCTTACAGATCCCTAATTTTTATATAATATTTACCTTTTTGAGACAACTAATTATATATCTAATATTTATTTCAATATTCCCATTAAATAATAAAATGTCTGGCGGCGATAACGTTACCCCAGCGAAAATGTTTTTGTGAAATAACAAAAACTATAAATGTAACAAATTCAAAAAAGTGCGCAGTAATTACAGAATCTAGGCAACTAATTATCTATAACATTAATTAAAAAACTATTGTCTACATTATTTTGCTATTGTAACGCACACTGTCTCGGGTTGTATTCAAGTGAGCTACGTCGTCCGTTACTCTGGCCACACAGACGAGGTGGCTCCTCGCATGTATGCGTATGGCGCTGTAACTGTGGCGTGTCGTCGTAGTTCCATAGGCAATAAATAAAAGCAATGTTTTCCATTTTTATAGTGATTAATTTGTATTCGTTACGATCAAATACGACGACACACTAATAATACAGCTTGTCAGGTCGCTGGAAACAATCTTAGGCTTATCATATTTGTAGTTGATTAAGAAAATACAGTAGTTGTTAAAATTTTATTGAATAACCTTATTTAATTATTGTAATACTATAAAAATTACATTGGGCGACGAGTTATACCCAGATATAATTTTTCCCAGTGTCCACGCCACGCCACAATATGAAATATTATATAATAATGTAAATAATGTATAGTGAATGAACCTAAGTTTCCGTGTTCCTTCGACCTGGCTTAGGAGAGGGCCACAGCCGTCGTATTGCCATGAAAACAAAACGTATTTTGTAGATCTCAATAGAACCGTAAGTTATGAACTGTTCGGCAAACGAGTGTTTTTTACATATTATAGGGAAATGCACAACCGTAGGTTAATGATCGTTCGAATGTGATAGCGAATAGTGTATGTGTAATTCCCGCTATATTTGCATCACCGGGACATAGTTTCTATAAGTGTGTCGTTGTCCTCGCAGTTATTATAATAATTGTGCATCGTTACCTTGATATTGTTAGCGAAACTTCACACACAAAAGAATTACAAACTTTATCTTTATTGACGTAAAGTTCGACATTCAAAAATTGGCTCGATGGTTTAAACCTGGTTTAGACAAAGAGTTTATTTTAGCCTTAAGTGTTCAATGGTGCAGGTGTGCACTCTGAACACTCCTACCGGTAAGGCATGGTTTGATCAGGAATACCGCACTCGCTCTGGGTGTGGGAGATTTATGGTTAGTCTTGAAAATCTTTTCTGTGAAGTTTCGAGAACTATTTCCAGTAACATCGTAGTTAAACGTAGGGTCACTAAAGTATTTTGCGTACAGGAAATAGTCTGAACACTAAGCACGGATGGACTGTTCGGGGAGCAATGGCCAAACCAGAAACTGTGTGCAAACATAGTAACGTTTGTAGCTCTGAGTGGCAGGTTTCACACAGTGTAACTACCTCTATTTATAAGTATTTTTATAGTGTACAGGGTTAAGATGGGACTTTCGGATGATTTCATTTTTTTTTTGTATTCGGGTTCGTTTAGTAGTCACCTAAATCAAAGTACCTATAGTATGTTTTTCATACTACTATTCATTTGAAGATGTGAGATAGAACATTGAATTAACTTAGTGTAGCTAATTACAACACTGAGTATTAGACATTGTATTGTCACCAGTACTAAAAAGTGTATGCAAAATTACAGCTCAGTCGGAAACCAAACTTACAAACATACGAACAGTGCAAGTTACATAAAGCTTTTAAAAAGTGCACGAACACGTCGTGTAAAGCCGTGTACGCACGTACGAACACTAACATAGCGAACACGAACATTAAACATGAACATTTGATTCGTACGTATGGACGGCATAATTATTCAAACATGTACGCGAACATAGTTTGAATCGTGTTCGCGTACAACAGTCGTGAACTCTATTTCAACAGCCATGGCGGCGCCGTTGGATTATTGATACTATACGAACAGTTTTGTTACGTAACATTTATTTAAACTATTCGAACACCGTCCATACAGAACATACTAATAGGATCGCCGCGAACATGTTTGACGAACATAGTGTTCGATGTTCGTTAGTGGAACGCACGTGCGAACCGAGCTGTTGTGTATCATGCAACGCAACTTTGTTCGTACGTGCGTACCCGGCTAGAAAGTACGGTCGTAAAATTTTTCCAGTTTTATAACTACGATGTTGTATGTGCTATTGGTATATTTTATTTTCTTTCGCAAAGTATACTAGAACTACATAGACACTCGTGTTCTATCTCGCAAGTATTAATATTATAATACAGGTGAAAATATTTTGTTGATACCATGTCATGGCTGCTGTAGCAAATAAGGTAGACAACATGTATTTTCTTTTTTTGAAATGTTACTTCGTTTCTTGATCTTAATCTAAAATCTTATTTAAAAACATAGGTGATGCTGGAGTGCAACAACTATAGAGGAATAAAGCTAATATCACATAGTATGAAAGTTTGGGAGGAAGTGATTGAAAGGCGGCGAGAGAAGAGAGTGAAATTTCACAAAACCAATTCGGCTTTATGCCTGGTCGGGGTACCACAGATGCCATTTTCGCTATCCGCCAGCTGTGCGAAAAATATAGAAGTGCGCATAAAAACTTGCACATGGTGTTTGTCGACCTCGAAAAGGCATATGACCGAGTGCCTCGCGAGGTTTTGTGGTGGTTAAGGAGAAAGGTGTGCCTGGGAAGTATGTGCAGTTGATTCGGGCAATGTACAGTCAATGCAGTACCCAAGTCCGGTCTACAGTGGGCTCTACTGGCAGCTTCAATGTGTCTGTCGGCTTGCACCAAGAGTCGGCTCTCAGCCCTTACCTTTTCCTGGTGATAATGGACGCCCTGACGTCGGACATCCAGGAAGAGGCTCCCTGGTGTATGCTGTTTGCTGATGACATAGTGCTGGTTGCCGAGAGTGGCCTTGAGGTCCAGAGCAGATTGGAGGTGTGGTGGCAAAGACTGGACAGTTTTGGCATGAGATTGAGCAGAACCAAAACAGAGTACTTGTTTTGCGATTTCGGCGGTCTCTCTAGTTCTGTGCCAATATCTCTCGCTGGAACGCCCATACCGACTTCCGGTATCTCGGGTCACTTGTCCAAGGAGATGGTGAGATAGACCGAGACGTAACGCACCGAATCAACTCAGGATGAATGAAATGGCGACAGGTCTCTGGAACAACTTGCGACCCACGGATGCCCCTCAAGTTAAAGGGGAAAATCTACAAGTCCGTGATAAGACCTGTCGTATTATATATTATGGATCGGAATGTTGGGCCGCGAAGAAGGCGGTTAAAAAAAGATTGCATGTAGCGGAGATGAGAATGTTGAGATGGATGTGCGGAGTGACCAGAATGGATAAGTTCAGGAAGTCACATAAGAGGAAGTCTGAAAGTGGCGCCGGTGACAGAAAAGTTGAAAGGGAATCGTTTGTCTTGGTATGGGCATGTGAAGAGGAGGGATGAAACGCATGTGACCAGGAGAGTTATGAATATGAATATGGATGGATGGAGAGCAAGAGGAAGACCAAAGAAAAGATGGATGGATTGTGTAAAGAATGATATGAATGAAAAGGGAATCAGTGATTGCATGACGGCTGACAGGACAGAGTGGAAGAGGAAAACGTGTTGCGCCGACCCCAAGTAACATGGAACAAGGGCAGGAAGATGATGATGACTTCGTTTCTTTATCTATTTCATCTGTATACTAATGTTATTACCAAACACTCTACCATACCGAATTTATTGCATTTATTTTAGGAGTTAAAAAAAATGATTGAATTAATTGTTTACATATTTTTTTTACATTAATGATAACAATAAATTATAATTCGATATTCAGTGATAATAGAATGCCAGTAATAATAACAATAAAATAGAGTAAAGTACTCCTTGCCCACATGCATTTACCTAGACTGATTTAAACTATTACCTGGCAACTTGCGAACAAAACATCAATAAGATCATTTTCTGAAGCCTTAAACACGCCAAGCCAGGGTTCAGATTTACTTTAACGTGATTCATTTCATACTTTGCACAAAAATTTTTCTTTATTACTTATCTTACCTACACATCTCTATGTCTTATAACAAGTGGAAGAGACATCCTAACCAACACTTCTACCATGATTAGTACATGATTCTAGACGAAAGAAATTTCCCTTCCACTTCGTATAACAATCTGTGCCTACGTAGTACGTGGCTTGACGTGCAAAGGGCGCTGGTCAGTGTGTTTTGTGGCGTCAGTTGCCAGTGTATCACCATTTAATATAATATGATTAGTCTATAAATAAAACCACACACATATCTTTTTATTTTTGGACGAGTTCACACGTAGTTGGTAGCTTGCAGCGTGATAAGGGTTAGCGCAAACTACTGCAATAACCTCAAGACGTTGTCATTGATAAATTAAAAATCGACTTTAAAGCGCATATTATCTTGCATGCAATTTGCAACTCATTTTCTGTACAATTTTTGTAATTTATCAATGAATCAATGTCATGAGTTCGAGACCATTGACAGCTATTCTGTGTGCGATGGCCGTAGCACGTCAATTAGCTTGAACAGGAACAATATTACCAGAGATCTCTTATCGTGTAAAGTAATTAGTTAAGCATGTAATTATGTCTCCGCATTTATAGTGTACGTTAGGATTAAGAGGTGCCCGTGTCGGATTAGAGCGTAGGTTTGTCTCGCGAGCGGATGTCGACAGTCGCGTGGGGTGTTATTGCCGTTGTAGCGTGTTTTTTTTTTCTAATTATCTAAGTCCAATGTATTTAGTCAGTGTACCTTTAGTACCTTTGTAACAGGCCTTTCATAGGTACATTATACCTCGTTATTCTAGACCTGTAAGAATACGATGATATCATAAGTTTTCCATTAATAGTTAACCCTTAAAATAAATGATTCAATTGCGTCGTTTAAGATAGCATTTAATTAGTAAATAGTACATATTATTATCCTAATACTTGTAACTCTGCCATTTAAATACAATACTGCAGACTTGCAGAAATCGACAACTGAGTGCGCAGGTCGGATGTTAATAATAAAACGAATACAATCTTTCACTTATGGTTATGAATAAGCATAATCATAATATTCACCTATGCTTTGCTCAATATGATACAGTTTTCAAAGTTTTTTTTTTACTTTTAAGCGTTTTTATGCTGCTGTGTTTCTGCATAGAAAGTCGAACCGCCCGCGAGGACAAGTTGTGATGTCATCACTACCGTCATTTAAGAAGTATTACTTTTTATTTTTAATATAAACTAAGGAGTATTATATTTTTCTAATCGCCTAGATTTACAACGATAATAACCAGTTTCGGCGTTTTTCGATCTCTGTAACTTTTTTTTATAATTTCGACTGATTTTTAAAAATAATTTAGAAGTTTTCTCTCGTTTAGGCAACATAGCTGCTACGTATCGTAGGTCATTCAAATTGTAAATATAATATGTATATAGTTGGATATGTATCCCTGAATGTTGCTCTGAATAGTGTGTATCTCGAAAGACTGCTCAGAAATGGGAAAGTGGATGTATTCTGATAATTGTAAAGCTAAACTCTATAATCTGAAGTGTTTGTAACGAGTGAGCGTTTTGTTTAACATTAAGCTTGCCATTAGTTTGTTAAGCTGTCTCTTATAAGACGAGTACGCAACATTTTAACCACTGTATTCGTAGACAACTAGTACACAGATTATAGAGAAGGAACTGTTCTCACTATATTATGTTATTATTCTCTCTTTTCTCTTAAATAAGTGCCATCCAAGGTGATTTCAAAGTATTATGTTGGTCATGGAGTAATTGGCCGTGAAATATCGATGTTACCATATTACAAAATGATTTAGTTACTAAACCTCGTGTGTGAGTAATAATTAGATAGGTAAATATTATGTTTAAGATAAGGGTTAAATCAAATTGTGAAAATGTAATACAGTTTCCTTATTACATAGTGATCGTTAAGCTTAGCCGTGGCTGGACCACAGGCTGTTTTACTCCGTGATAATTCAAAAATGCCTGTAAATGGTTTCTTCCTCCAAACATTTCCTAGATTTCATCTGATCTAACATTACTTACACACGAGCTAGTGATTTATATATACCAGTGTTTGTCGAAATAGTATTAATCATGAAATGTGTATATTGATTTTGCATGAGTTTGGAATAGAGGGACGGCAGTCGTGGCTATTAAGAAATAAATTAAGTTGTAGAGTCATTTTAGCAGATTGTAGTAAATACAAAAAGCAATATTTTATAGCAATACGTAAACTTAATGTAGGTTGAGGCCTCGCTGCCACTCATGAACGGTTACATTGTATCTTCGATTAAGAATGTACTAGATCAGGGATCAAGGTCAGTATCATCTAGATATTCTAAATTTTTTCGAGAAAATGTTTATCAACAACGATTTTGAAAATACAAATTCTCTAAGGGAATCTGGTACATTGTTGATCGAAGCACGGTTATGGGAAGGAGCGCCAGTTTATCTTGCAACAGGCCTAGAGTTTGTAAACATAATAGCAATGAATGTAATACCTTGTATACGTACATTCGTGTATGTGAATGAATTATCACGTGTTTACTGAATTAAACGATAAAACATTTTTATTTTTATACTAAGAAAAAACATTTTAAATGGTATCATCAAATGTCACGACTGTCGGGCCCGCAAGAGGTTGATCATAAATAGGCAGAATTTTGTGCTTAGCACTAATAATAATTAATATACCAAAATAGATAATAAATAATTTTGATTATTTTGTAATTCAAATCTTTTAATTAACCCTAATCCCATCCTTTACATAGGTAACTTTTAATTCTGATAATTTGTCAAGAGATCAACTTTTGAAAAAAGAACCTCTGTACCTTTTTAATTTTCAATACAATAACTATGTAATAAAATATTTATTGGACATGGGCACATGGCCAACGTCACTGCTAGCGCCACAAGTGGCGAAAGTTGGCAGTTGAATAACACTGAAATAAATATGAACCTGCATACTTATACTAGAACATAGGTATGTGGATAAAACTGACTACCTACTAGATGGCGACATATCATACCTTAACTCGTGACGTCATCCGTTAATATTTGCCAGATTTTAACAGACGAGAGACTTCGCCAATAATCTTGTACTTATTATTATAAAGTAACACAAGCAATTCTTTAGCTTCAGCGAACCCGAACCCCTCCGACGGCTGGCACCGGCGAACCAAACATTTCAAGCGACAGTCACGGGTGCCTGATGAAAATATCCGCAAGCAAACCTCTGAGCCCATCCCTCCGCCGCCCGCCGTATCGAAGTCCACGCCTACGCTACAAAAACATGAATCCTACCCACAATACGGCACGTCTAAGGTAACTATCCGCGGTAGATCTATCTAAGGTGACCGACATAGCTCGTATTGAAGAAACGCTCAGTGCAAATAGGTCTAGGTGCAAATAGGCCTCATGATTACTCATGAAAACTGGTTAAGACAAGCGCAATTAAAATTGGATAAAGGTCGGGTTACAAAAAAAAAAAAATAATAGAGTAAAATAAAAATAAAGCAGGTATAAGATGCCCGGCTTCAAGGCCCGAGTAGGGAAAAGTAAATGGATTTATGCCTAGTTAATGGCTAATAATACCTTTTGCGCGTATAAAATATCCTTACAATAATAATTCTTATTTTGAAAGTAACATTAAAACATAACAAAAGAGGATATAGTGACAAGGATTGTAATTTATTGGTACACACAGTGTCGTGGTGGCCCAGTGGTAAAGGCGTCCGCCTCTCACAGTGGCGTAGCTACCCAGGGGCTGGGCGGGGCAGTGCCCCGGGGCCCCCAAGCTCAGGGGGCCCCCTGAGCTTCTAATCCTTACCAGAAAATCTCGATCAAACCGAACTTTTGTAAATTTATCCCATTTTCAAAATAAATAAACATGACAGGTTGCAATCCGACTTCAATTATGGCAACTCATTCGTCACGTCGGCTTTTTTTAATTTATAACAACTTTTTAATTTTAATTTTGAAAAATTCCAAAACTCAGCATTTAAGTTTTTTTTATTAAGTTATTTGTATTGGCTTCTTTCATTTTTATTTTTATGTATGTTATGTACTGTTGTATGTTTCTATCAAATACAAAATTACTTGCTAATAACGTTTATTTCCTTTTTTATCTCGTAAAATTTTTGTAAAAGAAAAAAAACTTATAATTCAAATTTAAATTGTCATTTAAAAAAAACCAAAAGCGATTGGGACCTTACAATTCTTTTAGAAAGTTCTCTAGTCTGTCCTTTTTCCAACGGTATGCAATATTATGTAAAAAAAACTCTTAAAAAGTCATGGGCACGTTTGTATGAACCCTGGACCCACTTTTCAACAGTGATAAGACTTACATGTCAAATGAAAGTTCTGAGGGTGTACTTCACTTCATTAAATGGCAGCTAAGTTCAAATCGAGCGCGAAAATGGTGTTTCGGTACATTTTGCCATTTTTATTTGAATCCTCAGCCTAGTTTTCCACATTGTCTAACAGTAATGAGGTACATTTTGCCATTTTTATTTGAATCCTCAGCCTAGTTTTCCACATTGTCTAACAGTAATGAGACTTATGTCAAATGAAAGCTCTGAGGGTGTACTTCATTTCATTATATTATGGCAGCTAAATTCAAATCGAGCGCGAAAATGGTGTTCTTTATAGTTTTCGTCAAAAAATAACTATATCTATTATAAACTAAAAAAATATGATTGTGCTTCTCAACAGTGATGAGACCCATCTCATATGAAAGCTCTTAGAGTGTACTTCATTTCATTCTATGGCAGCTAAGTTCAAATCAAGCGCAAAAAGGGTGTTTTGGTACATTTTGTCATTTTTATTCAAACCCTGAGCCCAGTTTTCCACATTGTCCAACAGTGATGAGACTTATGTCAAATGAAAGCTATTAGGGTGTACTTCATTTCGTTGTATGGCAATTAAGTTCAAATCCAGCGCGAAAATGGTGTTTTTTTAAGTTTTCGTATAAAAATATAACTATATAATTATATTATAAACTGAAAAATATGATTCTGCTTCTCAACAGTGATGAGACCTATGTCATATGAAAGCTCTAAGAGTGTACTTCATTTCATTCTATGGCAGCTAAATTCGATTTCAGCGCGAAAAGGGTGTTTTGACCATGGGCACTTTGGGCCCACTTTTCAACATTGCTCAACAATGATGAGACTTATGTCAAATGAAAACTCTTAAGATTGGCTTAATTTCATTTTAGAGCAGCTAAGTTCAAATCGAGCACAAAAATTGTGTTTTGGTACATTTTGTCAATTTTATAAAGTAAGGGTAAGTCGGTCGGCCGGGGCTTGACAGGTTAAACCCTTAGCCCAGTTTTCCACATTGTCCAACAGTAATGAGACTTATGTCAAATGAAAGCACTTCGGGTGTATTTTATTTCGCTATAATGGCAGCTAAGTTCAAATCCAGCGCGAAAATGATGTTTGTTTCAACTTTCAAGGGTGTTTAGTTATTTTTTGTCGAAAACTTAAAAAAAAAACCATTTTCGCGCTCGATTTGAACTAAGCTACCATATAATGAAATAAAGTACACCTTTAGAGCTTTCATATGACATGGGTCTCATCACTGTTGAGAAGCAAGATCATAAATATTTTTCAGTTTTTATTAGACAGTTATTTTTTTTTTTACGAAAACATAAAAAAACACCATTTTCGCGCTCGATTTGATAATAGCTGCCATATAATGAAATGAAGTACACCCTCAGAGCTTTCATTTGACATAAGTCTCATCACTGTTGGACAATGTGAAAAACTGGGCTAAGGGTTTACACAAAAATGACAAAATGTACCAAAACACCATTTTCGCGCTTGATTTGAAGTTTTGAACTTAGCTGCCATAGAATGAAATAAAGCCTATCTTAAGAGCTTTCATTTGACATAGGTCTCATTACTGTTGAGCAATGTTGAAAGTGGGCCCAAATTGTCGCATGGTCCTTTGTGTATCGAGGCGAACACCAAGCTATTCTATATTCGGGATAAAACCGTGTTTTCGGCTAAATAATACGCTCGAAACAAGCAACACCTGCTATCAAAGAGACCGCCATCCGTCATTATCCGTCCTGGTTAAGTTTTTGGAAAATCCTCATGGATCTCTACCTTCCTGGGGAAAGCGGAGGGGTCTGTCAGACTCTTACTGATTAAAACCACCCCGGTGTTCCCTTCGCACACCTACGCCGGGAGTCAAAGGAACAGACGCGCCTTCTGTAATCCCCGACTGGTGCTGGCCCGCCGCTGCTGGCCTCCTCAGGTCATGGGAGTGAGGTGTTTAACTAGTTCAGCGACGTCAGAGAGAGGCGCGAGTAGGCGGCACGTAGTGTACTAGCCGCCACTTCGAGTCCGGTTGAATGGGGGGAGACGGACGTCCCCAAGTCCGCCGCCCCTGGACCTACTGACGTTTCAGGCAACGCAGGTGCTCATACAGTGGCAGGACGGATAACAACGGATGGTGGTCTTTTTGATAGCAGGTGTTGCTTGTTTCGAGCGTATTATTTACTTAAAAACACATTTTTATCCCGAATATGGAATAGCTTGGTGTGCGCCCCGATACACAAATTTAGCGAATTAGTGACTTTATTACTTAAGAGTTTTTATTTTTTACAAATTGCATACCGTTGGAAAGGGATAGACTAGAGAACTTCTTAAAAGATATAACAATAAACTATACAAATAACTCAAAATATAATTGAAACTTAAATGCTGGGTTTTGGAATTTGTCAAAATTAAAATTAAAAAGTTGTTATAAAAAAAACCGGTGTGACAAATATTGAGTTATTGGGCGTGAAGAGATAGCATACATCTCCTATTGGCCAATTCGATTTGGCAAAGGATGCACCTAACACCCTGTATAATAAACCCTCGAATCTTTTCTATTTCGTTTTGTTGCCCAATACCTACACCAAGTAATAATTGCAATTTATGTTGTTACTGTGTGTTTTTTTTATTACTTGCCCTAGACTGCACGAAAAAGAGCTGATGATAAAGTCGCTTAGCATTTTTAAAGTATTTGTAAATTTAATATTTTTACTGGATAAAACCTAACCAGTTAACAAATTGCAGTGGGGCCCCATATTTTATTTGCCCCAGGGCCCTTGGTTACCTAGCTACGCCACTGGCCCTCTCATGCACAAGGTTGTGGGTTCGCAACCGGGCATGGGCGACTTTCAATTCATATGTACTTTATAAGCTTGTCTTGGACATCACTGATATCGGAAAAGAAAAACATTGTGACAAAACCTGATTAAAATATGAGTCTGAAATAGCCAATACGCTTTGAGCAAGCGTAGTGATCAATGCTCGTGCCTTCTCTGTATGAGAAGAGGCCTTTGCCCTGCAGTGGGACACTTAGTGCTCTTACGCACTAGCGGTTAACCGCGGGGGCGGCTAGCCGCTTTTCCAGTTTAATATGCAACCGCTTATGATTGTACGCACTAAACCGCCACAAAACAAGCGGTTGCATATTAAACTGGAAAAGCAGCTAGCCGCGCGGTTAACCGCTAGTGCGTAAGAGCGCTTATATTCTGGTATTATATTAGACACAAAATTGCTTACAAATTGCAATTATGCAACAAACGATACACAAAGCAAACACAATGCACCCATATACCAACTGAAACTTCCAAATAGACTGACTAATATTTAACCGACTTCAAAAAAGGAGAAGGCTTCCAATTCGCTTCTTTTTTGTTCTCCGATTACTCGAAAACTTTTGAACCGTTTTGGAAAATTCTTTTCCCATAGAAATATTATCATAATCTGGTAATGAACTTTGAAGATATGAAACGGAACTCCCCATAGGATGATAACAGAACTGTCGTTTCAAGTAAAATTGCTTTGTTTGTACGTTAAGACGATGACTGACTGAAGAATGTGAGGGATTTAATTTCGTCGAACTTCGACAAAATTAAATATATCTTGTAAGGTTTTCACGACAAATAATATTGCACTAAAAAGTGAAAAATAAAAATCGTCGTGTGTGGTGGATTTGGTTTTGTATGTTTTATGTATTGCCACCGACTTCCAAAACTATTTTTTTTTATTTTATTTTGTAGCTTTTGTCGGCGGTTGTCTTTTTGTAAAAAAGTTTTTGTTATAATTATAACATAATGTTTGTATTTATTCATCTCAATTTCCAGGCTATAGTAACAAGGAAGCCTCGTCTAGAGCAAGAAGTGGGCTCGCTGTTGATCCGTGCCGTGACTACCACCGAGCGGCAGTGCTCGACGAGTACGAGCGCGACGTCAACGTCGGCGTCGGCGTCGTTTGAGTCAGCCGCGTCCGACGCGTCGCAGACCACGCGCGCTAGCCACACGCCCGCCGTGCGTTCCGGCCCGCCGCTCAGCTGCAACTTCTGCTGGAACACCGTCGACGAGTGCGGCCGCATCCTCCGCCGGAAGACGCAGTACCATTGCCCCGAGTGCCGCACTAACCTCTGCATCGTGCCCTGCTTCCACGAGTACCATGACGGTCCCGAGAGCGATTCCAATAACGCTAACGCTCGGTGAAGCTATGCCTTACACGACGGGACGAGGCGTTTGTCAAAGAAATGGTGGGTGTTCAGTCTGAACCACGCCTGAACACGACGGAATGTGATGTGGGACACTTGTTGTGATTACCTACTGCTTGCAGTGAGCGTTTGTAGGAGCTATACGCGTAAGACAAGCCTCCCCATTTCAAATTAATTAATTCAGCCCTTCAGCTTCACGCGTGTCTAGAAAGTCTTAAAGTACAACTATTTGAGCTAAGAAGTTCAAATCTTTTTGTAATTTCTTAAATATATCTAATACTTATTGTGTGTATTAATTCGTAGTAGGGTGCATGTTGGTGGTACTTATGTCTTTATATCATCCACCCCGGATCTCGAACATGGTAGACATAGCGTTATAACAAGTACATCATACTTATAAGGACATACTTAACAATCCATAATATTATTATAACAATTACCCTGTGTGACATATATGTATTGTATTTAAATGTACTTCATATTATTATTATGACAATTGGCACTAGGCTTTGCTCCCTGAGACTTGTAGGCACTGTAATTTCTGCCTTACCTTTGGGGATACAGGCGTGATGATCTGTTATCATAAAGGTAAGGATTTTATAGTTTGTGTTTAAGTTAGTTCTTGCCATCTACGTTGCGCTACTTGTGTATGACACTGATACATCTATAGTGTATCTTTTTAATATATGATTCTCGTGGGATACGCGACAAAATATAATTATATTTTTTTCAGCTTAGTCTAGTCGAAGTTACATTCGGTCTTTAAAGCTACTATAATTAATATACAATAATGTATGTTAAACGTATTAGTGAGAAAGCTCTCAGGTCTTTATCGATATATTCATAATTCAGGGTGTAGATTAGATTCTTCGTAGTATAGAGGTGAGTTTTTCAGACGGGCTTTCAAGGAAACCTACATTTTGAAAAATTGAGGAGTTTGGCCATTGGTTTCTTATGCTCGATCAAACTCATACTGTATAGATAATGTGACATAATGTGTAGTTTACACAGTTAATACTTACGCTAACTTTACGAACAAAACAGTAATTTTAGTATTGACATACTTTGAAATAGTACGTTTTAATTTTTAATTCGAATTTGGAAAGGTAACCGTTTATTTTGCAGGAACACACCATTTCTTTGGCAAATATATTAATATTTTAAGAATATTATAATGTGTAAATATTATTTTTTTAGTTAAATAAAACGGTTGGACCGTTATATCGATATATTGTTATGAACACTTCTCTATTTTTGTCGATACTCCTTTTTTACCGATAGCAAAGAAGCCCGTCACAGACGTAGCTATTTATATATATTTTTTATTACGTCACCAAAATAATTATATGGACAGATATAGCAAGAAATATTAATATATATATTGATATTGGGCCCACCATCAATGAAATTAACGCAAAATATATATTATAGCATTATCTCCGTGTGTGGCTATAAAATATATTATAGCTACGTCTGTGACGGGCTATAAAGTAAACATTTTGTGAGGTACTTTAAATGCATTTTTTATCTACTGTCATCGGTAAACTGGAATAAATCACTGTAAGTGTACATCGATGTTAGTTTTAAGTCTTATGTTCGTGTCATACAGTGATGTTAGGTATATCTACTTGTGCGACAAATCGGTCCATTGGAATAGTATCGTAGCTCAACCATTTGTATGTTTACTGCGAGCAATTTTTTATATCGTATCGATTCTCTTATTCGATGTAACGTATTTATGTAAATATGTAGATTTTAAATATATCAATGTGGTACCTAATTTTATCGATAATTGGATAGTAACGAGACTTTAGTCTCTGATGAAAATGACACGATATATTTTATGTATGCACTTATATTATAATAATATACTGTTTGATAACTGTTTCGAGTGTATAGGAACATTATAGGTATGCTATGGGCCTTGCAAACCACAAGCGCACGTCATGTAAATAGCTATTACATGTAAATAGCAATGATGATGATGGTCTTGGGTTCCATTCCCAGGTCGGGCAAATTGGTATCGGGTCTTTCCATCAGGAATTTCTCAGTAGCAGCCTCGGATTCTGGATTTGTGCCCGGTTGATGGCAATAGGTGACTCTATTGCCCTCTATTACGTGGGCCTTAAACATGACTGGCAAAATGTGGGTGTACTATTACACCCTTTCGGGGATTGCAGGCGTGATGTTATGTTAGCGATGACGACCCGTGCTTGTGAGTTGAAAGGACTATACCTACCTTATATAATATTTTTGGATCGAAAGTGTTGGATATTTTAAGATTGTTGGTATTTATCGGCAACACTTGCCTTTGTTGTTTACTAAACTATCGTACAAAAATGATGGCTAGGTCGCTGAAATATTTGGCGTATTTAAATTGTTGGTAATTTTAAACGCTAAAGGAGTTTGATAAGGTTGGTTAGTTTTGGGAAGTATTAAATGTTATCGATTTTGATAGGAACGAATTAGATTGTTATCCAAAAAAAAATTGATCTTTTAAAACGGACATATATGTCCGACAATGATAATGACAGTGACGGATCCAGGATTTTTGTTGGTAGGGGGGGGGGGGGTCTCGACCCACTAGGTAGAGTAGGTAGGTAGGTTTTTAGAAAAGTACACAACATTTTTATTTAAAAACATAATACCTCAGGTAGGGTAATGCTTGCAAAAAAGTTTAATTGGAATTGGCAAAGTGTTATTAGGTTTTTCCATTAGGAATTTCTCAGTAGCAGCCTAGGAGTCTGGGTTTGTGCCCGATTGACGGCAATAGGCTCGCCCCCTATGTAAGAGACTTAAACATAACTAGTGAAATGTTGGTGAGCTAATGGGTACACCTCTGCCTAACCCTTTGGGAATTACAGGCGTGATTTTATGTTATATTCACTTTAAGATTTGTCACGGAAGAACTCAGATACATTTGGAGGGGGCTTGAGCCACTTAGCCCCCCCCCTCCCCACTCCTGGATCCGCTACTGGATATTGAAAAGGTATTAGTACCTATGTGATGAAAATATGAGCAAGAAATTTTGGAGCATACTTTTAGGTATATATACAGTCAGTACATAATAATACCAAACTAATATTTAGAATGTCTTTTTGGAAACACTTTACTATAGATAGCGTGCGTCCGTTTTCGACATGATATGGACGTTGTGTGTCCATTGCACTGGAGAGTTGCTCTGTAAACCGTTTTTTAGATATTTTTCACAAGCAATATTAGAAACTGTCGGTATTGAAATAATATCGTATGAATGTTTCAAGTGTAGGCAGTGATGGGCAAAAAGTAATTAGATTAATAATTACAAATTACAGTAACATGTAATTATACACGTCAAAAGTGTCTAGGGATCAACATCCCTAACATTGATTAGGGATGTTGATCCCTAGACACTTTTGATGTGTGTAGTAATTAAAAAAAGATTTAAAAGTATATAATGATTGACAGAATTTTTTTTTTTGTATAATTAATTGTGTTTCATTTTCGTATTTCTCAGAAATGTGTACCTAATTACTTTTTACAAGCTTTTATTTAGCTTGCACTGTTCGTATGTAAGTATGTAAATAAGTTGTCCTTTCAAAATTTGTAAACCATTTTTCGACCATTTGTTGATATCCGATTGAGCTGAAATTTTGCATACACCTTTAGTTCTGGTGACAATACAATGTCCAATACTTAATATTGAAATAATTTTTAAAAGAAGCTTGTTTTTAAAAATATTTTTTATTATCAGATTACTTAGGTAATCTGTTATAATGTAATTAGATTACATTTTAATCAAATTATTATGTAATTCAATTATTAATTACTTAAGTAACTAGTTACGCCCATCACTGAGTGTAGGCATATCTCACACAACTTACGAATTTACAGATAACACGTTACCTCCGACCTTAGAACAGGGTAGTTGACGACAGCAATCAATAGGGTAGATGACACCACCAATAAATTGACGTACTTTTTCTAACCTGTCAAAACGCTATTCTCCCATAGATTTTGTATGGTGTAAATAACTATGACGTCACTTTTGAGTAGACTCAATCGACTAACTATTTATAAATTAGAAAGCAATAAAAAATCAAAACAGACAGTTAATTAAAAATGAATTGGGTTATCAGGGCTAAAATAAAGTGTTTCTTTAGAGAAGTTATGTCTTGGTATTATTGGTTAGTGATGTCATCTACCCTATTGTCATGCTTTTCATGTTCTGTCAAAACGCGATTCTCCCATAGATTTTGTATGGCAGAAGACAACTGTGACGTATCTTTTGAGCCGACTCAATTGACTAACTATTTATAAAATTGAAAGCAATTAAAAATCAACTTTTACACTTAATTGAAAATTAATCGTGTTTTTGCGGCTAAAATAAAGTGTTTTCTTTATAGAAGTTATGTCTTGGAATTATTGGTTAATGGTGTCAACTACCCTTGCTATAATTTGTAAAATAAGTATCATATTATACAATACATATCTTTTCCAAACAAGAAATCCTAGATAATGTAACAAAATGATTTTATGGATATACTATCGCGTCTCTTTGGGACCTCTCTTCACAGCAATCGTAGACATTTACAGTAACTATTTTTCTAACACTTTGTAAGGTATTCTTTATAGCTATTGTCAATTATTGCAAGCATTGGTCTAGGTACCACCACAACTCATTAATACTATTTAATAAATCTATATTCTCTCTTAATTCAAAATTTATATTGCATAAATGATAAATATCTTGTATTCATAAGTTTACTAAATATAATTGTATGAGTATGTACTTACAGATCATTACGTATTTTGGCTATTGGTAACGAGACAATGTTAGCGTCCGCTCACACCGAGACGCGACGCGACGCGACGCTGCGTGCACACTTTAAAAGAGCGACTCAAAATATAACTTTATTTTCTACACGAAAAGATACACATTTCATTGTGAGAATTTAGAATACGTTACACCACGCAGCACTACGTCGCGATGCGTCGCTCTACGCCGCGAGGCGTCACGAGGCGTAGAGCGACGCATCGCGACGCAGCGGTGAATCGCCGGTACGCGCAACGTGCAGCTATGCTATTCTCTAAAAGACTCGACGACGAACTCGTCGACGAAACTAGTATGGTCCCCAGTGGATTTTGAACTTTATGCTCTAGACCATTTAGTTGAAAATCCATTAACGACAAACTGTCTCTACGACGAGTTCCGAAACAGTTTGTCTTTAATAGATTTACAACGTTGTGATCTACAGCATAAAGTTGAAAATCCACTGGGGACCATACTAGTTTCGTCGACGAGTTCGTCGTCGAGTCTTTTAGAGAATAGCACCCCAGGAGCGGCGACGTTGCGATGCGTCTCGCGGCGGCGCGCGGCGCAGCGCGATGTCACTGGCCTCTTCAAGTATCGTTACAGCTCTTTCACACGGCAGTCCAGTTTTTTGCAGGATCCCGTTTTCTGCAGGATTCCCGTTTGATGGCGAATGTGTTTATATGCTAGCGTTCATACGAGCATCCTGCATGCGGGATCCTGCAAAAAACCGATCCGGTCGAATTGTGCCATTCGGTTTTGTCACTAGAAACTGGATCCGAAGTCCAGTAAAAAGCGGGATCCCGTTAAATCACACATATATTTCAATAGCAGTGTTCACACGGCTTCCTGCGTGCGGTTTCGGTTTCGGTGCGTGAATCCTGCAAAACTGAACTGCCATGTGAACACAGCGTCCAGTTTAGCAGGATACCGTAAAAAGCCGATCCTGCAAAACTGGACTGCCGTGTGAAAGGGCTGTCACGTTGCGTCGCGTCGCGTCTCGGTGTGAACTGACCCTTACACCTAGGTTTTATTTCTATATCAAATTTGAGCTCAAAACAGTCAAATTTACTGAAATGAGGCATTACAAAATCAGTATATCTACATGAAATGCAAGACTGGCTCTACAACCTGTATACTCCATATAATTTTTGTTGAACATAAGTACCTAATAAAAGTAAAGGTCAATTAGTACGAGTGTGACCTAAAAAGAAAGTAGGCGCTTTTAATTGATTATGTAAATATTTATAATAATAAGTTTGTAGATTATCAATATTATATCATTGTAATAAATACATATTGATATAAATCTATCACTTTCAATATTAATATTAGATATGTATCTAAGTATAACCACCTTATTGGCACATATCATAGAATGAACCGATTTAAGATTGTACACTATAATTATGTATTTGCTTGCAATGACGACAAAGTTTTATTGCAGTAGATATACGTCCATTTTTTTTAAATGTCTTATCATGTATACAGGCTGTCCCAGACAAGGACGTCCAAACGAAAATATTGGAAGCTTCTCTTCTTGAGATAACCAAACCACCCCCATGTATGTTCTACGATTTTATGTTGGACGATTCATTAATATTTTTTGGGATATTCTGCCTTGTATCAGATTTTGTAGATTTTCTTTTTTTGTGTCGCATTTTTTGGAAATATTTTTATTGATGATGTGTCCTGAAAGTATTATCGCCACCCGAACCCGTTTGGACGTCCTTGTCTGGGATACCCTGTATCTAATACAGGTACCTATAGTACATACTATTTCGATGATATCATATAACGGGTGTAAAAAGACACTTAGGCTGCGTTTCCACCAGAGATGTGCGATGGAAATGTGTCGTGCGAGGATGTCTAGCTGTGCTGTGAAAATGTGTGGGGGATTCCACCAAAGCTGTGCGATGAAAATGTGCCTACGAGGATGTGTAGCGGAGCTGTGAAAATGCGCATTAATGTGTGGTGCAGATTTATTAGATTAGATTTCTGCAACACATCCCTCGCACACATCCCTCGTGCACATCCCTCGCACACATTCGCACACATCCCTCGCTTGTTTTGTATGCGCAAAAATCTAGCTCCGCTAAGCCGTTTCCACCAGAGCTGTGCTGACAGAGGCGAGGTAAATGAAGCGATTGTATTGGTTCTTTACAAACACATCCCTTGTTACGCATCCTCGCACATCTCTGGTGGAAACGCAGCCTTAAGGTAGCCGAAATCATTGCGATCATTTTTTTTTTCTGGACCATACCTGGGAACCTTCTGATTTAGGGTTGCCAACCGTTATACAGGGTGCCCGGCAATGTATGGATAATCTTGAATTGGGTTATGGTAGAACTAATGACCATTCAGAAAAAAAAATACAAATTAAAAAAAAACCAAGTAGTACCAAAGATATAATTCATTTAATAATATTCGATGTTATTTGTTACCTTATTTTACGTTCTTGTACACCACTACCACAAATTAATGAATTCCATCGGTTTTTTATTGTTAAAGTAATTTACGTTAACTAAGCTGATAGATGAGTAATCAAAAGTAGGACTGCTATTTACCCGGTTTTAAAAAAACCAACTTGAATCATGTTCTTTTGAAAAAAATCGTGAAAAATTTTCTTTTTGCGTAGTTTAAAAAAAATATATCGAAACAAAAATAACTCATATCTTTGGTACTACTTGGTTTTTTTTTTTATTTGTATTTTTTTTCTGAATGGTCATTAATTCTACCATAACCCATTTCAAGATTATCCATTCATTACCGTACACCTGATAAATAGTTTGTCCTATATTTCGGGTCTGCATACTAAATACTGTTAAGAAATAGGACGCAAAAGTAACATATTTCAGTTAGATGGTCCATTTTATATTTTGTAGCATCGAAATAAGTAACAAATAAATTCCCCACTCGTTTAACCCATTTGCTGCCACGCTAGTGGAGGTTTAACCTTCAACATGTTTTGCCCGACAGTGAATGTGTTAAAACTATAGTTAATAAAAAAAAAAAACAAATAAATAACAAATACATCTGTGTCAATTTTTTGCTTATTCCATAAAATATATCTACCTACTTACTATATTTTTTTGAAGTGTCTTTTTTTCGATTATTCTAAATAATACTATAATAAGAAGAAATGTTGGCAACCCTATTCTGATTACGGAAATACGGAGATATTTAATGTTAGGGTCCAAAATTGTATCTTTTTGTCACGTTTTTACGAAAATCAGTTTTGATTATCATAACTAAACTTTTAATACTGCAATTGAAAGTACAATGTTTTGCGTGCATTACTTTGCGTACTACCATAATCGTTACCCAGCAATATTTTTTGCTCAAAGATACTCAGTTTGATGGGCAGTACCTGTTGAGGACGGAGCAAACTTAACTCGCAGCAATGAATAAAAAACCGATTTTCACTACTACAAGATTGTTTTATTATATTTCCATTCACTGATTTCGGACAAGTATAGCTACAGTTTAATGATTCTATCTAAACGCGATACAACTTACGAGACTAGTGCACTCTTTCGTATCTCTAGACGAACAGGACAGTGCAACACACAAAATGTGTGCGGAAGACAATAAACTTCCGGTTCGGCTTTCTAGAACAATCTGGAACATTCCAACTGTTTCCTACAGCACGTAGTATTATATTATCTGTGGTCCAAGCTACCGTCGGTCAGGGCTCATATTATGAAACCTATTATTATTATTATTTTCATTTTTTCGATCCATTTATTTCGCAGAGTTGCAACATAATGCATAATATAGCGTCAAATGATAGTAGATAAGACAAGGTATAACAAAAAAGGTTTCAAAGCGGGATCACACGATACTCAACCGGAATTTAATTTTATCGATCCGCTTTGAATACAAAAAATCGAGAAAAGGATGGTACGGCCGTGCCGCTTTTATTGTGTCGACTTGGCGGAGGCACTGCCGTGCCCGCCGAACTAATAAAGAATCAAAAACGGTCGTTTACCTTTTTATTTTGTAGATGCTTCTTGGACATCGCACGAGAGTCTTCAAATCTCCAAAATGATTTCGTAACAATGTTCCACACAATTTTCATTTAGTACTTTGTACTACTACCAGCCAATCTTTTAATTGTGGGTCCTCCTGAAGCCAGCAATCGCGAAATTTTTGTCTTTAGATTTGGGTTAATAAAACGATTTAACTGGGAATCCCTAGGTATAGGGTATTGACGGTAGGTAATGAGCGAGATAATCTATACTAATAATATTATAAAGCTGCAGTGTTTGTTTGTTTGTTTGAACGCGCTAATCTCTGGAACTACTGGTCCGATTTGAAAAATTCTTTTAGTGTTAGATAGATTAATTATCGAGGAAGGCTATAGGCTACCATATACCATCACGCTACGACCTACGGGAGCGGAGCAGTAACCAAAGACGCGGGTGTAACCGCGGCGGACAGCTAGTACATCATAAGTATAGCCTATAAAGGCCATAAAACATCAACCTACCAATACCAACTTACCTGCTCAGCAACGTATTACTTAGGCAAACTAATTAATTACGTGCTAACCCATTTTTAACCAACCTAAGTGGGTTGAAAATAAGGTTTTTAGGTATTTGGAAAAGCTGTTTGTTTTTTAATAACCGTCGAAATATATTAACACTGGGAAGTCTAGAATCACATTCTAAATCCATGGTAAAAAGTGTTTACTACGATGTCTTTCCACCTCGTGAAAAATTACTACTGAAGGAAAAGCCAATAAGCCAATAAAGCTGCATCCACACTAACTCATCACGAAATCAAGGAGGTAGTTTATAGTTAGACGTCTGCTAAGAAAGGATTTTACAAAATTCACCCCTAAAGGGGATGAAACGGGGGTCCGACATATACGCGGACGAAGTCGTGGGCAAAAGCTAGTAAGTATTATAAATGCGAAAGTAACTCTGTCTGTCTGTCTATCTGTTACGCTTTCACGACTAAACCACTGAACCGATTTTGATGAAATTAGATACGGGGTAGGTTGAAATCCCAAGGAAGGAGATATAGGCTACTTTTTATTCAGAGACTTCGTCTGCGTCCGCGATAACCGACATTTACGCGGACAGAGTCGCGGGAAAAAGCTAGTAATTTATAAATACATACATATTATAGATAAATTACACCCAGACACAGAACCAACAATTATGCTCATCACACTACCTCCGGCTTTGCAGTCAGGGTCACTAACCACTAGACCAACGAGGCAGTCATAACTGTAGTCTATGGTACCTATATAATAAATTATTATACTTTTATAAAAGAATGAAGTAGAAATAATATATTTCGTAGCGTGGCTGGGTGACATTATTTCCAGTAATTGAAACTGAATTTTATTTAACCACTGGACTAGAAAAATCTACTAGCCACTAAACGCAATATTTCGCCACTAAAACCACCAGTCGAAACCACCAGTTTTAGTGGAAAATCCACTAAGTTGGCAACACTGCGCAACGGGCGTATGACAATGCTCTGCGGGTCCACTCCAATTTAATAATGCGTTCAGAACGCGGTTGCGGCTTCCACATTTCTGTAGCGCATCAGCAATGTTTGCTGATTAGTCGGTTGCGTGAAGGTCGCCACAGCATCTCGACTAATCTCGAGTGCCATTGCTACATTTGGCGCGAATTGGTGCGATTGTCACCCAGTGTTGCCAACTCAATTTTTGAAAGAGAGCTAGATTACCTTCGAAAAAGAGCTAAAATAAAAGAAAGTTTAAAAATCTAAATTTTAATTTATTGATAGAGAAAAACGTAATTTGATATTATATCTAGTTAGATTAACAAGAGATATTTAAAAATACAATTATTCGTCATCAAAACTAACGAAACTGTGCTTCACTAATTCAAATCCACATGTGCTTGGCCACATCATAAGTTGCCATTGTAGTTACTAACTTCTTTCGCCTTGAAAAGCAGTCTCGGATTCTTAAAGATTTCTTTCGGGGTAGGTATAAAATAAAAGTTAAAATTTGTAAACTAGTGCTATTGTGTTGTCACCTATACCTACCTTTTGCTGCTATATTTGCTACAAGAGGTTGTATGAATACGTACTTATGCCACTTAGGTAACCACCACTGCGTTGTTGAATCCCGTTAAGTATGCATCTGGTGTATGTCATCAGTAGTTGTTCCTGGTGTTCACAGATAGTTCGAGTGCAGTGGGGCCTAGTTGAATAATTATTATGGTAGTTCATGTGTGCTGGACTCAGTGTGGCCATTAAAAAATCAATAAATTCAACTAAGCATTGTTGTAAACGCCAAGTTGTAGTTAGGTAATGGCCATAGAAAAATAAAACAACTTCATAATTTACAAAGTTTATTATTCTCCAGAAAATAGAAGATAGTTCTTACGTATGAACTTATACATAGTATTAGTGCTAGATGACAATATATAATATATTAACATGAAGATGGTCAGTAGAAAGTCAAATATGTTATACTTACAGGGTCGTACTATGTAATAGTTAGCGCAAGTAACTACGAGTATTATGAATTTTCAATGATCAAATGCGATGCTTATGTGAGGTACTATTTACTCGGGAATAGATTCGTGGTAGATTTTAGTTAGCTTATCGTTGCTATTTCCGTAGGTGCATCTATAAATGTATTTAACAGACCTACGTCATTTACAATTATTTTCAGAGCTGCTTCTTTTCGTGTCAGTCAGTTTTTTCTATTGCTTTGCGTAAAAAATAATTTTAGTTCAGGTTATTATCGCTGAGCTGCGATTAACATTTTCGACAGTCGATCGATCGAACAAACAGCGCGATGCACCGTCGCCTTTGGCCGATCGATCATCGAGTCAATTTGTATCTCTTAGAAATGTCAATACCTACAAGTTTTGCCTTAAGCTGTGTTTTAGAAGGTATATTAACCAGTTATGTGTATACGTGGGCCATCAAAAGACAAAGAGAATTTTAGCCGAACCTAAGAAGCAAACAGAGACACCGAACTAACCACCAGAACGATCAAATGACGTCATACTATTCCAACGAGACTAACACCACAGATAACCGAAAAATCTACTACAAAACACTGTCCGAAACGAACGACCAAAACCACAGATTACATAATAGTCACTACGCTCAAACTTTGAAACATTACCTAACATCCACATAACATTATCCGTTTATAAAAAAATAAACGACATAATATTAAATGGTTATAGTTTTTAAACTGATCAGTTTTCCGTAATAATTATACGTCCGTTTTTTTGTATGAATGTATGACCTAATACTGAGAAAGTGTATTGTGGTTAAAGTACGAAAGTAGTAGAGAGTATTAAGCATACCATTGCATATACCGTAGCTTCAAATTAGTTGTGTGGTCAGTTCCAAGTGACCAATAAATAAACAGTACAGTAACAATCGTTCGACATAATTATACATAATACACATCATTATTTATTACACATTCATGTAAGTATTCAATAGATGTTTACATTTAGATGTTATATTCATATCTACTTTCTAAACTATTCAATAAACGACATCAAGATGTTTACAAATCGTAATATTTAGATATACATGTAGGTATGTCTGGAGGCCGCTATTCATTAGGGTTGTTACACCAGTGGCGCGATATGTTTTGAAAGTATCGCTAATGAAATGGGCCTTATGTTTACCGGCATAGACAATAATTTGCATGATTGTTACCTCTATTGGGGTTTAGGATAGTTATTTCCAGAGTATAAATATAGTGACAAGACAACGTCTCGATAAGTAGACCACGGGGAATACCGGATGACCGAATCGACACGCTAAGGGTGTTACCACACCAATCGATCGATAGTCGATCGATGGTAGAATGGATTAGTCGACGTCAATCGATAGTTTCTACCACACCAATCGATCGATAGCCGATAGATGCCATCGATCGATGGTAGAATAGATCGACGTCGACCAATCCGGTCGACGTCGATCGATAGTTTCTACTAGACCAAGCGATCGATTGTCGACCGGTATCCGTCGACCGATGCCATCGACCTGCAATCGATCGATTGAAGCTACCACACCAATTGATCAACGTCGACCGATCGATTGGTGTGGTAACACCCTAAAACATGTTGGTCGATCATTGGCTTATCTAAACTTCCAATTTCGTTACTGATCTACTTTTCCCTGATAGAGGTACAATTATTTCACAAATATATTTTTAATTACACTACATTAAATATTCAGTAATCTTATTATCTAGTGCGTACATGTATTTACAGTTTGAATATTCGAAATAATAAACTAAAATGGAATAACTTTTAAAATAAAGTTTTGAACGTTGCGGGCGTTACTTAATGCTTAGTGAAACGACACGAATGATCAGTGTTTAAGTTAGATTGATCATTTTGTTGAACAATCGTGATATTTACGTCATTTCAATTGACGCCCGCGCAGTTTCCGTCAGTGCGAACATAGTTAGCAGTTCAATAATAGCTAATAAAATAAAATCATCCCTAACCGTTTCTAATTAACATTTTGTTCTCTTGTAAGCTGCCTCAACGAGCATTCAGAACACACGGATCGGTTGGATACACAATACAAAATAATATACAAATAAAACTGCTGAGAAATGCAAAAAAAAAATACGATAGTTTTGTAAAAATGCAAAATTTTCAATAAATTCCTTTTAATAAATAAAATTATAAAAAAAAAATCTTTATTTTTCAAATTACATTCAAATCAAAAAGATTGAAAGTGTCAGCAAATTTTGAATTAATCATTTATCCGGACGGTTATCAACGGACTTTAAATGATAGTCAAATTTTAAAACGAAATCGAACGACTTCAATAGCATTGCACTCATCCTGATACCTCCCTATCTACCGCCACGCACGGAACCGAGGTATGTACTTAGTTAATTTAACAATAATGAAAAGGTCTTTTTTTTTTCATTTTTTACCTAATCTGCTCTGCTTCCTCACAATGCTCTTTCTTATCGTCCTCCGTTTTTGCCCTGAAAGGAGTAATTAGGTTTAAAATATTGACTTAGTACTCCCAATCTAAAACTAATGTTGTTTTATGCGCATGCAACTTTTAGATTGTTTAAATTAATGCCTTTTTTAATTTGAAATTTTTTATCACCTTCTGTTGTACACCTTTTTTTTTACCCATAGTCCACGTCAAGTGCGTTCAGTTCGAGGCAATGGTGCAACAAGTCCTCAAGTTATTTCATCTGCCTAGCCTTTTTTACCCAACTATGTTGGGGTCGGCTTCCAGTCTAACCGGATGCAGCTGAGTACCAGTATTTTACATGGAGCGACTGCCTATCTGACCTCCACAACCCAGTAACTGGGTAATACGATACCCCTAGGTAAGACTGGTTGTCAGACTTTCAAGCTTCTGACGACTCGTAACGACTGTCAAAGATTCACGTATGACAGCCGGGACCAACAGCTTAACGTGCTTTCCGAGGCACGGAATGATGTCAGTAATTTCTAAGATAAACTTTAGAAAGTACATATGAATTGAAAAAGTCACATTGGCACTTGCGCGGATTCGAACCACAAGCTCATGCATGAGTGGCGGGCGCCTTAACCGCTAGTCCTCAAGTTATTTATTAGTTATTATTATACGACTGAAGTTTTTGGCTATCGTAGCTTTGAGGAATACCGTTGTCTTTTCAGTAGGTGTCTTAGTACCGAAGCCAAATGTTGCACAAATTATTCGTGTAATAGAATTGAAATAAATCAATTAAAAAGCCCATTAAAAAAAATATGTATCCGTTGCCACTGTACGTATAAATGGCTAAACAAACCTTACATCAAATGATCAAGTCATAATTTGCTGCCAGTTTGTCAGAAATAATTCTTAATAATTAAAAAGTGATAATAATTACTCAGGTAAATCATTGAGAATTACAAACCATTGAAAACAAAAATACCCAATACGCTAACGCGATCTAATTCATAATTCCTAAAAATCTTTAAATAGAGAATAAGCTCATTAATTTATTTGTAAAGATAAGAACTGATCGTAGTCTTTCAATAAAAAGGGAAGATTTTTAACAAAAAAAAGTGCGCAAATTCTAACATGTGAAAATTTACTCTAACTTTCGAATAAAATACACTTAAGATTTAAATAATTATTTATTTTTTTGCATTTTTTTTTTCTTATTTATAACACTTATCTATACACATCAAAAAAGTCTAGGGATCAACATCCCTAACAAATGTTAGGGATGTTGATCCCTAGACTTTTTTGATGTGTGTATGTTCAAGTGTGCAGAAAACCATGACTGTAAGGTTGTAAAGTACAGACAGACAAACCGTTTCTGCACACGGCCGAGGCGCCCTAACGCCAGATTGGGCTAACGAATAGTACCGGATGTTTTGCAACTACTGAGGAGATTGGCAACATCTATAGCATTTCGTTACCCATATTGTTTTCTATTCCTAATATTTCCTAAAAAAACACCCCAGCAGTTGCACGTCACCCCATATTACCGGTCACTAGAAGATGGAGGCTCTCGTATACGTCAGTCATATTATAAACAAGTTGACAACACTCACCCTAAGACTTTGTAGTCTGAAGTTGCTTGTACAATACTTAATAGAAATAATTAACTGCTTTTGAGACAAAGTTTCCGTTGCAAGACGAGAACTGACGTCATTGGTGACAATCTGAGTAGTCCGATGTTTGTCGAAATATCGAAGACAATAGTCGAAAGAACCGAATAGTGTTAAGGAGTTCTTGTAACAGATTGGAACGAAAAAATGAGATTTCTTATGTTCGTCTCAATCAGTTCTTTGGATCCGAAACGGAAATTCGAACCGAATTTTGAGTGACGATTTAAAGGCTCAAGGTCGAAGTGACGTTTCGGTAGCAGGTAGTCTAATAAAATGCTTATAATAACGAGTGAAATAACTTGTGATGTTTGCGTAATAAATTTAAGAACTCCTTGCCAGTTGTTAGTATCTGACTAATGCTCTTACGATTACAAAATGTTAAATGGTACAAAAGCAGTTTTGCTCAAGTTCCGAAAAAACCCGACTTTCATACATGTCTAGTTTTTATGACCGGATCCTCGTTCTTATTCCGTATATAATTTGACGACAGTTTATTAAAAAAAATTGAGCGAGTGTGTTGAAAGGAATCGACGAAAATACAGTGGGACATACCACATCAGTGGCGATTGTTATTGTTCATCTTTGATGAGGGAGGCCTCCCTCAAAGTTGGAAGTGCAATAAAAATTGCAATGAAAATTGGGTCGAAAACCTAACACAAACTCAGCTCTAGACAGTTTCCAACCAGATTATAATTAAAAAATTGAACGAGGAATCGGTTTTCCAACCCACAAATAACATGAAAGTCAGGCGCAACGGCTAAGTGTTTAATGTTTGACGTATGAGTATATAATGATCCCGGCTAATATGAATCCGAAGGTGATAGTTAAGGGTTTGTACAGCGACCTCTTGAGCGCGTGCCACCGCTCTGCCTCCCTTGCTTTCCTCTTCATGTTTGACACACGGTCTGCGAGCTCGCGTGTTCGGCGCCGGCGCAGTGTCTCAGTACCATCGCCAACAGAGCTGAGCAGAAAGATAATAAACACATAGTAAAATATAATTTAAACAAATTTAAATGTGAAGAAAAAACAAAATTGATGATTTTATAAAATTATTTAAACTGGAACAATGAAAGCGAAGTGAAGTTTTTTCTTTTCTTTTGTATTTCTGATTTCTGAGTGGCCACTAACAACAAGTATTCATTGCTTGTTGAATAGTTATTCAAAGTTGCTCATAATATCATTGGTCAAATCTTTGACAAACTGTCTTTCAAAAGTGCATGCGTTTTACTGTGACGATGTATCTCACTAGAGATAGTTGAATGATTCTGATCGTGCTTCAACTAAAAGTAGTCAGAATGAAAATTCAGCGTGATTATAACTCGATGTGATTTTTTTATCTATGATAATGCATTTCGTGTGATATGAAGCCGCTTGCTTTTTAATGAGCTAAGCTGAAAGGACATTTGGTTTTTACATCTCAAGACTATTTTGTCGCCTAGTTCATTTCATTCATTTGGTTCTATTTTTAAAATTTAAATATTCATTTCGTAACATTTTTTTTAGTATTAGTTTCGTTCGACTTTCAAATTATATATTTTTAATTCCGTATACGACCTTTTGCAACTTTATTTTTTGTTATTTTTCTTTTATATTTTTTGTAAGCTTTCGTTTTTTTTTTTGTACGAAGTGCAAACATAAAATACTGTATAATGAAAGACTACTAAAGTACTATTATACTAAGAGTGCTAGTCAGCGGTGTTAGTAACAGAGTGCACAGATATAAAGTCAGAAAGGCAGGAAAGACGGACACATAACTACTGTGAATCATAGTAAATTGAATATTACCAGATATCACAACACTATGCAATAATGTCTGAAATACACAAATATCGTTAATTTATATTATTTATTAGTTTTAAAGTAATAATACCTAATTAGGAAACTTTATTAAGCTGAATTAGTATTTACTAGTTTAGCCCGCGACCTTTCGCGTCAAAGTTAATACATTATCCCTAGGAAACACAGAAACGGGACAAACATTATCAATATAATTACGAGTATATCTATACTAATATGTATATTAAAGTTGAAGAGTATTATTGTTTGTTAAAACGTTCAATCTCTGGAACTGCCAGTCGGATTGGGAACATTATTTATGGATATGATAGCCACATTCATGAGTAGTAGTATAAGCTAATAACATCACGCTACGACACCCAAGATAGGAGTAGTAACAAAGACGTAATTTAGCGCGGATGAAACCGCGGGGTACAACTAGTGTGTGAAATTTTATTTTGTTACTTAAATAAACATCCTATACAGCATGTAACAAAAACCCTGTCCGATCCTTAAGGGTATTATTCGGCATCGTACTGCGTACACATACACGTAATCATTTAATGGATTTGAGATTATTATTTTTCCCCAGTGAAAAAAAAAACGAAGAAAGAAGAAGTAATTAAATTAAAATAAAACATAAAAAAACATAAAAACTGATCAACGGCAACACTGATCTGACAGGGTTTTTGTTACATAGTGTATACTTGGCTTTAATATTTACGTGTTTAGTTCCAAGTTAGTAGAATTTAAGTTAAATAAAACAAGTTTGCCATTATGACTGTAATGTTAGATATTTTAAAACAAAAAAAATACTGTCCTACATATAACATAATGTTAGAGCTCCTGCAGCCTGTGATACAGGATTATCCTAGTACAGGCATCTTACATTATTATACATACCTATACAACGTGTAACGTTAAATGCGCAAAACTTCAGACACCCCAACTGATTTTTAATTAAATTGACCCTTTTCAGAGAAAAAAAAAACATTAAAACAAAAGTAAAGGTTTTATGTGCTGATTTAGTGTTACTGGCAATTCTGATCGTTTCTTGCGTCTGCGACGACGCTCTATCGAGGGAGAAGTCGTCACCCGGCCGCTGCACGCCGGATGGCTTGACCTACTAATAAATAGACGCGGCAACGTTTTTAATGAAGACTTTTTGGAAAATGTGACCTATATTAAAAAGTGGTTCAATTGATTCTGCTCGTTATTCTGATCAAACTATTTTCAGGTTTTGCGCATTTAACGTTACACGTTGTATAATATTGTTAATTTAGGATTCATTGTATATTTTATCTTTTAAGATTCTTAATAAAGATTTATTCTACACTAAACTACTTCAAACGACTAGAAATTTTTAATATATTTCGTGCATGACTAGATCTATTTATCGACCGTCTACTTTTTGTCGACTACTGTGTATCTAATACACCTACCACTATCTAATGCAACTACATTTGTTTTTGTTTTAATATTTATTTAGTTTTTTATATTTTTTAGATTTTTTTTTTGTTTTTCATTTATTTTAATGTGCCGACTATACGTAATAGAGTGCAACTTATTCCTTACAGACTCCTAAAAACACTAACACTCAAAATACTGCAAGTAACCTTATATAAAAGACTATTAATCGTCAGAATCATCGGTATTAGTAGAAGTGTTAAGAGGTTCGCATTCCAATCCCCTGTTCCTCATGTTCTGTATGCAAGCACACCTCACGGCCCAACGAAACATGTCAGTCACTAACCTTTCGGCGACTTGCGCATTGGGCTCGTCGTCCTCGTCGTCGGCTGATGATGCCGAAAGCGAGTTGTCTCGCGAAACCGGTGTCGGGGGACTCTCGTCTGAGCTAGAGTCTTGCGGCGCAGACAAATTCAAGTTTCCTGTAAACATATACGTGTTTCATACATTAGCCCCCTAGTTCTTGAAAATTAAAATGCATCGAAAGTCATAGAACATATGTTATGTTGAGATTGAAGCCTGGTTTCTGAAAGCCGTTGACTTTCATTGTCTGCTTGTCTGCGACGCAGGGGAAATGCCAATCTGCAGCCATAACTATGAAGTGATATCATTGGCTATGCTTATTCCACCAACCAATCACAATAATATCGATAACATTAAGATTTCCTATTTTTTTTATTTCGTTTTATTTTTCATATTTTTTTCGATTTTGTGTTCTTTTTCAATTTTTTAGGATTTTGTGTTCTTTTTCACTTTTATATTTTTGTTTTATTACATTTTTCTTCTTTTTTTTTACTTTTCTTTTAGTTTTTTTTTTTGTTAACATACATATTTAATGGCTGGGCCTTTCAGAAACCGGCTGGCAGTCGTCGCGTAATGAAAACGAAACTGCATGTTTGTCCATAACTAGAATTCAGTAGATTTACTGCTATTAACAAAAAGTTCGACATCAAAACAATTACAACATGTACACACGGCTACACATCGAGCTATATACTTAACCAGTATAAGCTGACTTCTGATTGTACGAAAAGCACATACAATGCGAGGTCAGCTAAAACTGGGTTTTTATAGCTTGATGTGTAGCCGTGTGTACACAACTTTAACTAGCTAAAATAATTTCAACTGAAACACTAGTAATACCAGCAAAAAAAATAAGGCAGTTGAAAACAGAGGAAATCTCTAAACGTAAACCATTTCATGTGCAAGCCCACATCTATAAAATTTGCGACATTTATTTCAATCTCAATAACATATCCACTATATACAAGTTTCCATGACCCAAGATAATTAACATTAAACATCAATATATCTTTATGCTAACAACAAACATTGACATGAACATAGTTTTACTCGCGGGCGCTTCAATGCGTCGTGTATAAGTGAAAAACCGCGATTCTGTAAATCTAAATTCATTTCAATACAATACGATTCACTTCATAAAGCTCACATTCCTTTCTCTAAAAAGAAATCAGTCTCACTTCAGACGCAACGACCTCTACTATATATAGATATTTTGAAATGAATGGCATGCAATGTGTGTGTGTGTTCTAATATTTGGTATTTTAAAGAACTCCACCGTAAACCAATACATAGACCAAGATCTTCAGCTGCGTCGGTTACTCCTTCACGATGTTAATCTGATGGCTTAATCAAATGAAATGAATCAACGATCATAGTAAATATATTCTTCTATGTTTGGTTGCATATTGTATAATGTAAATTGTATATATGAAGGTGTATAAATATTATTATCTCTATTCTATGGTTTTATGACTGGGTCTTCATTTTTTTCTTAGACCCTGGTATAAGAGCACGGCAATTGGCAAAGACTGCAGCTACTACTAGGAAAGGAAGTAAAAACGCATTTCTTACAGGAATGATCGAACGATATATTCGATCTGCTCTTAGGACAGCCAAAGAGAAAAGACGAAAACAAATCAATGGGATGATAAAGCAAATCAACGTTGAAAATAAAGGTACTTGACGTTTGGTTCACTTGAGTGTGCGGTAGCGATGTCTCAGAAGCATCCAGTACTTACCAAGGGACTCGCTGGTGGGAATGGCGGGGAGTGGGCGTGCGGGGGCCCGGGTCAGGCTCTCCGCGCGGGGCGGCGGTGGCGGTGGGGCCTCCTCTTCTCCGACCATTACATATATGCTGTCTTCTAGCTCGTCTTCATCCTTCTGCAGAACCAATTATATATTCGTATAATAGTCATCCATGGTAATGCTGTGCTTGCAAGGATATTTCAGTGGCAGTTTGGCATTATAACTGTATGTATGGCAATATCTTATATTGGGTCCCAAATGAGGCTCTAAAAAAGTCAGACCAAGCTATGGTGTGCTATGCTATATTTAGCTAATTCGCTTCATATAGGTTTAAGGGAACAAGTGAAACATGTGCATTGCGCTGTGTGGTAACGCTTTGTATGACGCAAGCGATAGTGCCCTTCACCAGCTTTGTCTTCTTACTGCTTCGCTAGCACTATAGCATCTTATAATCTTGTTAAATTCTCGCAAAACGTGCCTACACAGCAAACAACGCTCAGCACGAAATCATTCAAAAGAAATAGTACAAGAAGTAAGCTCAGCTAAGCACAGCACAACACATCATAGCTTGTCGTTCATTAAAATAATTACTATATTTGCCACATTTCAAAAAATTGTAATTCTAAGTCACAGCATGATACTCCGGAAAGCGCTCCCGTTGTGTGCATATAATCTAAATACATAATTATTAGAGATGTGCCGACTGGCCGATTAGTCGGTTGTAAAGAGGCTGACTAATCAATCGGCCAAGTCTATCGCGGTTTCGGGAGTATGCGGTAATTTCCGAGACATTTCGTTTACAGCTAAATTAGCGCGCTAGTCGCAACTAACGCCTGCGAGCGTGTCGGAACATGTTTTGTTTACTTCGCACTGGTCAGAGCGGTTTCGCACTACGTCCGATCCGAATCCGAACCAAACCCGTGAAAATACTAATAATCTAGAAATCTCGGACGGAATTCGGATATTGCTTACGCACTAGTCCGATCTCTCCCCCGGCCACGTACCCTGCCACCCCGCTGCCTCTCTGCTCGGACACACCTAGGTTCATACGAATAATACTATGGCTACTTCGGTCCGTTAATAATCTTCTCCGGAATGGAGGTTCACGAATAACGGAAAGAAATCGGATGACGGAAGCCGGATCTAGTACCGCCGCCGGGTAGTAGTGCCGGAACCGTATTTTCACGGGTTCGGAGCGGATTCGGAACGGACGTAGTGCAAAACCGATCTCAGAGTGGTGTTTTTGTGTTTTAAATAAAGACAATACTGTTATTGTTCATAAAAGTAAAGTCTATTAAAATTTAATAATGACAAAAAGAAAGTATCACGTATAATTTTTTTTTTACCAATTGTAGAATGATTCCCTTAACGTCAAATGGTACCAGTGCCAAACTGCCGAATGATAATGTCTCGGGTATGTGCGTGCAATATTAATTAACAATCAAGGTTTTTATTTAATGTAATTCCTTCAATATGCAAACATTTACTTGAGAAATACACATAAATAAGAAGTCGGATAGTCGGCGCTTTTTGCCAAATATTTGCCGACTACGAAAGTGGCCAGGTAGTCCGGCCTACTGACTGGTCGGAACATCCCTAATAATTATATGTACATCTAAATCTGTCCGCGCAAACAATGGTGAGTAAAGTGAAATACTGACACTGAAATATCGTATGACGTAACATCATGGCGGCTTCGTGCGTTTTCGCTTTTTGAAATACAGATTAAAATAAAAAGAGGTAAAAATTTTAAATAAATATAACTAAAACTAACATTCTCCGACTGCTTATTGCCTAAGCTAACTCAATTATATACTTTTTAATTTTTTCTCACATACATAACATCACGCCTGGGATACCCATTAGTAGGTATAAACCCACATTTCGCTAGTTATTTTAAGTCCCATGTAACAGGGGGCGAGCCTATTTCCATCAACCGGGCACAAATCCAGATTTCGAGGCAGGTGGCTGGAAAAACCCAATAACACTGCCCGACTTAGGAATCGAACCCATGACTTCATGCTCAGCTCTCGCGTTTTGCGACCTTAGACTAACGAATCTCATTTACAGTAAAATATTGCGCGTTGACAGCCTAGAGAGCGGAGAGCGAGCAGCATAAATTGTATTTACGCATTTTTTCATCTCAGCTGAAAGGCATAGCGGCTTCAAGCATCGCCACGACGACCAGCGCTAGCCCGCCTGCACCTAATAGGTAGCCGCGATCTTCACAAGACCGTCGGTAAAGCTACAGGGGTCCACAAATAAATCATACTGAAATTTGATTTTTTTTTATTTTTGTTTTTTTTTTTTTTGACTGCCTCGTTGGTCTAGTTGTTAGTGACCCTGACTGCAAAGCCGGAGGTAGTGGGTTCGATTCCCACCCAGGACAAACTTTGTGTGATGAGCATAATTGTTGGTTCTGTGTCTGGGTATAATTTATCTATAATATGTATGTATTAATAAATTATATAAGTATGTATATCAGTTGTCTGGTTACCATAACACAAGCTCTGCTTAGCTTGGGATCAGATGGCCGTGTGTGAGTTGTCCCAAGATATTTATTTATTTATTTATTTATTCAAGAAGTAACACTTACGTAGTTCGGATCCAATCGCTTGGCTCCTTCGATGACGGCTTGGTAGCTGAAGCGCAACTGATCAGGTGTCTGGATCAGTCCCATACGGTCGCGACGCATCTCCACCAAAGTCTCCTGTATGTTTAAATTCTCCATACCCTCTTTCTCAACCTGAAGGATTGGAAGTCCAGTGTGAATGAGCCATTTCATTTTCTAGATTCAAGTCAAGAGTGGATAAGAATAATCCTTTCACCAATCATCACTTCAAAAAACACGCTGTAGTTACCACAATGATTTATTTTAAGGCTGCACGCTACTTCAATATATTCTTACTCGCTCGCACTTACACGTACCACGCACTATTGCTTGCTTTTTCTATATTTAACATAAGACCTGCTTTATAGTTAGTTCAGTTAGTATAAAAAGTTTCATGATCTAATGTTAAGTATTTTATGATTGCACGCGGTTTATTGTTCAGTTTAGAGGCAACTTTGAGATTTTTTTTATCGAGAAAATTTTATGGAATCGTGTTTTCGCCAAACATAAGCCCTAATATGAATCCTCAACTTTACCATATATTTATTTCAAAATTAATGCTGCAGTATTTTCGGCGTATCAGAGGATTCTGCTAAGCCATTTGAGGTTGTATAGGCTCTTAATGTCTGGATCATCCGAGTTTTCAATCTTGATAAGTTGAAGACCGATTTAAAAAGCGCCTATTTAAGGCCCAAGTCACAGGCGTTAACACTTAAAAAAATCTCGGAGAACATAACACACCACTTGTTTTAAAATTGATTGATTTTAAAGTATTGTTAATTCAAAACTATTCATTAACGTAAACTAAAGCCCGATCTAAAACAATTAGTTTTAGATCGGGCTTTAGTTTACATTAAAGAAAATGAACAAAATGCGCGATAGCTAATTAGTAACACGGTTTACAAAAGAATTTAACTAAAGCTCATTCAATTTTATTTATACAAGTTAAACTTTTGAAACATTAACGTAAACTAAATACCGCTCAAGTTTGTTAATGAAGTAGGATTATTGGAAAAAAGCTTAAATATTTTTATTAATATTGAACCGACCAACACTTATTTATGCACCGTGCATTTTAATTCGTTGTAAATCTTTCAGGGGGTGAATGTACTCAAGAATATGAACAACTTTTATTAAGGGACATAGTACGAAATGTGAAAAAAAAAACAGCTGATCCATACAATTGGACCGTAATGTAGTACTTTATTGTATGGATCAGCTGTTTTTTTTTTTTACATTTCGTACTATGTCCCTTAATAAAAGTTTTCATATTCATGAGTACATTCACCCCCTAAAAGATTTACAACGAATTAAAATTTAGGTTGTATAAACACATTTCAGAACTAAACTGTATTTTTAATTGAATTAATTTTAAATTTTACACTTGTCCGAAAATCAATCAACATTTACGAGAGAACACAATAACTTTGAAATTTTGAATAATAATCGCGTATCACTAACCATTCCAGAAGCAGTAGTGTGTGATGAAGACGACGATGCCTCAGACATAGTTCAAATTTATGTTATTTCGTATTCAAAGGCCGTGGTACAAGTTACTAGATCACGGTAGAAGCACGTCTGCACTCGACCGCTGCCTACGTGGAAATGCAACGGTGGTAGGCTATTCGATATAATTATGTACGTCAAACGGGGCTATTATATATTTACAACCCTTTACAAAGTACAAAGCGGCCTTCGTCGAATACAAATAAATTAATTACTTCTTGAATGCAGTAAATTGAACGGCTCATATCTTATTAACGGAAAACCCTTGGTTTACAGAAAGACATTCTAGACGCGCTAAAGTAAATGTGGAATATCAAATTAATATTTAAATCAAATATTAGTTTCACAGTTGTTATTTCCATGATCGTTCCTCGGTTCCTGCGAGTCTCTGGAATGCATAATAAATGAAAAGACATGCAAAACAAAATAACAGTAATACAAGTAGAAAAATAAGGTTCTCAAAAAACAATAAGGGATAATTTGCTAGAGAAAAATAAGCATTCACACGTAGAAAGATACTTTAAGAGAACCATTGATTATTAGGATTCCAAAGGGTGCCAAACGGGACAATACATACACAAACAAAACCAACATACTGTTGTAATCAAACCTAGAAGCAGGACACAGTAGACCAGTAGTCTTATCACGTTACTCGAGAACAATTACTTACGATGACAAGGCAGCAATCTACTAGACAGAATGTGCCAGATCTTCCGATGCCAGCGCTGCAATGAATGACTGGTGGACCGTCGGTGGGATCCAAGACTCCTGACTCGCGCACTCTCTTCAGGAATTGAAGGAAGGCAGTGGGCGAAGTTGGGACCCCGAAATCGGGCCAGGTGGTGTAGTGGAACTGCATGACATCGCGACAGTCACCGCTCTCAAGATCGTATAATCTAGACGAAAGGAAATTTGTGTTACCTTGGTTTTATGTCGTAGAAAACATACGTTCATACGTGTGTGAGGGTGTGTGAGTGTTTTAATGGTAAATCCTCCGTTTTGTTGCCCAAGATACAGTCTTGCCTAGTTTGGGGTCAATGTGACAACTTTGTAACTTCTTTCGTAAAACATGGAATTACACACATTTACTGCTTTTTTCGTTAAAAATAAACTTAGTTGCACTAAGTGAGGCCGCGCACGGGCCATACCTGTCAGCCAGAAACTAAGCCACCTGAAATTAGAAGCGGCGTTGTGGCGACCACCGACGTCAACCGTGTGCGGCGAGTCCATATAAAATGTATGAAAACTACAGGAAATACGTCGGTGGTGGCGTTTTGTGGTTGTGGTCGGTGGCCTGTGAGCGGCCAGGCTTATACCGTAACAATTTAAGTAAAAACTCCACTATCTTTGATTCTCTTGATCTTTGATAATTGAAAAAGGGTCCAGAATCAAAAACTGTGGAATATCTAAGCGCCTGTTGAAAATCTCCGATTAAAACTAAGTTACCTTTGATTTCGATAGTGTGCACATTGATTACTGAAACTGAAACCTTCCTGAAACTTCGTGCATGAGAGGCGGATGCTTTAACCACTGGGCCATCACTTCTAATGCTAAAATATTTTAATGATAATAAAATTGACTGCCTCGTTGGTCTAGTGGTCGCAAAGCGCGACTGCTGAGCATGAGGTCTTGGGTTCGATTCCCGGGTCGGGCAAAGTGTTATTGGGTTTTTCCATCAGGAATTTCTCAGTAGCAGCCTCGGAGTCTGGATTTGTGCCCGGTTGATGGCAATAGGCTCGCCCCTTATTACATGGGACTTAAACATAACTGGCGAAATGTGGGTGTACTAATGGGTACACCTCTGCCTAACCCCTCGGGGATAACAGGCGTGATGTTATGTAATGTTTATGTGATAATAAAATATTTTAACCTTTCAATTTTTTATTTGTAATTATTTTTACGCATTATGATTTAGTAGTTTTTATATAAGCTACATTGCATTCACGTGTCATTATGTGTGATTCTGAATGCAAATATTGTAAACATTGATTTTAAAAGAGTACGTATGGAGTTTCTTCCCCATTTCTTCTCCATACAAAACTACCTTTTAGAAGAGGCAACTACATTTAATCCTTTTTTTTTGTGTATGACATTCAAAAGTGCCTTAAAATGGCCTATTTGAAATAAATGATTTGACTTTGAAATGACTAATTCTTGAAACTTGAACAAGCTACTATAATTAAAAAATTAAAAAACACGACTGCAAAAATTGCACATATTTGTACTTTGTTTACTCGTCAGTTTTTGTTTACGACGTTTTTTATTTACAGTGTTATATATTTTTTAAATCTATTTGTCAAATTCTAGACGATGAACATAGAAACGACCAGATTCATAAAAAAAAAATTGAGTCTGGTATTAATTTACGTTTTAAAGTGACCACACCGGTTTCTTTTTATTTTTTACTAGCCTATGTTACTCGGAACGATGCAAGGATTGTAACGATACCCCATACATCTAAATCGGTTCAGTCGTTCAAAAGTTATGGTGGAATAAAGAAACTCACATACATACATACATTAACCCTGAACACATAACACTCCTTTTTTTGGGGCAGTCGTGTAAAAATATCTTCTAGACGTGTTTTAGATGCCACTTATGGCCTTGATACATACATACATTGAAAAGGGCAACTGTGATGTGGTTTCGTCGGAAAGTCTAATTATTCTGTAACCTGCATTTTGCTTTTAATCATTGAAATCGAAGAAATAAAAGTGGTTGTCTATCCGATTAAATACAAATCAGTATTAAAAGTTCAGTTGAAACTACATCTAGCCAGTCTTGTGACAGCTTGACTGACATTAAATGGTTCGCCTAACATGTTCGGAATAGAAGAATGACCTTTGGAAAGTATTTATTGTTTGATTTATTTTACACATTTTTATACTTTATTACTTTTTTTTTTTCTTTATTTTACACATCACCTTTTAATAACTTATATGGACATGGTCTGAAATAAAGATTTTATAACATAAACATAACATCACGCCTGTTATCCCCGAGGGGTTAGGCAGAGGTGTACCCATTAGTACACCCACATTTCGCCAGTTATGTTTAAGTCCCATGTAATAGGGGGCGATCCTATTGCCATCAACCGGGCACAAATCCAGACTCCGAGGCTGCTACTGAGAAATTTCTGATGGAAAAACCCAATAACACTTTGCCCGACCCGGGAATCGAACCCAAGACCTCATGCTCAGCAGTCGCGCTTTGCGACCACTAGACCAACGAGGCAGTAAAGATTTTATTATTATTAATACTAGCGACCCGCCCCGGCTCCGCACGGGTGCATGTATTATACATATAAACCTTCCTCTTGAATCACTCTATCTATTAAAAAAAACCGCATCAAAATCCGTTGCGTAGTTTTAAAGAACTAAGCATATATAGGGACAGACAGACAGGGAAAGCGACTTTGTTTTATACTATGTAGTGATTATATATAAATATGTCGTGATGGCCCAGTAGTTAAGGCGCTCATATCATGCTTGAGGTTCTGTGCTCGAATCCGGGCTAGTGGGCCATTTTTAAATCATAATGTATTTTTTAAGTTTATCTGGGGCATAACTGAAATTGGTGAAATAAAACATCGTGACCTGGGCAAGTAATATTAGTCTGGAATTACCGATTCGCCTTGAGCAAGCGTGGAGATCAATGCTCGTGCCTTTTCTGACTGAAAAGCGGCTTCTGCCAAGCAGTGGGGCAATAACAGGCGGAATACTTATAGGAGAGATATTCATAAATACCACAAAGGTGTACCTTTGCCATATTCTACAAGGCTATAGAAATCGTATACTTGTAATTTCGCAATTTTTTATCACTGGCTCGAAACAGAATTTGACCAAAAAGATACCTATCTATTTTAAGGCCATTTCCCGTTACCAAAAACGTTCAAAATCTTATCGCAACCTCATCTCAGTGACAATTGAATGTTAATTTTTTTTATAAAGGATTTTTGTGACGGATTGAAAACAGATTAGAATGCGAACGTCCATAAAGTCCTTGCAATCCACAAGCGCGTGTCAAAGGACTCTTTTGTCATTTATTATGTCCTGTATTTTAATTAAGAGACACGCTCGCAATTTATCTGACAGAAGAGTTTTACTATGTCATTCATCCTTTAGGAAAAAATCTTTAGTTTCTATTCGAAGTGAACGAATAGGAATTCATCATGCAATAACTCGTATGCTCAAAGGGGCACATTTTAAATGAATTAAAACTGAATCATTCTAATTACTTACAGCCTGCGAGCGCTAGTGAATATTAATTAAATGTTTAATGTATTGAGTAGCATGGTTGTTCCATGTAAAACAGTGGTATTTCGCTGCATTCGGTTAGATTGGAAGCCGACCCCAATTTAGTTGGGAAAAGGCTACGCAGATGATGTTATCGCAAATCGGAAGTATTCTTTTAGTAAAACGTAATACATATGGTACTTATGTAAATGTCTTTTTTTTTTTTTTTTTGAGGTGGTAAAAATCATCAAATGAGTCCTTCCGTCCTGGGCGGGGCGGAAGGGACTGTCAGACTTTTACTGACTAAAAAACCACCCTGTTCCTTCTGTTGCCCTTTACGTTCCGGGGCCACGGTATCCTGTTAAGACGTCCCGCAACCCCGGCAGGCGTTTGGCCCCGTTGGGGGGCCCCGTCCCTGTGCTGACAGCTCTTTGAGGCGCGCGCGAACAGAACGCGCCGTCGACCCGGGCATGGTCCTTGATCGGACGGCGAGCTACCCATTACTCGCCGTCCGCAAGCCCGCGCCTACGGTGGCCGGATGTCGCCTCGCGACGTCCGACGCCCTGGGCGTCTGTGAGGTGGAGGGTGTTGTTCTCTCCCTCACGCGGCCCGCCTCCTCCTTCGCTAGCATTACTGCTTCGCAGAAGGAGGTGACTGCATCCCATTCCCTCTCGCCCCGGAGCATGGCCTGAACCAGGCCCGGGCGCGAGAGGTCGCCGCCGCCTATCGCCTCCGTGAGGACACGGCGATGCTCTGCCCAAGCTGGGCAGACCTGCACCGTATGCTCCACCGTGTCCTCCGGGCGGTCCACACAGTGGTGACACCCGGGCGTTTCCTCCCGTGCAATCCGACACAGGAACCTCCCGAAACAACCGTGTCCGGTGAGGACCTGCGTCAGCCGGAAGGTGAGGACGCCGTGGCGCCTCTCTAGCCACTCCTCAAAGAGGGGTCTTACCGCCGCGATTGCAGCGTGCCCGAACCTAGGTTGCGACAGTCGCATCTCCCATTCCGCCATGAGATCGCCCCGGAGCTCGAGCCGCAGCGCTGCGATTTGCTGCGGCAGCGGGTTTTCGCCCCGGCGCTGCGCGTCCACGCGCCACTCATAGACGCGCTGGAGGACTGTAGCCTCCAGATCCCACGGCGGTAATCCGGCAAGGAGATTTGCCGCTTCGCCGGAGACCGTGCGGTATCCCCGGATCATTCGGATGGCCATGACCCTCTGGCAGGCGACCAACTTAGCTGGTGGCCGCCGCCTGATGATGGGGGCCCACACAGGGGCCCCGTAGAGGGCCATGGACCGTATGTAAATGTCTTGTGACTGATCCAGCATTTATGATCTAAAAGTAATATTTTTATCTTAACGCTTTTAATTTATAAGCATTGTAAGTATTGTATTTAATGTTGAAATGAAGGCTAAATTTTTAAGTTATTACATTTGTAAGACCTAAAATCGCTTTAATATATGAATTTGACTAAGTCGTTTTTTAACTTAATAGATCTTCCCAGTAGAGATCCTGTTTTCTCTTGATTGAATGAACCTATTAAATCCGCTCGGTACAAATAGCGCGGTGCTCCCGCAATATGCGACCTTGGTGTCAATTTGTTGGCCTACATGTCACGCGGTGATATAGTGAGGAGTGTAGAATTTATATGCATGCATGATTTATGTTAGGAGATTCATAGAACCACGGTTTTTTCATGTTTTTTTTTTGTATTGTCGCCAATGCTAAGCGTTTCCTGTGTTTGCTGTTCTGCATAATTAATTAGGATTGCTTGCGTGCAGCTTAATGACAGTGATCTGATGCTGGGACGTGGTTGTGAAATGCTAAGTGGCCCTATAAGACGTTGTTTTACTTATAATATGTGCTGAATAATGATTTGTGAAAACTCGTGGCTATTTCACTTGTATTTTGTTACTGGATTATGTCTCTTTATCGTTATTTTGACAGTTCAAACTTTATGAATTAAGGAAACGTTCTAAGATTTTTTGTCATTTTTGTCTGGTCTATTTTACTACCTGATTTATGTATACATAGACATTAGGAAATTACAGAGGAGCAATTCCTGTTCGCGTATTAATCTCACAGCCATATTGAAAACCACATGCTTTTCTCAAGATAATTCCAATGTTACCCCTAATCCCAAACAGTTATCTCGATGGAGTCCGATACAATAGGGGGCAAGGGTATTGCTATAAACCGGGCACAAATCTTGACTCCGAGGCTGCTACTGAGAAATTCCTGATAGAAAAACCCAATAACACTTTGGCACGAGGCAGTCCATTATAAAATACAATATGACGAAAACTAATTATTAATTAGATTTCGAATTACAGATATTATAGCAAGTTTTTGCCGGGTTGATGGCAATAGGCTCGCCCCCCCATTGCACGGGACTTAAACATATGTGAAATGTGTGGGTGTACTAATGAGTACACCTCTGCCTAACCCTTCGGTGTTTACAGACGGTACAAGAAGACAAATTATTTAAATTTGTTTATTTAAATATTCTGCTTTCGTTAAATAATGTAACATTACCTATCGATAATAACGTAAACAATTTAATTAAAATCGAACATAACGTACTCACTAGACTGCTTTCAAAATAAGTTTAGCAAATATAACTTGACATCTCATGGACTGTCTAGTAAACCACCGATATTTTAATAACGGGTACGTAAAACGGGGTGAATAGAAAGGCAGGGGTGAATCGAGACGGAACTTTAAAAGGGATTTTAACGTTAATATAATATAGTTTGTTGGCAAAAAAGACTCTACTGTTTTCACTGACTTATAATTTACAAATTGGTCTCCTTGTTGGCGACAAACTTTATTTGTTTAACGTTTAAATCTCTTTTAAAGTTCCGTCTCGATTCACCCCTGCCTTTCTATTCACCCCGTTTTACCCGGTAACAAAAAGCTCGCTACAATATCTTTGGTGATTTCAAATAACATCACGCCTGTAATCCCCGAAGGGTTAGGCAGAGGTTTGACCATTAGTACACCCACGTTTCGCCACTGCCTCGTAGGTCTAGTGGTCGCAAAGCGCGACTGCGGAGCATGAGGTTTTGCTTTCCTAGGTCGGGAAGTGTTATTGGGTTTTTCCATCAGGAATTTTTCAGTAGCAGCCATGGAATCTGGATTTGTGCCCGGTCGATGGCAATAAGCTCGATTTTTAAGCCTTAGAAAAGTATAAATAGTTGGTCAATTGAGTCTGCACAAAAGTGATATCACAGTTGTCTTTTTACATGCAAATTCTATATTTTAAATAATTAATCATATTGACAATAAAATTAATAAAGAACTAAAAATTTTACAACCTAACACCCATTCGGTAAAAACAAAAGTAAGCAGAGTGGCAGCTGCTGGATAGGGACTTTACTTACACGAATTCTCTTCTTACATAAGTACATCACCTAACCTCTAACGCACCCCCATTCGATACCAGATGAAAACATGAGTATGAGCATCGAAACATGAGCGCACACAACATCCTACTTTAGCCATATGCACTCACTTTCCACTACATGCGCACATACCCCGCCCCCATACACACTTATCACTACGATTACAGAACCAATGAAATCCTATACAGCGGTAGTTCGATACCTTTCAATTTTGTTTTAACATAAATAGTGTTTAGGAACTTTGTAGCCGAACGGCACTATTTCTGTTGTCAGGTAGGTCAAGACAAGGTTTTAAGAGACAGTGTGCACTGTTTCCTAAAATACAGGTTTTGACCTAGTTTAAAAGTTAGTGTTCTAAAATTTGGATAGATTTTGCAACAAATAATTTATAATTAGTTTCTACCCATTGTTAATATCATGTTGTGCACTGTAACAATCTGTAATTTTAGTAAATACACATCATTTATTACAATTCAGTCTAAGGGGCTGAAAATTTCAGTGCAACATTTAATTGCTTGCAACCGAACATTTTGAGGGAAATAATTATGTAGTTTCGGCATCCAATTTCATTCTCGAAATGTGTAAACATTTCATTTGTTAAAGTTATACTTTGACTGAGCGCTGCTGGCTTCAGTTTTCGAGCTAGGTTTACCTGAATTTCGTGAAAAGTATGATACATGTAATTTATGATATTTTCACTTTATTTATTGTTATACATTTTATTTATTCATTACATGCTTTTAATTAGCTTGCACTGTTCGTATGATGTATGTATGTATGTAGGAAACTTGTCCATTATTTGCAACTTATTTTTCGACCATTCTTAATAGAAACTCTATATGTTTCATTGTGTAATTTGTGTTTTCTTGTGTCTTGGTCCTACATATTTTAAAAGGATTTTTTTCCCTGCTTAATTTCGTAACCTATCTTGGCAAAATTTTAGGTTTATAGTAAGAAAATTTCGAAAGGATTTTCTCACGAATGTTAATAATAATTTCAGTGAAGTTTCTATCAATAATTTCATTAATATTTGTATAGTCACACAATGGGCACTTAATTTTTTTTATTATGGCTACGATAAACAGTCATTATCGCGAGATGATGAGAGGAAATTTTACCGTAATCATTAACCTGGAATCCATATTAAGCTAAAGAAGATGAGAAAGAGCAAACAGACTTACTTGAATAGCCTAGTGGAGTAGTAGCAACAATCCTCTTCTTTCTCCAGCACGACCGCCAATTTAACATCATTGAAGGCCATCCTGTGAGTTTCGCCAACGCCTTGCGGCCAATACCAGTGGCATTTTATTTCGTTTTTCTCTATTACTTTATTTAGCATTAATATAGCTTTTGTATTCTGTTCCCAGATCATCAACCAAAAGTGGCCCACGGTGAATGCCAAGGGACCTTGAGTAAGTATGTAACGACGGTTGGCACGCTCCAGCTGAGGACAAAAAAAAAAACATTTTTATGCCCAGTCTACACGGAAGGCAGCTGCAGCGCTGAGGGCAGGTTTGTATTACAGCTAAGGGCGACGTGTTGCTGTCATTTTGCAGCGCTGCAAAAATGTATTCCATGTAAAAAGAACACGGATCACTGGTTTGGTCCGCCACTACGCTGTTTAGATAGTTTTTTTTTGGTATTTGATTTTCAAAAGTGCCTTTTAATGCACGCTTGCCTAAAAGTTAGTGACTCGAGACTAGACTTCAAGACGATAGGTATTATTTGGGCTCAATGGAACCGTCAGAATGATTGAAGTTGCCACCGAAACACTATTAAATATGTTGTTGAATGTTTAAGGCTGCACGCTACTTCAATATATTCTTACTCGCTCGCACTTGCACGTACCACGCACTATTGCTTGCTTTTTCTTATAGCTGTCTACGCGCAAATCTATTTATTTTACGACGAAAAAAAAGGAAATTCAGAAAAATAAATAACATAAGACCTGCTTTATAGTTAGTTCAGTTAGTATAAAAAGTTTCATGATCTAATTTTAAGTATTTTATGATTGCCACCGGTTTATTGTTCAGTATAGAGGTAACTTTGAGATTTTTTTCTATCGAGAAAATTTTATGGAATCGTGTTTTCGCCAAACATAAGCCCTAACATGAATACTCAACTTTACCATATATTTATTTCAAAATTAATTCTGCAGTATTTTCGGCGTATCAGAGGATTCTGCTAAGCCATTTGAGGTTGTATAGGCTCTTAAACGCCTAATATTTTCAGGTTTTTCAGAAATAAGGCGCAGTTTATTTCAATGTGTTTCTTTGAACGGCCATCACAAAATGTCAATCGTATATTTTGCAACATAAGTAAGTTAGTCGAGCACACCTTATGTGCCGGCTTCAGGGGTAATAAAAAGAAGGAGAGGACGAAGAAGTACGCATCTTCAAACTTACCAAGAAAAATGTATTGTGTTACTTCAATAATTTTAGTAACTACTAGGAAAATACCTAACATTTCTTCTTTCATTTTTTATGGTGATTTTAATGAGTGCAACTTGATTATTATAGTCATCCTGCATTTTTTTTACTATTTTCATGATCAAGGGAATATTCTAAGACAATGTTCCTTGTGCACATAGTTCAGTGAGTCAAACATTTGCTGCATTACGTTCGTGAAGTTCTTCCAGTTAATACCGCTAAAAGCTCTCTGTACCTACTAAAAAGAGCAAGATAAGTAAACACTTCAAAGATAAAGATTTCTTTGGACTTAACCGTGCCCTACTTCCTTTAGATTTTTTTTGCAGAATGTATAAAACTAACGTTTTTTTTAAATTATCATCTAAAATTTGATAAAGCTTGCTGACCCTACAGGAGGTTTTTGCAGGTTTAGTCCGTCACCTACAGAAGATTTTTGCAGGTTTAGTCCGTCAAGTATACTCCATCCGTAACGTCAGTCAAGTTTATTTTCTATTTTTATACTTCTAAAATATTCCGAAGTTTAATTTACATATAACCTAAGATCTTATCAGAAAGCCTACCGCCATCCCTTAAAACAGTATTATTTCAATATTACTTTGTAATTTCTATTGCTGGATTTTTAACACTCGGCGCTGGGCCGAGTGTTGAAAAAAAAATCCAACAGTGCGGTAGGCAAAGTAATATTAAAATAATATTGTTAAAGAGATGGGGGTAGGCCCCCTGTATAACTTAATAAACTGCTGCTAATAAGATGAGGTGAAAGAGACTAGACCCCAAGAGACAGGGTATCCTATTGTCCAATGTTATCAGAATGTAAAGCTCTTGCGAGATTAAATAAATTTCAAAATCTCCAAGCCGTCAAGTGTAAGTAATAATATGGAGTAAATAGAAACATTACTAAGCAAAGTATACATGTGGAAGCTTGTAATTAGCAAATGTCCCTACCTATTTATAATATTTATGTCTGCTATTAGTCTGTAAGCTTTCTTTAAAAATAAATAAATAAATAAATAAATAAATAAATTACATAGCCGTTAAGTACGCCATTGCATACTCAATGCATTACAAACAAAGTAAAATTGGGCAAAAATTGTTACTGTTAAACTACTTTTATTTTTGCACTGTACCTACCTAATCTTAGGGCGCAATGTAAATCTTGCAAAAAAAACGTGCTTGTAAAGGTGTAATGGGGGTGATTAAAGTACAGTAACATTCAAAACATTTTCATAAGAAAAGTAAAATGAAGTTCTTAGTTTGACCCTTAATTAATATCTCTTTTACCAAAAGGCTAAAAGGTGTGGTACAAAACAATAAAAAAATCATCGCAGTTGTGGTGGACATGTAACTTACAGCTTCGTTAAGCAACGTAAAGTCATATAAACAACAAATAAATAAGCGCTTTATAAAACGGAATTTCAAATCTAAGTATTTCATATGCATCACGTTTCTACATCATTAAAATATTAACAGTGCAACAGATATCACGGCGACTGAGTTTAATAAGTTAGGCAACTAATATGTAGCAACAACATTCGTACCAGGGGTTCTCAAAGTATGCGTCGCGAAGCTCTGGGGCGTCGTCGTAGAGGTATACTGAAGTGGCCGTGTAGGCACAGGTCGTTGGCATGCGACGTCCTTCTCAGTAGTATAGTACAATCATGGTACAGTTAAACTTTTTAATCAATAATAATTAAAGAAGGTAATCTTAATGTCTAAGGCCCCCCGCGCACTAGGCAGCCTGGCTGCGGCAGCCAGTAAAACATATTGACGTTGTATAGGAGCCCGCGCACTAGGCAGCCACGAATTCCCGGCTGCGGCAGCCAACACAACGCGCTTGTTTGCACGGCAGCCGGCTGGCTGCGCGCAGCCAGAACGTGTGTAAGCGAATGTATGTGGCTGCGGTCAGTCTCCGCACACTAGTTGTAGCAGCCAGACGAATTTTGCGTTCCGAACTTTGATAAGATGACTTTCGATACGATGATTGGCTGCTATAACTGGCTGCGCAAATATTCTGGCCGCACAACCACGAAACGCCGCCACCGACGTATTTCCAGTAGTTTTCATACATTTTATAATATAAACTACACTACACAGTCATGGTTGACGGCGGTAGTCGCCACAAGGCCGCTTTTAGCTTCAGGTGGCGGGCGGTTGGAACGGCAGTCGCGCGTGGCCCGTGTGCGGCCAGGCTTAGTACTAAACACAAAAATCTTCTGTTTGAAAGGCGTTGTAAAAAAATTACAACCTGTAAAGGGAGTCGGTCTAAAAAAGTTTGGGAATCCCTGGCTTAAACAACTAATAAAAAGCTAGTGCGCCAGCGATATCTTATATTCTTCACAACTCGAATTTTAAATTACAGTATCATCTCCTGTAACTTTTAATAGGCATTAAAAGTTACAAGATCAGTGTAGGTGGAGTGCAGAATATAACCCTTCAGTAAATAACATTCTTGGCGTTCCGTAATGGCTATATTACACGGTACACTTTTGCTTTTCACCTTGCATTACTAAATTGAATCGTATAAGCATAAAAGTGCACCATGTTTTCACCTTTCGATCAAAGGGAATAAATATGGTTAACCTGTGTATGTCTTTGTGACTTGTTAGTGTTGAATCGCGTTAACATAAAAGCATCCGCCATATTTTCTGCATCTTTCGCGTTAGTAGCGTTTAATTGTACTACTTGGAACTGGAAGTTCATGAAATAAAACAGTGAAACACGGCCTTGTCTTCAGTGAACGTCTATGACTTGAATTTAAAACATTATATAAGGAACGAAGTGGCGATTCAAACAAGCCAAAGTTAAAATTTCACTATACTGGGGCTACATTAGCGGGCTACGGCGAATATTCGTGTTAACGCGATGAGTGTGGCCGCGTAGATCATTGCAAGGCGTAGTATTTGGGCGAAAATGATGTACTATCGGTAAACTTGGGATTTGTCGCGATAATTTTCGCTTGGGTGGCTACACCTACGTTACGCCGTTTATCAAAGAACAACACAATCCGGCACTATGAAGCTATGCCAGTCTAATGTAGACAAGAATATCGCGTATACACGATGTTTTAGCGCGCCAACACGACACGAATTTCCGCCCGCTAATGTAGCCCCAGCATATCTAGACAACGAATAAGTGCAGAATGCAGTTGGAATGTCCAATGCCTAACTATTTACAACATTACATACATTTCAATATCACGTTTTGAATGCAATGTTCACTGTAGCTTCAGTCTGGAATATTAAGCGTCGTAAAAGTTTAAAACTGTTCTGTCTATGATAGGAGAATGTTTTGATTCTAAAAGGCAGTTTTGATCCAAACTATATGCATATCTTTATGACATGAGACGCTTTTTGAGCAATGAGGCAAACATTTAACAGATAAAGGCCTTGTTACAATAGTACCGAAGAAAAAAAACAAAACATTATTGACATGGATCTGTTTTTGAATTATTTAGACATAAAATAGTTTTCTCCTTTATAATCGATGTTAAGGCGGTCAACGACCATAAGACGAGATCACCCCAGGCAACCAACAAATTAACAGGCCAATTCCCATGATTAATAGAACGTTCAAAATAGAATCGTAATCTAATCTTAGCTCCAAGGAATATCAAAAAATTAGGTAAATTGAAGATATTTTCGAAAGAATTTCTCATTAAAACGGGAATTATCTCTCAGTAGTCAAATTAACTATAAAGCTGTGTGCTGTGCGAAAATTCAGACTCAAAGCCACACGTACGCTATAAAGGATTTTCAGTGGTGTTAATGTAAATAAATCCATGCATCCGTTAATTTAATTTAGTGAACCGGTGTCCCTAAATGATGATCAATGATGCAGGTTTTGTGAGGCGTAATTAACTGAACGTAACGTCACGCTTTGACTGCCAACTGTTTGTACGGCCAGGCAGCGTGTATAAAAGCGACACGCAGAGACCTCGCAAGTGCATAAGTAAATGTGAGGGTTGATTGCATCGGTATCACAGGACTGTATATTGCTTACGGTGTCAACAGTAACAGTTTATTACTGGAAAACGGGCCTCAAAGCGTTGTGTGCTTCGCTTTTCAGCTTTTCATTTACTTTGTCAAAGGTGAATATTGTTTAGAAGTTCTGAGGGAACAAACGAGCATACATACATACATACATACCGGTCAAACTTTGAAAATCGGTTCTCTGTGTGTAAAGAAAAAATTGAATGTGGTTGCGCATTTCGCAAGAAATAAAATTACTAACGTATATTAATTGTAACATTAAATCTCTTATGTAGAATAAAAACTGAAAAAAAAAAAACAAGTCCAGTAGTCTAGAATTCTGTTAAGTAACAGCCGGGAGCCATTATTAGGAAGATTTAGATTTTTAAAGACTCCCGATTGTTTCAGACAGAATTCTAGACTACTGGAGATTGAACATGTTTTTTTATTTCATGTTTTATTTAAAGTTCATATTTTACGAAGTTGGATTTATTAACTTTCTATTTTACACTGTTTAGTGAGAATGGTTGCTAGCTAACTTAAAAACGTTATAGATCCTAAATTGACATTCGAGTAAAAAAATCTTAGGCTGGACACAAACGTCCGGTTTCCGGATCAGGTTTCCAAATCAGGAGGCGTATATGTACATACACACACATAAATAAATTACACACACATGTATGTGTGTGTATGTACATACACGCCTCCTGATTCGGAAACCTGATCCGGAAACCGGACGTCTGCGCCCAGCCTTATGAGAATTTTCAAATATCTGATCTATTCAATGAACATGATAGTTCATCGACTTTATTTTTTTTTACAATATGGCGGCTGATAGTCGCCATATTCAATTTTGATTACTATTATGTCTATGGTGACACTCGCAAGATTAAGACAAATCGATTGACGTCAGAATTATCAAAATTGGCCTACGCGTTTGGTCTCTAGAGCGCCACAAAGGAACAGACAAATAAATTGGTTGATGAACACATTACCCTTTGCGTCGCACAGTCGGGTAAAAGGCAACAATCAGAGGCCTACTAATTAAAGCGTTCAAAATCTATCGCACAGTCGGGTAAAAGGCAACAATCAGAGGCCTACTAATTAAAGCGTTCAAAATCTATCGCACAGTCGGGTAAAAGGCAACAATCAGAGGCCTACTAATTAAAGCGTTCAAAATCTAGTTCAATCTCATTTCAGTACCAATCAATGTAAAAAGTATATAAATTAGAAGTATTTATGACAAATACTTGCAATCTGATTTAGTCTCACTAAATCAGATTGCAATCGTTTCCTAAACTTTAGTAGATTTGTCCCTCAGAGTATAAATAAAACTCTTTATCAAAATGCCAAAAACACTTAGCCCATTTTCGATTGCACACGGTCGCAGCATGGTCGCCGTGCCATGTAAAGTAGTAATGTGTGAGCTACATTGAGAGCTTTCACATGGCACGGCGACCGTGCCGTGACCACGTGCTTGTGAAAAGGAGGTTCAAAACGAAGGTAATGTGCTGAAAATTATTTTTTAGTGTCTACTTACAACAATATAGTTCCTGCAATATGCTGAGTAAAAGCATACGAATAGCTATAGGATTACTACTCACTTAGCGCCAACTTGATGCAGACGGGTGGTAAGTCTAAGGGCCTTATTATCATACTAGCGAATTGCGAGCGTCTTCAAAGCGGAGCAGGCGCGCATCGAATACGTTACGGGTGGGCAAAAAACACGCCGCCCATGCACAGCGCATTCAAAGCGCCTACAAACACGTGACGAAAACGTTGCGAATTTGCCACGCGTCCGCGACGCCTTTGCTGTGCAGTCGCGGCGTGTTCGCGACGCGTTCGCTGCGCGCCCGCCCCGCCTCGCAGCCGCTCGCTAACCGCTAGTGTGATAATAAGGCCTTAACTATCCACATAGCCACCTATGCCAAATAGTTTTAACAGTGCAACTTGCAGCGCACCAATACAGTATTCCTCAGCGCTCAGTATTCCTAACTAGTCTGTGGTTTCAGGTAGTGAACTTTGCAATTGCGATTACGACGTATTTTAAGAAAATACTAAAATATTTAGGGAAATGTTTTAGTGGGTGCTTCAATGCAAAGCATAAAAATAACTTAACGTCTGTTCATTAGGAGAATAGAAGATAATAAATAATAATTTCAAGCATCTACTGTACTTCCGAACTAAATATATCTGATAGATATTTCATAACTGACAGTCGTAGTAAATTGGAAAGCGCAAACGTCAAAATACATTTCATCTCAGATTTATAATTGGAATTCCTTCCGAGCTCGTCCAATTAATAAATATACATTTCATTTTATTTAAATGTACAGAATATTAAATTGTAGTTTTGTAAGTCCTCCCCCTAGTTGTTCGTCGTCGGTCCATTCATCCGAACTACACAATGCGATGACACGCGCCGTGTGCCGCCTCCGTTCCCAGTACCGGCCAGACACAACAAAAGTTGTAAAAAGTTAGACCCATACAGTGGCAACCGCCGACCGGCGGCGAATTAGAAACTATAATTTTCATGTGTGTTTTCCACGAAAATTGATTATACCGAACGACATAGTAGCGATGGCTAGGAATAAAGGTTTGAGGACATCTTTTTTGGCTAATATGACGTTGATGATGCAATGTACACACATCAAAAGTGTCTAGGGATCAATATATTATTATTACCAAATACATCTTGATCCCTAGACACTTTTGATGTGTATAAATGTTAAATAGTTTTTAAAGCAGGTTCGATATTGTTTTAAATTTAATTCTAAATTACAGATTTGATTTACTAAGTACGATTGCACTGGACTAAAAATGAACTGATTTTAAATTTTTAAGACATTGAAGAGCATCTGTCAGTAAACGTTTAGCGAACTAAATTCGATGTTATAAAAAGTGTTTTTCTTTTACGTTAGAGAAAATTCGTTCGAATGAGGCTTGGACTTGATAGTTGCACTGTTATCAAATCGATAGCTGCATCCACTAAGTTAATATAAGTTTAATGTCCCGTCGTGCAAGTAATAAGGATGCGTCGAACTTGCACGCTGATCAGCTGGGATTAGGTGTGGAGTGGGTGCACGAGTCAAATAACTTTGTACATCAAACTGCAACTCGTGAAGTTACTATTGAGGTTTGATAGTCGAACGAAGGCGCTTGTCGCTTCGTGTAACATTTAGCAGGAAGGGATCTTTTAAGTTTGATAAGAGTTGTGCTATACAATCGTTAAGGTTACCTTTTAAGAAAACAATTATCTTTTAAGTGCGAATTGTAAGGAGGGATGTAAAGTATAAGTTTAATTATAAAGATTACATGGTTCTACTTGAAATTATTATAAAAAGAAGATGGCGTTTTGGAATAGTCTGAAAACAAGAGTTTACGAAACGTAATAAAAGATAGGAAACATAAATAAAATTGTATTACAAATATTGTTAATGCCACGTTGGTCTAGTGGTCGCAATTCGATTCCCAGGTCGGGCAAAGTGTTATTGGGTTTATCCATCAGGAATTTCTCAGTAGCAACTGAGAAATTCCTGATGGCAATAGGTTCGCCCCGTATTACATGGGACTTAAACATAACAGGCGAAATGTGGGTGTACTAATGGGTACACGTCTGCCTAACCCTTCGGGGATTACAGGCGTGATGTTATGTTTATAGCAAAACGACGAAAATGTCAAATACCCAATTGTACAAACTGACTAACTTTGTTTGAACTATGAGTATTGTGTACTAGCAGCAAACAAATAACCGCAAACCAGTGTTTTTTAACTACGCTAGCACCCCAAGGGTATCACAAAAAATCAAGCACAATGTCGAATAGGGATATGCGAGTTTTCAATAATTCGGAATGAAAAGTTTTCTACATTGCAACCCTATAACAAATCCAATTAACTAGCAGCGAAAGAAAAACGTGAGTAATTGAGAACTACGTTTGTTTTTACAACTGTATTGATAACCTTTTCCAAAATATTGTTTATTGTGTAAAAATAGTTTTTATAAAACTTATATAATGATCTTATCATTTATCAAAAAAAATTGTTTAAATACCCAATTGTTTTTACAATACACTAAAAATAATTTCATAATAGTACATTTATAAGTGCAACAATTACTTACTGGTACCTATTCATGCGAAAGTAACTCTGTTAGGCTTTCACGACGAAACCACTGACCCCATTCAAATGAAATTTGGTACAATGGTAACTTTGAACCCCAACAAAGGACACAAGCTACTTTTTATTCGACTTCGGCTTCGTTAGCGACAACCGACATTTACGCGGACGAAGTCGCGGGCAAAAGCTAGTACAAAGTAATTAGTTCAAATACAGTAAAAATGTTCATTGTTTTCCCAGACATTGACTGTGCTTGCTTTGAAATTCCCAGTTTAAAATGATGACCAGCCTAGGTCCAACTAAAGATAGCGGCCGATCGTCTAAGGCCAGTTCCGCCTAGCCTGTTCAACTCAAAATATGACAACTCATTTATATTATTACTGTACCACGAAGCCAACATCGAACGGCTGCAGGCTGGTCCGACACTAAAATGATTGCTTTGTTCAAAAATAGTAATATCAGTTAGATAAGTAAGGTTCCGAACGTCCGGACAAAAGCGGATACATGTCGTGGTGAGTTTACACAAATAGGTTGCTGTAGGTATGGGTCAAGAAAATTTCTAGGTAATGGGTCACACCTTGTTATTGATGAACTTCAAAATTACTAGACTACTCGTTGGTCTAGTGGTCACAAAGTGCGACTGCTGAGCATGAGGTCTTGGGTTTGATTCCTAGATCGGGCAAAGTGTTATTGGGGTTTTCCATCAGGAATTTCTCAGTAGTCTGAATTTGTGCCCGGTTGATGGCAATAGGCTCGCCCCCTGTTACATGGGACTTAAACATAATTGGTGAAATGTAGGTGTATTAATACTTAGTTACTTACACCTCTGCCAAACCCTTCGGGGATTCTAGAATTATGCTAAATGGAAAAGTTTTCGTTGTGTCTCGTCCACCCGTTATACCCAATAGCAAAGATACAAAGAGCTTTTAGAACCGAATATGATTGAGTTCATTTCACATTTAAAATAATCGGTTTAATTATAATAAAGCTCTTTGTAAGCCCTGTCCACAATTTAATGAGAATTAATATGACATAATTATATTTAGTGAAATTGATTTTATTAATAGTGAAAATTTTAAATGAAAATCCGTATCACTAATAGTAATATTTCAATTTGTCATTTCAATAATATTCATTGCGTAAAATACTAAACGCGAGTAATACTTGTTGAACAGAAATTTATTAATACGTAAAGAGCAATAGATGAATTCGTTTTCATTAAAATAATTTAGATTGTGAATGTTAGAGTGCGTTTTGCGGTTTGTACTTCGATTTGGCTATAGTACACTTAGGCGATTAACACACGGCACCACGCACAGCTGCGGTAGGCGGTTCGCGGTGCCGTGTGTTAATCGCCTTATCCAAATTCCTGTGTGGGTTGATTTTATGTGCGCTCCCAAACAAAAGCTATTATACGAGTACGTATCAATTGCTCATAAATTCGAGAAACTTACAAAATCTATGAAACTATATTTTATTTCGTACCTTTTTTTTAGGTAAATTGACGTGTAAGGAATGTTATAATGGCCAGGATACCGTGGCCCCGGAACGTAAAGGGCAACAGAAGGAACAGGGTGATTTTTTAGTCAGTAAAAGTCTGACAGTCCTTTCCGCCCCACCCAGGGCGGAAGGACTTATTTGATGCTATTTACCACCAAAAAAAAACCCCATATGCACAATGTTTTGCGTGCATTTAATTGTGAGTTATCATTAACATAGATGTTTCATACTCAAAATAAAAGTCGAATCCCAGCAATAGTATTTCCTCAATATTACTTAGTTTGTTGCGCTGAATACGTAGTTATGTGATATGTCTTTACTTTTTATATGATCCTGTATTAAACATTTTTATACAATCAGGCCTAGACTGATATTTTACAAGTCATATTGAACGTAAACTGCGAAAACACCCCGTGCTGTAGTTATCAACTATAAAATGATGATGAAACTAGAACCAATGGACGCATTAAGACCACTCAACACTAACAGGCCAATGCCTCTGTTAATCCTTCGCGTTGTACACTATTTCCCCGTACGGTAAGTGCAAACTCGGACTGTTGCATCGAGGTGTTACAATTTAATATAACAACCGCCGGCGCCACTGGATATTGGTTTGTGAATGAATAAACAATAGCTCAGGTGCTCACCTGAAGTGGAATCAAAATAAGTACAGCTATAATACTCGTATGAATGTGTAGATTCGAATATGTTTTCAATGAAAACAGTAAAAAAATTTTACGTTCCTCACAATTTAAACTCAAATTATTCTTAACTAATATTATAAAGAGTGAGGTTGTAGGGGTAAACTCTGGAATTCTGGATCTCCTGAACCGATTTTGAAAAATCTTTCGTAGAAACTTCGTTATCACTGAGTGCTATAGGCTATATTTTATAAAAACAACAATAGGGATCAGTAATAAAAATCACGCTAATGAAATCGCAGGAAGAGTGCTAATTTAGATAAACTTTTTACAGGCACTTTTGAACTGTCAAGAAGTCAGCCAGAAAGTTGAAACTAGTTCCTGTAGTCAAGAATTAAGTATATGGAGAAGAACGAGCAAGAAACTCTTTTTAAAAATAACTTTATATTACAAAAGGTGACATCATTAATGTAATACCTTTGGGTACAATGTTTATGGCCGTATTAGCTAAAACGAAAAGACAGTCCTTCAAAATTGATTTATTTTTGCGATGAATAGCGAAACAACGATGACGTTGTACCGACTTTTGAGCTAGTACTTTCATTAGGACACATAATGAAAGTCGAACTTCTTAATTACGACGCTGCATAGATGAAAATAAAAAAGAACCGTCTCAATCAGCCTTTAAGCACCTACTAATAATCATTTGTGAAAACGAATGAGGCTGGAAATGGTTTTACATTCAGGTTCATAATTCTGATTGGACTTTATTATTTTAGTTAAAGTAATTAATCCTGTGGACAAAATGGGATCCTATTTCAATAGAATTCAATATTATTTAGAAGCGATACTATATTTTCACTGATAAGTTCGTAGGTACTTATAATTTTGTTTATGTTTAGAATATGTATTAGCTGAACCTCCCTTCCAGATGGTTGAGCTCAATGGTGCTTATCCACGCGTCATGTTCAAGAACAGGCGCTGTCAGTTGGGATTGTTCAATTGGTCATGTCTTAACTATATACCATTTTTATATTGTTTTATTTTAATCTTCACATAGGTACATTTTTTTACTTAATATTTATATTATAGAAGCAACAAGAATATGTAACCATGATTATATAAACTTAATTGAAAAGAGTGTCGTGTGGAGTTTCTAGCTCGTTATTGAGACCTACCTGGTTTCAACTTTCTGGCTAACCGACCGACTTCTAGTGAATTCATTAATTAATAATGTAAAAAACTCCCGACATTCATCATTCCGCCATGTTGTGGCGGTGGCCATCTTAGACCGATTTTCATCAAACATAGCTAAGAACACTTCCGACTAATTCACCTTTCAAACAAAAAGAAACAAAATCACAATCGGTTTATCCGTTCGAGAGCTATGAGACGCACCCTCACACAGACACTTCAAACTTATAAGTTATAATACCCCGTCCTTTTTGCGTCGGGGATTAAAAAGTCTAATAAAGTGTAATGCCTGTAAATGGTTTAAGTAATTGAAACAAGTTCTATATTAAAAATATGCATGTGTGTTAAAAATTTCAGCTCAATCTATCAACATCGGGAAGTGACTCAAATACTTGTAAGATTTCATCAGCCTCAGATACCGGGACAAGTCAGAATAAATAAAAGCTTTGGACTTTGATGCTTCCGCTAATCGTAGGACTCTTCAATGTATTAGATGAGATGACTAAGATGTAGAAGAACAATTTAATATCACAGCTAATGAACACAATCATAAACTAAAGGATTTGAACTACTCCATATGTTTACGTTTCAATGAAAATGACATTGTTATAGAAGACAATGTATTGTTTACGTTATCACTGAGACAAAACATGAACAAAAAAAAAACATACACACTTATTGTAAACCGGAACAGGCAGAAGACGAAGACGTTCAAATAACAGAACCGACTCCTGGGTTCAGAATTGGATATTTAACCAATAATTCCAAGACCCAACTTCTTTAAAATAACATTTTATTTTAGCCCTGGGAATCCGGGTCATTTTCAATTAACAGTAAAATTAGAGTTTTAGTTTCTTTGAAATCAATAAAATGTTAATTAAGTTAAGAGTTGGTAAAAAAGTGAACGCATTCGCAACGTTTTCGTTCTCGTATAACCTCATTCAAAGTAACACCACACATGCTTCGCAAAGAACGTTGATATAGAGGCTTTCTGAAACCGTGGATATAAGAATTGTCAGTGAGTGTGCAGTTCTTACTTTTTAGTTTTACGCAACCTATAAGTCGAGCGTGAAGCTATATCTCATTAACTGTTTAATTTATTCACAACAGGATAACATAGAAAGTCATTTGTAACAACGCGGTATGCTTGAATCGCATATGCATTGAGCAGAAGCGTGATCAGAACATAACAGAAACTATAGCGGTGGCGGATTCAAGATTTATCAAAATTATATTAATTTGACTTAATATAGCGACTTCGTCCGGTATTTTACACGCGTAAGCTTATGGTTACTGCTCCACTCCCGTGAGTCGTAGCGTGAATACTATACTATTCCTCATGAATCTGGCTATCATATACTTCCAAAAATATATTTTCCAATCCGATTACTACTTCTAGAGATTACCATATTTAAACAAACAAAAGAAGTCTTCAGCTTTATTATACATAATTATAATAATTATTGTTTAAACAAACAAAAGAATGCTGTACTGTTTTACCCCGGTATACGGTTTTGTACAGGTCTCCCCTACAATTACTTTACACTAACAAATCATTTCTGACTGAGCTCATCTTCCATTCACAACATTACTCAAGTCCCACGTAATGAGACACAATTGATTTTCTATTGTTCTGACTTACCGGTAAGTCAGCCGGCCGGGCTTGACAGGTTAAGGATAAATTTTCCGACAGTACTTGTATTCGATAATACCTTGTTGCAGTTAACATTTTGCAGGCCGTAATTATTGTTAATACAGCAAATGGATTCGTTAAAAGCCTGCTTTAATCCTTAATTTGGCGAACGTATTCATTAATAATGTACACAATTATGGCTAGTTCACGAAATATTAAGTAATAAAACATTTTTATCATTGACTGAATACATTTATAATTAAATTCAATATAATCTGTTATTGATTACCATTGATCAGAGTATATAGGAAACAATGTCACTACTTAATTATCTTCTTGCCCTTGTTTCATGTTACTTTTGGCCGGCGCAACACGTTTTCTTCTTCCATTCCGTCCTGTCAGCCGTCATGCTATCACTGAATTCACTGACTCCCTTTTCTTTCACATCATTCTTCAAACAATCCATCCGCCTTTTCTTTGGCCTTACTCTTCCTCTCCATCCACATGCATATTCATAGCTCTATCGGTCATGCGTTTCATCCCTCCTCTTCACTAGTCAAACGATGTCACTTATTGAACCAAAATCGGTAGTGGCATTGAATATGCAAACACGGCATGAGTCCACAGAGTAAATGATAGACAACCAAGTGCCAGTATGTCACCTTTAATAAAACTATCGCACATCATAGGGGCGTGGAACTATCGTAGTGAACACTAACGGGTTGAGACGTACCCAGTTAGCTCTTAGACGCACGTTGCGTGACGGTGAACGGAAGTGTGTGATATAAGCCGTTAGTCATTGTAACATAACTTTCCACATTCGCCAGCAGTACTGTTCTAGCAATGTTGATTCGCACAATGGATTGAGAATTCTTAATTGAGATTCGCGTGTGGGTGTAATATTTTAGGGCTCAGTGTTATGTACCTTTATACTAACTTACACATAGTGTTTGCAGATGTTTGATGTCTGTCACGTCATGCAATTGCGCGTTTTCTAATGAGGCTGAATCTACCTTAAATTAATTTAGTAGTAGGTATAACCGAAGACGTTAGTGGTTGACCACTTTTAAACCTTATTGTTAAGGGCGTACTGGTGAAAAGTGTGTCACCGCAATTGCCCGCGATTGTATTTAAACTATACATATACTTTGCCGACGACACTGTACTAGAAGAACTACTTAATGTCGAATTTTAATTATTACAAATCATACGCATCTTTGGATCTGAACCCGAGTTATGTTGTGATTTGATGTTGTGTTATTTTTTTCTTTCATATTAATAAAATGAAAGAAGGATAAAGTGATTTTATCCTCTGACTTCAACCAATGACGTCACACACATTATATTATTGAGACTTGAGTTCCATGTACAGAACCAGAAAAAGTATAATTTCATTTTCCTGTTAGATTAAACTCACCACAGTTGCCATTTACATTCAATTTATTAAAATATGACATGATTATAGATACGTGTCAATTTTATAGTTTCTGTTTATTATTACGTCCCCGCGACTTCGTTCGCGTGTTTTTTCTTACGGATCCCTATTTTTTGATAATAAAATATAGCCTATAGCACTCAGTGATAACGTAGCTTCCAATTTGTAAAAGAATTTTCAAAATCGGTTCAGTAGATCCAGAGATTACCCCCTACATACAAACTTACAAACAAATGTTACCTCTTTATAATATTAGTATGGATTTATAATTGCTTTTACTGGAATATTGTTGTCATGTTATGTTCCGTTCAAAATGTCTGTTATTACTAATTAAGAAAATCCATAGCTGGATAAAACTTTTCATTAGGTATTCTATTTTCATTATACCTCTATTACGCCTACAGGATTGTGGAAAATATGCAGGTGGACGGATAATTATTTTCATTTGTACCGATGATTATGAACGCTGGAAAAACAATTCGCTTTGTTTTGTAAAATAATAGTAACTATTTTACTATGCCTGCTAGGGGATTTTTTAATATCAATGTCTGACAGGTAACTTCCCCCTATATTTCTGTAGTTCCGCTTTCTTTTCATTTCATGATATATTTTTTATAAGCTGCCAAATATCATAAAAAATTCAAACTTTACCTAATTTAAACGTAAACTGCTTAACAGACAAATGCTGATGATTCATGATTTATAATGTAATATTTGGTATCTTAAGACTAATTTATTAGAATTGTATTGTTTTCGACTTTTTCTTTACTTCATTTTTGGTTTTCCACTTGCGATTTGAGTTACGTTTTTGTGATATAACGACGACTATGGCCATTTTTTAAGGATTTTGATTTAACTTTTGCACACGATACTCATTTTGGAACACGGGACTTAGATTGGACGCCTGAACGACGACTACTTTGCTTTTTGACGACGAACTGTTTCCTACCACTTGTAGTAAAAATTGGAGTAGGTATATTTCGTTGTTGTTTATTTCAGGCATTTTTTTCTATGGTCGATGGGCACTGGCCTTTAAAATGTATGCCGTAAAGGCTAGATTTTTGAGATACAATACAATATCTATAAGACCTGTTACATTACCAAGAATCGCACTAATAAATACCTAAGATTTTGACTTTATATAGGTATTGGCTGAGAAACGCTTTAGGTATGCCCGATCAAGAGCTGTAAGTAATTCGAATCATGACTGAGCCACTTGTACAGATTTAGCTTCATACACGGTACCTACAGATATCAGAAAAAAAACGCGCATCGATAGCCCGACGCGCCATTTTTCTTACAGAGAGCTCTCGACGAAAAGAAAATACAAAAATGTTTACATACGGCCATATTAATATGAAAAATACAAAGTTTACTATTAAAGAGATACTCGGCAGAAATGAAGCTATAAATTGCATCTACATCACGGTTTGCCGTCAGGAAATCGCACTATTCGCAACATCAAAGGACTTTGATTACCGAGTTACATACATGTGAGAGCATATCTAGATCGTTTTGACAGACTGGGACTAATAAGGCTTTGCAGAATGTTTATGAATAGGAAAACCCATTAGTATTAAAGCCTACCAGCTTCTCCGTCTCTATGTACTAGAGGCAGAACTAACCGGACCGAAATTAATCGGATGCGTGCACATACACGGAAATAGTTTGTAATTGAGTTCAGGAATTTGGCGTGTAATAATACCTAATATGCCACCAGGCAGCGGCGGAGGCCAGCAAGCCAAACTGAGCTTACACCAAATAAATAAAAATATTTAAAACAAAATAATAATAAATCATTCGATCGAAGGCAAATTTAGTAACAGTCAGACCTTTTACATTTCGATATCGTGTGTCGCTGAGATGCGGCGATGATGCGATTACATTTTTTAATTACGAGTCTTCTGTCCGGAGGACGTATCTGACACACGGTTTAAATTTCAAACATATTAGAGGAAAGTGTCAGTACTTTGTCAAGTGTAGAAGTCTAAAGGGAGCAAGAAACTGCAAAACATTGTATTCACATTCTGCTCGCATATTCGTTGTTCAAGGTTACATGTAAGACAACTGGGTGTGTATTGCTAACCCCAGCTTTATGTAAAACTTTAGCTACCTACCCTACGTACTTGTTGACTCCCAGTCAAAACATCCGGTGATGCAACAAGTGGGTTAAGAAAATGAGGAACGAAAATTGCTTGCTACGTTAAGGCATCAACGTGATACTTTAAAATGGAGAAATATTTTCTACTTACCACTGCGATATTTAAATTTTATGTGATAACAAAATGAGTACTGGGCACTCTTCGTGAAATAGCGAATAAGAGATTAGTATCAATGAAGACGTTTCCGGGTACCTTTAATAAAACGTCAGAATACTTGAGCCTAGTATACTTTTTTATTGTTTGTCCTTAAACTTACTCTTCAAATGATATATTCTGATTGAAGACGAACAGCAATCAGCTAACAGCCTACCCAAAGGCCTTTGCGTGTGGGTCAAGCGTTTGAAACTGTTTATATTTTGGGAATGAATAGCTCTAACATCAGAAACTCTGTTCCAGACATGTTATCAATGCTTTGTAGACACATAACATGCAGTCCGGTAACACAATATACTATTCTGGTTCCCACTACGGACGTAGACAGATACCGTAGGTAATCATACTCGTAGGATGGACCTATTGAAACCGCCGCAGGTTAGTGAAGGAAATTGATTAGTGATCGGCACAGGAGTGGGTAGTAGGTTGCACGTTATATTTGACGGGCTGTGGTAACGGGAGTAATTAAGTTGAATTTCATGTACGTCCATATCCACTACTGAATCTAGTCTACTAGACAGATAACTAAATTCAGTATTCCAAATGCAAAAAGGTTTGGCTGTTACAAGGAAGATTAAAAGATAAGTCTAAGCATTAAGACTTTTATTTGAATCATAGTCAGATAACCTTCCATCACGTCGTCTGCCCTTAACAGCAAGTCGATTCTGTAAAATTCGAACTCACTCTCACTTTCACTCTCACTTCACTTGACCTTGATTTCGCTATCGCTATTCGCTTCGCTTCGGAGCGGAGTTGATTTTATTGGTCGCTTCGGAGCTTACTTCAGCTCCGAAGCGACCAATAAAATCAACTCCGCAGTTTTCACTGAGGTGAGTTCTTACAGAATAGCATAGCTGGTTGGATAATTAAACGTGACAAATACTTTTTTCCAATCGAAAATCCCCACGCAAACTGAGGCCTTGAAACGACGCGCCTTTGAAAACATTACCATGATTGACGTGTACTCTTAAAATGCAGCAACTCGCATGCAAAATTGTAAAATACTATCCCTTCATTGCGAAGTCGGGTTGTAATACATTAATGAAGGACTGCATTTTCGTTTAAAAGCTGCAATTTCTGATATTGAACCGCTTTGGAATATTCGAATTTCCTGCTTTTATTTTTAATGCTATTTTAGCATGGCTGAGGTTGGTTTGTTATTTAGTTGCGTTAATTAAAATTAATAATCCTATTGATACGTTCAGTGGCTCTCTGGGAGTACACAGCAGTCAATTAAAATGGTATGACTAACGGTTTTATAGACAGAGAGGTTAGTTACGTTACGTTAATATAATATGTAGTGTAAAATACATTTTACGTTAAGTTACACTTAGCCGAAATACAAATAATATTCCGTAAAATGTGTTTCGGTGTGGCAAAAATATGGCAAATGAAAAAGTTCAAAAGAGGCTTCGGTCAACAGAAACCAGTTATTTTGTAAATCGGCGAAATATAGTTCGGTAAAAATTACCTATGACACACGATACGTCAATGACCTAAAATTATGTCAAATAATGCATATAGCAAAAAAGACATCGGTCAATAGTTTTCGGTAAAATGAAATTCGAACAAAATATTCGGAAATGTGTTAGTTTTTATAAAATATAATGTTACTTATGGAGGGAATTCAATTTTAAATGTTTATGTGTATAAGGATAAGTGTATTGGTGTTTGTAGAACTTAATTCGATTATTTTTCTTTCTCATTGCGATCGGTAGTAGTAACTCGATTGAATTTTCTATCTAAAAACGTCCGTAGTAACAAAGGTAATTTAATTTTTCGTATTACTACTGCTAGTAGGATTAGTAGTAACACAAATAAAAAATAAAAATATTACTTTATTCGATAATAAAAAAGTTCTATTGTATTTTATGATTAAGTTTCCTATGGCCACTTTGGCTTTATCATCAGACGAGCACTGTTACATCATTATATTGCATTTTTTTTTAACTGAAGGGACTGTCAGACTTTTACTGACTAAAAAACCACCCTGTTCCTTCTGTTGCCCTTTACGTTCCGGGGCCACGGTATCCTGTTAAGACGTCCCGCAACCCCGGCAAAATTTTAGCTCAATCGAGCATACGGCTCTTCAATTTGTAAAATTTGATTAGCCACAGACACCGGGACAGATTAAAGTAAAAAAACCTTGTAAAAAAAAACAATATTAATAGAAACTAATTCAAAACAAATTATCAGCTCCAACATAGATCCGATCCAAGGCGGCTTTGTCAGACGGTGGAGGGACGAATCCTCTTGTTAAATTCTCGGAAAAATAATATAATATTTCAGATATTAGTGCCCTTATCCTATCTAAATTTATTCGAACATAATTACTTTTTGACCAAAATATGACTAGACCACTTTATTGGTATTAAGCGCGCTTTCGGTAAAATCATAATAATAAATTTGACAAAAGCAGCTTTGACTATTATTAAGTAATATTAGGGCGAGCGCGCACTACGATAAAAAATCGTTGCGAAAAAATATCGCAAATCTGTGAACCACAGAAATACACTACAATCCGCGCATTGCGAAAATAATTTTTTTTTAGATTTTATTTCGCATTAAAAAATCGCAACGATTTTTATCGCGGTGCGCGCTTGGCCTTAGAGTATTTACATAGAATAGGTTTTAGTTCGAGTGGCGAGTCTGATTCTAGGCTAATTACACAATACCCTAGAATCAGACCGAATAATTAACAATTTGTAAATTATTCGGCCGACAGATGCCATTTCACGTTATGCCGAGAACCGAGCGAGATGAACGAGCCATAAATAGTCCAAAGATTTGCAGGCCGCAGCGCGTCGACTCATAGCAGACAATAACTGACAGGTATGTATTGTATTTGTGACTGCCTCATTGGTCTAGTGCTCGCAAAGCGCAACTACTGAGCATAAGGTCTTGGATTTGATTCCCAGGTCGGGCGAAGTGTTATTGGATTTTGGTATCAGGAATTTCTCAGTCGCAGCCTCGGGGATTACATGCGTGATGTTATGTAAGTATAAATTTTGTTTCTTTTAAAACATCGTAAGAAAACATGAATTTATCATTAATGAAGTCTGAAATCGCCAATCCGCTTTGACAAAGAGTGGTGATCAATGCCCGCGCCTTCTCTGTTCGAGCAGAGGCCTTTTCTGCAGTGGGACATCAATAGGCTGGTAATTTGGAGCTGTTCTCAGTCAAAAATATGACAGACTAGCACTCTCACTCAGTAATAACGTAGCTTCCAATTTGCGAAAGAATTTTCAAAATCGGTTCAGAAGATCCAGAAGCTACTTCTTCCTGCAACCTCACAAACTCACAAACTTTACCTTTCTATAATAAAAGTCACAGATTTAGAACTCAATAATTTATTGAGATATCAGCGATAGAAAAATAAATGTGGTTACCATCCGATCTGTCAAAACATTGAAGTGCACGCTTAGACGTTCAACTTCAGCGCATATAATACCGGATATTATAGCTTTATGGCGCAACTGCCCTTTATTGTTACGTTTCCATTATATAAACAGAGGATTTATTCAAAGAACAGCATAGAAAAGACATGTAGTTACTGTTTGTTATTTCCTCCCGTTGTTTCCTTCACAAAGAATAAATAAAACTGCCAGTAAACAAAAGAAAATATTGTTTATAAAAGTGACTTAACGACAACACACAGCCTGAAGGCTAATCCTAATTATTAAAAAAAAAAACGTTCAAATTCTAGTCGCAATCTCATCTCAGCGACAATGTCAAAATCTTGTAAAAAAATGTCGGTAAAATAGAGGCATTTCTGACGGATTAATAAATATTAGAATGAAAAAATGTTTCTAGTTACTGGAATTGGCTCCCTGGAATGCTACCGTTCGCTAATAACTACGGTTTAATCGGCTGCAAGATAATCAAAACACGCAATTAAAATCAAGATCCCCATCATTGTTTTCTGATATGCAGTACGAGAACACACGATTGCAGGAGGTAAGGTACCTTTGTCACCGTCAGGCTACCGTTAATGGAAAATTCCAATTAACTGTACGACCCTGCAATAACTACCTACCTATCAACATAGTACAAACAGCAAACAGAAGCCGTAGGCATGGTGTTCTATGCAATTCCTCGCACCTCACGTGGAATTAAAGCGAAGGTTTATAATACACTCCTACATGTTTGTATGAAATCTTGGGAAAATAAATAAAGAGGAAAGTGTTCCTAATGAAAATGATATTAAGTTCTCAAACAAAAAATACGCTTACCTACACCTACCTAATGTACGAAATACACACATCAAAAGTGTCTAGGGATCAACATCCCTAACATTTGTTAGGGATGTTGATCCCTAGACACTTTTGATGTGTATAAGTATAAGGTCGCACAACTCCGTAAGTAATATAAGTCCTTACATTCGAAAATCAAGCAGAAACAGACAAGATGTACACGTTACAAAACAAGTATTGAAAGTGCATATGAACCAACCAAACGAAAAAAAATTTTTTTTTTTCATAAACCACCTTGACATGAATCAGTAAAAGCCATGTTTGTCATGCAGCGTGTATTTTAATTACCTACATGTACCTATGAAGGAATTACACGAAGCAAGGTGTGCTTCTATTTACGGGGATGACTTTAATCAATTAATGGAACCCCCTCCCTACGCCAAGAGCTATTCAGCATGGAGATGTTCGAGCAACACAAAGGCCAAGTTACATGTCTCGCTTTGAATGTAGCTTTGGTACTAATCCAAGCCAGTTATCTCTCTAACCTAAGACAATAACTGTATTGTCTCAGATGGACAGTTGACTGGTCATCATAGGTGAATTGACAACATGTAATCACAATATGCAGATTGAATTTGTGGACGAATCGATAAAGCTTCTAAATATGCCGAGATATTTTAATGCTCACGTCAGATGGTACAAATCAAGATTGCAAGAGACTCAATGTATCTAGAAGTTATTAAATAGTCTCCAGTGATATGAATACGTACTTGCAAATCTGTTCTGATTGACATATTCCCCGACACCCACTTACGTTATACGCCTAACACTAAAAGGAAACCGATAATTTAAAAGCGCTAACGTGTACATCCATTACCCTTTATCTGATTACTTCCAAAATCGCCGAACCTAAAACCGAACGCGAGCTTCTGTAGTCAAAACTATTCCGCTATTTGGATATTGCTACCCTTCCCCCATGCGGCTAACAATGCCCTGTCTGGTGCATTCGATTTCATCATTTCGAAATTCGGTCCTCTGCAAATGCAAAATGCGACCGAAGTAATTGAATTTTTCTGAGGCTATTTTAGAATTTACAAGACGTGTAACGGAAATGGAAACTAGTAGGTAGGCTCAAGGCAAAAACTTTAACATTTTATATCGTAAATGAATCTAAAGAAAGTAAAGAAATATTTATTTTGTACATCACTAGTTGACAAGGCAAATTTCGTGCCTCCTCAGAATCAAAAAATGTTTTTATTTTTGGTTTTCGTAAACTTTTCATGTTTTAGTAGTTATACTGCTATTCGGGGCAGAGACAAATCCAACAAATCAAAGACCATAAAAGTCTTAAAGACTTTGTTTAATTTATATAGATTCTACTTTTTATGAAACAGAATGTGTGTGTAATTAGAATAAACGTGGTAAGTCGAACAGTAGCAATCGTCGATTCGAAATTGACTTACAACATGCCGGGGTTGCGGGACGTCTTAACAGGATACCGTGACCCCGGAACGTAAAGGGCAACAGAAGGAACAGGGTGGTTTTTTAGTCAGTAAAAGTCTGACAGTCCCTTCCGCCCCACCCAGGGCGGAAGGAGTCATTTGATGATTTTTACCACCTAAAAAAAAAAAGGCTTACAGTCCTAGTTTGATAGTAAGACAAATAACCAAAGGCATATTCCAAAATATTATCGCTGTAAACTAAAAATTTTTTTGCCAGAATTAACCCTCAAATCTGAATACGTGAAAAAAGTCGCAAATTAGTCAATTGAGTTTTAAGCCATTCTTTAATTTATTTATTACTTTTTCATTGCATACTTTATCAGCAGCGGGAACGTGAATCTTTGACAGTCGTTACGAGTCGTCAGAAGCTTGAAAGTCTGACAACCAGTCTTACCTAGGGGTATCGTATTACCCAGTTACTGGGTTGTGGTGTTGTTCCAACATAGTTGGGAAAAGGCTAGGCAGATGATGACTTTATCAGCAGCGGGACGTCACACCAACTGTCAGAGAGAACGAAGTTAATTAAATGTGTCTGCGGTGTGCGACTTTGCCGTGCGAGGCCGATATACGTGCCACTCGCAGATATTACGGAAATACTCAAATCATGGATGAACCAGCAATGAATAGCTTATAACAGATGTAAAATCATTTAAGGATGTCGAAAGTTACACGATCAATCAATTTTTTTTTGTTCTGGACCTACTAGTTACAGAGACATTGAAGGTCAATATTTTAAGATGTTTGAATATTACAAATACACTTTCGGGTTTAAAATTTTTAAAATTTTATTTTAAAGTTTTAAAATTTTATTTTAATGTTTTAAAATTTTATTCTAAAGTTTTAAAATTTTATTTTAAAGTTTTAAAATTTTATTTTAAAGTTTTAACGTTTTAAAATTTTATTTTTATATTTAAACTTCTTCCACGAAGTTGGGTGTAAGCACAATGTTTCGCGCGTGCTACTGTAATTTGATTTTTCACGTAAAAAATAAAAGCCTTTTCTAGTAATTATTTTTCTCAATGTTAATTACTTTGATAGGTGGTTAGTGTAGTTAATGGCTATGATGTGTATTTTTACACTCCATATGACAATAAAGCCGGGGTTGCGGGACGTCTTAACAGGATACCGTGGCCCCGGAACGTAAAGGGAAACAGAAGAAACAGGGTGGTTTTTTAGTCAGTAAAAGTCTGACAGTCCCTTCCGGCACCCAGGGCGGAAGGAGTCACTTAATGATTTTTACCACCTCAAAAAAAAAATGACAGTAAAAGTTTCAAACAGAAGTGTTTCAATACGATAGCTTCTAGTGAATTAACTTTGCATAAAAGCTTAAATTAAGAATTCCTTAAATAAATAATTCGAACCACTTAAAAGTAAAAAAAAAAGTTAATCTAATTGAAAAATAACTAGTTCTCTTATTACTTGACCTTAGTCTAAAAGCATTGATTTTCCGAAAATGAAAGCTTTTATTGGGTCGTGCATTGGAGGCTGCAGAGGGTTATTCACGAGATTTTTTTTTGTGTGATGTTAATACAATTTAAGGATCCATAATCGTGGCATCTGGACTTTACAATATTAAACCATGTTTATTCAATATAATGTAGAATCCATTAAAAACGTTGCAGTTTATCGTGAATCGCTGAACGTCTTATACACGTGAAGTATGGTTGATGATGGATGGTTATAAGATGACCACCTAAAATATTAATAAAACTAGCAGCAGCTGTTGGTACGAGTACACGTCGAACGCTCTTTTTCAGATGCCTACGTCTCTTTATTTTCTATTAAAATAACTGGTTCACTAAGTTCCCCGCCGCAATTGATATAATTAGTCCCTACCGCAATTTAATAAGTTCCAATAATGAGATCGGTGCAACAAAGTCGCCGCGTCTCCTTTATTCAGGTACTCGGTAACTTGATAAAATTCCGCTTAGAATAGCGTACGAGCGCATGAGTGGGTTTACCGGCAATTTTCAGATTGATACCGCTCCAAGCCATGTCGGCCGAGGTATTGTTAGGCCGCCCGCTGTCAGCTCCCGCCGGCCGGAGGGCCAGACACCGGCACGGACGCGCACGGCTCCCGCCTGAATGCACATCGTATTATCCCGAGATAACAAATTGATTTTATGTCATGATTCGTGTTTCAAGCAAAATAGATTTACATAACGACGATACGGTTAGTGGTTGTGCATTGGCTGGGTGTTGCGGTTTCGATTCCCGCACGGAGCAAATATTTGTATGGCCTACAGGTTATTCTGGGTCTAGTTATTTGTGTACGTGACTGTATTGATTTTTAATGCACCCACGATACAGGAGAAATTTCTAGAGCGAGGTAAAATCTGTCTGTCTGATATCATAATCTCGCACGAATAAAATTATGTAATCTGAAAGAATAAGCTTGTAAACAAGGTTTTAACAGTATAGGCCAATAGTCATAAATAATAGTCAAGTACAAAAGGAGAATGGACTCTAAAGACAGTTCAATTTCAAACCGGTGTTCAAAATAAGGAAGTTTTAAAATCAGTAATCATATTAAAGTTTCTCAAAGCAATACAAGATTAACCCATTATCAACCAGTATCGGACTACTGAGTACTAAAGTTTTAATTAGAACGTCGATAATATAACAGACCATCATTCATGAAGGTGACAGGTGCATTAGGAGAACCCGCAGAAACCTCTAATCTCCTAATCTCATACGTCATCCATTATTTAACTTCAATAATGTCACTGTTAAAACTTTCATTACAAATCCTATACTAGCCGCTGAACTAATAGAAAAGTGCGTCCTTCATATCAACAAAGTTTGTAGTTAGTAGAACCTTTTGAACTTGCACTTGTGTTATATTAGAAAGTTTCAAAGCAATGCTTCAGAAATCAATACAGACGAGGTCGATTTATGAGTTAAATTAGGGATGGCTTCTTGCCACGACCAGGAATAATGGCCATTGGGATTGGTAAAAAATCCGGTAGATTAATCCATAAAGAGGTACGAACGTAATTATTAGATTGATGAAGAACTACCCGTATTTGTTTGAACTTGTCTAAATAGAAAGTAAGAAAAAAGTTTACTTAGTAATTTAGAAAAAACTGAAAGTTAAAAAAGAAGGGTAGGTACTCGTGTCGGCCATTTTACACGCGCGGTGCATCAAGGTGGTGGCCTAGTTCCGTCTCAATTGTAAACCGATAAAGCTTCGAATAAATATTACTGTTCGCTTAACAGTTCTGAAGTAGATAAATATGGTGTAACAAACTTGACATTTTGACATTGGTACTCGATGAGCAGTCAGTAAATACACCCCCATAAGTGCCGGTCATTTTTCACGTTCGGTGCATCAAGGTCTGGCCTAGTTCAGGCTCAATTATAAACCGATCACTAAATTATATCGGCCTCCGTGTATATGCTACTGTTTACTCTGCAGTTCCGAACTAAGTCAATAGAAGTAGACCTAACGTGACATAAGCACTCGGTTAGTTAACTGAGTACCTATATTTGAAATGTCAGAAGCATATTGACGGGTACATAAATAAAAGTCCCGGTTCCCCTCCCTCACGAACAGCCCCAAGAGGATGGGTTCTATACTACCGTCTCGTCTGCTTGCTATTAACAAACTTTTATCTACCGTGCGGAGTTCGCTCACGGCAGTTTTTTCTGTAGCTTTCAATACTTGCTGCCGTTAGGATCTATTTCGACAATGGACTAATAAATGTAATGGGCGTCATAGGTGAATTTCAAGTAAAGCGCATTATCGATTTAGGCACGAAGCAGAAGAAGTGCTTGTTCAATATTTAAGCTAACTCATGGCTAGCAGCATACTTGATTAGATAATCGCTCTTGGTACTAGTACATTAACGTCTATGACCGGAATAATGGTCATTGGTAAGTAAGTCTATTCTACGACAAATTAGGCCTCGTTTGCGGCTTGGCAAGTACGAGGTTTAAAATTCTGAACGTTCTAGACAGTAATGGTTACTGCTCCAGCTTTTATTCGTTATTTTATCGTGCTATGCATATCTTGGGTAACGAACATTATGTATATTGCATAGATTAGGAAAATATTGAATATTAATAAATTATAACTTTCAATATAGTTATTTGAGAGTATCTAACTAGGCAGAACCAAGTTGTTCATTTTAATTGCGCTTGCATTCCACAAATAGTTATTAAACGAATAGTTTTGTTTGTGATACTGCCGGTAAAATTTTACTAGAACACTATTTTTACAAGCTTTATGTATGTAAGTAAGTTGTCCTTTCAAAATTTGGAAACCATTCTTCAACCATTTGTTGGTATCCGATTGAGCTGAATTTTTGCATACACCTTTAGTTCTGATAACAATACCATGTCCAATACTCATTATTGTAATAATTTTATAAAAGCTTGTTTTAAACAATACTTTTTTAATTAGTTTTTTAGGTAGTGATTGACTAGCTGCAATTAGCTAACTTCTACGTTTACGACGTCTGCCGACTATGCCTGAATATAGCCTTGCATAGGTGATTCACAGGGCTACTCGTCGTCTATGTTTACACGTACATAAGCATGGTGTATCTACAGCCGATCGTATCTTGGAATAAGGCACGACTACGATCGAAACTTCGTGTGCATATTGGAGCGAATTAAACATTAGAGAATTAAAGAGATAGATAAAAAATACTTTTAGTACATACTTGTAGTCCGTCCACCTCTGATGTATAAGTAGCGGGTTCGATACTAGACAAGTACCAATATGACTTTTTTCAATTCGCATCACGGACATCGATGAAAGAAAAACATCGTCGACTTACGATTAATATAGTTCTGAAATTGCTAATACACTTTTAGCAAGCGTGGCATCAATACTCGTGCTTTCTCTGTAAGAAGAGGCATAATATTATGCTCTAAAGTGAGACAATAATAGGCTAGTGTTAATAATAACACTAGCCTATTATTGTCTCACTTTAGAGCGAACCGTATAGCGAAACGTATAGTGTGGTGCCTTATTTACGTACTCTTCAATCAAAAGAGATGGCCAAAAATTATATGGGTCTGTACCCAAGAATTATATGCGTTTGTATAGATATGAGATGGGTATGATTCAATAGTAGGTCTTGCAATAAATGAATAAAAAACGTGCATATTTGCCAGCAGCCGTGGACAGAAGTAGTAAAAGTTTAAAAAGTTGATTTTTTCATTACGATTAAGGTAATTTTATGAACATCATTTATCCGAATGTCTAATTGTAAATCTTTTACAGGCGATAAACATACGTAGTAGCAGCTAAATAAAAGTGAAAGAATAGGTATTTTCTTAACTGAGAAAAAATTTATACTCTGTAACTATACACATCAAAAGTGTCTAGGGATCAAGATGTATTTGATAATAATAATATATTGATCCCTAGACACTTTTGATGTGTGTATTTCTGTAATGTACTACGTACTAATTTTATCTTACTATGTAGGTATAACAAAAAAATTAAACATTTTTAGTTCTAGTATTTACAAAAATAACTTTTTAACCTTCATAACTTTTGTCCACGACTGCTAAGAAATATACCTTCTTTTTACTTTTAATAATATTAATTACTTTTATTCCTGTAGATCTGGGGCACATTTAGTCCATCTCCTTTTTCAGACATTTTTCTCATTAAGTAATTTTAAAACCGTCGTATGCTATACCTATTTTTTATGCTATATTTTTATTTTATCTTGTGGTCAGGAAATGTCGCTGAAGAGTATAACAACGACTTTACTTAGTGCAGAAATACGAGACTTTCTTTTTGAAGCATCATCACTAGCTGTTTTAAAAAGTAGGCCATGACTGACCTAGTTTATTTAAAATAATCTCAGTATTTTTCAGTGAGGAAATACCTAACAGGCACCGGTTTAATGATGCCAGGCCGAACTCGAGCAAGTTGCTACCTTGTCATATGTAATTAAAGCTTTCAAAGCTTTTGTTGCAAATATTAAAGGTTAACATTTTTATTGTGTACGAACAGCGTGCTTCGCACGGGTTAAATTTCCGACTTTTCCAGTGGATTATCCAAAAAAAAATCTTTTATGTAAAGCTTGTTCGGAAAATTAGGAACACAAAAAGCTTTTCTCGTGTTTTACGGTTGACAACACATTAAGCCATTCATTTTTAATTAAGTATATAGATTGCTATTCTCGTAGTAGTACATTTTTATTATCATGTCTACAATATGAGTTGATAAAATTTTGCTTCTAAAATGTTCAATACTGTGAATATATTCTAGAAGCTCAAATTCGTTGTGAATATATTCTAGAAGCTCAAATTCGTAAGTCGTGGAATTTTGTCGAAGCCCAGCGTTCACGTTCTTTACGAGGATTCTCCGGGCTGGCGCGTAGCAAATTAAACTCGATGCAATTTTGAAAATAGGAGTCTCTCGTCTGGTGCGATTTCCGTGTATTTTGTGTAGGTTAAAAAATATCGTACAGTACAAAATTGAAAAAACAGTATTGTTTTTAAATTAGGTTTTATTATACTTAAAAGGCGGCAGTTTATGTGTATACTCGTACATATGTATTTACTTATTTTTCTCTCTATTTTAAATTTATCAATAGAGGTTCACCCAATGCGATAAATACGCCTATATAAAATAATAGGGTAGATGACACCACCAATCAATTGACGTACATTTTATGACCTGTCAAAACGCGATTCTCCCATAGATTTTGTATTACAAAACACAACTGTGACGTCACTTTTGTGCAGACTCAATTGACTAACTATTTATTAATTTGAAAGCAGTTAAAAATCCAATTTTACAGTGATTTGAAAATTAATCAGGTTTTCAGGGCCAAATTAAAGTGTCTCTTTATAGAAGTTATGTCTTGGAATTATTGGTTAATAGTGTCATCTACCCAATTATTTAACATCTGTAACTTATTTTAAACAAAGTATTTTTGTGGATTCACTCAGAGTACAAAGGAATAGGTCCTTTCCACTAGCAAGTTATTTGACGAGAAACTGATTAATTAAAGTTTAGTGGATTCATTCAGAGTACAAAGGAATAAGTCCTTCCCACTAGTTAGTTATTTGAGGAGAAACTGATTAATCAAAGTGTAGACAATTTTGCGTCTTCATCTAATTAACACAACACCATCGTTTCAAAAGCCAGCAAACTTTTATAATTTACCCGCGCGTCCCTTGTTAAGTGTTTTATCGTAATAACTCCAAAAATAAAAGGAATTTCCTAAAATGCCTAGACAAAACCCTCACTCATGTATAAATATAACTAATTATCAAATTTTCGTCATATTAGTCATTATAATATCGTGTATAAAACGAAAAAACCAAAAAATTAGAGGCTACTTCGTGATGTTTTTCTATCGAGAAAATGTTATTATTTTATGTTTTTGATCAATGAGAACCCTCGAAAATATCATGTAGTTTTCATACATTTGTATTGTAAGCCTAGAAACTTAGAATTGTTCATGAAAAATCAAAACAAAGATTGGTAATTTTGCTTACTACCCACTCTTAACGTTCCATTGCCGAAGGGTGCTAACAGGACCCTATCACTAAGCTTCCGCTGTCCGTTTGTCCGCCTAGCAGCGGGCTGTATCTCATGAACCGTAACAGCTAGAGAGTTAACATTTTCACAGAACGTGTATTTCTATCGCCGCTATACTAACAAATAATAAAAATTATTATAGTGCCTCTCGTTGTTTTTTTACGAAAGTATTTTAAAAGTGTTATATCTTTTACGATGGCACGGAAACCTTCGTGTGCGACTCCGACTCAAAATTGACCGGTTTTTTTACTTACTTATTGATCAAAACATGATTAGACTACGCTTGTAAGGAGAACGAAAACGAGGATTAAAAGTATCGGCTCATAAAAAAAACTAAAGTTTTACGACTCTGAGAGTAAGAATAAAGGATGGAAGCCGAAGTGAAAACTTAGAAAATAAACTTTTCTCATCGTAAAGCAGATTTAGATGCACTTAAGTCATTAAGAGATTGGAACGGCACACGGCACAAGGCACCGATAAAAAATGAGAAAGATGCTGTCAAATAACTTATTCTTGTTCTTGTTTCTAGACAACAAAGCTACTATAACTTATAGGTACCTACTATAAAAGCTTATGATTTCTTAACATAGAAAAAAATTACAAGTTTACACAATGGCAGAAACACCGCACAGTATTAACTGATAACTTATAAAATATAATAATGAAGCTGAAGAGATTTTTCGTTTGTTTGTTTATTTTCGCTAATCTCTGGAACTACGAGTCGTCGAAAAAATATTGAAAAAATTTAAAGGCTATTTTAGGCCTGTGGGTGTCATACACGCGGCGAGCCTACAATGCCCTGCGTGTACAGTTTAATAATGCGTTCAGAATGCTGTTGGGACTGCCATGGCGCTGTAGCGCGTCGGGCATGTTCGCAGAGGCTCGCACAGATGACTTCAAAGCCATCATGCGAAAGAAAGCAGCCTCCTTACTACAGCGCCTGCATGGTAGTGACAACAGCATTTTGAAAATGATTGATGCCAGACCAGACTGCCCCTTCCAGAGACACTGGGTGGGAACAGTCATAGGCGTCAATAAATAAATATTTATGTAAAAACTAACAATACTAACCTACCTACCTAAGCACTATTGTTACTAACATTAAAATAATACTAACAAAACTATGGGCTATAGTCTGAAATAAATTATTATTATTATTATTATTTAACATCACGCTAAGCACACTTGAACGGAGCAGTAACGTGACGTGGCTGAAAAAAACACACGGACGCGGGCAGAGATCGCGGTCGTTAGTATATAAGTTACTTACAAAATCACAATTTCATTTTTTGTTCAATTTGTTAATATTTATTATTCAACAGTTATTTACTTTTAGTAGATCCGTCTTCAACCTGTGTACCTAATTTTAGTAGCAAGCTGCTAAAATTAATACAAAAAAAAAGTATTTCATTTTACCAAAAGTCTACCCTAAAGGCAAGCCAGCTTTATTTCGTAAGCTCCCAATGTGACGTCACTTATACAATTACCAAAAACCAAAAATATGTACGTTAAAAGCTTTAAGTTTTCAATTAAAAAGGCTTGAATAGCCGACCAAATGCTAAGTGCGCCAGAGGGCAAATGCATTTCCCCCTAAGGCTTATTATTCCGCGACTAACGATTGAACATCCGACCGTCGACTACCATTGCGTGTTTAGTTCAAACTGGTTTACAATATCAGGTTCCAAGTATTCAGTGTATAAAGTTTGACAAATGGCGTCGAGTTGTACTACGACGGCTACGAGCGTAGACAGCTACGCCGTAGACCGTGCGAACGTAAAGTTACAAGGAGACATGGTCGGCGTTTATTCACACACTTTTTACGACAGTCTTTACAATCAAGTTTTTACATTATCTTGGTTACATAAAACTTATACTTGAAATTATCCTAATTTTTTTTTTATTTATTAAAAAAGCCATGAACTAGAAAAAAGATGCTATCGAAAAAACTAGACTAAAGAAGGTTTAATCGACTTCAGACTGAGATGTAAGAAATTAACATATTACAGCAGTTAATTACACGCCGTAGAATCAACAGCATTTATTGTGAACGTACTTGGAAAGTGTGTGGAACTGTAGAATACAGTCGACCTTGCACGCCTCATGCAATGCATCCATCTCCACCATTCAGAATAAATATCCACATAGAACAAGACGTCACTGCGTCCGCGGTAATTACAAATTAATAATTATTTCAAACAGCGACCTGCGAACGTACACCGTCGTGCTTAGTAATGGAGCCACTGCTTCTCATGAGTGCCAGTTAATAAATGGTCTACGTAAGAACTTCACTAAAAAGTAGGTTAGTAATTTAAATAATGATGGCGCTATCGGTAATGAAGCCTCTGCCAATTTACAAAGGCTTAAGAGAATGGCATTATTAACAGTGTCCATGGTTAGTGTTACAACGTCCGCAGTGTTTTATGTCTGCAACTTGTTTTTTATTAAAATCTGTTTCACTGGAAAGTACAGTGACTTGAAAAATTGCATTATCCTGTTTTTGCAGACTCACCCTAAAACCAATTCGTAGAAGAGATCTCGAGTTTTTTGAGCAATGAAATTGGACTCATGCGCCTTTTTTACAAATTTTGGTTTATGGAGTCGTTTTATACGTCTAAAATTTATTTATACCCAGCCGTCGATCGATGGCGGGACGGCCAGGATTAGTCTTTAGGAATCTTGTTGAGTGAAAAAAGGAAAGGGACCTCAGTCCTGCAGTGGGATAGACTGAATTTTTTGACTATTTTGTGAAATGTACGTTGAAGAGGAAACCTTTGAGGCAGCATTGATTAGTTTACCGTCAGACAGCTTTTTAAGGGTTCAAAATTCTCTCGTCTGCTATATAAATGTAATTGCAACAGTAATTATAACGATAAGTGTTTATCATGAAAAGATAAACAGCTTTCGAAAATTGTTTCAATACATGAAAATAGGCTTGTCATTTTAATTAATTACTATTTGGTATACCTATCCTCTACCAATTTTAATTCTATATAAATCATTCGGAAATATTAATTAAAAAATACTGCCTGTTGGCTTACAAACGTTTGTGCTAGGTACCTGTATTTAACTGCACAAATGGGTAACTAAGAATATTGCGGTACCAATTTGAAAGTCGATCGAGTGTGGATACCAATATGAAGGTTTGCGATATTTGCTCGCAGTCTAGACTGTAAGTAGAAATTGTACCTACATGTTAATCGGGTGTGCAGTCTAAAAGAAGCCTAACAAAAGACTACGATATTGGTAACCACATACAATAAATTCTACAGGTATAACCTACGATCAAAAGAATCATATCGAATTCTTCTGAACAATATACAATGAACGTATGACTCTGTATACAAATAATAATATTGTAAAACATTGATTTTAAAAGAGTACGTATGGAGTTTCTTGCCCATTCTTCTCCATACAAAACTACCTTTTGGAAGGGGCAACTAGATTCAATTCTATTTTTTTTCTTGTAATGACGTTCAAAAGTGCCTTAAAATGGCCTAATTGAAATAAATGATTTGACTTTGACTTTGACTTTGACAATAATTCAATATTATTTTCTAAAACATCTAAATATATAAAACTCAAAGGTGACTGACTGACTGACATAGTGATCTATCAACGCACAGCCCAAACCACTGGACGGATCGGGCTGAAATTTGGCATGCAGGTAGATGTTATGACGTAGGCATCCGCTAAGAAAGGATTTTTTTAAATTTACCCTCTAAGGCGATGAACGGGGGTCCGACATTTACGCGGACGAAGTCGCGGGCAAAAGCTAGTCAAAACATATATTTCGTAGCCAATGCTCAGATTTAGCTCAGAATCAGTGACATTAACGCGTTTACTCCAGTATCCTATCTGGTCCGCGGAAACAAAACGGAAGCAGTACATAATCACAAAGTATCGCGTTCCGGAGCGGATCGCGGTGGGAACCGGACCAGCGCACCGTGCTAATAAACGGATACAAAGACCCCTTGCAATTGACACGCAGTAACTGCACAGGCACAATACTCACGGTACACGAACGTGACAATATAAACGCATGCATTTTACTAATAAAATAAATAATTCAATCGTTGTATTGTATGTCAATTGGCGAAAAGTGGGCACTTATCTTGTTACACATTTGACCTTACTATACGACACTCCTGCGCTGATTTAAGTGGCCCCATTGCACTTTTGATCTACATTGTCAATGTTGGTAAAGGTCACGACGTACGTACCCACTTGAGGTGCATATACGAAAACCCTATTGTGAACACTTGTCAGTGTGAGTGGGGCCATTTAGTGGTACAGTACCCGGCGATAAATATTGCACATCGACCTTTAGAAAGAGACAATCGGCTAATTTCGGCTTCGTAGAGCGTTATCTCTGTCGCACGAAATATAAACAGTCCAGTATCTATTAGGAGCTGTTAAAACAATTATGATTTGCTTCTTTTGATAATTCTTTTTATTCTTTGTTTAAATACGATAAAGGGTCGATGTGCAATATTTATCGCCGGGTACTGTAGGTATGTGGTGGAATAGAACTAGTACTTACTTCGTCTAAATTACCGCGGGACAATCGATTTGTATCAATCTTTAGATATTTTTAGGTTTTTGGTTCTATAATTTTTATTAATGAGAATATTAAGCAGTTTAATGATTTTAGGGTTCCGTACCCAAAGGGTAAAACGGGACCCTATTACTAAGGCTTTGCTGTCCGTCCGTCCGTCCGTCTGTCACCAGGCTGTATCTCATCAACCGTGATAGTTTAGTTGAAATTCACACATGATTTATTTCTGTTGCCGCTATAACAACAAAAACTAAAAAATGACAAAAAGTTGTAACATAGACCTTCAATATTTCGGAAGGTATGGTCTGAACCAGTAGTTTTTATTAAGCTTTTAGTGTTGACCATTTAACAAAATTTTAGTCTTGCTATGGACCACCAACTGTTTGTTGGCGGTAATTTTAATTATTCGTAAAGTTGCTCTATAACTATGATATTATGATAATATACTATGATCGTAGCAGGTGGCGTTCTGTGTTTTCTGCCTACCCCCATTGGAAAAAGGCGTGAGTTTATGTATGTATGTTGCTCTATAACTAAAATTATTTAAAACCAAGGGTATTATTTAACCTTTGTGACGTTTTTTAATAATTGAATCGCAATAGACGAACATGTAACTATCAGCTACCAAGCGTCTTTTTGTACCTACCCGTTATTATTTCCACTAATTTTAAAAACGAATGATACAATTCAAGACTTGTTGACTCCCTAAACAAACATTGTCGATATGAAATGAGACATAAGTGACTTAGACGCAATTTTCTTTCTCAGAAGCAAAATCGAACAACTCGTTCATAACTGGATAATGGTGTCTTCTTTGCACTGGAAATTTTATCGAGGCCTTGTATATCATTACTTTAAACCCTGCAAGCAGTATGCTCTTCCAATAATGTTAGAAATATTTATCCGTGCGTATAACAGTTGCAATATTATTACGAGCGTCAATATGTTGCGTTCCTGTAGCGTCAAGGACGCGACTACCTTCACGTTTGCATTTTATTTCTCCTTTCAATTTCCTAGGATATATCGTGTAAGTTATATTGCATTCTATCCATGTCATTAAAATGAACTATTTTTAGTTTCAAAGGTTGCAAATATTTACGTTTCAAGTATTATAAGGCTATATCAAAATATTTACAATGATGAAAAATACTTAGATTCGTGTTTTAAATAAAAAATCGTGATGTCGCATTTTTAGTTGCGTTCAAGTCGTTGTAAAACTTAATTCGCCTTATTATAAAACAAAGTCTTTGCTTAAACCAGATTTAAACCTTTGAGACAGTTTTTGAATTTCAAACTTTATTTCGATAAAGTTTGTAATACAAAAATCGGCTCAATGTAAACCATTGATCCGATTTTTGTTTTATAATAAGAACTTTGTTTTATAATAAGGACTAGGAATAAGGAGTTTAACAGACAGACAAAACGAATAATTATAGTGTTAACGGGCAGGCTCTGTTGCATCCGATATGTTTTACTTTCCAAAAAAAAAAGGTAAGTAATTTTTACCGGTTTTAATATAAAAAATTACTTCGTGGGTTCTTATGTGAAAATTATAACTGGGGAAAAGTTGCCACCAGATAGTCTTGATTATTAACTTTAATTAATGATTAATTAATACGATGAATCTTTGAAAGAGTTGAGAAGAAGAGTGTATTGTTGTTGAGTGTAAAAAGATACACCCCATACATAGCCTACGGTTACTGCCCAAGTAACATTGACCAAAAATTACAGCTGGAAATTTTTGGTGTGAAAAAGCTTTTTTACAAAAAAAGATAACCGCCTTCAAAAACTACAAAATAAAAAAATCTTTTTTGGAAAAAAGCTTTTTATTTTTCACTTTTTAGTGCTTGTGTATTAATGTTTGAAATCCTTACAAAAAGCCCTTTCAAACAATACCTCACACGATATATTTAATTTTGGAAACTGGTAGGAGGGGAGTTGACGTACCCCCTCCTCCTTTTCCTTCAGTCACTCATCGACTACACGTATAAACAAAGCAATTTCACTTGTTACGATATTGCTGCTGTGATTCTATTAGCAGTTCAATTCCATATCTCCGAAGTTCATGATCAGATCATAAAAATATTTATATGGGACCTATTCGAAAGTATACTCTTTTAAACAAAAAAAGAATCATCCAAATCTATTCATAATTGGCTGAGTAATCAGGTAACATACATACAAAAAAAAACATACGCGCCGAATTGAGAACCTCTTCCTTTTTGAAGTCGGTTTAAAAGAACGTGCAAACATAATTAAGTTAATCAAAGGTGCTTTTACAATATTCTTACTTTATATTCAAGGTAACTTATCCCGCTTTTTTTTATGGTGAAGACAGCTTTGACTAACTTTACAAACTGCACTTGGCAGGTACTTAGCATAAGGTAATGCTGTCAGATCGCGGGGAATGTCTTAATGAGACGTCTCTCGCACAGATGCATGCCCAGTTAATTAAGAAATAATATTTAATAAATATTTACACGTAGTTATATATCTTACCCTAAGCATTCTTTTTCTTAGCGTGGCAATGGTAGCCTATATTGAGTTGGTTTAGAAATTCGCCACAAGGTAACATGTCTATGTGCATGTGCGATTAGTTCTTCTACACTATACTATGGATTTTGAAAGAGTATACTTCCAAATAGGTCCCCTATTCGGAAGTATACTCTTTCAAACAAAAAAATAATCATCCAAATCTATTCATAATTGGCTAAGTAATCAGGTAACATACATACAAAAAACAAAGAAAAAAAACATACGCGCCGAATTGAGAACCTCCTCTTTTTTGAAGTCGGTTAAAGAAAAACACTTTTTATGGTAGCGCGCAATTTAACGCACGTAAAACATTGTGCTTACTGCTTGCACGTCACCACAAAGGGGTCGTGGGGGCAGATTAGCAACGTACAAAAAAGTTGGAAGTTTGACTTCAATATTTTTGTTACCAAACGCTTACAAGAAATGGTTCAAAACAACAAAAAAATATCGCAATGATAAGAACAACACGTGATTCGGCATCGAAAAGTGTCTTTACCTCCCGATATACCTATAGAATATCCTAAAATCCTAATTATACACCTAAATCGAGACAATACCCACAATACTTGTATAATATTGTGAGAGTTGTGGTATCGTTTTAGCAAATCGATATTGCCGTTACGTACTTACGTTAAGCCTTTCAGCAGAAATGTAAACGGACGGATTGACCGCCGCCGTCGGCAACATTGTTGTGTGCATCGGACAGCATAATATTCAGGAAGCTTATTGTGTATTTGGCTGTTTCCAATGCTCAATTTTTTTTAGAGAGGCTATTTACGGATTTTATTTTATAGCACACTTTTTCCGCTTACGAGAATTTCGAGTGCTATGACTACCCGCTAAAGCCGCAATGTAAACTTAAAATTAAATTTATTTCGTCAATGTCTGCGATTGAAAGGGAAGGAAGTGTGAGACACTAGCCTCAGAGGGCACTGACTGAGTGCTAACTGACAAATTGCTCTCTAATTTGCTGGAGATGTGAGAAAGCTAGAGGGCTCTCTGTAGTTTCCTTCTTGCTACCATATGAAACATAGGTAGAAAAGTACAGCTAATAAAGAAATGCGCTGTGGCAAGCACAGGGGGCCTAACGCCATCTCTTAAAACAATATTATTTTGATATTACTGTAATTTCTGTTGTTGGATTTCCAACTCTCAGCGCTAAACCGAACGTTGAAAATCCAACAGTGCGGAAGGCAAAGTAATATTGTTTTAGGTAATAGATAGGGGTAGGCTCCCAGATTGCCATGTCAAACAAATTTAGATCTTGCGTCAAAAATAGGTCGCCAGGGGAAAATAAAATTTTAAAAGATATTGTGTGATTGAAACGCTTCAATTGCTATGGTATATGATTATTGATGTTCGTATAAGTGGGTAGGTTCCAGTAGGTTCGTATAACTTAGGTAAACAAGAACCTTAAAACTAGTTTCGTGAAATTTTACAGGTTTCTCAATCTCAGAAGCGGACACGTGCCTTTGTTAGTATTTGGTAAACTTGAAGACGTAAAACATTTACTAAATTAGCACAACGTGCCCCAAGTTACGGTTAAAATGGCTTCTACTTTTTAACTGCTTATACAACCGCAGAAACACACGTCATAAAATTATTGTTTAGCACGGGTTCATTTAAATACCAGTTGAAATATTTGATTAACGCTTACTCGTTAGTAAAATCCCATGAACTTATTTAATTACATGTAGTTCAAAGTGTTAAATAGAATACATTATTGTACTTTAAAATATTCCAAGAAATTGTATATAATCGATGCTGTCGACTCGAATTAGCTTAAGCACGCAGTGCATTGTCACCTAGGTGCAAAATTTATAATTGAATACCCGGAATATCGGAAATGTGATAATGCAAACCGCGAGTATCTGCACAATTTCAACGAAAGGAATAGGAGATATTAACTCTAACAAATGGAACAACGGTTATGTGGTGGTAAGGCTTTGTGTATGGACTTTGAAGTTACACATTTGACGTTAGACTCGGTTTGCATTGAATCAGAAATGTATTTGGTTCATTTATCGTTTGTATACTGATATCTACACATATATTATTGTTACTTTGATTGGAACGTTTTAAATAAAAACTCACGATTTTATACAACAATGTACTCATAAGTAAATAGCGTCCCAACTTTTGTGTTACACAAAAAATTCTATACCCTTTTCGTATACGCTTCTAGTGTGAAATGTCCATTAAAAAACTTTTAGTCCCTTTTAATTCTTGATGTCAAAAGTACTTTCAGTTGTAAACTAATGGAACAGTCGAAACAACAAGGCTTTTGACTGTTTAAATTTAACTTCGCATTTGCTTTGTGCATTTTTTACATATACAATGCATTTTTCCGATGATTTTCGCTTGACAAAATTCTTTGTACACCATATTAGCTGGAAGTAGCTCTTTGTTCAAACAGTGCATAGTGTTTGATACACAGTCTGTCTGCATTTGTTCTGAATATGCTTTTGACGTAAACGTGGTTTTAAAGTTTTTCTATACCTATCAGTTGGTAAGCATACAGTGCTTAATAGCCATAGTACTAAGAACTATATCTGGATACTTATATATGTTCCACGTACACACGTTTCCTACTACCCTTTAAAATTGTAGTTAGATCTAGCGCGACCACATGTTTTCATAAAAGTGCAAGCCTAGTTCCCAATTATAAAAGGAAACAAAGTTGAATAGGCCATCGCAAACCAAGCAACGCTCGTTATTAAATAGTTGCAGAACCACACCAAACGTATCACAACCGAATGCCTATTTCCAAAATTGGAAATATTTGTAATATTTGCTTGGTCGCCCGTCGGATATTAATAATTGACACGAATATTGAAAGTACAAAGGAAACGCCGATCAAAATCCCGATTTAAATTTTAAAAATCCGATCGACAGTGGAGTGGCGGTAAACGGCGAATATGAAAAAACCACAAAAATCTTTTTACAATAAAAATACGTACCTGGTATTGTGTTGGCGTGCACGTAAAGGCACTTATAGATCATGAAAGCTTATTTACACGGAGAGAGTTTCTCGCGCATTTTGTAGCGGGAATATGTAAATTCACCTACCATCGCCATTCTATAGGCGATACTCTCGTTAGCTTATGATGCGCTGCCAATTCTGTCCGTGTAAACGAGTCTTAAATTTTCACACGTCGAGATGGATCTTGGTTCTGGTTTATTTTTGCGTATGACTATCGCTTTCCTAGGGTGAATTTTAAGTCTTTTGTCCGTAGAATGAAATTGACGTCTGACAGTTTTTATAAGGAAAAAATATATCAATAAAATTCATTTTTAAAATTTGTTGTTTAATTCATCCTATGACGTAGATTGAAAGACAGGAAATTAAAAGCAGCTAGCAGTATTATACGGTGGTACGGCACCCTTTGTGTGCGAGTCCGTTACGCGCTTGGCCGGTTTATTATAATCGCTAACATTGTAAAGTGTTAAATATTCGTGAAACAAAAGAGCTAAAGGCATCAGCTTTGTTTCTGGTTAAAATCGATACCGGAATTTTCAAACACATAGACGCGACGGCAGAGGAGATTATGTTGCACATACGTATTACTGTTTCGTCAGTGCCTATAGACCCTATAGTGACCCACCAGACCATGCCTGCGAAAATGGGGATGAGAATAATTGCCGAAGGCCGGGTGACGAATTTAAATACCTGGTACACCAACAGCATTCAAACGTTATTTGGAATGAGATTTTTAGTTATCTTGTTGTTCCAAGCTTCACTTTAACTTGATTTTTTTAAAAACACATTTGGAAATACTTTCTGTTTTTTTAGTTACTTATTACATATTTAGCTTGTATGTAAAAATGCACATCACTTCGATACAATTAGAGTTCATTTTACAATGCACAATTTTCAGTTTACGTTGGCATTGTCTATCAAGCTCACTCTCAGTAACTATTTAACAATCAAAAAGGAACTTTAAATCCATTGAGTTAGGAGCTTATTTACAATGAATGGGACTTTAATGTCCAATTTTATTCATGCATATTGTAATTAGGGTAAAATCTATTGAAAGGTAGTGAAGGCTTGCATATGGTAATCGGATTTAAAGCAAATTGAGAATGTCTGTGTCTATTTTCGTTGGGTGTATCTGACACCTGTCATGTATATGCATTCGAGTTGTTGTTATAGATATAGGTAGGAAGGTGTTCCGGGTAAATTCAGGTTGGTTTAGCCCTGTAGGGAAACTTTAACTGAAAAAAAAACACGTTTGACAGGAACTTCCTGCCTAGAATGCAATAAACCTTTTTCGATACATTCTTTTAGTTTAATTTATATATTAGGTACTATTTCCGTAATTTTTCTTTTTTTTAATGAGTATTTACGATATAGCGCTTGTAACTGCAGAGACATTGTATTATGGAAACACCCCGTATATTCTAAGTCCTAATTTTTCGAATTGAATGAACCGATTTTAATAATACTTAGGCCCGGCGCTCATTATCGGCATCGGCAAGAAAAGGGATCCTTCGGCATTCCTACATGCAAGCGCACACTGTCGGAAACTATGTCTTAGCATGCTGCAACGTTCTTAGGGATGACGAGGCGTCCTTAAGCATGCTAGCTTCGGGATACTCCCGAAGTATCCCGAAGCAGACTCAAAGCTGCCGATGCAGTAGCCTCAAGCATACCGAAGCGGTATTTTTGTTACTACGATCATGGAAATTTGTACTTTATTGCCATGAAGTTAATATATAATGCTTTTTATCACCTAAAATCCTCAGCCGTACCAAAGCCGATAGTGGGCGCCGGGCCTTAGTCGGAAAATTTAAGCTTGCTTTCGTAAAAAAATGCCTTTGATACGTCCTTAACCAGACGGATTCGAGGTATGGTCCCAAAGGAAATATCTCAATGGTGGGAATAGGATGCAACTTTTGGTGTCGTTCATTGTCTTTTTACACCCGTTATTATGAAGATAGATGAGAATCGAGGTAGACGGTGTGGTGGGAGAGGCCTAGGATGTCCGGCGGTCTAGTGATGACGATGGTGAAATCTCTTATTCTGATGAAATAATAATGATGCTTCTGAATCCAAATGGACTTTTTTTAGTTTTTTTTTATTTGTAACATAACATCACGCCTGTAATTCGCGAAGGGTTAGGTCTGCCTAACCCTTCGGGGATGACAGGCCCACATATCGCCAGTTATGTTGCGCAGTGTTGTGCTTTTTTCTTTGTGTCTTATCATACCTATCAATAATTTTAAAATGAACGGAGTTGTAATATTTAGGTGGTAATAGGTTCAAATATAGTTGTACCAATGTGAATCAGAACTATTAAATACTCGTCATAAACGTAACATAAAAGTTTTTGTAGACTATTCCTAGCGCCCGCGCTTGAAATCAGACCGATGGTGTATTTAGTATTTTAAAATTGCAAAAAAAAAGGAAAATATTTTCTTTACAGCACATTTTTATTGGTAGTTTTATTTGTTAGGAAATATTATTCTGATTTTTGTATGTTTAAAGTGGCGTTTTGTTTTGTAATTATTTTTCCTTTTTTCAGCAGTATTAACCCCTTACTCATAAACATTCTTCTAACTTATTCTTATAATACTTTAACCTCTCATTTGATGAACAAAGAAACAACAAGAACAGAGCAATTCTTTTTCAGTTCAAGTAGTGATGTATTGTTTGACTGTTTCTATTTATTAATGGAGTCCTAATTTTATGAATAAGGGGGTTATGCTTGACGGAGTTTTCACAAACCTTTGTTGAACACCATCCACCATACGAAGAGACCAACCAGGGAGATCTGTAATGCACTTACCGTTACATAGTTAGCGTTAATGTAGTCCCTCTCAGTACGTTTCAATACAACCCGGGTGTGGTCGAACGGGTTCACGTCGCGGTAGCGGTTAAGTGGCTTGTTCTGAGGTTTCTTTGCTTCGTTCCAGCTGTGACGGAATTGTTGGCATTCTATCCCGATCTTCTGTTGGGCAAAGGAGGAAGTATGTATTAGTAAGTGTTTGTTTAGTTAAGAAATAAAAAAGATGCAGTCTTTTGTTTTAGGAAATGTTGTTTTTGATTAGTCTGTGTTGCAGAATTCAATGTGGTGTATAGTATGTGTGCCATGTACTGTATTTTTTTGCATTTAATAAATACAATGGGATGACCATTATTACTTTTTTAGGTAAGTTAGTTTTTTAGTTAGTGACTTTTTCTAAATTCTTTTGAAGAAAGAAGAAACCAGGATCAAGATTTTTTAAAGTTTTATCACAAATGTATAGTGGCAGTAAATATAATGAAATAATTGTTTTTTTTAAAGAACCATGGGAATTTGATTCTTGTTTTATTTCTAATCATGATTGAGCAAATGTGAAAAGGTTAAACTTAGTTTGAAAGCAGTTTTCATACTAGCAGAATTGGAATTTTAAATTTTAGTAGATATAGAAATAGGGTTTACATGACTTTGCCTTTAAATTTTTTATTTGATTTTGGGATGATGTATGATGGTAATGTAGAAGAAAAAAATCCACTTTCAAAATAACTTTTTATTTTTGTTATAATATCCTTAATCTGATGCTATATTATACAGTTTTGATTGGTCATTTTTATTTTTATTATTTTTTTTAAATAAACTAACATTCTATTATTTAGTGTTAAAATATCTTAAAAGGAGACAATAAGTCCACAGAAGTTAAATCTCAGTACTTATAATAGGTACATAAACAGCTCTGTAGAATTACGAGAAGTACCTACAACTGCAACACTCATGTGGAATATGCAGAAGTCTTCAAAGGCAGACCTAAATGTAACTCTGTAATAAGTATAAAAAAAAACACAAAAAAAACAACAAAAAAAGTATAATAAAAAAAATAAAAACAACAAAAAATAAGTTGCTATCGCACTTATTTCTATGCCACGGCTAAATGCGCAAGCAAGAACAATAACTTTTTCCAATCAAGACCAAAAATGAAGAAAAGTTTCAAGAAAACGCGAGTCGAAAGAAGTTCACTAGATTGTTGTTAGTTTTTAGCGCGTGGCACAGACGTTATACCGCTTTCTACCTACGCAACGTACCTGATAGACCAGGGCCCAAGCATTCTTGGAGATGATGTCCAAATACTCCTCCTCAACTTTGTTGGTGTACACGTTGTTTTGACTCATTGTTGAAGTTGTTTCCTTCTTATGCTCACTCTTTACGAAGTATTGTTTGGGTATCGGATACCGCAAACAGTACAAGTTTGGAAGTTACTAACAGTTGTAACAGGTTTATTATATTATGTAAATGTAGGATGTGCCTGGTGCAGGTGGTATACGAAAAGTATATTAAACCGTAACAACTGTTCCAGCGACGAAATCAGGATGATAAATGATTTAGATTTGGATAGCGGCCTTCGACATGAGTGCACCGCTGTCGGAATTAGTGTTGTCAGATTTTGTTTATTACATTTCTGCTTATTGCATTTTCTACCATGGTAGTTTTTTGTTATCTGTATTTTTAAGTAAAAATGATAAACAAAATTTTGAAATAATTTTATTGGTACCTAGAATAATTTCTGACGTATTTCATAAACACAAATTATTTGGATTCTCAGTTTGTGTTTGAGTTTTTTAGTGGTCGTTCTTTATTTTGGATTTTTGGTAACCCAGTAAAGATTTATTCTTAGAAACATTTATTCACAATAAAGTGTAGAGTTACTCGCCCATCCTACGCCAAACGAAATTCTTTTGGAATAAATAAATAAAATAAAATTAAAAATAAAAAGTATTTATTTCAGGTAACCAATAAGCACCCATACAGCACATGCCTGCTACAGCAATTCAATAGGCAATTAGATTCAAGGTTATTATTAGATTTCTTTCATGTAAGTGACGTTCAGAAGTGCCATTTCTAATGGTCTGGTTGAAATAAATCATTTGACCTAGACCTTGATGCAAGAAAAAAATTATCCAAAACCAAAATTTTGTTGAAGATGTCAAACAACGGTCGTATGTATTTTGCCTAAATGAATAATAAATATTATGTAAACTTCTATCGAAGTGGGTGCTCAAAATAGCGCGGCCCTCTCAGAGTGACCCCCTTATATTAGAAATCGATAAATCCGTCCCAGGTGGTGGCTTTCGTAGGAGGCAGAATGTAGTCTTGAATTATTTACTCTGTTAGTAATATCGAATGGTTCATATTGCACGTTTTCTAATTTTTGTTCTGCGTTTACTATTTTTTGGGTTAAACAGGATGCTACCAACCAGTCAATGACACTGTCGAGGTATGAGGCTCTTTAGATATAATATTTTCGTTTTGCCCCGGTCATGTGATTTCCGGCCCACCGTTTAGCATCTGGCACTGAACAAAATTATTCACTGTAAAATATATACCAGGCTTTATAATTAAATCTGACATGCTTTCAAGCTGTAAAACTTTCATTAAAATTGGTTTAGTAGTTTAGTCTAGGTGCAATAATAGAATTAAATAATACGCTTAGTTGAGTCCAACTCACACTTGACCGATTTCAAATAACCACATCCTTTTTTGAGTCCGTCTTGCAACGTTTTGTTGGGGTACGGGTATGTCAATTATACATTTAAGTACGCTGTGTTCTGGTTGACTAACCTGGCGCTAATCGTTACCAGTCAAAGTTTCTTTATTTTGTCACTCACTCACTCACTTACTGACCTGGGAGCCTATCACCACCTCTTAGAACAATATTATTTGGATTTTCAAAGCTCGACTTAGCGCTAAGAGTTGAAAAAGCAACAACAGAAATTACAAAATAATATTATTTTAACAGGTTCACCGCCGGGCCAAAACTGTTGAAGGTCAAACCTCCACTAGCGTAGGTCACCGGTGACCTACGCGGCGGTTAATGTGTTAAGAAATGGCGGTAGGCACACTGACATCAAAACGTTAAGGCACTTCAAGCAGACAATCGGTTTTTAGTATATAAAACGAGAAAAACTAAAATATTTTCCATTTTCGGTCGAGTTTTCTAGATACACAAACTGCATAAATAAGTTTGTAATGCTATATAAATTTATAGGATTACAAAGTTAGTTTAGACTTGGTATTACATGGATCTCACAACTTTTTACGGTCTACGTCTAAGTCTGGTCTAAGTTTCGCAACTCAGTTATTCTAATAACTGAGTTGCGAAACTTGATTTTTGAAGTGAAAACTTCTTTAGCGGCGTTGAGCACTTTTTCTGTAATGGGTATAAAATCTTAAACTCGCGTCAGGGGACACGTGACCACGCGCGTCAGGACACGTGACCTGATCGAAAAAGCGTAGGACGTTCGTTTAGACAGCGCAGGGCGCTTGCGCGAATGTTCGTCTATGTTACAGCGTGCCACGCGTATCCATGGATGGTGACAGATATGGAAATTGAACAAAGTGCATCTATTAATGATAATAAATAGGTTCGAATCAAAACTGTTCGTTTCTTACTTCAGCTACCATAAACCTATCGTATCAGTTTTAGAGATTGGCGATGATAGTTCTGGTAATGATGATGGTGAAAAAGTCGTTGAAATTATGGATGAAAGTTGATTTTTCGGAGAGATAAACTTTTTAATGTAAAATAATTGTAATAGTTTTAAAGTTAAATTTTTAATGTAATATAAATTGTCATGTTTGTGTACGATAGCGCAATAAATGAATATTGTATTCTACCACATAAATGATAGTACTTTTATACTGATAAAGCAATTGGTGCAAAATTATTCCCTAACCATTCCAAAATATCAAACATGCTCAACGTTAATAATCAAGTTTTCACTTCTGCCGGCACTCCCGGAGTGCAGTGTTTTTTTTTTTACAAGTTAAGTATTTGATGGCGTTCTGTTATCTTGAAAATAGTAAAATATTCTTGGACAAAACTTCGATGAATTATTGCTGCTAGAGATATTTCATTCAAGAAAGTAACCGTCTAATTTGGCGTTGAACGGAAAACTACCATTTTGGTAGTCAATTTTTTTAACTCATTCAATTAAAATGTTTTGAATTGAATGATCCATAATGCGACAGCTTCGTCATCTAGGTTTTCGTTAAAAATATTAAAATGGGTATTGTTTCATATTTTAATAAAAATGGAACGATATGTCATGTTCTAATTATTGTGCCACATAAAAATGTGGTAAATCTTAAATAATGTAAATCTAGTCAATAACCTTGGTTTTAGGTCTTGATAAAAACGATGGTCTAAGTTTTGACACGATAACTTTATTTCTTGTCAATGGATGCCAAGTGGACATCTGAAAATTTTTGACAATTAGCAATTCGATGTATGTTTGCGTGTGTACGTACTCTGTACGTTTCTGCATAATATTTAAAATACCTAACATACTAAACAATTAACTGCTAGGAAATGGCTTCCCCACGAACTCGTCGGAAGCTCAACTCTATACGAAATATCGACGATAATAACGTAAGTCATTGTGTCTTAAAATTCCTATCCGTATGCTAAGAAAAAATTCGCGATACCTACCGTACTTAATTAATATTGTCGTATTTTTTATAGAAATGTTTCGAGTGCGGAACATTGAATCCTCAATGGGTGTCTGTTACGTACGGCATCTGGATATGCTTAGAATGCTCAGGAGTCCACCGCAGCTTAGGAGTCCACCTTTCATTTGTACGGAGCGTCACCATGGATAAATGGAAGGACGTGGAGCTTGAAAAAATGATGGTATGATTTCCCTGTTTTTATCATTTTACTAGGCAAACCTGGAGCAGAGATATGGAGAAACTTAGCTAAAGTCCATATGCTGGCAGCAAAAGTTTGTATGCTCGCGTCTATGTAAAGGAACTGCATCGATTAAGCCTGCCTCTGCAATTGAACTTTACTAACTGTATAATACACTTCTTATGTACCATTCCAACTGTCTTCAAATACCAAAAAATGAGCAATATCTTCTATAATATCTTGTGATAACTCACACACGGCCATCTAATCCCAAGCTAAGCAGAGCTTGTGTTATGGTAACCAAACAACTGATATACAAACTTATATAATTTATAAATACATACATATTATAGATAAATTACACCCAGACACAGAACCAACAATTATGCTCATCACACAAAGTTTGTCCTGGGTGGGAATCGAACCCACTACCTCCAGCTTTGCAGTCAGGGTCACTAACCACTAGACCAATGAGGCAGTCGAGTATTACTTGCTCTAGAAGGTGATACTAATTTTTGGATCTATTCAGGCAATCAATATTGGAATGCTATTTACTATTCAAGACAGTCTTCTTTCAATATAAGTTTTTAAAAAACCTCCTACCATAAATTCTATGATTTTCTTAATTGGAAGGGACTTAACCAATCAGAAATGATCTTACAATTACTAAGGAAACTGTGAGTCATAATTTAACATGGTAAATGAAACTGTAAAGCTTAAGAAAGAATTGTAAAAGAAGTTTCTCAAATAAAAAAGTCACACAAACAACATTATTAAAACACTACCTGAAATTGGTTATGTAATTCTTACAGCAGAACAGCTTTTAAGACTTTGTTTAGTCAAGAGAAGAGTTGCACTGCAATGCCATAGTTAGTTAGTTAGTTAGTCTGACCAGACTGTCTCCATACTAATGCCATTTAGAAATATTGTATGTTAATTGAATACTACTTTATTTTGAATAAAGGGCTTTTGGTGCCCGACTGCTGAAACGCTGGAGCAGTGCCGGTGTCAGCCTGTATTTGACCAGTAGTGGCAGTAGTCTTTTCTCATACAGTTGACACAAAATTTGGTCGTGCGTGCACGGTAACGATGTCGCACGGCGCATAAGTTAGAGTCTTTAGTCTTACAAATGGAATTTGTAACAAGTTAACAAGCTAAATAAAAATCAGTTCTTATTATTAAAACACGGCGTAGTAATAGTGCTGGCATATTGAAAGTTTAGTGTTGACACTTTCACTGTATTTTAAATCTAGAGTATTAATAAACCCGTTAAAGTAAGTACAAATAAAATGTATTTTCTGTAAAAATATATTGTTATTTTAATGGTCAACAGTGGATAAAAGTTGTGGATAGATTTTATGAGTGAAGTCCTTAATGGCTCACTAAGAAAAACATTACCTAATTTATGAAGTTATGCTATTTGTACGTACATGGGTGGTCAGTATAGGCTTTAGAGATGAAATTCAAATCGGCTGTATTAAACTAGTACTAGCTACTACGATTTCGTTCGCGTCAAAGTTGATATTTATTTCACGGGAACCGTACATTTATCCAGGATAAAAAGTGACGTGCTATTCCACTTGATGTGCTATTCCAGACTATAATCTATCTCTGTGCCAAGTTTCATCCAGATTGGTTCAGCTGTTCTGGCGTCATTGAGTAACAAACAGTCATCCATCCAAACTTTCGCTTTTTCCTATTCTTTCTGTTTCCACAGAAACATTGTTGTGTAATCTCATAGTTAATCATCTCAAATAAATGCCGCAAATAAATAATAAATCTAAAACACTTTTTGAAAATCAATATTTTTATTAAAATTAATCTGAATAGACAGACACTTTTAAATGTTACTAGTTATAAGAGGTAAAATAAAAACCCCTTCCTTTTACCCCCACTTCATCATTTACAAGAGGTAAAATGAAAACCCCCTTCCCTTCACCCCCACTACGCCATAACCTTGCCATGTTACGTCCCGGCAACTGTACCTATTTGTAGTCTTAAACCTTATAATGATGTATTTAAATGAATATATTAATTTATTAGTGTCACATCCCCTATGGCGTTACGTCAGCTTTATCTTACGCCCTGTTGAGTTGCCAATACACATCAGAACATATTAATTATTCATTCATTAGTCCTTGAGAAGAAGTGACGGCAAGGCTATCGTCTTTACTCTCTAGTATATTCTGTTTCATTACTGCGAACAATGGATTTAATACGAATTACGCTAGCGCCTGATGATTGTTCAATAGCAATGTGTTGAGTTTCTTATATTTGCGATTAGGAATCTTAAAGGTGGTGGATATTCTTGTCATTTTTTCATGTTTAGATTGACAAAAGAATTTTCTGTAATTTATTCAGCTTTAAAGATGTACTTAATACAAAAAAAACGGTGTAAAGTGTGAAAAATAAAACTGTAAACCTACGCAGTTGATTATTTACCATTCTTAAGTAAAAATATTATGAGTAGTTGAAGTAAAATTGTTTGTAATACTGGTTTTACAGCAATATCAATCTTTCAAAACGTGCTGCTCTGGTGCGGGCCGTCAGTCGTCACCTAGCTTTACAAAACGACTATAACTTTATCTCCGCATTTTGCTGTACGTTCGTATCATGTGCCTGTTTAACTTAATGAATTCTTGTAATAGAGTTCAATATTACAAAGCTAAATTATTCGTTGCGTAATTTAGCAGATAGCAGTGATTCAGTAGTTCAAACTAATGCGGATATAATCAAACAAATTGTGATAAGATAATGGCCTACTACAGTTGGGTTTGTTATCAGAATACAAACTCATAATATTATACTAATAAGGAAATAACGATAGATTTCCATAGGAGCCTAAACATCAAAACAGAATGAAGACGAGTCAAAGAAATAAATTCTATCTAAAAAAGGATTTTTTTTTCAAACATTGATTCAAAATTCCAGCTCAATCGAACACCGGAAAGTGAGTCAAAAACATGTAAGATTTGATTAAGTTCCTATGTCCACTTCCCGGCTTCATCATCAGAATAGCTCTGTGATTATAATATTGTAGTGTCATGCAAATTGCACATTTGCCCAAAATTTCAGCTCAGTCGAACATCGGGAATTGGGTCAAATTTAACTTCTAAGATTTGAATAGCAAATAGCAACAGACACCGAGCCAGGTGAAAGTAAATAAAAGCTTGTAAAAACTACGCAATTTGAAGCCAACATTCATCCTTCTAGAATTCACGAACATTTAAAAAGTTATAAACCTTTATATAATAATTAATCGACTTGATTTCGGGTTTTTGATGGCACGGGCAAGTATCTACCAACGTGACATTTTCTTAATTCATATCGACTTTCTAAGTTTATCTTGGATATCACTGACATCGGTGAAGGAAAACATCGTGAGGAAACCTGGACTTATAATGAAGTTAAGTCTGGAATCGCCTATCCGCCTTGAGCAAGCGTGCAGGTGTTCAATGCTCGTGCCTTCTCTGTATGAGAATTAAGAGGCCTTTGCCCTGCAGTGGGACAAATATTGGCCGGTATTATTTAAGTTGACTTGATTTATGAGTGTAGGAGTGTACTTGTCTTACCTTTGTCCTATGTGTAACTATTCCTTTATTCCACTGACATAGTTTACCTACACAATATAAACATTGACGCTTTGTTGAACATGACGTGTTCAAGTGGCTATCGCGTCCTGTTGCCAATGCAAAGCGAAGGTTAGATATTAACAGCTGCACTGCTAGCAAAGTTTATGATATCTTAATGTGTTAACTTCAAATACTTAAGCGTTCAGTTAGTAAAGCCGTTATAACAAAAAAGTTTGCAAATATTTGGAGGCTATTTTGTATTTTTGCATAGATACTAGTAAAGAAAAGTCTCCATCTCCTAGGACCCTTCATCGAAATAACCTCGGTATTTCACGCAACAAGCAAAATAAAACTTATAAAACAACTATGCTCTCTAGGAAGTCTGACAACCTTGGCACGACATTGAATGACGTCAAAGGGGATATTTATTTCAAATTCACGACATAAAGCGTTGTTTATAAACAAACTAAACTTTCTACAGCAACAGTGTGACATCACTAGTATGACGTAGATCCTATGGCAATTGGGTATTTGTCACCATTAACCAATAATTCCAAGACCTGAAAACTCGATTTATTTTTAATTAACAGTAAAATTAGATTTTTAATTGTTTTTAAATCATTAAATAGTTAATCGATTGATTTGGTAAATAAGTGACGTCACAGTTTACAGTTTGATAGAAGTATGTCAATTTATTGATGGTGTCTAAGTACCCAATTGACAGGGATATTTACTACTAAGCAGCTAATTATCAGCTGCCTAGTGCTTTGCGGAAAGTCGCTGGATGCAACAGGGTCCTTAGACAGAGTAACATCGTTTTGTAGCGAAACGATATCTAAATTCGTCATCGTCTCTGACTTGCTTGTCAATCTTGTCATGTCTTGCTTCATGTCCACGTGACTTAACGCGGCTTATGTCAATCCCATACATTTTAGTCTTTTCTAACTTCGTTATCGTTTTGCAATTGTTACTTTGTCTAAGCCCCCAGGCGTATGATCGGTTCGTTTGGGATATGTTTTAGGAGACCTATGCGCAACAGTGGGCGTGGTCGCCTGTTGACAAGATGATCCTAATGACCTAGTGCCTGTATCTGTAATTAGCACACTTCACTGTCGTGTTCAAGATCCATTAGGGACCACTTAGCCTCACGGACCCCGTAATGCACTTATTAAATATCCTGGCACGCGATTTCGCTTATCTAGGATGTTAGGTATTATTAGGTAATTTCGGACACTTGATACGTCTTAGCTGACTGCCTCGTTGGTCTAATGGGCGCAAAGCGCGACTGCTGAGCATGAGGTCTTGGGTTCAATTCCCAAGTCGGCCAAAGTGTTATTGGGTTTCTCCATCAGGAATTTCTCAGTAGAAGCCTCGGAGTCTGTATTTGTGCCCGGTTGATGGCAATAGGCTAGCCCCCTGTTACTTGGGACTTAAACATAACTGGCGAAATGTGGGTGTACTTAATGGGTACACCTCTGCCTAACCCTACGGAGATTACAGGCGTGATGTTATGTTACGATACGTCTTAGCTTTGTTTATGAGAAGGCAACCGCACCTGCGATATTTCTATTTTTTATTTTATTTTAATAAGAACTAGCTTTTGCTCGCGCTTTCGCTCGCGTTCTCTCCCTCCCTAAGGGTGTTACCACACCAATCCATCGATAGCCGATCGATGCCATCGATCGACATCGGTCGACGTTGATCGATTGGTGTGGTAGCTTTAATTGATCGACGGATACCGATCGACTAACCAATCGATCGATTGCCGGTCGATGGCATCGGTATAAATAGTACATATACAAATATACCCCTTTAGTTAGTAGAAACTATCGATCGACGTCGACCAATCCATTCTACCATCGATCGATGGCATCTATCGGCTATCGATCGATTGGTGTGGTAGAAACTATCGATCGACGTCGACTAATCCATTCTACCATCGATCGACTATCGATCGATTGGTGTGGTAACACCCTAAGGGACAATATCACAATACTTTTGCTGGATGAAGAGTACACGATGTCATTTTTTGTACCTCTATGTGTATACAAAGTTGGCAATAGGCTCGCCTAATATTACTCCGGACTTAATCATATCTGACGAAATGTGGGTGTACTTTTACCTATACCTCTGCCTAACCCTTCGGGGATTACAGGCCTGATGTTGTGTGTTTTTGATAGTATAAAAGATTCGTTTGAATTGTGACCAGTATAGGTAGGTACCTATCTTAAAGAATGTATCACACAACAATATTCTATTTAATATAAAAAAAAAATCTCTACAACTTTATCATATTACTAGCACTCTCCCCGCGACTTCGTTCGCGTGATTTTTCTTATGGATCCCTAATTTTTTGATAATAAAAGCTCCAATTAGTGAAAGAATTTTCAAAATCGGTTCAGTAGATCCAGAGATTACCCCCTACATACAAACTTACAAACAAATGTTACCTCTTTATAATATTATTAGTATAGATTAGATTTAGATTTGTAATTCGAACTAGTAATTTTATTCTTGACTAGCTTCTGCCCGCGACTTCGTCCGCGTCAAAGTTTTCTTCTTACAAACTTTTGACCCCCGTTTCATCTCCTTAGAGGGTGAATTTTGGAAAATCCGATCTTAGCGAACGTCTACTAATTAGGTATAAACTACCTCCCTGCTAAACGTACGTCAAGCGATTTTATTTAAATAGTTTATTTTGATAAGTCCTAAAAAAATTCAAGCTTTTTAAATTAAAAAATGGTTGTTGTGGTTAACTCGAAATAGATAGATATAGTGTGTCGCGGACTTTTTTGTAGATATTTTTAAGGTCTTTAATTAATTAGAACATTTTATGGTTCTATCTTTTATAGTTTAGGCGGCGTACGCCAAATAAAGAACTTTTTTGGATGATTTTTTACACCTTGGGTCCGAAAAACCAAAATATCTTACGGATCCCTAATTTTTCTAAAATAAAATATAGCCTATGTCACTCGCAGATAATGTAGCTTTCTAATGGTGAAAGAATTTTTAAAATCGGTCCAGTAGTTTTTGAGTTTATCCATTACAAACAAACAAACAAACAAACAAAAATACAAAGTTTTCCTCTTTAGATATAATATTAGTGTAGACAACACTTACTTAACGATCTTTCATCTCCCTGACACTTTTTTATCTTCAGTGGTTTTACTCTGCGCTGTCTTCTAGTCAGTCGTTCAAAGCTAAAAGCTTTTATCCTCGACTGCGAATTTTCTTACAGATCTCTAGGGTTCCGTACCTCAGTCGGCAAAAACGGTACCCTTATAGGATCACTTTGTTGTCCGTCTGTCCATCTGTCAAGATCCTTTTTTCGGGATCGTGTGAAGGTTTCGAGCTGAAATTAAGATCAAATACTCAGGTCTGCTACCCCAAACTTTTAAGTCAATGCCATCCTAAGATAAGGTACTTTATGGCGCATATTTTGAAAATCGCTAGGTAATCAAAATCTATAGGAGACTACCCGTTGATCAAGAATCATGAAATTTGGCAAGAAGCAATGCAAATGTTGCACAAGTAAATCCGAAAACCGTTTTTTGTTACATCACAAAATATTTTTTGACCTCCGTCATAATTAGCCATCTATTCCTAGCCTTTTCCCAATTTTGTTGGGGTCGACTTCCAGTCTAACCGGATGCAGCTGAATACCAATATTTTACATGGAGCGACTGCCTATCTGACCTCCACAACCCAGTAACTGGGTAATACAATACCTCTTAGTAAGACTGGTTATTTTTGGACTTCTGACCCTTAACGACTGTCAAAGTTCGTATGACAGCCGGAACCAACGGCTTAATGAAATTTCCGAGGTACGGAACAATGTCAGTGATGTCTAAGATAAATTAAGAAAGTACAAATTGAAAAAGACACATCAGTACTTGCCCGGTTTAAACCACTAGGCCATCACGATTTCAATTATTTATAGCCATAACATCAAAATAGTTGTAAACTCTTTCTCTACTTTTCATTACCATGTGCACAAAAAAAAAACAAAAGACACCATACTCCCTGTGTTGATAGTACCAAAATTAACAAAGGAACCACCAACCACCACCAACCGACCACAACCATCAACCGGGCACAAATCCAGACAGAGGCTGCTACTGAGAAATTCCTGATGGAAAAACCCAATAACACTGCCCGACCTGGGAATCGAACTCAAGACCATAAGCAGTAATTTTGTGTTATTGTTAAAATGAATGCAAATATGTTGAGTGTTTTGCTCATTAAGAATCCCAATAACTACGTGTCAGAGTGTCAATCTATGAAATACAATGTATGCAGTCGTCGTGGACTTTGCTCCAACACACACCACGAACATGCAGCTGGTGCATGTCTGAATTTCAACAGTAAGTGTTCAGTGGAAGAGTCGAGAATACGCACTTCAGCTCCTCTCCTGATTTTACACTTGTTGCGCTGGTTCGTTCAAGTGTATTTCAATTGGCAAATTGTTAGCATGGAATATTACATCTAGGGGGTGTTCGTCGTTTCCGTTCTTGGTTCTCAATTATATGATTCTATCTTGCACTCTTGAGCTGAGTTCAGTAGTTCAGCTTCGAAAGGAACTAATTAAAAAAAAAATTGCTTTAATTTTTTTTAGTAGTAAATCTAGCTATTGTTCACAGCTTCGCTCGCGTTAGGTAATTTAGAATTTGCCAATTTAGGCAGTGGTCCGACCGCCGGCGAGAAAACGATTAACTATCGGCGATTTTCTCTCAAGAAACGCACAATAAATATACATTCCGTGTAAACGAAAGAGATGCATATATTAAAAGTTGCTCGCTGACTGTTCACACTGCCGGCGACGACTCGCTTTACTCGTTTTGTCGCTGAGCGACGAGCTTTCAAAAATGAACTCGCTCAGCGATACTCGTTCAGCGATGGTCGCTCGCTTGATCATTTTTTACAGTGCGGCATTGAAAGGCAGTGCGGCAGGACTGAACGACCGCGGGCGAGTGGCGCGAGTAATCGCTCGTCGTACTTGCACACTCGCTCATAGCTCGGCGACAAAACTATCGAAACTACACACGCTTCCCGCTGATCGCCAACTCTTTTAGTTTCTAGTTCTACTCGTTTCTCGTTCATCGTCGGCGGTCGGACCACTGCCTAATTCGGGTTGTTATCTGCTTGTTGATAATATTAGAATTTGATTTGAATTTGATTGTTCTGCCCGCGACTCCGTACGCGTCAAAGTTGGTTTTCAACTTTGGATCTTTGTTTTATCCCCTTAGGTAAAAGTCTGACACTCCCTTCCGTTCCGCCCAGAGCGGAAAGAGTCATTGATGATTTCCCATCCTTAAACAAAAGGGGGTGAATTTTGGAAAATCCTTTCTTATCGGAGGCCTACGTCATACAAAGAACACACCCTCCAAGTTTCAGGTCTCTACGATCAGTGGTTTAAGCTGTGCGTTGATCCGTCAGTCAGTCATTCAGGACAAAGTATAGATTAGTATTGATAAGCCTATAAGTGCCTGGCAACAGCAACGTAGCTACCAATTAGCGAAAGAATTTTCAGAAACAGCCAGTAGTCCTGTAGATTAGTTGCGTTCCAAGAAATAATAAGAAACAGTAAACAATTACAGAAAACAAGATTTGTGGTCGACTAGTTGCGCCCCGCGAATTCGTTGCGTGGTTTTGTTCACCCGCGTTAAGTTACGTCTTTGGTTACTGCTCCACTTCAGCGGGTCGTAGCGTGATGTTATATGGCCTTATACCATACCTTACCTTAGTTTATCTTGGACATCACTGACACCGGTGAAGGAAAATATCGTGAGGAAACGTGGACTTATACCAGCCTATTACTGTCTCAAAAAAAATTTTTTAGCTTTATTATATTACCAAGATAACCGAAGCTTTTTTGCTTCTGCGTTGATTTTCAGCAGAATCACATAACATATTATCAAGCCTGTAATCCCCGAAGGGTTAGGCAGAGGTGTACCCATTAGTACACCCACATTTCGCTATTAAATATGTAGCTCCATATTTAATTGTTTATATTTAGTATAGTATAGTTATATTTACTCACAGCTGCGTTGACATAATCGCAACTCTCCGGCGCGGCGCGTCTACGCCTTACTAATGCTAAATGCGCCTGCGCCTGTTCTTCGTAACAACTTGTCTTAAGATGAATAAAAATGCATTATAATTACAATTGTTAATATTAATGAATGTAGTCATATTCTGAACGCTTTCTGTTCTTCTAAATAATGTCTCAGTGCACCAGTTATATTGGATATCTTTTTAACTTATTTATGACTTTGTTTCTGGCTGTTTATGTCATGAACATGCTCACTCGATAAGAACAATCTACCTGCCTTAGCGCTCTTACGCACTAGCGGTTAACCGCAGGGGCGGCTAACCGCGCGGCTAGCCGCTTTTCCAGTTTAATATAATAATTCATTTATTGCAAGCGACACAGGCCCACAGATATATACCTTAATCATACATAATGCAACCGCTTATGATTATACGCACTAAACCGCCACAAAATCAAAAGCGGTTGCATACTCGTATTAAACTGGAAAAGCGCCTAGCCGCGCGGTTAGCCGCCCCCGCGGTTAACCGCTAGTGCATAAGAGCGCTTAAAGTTGTCAATCTCTCAAAAAATAAGTACCTATCTACTCAAAGTTACAAAGTTTTATTATGTACGTGTATATCTCCAAAATCAGTTAACAAGCGCATCAATCCATCAAAACCATTTCGTGTAGCAGTCCCCGAATTGAATCGAATATTCTAAACAACAATAGACCTTCTGACCCGTGTCTCGGTTGCTGAACGAGGTACATCAATCATGTGCTGTAGATGCAGGCCACTCCGATGCGTAGTATCTTCGGTCTAATTCGAAGATTACAATGTGCATACCCGGTGTCAGGTAGCCCTATACGATAATGACCATGTTCCTGTTTCTGGGAGCTTGATAAACGAACGCTCCAGGACCAACAGCGCATTATTCACCGTGGCTTCGGGCGGCATTGACGATTACCACTGTATCATTTGTGATTCTATTATAAAGTGTTTATTTATACTTCGCCGTCGGGCTGCTATTCGAGATGGTACGTATTGCGGATTAGCGTCAACTGCTTCGATGGTAGTTTTGGAATTGTCTCTGTTTTTAATCTTCATTTTTGCCGCCCTTTCCTTCTCGTTTGTTTATCTTTGATAGTTTTGCTTGCGTCACCTTTTAGGCCTTCCGACCAGGCTGTCTGCAGTCCTGATGGTAGGTTCCAATGTCGGGGTTGGAGGTTTTAAATAAAGCGCATAGTATTGAAATGTTGGTTGAGTTTAACCGTAGTATACTGGTTATACTGTTCTCTATACTATAGGACCTTAAAATTTGTTGTTGTGTAATGATTCCACGATTTATACAACGCGACCGGAATAGCTTTGTTTAATTTTGCCATTGGTAAATAATTAAAAAGTACGCGATCATAACAAACAAATGAACTAATTAATATTTTAGAGTAATAGTAGAAAAAGCAATACGCGAGATTACTTATTGTCGGGATCTATATATCAATCTACGATGATTTAAATGCTTATTTCAATTATAACTTCGTATTTGAATTAATACTATTATATTATATTTTCATCATCATCATCATCATCATCATCATTGATATGATGATCTAATCATCTAATATGATTTAATCAACATCATCTACAGATGTAGACTGATAAATGATGATGATTAAAATTATAGCTAGCTAGAAAAGATAGCCGTCCATTATACTTTAAATTTTTACTATTCTATTATGTTTTATATCTAGTTTATCTGTGAGCCTGTCAGTCTTAGTGATGGACTGTCAAGTCTTTCTTTTAAAATAGCGTTTAACTCATGGGCACGATGTAGGTAAATGAATGAGGTTTTATCTGATTCGGCCAGCCAGAGCTTCAACAATACATTGAATAGCAGTTGGTATTAAACGTTTTTAATGCGTTCCTTTTTTCAATTTGTCCATCAGGTCGGGGGGAACGGGAAAGCCCGAGAGTTCTTCGAGAGCTCGCCTGATTTCAAGCCGGGGTTGACTATATCTCAGAAGTACAACACTAAAGCTGCAGCGATGTACCGGCAAAAGGTAAGCTCCTAAAAAGGTGTTGCTATTCAGACAGCGAAGCCATCTATCATTTGAAATGTGTGTCATTTGTAACGGACGGAGAAAATTGACACAGGTGGTGCTAGCGCTTCCACAAGGTAGCTTACGCCTCGCCTTGCCTTTGGCTCGCTGACTGTGTGGCAAAGACTTTATAGCTGTTTTCCAGATTTTGTTTTGTCTTTTTTTTGTTTTGCATCGTTAATTTTAAACAGCGTAAATGGCATAAAAATTCCGTATTAGCGTTTTTGCGAGCAGATTGAAATATGCATCTCTCTACACATTTGATCAGCAGTCTTGCAAGCCTCAGTCTCGTACTAACCTAACGTAACTTGTTACAATGTAAAATTTTAAATCATTCCTAACTGATCAAGACATTTTCCTTGAATAGATGACCATGATTGACACAGATTGGTCGTTCATTAAAACGCCGCCAGGCGATACCTACAATCTTGCACATTGCATCCGATTGGTTTGTTATGCCTAACGTCATTCACAGTGTTTGATTGCCATAATTAGTGCCATGCTATTTAAAGTTTACGGAGCTATTCTATAAAGTTAAGATTGGCTTGCGATGGAAACACAGCAGTTGCGAGTATCACCAGCCTGCTTGCCCCGGGGATCTACGTTAGGACCTGCAAGCAAACTCAGAAATAACTTACTGAGTTTTGTGGACAATAAGTGTATTGATAATTCCCGGACTCCAAAATCGAACTTTGTAATTATTTTTTTTGGTTTTTCTTTTTAAACGATTGTGAATTCGATTTTTTAACAATGATCATTATATTGATGTTTCGAACCTTTATCTATTTGACGTGGAAATGGACGGAGGCCCGATTTAGGAATCTTTGTTGATTTTATTAAATAAGTATATATATTTAGATTTAAGTAGTTGACACTGTTAACCAATAATTCCAAGACACACCTATAAAAATAACACAAACCCGAAAACTTTCAAATAACTGTAAAATTAGATTTCTAGCTACTTTGAAATCAATAAATAATTTTTCAAATAATTGACGTCACGGGTATAAAATCTATGGAAAAGTTGATGGGTGGTGTCAACTACCAAATTAGATTGTAACTAAGGTTAATGATAGGATGGTAAAATAGCATAGCGTAATGAAGATGGTGCATCGACATTGTATTCAACAAGCGAATCTCAGTAAGGTAAGGTAGATTGTAAGCGTTATTTTTCCTGCAGGATCACTTGTTTTATCGCGGAATTGGTATTTTAAAAAGTCACATTCCAAAGATTTTTTTTTTCAGTTAGTTTTAGACTTGAAGCTGTGCGCACACTACTAGGTACGTGAATAAACGCTAGATTATCAAAACATTTTACTAAAGAAACTTCGCCTATCATTCAGTTTGTAGGTATTTTTGTGACGAACTACCTACGAGGTGTAAAAAGACATCATATACAGACAAACATACACACATCAAAAGTGTCTAGGGATCAACATCCCTAATCAATGTTAGGGATGTTGATCCCTAGACACTTTTGATGTGTATACATACATAAGCATAGTGCTCATTAAACTAAGTAACAATTTTCAAAATATATGCTGGAAAATTACTTTTATTATTAGTGTTAAAATCAGTTTATGGAAGCACGCAATGTAACGCACTCAAAATGGGTACATTCAACGAAGGGTAATTAAAAGTTTATGTTTTTTAAAACATGGTTCAAAAAAAAATGTTGGTACTGCAAAATTTCCGTAATCAAAAAGTTCCAAACCCAAAAGCAAAAAAATATCATCGCAAAAGAACGTGCGGCTTCGTGAAATGTCTTTTTACATCTGTTATTTAGAATAGATTTATCAACATTTGTTGCCAGTAGATTCATAGTAGTTGACAATTTCACTACCATGAAGGTAGTTTTACATTGATCAGCGAGGCAGAGCGTGGATGGAATGGGCGTGAATGGAACGTGAATCATCCGTTTAACAAAATAAATAAATACTCAAATCTTAGGGCTGATTTTTTAGTCAAATAACTTTTATTCAAAGAAGAAATATGACAGTTTGCTATATTTTCTTTACAAAAGCTGTCACACCGTCTTGTTTATCCTTCTGTTAAGAGTTATCTGACGATTGAAGAATTAGCCCATGTAGTAATAAAGTTCAATATCGTACTAACAAATTTTTAAATTCTTGTCACGCACATCCTCGCGCATCTAGACTTTTCACGCCAAAGATGGGCAGAGCGTGGACAGAAGTTTTCGATTTTCAATTTACGCCAATCCACGCCACGGCAAGCCTCACCGGTCTAACCGGTGAGGCCGCTGAAACATACACATTTACCCATTGCATGTCCCATATTTAACGAGAAGACTTACTTACAACACGTATCAATAATAAAATAAATAATTTAAATTAAGGTTATTAAATTTCACTAAGATAAATTCATTAACATAACAAATAATTCAAAGACCTCACGTTTAAAATAATTCATATTGTTACCGAGTAATTTACTCGTATTATACAGGGTGATTTTTAATTTACTAGAAACCTGAAAAGGGGTCATTGAACTCATCATTATGAACATCTTTTACCACTATGAAATCATGAAAAAAAAAAAAAAACATAAAATGTTCATCAATCATGTTCCCTACAAAAATGCTCTACGAAACGTGATAGGTAAGATTCAGACCAACCGGCTCGGATCGGACCGCATCGGAACGGATCCGTACGCATGCGAACGGATCCGTACGCATGCCGCGGCAGCCGTACGCATCCGTACGCATGCCGCGGCAGCCGTACGCATCCGTACGCATGCCGCGGCAGCCGTACGCATCCGTACGCATGCCGCGGCAGCCGAACGAATCCGTACGCACGGCCAACCGGCTCCGAACGGACCCGACGGCAGCCGATTGGATGCCGTCAGCGCCGTACGGAGCCGGTCGGAGCCGGACGGAGCCGATCGGAGCCGTACGGAGCCGTACGCATGCCGCGGCAGCCGAACGGATCCGTACGCATGCCGCGGCAGCCGTACGCATCCGTACGCATGCCGCGGCAGCCGTACGCATCCGTACGGCTCCGATCGGCTCCGTACGGCTCCGACGGACGCGATCGACGGAGGTAAAGTTGCATGCAAATATGAACTATAATTACTGTTGATACATTTCAATGTTCTTTACCGCATTGTAAAATGCCGTCCGGTCCGGCCCGATGCGAGCCGGTTGGTCTGAATCTTACCATAGGGGTAACAAACATCTATCCAAACTTTCTCATTTATAATAGTAGTAATTAAGATATCGTTTATCGCGTTAAATGTTCAACTTAATTTTTTTAAAGTTTTCAACGTTCGTTATTGAATATCAAATCACTTTTTATTTGTTAACATAGGTAGATACAGAAATAAAGATCTTATAAATTGATAAAAACGGAGCGCTATGTTATGCCAGTAGTAGGCTTACAAATATGGTGAGCATCTAGCTCAAGATTACAATTTAAAGTTTCTAAAATAATATATTTGAGATCATGCAAAAATATGGTATTTAATTTACATAATATTATTAAAACTTGAATAATGTCAGATCTAAATGAGGAATTATTACTTTTAAAAACTACTGGTTATACATAAATGTCAAAAAAAAAATTAAAATAAAATATATCAATGTCCAAATATTAAAATGTCAAAAATGCATTTATTGTATGTCAATATAATTATTATGTCTATATTAATATAAATGTCACTTCCAAATAAATTCATCATTAAAATTTTATCCTGTAGTCGATATTCAAGTTTTTTTTTGTTAGCTCCTGAACCTTCCGTTGAAAGCGGCGCCCGACGCACGTAGTCATGATTATTCCGATGGAATATTCCGGCGGCCATTAGATTGTTTAGTTCCATGGAAATTACATTGCCGTGCCTCAGAAAGCTCGTAAAACTATAGCCGCATAGATCTTTGACAGTCGTTACGGGTAGTCAGAAGCCCGAAATTCTGAAAAACCAGTCTTACCAAGGCGTGTTGCTCAGTAACTGGGTTGTGGACGTCAAATAATATTGTAATATAAATTCCTTTTGCGTGTTATTATATAGTAGTTTTTATATAAGGTATATTGCATTCACATGTAAAATAAATTACGTATGACTCTGTATACACATATTAATATTGTAAAACATTGATTTTAAAAGAGTACGTATCGTCGCCGTGCAGTGAAAACCTCGTAAAGCACAAATTTATTGTTTTTTATTTTTATTTTTTATTTGTTTTTATTTATATCCATCTGGCCTGGACCACCCTGTATATAATATATATGATTATACCATATATAATATATACAGGGTGGTCCAGGCCAGGTGGATATAAATTTTTAAAAAAATTATTAAAAAAAACCAATAAATTTGTGCTACGAGGTTTTCAATGCACGGCGACGGTATGGAGTTTCTTGCCCATTCTTCCTACTAGATTCAATTCTACTTTTTCTTCTTGTAATAACGTTCAAAAGTGCCTTATAATGGCCTAATTGAAATAAATGATGTGACTTGACTTGACAAATAAGCAGTTGCTAGATGTTAATTATTGGTTCTGCTGCATTAAGTTAGTCTGATAGCCGACCCCTAACATAGTTAGGAAAAGGCTAGGCGGCTGATGAGTTCTATGGAAATTCAATCAATAATGCAGAGTACCTCGAACAAAGTAATCTTATTCCAAACCATAAGCTGAATTTCTTTGTATTTTTTCCTTAGTGCACTGAATTAGTGCTTGTTAAAGAAAGCACGTTTATAAAAATTCAAGGAAAATATAATCCGATCGAGAGGCTTAGTCTACTGGTTCTTGTAAATTGTTTTTCCCTTGTAAGCCTATTGCACTATTAGTCCTTGGCATAATAATTTTCTTCCCGGGAAAGCCGATCTTGGGTGCAGAATCAGGTCATCTCTGCTTAGTAAATGTATTGCCATAGGAAAGTCTATGCAAAGTTTTAACTTTAAAGATCAAAAGGTCATGAATTATCCTGCGAAAATCAACCTTAACATCTGGAATTCTGGACACGTGAAATTAAAGCCTATTATCATAAATAATTGTAGTAGTATCATGTTTATGCACGCTGAAATTTTAATGGTGGTATTCGCAGAATTTTTCTCAAGCCATGTGTCCCCGGTGACATCGGGCAATGTCGGGCGACGTCGCCCGACATCGCCCGATGTCACCGGGGACACAGTCGCTCGACAAATGTTCCTAGTGGGGACGAGGCTTTAGTACTGTTGAAACATAAACTAAAAATGATTTTCAAATTAAAATATTTAACGTTTCGAAGTCACTTTCGAGTTTTGTTTACACAATTGTAGCCTTATTGCAATTTCTCAGTAGCAGCCTCGGAGACTGGATTTGTGCACGGTTTATGGCAATAGGCTCGCCCCCTATTGCAAGGGACTTCAAAAATAAATGTAGGTGTAGTAATGGGTACACCTCTGCCTAATCCTTCGGGGATTACAAGCGTGATGTTACAATTGGTAATCTGCCATTTATGATATTCTTAAAAAAACTGCACTACCAAGAAAAAATCTTTACGCTGCGGTAAAACAACCACGATGTATAGTATTATACTATAAATATCAAATCGATCGTTCTAACCAAAGTTAAATAAATACCTACCGTAATTACTCTGATAGGCGGAGATCTACATAAAATAAAGTAAACAGCTTAAATTCGCCCCCGAGTAAACCAATTTTATATAGGTAACAGGTAACTAATAACAACCCTCTTTTTGCGTTAGGGGTTAAAAAGAAAACATAGAAATGTAACCACCTGCGAGGTACCTACTATGCCACAAACAGACAAATATACAAACAAAACGACACAGCCGTCAAAGTTTTAACACCCCTTTCTGTAGAAAAGGGGTGAAAGTGAGCGGGGGTGTATACGTCGGGGGATAATAAAAATAGACGTCGCTTAGAACATGCGCGGTACAAACACCTGCACTGTCAATGTACAAATATAAGATAGAAAACATTATTTTAACCGAAGATAATTATAATATAGTTTCTTTTATTTTTATTTTAACCTGTATTGTCCCACTGCTGGGAAGGCTAAATATTTATTAATGTTTATTTATCTGTTCCTCAGATTTGTAGGAACTTTTATGTAACTTGCTAGCTGCTACCGATTTCATTCGCGTTGTTTTTTCACTCGTGTTACGTCACGTCTTTGGTTACTGCTCGGCTGCCGTGGGTCCTCGCGTGATGTAACATAGTCTATACTATTTATCATGAGTCTGGTAATCATATACAAAATGTCTAGGAGTTTCAGAGATTAGCGTGTTTAAACAAAATAAAAACTGTTCGACTTCATTATCACTACATAGTATATAATTTTTTTTAATAGTTTAAAAAACTAAAAAACACGCTTTTAGCACGCACTAATTTTTTTCGTATCCCATTCAGCAAACCCTTTCATTTGATACCCATATCATGGGGATGCATTCCAAATAGCCTGTCCGCCATCTTGGACGTCCGCAATATTGGATTTAAGTCACGTGACTGTTTTTTTTTCGTATTCCTGACAGCAAACCCTTTCATTAGAGACCCATATCATGGGGATGGATTTCAAACAGCCAGTCCGCCATCTTGGGGAGGCCGCCATATTGGATTTTTAATGACGTTTCTTAGCTAGTCATGTATTGTCATCAGAACTCAGAGCGTGTGCAAAACTTCATCCTAATCGAAGACCGGGAAGTGGGTCAAATTAAGATTCCAAGATTTTCCTTACACACATACTTACAAGTGAAGCTAATATAAGCGTGTTAAAAACAAATTCGCTTCCCGCTGTCTGTCCCTATGTATGCTTAGATCTCTAAAACTTCGCAACGGATTTAGATGCGGTTTTTAATAGATAGAGTGATTCAAGAGGAAGATTTATGTACCTACATTGCACCCGTGCAAAGCCGGGACGGGTCGCTAGTGTTAGTATAGATTGCGGTAGGTTTCTAGTTCAACCTTCAACTACAAGCTGACACTGGATGCTCGATGTTGATATGATTTTCCATGATTGTATGTAATTGCATTTGCTCTAAAAGCTTGTCAGCTTTAAACGCTGTATATACCTTTTGACAATTTGCTTGTTGACTTGTTAGTGCCAATTTTGTAGCTATTTCAATGAATAATAAAACGGTAAATTCATCTTTAAGCGGGCCGCAGACGTCCGGTTTCAGATTCACGTTTCCGAATCAGGAGGCGTGTATGTACATACACACACATCCATAAATTACACACACATGTATAAAACAAATGAATGTATGTGTAATTTATGCATGTGTGTGCATGTACATACACGCCTCCTGATTCGGAAACCTGATCGCAAACCGGACGTTTGCGCCCGGCCTTAATTACATATCAGCCAGGGATATTAAGATAAACTTTTTTGTGATGACAGAAGACGCGAGTTTTCCCGGGAAACTAAACTGTATAAAAAAAACGCTGGCCAGTTTTGATGTCTGAAATGATTTTGAGTTGGACAAAATAAGACAGGACGACAAATAATGGAGTCTTTTGCCCAACAGTGGGATGATGACGACGACAGCTGACGATGGTAATAATTAGGGCTGTCATCACCTAAATTGCCGACGCCGGACAAAAACTTCAAAAACCCCGGACATTTGTGTGAAATTGAGTTCTTTTCCAGGACATACCAAAAACATTTTTTTTTACAATAATTTAATATTAAAGCTTAAGATAACTAACTAAGATTGTTGTTTTGGTTTATCGCCTATCTTTTTGACAACCCCTTCCGTACGTCCCCCAGATTGAGATCCAGATCCAGGTTGATTTGCCCTAAACTAGGACAAATCCGGGGAAACCCAGACAGATGGCAGCCCTAGTAAAAGTCCGTAGTTCTAAAATATATACTAACTTTTAGAAATGATCACAATCTAATTTCAGTCTCAATCTGTCAAATATGCCTATAATTTACATATATTTTTTGATATCGTGATGGTCTAATGGTTAAGGCACCGGCTTCGCATGCACTAGGCTGTGAATTCGCAACCGCGCATGGGCAAGTACCAATGTGTATTCCTCTATTTAATATGTACTTTGTAAGTTTATTTTGGACATCACAGACATCGGAGAAAGAAAACATCATGAGGAAACATGGACTTGTAATAATTATAAGTCTGAAATCGCCAATTGGGCTTAAGGTAGCCTGGTGATTAATGCTCGTGCCTTTTCTGTATGAGAAGAGGCCTCTGCCCTGCATTGGGCCAAATATAGGCTGGTATTATTATTTGTTTTGGCATTGATTCTTGCTGAGATGAGATTTCGACTAGATTTGGAACGTTTTTAATTAGTAGAATCGGCCTTTAAGTCTGGATCAAAATCTTACCTTTACTTCTTAACTAACGTAATAAGATGAGTCTCGATCCGTGCGAACTATTTGTTGAGTTGAAGGAGATAGCGGTCTCGTATAAATAGGAATATCCTGGCGTAATTTGTTGCGAGGCGAACCAACAGCTGTGTATATACATATACAAGTGCTTCACTTGCATGCATTACGTGCTGTTGTGGTAATAAAGGTTTAGGAGAATATTTTGCAGAACCATACGTGTTTTTTTTCCAAAGATTATGATTAATAGGATTTAAATGAGATTCCTTGAAAAAAATGTTGTCGGTGGGCATGGGCGTACCCAGGGGGGGGCAGGGGAGGGCAGCTGCCCCCCCTTGGAAATCTCGCAGAACATGTATGAACTCGCCTAATTACTAATTAAAGTGTAAACGGGTCCTTATGCTCTAACTTTTAAATAAACCGCGCAGTAGACACTGACAAAATGCACGATGCAATTGCCAAAAAACCGCGCGCGACGATGGCGGACGTACATTACCGAATCTAGGCTCGGCTGCATTCGGTAATCTTCGATAAGGACTTGCGAGCGACTAGCATTTATTTTATTTGACATGTTATGGTTTTATTTCACACTACACTACATACACCTAATGATTCATGTAGCTGTGTTTGTGTAGTGTGTATGACAAAACAGAAGCGGACGATCCAACTTAAAAAATCTGACTTGCCCCCTCCTACGCCAGAAGCTGGGTACGCCCATGTCGGTGGGCGGAACAAAACTAAGGATTTGTAATAATTTGTTGTTACCGTCCTGTATAAATAGCCACTTCTGACTATGTTTGACTGACTTCTGATCCATAAGTATCATTCTAATGTAAACAGAAACGTTCAGAATTACATAAATGTAAGTGATCCTCCATTGTGACCTCATATCATTCTGATTATTTGTCAAAATGGAGAGTGAGGGCAACGAGTAACTATTAAAACGATGTATTTGCCATTAGTGGCGCACATCCGCCAATAAACCCGACTAAAGTTAGGTGTGCACTAGGTTGAACTCTGTGAAACTAGGTTAGGTTGAGAGGCTCAACAATTTGTTGCCACGGGCGGCACCACAATGTAAAAAGTACAGAAGTATCAAGGGCGTTGAAAAAACGAATAAAAATCCTGTCATAATTAAAAAGAGAATGTGGTCAGCATTACATACATAATAAATCGTCTGTAATCCCTGAAGGGTTACGCAAAGGTGAACCCATTAGTACACCCACATTTCGCTAGTTATGTTTCAGTCCCATGTAATAGGGGGCGAGCCTATTGCTATCAATCGGGTAGAAATCCAGACTCAAAGCTGCTACTGAGAAATTCCTTATGGAAAAACCCAATAACACTTTGTCCGACCTGGGAATCGGAACCAAGATCTCATGCTCAGCAGTCGCACTTTGCAATCACTAGACCATTGAGGCAGTCAAAATTTGTTCAGGTTAGAAACAAAGCAAAACAATGTACGCTGAACACAAAGTTTGTGAAACCAAAGAAACAACGGTTTATTGTAACTCAATTCGGCTTTTTATTATACCGAAAATGCTTGCGCAAGAGTTCCCTAAGCAGCTTGACGACATGTTTGGGAACGTGACTCAACCATTTTTAGGTTGCGACTGATTTAAAAAACATTGTGGTATATACTTCAGTAGAACTTAATTTTCATGTTCCGTCCCCGCTAAAAAACACCGTTCGATGTAACCGTTAGCTTCAAAGACTCCAAACTAAAATAATGTAGTTAGAATGTTTAGGCCTATAGGCTCACAATCTTTATTGGAAATCGCACATACAAAAAATTGAGAGCGAAATTGGATTCCACCGGGTGAAAAGCTACTAACCTTAAACTGTACTAATCATCATCATATCAGCCAAACGACGTCTACTGCTGGACATAGGCCGCCCCTAAAGATGGCCACCAATGTCCGGTCCGGCGCTACCCGCATCCAGGGGTTTCATGACCTTGACCAGATCATCGGTACACCTTTTTGAGGGACTAGTCATGGTATGATACGTGCCTATGCAAATGAATAGCTCAAATATGGTGCTCTCGTTCTCATATCTGGACCAACACTTCAAGTCCGGTAATAATATGGTCCATTGTCCGTTGAAACACTGTCCGTTGTCCGGTAAAAACACGGTCAACAAAAAAAAAAGACGAGACGTTTACAAGTAAATTAAAACCAGCCCTTTCTAATACTGAAGGAAGTATTAATAGTTTTCCGTTCTTTGCTGCACATTCAAAGTCAGTAAAATTGACAAGGCACTGTCATCTTTTATAATAGATTACCGACTCGGCTTCGTAGATTTTAAATGGCTATTAAACATAGTTCTCTTTTGTAACATTTAAATGGATTTATGTCAGCAGCCCGACCCCAGAGTATAATGTCATACCACATAATATTGTAAAAGCAGCTAAAATAGACTAAATGTGCAGCCTTATCTAACAGCATGAGCTGCTGAGCTAAGCCGTCGCATAATAGATGACATTAATGAGGTCCTCATTGTGAATTCTCGTCTAGCTTGATTTTGATAATTTAATTTATCCGATATCACAATATTGCACAGGAAATTGTATTGCGTGAACATAAGCTAACGTTGGTTTGTAGGAACTTACATGATTTTTTTTATTTTAGTGCCAATCGAGAAAAAAAATTGTCAAGTGCGAATCGGACTTGCTCTCAAAGGGTACTGTACCATCGAAGAAAATATAACTGTATTGCAATTATAGTATTAATAGAGACACAATGAAAAAAAAAATCATTTTTGCTTTTTGTTTTTAACTTTTATTAATTTTTATTATTTGTTGGTGAAGCCCGTATAGCGGCAATGGAAATACACGTTCTGTGAAAATACCTCTCTATCTATTACGGTTCATGAGATCAAGCCCGCTGACAGACGGTCGGACGGACGGACAGCGAAGGCTTAGTAATAGGGTTCCGTAAGCACCCTTTGGGCACAGAACCCTGTACTATTTTAGTTACGACTTTGTTCTTTTTTGTTGCATAAAGTTTAAATAAATGTTAGTACTGTCCCACTGCTGGGCAACGGTCTCCCTCCTTCTTCTATCCCTCCTTCTTCTATCTATCGCGACTTTGCTTCACGTCTTTCCAATTCTCAAGGAAGCCGTCCAAGTTGTCTCGCCATCCCTTTTGTGGTTTAATAGCAAAACACGGGATTCCCTACCCACATAAACAATTTACTAGTTGTTGTAAAAACATCTGCACAAATATATTTTAGTTAAAAAGATAGAATACATAACATTTAGAAATATAGGACGAATTTATAAAGTAAATTGAGAGAACGTTGCATGCCACTTATGACACCCCGCGGCTTTGTGCGCCCACCCGCCCACACAGGCTTAAATGCCGGCGCTTTTGATTATTATATGTTTCAAAAACATATTGTAACTAAGAGATAAACTCGTCTGTGTCGTGTACGAACTTTACCTTAATTTAACAATTAAAAATCCATTGTACTCATAAATGTTAGCGTACTTAGTCGTATTTATAGGTAGTTGAATATTGATTGATAGACAGTTGGTGTTGTCGTAAGAGATATTCTTATTACGGTAAAACTATGTTTTTTATCCATGAGTTTTTATCTTGGACATCACGGACGATTTCGGAAAACATCGTGAGGAAACCTGGACTTATACCAGCCTATTACTGTCCCACTCAAACCATGTCAGAGGCCCTTGCGTCGGTTTAGAAACTCTGGCACTAGGGTGTGTGGGGTCGTAAGACCTTACTGCCCACACGATAAAGAAAGATCCATGTGTTTTTACGTAAAACAATATTAAAATACACCTAATACACCCTATAATTATTAAAGTCAACAATTCGTGATAATTAACCAAAATCTTAATTGAATCTTAAAATCTTAAATGTCTTGAAGTGATTTCAATAGTATAGATTCTTTGATATTTTCTTTTATTCTTAATAGATCAATAACTCCCCGCTTCTGTTGCAACTGCAATAAAAATAATGAGATTTTCAATAGAGTGTCAAACTTCAAAGTTTCCTATCATTGGCATAGTTATAAATTCCCTGGTAGCAATACAATTCAGCCAGTCGTAGGCATCCTTAAAAGTAAGGTACCCTTAAATTTATGAATAGCACAAGCTTTTATTTAACTTGCAAGGTATGATATGTTTATTCGGGTCAAATCTTGCAACTTAATTTTAAAGCAGTTGTCCACAACCGATTGAGCTGAAATTTTGCATGCACATTTAGTTTGGATGACAATGCATGGTGAGTTAAGTGACGTCATTTTAAATCCAATATGGCGGAAAATCCAAGATGGCGAACTAGTTATTTTGTATTCTCTCATGATATGGGTATCAAATGCTGTTTGCTGATAAGAATTTACGTCACACTAAATTATGAAAACTAAAAAAATATATTTTTAAAAGCAAGTTTTAAGTCAGTAGTTTGATTCAATCAGGAAAATTTTTATCACTCGAAATTGAACACAAAACATATTTTCGTCAGTTTTTTTAAGTGCCCGTCTCCACATAGAACACTTCGAGAAAACAACTGTTGTACAAACAGTTACTTAGAATATCGAAACGAAGTGATGTTACTCAAGGTAATGGGTGTTACTGCAAATTAGCCGATAGCTTCACCACCTCTCCTGTTAACAATGCACTCTGAGTTAAATGTATGAACATTCCCTGAAGTGCGAATATTACAGTGTTCCGAGAACTCTGTAAATCTGATGGCTTCAAATGCTGAGGCTTTTCGCACAATTTTAATCAAGAGAATGAAAATGCTTTTCTATTCAGTTTGTATTTTATTTTTAAACCCTGACGAAAACAGATTTGTTATAGGTTTAACGTGTGTCCAAATAGGTTTGATCTGTGTTTCAGTCTATGGCATCATAGCTCCGACATTTCATTTTTTTTTTGTTTGAAAGGTGACTTGATCGGTAGTTTTCTAAGGCGCCCATTACACGGTAGGTTTTGCCATGGCAAAACCATGGCAAAAATTTTGACTGACGGAAAACCTATCGCCTAATGCGATGATTGACGTTTGCATGACGAAAATTTTATTGTAGGCGATAAAATTCCGTCATTCACCATCAGTCATGATTGATGGAAATGTGCCATGGCAAAACCTACCGTCTAATGGGCGCCTATGGTATGATTAAAAATCTGTCAAAGTCAAAATCAAAGTCATTCAATTAGACCATTTACAGGCCCTTTTGAATTGTCAAGGAGTCGGCCAGTTAGTCAGAAAGTTGAAGATTTTTTGGTTGTTCTATAACGGAGGCAGGCCTATGGAGAAGAATGAGCAAGTAACTCCACGGACGCTCTTCGGGCGTTTGATGGTTAACAGCTTTTTCTAGTTGATTAATGGATGCGAGTATCTTCCACAAGTCCGATCAAATTCTGTTTGTGTCAGGAATTTTTAAATTTTAAACAGCCTGGCCTACAAGGCCAGTACTTTATTGTTTTTGCTGCGTTAACAGAACCATGTCAATACTTACCCAAAAGTACAGGCTAGCAAAAAGGGCATAATTATTCACAACGTTATTCACAACGTTTTTTCAATTTTTTTCTGATTATGTCCTATGTTACGAATATTTCTATTTATTTTGTATAACTTGTGGTTCTCTAATCAAATGAGGAATATATTAAGATACTTACACGATCACTCTAACATTTAAATTTTAGCATTCTCCTGAATGACTTTTAGATGCGCAGCAGCCAATCGCCAACCAATGAGCAAACTGTGACGCCTAGTTAAAAAAAAAAGCTTTTTTCGAATACTTATTTACTAGCAATTAGACTACGTTCCAGTATTCGTTGAAAATGGGCTTTATTATAATGCCTTAAAATTATTTCGTAGAATCAAATAAGTTTTTTTTTAAATTATAGTTGGCGTTGAAATTTTTAAGTATTTCTAAGAACTCATCAAAAATTTTTATGAAAATCCGTCCACTATAAACTTCGTTCCAAGTAAAAAGTTTATTTTATTCGGCTATAGTAATAGCAGAGATTACCTCTTACAATCACAAAACTCTGCCTCTTATATTCAAATACATCTACATCTGTACATTTTCACAAGATTCTGATTACCTGTAACGACTATCAAAGATCTAAGAATGACAGCCGGGACCATCGGCTTTGCGTGCAAAAAGTACATTGAAGCATCACGGTATCTCTAAAAATATTATATTTTCTTTACCCTCTTGAAATAGCTGTGGGAAAACTTGGTCCCAGCTTTCCTAGGGCTTTGAAATGCTTTATATTTTGTATATATTTTTTTATTTCTTTGGTCTTGCAACATTTCTTATATATAAAAACACTCGTATATTAAAACAACTTGCTCGTCTTACTTTTGTAGAAAAGAAACATTTTTACAGAAGTGGTACGGACGTATTTTCAAGCATTTTTAATCTCCTGTAAAACTTTAATTAAGATAGATTTACAAACAAAATGTACATACATACAATAAGATGCAAAGTCAAAGCATTTGTTTCAATTAAGCCATTTAGGCGCACTTGCATACAGAAACGTTAAGAAATCGGTCAGTTACTCACAAAGTTGAAGCTAGTCCCTTGTTCCAAAACGTAAGTAGGTCTTTATGGAAAATAATGAAAAAGAAAGGAACTCCACTCTTGTTGCTTCTATATGTGAAAACAATGTAGGTGGATAAATAATATAAAACAATAAAAAGAAAACTGAAGATGTAAGAGTCCTTGCCTGTTATCATTTTTTAAAAGTTGAATTTCTTTTCGAACATTCATAATGCAACCGTAGAGTTTTAATTTTTTAAACACTTCCGTCGGAGTTTTCCGTTTGCGAAGATTATAGATAACTTACAGACAGCCCTCTCCTTTTGCAGAACAAAGATAGAAATTACATCTGCAGCCCGTCTCCAAATTAAAATACCCAAAGACATGTTGCTAAGTAGGTGGTAACTATAAAATAGTTTAGCTTCAAGGAATGCACGTCTGTTTATTGTCGGATTTTTCTAAAAGTTCTGCAGTTTTAGTATTAAAATGTCTTCGAAATTTTCTCTAAAAGTGGCCTGTCAACAGCGCCATTTTGTATCAAAATATTTTTAGAGGCACCCGGTCGACATAGCGTGTAGTGAGAGTTCTTCCGTAATATTAGAAAAAAAATAATAATTCCAAAGTCTAAAGTATTTATCCCATTAAAAAATCTCGCTCCACAATGCAAATGAATAATTAGAGCAACGAATTGTTATTGTTTAGTATTTAAAAATAAAACTTTTCCACTTTTCTCCACTAACAAGTTTACAATCCGTTTACAAAGAAATTCAACATTGTAATTACCAATCATATTGATTTGTAATGTTGAATTTCTTTGTAAATGATCCAAATGCAATAAAATTAAAGAAAAACAATTCAAAATATGATGAACGTTCTTTTGTAACTATTTTTATTGAATCGTTATTAAATGAAAACTCAGTAATAAGAAATCAAATAAAAATGTGTATATTTACAGATATGATTGAGTAGGTCATAATATAAATCCTGGGAAGTAAAACTCATACCAATACTTTTTCTAGTACGCTCTATTTCTATAAAAGTGGAGTGAACAATCCAATATTACGTACATATCCAGAAGTGCATGGAATGCGCTACCCGAGCTTATCCCATAGTGCTTCTTCATTCAAGTGCGGCTAGAAATATATAGCAATATAGATATGCTGTATGTGAAGTTGTGAACACAGATGCAGTGTACTTTTATGAAGCTTTTGATAAGTTAGAGCACAATAAAGAATCATGATTGACGTTTTTTTAGTTAACCATGCCTTATAGATTTTATCCAGTCCCATATAGTATTCTTAAGCATTGTTCCTAATTTTATCAAAGTACAAGAATATTATACTTGACAATCACATCTATTATATCAATGGATTAGTGTTTGTAGTTAGTTCCACAAGGTACAATTCTTGGCCCTCCCTTGTGGAAACTTGCACCCGATGCGGTCTTGCGTGGCATCTACTGCCGTGCATAGTTTAGAACTGTTTTGCCTCAGTTAATTACACAACTGTATGTTATATTTAGATACACAATAACACGACTATATTTGCATCCAATTGCCTCTAATAGCCAAAACTGGCTTTTTCTTCGGACTAGTATGTCTGGTTGATCTTTGAAACCTCTAGCGTAAAATTGTTTCGTTTGACGTGCATCTAGTTGTGAGAACTGTTCAACGTTCAGAGAAATTGACCAGTTAGAGGCAATATTGAGTGCCAATCTCCCTGAAGTAACGAACGCATACTCCAAAATTCTAACCAATCATGGTTCGTTCGAACTACGAGTGGTCAGAATTTCGGTCTAAACTAAAACTCCAGGTTTCTGATTGAATATCTTTCAAATGGTGTTTCATCTAGTTGTGGGTATAATTATGTGATTAAACGAACTTACCTTAAGTGAAGTTCTATCATAATTATACGAAGCTCCTTCTCCGAGACAGATTAACGTGTAGTAGTAGCGTCTAAGTACTAGCGCCGTCACAGATTTCAAAGCTAAAAAAATAAAAAAAAATAAAGACCGTTCTCTTGTGTGGCAACACTATGTGTATATGTCATTTCGTTTAAAGCTAGCAATATAAACAACCCTATTTAGGGAAAACTAAAGTAGGGACGGGTTGGGAGACTCTGTCTCGGAGAAGGAGCTTCGTATAATTATGATAGAACTTCACTTAAGGTAAGTTCGTTTAATCACATAATTATACTTACTCCTTCTCCGAGACAGATTAACGTGTAGATGTTTGAAGTCAGTCAGGGTTGTTTATGAGTTAATAAATACTTGGCAGTAAAATTAGTGAGGCATTTATTAAAATCACAGAATCTTTGTAACTCTATATCTAATCAATAACAAAGGTAACAAAAGAAAAAACAATTTAAGTATGAGATCAACAAAATCAAGTCTCATTATTAACAGTGTCACATATCACATCACTGAACACAGTAGGATCTTAGATAACTGGCCTATTATAATGCCTAGCAAAGGTGGCAGAGTTCTGAGACCACCCAGCTGTTCTTTGTATTCGATCTATACTGATACCAGATCTTTCAGCAGCTGACGTAGAAGCATGTCTGGTGCTGCGTGCTGTGAAGGTATTCACATCAATTCCAGATTCATGTAAAGTGGTCTCCATCCATTGGCTTATAGTCTGAGTTGAAGCCTTGTGGTGTGGTTCCTTAAAAGTCAGTATTAGGTTATCAGTACCGCTTCTCAGTGGCTTTGTTCCATTAATGTAACATTTTACAGCAAGGACCGGACAAATCTCAATTCTACTTTCAAAAGCTCTAAGGTGAAATAGTGGCTGAAGGTTGCCCGTTTTAGAGGTCTTTATTATGTCTGGAATATATATTTGAATCCCATCACTCACAATCTTAATATTTTTGATATTAATCAAAGACAACGTCTGCACTCCATGACCTGTAGCAAGGGCGAGAATAGTCACCAGTCTTTTAGTTAATTTTTCTAAACTAATGTCTTCATTGGGGTAATGATTCGCTAAATATGTTAATACTACCCCGGGGTCCCAAGTAAGATTATACTTTGGGGCAGGTGGTTTTGTATGGTATACACCTCGCATGAAACATTTAACCCTTTCATCAGATCCAATTTTTGAACTAATTAACAATGATAGGACTGATCTGGTAGTATTTATTGTACCATATGATGCCCCAGATTCAAAGATTTCACTTAAAAATTTCAATATATAGGTAACGGAAGCTTCATGTGTGTCTAAGTTACATTTTTTACAAAATAGCCACCAAGATTTCAAGGGTGAGTCGTATTGTTTCATGGAACTATTGGACAGTGAATTTAACATTATCTGGAGGGCCGAATTTGGTGTTCCTCTTTTTATGTATGCCTGGCTGAGAGCAGCCCTGCAGCCAGGGTAAGTTGTTGTAATGGGGTGACTTCTTCTGAAAGGGGAGGTTAGTAATTTTATGATAGGTATAAATATTAATAATTCCTTGGTTAGCAATGAGTTCAATAATGGAAACCATGGTTGAGATGGCCAATATGGAAAAACTAAGATACCTGTTGCCTTATTTATCTTGATTTTATGAAGGCATTTTAAAATCAGTGAAAAAGGAGGAAATGCATAAAAAAACAATAATTAGACCAATTAAGGGTGAATGCATCAACTTGGAAGGCTTCAGGATCACATTTTCAGGATACAACTTTTCACATTTACTATTTATTCTGGAAGCAAACAAATCAATATCGGGTTTCCCATACCGATTTACTATTTCACTATAAACTCTTTGAGAGAGCTCCCATTCAATATTGATTTTTCTAGATTCTCTGTCAGCTTCAAAGTTGTCTTTGGTATTAATATAAGAGGTATAAATCCAAATATTCCTTTCTTCACACCATTGCCATATATCTCTAGTGATACTATTTAAATATGGGACCTGAACTCCCCCCATTTTGTTAATTTATGCAACTGCAGTAGTATTATCCACTCTTATTAATACCTTGCAGTCATGCAAATCTTTTGCAAAACATTGGAGCCCTAAAAAGGCAGCTTTTAGTTCTAAATAGTTTATATGATAATTATTTTCTAAGTCTGACCAGGAACCTGAAGTTTTATTTGATTCACACACAGCTCCCCAACCAGTAGTTGAGGCATCTGTTAGTATTCTGTTTTATAGTTGTGTTGTTTTATAGAATTAGATTTGTGTACATTTTTACTCCACCAATCTAATTCTTGATAAACTATACTTTTGAGAGGCATTATTGCATCACAGGCATCCTTAGACTGTAGGAGACCTAAATATTTGTCTCTTTCTAAAATTTTTGTATATACCCAGCTGTATGGAATGGCAGGACAAATTGAACTTAATGTTCCTAACAATTGAGAGAATTCTCTAATTTGACATTGCGTTTTTACTCAATAAAGCAAGATTTGTTGATTCCAAAATAAAACCCAATTATTGACATGATTGGCTTGGTTTAAGGTGACTTTTCTAGTCTGTCATGATGATGTTATTGTTTCTAAGGTAAGTACAAACTGGTTTTAGTAGTTTTGTAAAGACAAATGGTGCTGTACACAGACCATAAGGTAGAGCATTAAATTCAAATAAGTGGCCATTAAAAGTAAACCTTAAATATTTTTTATAATTATCTGCTATAGGTACTGAAAAATAAGCTTCTTTTAAATCTATAGAGGTCATAAAACAATTTTTGGAAATAAGCTTGCAAGCTGTTCTGATGTCTTCCAATTTGAAATGTTCTGTGTCTATAAAACTATTGAGTTTTTTCAAATTCAATATAAATCTATAAGAGCCATTTGGTTTAGGAACTAAAAAAAAAAAAATTGGAGATGTGAATTGATCTGGAGAGAAAGAACATTCTGAGACTGCCTAAAGTAATTAGCTTATCAATTTCTAATTTAATTAACTCTTTTTCTTTCTTTGACCACAGTTGTAGCACGGTTTGGTTTGAATGTTTTCTTTTCTGTTGTTTTAACCATGGAGCCTGCTTTTTGGATGGCTTGTGCAGCCCTTATTTTCTCAGCACAGTCTGTCCCAAATAATGTGTCATCCGGTGTTGCTGTGCGTACAGCATCTTGTACAACTTTGTTGACACCAGCCAAAGCGAAAAATCTTTTTAAAGAGGAATCCTGATGGTAAATTTCCGCAGCTAACTTTGCTGCATCACTTATTTCTTCAACAAGGACTTTACTGCTTATGTTACCTGTTAGTTCCTTGCTTAAAGATTGTCCAAGACAAGTCATCAGTTTTCCAACTATGTTTTGTCTATAACTGATCCTCTTATCCCTTTTAATGGTTGATTCAGAAAGTGAAGCGGATATCTCCGCATTCATTTGAGGAGCCACTGCCCTTGGGAAATTGATAGGTGTTGGATATTTTTTAATAATGGCCTCTCGAGATTCTTTGCCGAGTCCTGTTTGAATTATCCTTGTCCAACGGAGTGCTAGTTCTGATCTGATAGCTTCTCCAACTTCGGTTTTTTCTTCACCTTCAGTTCCCAGGGCTTGTAAGAGTTCGTCAGGCAGATTATCTTCTGAAAAAATTCAACATAAAGATATAGACATGTCTATCCGCTTAGTGATAGCGCTAAGTCAATAGTATTCCAGTGTGGAAATTAATATTTAGCATCGTCTACCCTCAGTGTGAAATTCAACATATAGACATGTCTATCCGCTTAGTGATAGCGCTAAGTCAATAGTATTCCAGTGTGGAAATTAATATTTTGCATCGTCAACCCTCAGTGTGCAATTCAACATAAAAATATAGACATGTCTATCCGCTTAGTGATAGCGCTAAGTCAATAGTATTCCAGTGTGGAAATTAATATTTAGCATCGTCTACCCTCAGTGTGAAATTCAACATATAGACATGTCTATCCGCTTAGTGATAGCGCTAAGTCAATAGTATTCCAGTGTGGAAATTAATATTTTGCATCGTCAACCCTCAGTGTGCAATTCAACATAAAAATATAGACATGTCTATCCGCTTAGTGATAGCGCTAAGTCAATAGTATTCCAGTGTGGAAATTAATATTTAGCATCGTCTACCCTCAGTGTGAAATTCAACATATAGACATGTCTATCCGCTTAGTGATAGCGCTAAGTCAATAGTATTCCAGTGTGGAAATTAATATTTTGCATCGTCAACCCTCAGTGTGCAATTCAACATAAAGATATAGACATGTCTATCCGCTTAGTGATAGCGCTAAGTCAATAGTATTCCAGTGTGGAAATTAATATTTAGCATTGTCTACCCTCAGTGTGAAATTCAACATATAGACATGTCTATCCGCTTAGTGATAGCGCTAAGTCAATAGTATTCCAGTGTGGAAATTAATATTTAGCATCGTCTACCCTCAGTGTGATAGCGCTTGCATGTATTTAGTAAGGTTCAACACAGTGTCCACCCGCACGTGGTGGCGCTTATGTGTTACTAACATTATATCCCTCTATTGGGATCACCCAGGCGTTTGAAGATTAACTCACATCGTAAGTTTAAGTACCTACCTAGGTACATAATTATGTAATTTAATATGGATAACCTATGGGATTTCATGTTTTACAAACCTGTATTAAGTTCTTGTTCCATATCATTCTGAGCAGGTACCGCAGGTGGCGGCGATGCTTCGGTTGTTTGAGCTACCTGAGGTAGCAGTGTGGGTGGAAAAGACAATTATTCAGACCTCGCCGGCAAAAACATGGCGGTGTTGAGCCTTCTGAATCGACTTCAACTGGCATCTTTTCCAGTTTCCTTTCCAATTTTTGAATCTTCCTCTTGATATAATTCTGGTCCTTATTCCTTCGTTTACCCATTTCTTGAAAGTGTGGACAATTCCGTGTAGTCGGAGAAAAATTCAAATCACTGATCACTGAATCACGAAAAAACCGTTACTTATTTATCAAAACTTTACAAAACTGTACAGCTGCCCTACCATGAACTCTTATTGCGATCCAAAAAACTGAATTGTTCTTCAAATAAGTCAATATAACGCATCAATTTATGTCATTTATTGACGTATTTTCTCTTATCGCGATCCAAAAACTGAACTGTTCTTCAAATACGTCAATATAACGCATAAATTGATGCGTTATATTGACTTATTTGAAGAACAATTCAGTTTTTTGGATCGCAATAAGAGTTCATGGTAGGGCAGCTGAACTACTAAAATTTAGTAAATTTACCGATGACCGAAGTTTTGAGCCGGAAATACCGGAAGTGGTCATTTGACCTAAAGACAAACGAAATTGTTTGTGATATTATTTTTTAATTATAACCTTCAAAATTAGGAATTCTTCGTAGAATTCTTAGATAAATTCCAGTCTTACCTTGGTGATGCCATGGGGTCTCAACTAGAACAAAATATAATTAGTCCTTCGGAAAATTTCATAGATGGCAGCATAGGTAGCAATTATGAAATAAACAATCACTAAAAAGCATTAAACGGCAGATTTAGGTCGAAATAAGAATTCATAAAAATCTAAACTTCATTGTTTAATGCTGATTCACCTATTTAAACTCACAAAACACGTATTTTTAATAAACAAGGTAAATTAAGAATTTTACCTCCATTCGAACTCATAGATTGAGCAAGCAGCCATCTGCAAATCATTTTGTTTAGAACTCTTTTAGCAAAAGATGGCGTTTTTCTCAATTTTGCGCTGTCGTCACTCCTTAATCGTTATTCATTTACGTTTAGTTGTTTTATTTCAAGGAAAATAATTAAAAGTTTTTTTTTTTAATCTGGTACGCTACGAAGTAAAATAAAATTTAGAAAGAAAAAATACATGTTTTTAGTACATAATTATTATCCTTATTTTCGGTTTACTTAGCCTGGAACTATAAAACTTTCTATATAAAAGGATTGCACGAAACGTTTTTAAAGTACCTATGTATCTATTCCGTTTGTCAATGGCAAGTCAATAGAGACTGTTGCGCATTAAAAGATAATGTAAATAATTCTATAATCCTTAAAACTTCAGTCATAACTTAGTAAAGCGTAATTTTAGTTCCAGAAATCAAGTTTCCGCAGTGTAGCGGTTATCATGTGTGCTTCACATGCACAAGGGCCCCGGTTCGATCTCGGGCGGAAACAGTTGCTTTTTGTATTTTATGGCCGATCATAAAAAGTATCTTCACGCTTTTTATTAATTGGGTGATCAGAGAAATCTGAAAAATAAACATTTTGTTAAAATAAAAGTAAACTACGTAGGTACTACCTATTTCTCGCCATGAAACTTACGTTTAAAAATCTATGATTGTTATCAAGGCCAAGTATGCCGCAAAACCAAATTATTTGTCGTATCAGATTACGATAGCTCACTTTGTTTTTTTTTTTTGTTGCTTTGTATGATCTACCTATGTTATGAAATACCACGTTACCGATTTGGGGTAACATGACATGTAATGATAGTTGTATTGATCTAAATAAATAAAAAAAAATATTTATTTAGATTGCGTCGGGAACAGTGGTCAGTAATTGACTGACGCGAGAATGATTCGAGCGGTTACACGATCAGTCTGGCATCAGTCTGCTGTCATTCACAACAGAATGATGAAAAATATTTAAAATATTTAATTTTTGTCATTCTGGCGATTACAAACAAAACTATTCAACGTTTAACAAGTACCTAAGTACCTATTAAGTATTTTGTTTTTTCGTTCAAATTATATCAACTGTATGTACTAATGTACCTATACCTACCCTTTGTCGTACATGACTGATCATGTAAAAAAAACATGACTGATCATGAAAATATTTTTTTATAGAAAAATACATAAGTAAAGCAATACCTATATGTATAAAACCCGGTTTTTCTCAAAAGTAAAATCAATCTCCCTCAAACTGCCCCCACAAAATCATTATCAAAACAAAATCGATATCCGAGTTCACTAATGCCAGGTTATAAAACTACGAAATCTTTAGAAAATCAAATCAGTGTGCAGTATATAAAAGCAAGATTGTTGTAGTAGGTACCTAGGTAAAACAGAATTCACAAAAGAAATGAAATAGATACCTACTAACCGAGCACCGAGCCTGTGACCGAGCGGTCAGAGCGGTGCCAGTGCAGAGGTGCGATATTCATTCATAACCCCCGTATCACCCCGCCCCGACCCCGCACGACTCATGACTCGTCTCAAAGGCACCGCCTTGTTGACTAAAGCAAAAAGGGATAACGCGATAACATTGAACAAAAAATAGTGTTCGAAAATTTCATATACATAGATAGGTAGGTACCTAACTAGGAAATATGTGTTTATGAATAAGTCTTACAAGTTTGTGAAAAAAATATTTGTCAGTTAGAATCTCCATTACCTACATTTAATTTACATGTGCAAGGTTTCTATCAAGTTTTTTTTCCTTTAGCTCCATCATCAGACCCTGGTTTCGATCTAGGACCATAGTAGGTACTCGTCAGGCAGGAGTAGTCAGGACGAACTAAACGATCCTAAACTTGATGGGACTGTTGTTTTATTACGGAATTTAAGTATATGTCCACTTCTACTATCTTTGTAGTAGGTAAAACAGTATTCACAAAATAAATGAAATAGATACCTAGGTACGTACTTACGCGCAGACATAGCGTATTCAACAAATTCAAAACCTACCTACTAACCGCGCGCGCGCCGAGCGGCCGCTTCATTCATAGGTATCCCCCGTCTTACCCCGCCGTGACACCACGGCAGACGACGTAGTAGGTAGGTACTGTCGGGCGTCTGTGTAAAGTGCATTTTACCGCGCACGAACGTTGTGATATTTTTGTAATTATGGGGCGTCTAAAGTGTCAAGCTTTCTCAATGGAGTGAAGTACCTACCTGTTCCGTAGGAACTACAAGTCAATCTGTGCTATCAGTTTGATTGTTAGTAGGTACCTACTTGATAGAAGAAATAAATATTTTTATTAAAATATTCCGTTGGTTTTTTTTATTATGTTGGTACCTAGTAGCTACCTTCCTACTTGTATGCTCCTACTCCTAGTTCCTACCTATCCCATGCGCAATAACTAGGTAGGTACCTACATTAAAATCTAAATACAACATATTGTGGGTATCTAAATATGTAGGTAGGTATATATTTATTTATTTATTTATACCTAGTTAATTAATACGGCATAATACCAATTACATTAATTAACATAGAAACAAAGGTCACTCACTTAATCACTCATCACGAAATATCGAAAACCACTTGACGTAGGTAGGTATAAAGATGGGAGGTAAGTAGTTTATAGGTAGGTCTGTAGCCTTCCGCTAAAAAATCTAAAATTCCAAAATTCACCCCTGAGGGGAAAGAGGGTCCAAAGTTTGTATGGAGAAATCAACTTTGACGCGGGCAAAGTCATAGGCAGAAGCAAGTTTTCGATACAAAGCAATTTTATAGTTAGCCTTTTTGTTAAAAAAAAGCGCCACTTTCTCGCCAAGGCGCGAACTGGCGCGTACCCATACCCATAGATTTATTTAACCCCTGCAAAAAATCTCTTAACGCGGATAGAAGTATTCACTTCAAAAACTAAATTACGCTAAGCGCCAACACGAGATAACAGTAACTTGTTGTACCTATTCACCTATTGTTATACTTGACCTTGAACGCAACGACTGCAGAGAAAGTACCTATCTAATAACGCCATCTAGTAGTATCGATGCCACGTAGTACGTATCTAGTTCGTCGCATAACTCGCATAGATGGCGTAATAAAATTAAAGTCCCTGGCAATTAGTGCGTCGCTGATGCTGCCATCTGTTATAAAAATGAAGGAAAGAAAATAGCCAGTCGAATAGCCAGACTTAAGGAGGTCTCATTTCTTTGTATGGGATTGGGTATCTGTACGTAGTATTATATTATCTGTGGTGATGCTTCAGTAGATTGATAATTTTTGTGTTTTCAATAACTACATACCTGTTTTCTTCGTAAACAAACCCAAATGTAAATTAAACTGCCGCCGGTACCCGAGTTCACTGCACTTGTTATTTCAATAACTAATGGTCTACGCACATCATATACCATGACTGTAGTCATGGTTATCAATTTTAATAGATTTTCTACACTAATAACTAAGTAAATTTAGTAAAAAAAAGTATTTTGTTGAGAGAACGTAGTGACAGCGCGAAGCACAAAAACACGTAATGACATATACACATAGTGTTGCCACACAAGAGAACGGTCTTTATTTTTTTTTATTTTTTTAGCTTTGAAATCTGTGACGGCGCTAGTACTTAGACGCTACTACTACACGTTAATCTGTCTCGGAGAAGGAGTAAGTATAATTAGAATATCACTTAGGTCCATTCGCTTAATGTAATTACTGTTTCCATTTGCTTCATCGTTTTATTAGAAATGTTGTATGTACAGAACTAGTGCTACTTGACTTCGTTCGCGTGTCTTCAGATACCGTTAAATCAATTGGCTGGGTTGTTTGTAAATCCTTTTCTAGTGCACCTCTCTACCATCTTTAGATTAATTTCCCGGGAAAACCTATCGTTATGGACAATAGTTGCTTCTACCTACAGTCTTGTCAGTAGTTTCTTATGAAGAGATGAAATTCATTGCTGCACTGTAAGCGGCCTCTTTTGTTTGAATAATTTACCAGCCGCAGTATTTGTTTTTTATTTTTTATCTCTTGTATTCATTAAATACACAATATATAAATTACATTTTGAAATAGTAAATAAAAAATACAAATATTTAACAATTAAAATAATAGTCGCTCACCGGTTACGGAAACGGTTTATGTTTTTCTGAATTTGAACGATGTTGCTTAAATTTCTATTTCAGTGTTGTTGATCTTTATAATTGTGACAATTTCACGATCACTTCACATATTATTATAATGCAATCAATTATACTGCATAATAATAGCCGGAGGGGTGGTCTGTCAATGGTGCAATTAACTGGGTTCGACAGGTTCATTAGTACATAGGTTTCAATCACAAATTCAATTAATAATAATTAATTAATCAAAAGTTAGATCTGTTCAGCACAAACTAGACAAATTGATAACACCGTAAAAATTCAGCTAAATGCAACAGGGGGTAGATTTTAAATCCGCTAGAAATGGTGATGTAAAAAGCTGTCTGATTAAAGTACAGTCCACAAACTAAAAAAATCTTTTTATAACCAACTATTTTACAATAGACTTACACGTCTAACGCAACCTCATTCTAAATGAAAAAAAAACAAGCCGAGCGAGCAACGACAGCAAAAAAAACCTGACTTTCAATAATGCTACTAGCCAACAAAGCTTTATACTGCGTGTTAGAGGGGAACCGCAAGACCTCGAACACCCCAATCAACGAGAAAAAAAAGCCATTCTACAATCTGATTAAGTTACAATACATAAAAATCTCTTTAAAGGGTTAAGAGAAAGTAACGGAAACCTTATAGCGTCACTTATTGTCCGTTTGTCACAAAAGAATTTTCCGAAAGGTCTATGCAAAGTAAAACTTGGCACAATGTTCAATCTTGACAACGCGTACACTTGTTGCCACTCATGAATTCAATAAAGTATTTATTTTTATTAATTTGACAGATTAGTTTGATCCTAAAAAATAAGGCTTTATTTATAATTGCAATACGAAATAAGTTGACTATAGAAGAATAAAATCAATTCTTTAATTCAATGTAATTATGTACAAAGCATGTTTGATGGTATTTCTTTTTTTTTTATCCGTCTGATGACATAATAACACAGTGGCTAATTATATTTTTATATCACCATGTCTTGTACCCAGAATATCAAAATAAAATATCTTATCTATTTTATCAATCACTAGGCGGCCTTTGAGGCGGTTTAGAAACTCTGACACTAGGGTGTGTGGGGTCATAAGACCTTACTGCCCACACGATAAAGAGAGAGAGATCACTAGGGTCCGCTCGCGACTTCGTCCGCGTCTAAGTTAGTTTATTATCCCACGAGAGCCGTACATTTTTCCAGGATAAAAAGTATCCTATGTGCTAATCCAGACTGTAATCTATATCTTTGCCAAATTTTATTCTGATCCGTTTAGCTGTTCTGGCGTGATTGAGTGACAAACATGCGAATGTTTTGATGAATGGATCAAAACATTTGCATGTACCTATAGTGAGATAGTAATTTATTTTTAACACGTGCAACGTAGGGCGTACTACGAAATTACACTCGTAGTACCTACGTAACGTATCCGTGCAATACAAACAAACACACGCATCGAACGGCGAGGAAGAGTAGGCAATTGTTGACATTAACGGCTGTTGACACTGACATGGAGGATTTTACACGTACAAAAATTAATAAATTCGAATTTGCTGTAGATTTTTGTCAAAGAACTTTTTGGACCTGAGTTTATTTTGTTACACGTTGTATAGATACACTTTAATCAAGTTTAAGAAGTTCTTTGTTGGTAACTTTTTTACTCCAATAAAATAAGTAGGTAGGTATCTTTTGACTATCAGATGTATAAAGTTAAAGTCAAATCATTTCCTCGAAAGAAGTCTGGTCAAGCTCGCACGCGTACTTTTTTTCCGTTTTTTTTTTTTGCGCTCTGTGAAAGAATCCCCAAAAATTGTCAAAACTACTAGAGTGTGTTTATAATCACAGAGACTAAATCGACAACTTTATTCGCCAAACATAACAATGATGTGCTTTTGACACATTAACATAAAGCACAGCTTTTTCAAGTTTGACATAGGTATAAAGTCGTCAAATCAGTCTCCGAGATTTAAAAACACACTATACATTTGTGAATATTATTATGGAAATAGAAATTTCTATGTAAAAGTAATCAGCGTTTTTTAAGCGTATAAATGTTCCTGGTAGTTGAAATGATTAATTTTTTATTAAAAAAAAGTTTATTTCACCATAAAACTATAATTCAAATGAATACTATGACTCTAGGCAGATGTTGATTGCTCCTCTTTGTCCATATCAATCCGGCATTCGCAGAATTGTTGAACAACCCTAGAATTGGAAGCCTTTTCTACGGCTAGGTCGCACGGGCACCCGAGTCGCGCGCATGCGTCGCACCACGTGCGGCAAAAGTACGCGGCAAGCGGCAAAGTCCGCGGCGGGCCAGTTCGAATCGCGCTTTCAGTTCTATTCGTGACTCGGCCGCGTAAAGACCTCTCTTCTGGTCTTCCCCCCTCTCCCCCCATGTAGCCATACCGGATATACAGGTAAGCTAATTAACTACTAAATAAATCAATAATTTAAAAAATATATATTTTAAAACTTTACTTTTAGCTGGAGAAGATTGTTTTATTTCTCAACTGTCGACACTAAAGTTATGAAAAGGTAGAAAATTGAAGAAAAATAAAATCAATATATTTTAGTGATTGAATTTAATGTGCCTACTTACCACATACTTTGTAAGCGGTTAAGTTGAAATTTTATAAACTTTACATAAAAATGTTCAATTTCTCTAAAGTTTTCAATGCAAATAATGATCAGAAAATTAAAACTAATTAAAACTACTTGCAAACCTTACCTTAATTTTTTTTTTCGGAAAGTTACAATACAATAACTTAGTTATTACAGAATTTATTTATTTCACGTGCTTTATCTACATAGAAAAAAAATACGTTTTTGAAGGCGGACTTAATGCCATCAGCCAGTATTAATTACCAGTCAAACTTAACAAAAAAAAGGGCAGTACCAGTAACAAATTGTCTTTAAAATAACAAGAACGCAAAAAAAAATATTAAATCTACCAAACCTTATATTTTTCATACAATGAAAACACAAGATAAAACTGAACTTAATTTGACGAAATACTTTTTTTAAAGTTAACTTACGTTCTAAAAAGCTGATCGGTTTTGATCATATGTTAAAAGTTTCATCAATTTTATTAGGCTTCAGTCAGAACAAAGTGCAGTTGAATTGAGCCAGAGAGTGGACAATAAATAGACTATGCGTGCGGAATGTAGACTCCGACATTCGGATACCTATGCTGGCTCTGAGTTGAATAGAGCCGTTTAGCCTCCCTGCACACACGCGTGATTTGATTAACTTGCAGGTTTGTCGAACCCTTCACTATGTCACATAGTCGAGTTCAAAACCATAGGCGTTTGTGTGTTATCAGCCATATTTTTACCGAACTTGTAAACACGGTATGAAGTTAAAAAAATGCATTTTCGAAGAATAACCTACATAACATCCCTTGTAATCACGCCTGTAGTCCCCAAAGGGTTAGACAGAGGTGTACCCATTAGCACACCCACATTTCGCCAGTTATGTTTAAGTCCCATGTAATAGGGGCGACCCTTGCCATCAACCGGGCACAAATCCAGACTCCGAGGCTGCTAATAAGAAATTCCTTATGGAAAACACTCTGCCCGACCTGGGAATCGAACCCAAGACTTCACGCTCAGCAGTCGCGCTTTGCGACCACTAGACCAACGAGGCAGTCAATAATCTACTAAGTAGTATACCGAATATCTTATGCCCTAATCTAGGTCACAGTGTAACCCTTACCCGTAGGTCTAAGGGCCTGAGCACACCACGTTTTTTAAACGTGCCGTTGACGCGCGTTTTAGAAACTAACCTACAGAGCAGTTTGTTGACTGACTGCATACAAACGCGCATCAACGGCGCGTTTAAAAAACGCGGTGTGCACAGGCCCTTAAATACGTTAACAAACATACTAGTTCGCAAATGCACTTCACTTTATAGAAAAGAGTCAGTAGAATTAATCGTAGTCGACAAGAGACTGGTGCAACTTCTTATCAATTAATAGCTGCCAGGCATTGTTATCAGTAATAGGCGGCGGAGGAGCGCATTTCAATCGGTTGATTCAATCGACACCGCTGTCTACCATCTTATGAATTGATTTGCGACATTATATTCTATCTAGGGTTACCAACTGTTTGTCTGTCAAGTATAGTAGTTAGGTAGTAAAATATAGTAGGTAAAAAGTGAACAAAGTAAACGTACTGTCAACTTGATATACCAGACTAATGTCCAGAAATAGTTTAAAATAAATATTATTGGTTTTAGTTTGATGCCTTTAAAAATATAGTAGTTTAGCTTTTAGTCAGAAATATTAGTCGGGCCCCTAATAGTAGGTTACTATACACAGTTACTTTTAGGTCGTTCTGAAACCGAAAGCCATAAACTCGATCATCAAACTCGAAACGATTTGGGACCATTTTTTCCAAAAAGCAACAATAAAAAAAATCTGCTGTTCAGTACATTTATGTTCGTCTACTCGTCAAAGTGTACTGAAAAGCTGGTTTTTTTAATACGTACGTCCACTAACTCGAACTCTTTGTCGAACTGAAATATATGAAATATTTCAGATCGACAAAGAGTGTTTTATTCATATTCAAATAATTTTAAAAAAATATGTCTCTGAATATGAATTTTACTGCCTCGTTGGTAATGGTCGCAAAGCGCGACTGCGCAGCTGAGCAGCATGAGGTCTTGGGTTCGATTCTCAGGTCGGGCAAAGTGTTATTGAGATTTTCCTTCAGGAATTTCTCAGTAGCAGCTTCGTGCATTTGTGGCCGTAGCAATAGGTTTGCCCCCTATTACGTGGGACTTAAACATAACTGGCAAAATGTGGGTGTAATAAGGGTACACCTCTGACGATTCCTTTGGAGATTACAGGCGTGATGTTATGTAATAAAAATATTTTCTATAAAAAAAATTGGGGGTAATACCCTTCTCAAAGAGAGAGTAGGTTCTCTACTCTTAGCGAGTACCTTCTTATGTAGCTGTGGGCGATCAGTTACCTGCTATGTAGACGACCTATGATTTCTGATAAGAAGTTGTAGGCGTAAAGCCTTCGTCTTGAATGTCTGAGTAAGGTACTTTAGCAAAAAAAAAGAAACATGTGGCATTTTAAACTAACAACATACACCATCCGTGGAAACAATTATTTCATGGAACTTACAAAAGACATTTATTGTGTTTAATCCTATTAATAGGCACACGAAAGTTTTCTATTGAAACAGAAAAAATAACAATACAAAAAATGCCGACAATCATTACTTTTTTTACTTTTTTTTTATTTTATATATTCCTATTCCATTTCCTTCTCGCAACCTTATGCTTGAGAGGCGGGCGCCTTTACCACTGAGCCACCACGACACGCGATTAAATGTGATTTTACACATTAAATAATAATACTTGGTGAGTCGTCATCTAATGCCATATTATTGTTCAGACAAAAGCAGTGGCCGTGGCAGTCACTTGTTATTTTGACATAATTATACAAATCTGACAAATATGTCAGTAAGAACAATTATGACAAACTGACAACTGACCGTCGACCCTTCGTCTGAACTACAGTTTATTGGATTGTCCGTTCTGTCCCAGTATCACCATCCAGACACTAATGATTTCGCACAGCAGTTATTGTATTCACGCATAGTTTGATTTTATGCGCACCTCGCTACCTGGGGTACATTTTGATGTCCCTGTCACAGAGCTTAATACTAGCCTTGTTTGGGATGCAGTGCCGCGCGTCAGTCGTATTGATAACAAACAGCGTATCCCCATTAGCGCCCCATACACACACCATGACTTAATTGGCTTGCACTACGATAGGTACCTAGGTACATTTTATAAGTACGGGCTACTGAGCGTTCGGGCTATAGCGCGGAGCTGTCTCTGACTTGACAGACGTAATTAGGTTAATTTAACCCGATACAACTATTTATAAAACCGCAACGAAGGTTCCTTACAATATAACATATCGTTAATTGAAGGTGACAATAGACAGATAAATACTCTGAATTTTCACCGGTCCATTTAGAGAGCAAAACGTGGAAACCTCAAACATTTCCTGCACGTTAATTATGATGCAGAAACAGCGCACCCAATCATTTTGGAACATTAATGTTAGATTTCGAGATTCCGCCAAAATACCTACTGTTGGTTCATTAAATCTGTTTTAGCGAGAATGTTTATTCGGAATACGCAGTTTAGCATTGTTTTAGAAAGTACAAGGAATGTAATACAACTTTTTATAAATTCGTTGTAGTTAAAATTGACTACACAATCGACTGAAACAAACTCTTTTGAAACAAACTGGAAATGAGTTCAACTTCAGTTTTCAATGTTTGAATGAATGAAAAAGCATTGCAGTTTTTTTCGTACATGTTATATATTCAACTTCTGTCAGGATACAAAACAAACAAGTTCCATGGGCTTTTGTCTGTTCCTCTGCACCCTACAGGACAGGACCAAACTGAAAAACTCAAACAGCATTTTTTTTTTCGAAAAGTTAGGTTTATAGGAATGTCGTGAAGGCCCAGTGGTTAAGGCGCCCGACCCCGCCCATACACGAGGTTATGGGTTCGCAACCAGGCACGGGCCAACCATTGTGACTTTTTTAATTTCATAAATGTACTTTCTTAGTTTATCTGAAATATAATTCAATACTAACTCAGAGGCCAGGGATTTTAAATAACTAGGTCTTAATGAAATTCCAATAAATATTTTTTTAATTTACTTTTAACATTTGCTAATAAAAACCTTTTCCATTCTGGCATATTTAAAGCATTTCCAATACACTGTAATTGTATATTCTTTCAGATTTGTTTCGCTTTAAAAATGTTACTTGTAATTGGATCTAGTATTTAAAATATAAAAGCATCCAATTTATCTTAACATTTATTAATTGAATTCGTCTGTATAGGTATTATATGCAAGCTTTCAATCTGTTATGATTTATTTGGATTGCTGTTGAGTACATATATTATTATTTGTGTTTATTAAAAGTTTTCAAAAAAATACATGAATTGGACGGTTCTAGTGTCGGTTCACATCTGACGAAAGATACGCCGCGTATTGTCAGTCGCGTAACTCAGAAACAATAAAACATCCAACCATACACACATAACCGATGATCCGTTAGTGCGTCGATCATACTAAAGACGATACGTTCGACGTATCTTCCGTCAGATGTGAACCGACCCCTAGATTTACAAGCGCACTAAGTTAACGGACAAACAGATAGAGACATTGCGTGTTAATGTAATGAAATAAAGTTTCGCGTAATGTAATGAATGCTCACTGGGTGTCCAAGACGACAAGATAGAAAATGCTAGCAGAATGCTTTTGCAAACATAATTTAAAAGCTTGCAGAAACTAGGATCTAATGGAAAATGTCTCATTTAATGTTTAATAAAAATATAAAGGAGTTTATTGAGTAGGTTCATAGTTGGGTAAACTACACTAATGTATCATAGCTCATCATTGTCTGTCACCCGAATCGAGACTTCATCGACATTTTCAGAAAATGAGTTTTACGGCGTTTTGATAAGCTTGATTTTTCTTTGTTTTAAATGCACGTGAGTAGACGTACCGAAAACTGCAGTAACAAAAGCACGATTGGTCGATACGAACACGTAACGGTGCACCCAGTGCATCGAGCGGTGAATCGGTGGAATTCCAAAAGTGCTGTCAAATGTATAATGGGGAATTTTGGTTTCAAAGGTATTTTACGGTTCATTCATCAATTGGCCTTTAAATGCATAATGGATTCCTGAACCATGCCAAATTATGTGGTACCTACGCGCTCAATTATTTTTAGGGCTGTCTCTAATCATTTTGCCTGTTGCACAAGACTGGTGGCACCAGTAGGTATATGTATGGTACAGTAGGACACTACATGCAATGTCGTTTACGACCTTTGAGCATAGAGGTATACAGTATGGGGATCACATATATGCAATAAATTATACGACATACTTGTTATCGCCTTTTCTGACGATATACAAAAAATTAACGAAATCGGTCCAGTAATTAGGTCAAAAAGTAGAGTTTTAATTTTGAACAAATTTAAACACTCTGTAGAATTGGATCAATTTTTTTTCGTAAATCTCAAATTTTCAAACGAATCAAAAAGCCGCGCCAACAGAACAGTCAACAGAGAACTGTCAACAGAGTGTTTACTTTAACTGAATTTATTTTGATATTTATTTTGTTTGAAAATTTTACTTTTTTAATTTTCGGTTTTCGATTTAAAATTTAATTAAGCTATACTTCTGTGGTAGTCCACAGAAGTATAGCTTAATTAAATTTTAAATCGAAAACCGAAAATTAAAAAAGTAAAATTTTGAAACCTCAAGTAATACTAGTGTATTACTTGAGGTTTCATTTATTGCCTAGAAGTGAGTTCCATACCGTATACACTATGTAACAAAAACCCTGTCAGATCAGTGTTGCCGTTGATCAGTTTTTATGTTTTATTTTAATTTAATTACTTCTTCTTTCTTCTTTTTTTTTTTTCACTGGGGAAAAATAATAATCTCAAATCCATTCAATGGTTACGTATATGTGTACGCAGTACGATGCCGAATAATAGCCTTAAGGATCGGACAGGGTTTTTGTTACATGCTGTATTAAAGACTTGGACAAATTTTTCAATCGTCAGATAACTCATAACGGAGGGTTAAATATGGCAGTCTGACAGCTTTTGTATAGAAAATATCTGATATAATCTGTCATAATTATTCTTTGCATAAAAATTATCTGGCTATTGAAAAATCAGCCCTTAATTAATCAAATAAAATTGCGCCACCTAGTCAAATATGAATAAATATTTATTTATTTGTTCACACCTCTTTCAAAGAACAGAATCTTCCATTGCGCAAGCTTAAGACAGTGTCGTGCGACTATATTCACTGTATGTACCTACTCAAAATAACTTACTAAAAAAAACGTATTTGTTTCTAATATTATTTATAGTTACCTCCTTTCCTTATATTTGACAAGGAATTCGTTTATGAAAAGAGTGAAGGTGATCAAAGAAAATTGATTATAAATAATTCAATTAAAAATAATTGTAAAAACTTAGGCAAGTTATCATTGGCATATTGGTTAATAAATTATATTTGAATAAAAATATGTCTCATCAAGTTATCTGATGGGTAAAGCGCGATTTTCCATGTCTCATTTACTAATAGCTTTACGGTTTTAGAATAAACAAACGCTTACGTTTGTTTGAAATCTTAAAATATACGGTATGGAACTCACTTCTAGGCAATAAATGAAACCTCAAGTAATACTAGTCCACAGAAGTATAGCTTAATTAAATTTTAAATCGAAAACCGAAAATTAAAAAAGTAAAATTTTCAAACAAAATAAATATCAAAATAAATTCAGTTGAAGTAAACACTCTGTTGACAGTTCTCTGTTGACTGTTCTGTTGGCGCGGCTTTTTGATTCGTTTGAAAATTTGAGATTTACGAAAAAAAATTAATCCAATTCTACAGAGTGTTTAAATTTGTTCAAAATTAAAACTCTACTTTTTGACCTAATTACTGGACCGATTTCGTTAATTTTTTGTATATCGTCAGAAAAGGCGATAACAAGTATGTCGTATAATTTATTGCATATAAGTGATCCCCATACTGTATAAATCCTCTCATTCGAAACTTCGATATAATATATGAAGGAAAATAACAGGAAAAAGATATGTAAGAAGTTTATTATTTTTTAAAATATAAATTCTGCCGTGGATTAGAACACCCGGAACTAATACCCGAGGCAGTTGTGTAAACAACTGGGTACTTAGGTACTAACTAGATAAAACTTTACTATTAGCACAGCCCTAACAAGATAATACTCACTACGATTCAATAAACGATTTTAGGAATGCTGAAATTGCATCCGAATTGTGGAATTAATTTACTAAGTATTATTTCATTCTTGTAATACTCGTATTAGGTTAGTAAACAAAGGAACAAATTAGAATGACTAAGTATTTAAATATCACAAAGAGTTGAGCTTCTTTAAGCTTTAAAAAGCTCTCTGGCTCAACTAGCTTCTGCCCGCGGCTTCGCCCGCGTCAAAATTAACTTTCCGTAATAACTGTCCCAAGAATTACTGTCGAACTCAATATTCTAAAAAAAGCTTTTTTACAAAAAAAGACAACCGCCTTCAAAAACGACCAAATAAAAAATAACTTTAGTTTGGAAGTCGGCGGCTTTGGTTTTGTTTTTTGTTATGTAGGTATTGCCACCGACTTCCAAACTAAAGTTATTTTTTATTTGGTCGTTTTTGAAGGCGGTTGTCTTTTTTTGTAAAAAAGCTTTTTATTTTTCACTTTTTAGTGCTTGTGTGTTAATGTTTGAAATCCTTAATAAAAGCTCTTTCAAACAATACCTCACACGATATATTTAATTTAGAAAAATGCTCACAAAATAAAAAGCACTTAACCAAATTAGATGAAATTTTTATGGGACCAAATGGCAAGTATACTGAAAAAAAGAATCACACTAATCGGACTAGAAACCTCGGAGTAATCGGTGTGTATACATAAATTGAATACCGCCACGAATACCGTTCTAAATAGCGTGATAGAAACATGGTGTGTCCAACCTTATACAGTAGGTACGATACTATTCTCAGAAATTCGGACACAGTTGTCTGTGCTTCGGTTTATTACAGGGTCCATGGACCTCATGGGGTACGTGTAATGAGCGCCGAGGGTCCATGACGAGCTTACCTGCCTAGAAATGAAAGATGACATGCGTCTTGCATTTCATAATCCAATATAAGCAGCAGCAATCGTCATAATGTGATAGTATGACGATTGCTGCTGCTTATACTGCAAACAATAAAAGCTGTAAAGTTTAGATAATCGTAAACAATAAAAGCTCGTACAAACTAAATACTCTTTACTCCTTTTCGGAAAGTGTCCATGGCTAGAAAATGATTGAGACCCCTGGTTTAATGTCAAAGTCAAAACATTTATGTCAATTACACCAATTAGGCCTCTTGTCCACGACACGGTTTATCGCCGTGAAAATCTACGGTTAATTCGCCACGTGTAGGCACGGTCGTCAGTGTTGTATGGATCACTATGAAAGCTTGTAGACGTGCACGGCCAGCAACATCGCCGTATCAGAAGGACTAGTGAATGGAGCTATGGGTATTATAAAAAAAATCAAATGGCCAGCCTTGAGGAGAGACCAACTGGAGGATGGCGAGCTACCAGATGCCGTATATATTAAATTTGATGACGAGTCTATTGGGCTTAGACTTAAAGACAATAATGGTTGGATACCTATCCCTCCATCTAGTACTACGTTTCAGGCATTGAGAGGTTACGGAGATGTAGAGCGCCGTATGTTGCCTCTAATATTAAGCTGGGCGGTTACAGTTCACAAACTCCAGGGTACCACCCTTGAAAGAGCGGTAATTGACCTTGGCAAAAAAAAATTTGCAAAAGGGCAAATATATGTTGCACTAAGTCGTGTCAAAAGTTTGGAAGGCATAGTTTTATCGGATTTGGACGCCAACAAATTATTAAATAAACCACACGACGATAGATCGTTGCAGGAAATGACAAGACTACGAAATCTGTCTTCCGATAATGAAGGTCACACATAAGAGCAATAGCGCACTAGCAGCCATGGCCGCAGCGGCCAGGCCGCGGCGGCCATCGAGATACATACCTTAGTATGAAATCGCCACAGCGCGCGCACCTGGCCGCATGCGGCCAGCGGCCAAACCGTGCGGCCAGGTGCGCGCGCTCTGTGGCGATTTCATACTAAGGTATGTATCTCGATGGCCGCCGCGGCCTGGCCGCTGCGGCCATGGCTGCTAGTGCGCTATTGCTCTTATGTGTGACCTTCATTATCGGAAGACAGATTTCGTAGTCTTGTCATTTCCTGCAACGATCTATCGTCGTGTGGTTTATTTAATAATTTGTTGGCGTCCAAATCCGATAAAACTATGCCTTCCAAACTTTTGACACGACTTAGTGCAACATATATTTGCCCTTTTGCAAATTTTTTTTTGCCAAGGTCAATTACCGCTCTTTCAAGGGTGGTACCCTGGAGTTTGTGAACTGTAACCGCCCAGCTTAATATTAGAGGCAACATACGGCGCTCTACATCTCCGTAACCTCTCAATGCCTGAAACGTAGTACTAGATGGAGGGATAGGTATCCAACCATTATTGTCTTTAAGTCTAAGCCCAATAGACTCGTCATCAAATTTAATATATACGGCATCTGGTAGCTCGCCATCCTCCAGTTGGTCTCTCCTCAAGGCTGGCCATTTGATTTTTTTTATAATACCCATAGCTCCATTCACTAGTCCTTCTGATACGGCGATGTTGCTGGCCGTGCACGTCTACAAGCTTTCATAGTGATCCATACAACACTGACGACCGTGCCTACACGTGGCGAATTAACCGTAGATTGGCCGCGGCGGCCAGGCCGCTAGTGCGCTATTGCTCTGACAGATCATGAGCTTAAACCTAAAAAAAATGTCAGATATTTGATTTTTATTACATAACCATTGTTGTTTTAATAATAAATATATATTGTGCAACATATTATTTTTTTTATTGAAAACAAAGCTGAAAAACACTGGATATAAAAATCATAACATGCCGTTTCCGGCAATGTCGACCCAATCTAGTTTCAAGCGTGTGCTTGACTTGTAAATCAGAAATCTACCTACTTACCAAGAGAGGTGCTGAATTAGTATCTGGTCATCTTCCAACACCATGGAACCACCAGCAGAGCCACAATAATTAATACATTTTCAACTCTCCATTTCGTATGGAAAGTCCGTGGCAAAGTCCGATATCAATGCCAGGTGTCGTTAGAGCAGGTCACTAAGTCCGTATATCACAGCCAGGTAACACGTCAGCGACTTTCATCGATGCCCTTTGAAGAGTTTCGTTCATATAACCGAATATCTCATCAGAACAAACATCTAATTAAGTTTATTTTAGTTTCAGTATTGCGTTTTTTGTAAAACGTTGTAAGGGCTTAAACATATTTTTTTTTCGAAAAAGTTTTTATAACCTTTGTAGTGAGTACAGGCATGATATTATGTTGTGTGATGGCATAAACAATGCTTAGTTAAGAGATGGGTTGGATTAGGTAAAAATGATACCTAATCCACCTAATCCCAATATTAAAAAATACCTATTCCATTTACCTAATCCTAATATTTATTCAATATAGCCACTGGCCTGTTACCAATATTATGTATCGTATGTGGATTACGTAGGAAATATTTAGCATGATCGTTCCTGTTAACTATAGTTTAATATGAAAGTTTTGTTATTTTCTTCGACCTAATTATGTTTAAATTATTATTATCTTTTTATAGGAAAAGATGCATACCAATATATATTTTTTATATTTAAAAGTAGTTGTAAGTAGATAAGAATGAATATTAATTTTTAAATAATTATTTTAATTAAATCCAATATGTAATTTGATATTGACACACAACAGCCAAGGAACAAAACAAAAAAATAGGGGGAACGGCAGAATACGTCACACAGATATTTCTCACGAGAGCTCGGTAACACTTTTTTTGGCATGAGAAGATTCTAAAAAGTCTGCAGCTTCTAAAAACTATTTCTTTATTTTAGTTCAGTGAAACATATCGTATTTTTCAATTTTAATCCAAATAGTAATAATTTGATTCCTAACTACGACGTGCATTCGTTACGAGTAACGTCACGCATCGCTACTAGAACAGTAACTAGTCCAGGAACGGAATCCCTTCTGTATACGAATATTTTGTACCATACCTAATCCTCGACGCTTTTGATTAGGTACGGATTCGGATCGAAAAATACCTAATCCACTAACACACACTAGCTTAGATATGCTATAGCAACAATCGCGGTTAATCTGCTGTCATTTTTTGAAGAGTTCCTCCGATTTCTACAAGATCCCATCATCAGATATTGAAATGGTGACAATGGGACCACACGGGAAGCACCAGCTTTCAAATAAAAAAAGAATCATGAAAATCAGTTCACCCAGTCGCAAGTTATTAGCTAACAAACATAAAAAAAAAAAATACAGACGAATTGATAACCTCCTCCTTTTTTTGAAGTCGGTTAAAAAATATCATTGGTTGAACTATTGTCCCAAGGGATCAAAATCAAAAGTATCCTATGTGTTAATCCAGGAAATAGTCTATCTATGTGCCAGTTTTTATCTAAACATCTTCACAAACTTTCACATTTTAAATACACACATCAAAAGTGTCTAGGGATCAACATCCCTAACATTTGTTAGGGATGTTGATCCCTAGACACTTTTGATGTGTATATTAGATTCTTAGTTTATATTCAAGGTAACTTACCTCGCTCTTTTTTATGGTAAAGACAGCTTTGACTAACTTTATAAGCTGCAATTGGCAGGTACCTTCAGGTAATGCTGTCAGACCACGGGATATGTCTTAATGAGACGTCTCTCGCACAGATGCATTACTACTTAATTGAGAAATAATCTATCTATATCTTCTATATATACAGGGTGGAATTGCCACCTGGAGGGAAAGTACTCTTAATACTGCAGATAGAAAATTTTACTCAAAGGAAACATTCCTTTATTTTTGAATAGAAAGCAAACTGCATTCAAAGATTTTCGAAAATTCTCTTCTCCCACACCCGGGAATCGAACCGGCTAAAATCTGAAAAAATTATACCCTGTACTTTTATTGCATCGATCGTTAGGGTCAATTATAAGGATGAAATCTCTCTAACAAACATGATAAATTAAATGAAAGGAAAACCAGGAAATCTAAATTTTTGTAAATAATTAAATTAATTTAAGATTTCCTGGTTTTCCTTTCATTTAATTTATCTGTTTGTTAGAGATATTGTCATATTGTTTTCAAAAATGTAATAAAAGCTAATTAATGAAATAATGTTATACATGGAACCTAGCTTCATACATAAAGCAGAATCATATTTTTCAGTTAAAATAAACACTAATGTTTGGTTTAAAAACGTACCAAAACACCATCATCAAGTAAAGTCTATACTAGTCATAGTTCTGTATACTTGGGTGTTATACTTATTGACCGAAATCCGACTAGGCTATGTTTGTATGAAGCGCGCTGTCGTCGGGACTGTTCCCTTTAAAAGCAATATCTTTTCTAGCCTTTTACCTATTTTTATTAGCTCCTTGCTTGCGTCCTCGGCAAACTGACGTCACCCTTACGCCAGCTTTCCGTTTGTCACAACTACTCAATAAAAATAACAAAACGGTATCATTAATAGACTCTAAAATCATTTATAAACTCAATTAGTGAGTAAATGTTAGTTTCAATTTACGAGTAATTATGCAAACTAACCGTCAAGTATCCAACTTTTAAAGGCTCTTGTCAAAATAAATTAACTGAAACTGGACAAATAAATTGAGTGCTGTAAAATGTAATAGGCAGTCAATATGGCGATGTTCTCGTTTGTTATAATTAACCTAATTAAGTATGTGTTGCTTTTTATTGAGTGGAAAATGGTAGGGTAGCTTGCGGATTTCCAATTTTACGTTTAGTAACGGGTTGTATGGTAATACAAAGTAATATAATAAAATTGAAGAGATTTTTTTTTGTAAGGGGGTTTAACGCACGTTATACAATTAATTCATTACTGTAAAGCCTGATGTAGACGATGCGAGAAATATCGTGCGATTTGTCATTGCGGTACCGCGCGGCTGTTGTGCCAAAAGTATCATCGACGGAAATTTTCCTTTACCACAACTTGCACGATATTTCTCGCACCGTCTAAATCAGCATTAATGCTTGAATTACCATCTTTAAAAGTTTGCCTGCAAGACCTTTTTTTGGTCCGCGATTTTGTTCGTGTGGATGCCAGTCACAGAGTCACAGTCAAATCCGTTCTTAGATGACGTCTCCTACGTAATCCATAGGTTGTTTGCGAGATTTCGGATTAATTTATCTTATTATTTTATCGGGGGGCACGGCAGTGCCCCCGCCAAAGTCGAGCGCGAAGCAAACACTGCCGTACCATCCTTTACTGGAACCATTTCGCTGCATTTTCAGGCCCCTATTTGAGAACCTCTAGATAAGACCAGAACGCAGAAATTATTATAGTATCTTTATTCTTTATTTTCTTTTAGTATCTTTATTATTATAGTTAATGTTGTGTGACTTGGCCGTTGAACATTCTTTATACGTTAGTGTGTACAAGTCAACAATTGACTGGTTATTGAATCAACGTTTTCCAAGTGGCAATTTTCCATCGTCAATGGGTAGCGGTTCTAGCGACAGATTGGAGCAATGGTGTCATGGAGCACCTGGTTTTGTACCCTTAAACGGCCAAGTCACACAACATTAACTATAATAATAAAGAAATCGCAGTAAGGAACCTTAGACTTGGCACGACTTTGTTTTGATTTCATTACTTTTTAGAGATAAACAAGTAGCTCCATCGAGACTTGGCTAGTTTTTTACAGAATGTTTTTGGTGGGATTTTATTTACAGCTTAATCAGAACATTTAAAAAAACGTTGTTACAAAAAACTATATCGCAATTATAGAAGTAATATGTAACTTTCGGTTCCAATAAATGTGTTATTATAACCTATAATTATTAAAAAGGCTGTAGGTGTAGGTACATATTAATCAAACTACCTCTGAACTTTAGTGCGCGTTTTCAGTAGTTTCACTGAATCCTACCCTGTAGAACCGTAAGCTGTACTTACACTGTACATGACCAGTGGCAGCGGCGCAGTCTGGCGCGAACGCTCGTCCGAGAATGGCGGGCGCTCCGATAGCGCCCATCAGTCGCTACTGACTTATAAACGCGCCTCGTGACGCGTCTTTTTCAACATCAAACGTCCGAAGCCCGACTTTTCGAATAACGTACGGAGTGATTAGGACGCGAAGAAGGTAAAAAATATCATTTTTATTATACCTACGTATTAAAATGTGCCTGTACTTTTTTGTTTTCCAACTAATAATTTATGTTAGCACATTAGGAATTTTTTAATTAAATATTAATATAATTATAAGATATGTACATTTTTTTGTACTTATACTTATATTTTTTGTAATAATCACTTTAATAGTTTCCCAGGATTATAGTGTGCATTAAAATAATAGCATTTTTAGAAAATGCAGTAGAAAATAAAAAAAATTTTTGGAGTTCAGTTACTGTAAGGAATAAGCTAAATAAAAGCTTGTAAAACCAGAACGTTTATGAAAGATCACTTTTTTTGGTTACAAGTTTTTTTGGTTTATTTTTAAGCATATTTAAAGCGCCTATTATAGTAGGAACAAACTAGTATCTAGTTACCTAGTAACTAGCTATAATTAGTTAGTTATTAGTTTATTAGCGATATCAAATTAGTTACTGGAATACAGGTCATTAAAACCGAGTGAACATCGTTTATATACGCGCCTAAAATCAAATTTCACGAGCGTATAGACCATTTTTTAACAACTTTATCGTTCCACTGCTGGGCAACGGTCTCCCGCATAGCCTCTAACTAGTCCCAATGTCTGTCTACACGTCTGGCAATCTTTGATAAAAGTATACAAGTCATTTTAAAATAATATTTAATTTACATTTATTACCAAGTAGTTTGGTTTTACCCGCGTAAATTACATCTTCAATTACGAAAAGATTGTTCTTATTGGATCAGCTCCTGAAACTAGCGCTTTTAACCTGACACGGTCTGCAGCTTTATAATAGTACAGATATTAATGTTGGTCAGCCAGCAGTTTGTAAGTAGAAAGAAGTGTCGCGAACAAAATCCTTAAAGTCGTACACATAACGGGTCTGTCTATTCGATTCGGCATTCTCAATTCACCCTTTAAGTTTGATAACGTCCTGAAAATGGCGAACGGCACCGACCCGCATGTACATAATTATGTATACCAATACTTACGTTTTACAAAACGCAACGTATTTTTTTGTCGGTCTTTTGCCACTTGCAGTTCGAAACCACTCATCTGATTATGACGGCTTAAAAAAGAATTTAAATATGAAAAAAATATATTCTTAAAAACATGCTTTATTTTAAAATTATTACAAATTGAGTATTGGACATTGTATTGTCACCAGAACTAAAGTTGTAGGCAGAATTTCAGCTCAATCGGATACCAAGAAATGGTCGAAAAATGGTTTGCAAATTTTGAATGGACATCTTACAAACCACAAACAGTGCAAGCTAAATAAAAGCTTGTAATAACAACAAAAAGATAAAAGAATATGCTAAAAATAGGTAGTGATATAATAAGATTGATACTCAAGTTAGTTCTTACGTAAGGTTAGTTATGAAGTAATCCATGTAGCAGCACAAACAATCTTCGTGTAACTACTTTTAGATAGATTGGCAAACAGGCGGCTACCTACGTCATAGAAATTGAGTACCGCCATGTATAATGACACTTGCAATCTTGGAGTTAGCCGATGTGTTGCCAAGCTTTGAGACTTTGCTAGAGTATCCTTCAAACCTAGGCACACATCACTTAACTTCCTCAAAGGAATATAAAAATATGGTAGTTTCAGAGAAGCTCGTAGCTAAGTAGGTAATAATAGCCGGTCGATCCATCAGGTTAAACTATCGGGGTTGGCAACCCCGAAAGTCTGACAACCAGTCTTACCAAGGGGTATCGTATTACCCAGTTACTGAGTTGTGGAGGCAAGGTAGGCAGTCGCTAGATGTAAAATACTAGTATTCAGCTGCATCCGGTTAGCGTTATAGTCGGGAAGAGGCTAGGCAGATAGCTTCCTATTAGCAAAAGAATTTTCATAATCGGACCAGCAGTTCTTGAGATTAGCGCGTTCGAGCAAACAAACTCTCCAGCTTTATATTATTAGTATAAGATACCTACTTTTTAACAGGAGACAAAGGTGTACTTCGTTACCGTCAGTAGTATTTTCAAATGAAAAATCCAGTAGCACGGAAATCGAACCCAGACACCTCACCGCTCAGTTTACCCGATATTTCAATTGAAAAAAAAGAACAAGAAAAAAAAATTACCCTCTTTCTGGTGCAGTTGGGCGAAAAGAAGAGCTCTTTTGTGATTTTCATAAATTCTATCTTTAATAAAATTGTGAATACGAGACCGATAAAACGTTAATAAAACGCAATGTTTTCAGCAGTTTCCAATTAATATTTGAATAGATAGGTACTGCGGCTGAATGATTCGCCTGCAAGAGCTTACTGTGTGCTAATTTAGCAGGATGTCACGACTTTAGGGATCGATGGAGGGAATAATAAGGAGAAAATAGATCGGAGTGACATTCTACATATTAAGTACGATACATCACTAATTCGACCTTGTATAGCGTTACCACCTAAATTTGAAGCGTGTTAGGGAATAAAATTTAGATATAAACACAGATTGGAATAGATGGAGTAATATAATGTAAGGAGTAATTTAAATAGAAAACAGGTTTTTTTTTGTGTCATCTCCAATGACAAGTCAAATCATAGATATACTATATTTGGGAAGATGACAGCATTTACCAATAATTCCAAGACATAACTTCTCTAAAGAAACACTTTATTTTAGCCCTGGAAACTTGATTAATTTTCAATTAACTGTAAAATTTGATTTTGAATTGCTTTCAAATTAATAAATAGTTAGTCAATTGAGTCTACTCAAAAGTGACGTCACAGTTATTTTTTGCCGTACAATATCTATGGGACAATCGCGTTTCGACAGGTCATAAAAAGTACGTCAATTGACTGTGGTGTCATCTACCCTATTATACATCATTATATTTACAAAGAGGTAGCTACACTAAACATTAATACTCGCTATTGGATGTATACCGCAATATTAGGTACATATAATTATACAGGGTGCTAGGAAGGTCGATGCAAAGCCGTAAAGCGGAGCTAGTATAGACTGTAACCGAACTTTTCTTAAACGAAGTGTGACTATTTTGTCATCAAAAGTCAAGAATTTTGATGAAAAAAAGACTTTTGATGACAAAACCCATGTAGTTAGTCGCAAATAATCCCCAGTTTGAAAGATAAATCATTTATTTTTTGTTTATCTTTCAAACTGGCCATGATTTTTTTATTAAAAAAAATAGTCACCCTTGATTGAAATAATCACAAATTAATTTCTCAAAACACTACTTTACGGAAAACAAAAAAAAAATTCAAAGTCACTTATTGGTATTTGCTGAGGGTGAATTTAAATCAAACATTAGTTCTTCACTACATATCACTACATATTATAAAATAAAGTCGCTTTCCCTGTCTGTCTGTCCCTATATATGCTTAGATCTTTAAAACTACGCAACGGATTTTGATGCGTTTTTTTTTAATAGTTAAAGTGATTCAAGAGGAAGGTTTATATGTATAATACTTGCACCCGTGCGAAGCCGGGGCGGGTCGCTAGTTATAAAATAAAGTCGCTTTCCCTGTCTGTCTGTCTGTCCCTATATATGCTTAGATCTTTAAAACTACGCAACGGATTTTGATGCGGTTTTTTTTAATAGATAGAGTGATTCAAGAGGAAGGTTTATATGTATAATACATGCACCCGTGCGAAGCCGGGGCGGGTCGCTAGTTATAAATAAAGCATGGTATAAGTATCAGATTGGTTAAAAAAAATACTAAAAATAAAATAGGTCTTTGTACGCCATGGGGTTGTTTTTGCACAAAAATTAATTGCTAGTTTACCTTCACTGCTTTGATGTAGCTGACAGCCTTAGCCTGGATGTGACGTTGACGCGCCAGTGGGGATCACAAAAGCTTCGATACTGGACGTAGTGTACACAAACCGATTATGTATGCATTTGGGGTAACGCGTGTTTTTAACTTGAAATTACTTATTTATTTGTAGCGGGTTCAGACGTTGCCTGATTAGATGATGCCAGCTCGGTTTTTAGCTAGGTTTGAGTTTTAGGCTGGGTGCAAACGTCCGGTTTCCGGATCGGGTTTCCGAATCAGGAGGCGTGTATGTACATACACACACATGCATAAATTACACACACATGTAAAAAAAAAGTGAATGTATGTGTAATTTATGCATGTGTGTGTATGTACATACACGCCTCCTGATTCGGAATCCTGATCGGAAACCGGACGTTTGCGCCCGGCCTTATGGGATCTCTTATACGGGGTGGAGGGGACATTACGAAACAGTACATGATTCTAAATAACTCAGGGTAAACCGTTTTTGCCAGTTATTAAAAAAATCGGCTGTTCAATACATTTTGACCGTCTAGGTGTTGCACTTTTGTATGGATAAGCTGTTTTTTTTAATAACCCATGAAAATTTTCATTGCTTGGGGATCTAGAATCATGTACTGAATCCATGGTAACAGTTTTTGCTGTAATGTCCCCTCCACCGTGTATAATTACAAAGAGGTCTTAATATGAAAAAGACAACAGAATTTTAGTTGATACCTTCAATTAATAGGCGGTAAGAGGTTAGTAATTTAGGAGGCGATTCAGATCCCATACAAAAAAAAACCTAAGCAACGGTAATGTATCTCAAATGTAGCGGCTTCTTCAACTTACTCCATCGTAGACTTTGTCTCTGTGTCATGTCTGACTTAGACTAGAGTCAACCGGGATTGCGAGACGTCTTAACAGGATACCGTGGCCCCGGAACGTAAAGGGCAACAGAAGGAACAGGGTGGTTTTTTAGTCAGTAAAAATCTGATAGTCCCTTCAGTCATTTGATGATTTTTTCCAACAAAAAAATGGTGGCCAAAATGGTTTTGTTATCGATTGTTACAAAGATTGTCTTTTTTTCCATACTTCTGGAGCTTTTCTTTATGGATTAGTGATACGCTTGGGGGTAAAAATACAGTAAACAATTACAAACATTTTGATTTATACAAATGTTTTTATTTTGAACGCCTACTTTCTCGGAAAAAATAATAATATCTTTGAGGCTTATCGTTTGTATAATAATATTACTCATCTTTAAAACGAATCATTAGCGTTGGGTCTGGATACATTTTGTTGTTCCTTTTCTTTTATACAAATTATCTTTTATTCGATTTAAGGCAATATGAAGTGGACTTTTAAATAACAACTGTTTAAATGAATTGTGAAGGCTGCGTTAATCATATCCTCTCCACCGCTCGTTATACTGTGCAAGTGAAATGGCATGATTAAACTCTTGTTTGGCAGCCATTTTTAATTCATTTCTTTAATGACTTAATTTCACTAGAACTTAAGTCGGCCGGCCGGTTTTTATGTCAAATAACTGAAACTTACTGCAGGTATAACTTAACCTACAGTAATTTTTCGTTATGAGGGTTCCCTACCCGAAGGGTGCTTACGGGACCCTATTCCTAAGCCTCCGCTGTTCGTCCATCCGTCTGTCAGCGGGCTGAATCTTATAAACCGTAATAGCTTGAGTTGACATTTTCACAAAAAGTGTATTTCTATTGCCGCTATATCAAAAAAAATTAAAGGGGGACCCCCATACAAAAACCGTGTTTTTTTTTGCTCTATTAGCTTGATACTGGAACGGACTCTTCGTGTGCGAGTCCGACTCGCGCATGACTGGTCATTTTTTAATACGTTTAACCCGCAAGGATACTTATGAGTTCGATTCGAAGGAACCTTATTATTATTTTACCATTTATATTTTCGATACATCTGTTAAACTTATACTTATACTTTATTCTTATGAATTTAAAAGAAAGTTACTGCTTCTCAGAACCCTTTTCTTCGAGAAATCCTTGACCTTAAAAACTAGTTCAGTACAAAAAAAATTGTGTTTGTACTTAACTAGTTTTCTTAAAAACCGATACATAGATATTTTCAAATGTAGTTTAATTTAAAAGTAGATAATAAACAGTTTATTAATTAAGATAAGTTACAAAACGAGACATACATCGGTTTTTAAGAAAACATCAACTATATCTGACGACCCTGCATACCTATCTGTTTTGTTGACTGTACATTTTTATAGAAAATGCCCCTTTACTTTTTTATAAGCTGTTAAGTATTTTGTCTCTTACGTGCACTTCATCGGCGGATGCACTCCGGGAGCGGAGAAACTAGCTTATTGATGCAAGGTACTTCGAAGCGAGAGACGCGTGCTAGGAAATTGCCATAACTTCGCGATTGAACAATAAAGGTCTAGCTTTCAAATCATTAGATATAGTGCTAGTATTGTTCAGGATCCCTATTGATAAAACTCCGCTGTTTATATTGATAGACAGCGGAGTTCTGTGATTGCACAGAGCTGAAACTTTTTAACCGTATTAAGTACAAAAGGCATTGATTAACTTAGTATGGACTAGCGGCGTCATGTTTTTTTTCAGTGGCCACAAATAATTATTATGTTACTTTGTTGTGTTGTTAAGTACACATAATATATGTTCAATTATTTTTATCCTAAGTTATATCGAAGTTGAGATATTTGCATTTGAAGATTTTAAAAATGTCGTCAATATAAAAACTTCAATTACTGTCCTGCGTACAGAAATCTTAGATATGTTTTTGAAGGTTGTTTTTAGAGATTGACTTTACTGTTTCACGACCATGTGTCAATGTTACGTTACTTTTGGGTCTTGGGAAATAATAAAGACACATTACCTCGTTGTAGAGCAAGAAGTCATTAAGTGCAAAAAGGTAGTTTCGAGATAATAGTGTTTTAGAGACTTTGTTTTTTAATTCGAAATAACACATTAACACTTATAGTTACAAAAAAAAACTACTATAGCATGACGCGCCCCTCCATATTACTATTTCAATGTGTGTAGCCATATCCATATGAAAGAGTTTCTATGTAGTCTATCACAAGACTACGCACGTGTCATTTTCATAGAGTATGTCAGTGCAGCGCCATACTAATAATAATGAGTAATTAATGACGCCGCTAGTCGAGCAACAAATCGCTAATTTGTTTTTGTTTCGAGAGCCGTCTCAGTACGCACACATTGTGAGTTTGTTTGTACGCACACGTTGATACTTTCACAAATACTTTCAAACGTTTTGAATTTGTGGAGGGGCGCGCCATGTTATAGTAGTTTATCTTTAGGTTGCGGTAAGTAGGTACCTAGTTACTAAAAAAACCTCAGAACCTAAAAGGGTTTATAAGAATATATAGGTATAATAACTTCTTCGTGTTTAATGAGCTATCAAAACCAAATATCTCCGTTCCGATAAGGTTTAGAGAAATGTGTCCATATTAGTTTTTGATCGCATTATTCTGATCTTTCAAAATATCTAAGTTTCATTAGTGGCCATCCAACTTCAAAATGACGCCACTTTTACGCAAACCCCTTTGAAATTTTCACACAGTATGGATTACTATTGCCGCTATAACAACAAATATTGACAATAAAAATAAAACGGTTCCTAAATAAGAAACGTGTTTTTTTTTGTACGTAATTTTAAATATTGTACGGTGTTTAAACCCTTCGTTTGCGAGTCCAACTCGCACTTGGGCCGCTATTTTATTTTTCAAGTAATGCCTTTGTGTCGAATCGGCTTATAATAAGCAGTAATACAGCTCACACAGTCTCATGAACGTTTTGCAACTTTTAAAGCATTAATTTCAATTGACACGTTTCATACGCTACTGAACACAATGGTAAACCTGCTGATTAAAATTTAAAGCGAGATATAATATATACCTACTTATTTTACGAGTATAATAAATATCAGAATGCATTAATTATTTTTTATTGATACTGAAAATGGACGCGTCACTTTATAGAAAATGTAGGTCGCTGACCGAAGGCTCTATTTATTATGTATTCGTTGAACGACTTCCGTTGCAATCTATAAATGTTGTTCTGAGTTTGCTGGTATAGAATGCCACATAGCATTAGTCCGCCTTGTCTACTATAACAAAAGTCTAAGTCAAATTATTTATTTCCATTACACCACTTTTGAAAAGAAACACAAAAAAAGAAAATTTTCTGTCCACAATCGCGTAACATACAAAAAAAAACGCGCTGTCAAGCATTCACTCTCTTTTTGGAGTCGGTTTTTTAAGAGTCGGTAATTTCGTATAAATATGAATGGGCATGAAACTCCATAAATACTCTTAAATCTTACTGAAAATGGACGCGTCACTTTATAGAAAATGTAGGTCGCTGACCGAAGGCTCTATTTATTATGTATTCGTTGAACGACTTCCGTTGCAATCTATAAATGTTGTTCTGAGTTTGCTGGTATAGAATGCCACATAGCATTAGTCCGCCTTGTCTACTATAACAAAAGTCTAAGTCAAATTATTTATTTCCATTACACCACTTTTGAAAAGAAACACAAAAAAAGAAAATTTTCTGTCCACAATCGCGTAACATACAAAAAAAAACGCGCTGTCAAGCATTCACTCTCTTTTTGGAGTCGGTTTTTTAAGAGTCGGTAATTTCGTATAAATATGAATGGGCATGAAACTCCATAAATACTCTTAAAAAAATGTTTTAGAATAACTTTTACCGGTACATTAATTCAATAACTATACGAATGTGAAGGCGACTACAATTGGTATTAAGTGCTACAAATTAAAAAATGAGACTTAAATAAATGTAACATATGGCATCTATGTTAAAACACATATTTAACGAATACCTTTACATGATTTTATTGAATGTGTCTCGGTTGTCCGTTAAGGTTGGCGTCGAGCAAATTTGCTCGAAAGCCTTGTTCTTCATCCGGTTGCTGCTCTCCAGTGACTTCCTGATCATCAAGGTCTACAAAAACCGCAAAAGGAGGGAGAGCCTCCGAGGCACCATGTTTGGTGCGGAGAAGGTAAGGACCCGCGTACTTACTGATGACTTACGGGACTCAGCGATATATTTATTGACATTTTTTTAACAACGGTATTAGATGGTCAAGATGAGGACCAGGTCAGCGTCGATGCCGCTGTTGCCTGGGTCACGACGTGCATCGGAGTATGAAGGGGCCACGCGCCGCTACAGCAGCGTCCCCACATCCGACATTTACGTAAGTTAGCAAGCTTCGGTTCTAAACTCCGTGTCCTCTTCCTATTACCGCGCTAATTGGAAACATTTAAAGCTTCACGAACGGACGATACGTTTCAAAATTGGATTTTATGATAATTAATGGGCTGCGTTGATGATGTGAAAATTATATTGAAAACTAAATAAAATTAATACTAAATTGATCAGACGTGACTTTTTTTTGTGTTTAATACAATCATATCAGTCATATACATTGTAAATAGATAGTATCATTTAGATGGCATTATAACGTAAGAATCATTACGAATTGGAGTTTTCGGGAGTGTACCGTGATTCGAACGAAAAGTGGACAAGGACCGTCTGACCGAGTTGGAGCCGATCTGTGTGTCGCACATCCTGACTGCGCTTCTGTTTGTGTACCATTTGTGTTTAGACATTGACTCGGCTGTAGAATTTTTCCTAAGAATGAACTTACTTGTTTTATTTTTGTGTGTGTGTCCTAGTTATTATTGTACATTTTACGTATTATTTTGTTATAAGTTTTGCTTCGTAAGTTAAGATTGTTAATTAAGAATGTTGTGATTATTATTTGATAGAATGTTATATTGCGTGCCTGGCAAATTTTGCAGTGTACCTGTTTGAACTGTTTACCAAATTGTGCTGTCCTGTAAACCCACGCTAGTGTTGTCCTTTATTGATTTTTGTTCTTTAGCAACTAGAATTAAGTAGACAAATTATATGTTTAAAATATTGTAGATTTTAGCTGTATGTCAATTATACGTGTGTATATTATGCAGTAAAGTTTTAGCATCGGCGATTAGTGTTTTTGCCACTGCAACTTTGATAAGCGAGCTAGCGCCTACATGTAAGTATTTATTATAAAAAACACTATTGAGAACTAAGACCCCCCTTTCAAGTACTGGGTTCCTTTAATTTATTCATGAACCCCCTAATAATGATTTATAGTAATGTTTCGCCAGGATTAACTTCACTTTCTTCATTCGGTTTCGGTTTAGACTAGCTTTACTCTGAGTTTATTTATTAAGGGGTTAGGGAAACTCAATAAGCTTTCTTTAAGCCATTCGCCGATGCTACTGCTACAAAGGGCTGCATTGCCTAGTTCAGATGTTAACCACTGTTTCTTTTTCAGATATCGTCACTTGCGGACGGTAAACCCTGGTCAATCTCTGACTACAAGCCGGAGAGCTCTGAAAGATCACAAGATTGGACGATTTCTCGTGATTTCTACAGCTCTGGCGATAGCACATTCCACACGTCAGGATCGGAAAACAATATAAGTTACCAGTAAGTTTTTTTCTTTTTTCAAATTCCGTAGGGAGAGTCACATAACGTTTTCTATTGAAGAGGAGTTATAGTAGACTCCGCGCTGCCAATGAGAAATTCAAAAACCAAGCCCAAAAAATACATTAACCTGCCAAAATTCCCAACTCGACTGTAGTGTTCTCTTCCCATAATAAGTCAATTTGTTCGCGTACCAGTAACCACATCAATATACCATTTATGTTAATACAATTATGAAGACGGTGTCGTGCGGATGCGTCGTTTTTAGAGCACACCCTTCACTTTACTGGTATTTTGTTTGCGTATTATTATTGTGCAAGTGAGAATCTGCATGAAACGGTCAGATTTGTGAAAGCTCTTATTGTTGCTCATACATTTCTTTTTTACACGGCACGGCGACCCTGCCGTAAGCGCGTGAAAAGGGGCTTAGGGTTCAGTCCTGGGCCCCAACGGGGCCAAACGCCTGCCGGGGTTGCGGGACGTCTTAACAGGATACCGTGGCCCCGGAACGTAAAGGGCAACAGAAGGAACAGGGTGGTTTTTTAGTCAGTAAAAGTCTGACAGTCCCTTTCGCCCCACCCAGGGCGGAAGGACTCATTTGATGATTTTTACCACCTTAAAAAGGGTTCAGTCCTAAAAAAAAGAACTCTTCTCTCTTCTACATCTTATATTTATGAAATAAAATTGCAACATAAACATAACATCACGCCTCTAATCCCCGAAGGGTTAGGCAGAGGTGTACCTATTAGTACACCCACATTTCGCCAGTTATGTTTAAGTCCCATGTAATAGATGGCGAGCCTTTTGCCATTAACCGGGCACAAATCCGGACTCTGAGGCTGCTACCGAGAAATTCCTGATGGAAAATGCCAGTTACATTTTGCCTGACCTGGGAATCGCACCCAAGACCTCATGCTCAGCAGTCACGTTTTGCGACAACTAGACTAACTAGGCAGTCAAAAAAAAAAACAAAAATAAAAGCAGTTATAAAATTACAAATACAGAAATAATTTTATATATTATTAAAAACAAATTAAAGAAAATAAAGGGGTTTGCGTAAAAGTGGCGTCATTTTGAAGTTGGATGGCCACTAATGGAACTTAGATATTTTGAAAGATCAGAATAATGCGATCAAAAGCTGATATGGACACATTTCTCTAAACCTTATCGGAACGGAGATATTTGGTTTTGATAGCTCATTAAACACGAAGAAGTTATTATACCTATATATTCTTATAAACCCTTTTAAGGTTCTGAGGTTTTTTTTAGTAACTATCTACTTACCGCAACCTAAAGATAAACTACTATAACATGGCGCGCCCCTCCACAAATTCAAAACATTTGAAAGTATTTGTGAAAGTATCAACTTGTGCGTACAAACAAACTCACAATGTGTGCGTACTGAGACGGCTCTCGAAACAAAAACAAATCAGCGATTTGTTGCTCGACTAGCGGCATCATTAATTACTCATTATTATTAGTATGGCGCTGCACTGACATACTCTATGAACATGACACGTGCGTTGTCTTGTGCGGTCTTGCTAGTTATGATTAGTTGACCAACAAATCTGCCGGCCTGCTAATGAATACTACAACTACATAGAAACTCTTTCATATGGATATGGCTACACACATTGAAATAGTAATATGGAGGGGCGCGTCATGCTATAGTAGTTTTTTTTTGTAACTATAAGTGTTAAGTGTGTGTTGTGTTAGTGACGTGTTGGTAATGTGTTATTTCGAATTAAAAAACAAAAAGTCTCTAAAACACTATTATCTCGAAACTACCTTTTTGCACTTAATGACTGCTTGCTCTACAACGAGGTAATGTGTCTTTATTATTTCCCAAGACCCAAAAGTAACGTAACATTGACACATGGTCGTAAAACAGTAAAGTCAATCTCTAAAAACAACCTTCAAAAACATATCTAAGATTTCTGTACGCAGGACAGTAATTGAAGTTTTTATATTGACGACATTTTTAAAATCTTCAAATGCAAATATCTCAACTTCGATATAACTTAGGATAAAAATAATTGAACATATATTATGTGTACTTAACAACACAACAAAGTAACATAATAATTATTTGTGGCCACTGAAAAAAAACATGACGCCGCTAGTCCATACTAAGTTAATCAATGTCTTTTGGCATACATAATGTTATTAGGTTCCTCTGCTAAGAATTTCTTAGTAGCATTTCTCCGGTTAATAAAAATAAAACATAAGGTCGTCGAAAGCTGCTTCATAATCTTCTGGTTTTAACAGTAGCGAGTATGGTACCAGCCGCTACACCGGGTTCGGCAACCAGAAGGCTTCCCAGTCCACCCCCATGTCACCAATGCACATTGGAAATGACATGGTGGATACCACCATTGCATCCCTGGCCTCGGTAAGCACACACTACTTATTTACGACCTTTTTTAAATCAAGTCTCAAAAGTATGGACTAATTGACTAATAGGTGCATCCAATAATACGGCGGTCGTGGCGGTATTTAAAGTTTAATTATAACATATAACCCGTTTAATTTTGAAGAAATATGCGCACTCACAGACTCGAGAAACTACTTTGTTTTGTAGGAAATACGTAACAGTTTTGTACTGTAATAGCGGTAAGAAAAGTACATATAAATTAAGGTAAGATTTAATTTTAAGGTGATTTCAATGGATTATAATTTCCTGGTAATCGAGCGTTATGTTATAGTATTAAATTATTGTAACAATGTCGACTCGCGACTCGCGTGCTCCTTTTGCCTACAAAATACAGATTTGAGATAAGCCCTAACAACCAATATAATAGAATCTTCCAAGACACCAGTTACCTCTGTTTCGATACCGATTGTATTTACGAAAGATATTTTGATTTCTAGCACCACATAACATGTAGGTTCCAGTTCATGAATTGGTGATGAATTTGGCCTTATTTCTGTGATCGGTTCCACCGATGCAGTCAATAATAGCGGCTCGATCACTAGTGATTTGCATGTTAATACGAGTAAATGTCAGTGATGTTTACTCGTTCCTTCTACTGTAAAAACGGATAGGTTTTTTTATACCTGAGCCGTCATTTCTGTACGTTTTTAGTGCGCGATGTAGTTTGCTTGAAGAGTTAAGTTTTGAAATTCTAATAGGAGGATCTTTCTCATGTCGCCCGTTACATTTCGCCGTCTTGGTTTTTTTTCGGTGATTCTCAATTATTTTTCTGTCAACATTTTATCAAATCAAATAAACAATAGTAAAGAAATGGATTTCACACATCGCCTGCTGAAAACTAACAATAGTTCTACCAGGTAGCACTTAGGGTCGGTTCACATCTGACGGAAGATACGTCGAACGTATCGTCTTTAGTATGGTCGACGCACTAACGCATCACCGCTTATGGTTGGATATTTTATTATCTATTTGACTGTTTCTGCGTTACGCGACTGACTATACGCGGCGTATCTTCCGTCAGATATGTACCGACCCTTATAGTATACTTACAGTATACTTTCTTAATTAAGGGCAAGTTCGGACGGTTGCGCGGACGGTATAACGAGGAAAAAGAGCACTTTGTCCCGCGAAAACCCAAATCATATGGCCGGTCGTTGCGGATTGTATGTATTCATTTTATTAAGCGTTCGCAAACATTCGCATGGTATCGCACGACCTTCTGAACTTACCTATGTGCTTGACGACTTCTCCATCACCATAAACATGCATTTTCAAGATTATCATTAACTTGTTGAGACCAACATTTTCTCCTGTTAATGACTAAAGGGTTATTTGAAGACAGTAGTGCTATACTACACATATAGTTATAAAGTAAAAACAAAACGGGCGAAAAATTGCGATCTGTCTATCTCATAATGGTGATTAAAGGAGAATGCCCACGGCGCTATGGACAAATGTACTCAATTCAAAATTGTTGTGTCTTCATCAAATCAACTTTAAAATACTCTATGGCATGTCTAAATACTACCTCAAAAGATTTAACACAAACTACAATGGTATTTCCGAGATATTTACAAAAATGAAATTACTATTTTGAGGTTATGTTCGACCAAAAATTAGTTGAAAAAAGTTATTTAAAAGGGTCTGAATGGGTTTACGGGTGAACTTGGTGTCTTTGAAGCATATTTGTGTAAATCATACTACGTTAAAAAGTCAATGTGCATTCTTACCGGTGTTGGTGAGATCTAGACTCGTAAAATGTCCATGATGTTATTCGGAATCTCCGACAACATGTGTCTGCGCCTAAGTGGCGTTAATCTCAAAGAGCAGTTGAGACATTGCATTATAGTCGCACTCACTATGATCACAACACAAAGTCCTGCCTTTAGTAATAAACAACACACACGGTGCAGCGGCGTTAGAAGTATGTTTATTTTCAATGGGCAATAACAGAGAAACTAAAAGGCTCGACTCGAAGCACAACGTACCAAAACCAGCAGAAATAACAGTATTGTATTGATTTTTGATCGATTTCCGTAAACCAGCCAGTGGTATTTCACGAATACAACTTGGCGCCGATGCCGCCGTTTACAACCACTGATATTAAAAATACCAGCAAAAACATGTGATTTAGAACTCTGTTATTACTTTACAATAATAGATTGAACAGTCAATACAAAATCGATATCATTTTATTTTATGTACTTAGGTAGGTTACATTACCCGCAATAGAAAAAATGGACATCTCTTGTAGGTATTGACAGCCGATAGTAAAAAATGGCGTACCTACAATAACGTCGGAAACATAAAAGTACTAATTATTGTTCAAAAAACTATCCCATTATAAATATCAATCAAAGTCTTTTTTAAAATATATTTGTATTTTAGATATTTCATGCCGTTCAAGATTTTGAGACACAAGTAATAAAACAAGAGTACTGCTCATGGGCAATCTCCTTTTCTTTATTCAAAATGAATACATTTATTTTGTTTTATGAGTTCACTGTCATTAGGTCTTATTACTTTTCTTGTGCATGTAGTCAACTCAGCTGCACGAGGTCATAATAAACCATTTTTCAGAAAAGATGAATTGAAGGGGTAATCTTTCGAAGCATTCGACGCATTTGAATCCGCTGCATCGACGTGATTTTCATCTTCCATTTTGATTTATATAATTATCTTCCTACTTATCAGACGTCATTCATATCGTGCTAAATGACGTGAAGAAACAACTGCTATGTACATTCAACAAAAGAGATAGGTATGTAGGGGCGTCAGATATAGTTGAAGTTTAATTCAAAAAGTAGATAATTAATTAAGTTAAGTTTCAATCGAAAGTCGAAAACTTTAACTAAGTATATCTGACGACCTTGCATACCTATCACATTATTTTGTTGACTATACATGCTTTATTATTCAATTATGACTCGATGCATGTCTGGAACAACCAATCATGCATGCACTTAGCTTGTCAAACTCTTAGGCACATTATGCTCTAATTACACGACCTCCATGCCACAGGGCTGGTCAATGTTCGCTTCGTCGGTGAGCAAGGCTGCTCGCACTGCAACTGAGAGCGCAGTGCGTTATGGAGGAATCGCTACCCAGAAGGTGTCTGAGATGGCTTCGACCGTGACTGAGAAGGTGAGATCATACACTTATTAAGCGTCGTTCAGACACAGGCGTGAGGCGGTGCACGGTGGACTGATATTTAACCTTAGGATCAGTTCACACCGAGACGCAATGCGAGGCGACGCTGCGTGCACACTTTAAAAGAGCGACTCAAAATATAACTTTATTTTCTACACGAAAAGATACACATATCATTGTAAAAATTTAGAATACGTTACGCCACGCAGCACTACGTCGCGATGCGTCGCTCTACGCCGCGCTGCGCCGCGCGGCGTCGCGAGACGCATCGCGACGCAGTGGTAAATCGCCGGTACGCGCGAAGTGCAAGAGCGGCGACGTTGCGATGCGTCTCGCGGCGCAGCGCGAAGTCACTGGCCTCTTCAAGTATCGTCACGTTGCGTCGCGTCTCGGTGTGAACTGACCCTTAGAAGACTTAGGAATAAAAAGAACTGATTGATTTATTTTTAAAATATAAAGACAGAAATTAAATCTACTGTCAATAAAATGAGTGCATCTCTTAAGGTGGCCAACAGGTGGAAATCGGAATCCTTAAGAGATATCATAAAACTTTTTTATAAAACTTTTGTTCTCTCTTAAAAATTTTGACATTAAGTATTATTTTTTTTGTCGAGAAAGTTTATTTATTTATTTCAATAAGTACAACATCTTACAGACTACTCTAAAACGATGCTATGTACACAAATTAAACTATATCATAAAATTCAACAAACAAAAAAATGAAAATAGTCAGTCCAGTTCGTATCCCACCTTCAATGAAACTTTGCGCATCAGCTTCGTTCTCCGTAACAATTTTTTTTTATTGTCTACTCTGTTTCGTGTAAGAATCATTTCATTGTATCAGAAGAAAAAATCGGGACGGTGGAAATTGGTCAAATGCAAAATATTTTTCATGCAATCAATTTTACTCATTTTTATGGCAACTTACACTTGACTAAACTATCCGCCACCGGCTCTGTCTGAACGACGCATCATTAGTTCCATTTTAGTTATTTTAGTTACGGATTCGGAATTACATGTTCTATTTAAAACTATATTTCTATTTTTTGTATGTTAGCTGTTACCTGGTTTTAAAATTCTTTCTCTATTTTGAAATAGATAGTAGAATTAATGTTAGTTGCCACTAGGAACAACAGGGTTCATTTATTTCCAGTCGTGGGGAGGATTCTAAAATTAACCAGCGTTGCGGTTCAAAGCCTTACGACATTCGTACCGCCTGTCATTCGATTTAGACTCCGTACATCTTGAATAAACAATTATTTATTTCCAACGTTGCCCTGTTTTGAACAAACTGAATTTTTAAAATCGTTGAAAGAGTTTTTTCGTTTATAAGCTCGACAAAAAGGCCGCTGTTAATTTTGCTTGAAATATTTTTTGAACGTTGACTTACTTCTTTGTAAGACTTCCAACGTAGTCTCATGAAAAAACAATAGCAAATTCTTTAAAAAAAATCGAAATCTGAAATCAAATGGAGTTCCATGAAGTCTCTCCCAAAGTCAACCCTTTCAAGTTATTTATAAAGGATGGTAAATTGTTACTGGCAACATCGATTTTTTGATTTTGGTTGGCTTCGTTAGTGATAGCACCAATATTTTTTTCCTTTACTGAGGCTAAGAAGAGGCCATATAGCCGTAGTGACGTGGGAATGGAAAGGATGCTTTAAGGTAAGTATACACTTGTGACAGAACATCGAGCCGCTCTTATGTATTACTCTTTCACTGACCGACCAACGAACGCTCAACGCTTTGTGTGTAACATTTCATCGACTAAAGACACGACCACACGCGCCTTCAAATCAGATATTACATCGAAAAATATTCTCTATCTACATATACTCTAAAACAAAGGATATAGAAAAATAAAAATAGATCAAAATATCGTCGACAGAATATAGGCAAAATAGAAAGGATTGTTACAGGTGATTGCTCACTCGCCTGAAGCATGGCGTCAAATCGAACACAGCGTCGAGCATTCATAGTAACTTTACGTTACATGAAAATGCTTTTTTTTTATTTGAATTTGAATTTTACCGTTCGAGAAAATGCTCAGGTGTATATTCACCCTTTGAATCTGTGCTAAAACACAAAAGGCCGTATTATAAAACAAAGTCTTTGCTAAAATCGGGTTTAAACGATTGAGCCAATTTTTGTCTTACAAAAACTTTATTTTTATCGAAATAAAGTTCGAAATTCAAAAATTGGCTCGAAGGTTTAAAGCTGGTTAGCAAAGACTTTGTTTTATAATAAGGCGGAAAGCGTTCGTTACATAATATATTATATAAAAACGAAAGAGGAAGGGAGGTAGTTTATAGTTAGTAGACATCCGTTAAGAAAGGGTTTTACAAAATTCACCCCCTAAAGGGATGAGACGGGGGTCCGAGTTTGTATGGAGAACTCAATTTTGACGCGGACGAAGTTGCGGGCAGAAGCTAGTATTATCTACCTACATATAAACAAAAAATAGAAAAACAGATCATATTGCTAAACAACAATGAACTTTGTGTAAATAATAATACAATTATTTTTTTATTAAATTCTAATCTAGACTTTGTCACGTCCAACACACGCCGTGTTTACTGCACAGTGACCCATTTCTTTAACACTGACATTTTGTTAAGTAGGTACCAGACATCGGGGAGGTTAAATAAAAGGGGTTTTAACGTTAAATTGAATAGATTTGTTTGAAGGCACCATTAGCGCAGTGGCTAAGCGAATGGCTGCTGCGATGCGTGTCGCGGGTTCGATGAGCTACGAATACTTAGTTGTTCCGGGTCTGGCTTTTTGTGTATGTGAGTTTATATGTTTGTAAACGTACCCATAATACAGGAGAAATTTCTAGTGTGGGGTAAGGGTTAAAAATATATCGGTGTATATTCATATTCGCATTTTAAATAATTTAGGGCCTGTTTCACGACCTTTGATTAAACGCTATTCACCAGATACTTTCAAAAATGGAACAGAATTTGTATGAAATAATCTGCCAAATAATTTAATCGGAACTTATTCGAAGATTGTGAAACAGGCTCTTAGGGATTTGTCACACTGCATGCGTTCTGCGGTCTCCGGTCAGGTCAAAGCGACAATGTTGTTCTACATGATGCGGGCTGCGTTCGTTTTGACCTGACCGGAGACCGCAGAACGCATGCAGTGTGACAAATCCTTTAGTCTTACGCTGTTTTATTAATAATAATAATCGTTTATTTGGAACAAAAACAAGTACAGTAAGGAACAAAGTTTAAAAAGGATGGTAGCTGCAAAAGTTAAAAACTGTGGCGCAGCTAACCAACGCCCTACTCCAGGTGAGAGGATGAGCTGTGTGCTGTGCCATTATAACATACAAATATTTATATACACGAACAAGATCACACAAAAAAAATACTGAGCTTTCTGAATAATAATACCAATTACCTATCTAAATTATAAAAGCGTAAGGTCACTCACTCACTTATCACGAAATATATAAAAGCGTAAGGTCAGTGAGTGGGTAAGTGACCTTTCGATTTTATATATTAGATTATTTAATTAATAAATTATCTGCCAACCATTTTCAATGTATTGCTACACGCAGGTGAACACCCGCGGCGGCTGGAGCACCCTGGGCGGTACCACCGATCAGCGTCGCGCTTCTAACGCTACCACCGGCGGCGCCGACGGCGCTGGCTCCTCTTACCAGGGCTCCGGCTACGGCGCTATGAAGAGCTCCACTTCGGAACCCTACTCGCAGTGGTACGTATGATTCCTCAAAAATATTTTTGTTGTATCACCAATTTTAGGGTTCCCACCTTAAAGGGCAAAACACTAAACGGAACCTTTATACTCGATGGTTTAAACGGGTATAAGCAAAGACTTTGTTTTATAATAAAGCCTCTAGAGTCGGTTCACATCTAACGGAAGATACGCCGCCTATCGTCAGTCGCGTCATGCAGTAACAGTCAAATAGATAATAAAATATACAACCATACACACAATGACACACATAACTGATGATGCGTTAGTGCGTCCACCATACTAAAGACGATACGTTCGACGTATCTTCAATCAGACGTGTACCGACCCTTATGTCGCGTTGGTTATCAGAGCTTTCTCTAAGGATTTTGAAAACGTTTTCAGGAACGAGCAGACGCCGCAGGAGTCGGTCGCCACCCGTAACATGGACGCTGGGGATTTGTCTCAGGTGGGCGTGCCCAGCCCTCCCCCTCCGGCCAACGACGCAGCGCGAAAAAAGGAAGAGGAGTCATGGGACTGGCTTAACCAATAAGCGCCCAGGTACAGATCATACTTAAACGTAGACACTTTAGTGTGTTGTGTTATACCGCGTTTACATTCAGCCGTAATGAGCAGGGAAGTGGGCAGGGAAGTGTGCAGGACGAGTGTGTAAACGCAATACTTCTCATGCCACTGCCATTGCCACTCGCGCTGCCCGGCGCTCCCCAAAATGGCGGTTTTTTGTGCGGAAGTCAAAGGACCGGCAGCGCGAGCGGCAGTGCGTGTTTACATTCTGCTCCGACGCTCAGTACTCGCCAAGCGCCTGGAGGAGAAAGACGTTCGTTTAGATCATCGAAAATGCCGTCCGAATGGAGCAATGAGATTACAATAAAATTCTTAGAACTACTGGAAACGGAAAAAGTAATTTGGGATGTTACGGATAAACAATATAAACAGAAACGTAAGGTTCACGACGCGTAGATTTTTTTTTTTAATTTCGATGGATAGATATCATCCACCGTCGTCTACGACGAACATTCTTTTTTTGTATTCGTAACCTTTTTAAATATCGAACATAATTATGTATCGCAAAAAGAGACAGCGCGGCCGCTGTAATTATTTCGACGTCTGCCATTGCCGAAACTTGAAAGCGAAGTGAGTGGTAGGGCAGTATGTAAACACACACTTCTCTCGATCCTGCTGCGGCAGTATTTAGGGAATTATTGCCGGCAGCGCGAGGGGCAGCGGCAGGGGCTGAATGTAAATGAGGTATTAGACACAAGCAACTAGCAGTGAATATTTATTTCCATATCATTTGTATGGAATCAACTCTCTCTTATGCATCTGTTGCTTCAAAAAATACATATTGAGTATTGGACATTGTATTGTCATCAGTACTATAGGTGTATGCAACATTTCAGCTCAATCGGATACCAATAAATGGTCAAAAAATGGTTTGCAAATTTTGAAATGACAACTTACATACATACTTACATACGAACAGTACAAGCTAAATAAAAGCTTGTAAAAATAAATTTTATAATTAAACTGGTACTTCCAGAGATTAAACAAAAACAAAAAACTTCAGCTTTATTATATTAGTGAAGATGAAGTCCAGGTTTCCTCACGACATTTTCCTGCATCGGTTGAATTAGCTTTTGATGTAGTTATTAAATGCTGCTGTCTTCTCCACTATCTTACACAAAAATACAGATAATACAACATACTGAGTGCACAAAGATAACAAATGCGAATAGGAACAGAAACCCGTTCAGTTGGGCCTGTAGATAAGGGGCCGTCTCCACGAGCGAGAGAATCGCGGCGTTATTATCGTCGTGCCACGTATTTCCGCTCATCGCATCGCCGCGATTACATCGCCGTGTGTAGACACGTTCTAAGAGAGTGTATAGAAATACGTGGCACAACGATAATATCGTCGCGATTCTCTCGCTTGTGGAGACGGCCCCTAAGCTGGCAGCATTTCAACAGTTTTGATAACCTCGTTGGGAGTGCTGCCAAAACGGTTCAATCGTGAATTAAGTAATTGTTTTTTCGTACTCTCGTGTTACTTTCACCCTAATTACGAAAGGCACTCGTATTGTTTATGTTGAACGTTTTGGAATGAGCAACTAGCTTCAACTTTCTGACGTGACTGACAATTCAAAAGTGTCTGTTGACATAAATGTTTTGACTTTAAAACAAAAATAGTAAGAAGAAATAATTACTAATACGTTTTTTTTTTTTAATTCTTTCCAGATTCTCGCTGAGCACCTCAACATCACAAGCGAAAACCGTTCATTACTCTACTTTGACAACGTTCAAAGGCAAGCGAAGACCGTTCACTGCTCTATAGTTTGACAACGTTCAAAGGTACCACCGTTCATCTAAACAACACTTGCGATAACTTGCGATTAGTTTTAACTATAAAAGATCTAGAATCATGAACTGAATCCATAGCAAAAGTCTATGTCACGGTGTCCGAGTATTGCCTTTCGGTTTTTCCGAAGAATCACGAAGGAATCTTTAAACGTTGTCTATACTGGCACCCTTTAGTTGCATTACCCTCTCCCTTCCAAATTCAAAACTACAGATTTAAATAAAATAAAAATTATATTTTCGGGCATTTGGCAATTTGGTATACATTGACGCTTTTTTAACACGCTTCTTGAGTGATTCGGATAGTAAGACGTTAGTGTACTCGGAAGTTTTTATAATCAGGATATATATTGGAAGTATTCTTTAAGGTTGTGCCTACTAACCATATCTGAAGGCCAATACGCGCTGATTAAGGACACCTGAGGCCGTTGAAGCAGAATACATTCACAGTCAAAATTACTAATTGGAATATTTTTATTAACTTTAATTGCACAACGATTTACTCCGCCACCCAAGTGCTACCACAAAAACGTCAACGTAAACCAATTCACTAGATTATATTATAGTAGAACAAATCCTTTATATATATGTATAAAATTATATAGATATTAAAAAAATGATTTTAGGAATTGTAAAAATATATAAGCATATATTACTTATTTTTATACTATCAATTTTTCATTCCCTCGTTATTTGATTTGTTTCTTAATATAATTTGAATGTCAAGCTGAAAAAAAGTCGCAAACCAGATTTGTGCACTATTTGTAACGCTGAACTCCTCGTCCGATGATTGAGAGGAATTTGAATTTAGTATTTATATAAAATCTTATGAAACACTTTGAACTGACACTCTTTCCACTCCTTTCCTTAAATTGTCAAGAGCTACCCTCAAGGACGAGGATTGCTCGAGTAGCTATACTGGCCTATATGTATATCACTAGGCCTATATTTATTAGAATCATATAGATTTAAGGACGCATAAAGAAGGTAGTAGTTTGTTTCCCGTTAACACAATGACTAAGCGTCAGCTCACACCGAGACGCGACGCGACGCGACGCTGCGTGCACACTTTAAAAGAGCGACTCAAAATATAACTTTATTTTCTACACGAAAAGATACACATTTCATTGTGAGAATTTAGAATACGTTACACAACGCAGCACTACGTCGCGATGCGTCGCTCTACGCCGCGAGGCATCACGAGGCGTAGAGCGACGCAGCGGTGAATCGCCGGTACGCGTGCAAGAGCGGCGACGTTGCGATGCGTCTCGCGGCGGCGAGCGGCGCAGCGCGGCGCAGCGCGAAGTCACTGGCCTCTTCAAGTATCTTCACGTTGCGTCGCGTCGCGTCTCGGTGTGAACTGACCCTTAGTCTGATGTTAATGGTAGACTACGTATCTAAATGGAGGGATTTTGAAACTGATGTAATTGCTGTACTGAACTCAGCCAGTACGATATTAATGTCATAATGTGTAACAATAGTTTGTATTTACGTCAGTATGATCTGCGACCGGTACATAGGACATATCAAGTTTATCATAACATAACATCACGCCTGTAATCCCCGAAGGGTTAGGCAGAGGTGTACCCAATAGTGCACCCACAAGTTAATCATGCTTTAAAATATCATCACAAATCATGTTTTAACCTTTAAAGGCCCAGTATCAGTGTATGACATCACAATTTATTGATGATTAATTGTGTCTCATCATGCGGGCTTTTAGACTACAGGCCCATGTCCAAAAATGGTGGGTCATATGAACCACCAGGTGACGTATATAGGACGATATAAGAGCATAAAATAATAAGATTCAGAACTATGCCGTCACTTGTAAGCTGTCCAACTGAGTGCTGATGAGAATTGAAAAGTGCAGGTAGAGTGAGTACATTTTGGTCATATATTTTTGTACGGCATTTTTACCATCGATAGATCCATGAAAAATAATAAGAAAGCGCGCAGTGCCGTACAAAAATGTTGGGCCACAAAGTCGGTATTTTTTTTTGATTTTCTGACAATTTCCAGGGTAAATTTGGTCATTTGATTCTGTACGGCATCAGTTTCATACTGTTTCAATACAGCTTCTAATCCATTATTCCGCAACGCCGTACAAAAATCATGCGACAAGGGGAAAAAATCGAGGGTTGCAACCCCCTCTCTTTCCATGGTCCGGGGGGTGATTTGAAAAAGTACGGCTTCGGTTCCAAAACATTATCTAGCACTCAAAAGTACTATTAAAAATAATGCCGTCAAAAAATTATTGTTCATTTGAATGTAAATTAATTAATTATCTTAATTTCATGGTATACTTGATTTATAAAGCTGTAAAATCATTTGACTCTGTACGGCAACTTTTTTTTTAACATGATATTATAAAATACAATTGTTATATAGTATTGCCGTTCAAAAGAAACTGTTCTAAAAAAAATTATAGAGAAATACAAAAACTGAATTATTGCAAAAGTTTAAATATTCATAGATTAATAATCTATAGCAATTTTCTACATTTTTCCCTTGTTTTAAATAGTATTAAGATAAATAAATTAGGAAAAAATTATGCCGTACATTTTAATGCAGACCATATCTTTTCATATCATTTCGTTCTATGGATTTTTCCTTGAGTTGTTTTTCCCCTACAAACCTTTGGACCAACGAAAATGTACGGCATGTAAAAAAATATTATCTATGCATAAAATACTTTCAAAATAAATTAATTTTATGTTGTTTCAAATCACCCCCCGGACCACGGAAAGAGAGGGGGTTGCAACCCTCGATTTTTTCCCCTTGTCGTATGATTTTTGTACGGCGTTGCGGAATAATGGATTAGAAGCTGTATTGAAACAGTATGAAACTGATGCCGTACAGAATCAAATGACCAAATTTACCCTGGAAATTGTCAGAAAATCAAAAAAAATACCGACTTTGTGGCCCAACATTTTTGTACGGCACTGCGCGCTTACTTATTATTTTTCATGGATCTATCGATGGTAAAAATGCCGTACAAAAATATATGACCAAAATGGACTCACTCTACCTGCACTTTTCAATCCTCATCAGCACTCAGTTGGACAGCTTACAAGTGACGGCATAGTGCTGAATCTTATTATTTTATGCTCTTATATCGTCCTATATACGTCACCTGGTGGTTCATATGACCCACCATTTTTGGACATGGGCCTGTAGTCTATTTGAGTAATATATCAGTATCGGTTGCATTTCGTACAAAACATTTTTTTTTTGCAAAGTTACTTTTTGCAGTGTGATTTCATTCCTTTTTGACTTGAATTAGATAAACGCCTAACTTTTGGTTCGGGGTCATTCCAAAAAAATATATGCGAAACAAAAAACAAGTACCTACTTTTTTTAAGCTTTTAGCAAATTTTTAAAGTACCTTAGTTTTAGAATTTTGTTTGGCAAACGACAACTGTTATTTCTTATATTTTTCAGACATATTATTATTATATTTTTTTTTGTATAATATTTTGATGTTTAGGAAATAAAATTGTAATCTCTCAAGTTATTTTTTTACTGACATTTTCTGTTGTTTTGTCTTTATGTGTGTTACCCGACGACGATAGATGAATCAAAGAACTATAATAGTTTAACTCTACCTGCCTATCACCGTCCTGTGATTTGTGACAAAACAAAATTCGGCCATAGCTTACCGTTTAGGAAAATCTTATCTACTGTATTTTATATCTTTATTGACTATTTATCTATCGACTTCGATAAAGCCTTGCCCGTAGTAAATGGGGAATCATAAAAACTGTACAAAAATGGTGATAAAAACAATAAATTATTATTTCATAATACCAATAACAAAAATATCAAGATAACTTTGTATGGTAGCTGGACAAGGCTTTCAGTCCCCAATAATATACATATTATAATATTTCACAACTTTAATTTATTATAAGATCAATTTACTTTATACATGTACAAAATATTTATATTTATTTTTAAGACTCGTTTTAATTATTCACTATTAGGTTCTTTTACATTATATATGGCTCATCGATCTATAACAGAATTATGTTTGGAACATTATGCCACAATTAATTTTATGTATTATTATTAAAGTAATAAACTAGACTAAAAGACATTACTGTTTTATTTGATACCTGAAACAAGGAGACTTTATTATAGTAGTAATACTGCAAAAACAAACCAACTCACATCCAAATATAACTCATTTTCTGTAGTAATAATTATAACGGTTTTGGATATTTAAAAATATCTTTTTTAGAAGTAATTGTAGTGATTATGAATATTTAACGTTAATCAATTTTATATCTATTCCAAACATAAGTTGTGGATGACATTGAATTGTTATTTTTGAATACTAATTAATGATATTGAAATAGTTTTTAATTATGGAGACATTGTGGGTTGGTTGATTAAGCGTCAGTTTACACCGAGACGCGACGCTGCGTGCACACTTTAAAAGAGCGACTCAAAATATAACTTTATTTTCTACACGAAAAGATACACATTTCATTGTGAGAATTTAGAATACGTTACACCACGCAGCACTACGTCGCGGTGCGTCGCTCTACGCCGCGAGGCATCACGAGGCGTAGAGCGACGCAGCGGTGAATCGTCGGTACGCGCGACGTGCAAGAGCGGCGACGCCGGCGACGTTGCGATGCGTCTCGCGGCGCAGCGCAAAATCACAGGCCTCTTCGAGTATCGTCACGTTGCGTGGCGTCTCGGTGTGAACTGACTGACCCTTATTCGTACCCTGCACCATCGCAGCAGCGGTAGGGTAGCTGCTAGCCTGAATGTGTGTAAAGCGCTTGCTTGGTATATTGGGACCCACCAGCTCGGGGCCCTTAGGACCTGTGCATTCAGCTTCGTCATCTGTGGTCATCAACACCACTACTAGCAGCAGTCCAGCTCTGGATATAGGCCTTTCCAAGTAGTTGATAACGTTAATTTCAAAACACAATTTAAAAAAAAACACTTTCAGCAGAAACTTGATTAATTTTCAATTTACTGTCAAATTAGATTTTTGTGGCTTTGAAATCAAAAATAGTCAATTGAGTTAGCAAATAAGTGACGTCACAGTTCGATATTGCCATACAAAATCTATGGGGAATCGCGTTTTGACAGTCAATATGTCAATTGATTGGTGGTGATAACTACCAAAAATTGCACGCTATTGGGTCGGGGCTACCGTCGAGCGATATCTTGAATGGATAAAGACGTGAAATAATAATACATATATAATTTAAAAAAAAACATTGTTTATTTATTTCAGAGTTTCGCCTTCCAACAACTTTAATGCACTTAACGCAAACTATTAGTAGATACATCAACAATTAAACCAACAATAAGTGACAATTGGTGCCGATTCCCTTGTTCACAAACTAAACTAAATTTAGAGAATTGACAACTCTTACTAACATAGATCGAAAGAAAAGGACGGTGACATTAAACAACTAAGTTAGAGATGTCAAATTAGTTTTGCCTTGAACTTTTCCGTATTTTTAATCCATACGTTCCAAGATGTCGACTATATTTGTATGGATGTGTCAGATTGACTAAATTTGACAGCTCTTATTTACATAAGTCTCTTTCTTGTTCTATTGGACAGAAAAAGATAGATATAGACTAATTTTAGTTTAGTTTGTGAACAAGGGAATCGGCACCAATATGCACAGTAAGTAATGTACGTGATGAATATTATTTTAAAGACTCGTTACTGTCATAATCTAGCTAAGTAGATGATTTATCATCACGTCATCACAAAAATATAATCTGATGATCACAACAATCGTAATATTTAATTAAAAGGCACTTGACCATATGTTTCGACTACTGAGCAAGACTTGACAAAATAATACAATAAATTACATGAATTTTCTTGTTATAGACATAAGTATATGTTCCTGAAGCTATAACTTTACTACATGGTTTTACTAGTTTTCGCTAGGTACTTGCATACTTACACCGTGAGCCAGAATAGTTAAAAAAAAAACTAATTTATTATGACATTACAAATTAATATCTTAATAAAAAGAATTTAAATTTGAGATTTTAAACGTCTGAGATAATTATATTTCAGTAATTGTATCATTATATCACCATAATACAAGCCAGTAATTGCGTCAACAAGTTTTATACTGTCCTGTAGTAGTGTACGTATAAATTACCTACTAGTTACAGTGATGGACAATATAAAGGGTGGTGACCAATACTTGAAACATATTGAAGACTTATGATCACAAACAACCTTAATCCCTCCACAAAGGAGGGGTAAATATGGCGGTCAAAGCTTTTGTATAGAAAATATGTCAAACTGTCATATTTATTCTTTGGATAAAAGTTATCCGACTATTGAAAAATCAGCCCTTAGTGCATTTTAGTTGTCAAAATTGCATATTTTATAATACAGACTCCAATTACAATTCGTTACAAAAAATACCCACGCAATAGTAGAAAAACCAAACCAGACTTTGGAACACTTAATATAAGTACCGTAATTATCTTATATTACAACTCATATAGTTAGCCAGGGATAACATTATTGCTGGGCGCAGAGGTGCTAAACATTTTATACGTATATTATTTACATAACCCTTAGAAAACACTAACCTTTTATTAGCCCAACAAGTGCTCAATTAAATATCTTCTGGCTATACTTGGTACACATTTTAACATAAACTTATAACCGGTTTCCATCACCACTAACTTACTTGAAGCCACACCATAAACACTTTACGAATCCTTTCTGCAAGTATTACTTGCACAAGTTTGCATGAATGCTTAGTGAGGTACAAACAGCTCAGATACTTGCGCAAATTCGTAATGCTTCTGTACAAAGAAAACGTATTGTGTCGGCTTTCGTGGGCCTTTCTTAATTGACTAACACTAGAAAAAACGTTAATTACTGTAATATGCATGAAAATTACACATTGTACACAACTAATAAAAATTGATAAGTATTAAAAAAAATTAATGGGAGGGAAAATGGTTTTTACAGAAGACGTATTCTGATACAATTTTTTATCTTGCTTGACATCACAGCAGCACATTTTTTGATCAAAAAGACTACAGAAACGCTAAGTATCATAAAAGGAATCACAACATATTTTATTGCCATTTGAAAAAAAAAGCAAGAGTAGATATAGCTACAATAGCATATTGGAATGTTTTTGATGATCCATAACGACACACTTACATTATAGTAAGTAAATAAATATTCTATACACACATCTTTTGGTCAAAATCAAAATGTAACTATTTTGGTTTTGTAATTTCTTCTATGTTTCTTTTGAATTGTAATTATCAATAAAACTTAGTAGGTACCACTAGATACAATTTAACAAGTAATAAAACAATTAGATACTTATCTCTACATAGTGTAAAACTAAGTCACTTTCATCAATAGAAAGATTGATTTAAAAGGAAAGTTGATACATATAGTTAGTATCTACATTACAACCATGAGCAGCCGGTGCGGTGTGGGTCGCTAGTTTAGAATATAATAATGATATCTGTGTTACGTAGGTACCTACTGTTCTATGTTACTATACACCTAATAATTTTATAGCTTAGGCACCCAATTCTATTTTATTACTTAGACTTAAGTAGAAATTGGCACCTGGAGAGGATTCCGTGTAACGGCCAGCACAAAAAAGAATAAGCACAATATTCATATACTGAAGCAGTTTTTATTGATAATGAACTACAATTAACAAGAAGGATCGTAGCAGGTGGCGTTCTATGGTTTCTGTCTACCCCCATGGGAAAAAGGCGTGAGTTTATGTATGTAATTAACAAGAATAAAGTTCGAAATTGCGTAATTGGGTACTTGAAACCATTGACCAATAATTTCAAGAGACAAATTCATAAAAAAAATACTTTATTTTAGCCCTGAAAACCTGATTTATTTTCAATTAGCAGTTAATTCGATTTTTAGTTGCTTTGAAATCAATAAATAGTTGTTCAATTGAGTTGTTAAATAAGTGACGTCACAGTTTACTTTTGCCATACAAAATCTGTGGGTAAATTGCGTCATTAGCAGTATGTCTATTGATTAGTGGTGTCAAGTACCTAATTGCGTACAAGATAAAAGAATTTTCAACTCTATTACAAATACATTTAGTATAATATCAATTAATAAATGGAAACTGCTCAAATACATTGCTGCTCTCTTTGTGCTAACCTTAATAAGGCTATTTCTTTATTACAAAACCATTACATGGAACTATATGAAGAAGGAAGACTATGCACAAACTACCTAAGGATTTAACGATTATTTAGATAAATACTACCATGCAGATTATTGGGAAATGTTTCATTTACCTAACATAGGTACTTATAGAACAAAAATACCTAAAACAATGTAGGTATATAAAACTTCATAATTATGTGACCAGTAATAAACATATCTTATGCCATTAACTGGTTTTAATTTCCAGGCCCTGGCAAGCCTAATTTATAGGTCTAAAATATTACAGGCAAAATGTTGTTCACCTCTGCCTGTACCTGTACAGCCATGATGTTTGTGACATTGAGTAATACAAAACATATCTTATTTTCATTCATATAAGGTTGATTTTTAAAATGGACAGCATAAAATGAGTATCAACGGAGAATACTTGTTAACATCCTAAAGATTCTAACTGTTGTATGTTTAAAACATAAGTGATAAGGTATTGTCATACATGTGTAAACATTTAGTGCAAATACTGAGTATAGATTGAAGAGTCTTGCAATATATGGAAAGACATGACGTAAAAAGACATGACTATGATTATTATAACCATTCTAATTTTATAAATGCGAGAGTAACTCTGTCTGTCTGTTACGCTTTCCCAACTAAACCACTGAACCGATTTTGATGAAATTTGGTACGGGGTAAGCTTGAATCCCAAGAAAAGACAAAGGCTACTTTTTATTCTGCTATTTGTGTCCGCAACAGACATTTTCACATTTCACATTTTTATAATATTAGCATGGAAGTATGGATACTTACTCTTTATTTTTTATTTTAGACAAAGTTTAATTATTGTTTGTTATGGTAAGATAGTAATTTTAATCCTTTCAAAATTGTATTGCATATGGTTGAATTTGGAATAGTAATTACAATCATTGTTATTTTATGTTCACTTTTTAAGCTTGATTTGACTTTGACTTGACATGAGTATAATAAAGAACGACTTCACTTCCTATCATGTTGCACATACTCGAATTTTAAAACATGAACAAAAAAGTAAACAATTTTAAGTTTCATTATTCATCACTCAGCAGCTATTTTACTGTTTAAAGGTAATATAAGTATTAGTGATGGGGCAACTGGCAGACGGACTGGTGTTGCGTTGAACTTGAGTATCCCAAGGTATGTATAGCCCATACATGATAGTACTCTCGTCATACTAGATGGCGTGCAGCGACTAGACACTCCAAATCTCCAGCAACAACTAACCAATGGTAACAGTGGCGGATCCAGGATTGTCGTTTAGGGGGGGAGGAGCCTAACCCTGATTTATTTATTTGTTTGGACTCAACATTTTAATTGATGACAATGCTACCCTAGCCTAACCTAACCCTAATATATGCAAAGAAGTATTAAGGTATTTACTACTAATTAAGGTAGGTATTAGAATAATATCAAGTTCACTTTAAAATTTGTCACAGAAGAACTTAGATGCATTTAAGGGGGGGCTTGAGCCCCTAAGCCCCCCTCTCCTAGATACGCCACTAGGAAGAAATCATGCTGCATTTTGTCTGTTCCACTTTTGAATAACACATTGCATTGTAGAAAAACGATTTTAATTTTCAATATTGAACATAATTATTATTATCATAATTATCTAATTATTCACACAGTTTTGTTCTGCAAACTTGAGTTACGTGAATTTCAATACGAGTTAACTCAAGTTTTTCCAAGTTGGTACATCACTAATAGGTATTACTGTTAATGAAAATTGACATGAATTAATGAAACATTGAAACTTTACTAGGTATAAATATTAAATCAGGATGTTAAAGACAAGTACACAACATTTAAGGGTCAACAACTACAAAATTGTATGCTGTAGGTAAATCAATTGTCATGATATCAACAATACAATACTTTCGTATAACCTGTTGACTGCAGGTAAACACACCGGTTGTGTTTCTACAAAAAAACGCAAGTGCAGTGCACAAGCATATGTATTTTTCTATGGCAAACACATCAACTATGTATCCAGCCACACTTCGGCCTTGGAGTAGCGAATGTTTGCCCGCAGTCAACACGTTAGAACACCACCTAAAATATTAATTATTTGTAATTTGTCCAAATAATGATTTCTGTATATGTTATTACAAACTTCTTATGAAGCCCACATGTAGAAATATATGTCTTGCCAATGGCTCAAATACTGTATAATTGGTCCACAAATAAATGACATAGCAGGTGCCTTGTTTGTAATAGATGATAATGCATTCTCAATAACATTCTTTGAATAACCATTGTACATTGGACTCCTAAGTAAGTATAAAACTAGGCTCAATTTTCTGCGGCTTATCTCAAGCCGTTGGTCGTAAGACAAGTCTTTCATATATTTGCTATACATTTTCATACTTGCAATGTCCACACAAAGAGCTATAACCCATTGCTTCCAAGCCTTGGTACCAAACACTCTCATGGACGCTAAATGTATTAAGGGCTTCAGAATGTGTAGTGACTCAGCATAAACTAAATCTTTCACATTTACAGCTGCTCCAGGCCTATCATCCTTTATCTTCACAGGCTCCCAATCACGGAATGCTACTGAGGGAGCGCCGTCAACACGGCGAATGACGCGTCCCGATCTCCGAAGAGTGAAGAATGAATTGGAGTTCTCATCTGTCTCCTTACCTTCTGTGAACTTCTTTCTTTGCAGTGCAGCTATTGGAGGATGCGCTATAGGTAACTCTTTGAACCTGAAGAGTAGGATAAGCGCCGATGAGCACTTGAACACCTGTAGTAAAGTCGCAATGGTCCACTTCCCTCGCGTTCCCCATCTGTTCTTTACTAGCAGCTCAATAAACACCTCACAGTAGTGGACGACCGTCAGCCACAGCTTGATCTGTTCTCGAAGCCCGTAGTAAAGCTCATCAGTACCGTAAGCTTCTCTTATAAGCCTGTCGTTGAACAGTGAGACGAGTTTGGACAGCGAATAAACCAACTCTGATACTATGGGTGATTTATTTATCTTTCCTGCCACGAAGTAGGAAGACCACGTCGCTACTGTCTCGACGTCCGTCACTACCCCAGGATTGCTAATCACCCATCGCTTGTAAACTGCGTATAGCTCTTGTAAAGATAATGATTTATCCATTTTGCTACAGAAACTTTACGTCAGCTCGTCAATTTTAGACCAAAACGATTAGAATTCACGATTAACTGGTCATTAATATATAGTTTTTCTAATAAACGTTAACAATAACAACAGATCTTTGTAAAAAGTTAATTAAGAAGTAGGTAACGAACGAAATTATTGTAAAATAAATTTCGGCTGGACACCGCACTCACTGGCGTTTGACTTTTGCCCCCAGCCAGTCACTAGTCAGTCCAGTCCAGTCACAGTCAAGCCAATATTTGACAGACAGTCTTACATTACGTCATCTAATGTCAAATTGTCAAATATACTGTTGTCATTATTGATGTTGCATGAAACGTTCAAAAACGCTTCGTTGCAATGCATGACATTACTAAGTACAATGGGTTGCTAGCTAAAAAGTTCACCGCCCGCCCCAAGTTCGCTATATCTGTGGCCCGCCCCACCCAGGGCGGAAGGTCATTTGATGATTTTTACCACAAAAAAAAAGGGGGTGCTCTCGCTGAGTGTCTTGAAGACGATTCATGAAGATGGTTAGATTAATTCCTAATGAAAAATTGTTGATCAGTTTTCAAAGATCCCCTTTTGATTGATTGACACAAAACTAGTAGCACCACCCAAAACAATATCAGTAATAGTTTGGGACAACATTTAACGTTTTAAGTTTTTGCATCTTTCAAAAATCGCTCTGCTAACCTTTTTTTTATTATCAGATTGATGTTTTGTTTGTGCAGAATTAATTATTTGTTCAGGTCTCAAATAGAATCTCCAAAATGGGGCTTCGCAAATGGCACCGATCTTCAGTGACTATGCGGCGTCTATTCGCAGACCTGGCCCACCGCATGTGCCGCATTCAGCCGCATGCCTCGTCACCTGCACATGTGAGGACCTAAAAACTGCGTCAATGAATGGTGTTGTCGTAGCTAAATAATGGGTCAAACAAAAAATTTAACTTTTCATTAGTATCCATTTTTGCCATGGATACGTTAGAAAGAAGAAATAGTTTTCCTAAAAAATCTTAATCTTAGTTTAGCAATTCATGACGAATTCATGACGGCAATATATTACACAGTCAAAGAACACACTGAATAATTTTATTATTATGTTAAATAAGAAGTTCGCACTGCCTTCGTCAGAGTCACGATTACTAACCACAGTGCAAGAATAAGGCCTAGGCCGCACTATGGTTAAACCGCTGTGGTTTTTAATCGCGTGAATTTGTGCCCCTAGATAACTAATACAAGCGGCCGCACCTGCAGTTTTTACCCGCGACTGATTTTAAAACCGTGATTTGCTACAAAATGCTCGCGGGTAAAAACCGCGGCAAAATTTGTAATTTAAAGAACTTAGTTGACGCGCACGCACTGGCGTTAACCGCGGGCGGTTTTTTGGTCAGTATTCAATTTCAACCATGTCTTCCAGTGAGTCGGAGTCTGTTTTAAACGAACCAGAATATGAAAGTTTATCTCAAAAAATCATCGTGGAAGTACAAAAAAGACCAGCTTTATACGACACTACTTTGCGTCAATATAGCGATAGAAATATCAAAAATAAACTTTGGGAGGAAGTGTTTCAACACGTAGTAAATAATTGGATGACACTGTCGGAGGCTGAGAGAAAAAAAAAGGCAACAACACATACTGCTACCTTGAAATCCATCTTCAAACTGCGGGTCGTTTCGCGATTTTTAATCGTGGTGTGTGCGTCTCAAGCGGTTTCGCGGTTGTAGGTAGCGATTAATCGCTTGCTGAAAAAAATCGTAGTGCGGCCTCAGCCTTCGTAGCGATCACTGGTTTACATTTTGATTTATAATAGTTTAACACTTTTTACAATATTACCTTCAATGGTTTAAGCACGGTAGGTATAACTTACGCAAATTATGCTATATAATTATAATCCAGGTCCTAGAGTGTTTTTGGTTCAAAATGAATGATGAAAAGATAATTATAGTCTGTGGAATTTAAAGGGACCGGACTACCGGAGGCGGTGGATGAAAAAAAAGCAGTCAGTTTATCTATGGTGCACGCCTAAGAAGTTAGTGAATTCCTTGTTTTGATTATTATTTCTATACATTGTTAATTTATTCTTAGAACTGTGAGTAAATCTCGTGTTTTAATCGAATTCTTCGTATGCAGATATAATTTTGCGTCCATCAACGGACAAAATGGAGGGGAGTCCTCCGGACGACCCCGATGCACCAGAGATTTTCGGGGGCAGGCTTCAAGGATGTTTTCCACCCTTAGAAGAAGAAGACGACAAAAAGAAATTATTATGGATGGGGGGCGTGATGGAGTGCTTCTCCAGCGTCTTCTCTCTATTCAGCCAACCCGACGTCAAGCCTCAAGGTGAGTTAATTAGTAATTTTGTTTAGCACGTTATGTTTGGGTCCAATGCATTTTTTCCTAAAAATAGATTCCAGCTGAAGGTCGCTGCATTGAGCGTTCGATTACGGGATGATTTGGGATTTATTGATGTTTAGGATGTAGTGTACGAGTACTGCGTGGGTGTATGTAGTGTGGGTGGGGGGTGTGCCAGAGCCTGGTAAGGTCACAGGTCAAGCTTGCAGTGCATCATTCTAGTGAAACAGAGCGCCCGGGTCGCACATTGTTACCCATTTTACTATTGTACCTGTAAATTTAGTTATTTTGTTCTCAAAATGAAGTAAGAAGGCACTATGGTGTGGTTACAATTGCTTTATTCCACTATATGTGGACTAAACACTGTGTTTAGAAAGGTTAAAGAAAAAGAGGGTAAGTTCACAATATTGATTTTCTTTCATTGATATTTTTGTTGCCTGCTTCATCATTATCTGCCTTTTTGTTACCTGCTTATTTGATTTTATTACTTGTTTTTTTTTTGCTGGTATTTATTTATTTTTTCTCAAAACAAGTACTTATATATATTATCAACTACTGAATTTACTATATATTACTCTTTTAAATCCATTTTCTTTTTGTTTTTGTAGCAATTCTAGGTTTCTCTGAACACCTTAGTTGATCTACATAGTACTAGTGCATACACTCTCATAACCTACTTTAAATGTAGGTCAGGTCCTTGATATCTAGGGCACATGAATAGACATTTCTGCTCCAATTTGAGGTAAACCAGGTATTGATTTGACAGTGAAGTACTAGTATTACCACACCCTTCCAGATCTGTCTTAGCTCTTCAATCCTAGGAAGTCTAATATTAGCTAAAGCAATTTCCAGGGAATCTTATCTACACTTTTCTATATAGGTGTGTAACACTGCTCTAAATTTCACAAAGGATGAAGTTCATTCGGCAGTGAAGTGTACCACTCCGTTCCAGATCTGTCTTTGCTTCACAATCCTAGAAATTCTCATATTACCTAAAGCAATTTACAGGCAATCTTATCTACACTTTTCTATACAATATAGGTATGTAGCACTGCTCTTAATCTGACATAGGATGAAGTTCTTTGTCAAAGAAGTATTAGTATTACCGCACCCTTCCAGATCTGTCTTTGCTCTTCAATCCTAGGAAGTCTAATATTAACTAAAACAATTTCCAGGGAATCTTATCTACACTTTTCTATATAGACTGGTATGTACCACTGCTCTAAATCTCCTAACAAAGGATGAAGTTGATTTGTTAGAAAACTACTAGTATTACCAGACCCGTCCAGATCTGTCTTTACTCTTCAATCCTAGGAAGTCTAATATTAACTAAAACAATTTCCAGGGAATCTTATCTACACTTTTCTATATAGACTGGTATGTACCACTGCTCTAAATCTCATCCCAAAGGATGAAGTGGATTTGTCAGTAAAGTACTAGTATTACCAGACCCTTCCAGATCTGTCTTAGCCTTCAATCCTAGGAAGCCTCATATTAACTAAAGCAATTTCTGGGGAATTTTATATTTAAACTTTTTCTATACATATAGGTGTGTAGCACTGCTCTAAATTTCACAAGGGATGCAGTTCATTTGTCATTGAAGTACTCGTATTACCACACCCTTCCAGATCTGTCTTCGCTCTTCAATCCTAGGAAGTCTCATATTAACTAAAGCAATTTACAGGGAATCTTGTCTACACTTTTCTATATAGGTGTGTAGCACTGTAAGTCACAAAGGATAAAGGAATTTTATTGCAGACTTCCATTTAATAATATTTAGAAAGCATGTTCAGATATCAAATGAATTCTTAAGAAATAAAGAAAAATGCAGCATCTTAGTACCATTAGAAAATTTTCTCCATTTCTTAAACAAAGGAATCTTCAACCCGGAATAAGAATTTTTTTATGTGAGCTTACATTATCTTGACGTTATGAGGGATTCTTAAGACATTTGTTGTTTAATAGAAGCTTAACTGTTGATATTTGAAATAAAAATCATGTACACTGTCTATGTAGTAGTTCTTCGAAAACTTCTTGAGACTAAATTGGCTTTAAACGAGATGAGAATGGAATTCTTGAGACTAGATTGGCTTTAAACGAGATGAGAATGGAATTCTTGAGACTAAATTGCCTTTAAACGAGATGAGAATGGAAGAACAAATTACTTAAGACATGTCCTAACAGCGGACTAGCAGACTTATACTAGATTTGATTAATCTTTTTAAGTTTTTGAATCAATTTTCTAACATTCTGGTCTAGTGAATGATAACTTTATGGATCAATGATTCCTTTGAGACTTTTTCTGAATCTACAACTTGAAATGAGAATTTTTGTTATGTGAGATGAAAGACTGGCTGGACTGACTGTTATCTCAGTATTCTGAGAGATTCTTAAGACATTAGTTTATTAATTTGACCTAAAATGTTGACATTTGAAATAAAAGGTAGTTCTCGGACAACTCTTTGGGACAAATTTGCCTATGAGATAAGAATTCAAAAATAAATTAAGACAGGTCATAACAGTATACTTAATTGATTGACCTTTCTTGAGATTTCAAAACAATTCCCGAACACTGTGGTCTAGTAAATGAGAACTTTATGGATCCGGGATCCCTTTAACACTTTTGGTTGCTCTCAAATGCTTGAGCTTAGAAGACGAATAGTACAGTCTGTTGGCAAAGACGTCTGACCCACCCTAAAAATAAACGAATTTGGACCCTCAGCTTGTAACATTAAGGTTTATTCAATTTATATGAGCTTATCAGACGAGTGCTCGAGAACTCGATGAACGAATACGATACCAAAACAGACACGCAAATTTGATCTTTAACACGTTACTTTAAGGTAACATTGTCGGAGCTACCGGCATTATATATTATTTTGTTAAGCTATTTTAATCCTTATCTCGTTGACATTAAAGTTGAAAAGCCTTTAAGTTACACAACATAATTTTATAACAAACCAATCTTTAATTTCGCGTATTCCCAACAAGTTCTTGTGGCTTAGCGGTTTAATGCTGGATTGGCGACTAACAACATGTCGGTGTCAAAACACAGTTCACCTATTATCAGTTTCTTTTTTAATTTGTTTTCATTTCTACAATATTGGTTGCATTATTAAAGAACGACCAATATGGTTTACGTCAATTTATCTTGTAAACAGGTGGGTAAATTAAAAAACTTTAAAGTTCGCAGAATTTAGTAAGGCAAGGTAAAATATGTTTGCGCGTAGTTACTGCATACCCGTAGCATTTGAAAATACCAGTTTTATAATGTAATATTTATTTTTCAACTACCCACTTATTACAAGTTATGCGAAAATATTACCATTTTAGAAAGTTTTTATTTGAAGATTATCCGTCTATAGTTCTTTACAATAATACAAGAAATAGTTTTTAAATAAATTCTAAATTGAAAGCAAAACAATATGTTCATCGCAGGATTTGATCTCACAACTTGTTTTTCGCAGTCTTATATACAGGCCACGAGACCAGAATTACTTGAATGCAATCAATCATTAAAATAAGCTATTACACTAATAATATTATAACAAGTCGTTATAATATTTAACCTAATGCTAACGTAATAAAGATCAAATTTGCGTGTCTGTATTATTATTGTGTTTGTTCATCGAGTCCTCGAGCACTAGTTTGATAAGCTCATATAAATTGAATAAACCTTAATGCTACAAGCTGAGGGTCCAAATTCGTTTGTTTTTAGGTGGGTCAGACGTCTTTGCCAACAGACTGTACAATTTCAAAGGAACAGCATAATATATTGCCAAGGAGATGCCTAACATACCCCTACCTCCCTACTCCTGCCTACTCTCTTACTTGAGACATGTTTAAATCTACAAAAAAAACTTTGCATTTTTAACTGTCTTTAAATAGAGGTAGATTTGTCAATTCGTCTGTGTTTACTTTTTAGCGTTCCGTACCAACAGAAGGGTGCTAATGAGATCGGTCGGTTTCTTTAAGTTTTTATAAATTAAAGAAATCTCTCTCTTCTTTTGATTCTCTATTTCGTTTCTGTAAGGCATTAAACTATTTTTTCAACCTCAAGATATCGAAAACAAAATTAACTCAACTGTTTAATCAATAAGATTGAGGTTTTATGTCAATTTATTTTTTATACGAAGTTTTTACAGTGGACTTAAAATTTAAAATAATTTCCCCCAAACAGTTTGTCTTAAAAAGTAGGTATGTGTATAAACGATAATTATACCAGTCCATTATTAAAAAAGGCCTCATACAGAAAAGCCATTAGCATCGATCAGGCATATAAAAATGGCTGGAAACACGATCCGACCATTTCAATTCAACAAAAATCCCAAAATCAGAATATTCATTTTGTAAAAGGTAATCCTATTACCTACATATTAGTTTCTGCCTGCGGCAAATATATTATTCCACGGGAAATAATTTTTTTCGGGATAAAACGTTGCACTTAAGCTATTCCAGACTATCTATCTCTCAATTTAAACATTCACAGTTAAAATAGGAGTTATAATTTAGTTTAACGCCGATCACCCATACTTAAGATGTTCACCGCTTTGTGTGATCTTGAATTGTTCAACAACTATCGGTGCTCAGGCTGTTAAGAGCGTTGACGCGAACCGATTTTAATGAAACTTAGGTTACATAGGTCTAAAAATTAAGTCAGAACATTTTCGGAATGTCTTATTTAAAAAAAGATAACTGGAATTCTCTGTTTCTACGCAAAACAATTTTACAAAATTTGCTCGAATTTAGGTGCAACACCATATAAAAAAAATCTTAACAAGCTTTTTACTAAGGTTCATTCAAATCGGTTCATTCATTTCGAAAAATAAGGGCTTGAAAGTTTCTATGAAATGTCGTAAAGCGTAAACGCTCAAGTAAATATGGAACTATGCAAGTCCATGCTGTCTCACTACCTATACACTTAAACGAATTAATCTTCCTGTGTGCAATCTCCCTTTGTGCTTGCACCGTAACGCATTTGTGAGAGCTCTTGACAAATCCCATCGATTAAAATTACAATTGTGTTTCGACATGAATTGTGGGCGATAATTTAGTTGCTATTTTCAAACTATCATCGAATATCGTACTCGTGTTCAACAATGAATTTAGCAATGAACATTGAGAATTTGAATGGCTCATGGCGGATCTGGTTTAATGAATTTCAGGTAATAGGATTCGGGATATTGGATGCTATTACGCGTTGATGTTTAATGCTGAAGCTTTCCTTAACTAAGCAGCAAACGCTCTCTGTAAATTTTCGTTGATTTTATATTTTATATATTCTATGTTAATATAAGTCGATGACATGTAGGTATGGAACTTCAATGGTTAAAAATTATTTGTATAAGCAAGTATTTATATGAGTAGGCCTTTTTTTTTTTTTTTTTTTTTTAGGTGGTAAAAATCATCAAATGACTCCTTCCGCCCTGGGTGGGGCGGAAGGGACTGTCAGACTTTTACTGACTAAAAAACCACCCTGTTCCTTCAGTTGCCCTTTACGTTCCGGGGCCACGGTATCCTGTTAAGACGTCCCGCAACCCCGGATATGAGTAGGCCTGAAGTACATATACCTTGTTTGTTAAAGCTAACATACATGGTGAGTAGTATCTGCGGATTCGTATGACCAAAATTCTTCCCATGTACAGTCTTAAGATGAACGTTTTAACAAGATTAACCTGACCCCAAGTTCTCTTATTGTCACCAGAGGATGAGTGGGATATACCGTACGAGAAACTGTCGAACCTGGAGTACCTGGGGGCAGGGGCGCAGGGCATCGTGTACGGCGGCCACTACGCAGGCGAGTTGGTCGCAGTCAAACAGCTGCGCGACAAGAACGATGTCAACGTCAAGCACCTGCGAAAACTGAATCACGAGAATATCGGTAAGTCTTCCCTAGAGCTTGGTGGCAGCGGACTCCTATGAAGTTGGTAACAGCGTCTTCATTGATATAGGTACTAGCCTTTCACTTCAAGTTGGTCGTGACAGATGTCATATTCACAAGGACCGTTGACAAACAAGTGTGTGTGTGCTTATTATTGTTCCATAAAATCAACACGCGACATTTCTCCTTTTAATTGTTTTTCGTTCCAAAATCTAAAGATGAACAGTTTGTTTTTGTTTGATTTCCAAACGTGTCCTTAACAAATAAAAGAACAACATTTTAAATAGAAACAATAAAATAACAATAATAAGAGATTTACAAAGAAACACGAAAATTACATTATGAATTTGCTATCCATACTTTGCGGGTCTGACTTGAGGCGTGGGGTGGACATGAGGTAACGCTCTACTCGAAGTGAACGGCTAGTACATACTTATGACTTCAGAGTGAAATGAAAAAAAATAGGGACTTTACAGCTAGTTGGAGTTTCAAAAGATACATCCATGCGGAATCAACTGCAATAGTCTGTCAAAAGTGAGCGGAAAATCAGCTCATTTTAAACGTTAAAAGTTACAAGAATGAATATCGGGAACCAACACCTTTTCCTTGTGTTTTATCGGAGAATGTCACTCCTACAAACGGCCCCAGAGTTAGTGAAAGCTAGACATTCGCGTAATCTAAATACAGTTGATTTTAAAGCTTAGTTCTTCCTCCAAAGTGGACTTGAGTATATACAGTTATTAAAAATATCAGTGAAGAAACAAAAGCAATCAATCAATCAATCATTTATTGCGTTCCATAATGTACATGAATGGTCTTATAATTATAAAGGTACAGAATCATTATGGACTTTGTAATCATTATGGTCTATTCTGTACAAATCAACGTCAGTGAATTAAAACTAAGTGAGCTTGATGTGACTAAATTTATCAACAGAGATTGGTACAGAATAGCTCGCCTGATGCTAGGGATTGACAGATCACTTAAGGCTCACGTCACCTTAATTTAACAGTCTAGATCTTGTATCTTGGACGTGCTTAGGACATTGTTTCCTATTTCTAGCATTCTAATTCTGACTTACCAATCGCAATGAAAAGCAACAAATTAATAAATAATTTGAAAAAATTGTCCCAATTGCTGGCAGCGACCGTTCACGAATATGACGCGTGGATCAGCACCAGTTAGGTAAACCATTTTGAATTTGTGCTAAAAGTGGAATAGCACCGTCTAGTGACAACAATTGGAAACACTTTAACTGCATATTAATTGACATATGTAAACGTATATTAACGCGATCGAAAAGATTAAAGAACTCGCAATATAGACACCCAAAACGCATACAGTCGAACAAGCTATTCTGTATACAGGCAGCTAACTTGCAACTACTTTTAAACAAAATTTCGATAGTGTCAATTTTTTTAAATCACTTAATAGGTTTCAAAATTATTAGATACCACAAGCTTAAAAAGTAAACACAAAATAACCATAAATGGCAATGTAGCAGAATGATTATTACTCGTATTCTTGTCTGTAAACCTAATAACTTGTTTGACCGTATTTTTACGCCGATACAGTGACATCTTAGATGTCTCTTCACAATTTCTTTGATAATAAATATACTCCATTTTCTTATCTGATTTGGAATCAAAATATCTACACGTATAAGATTATGAGGATATTACGACCGAGCACTACGTATAGACAAACATACATTAGAGCTAATGCAAAATTCTGTTTTTCGAACCCAACATATTAGCGAAGAAGGCCAATTTATTATAGGTTACCTACTTGAAATGTAACTACCTACTGACTAATTTAAACTAAATTGTTGTGCTTACCACCTTTACATTCGTATTATTACTAAACGATCTAAGACGGCCTGCAAATTAGGCTTGTCTACGACCGCCAACACTCAACGCGGGTTTGCTACGAACTACATGCTACGCCTGTCTACGACGCGACAAAATGGTGCTACGCGTGTCTACGACGGTTTTAGCGCTACGCAGGCTTACGACAGCTTTCCTGAAAGTCAAATCATTTATTTCAATTAGGCGATTAAAAGGCACTTTTGAACGTCATATACAAAAGATAAAGGAATTGAATCTAGTTGCCCCTTCCAAAAGGTAGTTTTGTAAGGAGAAGAATGGGCAAGAAACTCCATACGTACTCTTTTAAAATCAATATATGATATGTGAGTAGATATGCGATAATGCAATATATGATAGGTGACTGACGTGGGGTCTACGTAACAGCTCTATTAACCCCTCAACGTCAGTTTAAATGCATAAATCGAAAGACCTCCATAACAATGAACGTGTTCTTTCCTCAACATTGTTCACTGGCTGCTTAGTAGTTTAGTAGTTCAAGCGAACTCGACACTGTCAACAGGTTCAGTACCGACAGAACGGATCTCGGTTGCGGTTGAGTACGTTAATCTACAACAGTACCCCAGTAATCTCGACCCTGACATTGACCTATATTCGTAGCTTAACAGATCTGAATGCCCGGGAAAAACTAGCTGGAAAAAATACTACATTTTAAAGGTGGGCAGTAACCTAGCCGTAAAGGTGGGTAGGTGGGTTGCAAAATTCAGGTTTTATTTCAAAATAGAATTGTTGATTCTCTGGTATAAAAGAAGTACTTATCCATACTAAAATTATAAATCCGAAAGTAACTGTAACTCTGTCTGGCTGTTACGCTTTCACGACTTAATCACTGAACCGATTTTGATGAAATTTGGTACGGGGTAAGTTTGAACCCCAAGATAGGACATAGGCTAGTTTTTATTCTGCGAATTCAAAAAAACAAAACCTATGAATAATTATAAAATTATAAAGTATATAATATACAATAAATATAATTATAAAAAAGAAAGAAGGGAGGAACCATATAACCGTAAGGTTTTCTATAATTTTACGTTTAAATCCTGTCTGATCTGAATTCAACTACACACTTTCGAAAATCGGAAATGAAATTTCAATTTGGAACTATTAAACGCATAACGAAATCCAATTAAGCTGAAGTTAACACTCTACCTGGATTTATGATGGAATCGTGATGAGCTGACAGAATCACATATTGATTGAAAAGCAGCAACTCGACTTACTGGAAATCATTATTATAATATACGTACGGTTGAACAAGCTATGCTTTACAGACAACAATAACTGTCTTTCTGCTACATTACCATTCATTGTTATGTTGTGTTCACTTTTTAAGCTTGTACTTATTTGAAACCTATTTAGAGTGATTTAAAACAGTTGACAGACTCGAAACATTGTTTAACCCATTAGCCGCGCCAGTCGCATAAATACGACAGACTAAATACGCAATTTTACGATTTCATACGTAAATGTTCTTTTTATTTCTTTTGTTTATTATGTTCCTTGATTCATTGTGATTTATATTTGTTGAACTTCTTTCATATAAACATAAGATGACAAAAATTAATATCAAACTGCATTTTGACGGCGCGGTTAAAGGGTTAAAAGTATTTGCAAGTTTGCTGCCTGTAGACCAATGGCTTGTTCGACAGTATTATTATACCATAATGTAAAATCTCGTTACATCAACGATGCTTAGGCCCAGTTGCGGAATAAACTTTCAGTCTTAGGCTAAAATGAATTTATATTCTACTAGCAATTTCCCCGCGACTCTCGTTCTCTTGATTTTTCTTACATGAATCCTGAATCCCTAATTTTTTGATGATAAAATATAGCCTATAGCACTCAGCCATAACGTAGCTTCCAATATGCAAAGAATTTTAAAAATCGGTTCCGTAGATCCAGAGATTACCCCCTACAACCTCACAAACTTTACTTCTTTATAATTTTGGTAGGTATAGAATAATAATGTAGGTAACAAATAATGGGCCGGTCTTTACAACATAGAGTACTTGAAACTAGTTTTAAATAATGCGTAATTCTTGAGTTAAGTTCCCTGACGAGGGGAACACGTGTGTTCATGGCCGATTTTTTTTTATGTTTATTCAAGTAAGTTTCGAACTTGTAGACTGACATGATTTAGGACTTTAACTTCAAAGTTGGGTACTTGACATACTTTTTATGAGCTATGAAAACGCAATTCCCCCATAGATTTTATATGACATTAGTCAACTGTGATGTCACTTATGTGTCAACTCTATTTATTAACAATTTACCGATTTTAAAGCAACTAAAAGTCTAATTTCCAGTTAACTGAAAATTCGCCGTGTTTTCAGGCTATAATAAAGTGATTTTTAATAGAAGTTGTGTCTTGGAATTTTTGGTTAATAACGTCAAGTACCTAATTGAACCGAAATGTTGCAAATTCGTGAAAATTAATTATCGATGGTATTTGGTTATGATTTGAAACATGAACGTCCGTGTAGAAGTAACTTTTGACGTCATTGTATTTTATTCTGACACGCTAAAGACCAAACAGAAAATTCAGGGTGATTCATTCGTACCCTCATCGGGGTCACGTTTCGGTTTAACCCTCCGGTACAACGCGACGTTTACTGTCCTATATCTAATTTAGCCATAAAGCCAGTTTCGTATTTAGCCATGAAGAAGCAGATATTATAGATTCTCATTGGATTTCAAATTAATCAATATGTTTAATATAAAGAGAAAAATTGACTGCCTCGTTGGTCTAGTGGTAGCAAAGCGCGACTGCTGAGCATGAGGTCTTGGGTTCAATTCTCAGGTCGGGCAAAGTGTTATTGGATTTTTTCATCAGGAATATCTCAGTAACAGCCTCGGAATCTAGATTTGTGCCCGGTTGATGGCAATAGGCTTGCCCCCTATTACATGGGACTTAAAAATAACTGGCGAAATGTGGGTGTACTAATGGGTACACCTCTGCCGAACCCTTCGGGGATTACAGGCGTGATGTTATGTTATAAAGAAAAAAAATATCTTATTAGACTAATTGAAATTTTGTTTTTCACGTTCACCTTCGAGGCAGCTATATCGTCAGAGACACAGAACCGACCTTGAACCGGCACAAACTACTTCGAAACCATACAATTTGTTGCTTTATCAAATGTAAATTAATTTCAAGAAAACTTGAACCTGTAAGTTAAAATTAATAAAATAATCTAGTCTCCAGAATATCAATCACAAATTCCATGAACCGCAAATCAATAGCACTAAGTAAACATTAATATTTCAACAAAATGTCAATACAACTGGCAATGTTCCCAGATTGTTGAGGCACGGAATAAATGAATGTACAGGCAACAAACGAGATAAGGTATCCGGGGTCGTCAAATATAGTTGAAGTTTTCTTAGAAACCGATGAATGTCTTCGATTGAAACTTAACTTAATTGTTGTGTCGTGATCGCCCAGTGGATAAGGCGCCCGCCTCTCATGCATGAGGTTGTGGGTTCAAATCCGGGCAAGTATAGGTATCGGCACCAGTGGTGAGCACAAATGTCACCTGCGCAGTTGTTAATTTTTCGGTCTCTTTGGAGGAATGAAGAAGGCGGGGGGCACCGATGCTGCAGTCCGCTGCACGCGATTGGTTCGTCAATCGATGCTCATCGTCTATTGGACTATCGCCTGTCATTCGGCTGCTGTACACTTTTGTGCAATGTTAGTGACTTACGTTTTGAATTTTTAAATAGTTTTTTTTTGTTATTACGTATTAGTTGTTTTTTTTTAATATAGTTTAATTTCGTTATTTCGTCATTGTTGTGTTTAATGTTTAATAAAGTTCATTTTTATTATTTATTTTTATAAAATTGATGTGTTATAAACTTTTTTAATTTTTAAATAGACATTGAAAATGAATATGTATTAGCCTTTATTTGGCCAAAAGTGTACATGCGCGAAGTTGTACTATCTGTGCTCAAGATACGTGCCGGCAATAATACCAATGTGAATTTTATAATTCATATGTACTTTCTAAAGTTTATCTTGGACATCACTGGCATCGGTGAAGGAAAACATCGTGAGGAAATCTGGACTTACTGTTCCACTCAAACCATGTCAGAGGCCCTTGAGGCGGTTTAGAAACTCTGACACTAGGGTTTGTGGAGTCGTAAGTAAGACCTTACTGCCCACACGATAAAGGAAAGGAACTTAATTGTTAACTGTTTATTATCTACTTTTTAAATTAAAACATCCATCGGTTTCTAAAAAAACTTCAACTAATCTGACGACCCTGCATACCTATCTCTTTTGTTGACTGTACCTCTTCAAATGACACAGGCGCTCGTCACGACATTCACGATTTACCTCCATGTCATGGAAGGATTTTACACACTGCTGTTTTGATATATCTAAGGTTTGGAGCAGTGCAGGTAGGATACAAGTTGATAGGATACACGATTTTATTAGAACGTGGTTTGACTGTCCTTTTGAGAAACACATAACTAATATTATAAATGCGAAAGTGTATTTTTTTCTGGCATAAAAAGTAGCCTATGTGCTATTCCAGAATATAAGTGTCAGCTCACACCGAGACGCCACGCGACGCGACGCTGCGTGCACACTTTAAAAGAGCGACTCAAAATATAACTTTATTTTCTACACGAAACGATACACATTTCATTGTGAGAATTTAGAATACGTTACACCACGCAGCACTACGTCGCGATGCGTCGCTCTACGCCGCTAGGCATCACGAGGCGTAGAGCGACCAGCGGTGAATCGCCGGTACGCGCGACGTGCAAGAGCGGCGACGCCGGCGTCGTTGCGAACTTGCGATGCGTCTCGCGGTGGCGCGCGGCGCAGCGCGAAGTCACTGGCCTCTTCCAGTATCGTCACGTTGCGTCGCGTCGCGTCTCGTCTCGGTGTGAACTGACCCTTATCATCGCCCTAAATCATTCAGATCTGTGTAGCCGTTCTCGTTCTGGCGTCATTGAGTAACAAACATCCATTCAGCCAAACTTTTGCATTTAAACTGTTAAAGTCAAATTAAGAGTGCGTAGTAAGCAAAATTACCAATCTTTTTTTTTATTTTACGTGAATAATTCTAGATTTCTAGGCATAAAATACAAATGTATGAAAACTAAATGATATTTTCAAGGGTTCTCATTGATCAAAAACATAAAATAATAACATTTTCTTGATAGAAAAACATCACGAAGTAGCCTCTAAATTTTTTGTTTTTTCGATTTATACACGATATTATAAGGACTAATATCACGAAAATTTGATAATAATAGTTATATTTATACATTAGTGTGGGTTTTGTCTAGGCATTTTAGGTAATTCCTTTCAGTTTTGGAGTTATTACGATAAAACACTTTTGGCACATTCTACGTTTTAATTCCGCGAAACAAGTCATCTGTCGTCGCACTTTGACAGAGCCTCAAGCATATTTTTGTTTCACACGTCAGTCGCTGCCGCTCTGTTAAGACGAGAGGACTACACTTAAAATTTTGCTGGCTTTTGGCACGCCCTTAATGCTCACGTGTTTGGTTTGCGCCGTCCAACAGGTTGGAGACCTCTGAATGAGCTCGCTGCGGCATATTTCGGTGCTCGAACCCCGACAGTGACCTATTGACACACTTTTGGTTCCCCGGAGGTTCGCGGTCCTGACCTTGAAACAGCTTGAATGAGGGTTCTAAGACCTCTGGAAATATAAACAACGTGCGCCCGTTTTCTACCGGCCTACGTGGCTGAGATTTCAATGTCATATTACTATTGCGTGAAAGAATGTTTATTCCAGTGCCGAATTTTTTTTTTAATAACTTATTGTAATATAAGGCAAGCCACGTTTTTAAAACTTGCTTAGTGTGTACGCTATTTCCCATTGCAACTATAGTAGCGTGATGAAACGTACAAGCTAGTTAGTTTTTTTTTCATAAGATATGCGCGTGCGCAGTTAAGTTAGGCGGTCGGATCAGTTAAAGCTTTCAAGCAAACTTTCAACTTTGTTTGAATGATCTTAATACCTAACTAATTAGTTATTTAATTTTATAATTTTGGAGAAAATTATACACTGGTTATACTATAACAGCCAATAGGGTAGATGACACCACAGTCAATTGACGTACTTTTTATGACCTGTCAAAACGCGATTGTCCCATAGATATTGTACGGCAAAAAATAACTGTGACGTCACTTTTGAGTAGACTCAATTGACTAACTATTTATTAATTTGAAAGCAATTCAAAATCAAATTTTACAGTTAATTGAAAATTAATCAAGTTTTCAGGGCTAAAATAAAGTGTTTCTTTAGAGAAGTTATGTCTTGGAATTATTGGTAAATGCTGTCATCTTCCCAATTGACAAGTATTGATCATAGAGTATAATCAGGTAGACAGATGCAAAAACAGTACAATAGATGGCGTTAAGGTAGCATGTATTTGATTTGCGATTAACTTATATTAACAAAGTAAAACCTTGTTACATTGCTTAATGCCTTAGCGAGCGCTACTCATGCTCGCTTTTTCGAACCGACTAAGTACTTACTTAAGTGAAACTCCGGATATACTTCACTATAAAACAATTCGTACTTTTAAATTGACTTTGTAAACTATTCAGATGTATTGCGTAGAGCTGGCAATCCATCTGTCCACGGCCTAGATAAAAATCTATAAAATGTCCAGACATGGAGAGCGTGTAAATTTTTTGTAATATAATAAAGAAATAGATCACTGAGCCGTTAACTACGAATACTGCTGATCAAACTAAGCAACATTGAGTAAAAATGAATGCTGGATAACCATATTTCTATTTAATTTTCATTCGATAACTAAAAGCTTCGAGTATCCACATGTTTTAAATCATTTTGAACGAGTTGCATCTGTGCACTAAATAGGGCTGCCATCCGTCCGGGTTTCCCCAGATTTGCCCTAGTTTAGAGGGCGTCCGGAAGGGGTTGCCAAAAAGAGTCCGGATAAAACCCGTCAGGCTAATACCGATTAATAAATTTTTTATTGTAAAAGAAAAAAAAAATCTGGGATGTCCGTTATAAAGACTCAATTTCACCCAAATGTCCGGGGTTTTTGAAGTTTTTATCCGGCGTCGGGAATTTAGATAATGGCAGCCCTTAAACCCGAACCAAAACTCATCTATAGCTTGAGTAGCAAAGTTTTAAACATCACCCGTTTCATAATGTTAGTACGATTTTCGAACTATAGTCGCACACCGCCCGCGAACCGTCAATTTTTCTATCTTGCCATTATAAAATTTACCATACCAGAGTCGGGATCAGTTAGAAAGTTGAAGCTAGTTGCTCGTTCCCAAACTGTAGGCCTCTATGGAGAAGAACGAGTAAGATACTCCACGGTCACTAAAAACACATATTTTGAAACAAATAAAAACTTTCTGGCATTGGTGACTAGGAATAGCAGATAACCAGGGTTCAATCACAACGTTAGATTACACACCAAGTGAAACATTGGTTTTTAATATTAAATTCACGAAACAAATCAATGGTAAAGTTAAAGATTGATACTAAAATGGTAGCAATTACTATCAATATTATATATATATTATTAGAACAAAAACAAAATGAGTTTTTACTGGTCAAATACAAGAATATTTGCATTACACGAACGTAAACATGTCTTTGATTACCAAGCCTTATTTCTGGGTTGCGATGCAATCAAGAGAATTGATTAAAATATCTCGAACAGTCATTTGAGCGTGTGTGTGTGTTGGTTGGACACTTACTATTTCCATCTGCAACTTCACCACGACATTCAATTATTCTCAGGAGGCGGTTTTACAGATAGAAATTGTAGCAAAAGCATTTTATTGACTCTTAATAACTCGTTATAAATATCAAGGCTATACGTTTATTTACTCTTGCAACCAGTGTGTGGAAAATCTAGTTTCATCGAGTTTTCCAATGTCAATTTTGTTTGATTTGATATTGTTGTTTCTTGTTATGTGCATCGATGCATGAGTCTCTGTGTCTGAAGTGAAACTTAACTTTACGAACACAGACCTCGATATGTTGTTTGGTTAGCTCTTGGTTACGGTGAATCGTATCTAGGTTTTTTTACAATATTTTTAAAGTTCCATTGGTTTATGATGCTCTTTTTGGCCATTTTTTTTAAATTCATAGTTGTGTTCTATTTAATTTCACCTTCATCATTTATCTTGAGAATTAACACATTTGCGAGGAAGCATTTGTCTTATTTATTACAACAAAAAATATGTGAAAAATATCGTACTACTGTTGTTGTAAATCATAATGTAATTTTAATTACGATAAAATTATGAGATGAGGGTAGGTGAGTATTTAAATGTTATCAGTTATTACTACTTGCAGTTATCAAAGAAATTAGAAGTTAACGTTAGTTTTTTCTTAGTATTACCACTTATTACTAACGTTAGTAATAAGTGGTAATACTAAGAAAAAACGAAACATTTAATTTTCTCATAAAATGATGGAACTTGTTATAAAATTTTTTTCGTAGCTTTAAACCTATTCAAATTGCCAATTCATTTTTCAAAAGAAAACCATCGCAGTCCTGCGTAATTAGTTCTTAGTAAACATGAATTAATAATTCCTAGTATTCGCTCTGCTTACTAGGTATTACAATCTGCTTCATGTAATAACAATACCTGGAATTAATAAGCAGCACTGAATAAACATCTTCGATTCGCTGCTCATTTAATAAGGAAAATAATTTTCGTTGCATTTGATTTATATTAATCTGCAACGGATAACTGAGATATCTTCAGTAATCAAAGCGTATCGTTAGTTCCTTTGATGCTTTGATAATAATGTTCCGATATTTCATGGAAATTTGAGATTCGATTCCACTAGCTACGATCAACCGCAGAGACATTGAATATGCAAGTTCTATCAAGCTGGCTCACTTTGCTCTGTCCCTTTTGTGAACTACAAATTCTTCTTTTGACTTTTTAATTGCAAGTAGGTACGAGTATGATTAGTTTTGCGGCACGTCTAACATGTTGGGTTCAAAAATTGAATTCTGTATTTTGACAAGATGGCCGTCGGTCGGCCGGTTATTGCACGCCGCTCTCTTTGAAGCGCCGGCAAAATTCGCTGCAGATGCAATTACCTACACGTCGTTAACGCTTAATAGCAGTGTGGTGGCGTTTTATATTTACCTAGATCATACGTGAAAGATCTCTATGACCATGTTACTCAGGATCCCAGATGCCTACTTTCTTGGGGGGAGTAAACTAATCTGGAATACTAAACAACCTACTTAGTTTATAAGTTCGCGAAAGGCGTCGCTTTATCCGGAGCCACTTCCGCGAAAAATATGCCCCCATTGCTCTACGCGGCATTGAAGCACCGCACCGGCAATATAATTGTTTTATGACTTGATAAAATTACAGGCGTCAAATCAAGTTATTTTGATGCGGTTCCAGCGGCCGCCTGAAGGAAAAACTATATTTTAAATAAAAAACGAATAAATGCATCGTAGATAGAAAATAAAATGTTGAAGATATTATTTATTCAGTATTTTCTCAAGTGCTCAATTTGTATATTTTATTAAACAATTTTTGTATAATAGGAATGATCACACCTATCACACAAAAAATGTGTCGCACAAACGCTAGTGCGTTACAAGTATTCACAGTTACATAGTATTTGTCAAATTTCGTCAAAGAGTAGGTATTCTGCGTAATGAAATTGCATTCTATGAAATAATATGAATAAAATTTAATGTGAAACGAAATTCTATAAAACCACGTACAACCCTTTTCAACACAACTTTAGTTCCTCTAAAGACTTTCATTGTCATGAGAAAGGAAGATGTTTATAACTGAAACTATCTGTTCCTGTATAGTGCTCCGATATTTGCGAGTAGACACAACGCAGTGCCATACTTGTTCATCCATTGCAGGGAATTCGTGTTTCTCATTGAAAATTTTTCTTTTCTCCCTTTAGTTCAGTTCAAAGGGGTCAGTACCAACGGGCCAAAATCATGCATCATAATGGAGTTCTGTCAGTATGGCCCGCTGTTTGAATATATACATAGCGGGACCTGCTTCTTACCATCGCAGATCCTCAAATGGGCCAAAGAGATTGCACAGGGGATGTCTTATTTACACGTAAATAAGATCATCCACAGGGATTTGAAATCTCCTAAGTAAGTTGTATTTATATACTATAATAATTATATTACTCGTATTATTGTAAACCTAAAGTTACGAGATTTTTGTTAAGAATACCATTGTTGTTAATTGTTTTTATTTCAATTGGACTTTTAATATGTGTAATTACTACTTTCTGAAGCTACAGCTTGTTTTGTGGTAATTGTTCGTTCTTTCATTCAATTTGTACGCCGTTCTAGAGACTGTTTTACTGCCAATGAAAATATGATTGTAAAAGTACAAGTTGGTACCTTGGTTGGTAACTTGTACCTTTATACTTGCAGAGAATGTTAAGTTTACGAAGCAATGCAAAGACTTAGTTTGTTTCCATTGTGCACAGATTATTTTTACCTATTGTTTATTGCACTGGCGGGCTGCAGGCTTAATGCATTGTGGGGCCTGTTGAAACAGACGATGCGGAAGCCAACAAAGTACTACACCTGTACTCCAACAAACGTTCTTTACAAAAGACTCGTAACTACGTCCATTGTTCAAATTCTGCCTAAAATTTGAAGGAGCAATATTTGAAATGTTCGCGGTATGAAGCTAGCCCGACCTAGGACGAATTAATCATTTGTCTGATTGGACTTTTAGTAATAAGTACAAGTTAAGGACTCGACTTGTTGATTCTTTTAGAAAGCTAGAAAACAATATAGAAAATTAATCTCTTTTCAATTTTCCGAGAACCTCGACAATTTAATCCAATAATACCTGAACTATAGAATTTTTTTCTTTGAACGATTTTTTTTTTGTTATTTTCTTTAAATTAGTTCGAAAGATGACTTGGTTTGAAGTCTTTTTTCTTAAAAGAAACGCTTTGCCTATCAGCATAGCATCAATCAAAATGCTGTATTTTGTATTAGTACGTTTACGTTATCACGTTCTTGGTGGGTTTTTATATATGAAAGCTAGACCTATCTAAAGGAATAATATTGGAATATTGCTCAAATGATGTTTGAGCAATATTCCAATATTATTCCGATATAGAACCTATCCGAAAGTGAAGTAACATCAAAACGTAGGTGATAGGTGATACGTGATGGTATCGATAACTAGCAAGCACTGGTCATTAGAGGTTGCACTGATCTTTGCACGTCCGCTGAGGCGTACTGTGACATTCATGAATAAACGCTCTTAACCATACATCAATATTGAGTAGATTTCGGATGGTAATTGGCTTATGATTGTTGTTCTGTCCATGAAATAAGCTTCGCTACCGATTTGCCGTCTAATCTTAAGTCTCAGTTAAGCCAGGCATAATTATGCAAGTCTTGCGTCGCTGTAACAATTATTTCTGTTCCTCATTTCGAAATGCTTGCATCACTATGTGCAACGTAAGGTCTATAAGCCGGTTTTTAATCAAAAGTCAAAGTCAAGTTGTTTTAGGCTCCTGCCGCTTGGAGGTTATTGTTCTTAAAATGTTGCTTTTTATATATATTCCCACCCTTTTTTCGGCTCTAGACTGCCATTGTCTCTTTTTCCACGGTACTCGTCTAAAATATGTATAAAGATAATCCCATTTTAGTTGATTATTTATATAGATTAGATATCTGTAAGTCAGTCAGTTCCGAAAGTCGCAAGTTTACGTTTATTTGATCTGACTATTTTTACAACAGCTCAGGCATAGTAAACAAAGACGTGCATGAACTGCATGCCTCGTTGTCCAGACGACTTAATTAGCTCATTCATTTGCAATATATATGACCTACGGCAAGTCTACAGATCGTATCGTCTCCTCTTAAAATAGTCCTTTAAACTAATTTGGATATCCCACTTTCCATGTGCCAGCAGTTCTGGGTAGTTTGGCTAACGGAGCCTCTTGCAAATGTCTTTAAATTATTCAGAGTGCAGTTTATTCAAGCCGCTTCGAGGCTAAGTCGATATGTACAAATCAATAGTTCAAACACACTTATACTTTGTCGTGCTTGGCCTACATCAATTGTCGAATAAGCTAGAAACATGGCGCCAGGTGAATAGTGGTCATAAAGTCTTCACTGCGTTTTCTAAACTAGCCGCTAATCAATAGATGGCGCATCCGCTTCCTGACCATCAATCAATCTATTAAGAGACGTAAGTATAGAAGGCTACACGGCTTAGTGCTCTAAGACCTCTGTTCAAAATGCAACGACTGCAAAGTTAGACTACAATTAGCTTGTTCTTGTCTCATCGGTGCTTAGTTTGTGCTAGAATAGATAATAGCGTAGTGAGTAGACTTGCTTGCCCCGGGAATAAGAAGAAAGTTACACCCCCTCGCCCCTGTCATAATAAATAGCCGCCTGACATAGGCGTCTATTTATTATTGTAAATAAATATCCAACAAACTGAAAAATCAATCGCACGCAATATCGGGTTTCGGCGGTTCGGTAAGTTAAATTCTACCCCATTATAATTAGAGTATAATTTTTTTATTACTAAAATGCGAATCTTTACTGAAGCCCGTCAGTTTACCGTCAATCCCACTAAAGTATACGTACATAAAAATGGATAGTGTAACTACCATTTTACAAATCTTCACATCCGCAACTATATAGCGTCCCACATCCCACAAGGCTGTAAGCCTATCTCCACGTTCTAGGTTAGTCTAGTGATTAAACTGCGCAGTCCCTGCGGTATTAGCACGTGCCTTTTATGACAAACCTTTACGTTTAGTCCTAAGGTGTAAACGCTCACAATTAGCAGCCTTACGACAGTGTCATGGTTTCGAACTCTACTAGTTTAAATTTGAAATAACACGAGTGGTTAGTATTTAATTGAACTCATTGTTTAAAAAAAACTATCTTCTTGTTATTTACAAAAACGCCATTGTTTGTGGAACAACACCACTTTCTTGCACTCGAGGTTTGAATTCGTCTTTAAATTAAAATAATTCGTTCTTTCTTACTTGTTGCTCTTTTCGCGGAAGCTTGGAGTCGTGAGTCGAGTGTTGCTAGTTACCTTGTTCTGCTACGTCATGCCCCTCGCTCGTCGTTGACGAGTACTTGTAGGGCTCGCCAAAACGCCAAAGATGATCGTTAGCTTGACTGCATTATAAAGAGGTCACGTGTAGAGTCTTCATTACCTATTGCATTTTTTTTTAAGAGCATTGTGATACATAGTTCATTCAGAAATGCTGTTTGTATTTTGTATTCCATGTTCCTATGCTAGCGCAATTACTTTGACCAACTTTCTATGTAAAACTCTGTCTGCGTATAATTTAACAACTTGATTTTAGAAAAATCAGTCCTCAAGTTGGTGTTTTCCATGGGCAGGTTTATATCTTTTGAAAAACTTCTATAGTTCATGTATCAAAAATATATAAATGTGTAAAAATTCAAATAAACAGTTGTTTATTTGAATTTTTACACATTTCTTTCTTTCTTTGTCCTTTTTATATCGTAGTTACGATATAAAAAGGACAAAGAAAGTAAGTAGGTACTACTACTAAGTAAGTAGTCAGGATTAAACAGGAAGCTAAAATCAGCTCAGATATATTTAGAGAGAAACGATCTAGAATATCAAAGCACGCTAATGTACATATTATCTTGCACCGTGGCGCATTACTCTGCTTACCTTCGCTGCGAGGCCTTGAAGTCTTTCTCTTAAACAAAATCCTGTATTTAATAATATTGAAATGTTAACATGAGCAGGAAGTCAGAATATAAACTGGAAATTCTATTTCGTTCATCGTTATTAGAAAGTAACCATTTGTATTTATATCAATTTTAAACTTCTTCTATTAAGTAGTTGATGCGCTTTACGGAAGCTGCTTGGTTTCTGAGAACAGATGGCAATTTTAAAAGATGTACGTAACATTTCAATAAAATTGTACAATACATGACAATAATTAGGTTGTATTTCTGGAATCGAACTTTTAAAGACTTTCTCGGAACATCGAAGAGATGTAATATTGTTCATTCGGTCAGACCCGAAGCTTACAATTGGAATATACTTTATTCAATCTACTTAGTGATCTAGCTTTCAACAACAACAAAAATAGGTAACTAAAAGTCTAAGTACTGAAAATAGGTCGAGACTAGTGTCCTGGAGATCGCTAATATTCCTACGCTTCATACCAAATCGTCGTACCTACCCGTGTGGCAACAAACAATTTTTTTTTTCAGCATTCTGATTGCTGATAATCTCGTGGTAAAAGTAAGCGATTTTGGTACAAGTCGCGAATGGAATGACGTAAGTGCCGTAATGAGTTTTACGGGCACGGTAGCCTGGATGGCACCAGAAGTTATTAGACACGAACCATGTTCGGAACGTGTCGATGTATGGTCCTACGGTGTCGTCCTCTGGGAACTTCTCACACAAGAGATCCCTTATAAAAGTCTCGAAACACATGCCATTATGTGGGGCGTCGGGACCGACACGATAGCGTTACCAATACCTGCGACGCTCCCGGGTAGCATGCAGCTACTCATGAACCAATGCTGGAACCGGACACCCAGGAATAGGTAAGTGTAGAACAAATCTAATAGATTACATTTTCTATGAACCTCCGTACTTGTTGAGCTAAATTACGCTGACCGGAATACAGGCTATCTTATTTTGACTTCACCAAGTTGTTTGTCTGTGAATCCATTTTGATGTGATTTAAATACTTACGGAAAAAGAAAGTGTCAGACGAAAGTTCCGTTGTTCGAATGTTCTAAACTACTGAATAATAATTTATTTATATTCGCAGCTATTAAATATAAATTTGACAATACATAGTTCAAAGCGTAGTTTATCTATAAAATCATATTTATTTAAAGTTCATTACGCATTGAACTATGTCCTGTTAAATTTCTATTTGTAAAAACATAAATAAATACACAGAAAAGACTTTACAATAAACCAAAATGCACGGGTATATTTCCTTTAGTTAAAATGAAAAGTCATGTTAAAAATCCCGGCAGGCAGGCAAGGTAAGTTTAAAATTGACACATATCACAAATCAGAAATCCAAAATAGAAGTAAAACCGGCTGTCATGCCCGGAGTCTGTCCGTCTGCAACGTAATATTTTTTTCAATTTCTCTATCAAAGTTTTAGAATTGTGATTTTTTTCGTCAAAGCCCAATGTTTGCACAATTTTGAACGATTTTTCCGTCACAATTTTACTTTACGGTTTTCTCTCGAACGCAACATCATAATTTTAATGTAAATTGGGAGATGTATTGCCGTCCTTGTCAAACATGTCTGGGCACATGCGCAAACCCTTCCATATTTGCACTCCCTTCCTAAATATCAGGTAGGACTGATGCATTATTGCAGCGAACTAGCAAATCAACGGCGACGCAGCTAGTTTCCGGTCAGTATTATCTTTAACTCGCAGCGCGGCACACGGCCGCCTGCATTCGCGCCGTGAACAACTTCGCGGACATCAATTTATTTATTCCGTTATTGTGTTAGTTTATATGCAGTGTTTTATTTGTGTTTTATTAGGCCGCCGTTTAAAATAATTGCTGCAAATTTGGAAATAGCTGGGACTGAGCTCAGCTCGTTTCCTATGGATTGCTTCAAGAAAAGTCAGGCTGAATGGCGTAAAGAAGTGCAGGAGAGCATGGCACGCTATTTTACCAAGTAAGTTAGTGATTTGGTGCCGCGGAATTTGAGCAATATTGTCAATTTTAGTGAAGATTGTTGTTCATTAATTATTTCAGTAAGATTTAAATGTTAAATTACGGTTTTTATTTTATATCACGAATTTTTTTACCAAGTTAGTGTGTATTTTGGTGCCGCGGGTTTTAAGCGACATAGCCGATTTTCAGTGGGTTTTGTAGTTGTTCAATAATTTATTAGGTGGGACTTAGTTTTTAAATGTTTATTTACGAATTTTATTTAATTACACGATATTTTTTGCCATGTTAGTTCGTGTTTGGTGCCGCAGATTTTAAGCGACTTAGCCGATTTTTAGGGGCGTTTGTAGTTGTTCAATAATTAATTCAGTAAGACTTTGTTTTGAAACGTTTAATTACGGGTCTAATTTTATTAATTAGGCAGTGGGTTAGGCCGTGTTTAAGCGTGATTGCGGTAATTTTTGACGATTTTTAGGGTCTTTTGTAGTTATTCAATAATTAATTTAGTGAGACTTGTTTATTATTAGTTGTTCCATGTTTAATTACGGATTTTATTTTATTGTACGATGTTTTCTACAATTGTTTAAGTTTGTGTTTTGGTGCCACGGATTTTAAGCGACTTAGCCGATTTTCAGTGACTTTGGTAGTTGTTCAATAATTAATTTAGTGGGACTTAGTTTTTAAATGTTTGTATATGTTTCGGTTTACGGTTTTTATTTTATTGCAAGATGTTTTCTACAATTTAAGTTTGTGTTTTGGTGCCACGGATTTTAAGCGAGATTGCCGATTTTCAGTGACTTAGGTAGTTGTTCAATAATTAATTCAGTGAGACTTAGTTTTTAAATTGTTTAATAGTTACGGGTTTAATTTTATTAATTAGGAAGTGGGTTAGGCCGTATTAAAGCGTGATTGTAATAATTTTTTCGTGAAGATTAAATTTATTTGAGCGCGTTTATCGTATTATTTAGTGTATTTGTTCAATAAAAATATATGGTTGGATTTAATGCGTTAACATTTTGTTTTATATTAGTATTCACGCTATAATCTCAGTGCTATTAGTAGATGGGCGGAATGCTATCCCTGAGGAATTATTACCAGGATTTTAGAAAGATTTGTGGTGACGTAAAAGTGTAAAAGTTTAATAATAAAATATAAAAACTTTATTTTCGTTTGTAAATGAGGCTGTCGGGATTCTGTTATTTAGTTTGAGCCTTTTTAATTATTTAACGATATTTTTAAAAATTAACATTAAATTAAAATACGCTTAGTGTAATTAATTAATAAAAATAAAACCATAATAAATTGAAAATTATTTTCCGTCCGCAAATAAAGTTTGTTAAATCTTAATAATTTTCTGTTTTCGATTGAAATGATTTTATACAGTTTTTATGACTTTTAGTGTTAGAAGTTTGAAATTTTAACAGAGTATTTAAAGCAGGTCATGGGAGACCTAGTTTTCTATTCATAGCCTTACAACGAAACGTCAATACAAACAATTGGCTAGATTAAACAACGGTTCTCTGGTAGTAAAGTTGTTGCATAAAACCTTTGTCTTTTGAATGTTTTTCGTTATAACGTATCAAAATTGGTTGGTAATTAGATTAATATCAAATAAAAGAAGAAAATTGAAGTTTTAAAATTAAATTGAGTTTCCATTGGGTAAAAAATTTTTACTTATTTTTTGTTTTTACGAACCTTAAAAAGATCGGTAAATTTTACTGTCACGCTTTTACGATAGTCGTTTAAATATTACTTGAATTTGATTTTACGTGTTCACGTAAAAATTAACTCGGCGCTCTTTTCACTTTATTTTGCAGTTATTGGTTTTTCTTTGTTCTTTCAACGTTCAATACTCTCGTAGGAATCCTGCCTTAGCTATGTATTATAGAGGCTTATATTAACGGAGTGATAATTTCCCAGGCCGGCCAGAGCCGAAGCATCTGATGGCGCTGGTTGCAGTGATACTAACCGCCGCGAAGACCTCAAGTCGGCGCGAAACATTCGCAAGATTTACGAAAACCAACTGAGTCATGCCAATGAGATGTTTTTGGAAGTCTGCGCAGTGCGGCTTCAATTGGAACAGCGCGAGAAAGAAGTTGAAGAGTAAGTACATTTGACTTTCTAGGACCTTTTTAGGTGAAGCCTCGAGCCTTTAAGTTCTAAATAAGCCGGCACGGCGTCTTCAGCGTTCAACTTCCGAAGTAATATTTATTTGATGCAAAATTATGTTTGTTTGCCGTTAACATACATATTTATAGTAGATGCCAACCTGCAATATACTCCATCATACCAGCACTCGATCAGTTTTCAGTTTTACGGTCAAAGCTTTGATGTAGTTACGGCCGCTGTCACTTTTTATTTTCAACCAGCAGTAACGCGGCGAGCTACAGGTACATTTACATTTTCAGTTAGTCCTTGAACTAAAGTTAGATTATCAAACGTTTTTCAAAGCTGGCGACAAAACACCAATCACATAAGTAGATAAACAGATAAAGCTTCTATTTCATTGCCATGTCACGTAATAACGTACTCAGTTATCGGGATATTGTTTGTTAACCACTTATATTGATTCTTGACTAGAATAACTTCTTGCACTGCAATCAATACTAACTGCGAGTTCTGGCTAGCGCGCTAGTGCAAATACTATCTTATTACAACTCCTATAGGTCGTCAATGTTTTGTCCACACGCCATACGAATTGACGTACAGCAGGCGTGTGAAATTAGACGTTCATCACATAACACTCCATCGTTTCGTGACAACAAATCGATCGGTGGAATGCCAACTAGTAGGCCATTCAAAATATATATTTTCCATAGTAACATAATTCCTAAGCTATTGATGAAAGCTTTTTTTTAGATATCAGATTTCGAACTCATTTCATTGTTCCCTAGTTCTTACATGCATTTGATCTCATATCATTGACCCTCTTTGTAATCCTCTTTATGACATGTTATACTGTTCCGATTCCCGGGAATATACGCTTCCGACCAGAAACAAGTAGAACCTACCGGTCTTTGATAATTTATCAGTGTATGCTATGCGTGCGTAAATACGAAAAAAGTAAAACCATACCACCACCACCCACCATCCACCATATACCTTATAAAATTAACTTTAAATATTGAATTTATTAACATAAAAATCTTAATGTAGTTACAGGTAAACGGAGTCAATAGAAATTAATCGGGACGACATTTTAAAAGGGATTTTAACGTTGATATAATACAGATTATTGCCAAAAAAGACTAATGTTTTTACTGAATTATTATTTACGATTTAATGTACTTGTTGGCAACAAACTACATTAATTCAAAGTTAAAATTCCTTTTAAAATTTCGTTCCTATTCATCCCGTTTGACGTTGAATGAAAAGGACAAATATTTTTATTGTTTGTACTTTTGTAGATATATCATGCCTGACAAAAAAGATAATTTACAGACAGTTTGCCCTATCCTGAGTGGATCCTTCTGGTTTTGTTGGTACTAATGAATACGCCAAAGAAATTGACAACCCTCCGTTTTGAAACTCAAATGAAATAAGTGAGCTCAAGTGTAACAACGGATATCTATTACAGTTTTGCATCCAGTTTTACCTACTCTTCAAACGTTAGTCTCTAGTGGCTGATAATTAGCAGCACAAATCCTTGTATCTACTCTGTCTGTGTATGTATTACAAACTTAGGTACCACTACACTGTATTCATCTGGGCTTGAGACAAAATATAAACAAAGAAAATCGATATAAAAGATGGCGGATATAACCCGACCGATTACAAAACGTCACATTTGAATGTAAAATGTTCGCAGTATCTGTGGTCTTTAATTTAGTAGTATTATAATGCGTTCGAAGTTTGGGAATCGTCATTTTTGGGTGCTTTTTAATGTCGTTTACATTAAAAAGCACCTAAAAATGACGATTCCCGATTTAATTAAAAAAATATTAAAATTAAGAAAATAATTTAAGGCATTTATGATATTCATGATTAAATAAGTCTGAAAGGATTATACATATGTTCTACAGACATCGTTCTCAAAATATCATTTATTGTATTACTTCCGTAGTTATTTTTATAAAATATATTCACTTCATCAATCGTGACCTTTAAAGTACCCTTTTTATGATTTGTTTACCTTTTATCTCACGGCTCCCTGAATACGGTATAGGTAGCCTAATAGCTACTTTATACAAACACAATTTTGTGCTCGACACCACCAATCCCACCAATCAATTGACGTAGGTACTTTTGATGAGCTTTCAAAACGCGATACCTTTGTACATTTTTAACCGACTTCAAAAAACGAAGGAGGTTCTCAATACGGCCGGTTTTTTTTTTTTTTTTTTTTTATGTATGTACACCGATTACTCCGAGGTTTCTAGTCTGATTAGTGTGATTCTTTTTTTGTTCGATGCAGTATACTTGCCATTTGGTCCCATAAAAATTTCATCCAATTTGGTTTAGTGCTTTTTATTTTGTGAGCATTTTTCTAAATTAAATATATCGTGTAAGGTATTGTTTGAAAGGGCTTTTATTAAGGATTTAAACATTAACACAAGCACTAAAAAGCGAAAAATAAAAAGCTTTTTTACAAAAAAAGACAACCGCCTTCAAAAACTACAAAATAAAAAATAACTTTAGTTTGGAAGTCGGTGGCAATACCTACATAACAAAAAACAAAACCAAAGCCGCCGACTTCCAAACTAAAGTTATTTTTTATTTTGTAGTTTTTGAAGGCGGTTGTCTTTTTTTGTAAAAAAGCTTTTTATGTATGGCAATAGTAAACTGTGACGTCACTTATTTACCAACTCAATTGATGAACTATTTATTAATTTCAAAGCAACTAAAAATCAAATTTTACTATTAATTGAAAATTAATCGCGTATTCGGGGCTAAAAAAAAGGTTATGTTTAGGAATTATTGATGAATAGTATCAACTATCAAAATATTAGTACCTACCTACTAACCTACTAATAAATATAGTTGTTTGTGTATTTAATACAGTGTAGTAATAAAAATAATTATGAAAATGTTAGCCATAACACATCGAAAATTAATGAACGGTAACATTTAATTATAAATGCGCTGCAGAATAATTAGAAATAATTAAGCTTTGGCGGAAGGAACAAAGCGTCGATATCCACGCAAATTCTGCTGTATTTAATACTAGCTGACCCGCCGCGACTTCGTTCGCGTGGTATCCTACACTACAAATACCCCTACCCTAACCCTGCCTTACCCTACCCCCTACCCAACTCTACCCCTACCCCTACCCTACCTCTACTCTACCCCTACCCTACCCTATTAATAATAAAATAAATGCGTTTAATAAATGAAGTTCCAAAAAAATTCAAGATTTTTAAATAAAAAAATGGTTGTTGTGTTTAACTCGAAATAGATAGGTATAGTGTGTCGCGGACTTTTTTGTAGATATTTTTAATGTCTTTAATTAATTAGAACATTTTATGGTTCTATCTTTTATAGTTTAGGCGGCGTACGCCAAATAAGGAACTTTTTTGGATGATTTTTTACACCTTGGGTCCGAAAAACCCAAATATCATACGGATCCCTATTTTTTCTAAAATAAAATATAGCCTATAGCACTCAGTGATAACGTAGCTTCCAATTTCCGAAAGAATTTTAAAAATCGGTTCAGTAGATCCGGAGATTACCCCCTACATACAAACTTACAAACTTACAAACATACAAACTTACAAACAAATGTTACCTCTTTATAATATTAGTATAGATAATAGTGGTGTGGGCATACAGAATAATTGTAGCGTTTACAGCGGCTCGTATTCGGATACCATAGGCCTAGCACAAGCGCGCAGTAAATATAATACGGACATATCGTATCGTATCGATCGTACGAACTTCAGTTCAATCGTTGTCTAAGTTGGAAATTCGCGTCTTGCACACAATATTTGTTTGAAGATCAATAGGTGATACTTATTGTGTTTGTCGTATAAAATTAAACTAAAATTCTTTAAGGCAGTATTTTTAAAAACTAGATTCTGCCGCCACTTTGCCTGCGTAGACTGAATTAAGCCTAAGTCCTAAATTATCGCCCGAGAACACAAAAAGAAATATCCTGTGTTAGAAAGAAAGAAAGAAAGAAAGAAAAACAAACATCCATTCATCTATACCTACTCATAAACTTTAGCGTTTATAACATGTAGTAAAGTTTAAATTTAAGGGGGGGCAATGTTTATTTGGGACAACGTGATTCCTTGGCCCATTCTACTTCAAATTTTCTGACTGACTGATCAATGCACAGCCTAAATCGCTGTTTTCGTCTTCTACGTGGATAAAGTCGCGGACAAAAGCTAGTCTACGAATATGTATCTAACAGGTAATATAATTACAGTCGTATTGTAGAAGTGTTTCGATAAACAAACATCGATCGGTTGGTCAATGCGACTGAGGGTGCATAATTCCCAGCCTCAGTCGTGAGAGCTCTCAATCGATTGGCATGGTTAACCGGCTTATTGAGATGATAATTTGATCACTTAAATCAAATCAATTAAATGATAATGACGTTTAGACGGCTACGTTGAAGATTCAGTTTCCAATATCAGATGTAGAACAAAGGGCAGATTTGTAATCTGCATTTGCATTCATGCCTTTTGTTCGGAAATTAATTCGCGTAACGTAGTTAGCAGCGCCTACGTTTTACGGCATTTCATACATTAAGTCGTTATTTTTCGAAATTAATGAACCGATTTTAATCTTTCCTACACTTAAGCAGGATACATAGATTTAAAAAGTTAGTTAAGAAAATTTTCAAAATGTCTTATTTAAAAAAAGAATCATCCAAATCAATTCATAATTGGCGGAGTAATCGGGTAACATAAATGCAAAAATGCTCACAAAATAAAAAGCCCTAAACCAAATTGGATGAAATTTTTATGGGACCAAATGGCAATTATACTGCATCGAACAAAAAAAGAATCACACTAATCGGACTAGAAACCTCGGAGTAATCGGTGTACATACATAAAAAAAATACCGGCCGAATTGAGAACCTCCTCGTTTTTTTGAAGTCGGTTAAAAAAAGATACCTATAATTGGTAATCTCTGTTTCTATGGAAAACTTAAATTCGCTCAAATTTGCTTTTAAGAGATGTTTTCTACAGATAAACTACGATAACTTGACGCTCCCCTCCATATTACTATTTCAATGATAATGAGTAATTATTTAATTAATAATGCCGCGAGTCAAGCGACAATGACACGCTGATTTGTTTTTTTTTCGAGAGCCATTTCAGTACGCTCACATGCGTTGTGAGTCTTGTGGATACTTTTACAAATAAAAAAAAATAAAAAAAATCTTTCAAACGTTTTGAATTGTGGAAGGGCGCGTCAAGTTATCGTAGTTTATCTCTACTAACTTTGTGAGAAATGCCGTACGGCGTAGACGCTCTTAAGATACAACCAGACCAACGCGTTCTATACAACGTAACGGAAAGGGTATATACATACAAAGAGTAAGGCTTCTTTGGATGATAACTAACGATATGGCAAGGGTTCTAGCTCGAATTGATACCAAGTTTTCGGTTTCATATGTTTCTCAAATTCAAATCATAACAAACGTGTCAAACCGCACTACGTGGGTCAAAAACTTTCCACGTTACTTGCCTAACAACACGATAAATCTCTTCCGTAATTCTGCGCGCCTAGTACCGCATAGTAGCCTACTGCAGGCGATGTTCTTTTGTTGAACATAATTTCCGAACATGTAGAGATAGAATTAAAAAACTCTTGCCATATCGTTTGTTATCATCCAAAGAAGCCTTGCTCTTGGTATGTATATACCCTTTCCGTTACACGTTGTATACACGGTACTGTGGTCACTAGGACGTGACCGAGGTACCGAAATCCACCTTTGGGGTTCCTTGCAGGGCACAAATACTTTACTTAGTGAAACGAACGATCAGCATGCAAAAATGCGTTCATAGAATTTCTTTGTGAACTCACAGGACGAAACGTGTACCTAGGTATATGCCACTGTGTACGCCAACGCGAAAGTATGTTAGGACGAACCTACCTATCTATAAGTCACCGTGTACGCCACGGCGGAAGTATGGTATGACCGTACCTTTCATTTGCTGTTCTAAAAATTGTATTTCGATATTACTATATTCTATCTATTTTATTACTTTTTACTATTATAAAACTGAAGAGTTTATTTGTTTTCTTTTTATTTGAACGAACTGATCGCCGGAAGTATAGGTTCCGTTCTAAAAATTCTTTTGCCACGTTATCCCTGAATGCTGTAGTAATTGGTTAGTTGAAACTATATTACTAATATTTTTAAACTATATTACTACTATATAATTCCAAGACAATTTCTTTCATAAAACCACTTTATTCTAGCCTTGAACTAAAGCCAATCAATTTTCAGTGTACTGTAAAATTAGATTTTATTTGCTTTGAAATGTTGCCATAAAAAATCAATTTTGGAATCGCGTTTTGATAAAAAGTCAAATGATAGTGATGTCAACTACCTAATTGTGGACAATTTTTTTAAGTATCGATTTCATTTTGGTTTGCATCGAGAAATTAAATCGAGGCGGATTTTCATAAGCTAAAGCAAACCATATGAAAATCCCCTCTTAATTAACAAAGGTGAGTTGTACCACCGTGGCTAGTTTGACGTTGCAGTACTCATTCTGCAACAGCCCGTCAATCTCCGCCATTGTTCATTTGTATAGTATGGATTCAGGACTGGACGGAACTTGGTACAAAATAATTGGCAAGGGGATACCTTTGTAACTAACATGCTGTGTGAGCCTAATTAACGTTCGGCTGGTTACATGGACTTATCGTTTATTCCCTTAACATTTTCAATTTTGAAGCTCCTGAATGTATTTTGCCGAGCACATTTAACTAAAATGATTCCTCTTCTATCTCTAATTCCTAGCTAACTGCAATCGCCATTAGTGTTGCTTTTTCAAGATTATCAATGTGAAAGCGCGCGTTGATATTAAAAAAACGTCTCGAGCATATTAAGGCCACTCCGGATTTTGCTTTTTTTTCTAAATGCAGCACTTCTTTTTGCAGCATTTCTTTTTCTGCCTTGCTTCTAAGAGACTTTACCGATGTATTTCGGCCAATATGCAAGGAAATGAAATTTTGTAGTTACGTTAGCGGTACTAATATCTAGGCTAGTGGTTAGTCAGTGTCCTCGGACGAGGGAACTGACCACTAACCTACATATTACTATATACAGTCAAACGGGGTGAATAGGAATGCAGGGGTGAATCGATGAGGGGTGAAGGGACTTTAACATTGAAATAATACAGATGATTGCCAAAAAGGACTCTAACGTTTTTATTGAAATATAATTTACGATATAATGTACTTTGTTGGCAACAAACTACATTGTTTCGACGTTAAAATCCCTTTTGAAATTTCGTTCCGATACACCCCTGCATTCCTACCCCGATTAACGGTACTGATAGCCTAGAAATTTTAGACTATCGGTCACTTGTGAGTTAAGTGTCATTTTGAAATTATGTTATTTGACGATGAACTTCGCTTGTCCATTGTACTAACTTTCATCGTGTTTAATTACTTGTGAGTAGGTTAAAATTGGGGTTTCCAGATCAGATAAGATCTGGAAACCCGCAATTTTAACTCATTCATCATTTCATTCATCTGGTAGCATAATAATGTTTTCAATTGGGGTTTCCAGATCAAAGAAGATCTGGAAACCCGCAATTTTCACCATTCATTATAGAATCATTTCAGATCCAGAAACACCTAATTACAGCCAAAGCCAAGCTACAGCCAAAGCCAAAGCCAAGCTTTTAAATAGTACTATGTTTAAGTCTCACACAATAGGGTCAGCCCTATTACTAAATATTAGATAGGTACAAATGGTAAATAGGATCGAACTCAAGACCTCATGCTCAGTAGTGATCACTCCACTATTCAAGTGTGCTTAGATACGCAGTGCCTGCTCTATACGACACAGCGCGGCAGAGCATTGAATATGGAATGCGCTCATGTTGCCGCCACTGCCTTATATAGCACAGTGGCTATTCACGCTAAACTGTTATAGTAAGTACTTTATATTAAAAATAGGGATTCATAGTAGAAATAAAATAAACTTTTTTTTGAGATGTATTCTTTTATTTTAAACAAAATCAATATATGACATCTATTCAAATACTGTAATGTCATTTATTCAAATACCACTTCTGGTCTGATATGTTGTTTCCGTGATCTGATCATGTTAGATACATTTTAGAACTGCTGCAAAATAATCTGACCTAATCAGATCTGTTTTCTGAGTACTTATAATTATTATATTTTATGTATGGAATAATGTTCTAACCTGATCTGATCTGTTTTCAGTGGGTAAGTAGTATGAATTATATTTTAATTCTGAGTAATATTGTAGCCTGATATCATCTGTTTCTTCGATCTGTTCTTGATCGTAATATTTAGCGGTTAAATGAAATGTTATTGCGAAATCTTCATTTAAACTAAAACAAAAAACCAGACCGGAACAAATATTAACTTGTCCGTGTGGGAATCGAACCCACGACACTTCGGCTTTGTGGTTAAGGAACGTGAAATTTAGCATTTGATTGTACTGTGATCAGGTCCTAACCATTAAGCCAAACGTATCGTCAAATATGTAACAAAATAGCGGACTACTCAGATCCAGAAACACCCAATTACAACCATCATTCATTATTTTTTCAATCATCATCTCGACCGGTGTTGGACTAAGGCTTACTTTTGAATACTTATCTATTCAGATTATAAATATAAAAAAGTTTGTGTTATTTTATGTCTATTCGACCATTTTTAATATAATGGATAATAATATCATGATAAATTAGATATTCAATATAAATATGCAACATGTATCTTAATTCAACATTCATAATTATAGTAATTCTTTCAGACAGTTATTTATATAATATATTCCTTTCACAGCATTCAAATAAAAACATTGGGGAAAATGTGTAGCATGCTGCATCCAAGGATCGTCGTAAATCTCCCAATCTTCTATAACACCTCCACATGAGAAACACGCTGCTTTATCATTTACACCATTTCCACAATAAAAAAATCCGGCTTCAGCCATTTCCATCACCAACCTTATTCTTGAATTAGCCGTTGCCCAATAATGTCTGAACGAAATTTCACGCATTTTATACGTATTATAGATGTCATAACGAGGGCTGCATTTATTTTGAAACATGTTCTGTTCACTCACTGTTTAGTTCTTCATACGGATAATAATAAAAGTGAAATGATATCGTACTGCTGTAGCCAGCAACTTATGAAGATTATCATTTGATTGGTGGGGATAAAAGATTTGAAAATTAAACAAGAAAATAATTATTTAAAAAATTTATTATTTACACCATTTATTTAAACACAATACATTTTTTAAAGCACATACAGAGTCATGATAAATACAGTTATATAAATCTTGAGAATATTTATATTGATCGTATAAACTTATCAAACTAGGACAACCTTCATCTTCTAAATTGAATATACTAAAATTACTATTTTCTAAAATATGCTTTAACCACAACACTTTTTCTGAACCTTTGACATAAATACATTTATCTCTTAAAATATCTATAACCAAATTCTGATAATTAGAATAGGGTACAAATCCTTCGTGCCAGTGTATCTTTCTGTTACGTTCAATCCAACTAACTTGTTTTTTTTCTTGTTTCGTTAATTTTTCAAATGGAAATGGTGGGCTAATTAAAAACACTTGTAATTTTTGATTATACAATATAGCAATTTCTTTTATTATAAATTCATTTGTTTCTGTTTTAAAGCCTTGAATATCCACAATAGCGATCATGATAATCTGCGCACAATGTTGCTGAGAGGTTTGTATTCCACAAGTCGATCGTTTATAATCAAACAATATGCAGTCGTCTTATCTGGTATTTGTGTTGAACATTCAAATTCCAATCGTACATCCACTGGACCAGTTTTTAAACTATCGTTTTGCCTCGAGCAGTCTAAGATAAAGACTGGAGCCTTTTCTTTAAAGTCCTGTAGATCAAGCAACGGGTCTACCGGAAAGTTGTAATACGACTGACGAAATTTCACATACATTTCATATAATATACTATATTTGTTCTCACAAAACTTTAAAGATAAAGGCTCATAAGGATAATATTGTGAATTTAAAAAGAGCGTCACGTTTGTCACCTCACAATGATCAAACACTGAACTGTCTTTAGTTCTATTATTTTTTCTGTTAGTCTGCAAGCAAAAAATGACATACCGTGGCTTTTCTAATTGAGAAGCAGTCTTTATTGACCAAGAATGCTTTGTGGTTTTAGGTAGTAAAGGATACTCATATAAATCCCAATTTCTAAAAGCCATCTGAATAGGTTTATCTCTTTCTAAATGCTTTAAAAGTGTTAAACGTTCTCGATCTGAAACTTTTATATGCGGTACTCTCCATTGCACCCTTTGTATATCTATTTGGACCTGAACGAGTTCATCAGTAAGAATAATGCTATTTAAGTTAGAATTACTCCTATTCAATATAAGTTCGTGTTTACAATTTATCACAATTTTATTGTAATCCTCTGCAAACCCTAAAATCTTATTTAATGGCACCACAACACTAAAATGCCCATCACTTTGGAACCCGTTTAAATTCCAACCCCATAATGCAGCAACTTTACTTTCTGCTTCATTTAATGAGATGTATGACTTTATTGTTGATGTTATTCCGGAATTTTTTATACGATCTATTTCAATTCCATTCATTTCGTATCTGATGTCTTGAAACAAATGCATAACAGGGTTATTAGTGAACGTAACAGTTTTCTTGATCGGATTCCCATCCTTACCGAACAGCTTTGCCTGACCTTCGATGTAGATTGAACTGGCTGATGGTAGCACGTATATATCTTGCTGATGTATGGGGATTCTGATTTCATCGTTTTCTCTAAAGCTGTTATTGTAGGGATTGTATGAATGGACTTCATAACTTTCGATTGAACTATCAAAGTGTGGTAAATCAGTAATCTGTAGTATACTCATACTTTAAACCCTAAAGCTTTAAGAAAATCTTTATTTGATTTAGTCAATTTCTTCACGTTTTTCTTACGTCTGTGCACCTTAACGGATGTTGACGGAATAGGACGTTTTATTTTCACGGGAGGGTTTTTATCATATACTATCATTTTGCTTTTCTTAAATGAAGACGTAATTGAATATGTTCTTCACCAAAGTCAATACAGTAACCAAACTGATCTACAATCCTGACAGATATGGATGAAATTATATTTTTGTTCACTGGAAAGTATATAACGTTCTGAGGTATTTCTGTGTAGCCGCGATTTGAGGCAGTATCAGATATGAATTCGTGAATAAAATGAGTCGGTAATCCGTTGTAATATGAACCGTGTACAAGATCACATTCGATTCTGATTACAGCTGTTAAACTGCTGTTATTAACGGGCACATTTGGTCTTGTTTTTAATACTGAAAAGTATAGTAAACCGCACTCGTACTGATCAGATAAATGAAGAGGTGGTTGAAAATACGAGACCAGTTCTGATTTATTTCCAGAGATGGTAACCGTAGTAGACATGCTTGCATACTGAACTCTTTTAAATGAACCTGCTTATTTTATTTCTTGATTATACCAAAAATTCTTTAAGAAATTTAAACATAGATGTCCACAGTTGAATGGGTGATCACGCTGCATATTTTCATAATTATATTGAATGTTAGAACCTACATATTTTATAAATTCCTTTGGAGGTTTAAGATTTCCATAACTGTCGAAATACTCAACATAATCATTATATTTTGCATAGGCTACCCAATGAGAACCAGGATTTTTAGAACTATCTAAATTAATAACTCCACATTCTTTTTTATACGGATATTTAGGGAGCTCATCTCTCATAAAGACACCTCTAAAATGAGGAATTCTATTTCCATACTTTAAAATGTCAAAGTTAGTTAAGGCCCGATTGGGTAGCCAATATCTTAGTTTTTTTCTTTTGATACGAAAATTCCAAGACCGCCTTTATGTGGTTTAAGGTGTAGTCCTTTCCCAATACATAGAGCTTCCATTTTTTCATTGTGTCTCCTCGATTCCTCATACAGCTTTTTAGCCATTTTAAATTCATTTATGGTTTTGGCAATACCAGCTGCACCGCCTGCTAAAGCTCCCGCCGCTGATAATCCCGCAAAAATAGGAATCAGAGGTAGTACTCCCCCAGTTTTTGGAATAGGAATAACCCGAGGGAGCTTAATCGATGGATCATCAGCTAATTCTCTGGTAGCGGCAATAGCTAATTCTATAGCCATTTTCTTGCTCTTAGGTTTTAATTTTTTTATGTGTCTTTTTGCTTTTGTAATAACAGTTTTTAATTTACTTTTTAATCCTTTTCCAGATGTAACTTTTGGAGAACGTTTTTTTCTCAAACCAGAACCAGTTTTAATTTTTGCCGACATAGCCTTACTTACTAAGCGTGCCGCGAGTTTTTCGCCTATACTGGCATCGGAAGCAACCGCTCGCTGTTTCGCCATTTTTAACAAAATTAAATCGGCCTTATGTCGATCTTTCAAGTTTGATGACTTGTGATATGCAATATCGTGATCCTTGCAATATTCGTCCAACTTATTTACACCGTTATCTCCTTGTACAAGTCTTTTTATTAATTTAGTACCAGGACCACAGTAATTATATCCCGGTAAGTGTAATTCAAATGGTAAATTATTAATAAGCCAATTGAGAAGACTACTCTCTCCAAAACACATTATAAGACTGATGATTCCGGTTTGAATACTTTAATAAATAGTTAAGCGATTCGAGTTTGTTGTTAATATTATTTTATTTATAATATAACATTCGATTTATCAATCCAACTACTTTCAGCTGAAGACAAACCTAACCATTTTACTAAAACACTGTTACCTTTTCTTCTAAGAACTTTCTCTACTAGATATACATTAGGATGTTTTGTTTTTTGAAGTTCTTGTGTGTAAAATGCACCTAAAATAGGCTGACCTCTGATAGTATCTTCGATTAAGTAAGTTATAGGAGTTGTATTTTGTATTTTACGAATTTTAAATATTTCTGTTGACCAGTTGGGAGTATAACCTTTTTCAAATGTTCCTTTGTATTTACTGATACGCACATAATCACCTACTTTGTACTTACTTTTTAAATTATCATTTTTTAGCAACTTTAAATACCTTTCGTATATCAGTTTTTTATTATTATTGTCCACATTAGCAGGGATTTCATTAATAGTGCGATGGTGTGTGTGATTGTATTTGTAAATAACATCATTGAGGGTATTATTTACCCAATTGTAATTGCCTTTTAAACTAAATTCCTTATAGACTTTAGATTTCAATGTTCTGATAAATCGTTCAACTATTGAAGCCTTTTTTGTTGAAAAGGTTGAATAATGGTTAATATGATACGATGTCATAAGCTTTTGAAATTCGTTATTATAAAATTCTGCTCCATTATCCGTTTGCAGATTTTTAGGAACACGTCCTTTATCCAATAAAGTTTTGAAAGAGTTACACACATCTTCTTTGGTTTTACTTCTCATAGGAAAGGCCCAAGCATATTTCGAAAATGTATCAATAACGGTAAGAATATATCTGTAATTTTTATTTTCTTTTGAAATTGATTGCATATCAATTAAATCTGCTTGCCACAAGTCATCTATATCTTTCATGATAACATGTCTTCGTGGATAGTTCACCCTCGCATTTTTATGAATTTCGTTTACTACGTCAGCTTTGCTCATGTTCACAATTCAGTATATTTGTCTTGAATTCAGCTTTAATACTGAATAAAAAGCATACTATTATAACTATTTATTATTTAATTATGTCAGCTTCTTTTAATTCTTCGATTATTGATAAAATTTCATTATCATGGTTTGTATTACCAGCATCTCGAGAAGCAATTAATAGTTTCAATCTTTCAACCAATTCGTTAGGATCGTCCCAATATACCAAGTCAGCGTCTTTTTTGTATTTCTTTAGCGTTGGTAAGCTTCCCCCAAAAGTGACAATATTACTGTTTAACGATTCAGAAAACAATGGTTTGATTATTTCACGATATTTTATACCTTTATCGCCTCTAATTTGCCCATTAGGATTGAAATCTCTCTTATGTGCATTTGTATAATGCAACATATCTTTATAGACAAGTTTATCTTTGCTTGATATTAGTTTCAAATCAGGTTTTTTTCGAAGTAAAAGTTCTTTTAAACCAGGAGTTAAATTGTAGCTTTTCTCACCAATTTTAATTAAAATGACATTATCATCATTCACACTATCTATTTTAGAAAATGAAACTATTGAATTACCCATTAGTATTTTTTTGTTTGCACTCCTTATTCCAAATGGTATATTTAACCCATCATAAATATCATGAATATCACGACCCTCTAATGATATTTCTAAATCATCCAGTAATTCCGTCTGGGGAGACTTTTTGGGGATCTGTACAGGATTCGGGTTTGGATCGTAGCATTCTTCAAACTTTGTTGATGAACTAGTATTAATGTCATCCAATTCCATGTCTTCAAAATTAGAGTGTGTATTTTCAAAACTTTGTATTTTCTCTATTGTCTTATTCGAATCAACTAGGGTTTTAAGGGGATCTGTGACAGGTTTTAACATTTTATCAAGTGACAAATTCATTGAGTGTTCCTGGTTTTTCATTTGTTTTATTTTATTCTTTATAGAGTCTACGGACTTCACTAATTCTATTTTAATATTTTTCTCCATTTTATACCTATTATAACAACTGTGTTCAGCTAAAGAACAAATTATACTGAATTTGATTTTGCATGTTAATCACTTATATGTGCACATAAACAGTCACTCAAAATTAAAAAACATATCAAAATTCTGTCTGTACCTTCCATTATTTAGTGACGATTCTTTATTAATAAGTAAAAAATTATAAGGTTTACTCCAAACAGTTTGACAAATATTTCTGAACTCTTTCCACTTTAAATCAGTACTAACATGCTCCGCATAAATATGTTTTAAATTCACATCATCTTGTTTGAATATAATAAGAAAATTCACATTGTCACGTAACAGTTGTTTCGGAATTTTAGAGTAGGTTTGAGATAAATAGAAACAATCTATTTGTTTATGCCTACCCATACAGAAATAATTTCGAATATTTACTTGATTTTCACACGCAACATCATCAAAAATAAATACAGAATTTGTTAATGCTTCACTTGGAGAAATGACATCTTTATCATCATTGAACTCGTAGAAATTAACCTGTGGTACTCTTTTCAATACTTCGGTCAAGAAACGGTATTTAGGTTGAAAAGAAGTTTTCGAGTAAAGATACAGATTTCTAAATTTGAGCCCATTTTCATGCAGCAGTAAACTAATCATAACATTCGTTTTACCACAGTTCGACGGACCACATATTATACAGCGAATGGTATTCGGCAATAAAGTGCTATGTCTGATGTGGTGGGCAGATTCACTTAATCTTATATTATTAACATTTAGGGATATGGGTTGCTTGATCAACTTCATCTTGTCGATTAATTCAAATGCTGTTTAACATTCACATATATAGGTAGGTACCTACATATCCAAAATATTCATAAATACATTCGACCTTTATGCCGTGAAACTTGACGTCTCACTAAACGTAATAGGTTTTTTATTAAACAATAATGAGCTCTGTTATTTTTTTCGTAATACAATAAGTAAATATGTTTATCTCGAGATTGGTTTAAAGTTGTCATCTCAAATTTAAAGCGAACGTATTATTCAGTATACCTACAGTGCTTATCCATTTCATGTTTATACCTGATGTAAATAATAATAATAATAATAAGTTAGTATGGTATTTATATTCATGATCAGTGGTGGATTAATAAAATGCAGAACACTGTAAGACCGTAACAAGAATAAAAAATCATGCATTAGTTATAAATGTTTTATTCAGATATTACTTACATATTCAAATACGAAAATCAACACTACCGCTCACTAAATTAATAATGTATTATACTTAAAGTAATTATAAACAAAGATTATAATAACATTACAATTTGTTCATATTAACATATTTATATTTATATTTATAGATTAGTTCTCAAAATAAAGTTTCACAGTGACCCCAAGGTAAAGTTTCAATTTGGTTCGTGAGTATTTGTCTCTTATCATCATTTCTATTTAATACTACTTTATGAATTTCTTGAGAGTACAGTACATGCTTGAGTGATTTAATTATATTCATTTTACATTTGAAATTGACATTATTTGTTAAAGCTTTATTGTAGTGGGATAATTTTAATCGATTAGTAATAGCTTTAGATATTCCTTTTGCTTTTGTGATGCGAGTTTTTGAAGTGATTATACAATATAGTTTAGCTCTTAGTCCTACAAATTCGCTTATGATGTCACCCCCGAGTTCATCTTTAAATAGACCTGGAATTTTAGTATTTACTCTTGGCATGCTGTAACAATTATCAGTCTGAAAATTACTTGTATCAAATTTTGCGACATCATTTTTTATGTCTTCGTAAATATCCTCTGTATTTATAAAATAAAGAAGGCTGTCTGTGTCTGTATAACACAGTCTTGCGCGAGTTTCATATTTATTTTTAATAAAGTTGTAGTGAAATTTATACAAATGTTCCTTTGCGAATTCTAGAACTGTAAACCCAATGTAGATAGGGCGATCTAAAATAATTTTTTCAGGAGTTAATTGAATAGCAACAAAATTTTCAGAAAAGATTGCAATACTTTTCAGATTTGGTTTTGCAATTAACTTTTCTGCACCGTGGTGCTTGTTAGTTTTATTATTGTAATCATCCCACATGGTAACTAATTTGACATTAACCTGTTTGCGTCTATTTTCAATAGTTTTCCCAAATATAGCATTATTGAGGAGTTTAAAAAAGTCTTTCTCAAATAGGGTTGTTGAAGCTTGACGCAATGTAGTATTCAAGTCAATATATTTTTGTAAATAATTTTCTTGTCTAAAAGTTAAAATACGGTGAATTTTTTTCAAAATCATTCCGTTTAATAAACATGCCTTTAAATGAACGTAATGTATTACGTAGTTAAATTTGTCGTATAAATTAGCAATTAATTTAGGTGTTCTACCTCCAGGAGGTGTGAACCTCTCGGGTGCAAAAGGTAAATCACTATGCGTATTATGTAAACTCTCAGGATATATTAAATCAACTTCTAAAATATATCCATATTCAGAATCATTTGATATTGATAACACATTTATTGTTTTTATCTCATCGTTTGTCAAAAATCGGAAATCTGAAATCGGCATTTTCTTTGTCATTGCGTAACCATATAAATTGTTACAGTCAAGATAAACCAAATATGTTGATTTTTGAGAAGCATCATAATTTGGTAAATATTTATTATTAGCTTGAGCATGGCGAAGAGAACATTGTGCTAAGCCTCCACGTATTCCCTTTTCCAAAAATTCATACATTTCCAAACTATGGATTAATTCTAATTTAACGCCTGTGTACAGTAGCATCGCATCCCAGCTTAAACTAGGTGCAGTAATGTAATACGCTGGATCAAGTTGATAATGATCCAGACAAGTCTGTCTAAATTTTTCGAATACATCGGAAAGAAGTAATACGTCGGTCTTTAAATATAAATCTGTATATTCTCCAAGTGATTTAATATTAAATGACTGCCAAATAGATTTAGCGTGAACGTATTCATCATCACTAATATGTTGACAATTCAAACTGTTATAGAAACAATCTTTCGATGGAAGTCGAGTCTCGTTATATTTTGAGTATGCATCAATATAATCATAGGGATAAATTCCTTTTTGTCGTAACAACTTTAACTGATTATAACTAGTATCTGGGAATTCTTCCGATAAATTAACAAAGTCGGTTTCATTCAAATTATTTACTAATGTGCTTAAACTTGAATTAAGAAATTGATAAGAATCTATGAACTTAACTTGAATAGGCCTTGATTTTAATGCATTCGTAGTATGGAGTACTTTTGTGAATGACATATACCTTTCTTTGGTCTTTGGTATAATTTTAAAAGCACCTTCATACTTCGATAATTCTTTTATAAATAGGTGAGAGTCATAGCCAGATAGGTTATGAAAAATAACAGGCACGAAAGGGCAAACTCTTAACATTAAATTACAATGAGAGTGTGCTGCGCCTCGGTATTGTGATGTAATGTGATCATGATCCATTACTTTATCGTCAAAGAGCAAATAATTACAGATATGACATGTAGTGGCATTTTTGTAATTCTTTTTTTGGTCCTTAGTTAAAGGTGCCATAGGTATTTTATTTAATAAGATACTGTGAATGTACTCCAAATCTCTTATTAAATATTTTATAAATACTTCTACACAATCAGCTCCTCTGTAAGTAACATACTTATTCAGCCCCATATTGTGTGAACAACAAATGTAGTAACCAAAACATGAAGGCTCGTGAATCTTATAGGTACGAGTATTTTCAGTTACATTTATGTTGCAGTTTAGTAAAAGACTCTCAAAATCGGCGTAAATAACGAAATTAATTTTTTGTTTTCTTTCGAAGTTCTTAAATTGAAGAATACTATTTTTTTCAGGTAACATTGTCAAAATCTTAGGACACTTATTATGAGCACTAAATCTCGTTTCACTCGTGAAAACTTGTAAGCATGTCTCACATAGGTACATTTTACCTTTATGTTTACTTATTTGACGTTTGATCAATCTCAATAGATTTTTTATTAAGCAATAATGCCCGTTATCTTTCTGTTCAAAGTACAATAAATTTACATGATGGTTTTTTCTTAAACTTGTCACGTATAAAGGACCAGTGACCATGTTTTTATTATCTAATCCATATATATTAATACTTATGTGGGGATTTAAATTTTCAAATATTTTAATATCTTTACATGATGGGGGTAATGATAGACCATCAATGTTTAAAACTTTTGAAAAATGTGGGTATGAACTTGTTCTGCAAACATTCATTTGGGCGGGATATAATGCTGCGACAATACTCCATAAAAAGCAGTTGTTATCGCTGTTTTTAATATTTAAACAACTTCTAGTTTTTTTTATTACTTGCGGCAAATCTACATAGGTGCCGCCTTTCAAAGGAGAGTATTTGTTAATGTTAATTTCTAGATGACTTATAAAGACACAAGACCAGCCAGATTCACGATGTTGGAACTCTGAGAGCTTTCTGTCAAATGTATTTATAGCTTTCAAATATAATTCATTTATATCTGTGTTATTATAAACAATTTCATATTTTGTGTTAAATGATTTAAGCTGTTGCTCATCAGATTTTGGAAGAATGAAATAAGCAAAAAGCTCAAAGTTTAATTTAACACAATTATGTTTGATCACACAATCGTTAATTAGTCTTATGACCTTATGCTGATTATCTATTAGGAATTCCTCAGGTGTTAGGTATTCCATTGATGGATTCAGTTTGTAACTTATTATTCTCTTTTTAAAAGCCGTGGCTATTATATCAATATTTTCAATTTCAGTTTTTAGTATGCAATTAGATTTATGCAAATTCGTTCTCAAATGATACTGATATTCTATTTTAGGTATTTCAATGTGACATTTTTGACATATTATTATTTCATCGTTATTTGTTTCGATTCCGGGTCTAGATGTAACTGTAAGAAAGAAAGAAAGAAAAAAAACAATGAACATTAAATTAAATTTGATGTAATATGAATTACTATTAAAACTTAATTGCTAAAACCGATTACATGATTGATTATAAAAAATATATGTATAAACATCTAAGAATAGCAATAGTGTAAGTATATTAATAATGTAATCACGATCTGCGTAATATTCGTTATATAATTTTACTATTAATAGATTCGATAAAACTTGAGATATAAAGATAATAATATCTAATTATTATTATTATTATAAAAGAGTAATACAAAAAGTGATTAAGTGAAGTGAATAGGCATGTACCTACTTTTTTAATTAAGTACTATTTCAATAATAGTTACTCACAAATGTTGGTGGGCACTTAACATACTCTTTTCGAGTAGCCATAATAAAATTTGATAAATGTTGCCAAGCATCTGTATTGTCATATGTTTGATTTTTAAGCGTGACAATTGCTTGGCGCCACCTATTCATTGGCGGAACTTTCTCTATTTCATCGCACCGGTATATTTTCAAATCAATATAGTGCGTTCCCGGCTTGTTTTCATGGGTTTGGCGCGAATGGCCGTTAGCAAGGCGTCGTGTTATATATGAAGTTAACGGTGTTTTACCAGTAACTACAGGGACCCCGTTCTCGTCGTCCTCGCTATCGGTTCCAAACAGATCGTATACCGTGCACTTCTTTGGGGTGATGGGTTTGATATGTGGCTTCTTTGAAGCTGATGAAGGGGACGGCAGTGGCGCCGACGACGGCACGGCAGTGGATGGTCCTGGCATCGGACTTGCTCTCGATGGTGACGACCACGACGCTCGTGCCGGCCCCGTCGTGTGAGTTGATGCGTGCTTCCTTTTTCGTCCGTCGTGCTTCTTTTTCGGGACCCGAGGTTCCTCGTCGACGTCGGAGGGAAATAGGGTCTCAGCGTTTTCGTGCGACCTGAAATGGAGTGAAACAAATACATAAATAAATATTGATACAATCAAATAATTATTCAAGCGCACATCCCACTGACATGTCGGGTAGGTACACCACTCTAATTAATTATTATCGTCTATCTGCATGTAATATTGAAATAAATCTTTCTATAATACTGGAACATAGCCATCATAGAAATAATACTCTATTAAACTACAGTACTATATCGAGATAGATTAACTGTACAACATGAATAGAAGAGCAGATTTATTATATTAGGAATCACTCATTGCTTGTTTCGGGGGATCGAACCCCTTGGAGCTTAGCTGTTGCTGTAACTACTTACAATATATTGCTACTACTGCTATACTAAAAATAAGTTAATGTATATTTTATTAAAGAACTACTTACATTTTCCTTATTGCAGGTGGATTCTTGGTAAATACTTGATGTTAATCTTGAGCTCCTGGTAGCTGAAGTGATGCTCCTAATTCACTCTCCAGGGTTTAAATAGCCGGGATCCGCGTGAGATTTTTCCAAATATGTAATGTAATGTAATGCACACATGACGCTAAAATCCTGACTCAGGAATTCTTTACGAGACAAATCTTTTGCTATCATAACCAAATCTACAAATCTCAACCTTATATTATGATATCTAAAGTGTACATTAATATTTGACTAGGTAGAGTAATTACAGTCCAAGTCTTACATACTAGTTAAATACCGCGACTTCGTTTATATAATATTTATTTTATTGCAGCATTACATTATTAATAATTTATTCTATACTGATATAACACAGTAAGAGATTTACCCGACTGCATCAAACGAAAGACGGTGACTTTACCGGTGAACATTACCTTTCTTTTAGGTGATTTAAAGATTATAAGTTTGAAAAAACAAATAAGTAATAGCAGGCAAAACCAGGTGTAACAGTAGTATGTCGATATTGCTATTTTGTTTTGATTCATCTCCTTAAACAGAATTAGAACTAACATTGCAAATTACACATACTACTTACGTGCGATGGTTTTGTTTGCCGAATCGTCTCAATAAAATGTATGAAAATATTACAGTGAACAAACATACAGTAGTGTTTATTTTATCAATATATATTTATAGTAAACAATGAAATGTTTGGCGCCGCTCTGTCTTGAGGTTTCAATTTCACTATACCATTTTTGTCACTATACAATTTTAACCTACTGTCGAGGTATCAACATCTAACAAAAATGTACGAATTTGAACTCTATAGAATTATATATAAATTGAAAAAAAATATATTAAAATCGATCATTCAATTTCTGCTCCTGCTGAGTCCTGACTTGCTAAAAACGGTATCATGTCGGTAAGTGTTAATTTATATAAATAATATAAATATTTAACAGTATTTTATCTAACAATTAAAATATTACATTGTTTGTATCGACATATAAAACGTATAAATTGATTGACTATTGTAGCGAACAAACATACATAATAGGTCCTTGACATGAGAGTTTTCGAATCAAACGTATGTTTGTATACCTAACACAACACGACTGTAATTGATTTCTGTATTTTTATTTTAAGGACTCCGAAAACGACCTCTTCAACTTCGTCCCTATGAATACTGTGCCAGGACAGTATAACGAAAAACAACTGAATCTGGAGGCCCCCAGCAGCAAACAGCTCAAGAGATGTTCAACAGCTGCATTCACCTGTGTAAAAAAACTTACGCGTGGTGCTAAAGTGATCAGGATCGAAGTCTATGATGTAGAAAATTTTCCTGATTCCATAAGTTCGCTATGTAATTGTGATGCCGAATTGTGCGTGCAGCATGTAGTTAAAAACATATTCATGGATGATATTTATAAATCGGTTAAAGAAATTGCTGTAAAAGTATCGAATAATATGTTGTAAATAAAACAATCTTTATTAAATGATAAAGTATTTTTATTTATTCAACCTTTCACATAAGCAGCCACATCAAATAGTTCTTTTACATCACGAAGCGACGTCATGTGACTTTTAAGTCTATGACGGTAAGGTTGAAAGTCGAATAATTCACTTCGCTTCGTGAGATAAAAGAACTGTAATAGTTGATGTAGGTATACATCTCTAATTCCAATATCTAAACTTCATCTACCTAACCCAGATCAACATTATCTTCACGCCTGTAATATATAGACACTAGATTTGTATTATACTCACAATTAATGAATGGTGAAAACTGTGGGTTTTAGGATCTAATCTGATATAAATAGTGAATAATATAAAATTGTGCGTACCTACCTATATAAGGCAGCGCGGTGGACAATGGCGAGCGCACTTCATTGTCGTTAGTCTATCGTATCGGATATACTATACCGACTGTTGCTCCAATTTCCTTGTCATTGAATTGTTGAATGAATGTAATGATAAATTATAATGTACTTAATTACGAATGTTCAATAAGATAAATGTTTCATATTTATATTGAATATCTAAATTTTTCGTTCTATCTATTACATTAAAATTGTTAAATAATAAAGACCACTCAAAAGTCAAGTCAGATTATTTTTGCAAGTACTATTTAAAAGCAGTGAATGATGGCTGTAATTAGGTGTTTCTGGATCTGAAATGATTCTATAATGAATGGTGAAAATTGCGGGTTTCCAGATCTTCTTTGATCTGGAAACCCCAATTGAAAACATTATTATGCTACCAGATGAATGAAATGATGAATGAGTTAAAATTGCGGGTTTCCAGATCTTATCTGATCTGGAAACCCCAATTTTAACCTACTCTTGTGTACCAAAGTATGACTACACTGCTGTTATACAAAGCGCGCTGTAGGGAAAGTCTTGTTAATGCAGTTTGTGATCCGATTTACGTGATGTTTAGTATTAGGGTCACGTATATATTTCGAACCCGGTTGATTGTAATAGGGTCATCGCGGGATAGTCATGATGTTTTTGTTAATATGACTTTGTAAATACATAGATTTTTATTATAGCAGTTTTAATAACGTAGCACAGCCTGTGAACCAGTGAGAATAATACTAAGCTACTACACGACCATTTTGAATTTGTTGTGATAAAAATTCTATCATTCGAAATAAAATTATCTTAGCTTAGCTTAGCTAAGGCCATTGAAAAGAGCCTGTGAATACATAACATAGCGCGATAGATTAAAATTTATTTCTGAAGTTTTGTGTAACCTCTTAATTAATCCTTGTTAGGAGGCTGGGTAGCGACGCACCGTAGAAACCCTACCGTATGACCAAATAAGTACCCTGCAATTACTAGTTTTCCCATAAACTTAGTTTCTGTAGACAAATTATCCTTTGCATCTGAGGTTATTCGCGAATTGTTTAGTTCACTCATTCTTATACCCAGGTTTGAACAAATTGTTATTTTGGTACCTACCTCTAATAATCTAAATTGTTTTAGTGGTCTGACTGTTGCTGAAAATTAAATTTGAAGGTTTCCCTGACTTTTGCAAATCGGGGGGCACGGAAGTGAAGTTTTCCATCGTCAATGGGTAGCGGTCTGGCGACAGATTGGTGCAATGGTGTCATGGAGCACCTGGTTTTGTACCCTTCAACGGCCAAGTCACACAACATTAACTATAATAATAAAGAAATCGCAGTAAGGAACCTTAGACTTGGCACGACTTTGTTTAGATTTCATTACTTTTTAGAGATAAACAAGCAGCTCCATCGAGACTTGGCTAGTTTTTTTACAGAATGTTTTTGGTGGGATTAATTTTTTGTTCAACGGTTTATTTTTTGTACCATTTTCCTTAATAACGAACACGCTCGTGAAGTTTGTGCGTGAAGTGTAGTCTTTATTATCATTTTCCGGTAAACAATTAAAATGGTTCTAATTATAGTAGGGTCAATTTCACCAAGCTATAATTGTACCTTGTTTTAAATTTGCGAACATTTTTTTAGTTTTACCAACTACGAATAAATGATTTCAGGTGTGCTCCACCACCTCAATTAATGCCGATGAAATCTAACCGCTTAAGTATAGTGTGATATCTATATCTGTGGTTTATTTCTAAATCAAATAAAAAATAATTAGCATCTGCATTATAGAAATAACGTACTTTTATGTAATTTATAAAATTGCAAGTAAAGTTAAATTTTATTTAATAGTTACATTAACGATCTGTTTCATTTTATAGAAAGTAAATAATATGAATATGATAGTTATCGTTATTATAGAACCAGCTGAATGACCCTAATCAAATGTAATTTGCAATATTGTAAGTAAAGTTCAATTTCGCTCGATAGTTGTTTAAGTTATCTCCTTGTAAGTTTTACTGTAAGACATAAGTATTACTAGAAATTCTAATTAATACTAAGTGCGGGAAGAGACGCGGCACCGAGAGTTCATTTATTTGTAAGCCAATCGTTAGTACGACGGTGCGGGAATATGAAATATCAACGAAATAAACTTTGAGCTCGCGCTCTACGCTTGAGCTTTGCGAAGTTTGGTACGTAATACTCGAGCTGGATGCCCGCTGTATAGGTGCACCTTCATAATTAATTAGAAACCCACTAGTTTCTCATGAATCCTTAATCGGAGCATCTTTCTATTCAATAGTGCTTTTAGTTCAATATATTAAGATAATATGGCGCTTTGCAAACTAACACAAGCAACATGGCAACTAGTAGGGTTATTAGTAATGAATAAAGTGAGTTGCTCATACGCAGACATAGCCGCTATAGTTTACCAGTTGTTTTCGCATTTATAAAAATGCTTAGTGTTAACAACTGGACACTGAAAAGTTTTCAATGGAACCCAGACAACGGGGGTCAAGCAAATGAAATGAGTGAAAAAATTGTTGCACACATTAGTTGCCTGCGTCGCACTCAGCACACTGACGGAATGTTTGAAAAACAAGTACCGATAATACAGAAAAAAAGTAGCTACCGGTAACTTTCCGGTACGCGTTTGTGTCTGTAACAAAAAGTGTCTAGCTACGTAAGCGGTCATAAGTGCAGTAGCATGCTAAGGCTTGCTGTGAACACGCGGTACAGACCGTACCTACATCTGTGCGTATAAGTGATGTATTAACACAGTACCTACGTACACCTTCGCACACGGCGCCGGAAGGTCGTAAGTTTACCCAAAGTGTCAATCTATTGCTTTTCGAGATTGCTACTCCACTTATGACCGCTACTGTACTTTTGCGCAGCGTTTATGTCTCGCTTGTGTTCTCGCTCAGTGACGATCGAACTTTGCCTTAATACAATCAGTACCAAGCGACAGTTCACATCTTTTAATATATATAATAACATATATATTCACGTGTAAAATGACTTGTTCTCTTTTTTGCCTGAAGCGACGCGGTGACCGACTGGGTGCCATTTTACAAGCTTGTTTCAAATTGAATTTTGTCTCGCATTTATTTTAAATACGCTAGCGATGGCGTATCGAAACGCTACTGTACTGACGTAGTTTGCACTAGGTTTGGTAAGCGAATTAATTCATTCATAGCCATCGCGGTGTCGAAGGGTAAGCTTACAGTTTTTTAAGGTAAATTTAACCAAGTAAGAAATCGAACTTAAAATTAATAAATTGAGCACCTATGTGATTTAGACACTCTATTGACATTTACTATTAACTTGAATATTCACTGATATGAACTCTGTCTTTGTGCAAAATATTGTACCAAAATAGAATTTTGTCGTGTTATTAATTCTCCGTTGAATACAGATGTAATATGCTGATGTGTTCGTCTAAACGGCTAAGCGAGAAAGAGACAGCGACAGTTTATAACTGTCCAACTAATTTGCGTCTTAAGCATCAAGAGTATTAATAGCTTGCGCCAATTGTGAACAGCTTTCACGCATGTATGAAAGATTAGGTTTAACTTATTGAGGCAGCTTGTTGTTCCATTTCCTTGTACATATAAGTAAGGTTGACTGGTTGTAATTATTTTAAGTATGGAGATATTGTGGGTTGGCTTATTTGTCAAAACTAAACACATTTGTAACAAAAAACATTACGGTCGATTTATGGCCTAACCTAGTATTTCTTTACAGACGTGAGTCGGCTTTGAAAGCCTGCCGTTGTGGTACACGCAACAAGGTCAAGTACCACTACCAACCGTCTACGTCATCATCCGACTACCCCGCCAACGACCCCCGCCGTCGTTTCACCAACAAGACCGCGGCACCCGCTCAGGTGGTCGTTACATATAATGAAAAGAAGCAGCGTAAGACGGTGTCCGTGGCCGTCGCAGACGGCGCCGTCAACAAGGTGATGAAAGACGTAACCTGCATTTGCGGTACCAGCGCCGCCAAGGAAAAGAATAACAATAAAGCGGCACTGATGATAAAAGACACGGTCGTTGAGAAAAACGGCAACATAGACATTAAGCCGCTAGGCCGTCGCCGCACCGACAACAACAACAAGATCCCTGAAATCGCACACGTGTAAAGGGCTCTTCTGTCATACCTTCTGTCATCCGCATGGGTGCCCGTGCATGTACCCATCTTGATGATCTGTTTTTCAGAGGCTCAAATAGTGGGTCCATTTGGTGTTTGCGAGGACTCGTCCCGCTCTTAGTAGTGAGTTGGAGGAAAGGATCTCTGTATGTGAAATCTCTTTTAAACTTTTAACTGTCTTTATGTGTACCTAAATACAATAAAAGAAACAAAAACAAAAAAAAAATTGTTCGTGTTGTTAGGCTAAAACATGTCATTGCCGGATCTGCCACTGGTTTGGGACTTGCGCAGGCAAGCATCGGAGATTCAGACCTAGGGTCTTGCATTGTCATTTCTTAGTCTATATATAAATGTCTATACCATAATCAGTATGCTAGGAGGTAGGTACCTATTATTGCTCATCAGTTGAACGAAATTACAACCTGTGAAGTCATCTAGTGGTCTTTCGGCCAGTCTGATCGACATTAAAACATCTGTAATATCTGCCTCTTGCATTTAAAGATAAGTCAATGTCTGTTTAATAGTATTACTCAACATTCCAAAAAAAAAAAGATCCTTTCCTGCTTCATGTAGCGGACTGAAAGTTTGGCCACCTCTGAGACGCACGGCAGAGGCCGGCCAAGCCCACATATATATTTTTTAGTTTACAAAGCCCTCCTGACCACAGTCGTCTTATAACTTCATTAGACCATAAAGTCTCAATTGGCTAACTGAAATGGGGGCTTATAGCTTTAGTGACTTCGCATATAAAATGCGAACTCGCGACACATTTTTAATACTTTCAGTCCGCGTGTAGTATGTCGTTTGTAGTAGATCATAATATGTTACTGTAGGTATTTTATTGTATTTTTTATTTTTCCGATCTGATATTTTAGTTTTAGTTTTATGTTTCCCCATATTTGCTCACAACATTTGTCTTTATTTTTCGCTCACGTTGAATTTCGAATTAAACTAGCTCACAAAAGTAATAGGTAAACACAGCAATCATGGACACCATTCCAACGCGGGATGAAAACGCAACGGTTAAATTTTAAACACAATTTTAATTAAGTGAAGCAGACATTTCCAGGAAATAATAACATTCCAAATATAGATTTGGTATTATTCATGAACACAGTGAACTATAGTCAGTAATTCAACGAGCTTTATCAAACGTCTTTGTCTTCATATTTCTTCACTTCAATTCTTTAATTACTTTTGTAAGACTTTGGTTTGTTTTAGAATTAATATTTAAGAAAAACTAGGACTATACGATTATTTAGTTTACTTATTTTTAACAGTTTTAGCTGGCCTAAAACTACTTATTTTGAGTTCCATGCACTTGATTTAATGATTTAATCGGTGATTCAATTTTTATATTTTGGTTTATGTTGAGGAGGGTGGGTGGGTGGGAGGACTAGCCGTCGGCTTAATGAAACTGATTATTTGACAATAAGTAAGTTTTATCGTGAGCTGACAGTTGGTGACTGTACCCTCCTCTTATCCCCATTTAGCTTTTCTACCCTATTTTTGTAAAAAAAGCCCTAATATTAACGAGTAGTTAGAAGTTATATTTTTATAACATATTTTTTGCTAAGCGTACCGCGTTCGCACCTACACGGCAGCAATACATGCAGTACCATAATGTGGATCCGATATCAGTTGAACCAAATTACGATTTAGTCTTCTTGTTTCTTGGGCCTGTATAAATCTCAGCCATCCGTTTCAATATTAAATGTACTATTTACCTTCAAACGTCGCTTTTCGGAGCAAATGTTTGAAAGCGATTATTTTAATATTGCAATGACGGTGGATTTTCTTTCAGGCTAGAGACACTGAGAAAGTCACTGTACTATCTCAAAAATAACCTTTCTGGTAAAATCGGTATTTATTTTCGAAAAAAATCAATTAGATAATTCAAAAATACTGTGTCGTGTTCTGCACGGTGCATGAACGCGGCAAGACGGATGTGATTGGGAATGATAGGGAAAAGAGTAAAAAGTATTATTAGAAATTTAATATAAGACCATGCTTTTTATAAACCATGGTAATTATTAGAAATAAGTCTGTATTTAAGAGCCTCATCGCTCATTTATATAGGCTATTTGAAAGCGGTCCGGTAATGAAGTCGGCGTTCATTGCTAACTCTATGAGATTAGCTTTTCGGATGCATTTGACTTTTCGGATGTCAATTTTTAATAATAAGGATTAAATTCATTTTGGTTTAAATTTTGACATCCTGGCTAAAACAAATTAGTAAAACATAGCTATTAATGGTGAAACATGGTAAACTATTTTTATTGTATGTAACATCCTCACTACCATAAAAAAATTACTTTGACTTTTGACTTTGAACTACAGCAAAAATGTACGTTCAGCAACGTAATTTTAATTTCATTTAAAATTGTGTGCCGGACAAAAGACGGAGCCATTTTCCGCCACGATTGATGGATTGAGGGCCAGAGATTGACCGGTAATGGTTACCTCGGGCCCCTCAGTTGTTCTGCGCTAATTCAATAGTATTACCGCAGTGCTTGTGTGTACCGTGTTTGCCCCTGTAACTTCGACTATTTGTGACACACAGGTTTTAAAACCTAGAATTGGTTTTTTTTAGTTGAGTAAAATATGGAGTGTTGGTATTTGACCGCTTTCAAATCAAAATTAGGATCGAATAAGGAGAGAAGTTGCTAACCTTTTGTAAATATAATGTCACGCGAGCTAAAACTTGCCAGAAGCAAAAAATATGTTACGACGTTTATTTTTTTAATTTTGTGCTCTAATTTTTGGGTTCCATACTTTAGTGAGTAACTATTTTAAATAAGTGCTCAATTTTTTTTTATAATAGTTAGATACTTAAGTTCTTTTTTGGAGTTATGTGAGGGTCCAAGTTAGAGGTCTCGAATTTATTGCATTTATATTTTTTATAGTTTAGAGATTTAATATTGTTTGTGATTTTGTGCCCCCGTCTGGAACCCCGGGTACTATTTTGTGATTATAGTTATTTTTTATTTGTAAACATAACAGTTGGTTGTATCAGAGTGAGTGGGGATAGACTAGTGGGAACATACGTACTTGACACAAGCATGTTGCTTCAAGGCAAGTCCTACTAATACCAAAGACCCTTTGTGTTCCCCCATCTGGTATAATTCAACCTGTGTATTCACCAGCTTCCCTAGAAGTTAGGCTTTATACTCCACTTATTTACGAAAAGAATGTATAGACTGCACTTAGTCTGAACATATTTTTTAAACTTTACTGTAAACTTAACTTTATAAAAACCCCATGACCTCTTGGCACTGTTCTTACAAGCTCAACTTTGTTGAGTAAATAATTTTGAACTATTTAAGCCAAACATTTTCAGGTACGAGATATTTTTACAAATTTTATAAACCAAAAAAAAAAGTTTTATTACATGCAAAGATCTTTATCTAAACTTCGTTCCTGGCGGTAAAGTCACTATTTTAGCACCTTATACACCACGACAGTGCCAATATGTCAGTCTGTAGCTAAAAACCTTTGGTACCTCCACTGACACTAGGCGAAGCATCTGTCATAAATACTGTTCCGACAAGCATCATTGCAATTTAAATTTCCATTTATCATGAATTCGAAATCATCAAAATGAAATATGAACTCGTGTAATTATTTGCATAGTACCTACTTCGTGCGAATGAATGAACGAATTAAAGTCATTAAATAACTGAAATTCATTGAATCTTTATTTATTAAATGGCAAATATCCAACGTAGTAAAATAAAATTCACGTCCGGTAACTTCCACATGTTTTGCGACAAATTAATTACCTATAAATCGCCTTATTATAAAACGAAAGTTTTTGCTTAAACCAGGTTGAAACCTTCGAGCCAGTTTTTGAATTTAGAACTTTATTTCGAAAGTTTTTAATAAACAAGCTACTATAATTAAAAAAATAAAAAACACGACTGCAAAAATTGCACATATTTGTACTTTGTTTACTCGTCAGTTTTTTTTACGACGTTTTTTATTTACAGTGTTATATATTTTTTAATTCTACTTGTCAAATTCTAGACGATAAACATAGACACGACCAGATTAATTAAAAAAATAAATTGAGGCTGGTATTAATTTACTTTTTAAAGTGACCACACCGCTTTCTTTTTATTTTTAACTAGCCTATGTTATTCGGAACGATGCACGGATTGTAACGATACCCCATACATCTAAATCGGTTCAGGCGTTTGAAAGTTATGGTGGAATAAAGAAACTCACATACATACATACATACATACATACATTAACCCTGAACACATAACACTCCTTTTTTTGGGGCAGTCGTGTAAAAAATTAGCTCAATGGTTTAAACCTGGTTTAAGCAGACTTTGTTTTATAATAAGGCCTAAAAAGTTAATCATTTCGTTTTACCCAGTTCGCATTTTAAACATTACGCACGGTTCGAATTTTGCAGGAAAAGTATTTGTATCAGATGCAATAGTTGGTAAAAAATGGAGTCTCACTTCTGTTTAAGAGTATCAAATATTCGTACTTAATTATGTTGGGATGAACCTGAAACCCCGCGAGAATTTACTAAAAAAAGTGGGGAAAATTAAAAAAGCGTCGACCTCCTAACGCAAAAGATAATTACTTACGAACTCTACTTACTCTTCAACTCTTCATATTAAGTACATTTATTTTGTTTGTCTGACCAGGGCCCTTTCAAGATCTGTATGTATGTCCCAAATATTAATTAAGTCACTTTACTTTAAGTCACTAAGTTTATAGTTTGCAAAACGATGTTTGCTGCGTTGTAATTAAGTACACTTTTTGGCCCTGGTTTTTATAATTACGGATTAGCCTAATTTGTGGTCTAGTCGAGTTAAATTTAAGTGTAAACATATATATGTAGTGACTTAAGATAAATAAATAATATATACAATAAGTTTGGTTTTTATTCCAAGTTTTTTTTTAGTTCAATCCCTTTACACATCCCGAAAAATAATAAACATCGAGTCAAGTTATACCAAATTAAATGTATGGTTTAACCGAAATTGAACTGTATGTAATGTATGGTTAACCCGAAGTTAATACTGGTGTAACTTAACCCCACGTTTGTTAATAACGGGGAATGACACACACACACAATGATATCTTCAAGAATTCGTTCACATCATAGGTAACATTACTTACATAGATAATTATTTGAAAGTCCATATAAAGCAAAAACAAGCTTTTACTTTATAGAGGAAAGTTATATATATACTTTACCTACTTATTATACGTGACCTAAGTAAAAAGCTCTCCAAGAAGTGAATACGTATAAAGTAAAATCTACAATGATTCAACATAAATTACATAGCACATAAAAATAACATGTGTACCTACATAGCTATATGTGTACCTAACATGTGTAGGTACCTACCTATATAGCATAGCCTAAATAGCAAAATACTCGTTAATATTATCGAAGCGTTAAAAATTCGCTGAATTCAGACTAAATTCAGGCTTCCGTGATACGGCAATGTGAAAAAATATATTTCATTTCCTATTCCAGGAACATTGGCGTAAAATATATTTGTACAATCTATGTATGTACCTGTGTGTACCAAAATGTGAGCTAAATTGCACTTACAGCGTTCTTCCCCATATCGATAATTAGCCTTTTTATAGAGAGCATTCACAAAGTAGCCTTTTACCCTTCTTTTACCATTTTTATTGTCACAAGGTACTTTAAAGATAGGAAATATTTACTGAACAAAAATGAATTTATCGTCGACGAGACTAACCTTTGAGTAGACGGTAAATTGGTATTCCCAGAATTTTTCAACAGTGGAAAAGTGTCCTTTCCGGACAGAGTAGATGTTACACAAAGTGTTCTTTACAGTCTTTATACAATGAATAATATTAATAAAGAGCTTCTAGGAATATCTAAATAGTGTTCAGACAAGAAAAACACAACGGGTTAGCTCAGGTGTCCATTGCGCGTTTATCTATGTGACACTCGTAGGTTAACTAGTGTGAGCGTAGAATATAATCCACCGCGCACTGTCTGTGCGCGTTGAGATTAAATACGAATAGAGTTGAAATAATCAAATAAATATACCCAAATAAAGTCTGTGCCAGACCTTTAAAATAAACAATTAAGGCTGTCTAAAAACCTGGGTATTAATATTATTTTTTTTTTTTTTTAATTTCATTTGTGTTACACCGAAAGTCGATTTCTCGAAATCGAAGCTGAAGCCTAGACTTGTGCCTTAAGACCTAAAAAGTAAAGTTCAAGACTGGCTAAAATTAATAATATAAGTACTTATATGATTTTAAAACATTTAAATTACCTATGTATAAGTTTGTATTGATTGTATAATATAAAAAGGTAATTTTAATCATCTATAAGTTGATATAGGATAATAAAAAATCAAAATAAAAAGAAAAATCTCAGTTCGTTTAATTTCGGCACTTGCTCAGCCCATTTTGCCCGAAGAAGGTGGTTTTAACACGCTTTTTTACACGCTTTATATTAACTTCACTTGTATGTAACTATGTAAGAAAATCTTGGAATCTTAATTTGACCCACTTCCCAGTCTTCGATTGGGATGAAATTTTGCACACGCTCTGAGTTCTGATGACAATACATGACTAGCTAAGAAACGTCAATACAAATCCAATATGGCGGCCTCCCCAAGATGGCGGACTGGCTGTTTGAAATCCACCCCCATAATATGGGTATCAAATGAAAGGGTTTGCTGTCAGGAATACGAAATAAATAGTCACGTGACTTATTATTAACACGCTTCACTTGTAAGTAACTATGTAAGAAAATCTTGGAATCTTAATTTGACCCACTTCCCAGTCTTCGATTGGGATGAAATTTTGCACACGCTCTGAGTTCTGATGACAATACATGACTAGCTAAGAAACGTCATTACAAATCCAATATGGCGGCCTCCCCAAGATTCTGGACTGGCTGTTTGAAATCCACCCCCATAATATGGGTATCAAATGAAAGGGTTTGCTGTCAGGAATACGAAAAAAATAGTCATGTGACTTATTATTAACACGCTTCAATTGTAAGTAACTATGTAAGAAAATCTTGGAATCTTAATTTGACCCACTTCCCAGTCTTCGATTGGGATGAAATTTTGCACACGCTCTGAGTTCTGACGACAATACATGACTAGCTAAGAAACGTCATTACAAATCCAATATGGCGGCCTCCCCAAGATGGCGGACTGGCTGTTTGAAATCCACCCCCATAATATGGGTATCAAATGAAAGGGTTTGCTGTCAGGAATACGAAAAAAATAGTCACGTGACTTAAATCCAATATGGCGGACAGGCTATTTGAAATGCACCCCCATGATATGGGTATCAAATAAAAGGGTTTGCTGTCAGGAATACGAAAAAATAGTCACGTGACTTAAATCCAATATGGCGAACGCCGTATTAAATTTGGATGCGTAAAACAGTGAATTTTGTTAAATTTTTTAATAATAAATATCTTTAAATACATACCTATTAATATTTTAAATTAGTAAGTAGTAAATTAAGTTTAAATAATAAGAAGACTAAAAAGTATAAAATAAAAATAATAGTTTAAAAAACTAAAAAACACGCTTTTACCACGCACTTAAAATTACAAAATAATTCGAACATTTACTACGATTTATTATGAAAGAAAGCGTGGAGCGTTTTGTCCAAGAAGAGTAAAGATTAATTAAACGCTCCAAGCTTTCTTTCATAATAAATCGTAGTAAATGTTCGAATTATTTTGTAATTTTAAGTGCGTGGTAAAAGCGTGTTTTTTAGTTTTTTAAACTATTATTTTTATTTATTACAAGCTTTTATTTAGCTTGCACTGTCCGTATGTAAGTGATCTTTTCAAAATTTGCAAACCATTTTTCGACTATTTGTGGGTATCCGATTGAGTTGAAATTTTGCATACACCTTTAGTTCTGATGACAATACAAAGTCCAATACTCAATTTTGTAATAATTTCAATATGGCCGCCGTTCCAAGATGGCGGATTACATATTTTATCTCAATCTCCTTGATATGGGTATCAAATGAAAGGGCTTGAAGAGTAGAAAACGATAAAGTTAGTAAAATTAAAAAGCTTGTTTTAAAAAGTTTTTTTACCATTAATTTATTTTAAGCTAGGGTGTCAAAGCAAAAGGTGCGTTCGTGCACTAGTTTTAATTAATTACTTAAGGAGACTTGAAAAGGCACCCTACTGACCTTGATAACGAGAGTCTTCTTTAATATTCCCTTTAACGAAAAGGATCATCGGCAAAATGGTCTAAAGACCAATAACGACTACACATATGTCATTAGATAGCTCTTTTAATTTGGACCAATAGTTATTATGGCGGTTCATTTCAAATCGCTGTGGGAAAAAAGTTATTGCCATGCCAAGGTGGCTATTACAGAGGATTTGCAATGGAGGATTTTTTTAATCACCATTTGCAGTCATTGGTTTGTATTCGCTTTATGAGTACCTAACTACGTTACAAATGGATTTATTTGTGTTCCCGCGACTATTTAACCTGACATTGATATTAATTAACTACTGATTTGTGTACCTGCTTCTACAGGGTGACCCAGATAAGGACGTCCAAACGAAAATTTTGGAAGCCTCTCTTCTTGGACTATCCAAACCACCCCAATGTATGTTCTACGATTTTTTGTGGTTTAGGAGCTAGACGATTTTTGGTATTTTTTTGGGACATTCTTCCTTTCATCAGATTTTGTAGATTTTCTCTTTTTGTATCGCGTTTTTTGGAAATATTTTTATTGGTAATTAATCCTGAAAGTGTGGTCTTCGATCGATTAAAACAATTGTCTGTCTTATCTTCACCCGATATTATCAAAACTTAGTTCAAAGGCAAAAATGTTGTTTTGCAAAATTCGTTGCAGTTTTTCGGCCCTTAAAGAAAAACCACAATGAGGGCCCAAAAATGACCTTAAAGTAATTTCAAAAACTTCCACGGACTCTCAGCTCTTTGAAACAATACAAAAAAGTAGTATTTTACAGGACATTCGAACACGGTAAAGCGAAAAAGCAATATTTTAGTTTTCAAGTGAAAGCTGATGGAAATGAACTAAAACGAACTCTTATCATGTTTTCAATACAATAGGAGCTCTATGTTATGTTTATTATTAGCACAACGGTGATTCGGATTAGTTAGGTTAGGGTTAGGTTAGGTTTGGTCTGAGTAGGCAAGTTAGGTTAGGTTAGCTAAATCTACCCTAAGGTTCACAAAATTAAAAAAGTAGTGATGTTATCTGATAAAGACAACGACATAAAGCTCCTATTGTATTGAAAACATGATAATAAGTTCATTTAGATTAGTTATTTAAGTTAGGTTAGGGTTAGGTTAGGTTTGGTCTGGGTAGGCAAGTTAGGTTAGGTTAGCTAAACCTAACCTAAGGTTCACAAAATTAAAAAAATAGGGATGTTATCTAATGAAGACAATGACATAAAGCTCCTATTGTATTGAAAACATAATAAGAAGTTCATTTGGATTAGTTATTTAAGTTAGGTTAGGGTTAGGTTAGGTTTGGTCTGGGTAGGCAAGTTAGGTTAGGTTAGCTAAACCTAACCTAAGGTTCACAAAATTAAAAAAATAGGGATGTTATCTAATGAAGACAATGACATAAAGCTCCTATTGTATTGAAAACATAATAAGAAGTTCATTTGGATTAGTTATTTAAGTTAGGTTAGGGTTAGGTTAGGTTTGGTCAGGGTAGGCAAGTTAGGTTAGGTTAGCTAAATCTACCCTAAGGTTCACAAAATTAAAAAAGTAGTGATGTTATCTAATAAAGACAACGACATAAAGCTTCTATTGTATTGAAAACATGATAAGAAGTTTATCTGATAAGAGTTCAAAGCTGATGGAAATGAACTAAAAGGTACAAAAATCAGTAGTTAATATCAATGTCAGGTTAAATAGTCGCGGGAGCACAAATAAATCCATTTGTAACGTAGTTAGGTACTCATAAAGCGAATACAAACCAACGACTGCAAATGGTGATTAAAAAAATCCTCCATTGCAAATCCTCTGTAATAGCCACCTTGGCATGGCAATAACTTTTTTCCCACAGCGATTTGAAATGAACCGCCATAATAACTATTGTTGCAAATTAAAAGAGCTATCTAATGACATATGTGTGGTTGTTATTGGTTTCTAGACCAGCTTCCATACATTTTTGCCGATCCTCCTTTATAAAACAAAAGTTACGAGGGCTGCACAGGTAAGTCATCTGTCTGGGCGGGTGGAGCGACGAAGTCTGGAGTAGCCGTTCAAAGCAACAGGCGAGGGGACGTCTACAACTCAACCTACAGGTACGTTATCTACATTTTATTTTATTTGTAAAAGAATACTGCACTTTAGTATAAAGAATATTCACAAATCATTCGTCCATGCCTATATTTTGCTCCTATTGGTAATAGAATAGAATAGAATTAATTCAACTGTTCTATAAAATGGAATTAGATAGTCTGCATTATGTTATTATCAGGGGCGCCGAGTTTTTAAAATTCCCGTGGGTGCTCCAGCTTTTTTAATGACATACCTAGCTACTTATATATTTTTTGTTATTTAATAGACACAAGAAAATACAAGATATTCAGAAAAGATAATTTGTTGTATTACACAGCAGTTTGACATGTGCACCTGTTAATAAATATCTTATTTATCTTAAAAGATGAGAAAGAGAATTATTTCAGATATTCATAATCGTGGGTGCTCGGCACCCACTATATTACCCCTCGTGGGTGCTGGAGCACCCGAGCACCCACGGAGTCGGCGCCCCTGTTATTATTGTAGGTAAGATTATCCCTTAATAGTTATATTCAAGGCTCTTGATAACCAACGAGTATTTCACACATTTGTTCGTATCCCGTTCGATGCCTGATGAATAAAGACACGCTACAAGTAGCACAAATGCAACAGTCTGTATACAAAACTGTAGGCGAACGTCGAGCAATGGCGAAGAGACTGTTTTTACCAACTTTAGTACCTAATTAATTATACCGCAAAAGGTACTAAGATTTTAATTAATTGAAAAGTTAATGTGAAAACTAAAGAGCTATTCAGTAGATACTTTTGAACGGTTCCGTGAAAATTCATGGGAAAAAATAAATGAAGGAAATTTATTAAAAATCCTACCTACATTTAGAATACATTACTTAAGTACCTACTTCAGGTAATTTAATTACATAATACCTACCAACTTACTTGAGTCTTACTTAATCTATAAAATGTCTGCGACGTATACTCTAGATCTAGAAAGTCAGCAAAAAATACCTAATACAAAAAAAAATATTTCACAGTTTCGATAGTTGCTATATCAATTCCAAAATCGTATTTTATAACAGCGCCGAGCTTTAAAGAGCTTTAAGTTCGTAAGAAAGTCTCCTGCGCTCATCCAAAAATCCGTCCGCTCAGTCGATCAGCTGATCGTGTACAAAATTCGAGCGTACCAGTCAAGTGGTATTGGCAAAATATTCGCGTCGTACGAATTTCGGTGGCGCGCGCGTTACATTTTTCCGTATTATTTTTAGATAGGCGGCGGGCGGGCGTCGTCGCGCGCACACGGCAAGTCGCGCGCGGGCCGAGAGGACTGGAGCCCTATGGAGCCCCCGGCGTTCCCTCGCAGCGGTCTGCTCACGGTCAGGGCGGCACCCGGGAGCGACGCGACACTCGTTCTTCCTCTACCCACCGGCACACCACCGTTCAACTATCAATGGTACGTTTTTCACTATTTTTTCAGTCCAGCTAAACAGAATTAGGTTATAATTTAGTCCTGTACTGCGATCACAATAGATCGTGCAGTGTTCGACGCGATAGCATGTAGGTTAGGTGAGACGGGAGCTGCGCTCGCGGCGCGCCGGCAAGCGTTGTTTGTTTTTCGTGTGTCGATTATAAATACAACACCAGGAAGCTAGTAAAGACACTTGACACTACGGCGCTTACTGTTATTATAATTTGGGGCATTTCGTAATAGAAAAATGTCTAGTACTGCATGGACGAGGTGTTATTATAAATAAAAACGGGATGCAGAGCTATCCGTTAGCTCGATGTGAAGGTGAATGTTTTTGCTTTCATATATTTTTAAAGTTTTAATGCAGCTATTAAATTGTTTAACGGCGATGTTTTTTTGGTTGTCAATGTTAGTTAGGTATCGATCGATGTTGTGTTACTGTGTACACACGTACCATGTAGCTAACTACATGTAGAATATGACTTATGAGTAATACCGTCGTTTGCCAAACGTTACTGGAGCTAAATACTTTCTCGCTTTCTTGCGTATCGTGGTCAATCTTATTTGTAGTCATCGCTAATATTTGCTTCGATTTAGTGCGAAATCTCTCAAGCCTAATTAATACTTCAATGTAAACATAATATCGTACACATGGTCACTGTTTAGTCAAGCTACTAATTACGTTAGTGCCTAATACAATGTTGCATAAATCTAAGTAACATACAGTACATATTGTTCGCGTTTATTTATCTACAATGATATTCTTTATCTATCTAAATATAAAAGCGAAAGGTCATACAGTCACTCATCACGAAATATCGAAATCCGCTTGACGTATAAAGATGAAATTTAGTAGTTAGGAAAGGATTTTCCAAAATTCAAATCATTCACATTCAAATAAACGTGGGTCCGACACATACGCAGACGAAGTCGTATACTAAAAAAAATGATATAATATGTCGATAAAACATAAAGACAACTAAATCACTTTGAAATAATGTAGCATAATATTAAATGGTAGATGTTAGCAACTCTTTTATAAGCATTACAAATAAAAAGACTCGTCTACGTACAACATGAACTTACTGCACAGATAATATTACCTACTTAAAAGAATTCTAAACTACCGGACTTACCTTTTTTCTTTTGCACTTTTTACGTACATAGTCGAGTGTTTTGATTTTTTAAATTGATTTTTAATTTTACACTGCTTAACGAGAATGATTGCTAGCCTTAAGTTGGCAATCATTCTCTTTAAGAAATCAATCAATAGTTTTAGATCCTAAAGTCATTCGAAATGAAAAATGAGTAAGAGAAACCTGAAGGTTATTTTCAAATACTTATCTATCATAATATATAAAAGCGAAAGTTCACCCACTCATCCATTCATCATAAAATATCGAAAACCGATTTTATAAAGATGACATTTGGCAGGGAGGTAGAATATAGTTAATAGACGTCCGCTAAGAAAAGATTTTCCAAAATTCACTCCCTGAAACGGAGGTCCAAAGTTTTATGGAGAAATCATCGAAGACGCGGACGAAGTCGCGGGCAGAGGCTAGTTCAATGATAAACCCTTTACCCACTCGATAGGTTATGAGGGAAAACAATTTTTGAAGAGATAATATGTTGCCAGAAATCGGTAATCTTTTTTTAATAATTTTGTTATGTGTGTTACTTTCACAATTAAGACAAATCTAACGACACTCTCAAGCTAAAATCCATCAAGCCGTTTAGACTACAGAGCGTGTTAAAGAAATACACATATTTACATAGACTCTAAAAATATATAACCCTCCTGGCGCATTTGGGTAAAAAATTCACTAGGACACTGTAATTGACATTCATGGAATTCTCTATAAATTTTTGGTAAGTTCTTCATTTTACGTTCTCCCTTTGACAATAACGATATTTCTGATGCAGAAAAAGACCTTTATCATTTCATATACGATATATTATTAACTAGGTTCTGCTCGAGGCTTCGCCCGCGTAAAAATTTACTTTACGTAAAGTAAATTGAACTATTATAGGGAACACATTACCGGGATAAAAAATATCCCATGTGTTAATGTCGGAAATGGTCTTTGTGCCAATTTTCATTTCTTCCAATTCCAAATCTGTTCAACGGTTTACGCGTGATTGAGTAAAAACCATTTAACTTTTCTTCAATTTGTAGAGACAAAGTTTTATGGGCAGTATGCGCATTTAACGGTTAAATTATGTGTCTATACAGCATGTAACAAAAACCCTGTCCGATCCTTAAGGGTATTATTCGGCATCGTACTGCGTACACATATACGTAACCATTTAATGGATTTGAGATTATTATTTTTCCCCAGTGAAAAAAAAAAGAAGGAAGAAGAAGTAATTAAATTAAAATAAAACATAAAAACTGATCAACGGCAACACTGATCTGACAGGGTTTTTGTTACATAGTGTATACACCATCATAGATAGATGATACCAACATCAATTAATTTGTAACTAACTATTGACTGTTTACCAGATTCAATGACCGTTCCAGGAAATGACGATGATATCGATGTTTTACCACATTTTGCTGTCCAATATTTCGAATTGAAACTAATTATTGAAAATATTTTATAGAGATATTTTATTATTTGCGTACCAATCCTCACAGGATTCATACCAGATCATGCACATTAATAAAAATATAATATTTCACTTATTCGAAATGAACAACAAATTTTGATGTTCACTTCAAATATATGAGTTATGAGTATTTTAATTAAGTTTTATTTAAAAAACGGATGTGTTCAGTAGGTAGGTAATCTGTTTGAAGTTGTAGAATATACGACGAGTAGTACCTTATTTTTAAAGATGGGAAATCATCAAATGACTTCTTTCGCTCTGGGCGGAGCGGAAGGGAGTGTCAGACTGTTACTGCCTAAAACCCATCCATGTTCCTCGTAATGCCTTTTCCACTTTCGAACAAAATCTGCAACCCTAGCAGGAGAATGTAGTACCGAATATACCAATTAAAGATTATTATAGGTGACTAAGAAATCATCTAAAATTACGAGAAAGACCAATAGCGCACTAGCGGCCTGGCCGCAGCGGCCAGGCCGCGGCGGCCATCGAGATACATACCTTAGTATGAAATCGCCACAGAGCGCGCGCACCTGGCCGCACGGTTTGGCCGCTGGCCACGTGCGGCCAGGTGCGCGCGCTCTGTGGCGATTTCATACTAAGGTATGTATCTCGATGGCCGCCGCGGCCTGGCCGCTAGTGCGCTATTGCTCATAAAGTTCGGATTTTACTCAAGCACGCGACGCAAATCAGGCGTTTGGCGACTATAAAAGTCGGAACCCATTCAAAATCTAGGCCGGCTCAAACGTTCCCAAAAAAGGGTCCCGTCTGTTATAAAATCGCTATGTTCCGTATAATTTATTATTTGTTTTATGTGTCTCCATTATGAAACTATTTCAATGGTGTAGAACTTATTTAATACTGCAGATTGACTGGACTCAATTTTTTATTTGATGTTAATTTTTTACACAGCCGGTTTTCAGATTCTGTTTTGAAATACTAAGGTACTAGGTAGGTTAGGTTGGTACTAAGTATTTATATAAAAAGATATTAAGTAGGTATAGTACTAGTAAAATCACTTCTATTGGTATGAAAGTTGTTTGCAGTAAGTTCAGTATCTGTGTACCTAACAAACTACCTTTGGTTCTGTAGATGTATTACATGACTGGGTCTTGCGAGTCTCCATCTTTTCCGTGGCATTGAATCAGTGCTTCCCTTTTAATATTTGTAAAGGAGAGGTAGACTGGGTACTCTGCAAAGTTTGTCTATAATAAACTAGCCTAAGTAATGAGAAGTCTGGAAGGTGCAAGAGGTGAGGATAGGAAGGGGGGGGGGGCATAGTGAAAGTAGTAGAACTAAAAGGAACTAAATAAAAAAAAGTCTAAAATAAAACTTGAAATAACTTTCCAACTCCTTCTGAAAGGCTCGGTCAGTTTCATGTCAAAGAAGAGTAGGTAGTATTGTAATACTAGCCTATCACTGTCCCACTGCAGGGCAAATGCTTCTCCTCATACAGAGAAGGCACAAACAATAATCACATCGCTTACTCAAGGCTGATTGTCGATTTCAGAGCTAAATCCAGGTTTCCTCACGATGTTTTCCTTCACCGATGTCAGTGATGTCCAAGTTAAACTTAGAAAGTACATACAAAATTGCAAGTCACCTTTGTACAGACGCCAGCACATCAACCTACCTCAATCTGTCAAATTTCTTTAATAGATTTTCAACCTTATCACAATACTGGAAGGTTAATATTCGATTGGTAAAATTTGACAGATTCGGATAGGTTGATCTGCTGGCGTCTGTACTTCCCCGTTACCGAACCCAAACCTCACGTAAGAGAAGAGGGAGCCTTAACCATTGGGACGACACGACATGTCACGTACTACTCGTACATAATTATCTTATTTCCGGGATTGAGTCTACGTTTATCTAAAATACTAGCTTTTGCCCGTGACTACGTCCGCCTGGAACTTGTTTATATCGTACTTGCATACAAATTTCCACCCCCCTTTTCACCGCCTTAGGGGGTGATTTCCGGGATAAAACAAAACTATTCTATGTCCCGGGTCTTAAACTATCTCTATACAAAATTTCACCTAAATCGGTTCAGCGGTTTAAGCGTGAAGAGGTAACAAACAGACTTGTTCGTAATTAGTTCATTTACGGAGAAAATCGCTTTCATTTCATTTTTACTTGTTTGAACATTCCTATAAGCGCTGAGCCCGTCTGCTTTAGCCGTTTTCCTAAATCTTTTCAGTTTTATCGTCAGCACAAAGTAATGGCGTTTCATGTTCGTACTTTTTGTACTTTATTTACGTTTGGAAAATAAATGCTCTCATATTAAACTAGATCTCAGTTATGCGCCTGTCTCTTTGTGGAACAAATCTAATTGAAAAATCTTTTACTGCATTTGTACAGGTACATATTTTTTTAGAACAAAGGGACCCGAGGCGTGGGTCACTGTTTGTACCGGGATTCTATTATGATTAAAACACATAGTGGGACTTCATATATGAATTAATTTCAATTAATTTTATTATATTAAATCTATTTCTATTGCTAGGATAGACAAGCGGTGTGTTGTGAAAGGGTTAAAAAGCCGATATCGACAGTTTCATGTTCTTGCCATCATTACGATCCTTTTTCCGTCCTGGAATAAGAAAAATATAAGATTAATGTTTTAATGAAACTTTAAATACGAAAGCACAGTGTTTTGCGTAGGTACCTTACATTAATTATTTATTTATTCACAAAGGCGAATTTAATGCCATACTGCATTCTCTAACAGTCAACCAAAGGTGGTGAAAATTCGTTAATTTAACTGTATTTTCTACTTTGGGATATTTTTTTTACCTAAAATAAAAAATACAGTTATTTTTCCCTGCGATTATTTAGTATGCGTCGCTATTCGGTGTGTCATTTTACACCTCGCTTGCACTGCATACCCCACCCGAAAATATGTGAGTAAGTATTCAAATATCAACATAGCTCGATTCACTGTGCCTACATTTATCGAAATATCTCTATTGCTTGGCATCGTCACGTACAGATGTATATATATGCGTACCATCGGAATCCAAGCTCCATCGAGATTCTCATGTACATATAAATGCATCTGTGTAATGGAAATTTATTACGGGCTATCTTTGCGCTATTGCGCCTAATGGATGAGCAGAAGTGGTTGGCACCAGGGTTTGACGCTTTTACGTGGGAATACCTTGGTATTGTCGTCATAGGTTTTTAGTGCTAGGATTTGTGATTACGATTTTGAATTACTTAGCAAAGTTTTCTAGATACTTATTTTAAAATTAATGATTATTTTTCTATTTAATATGTAAATTATACCTACGAGATGTATCTACTTATCCAATTAAATGTAAAATGATGACAGAATTTATCTAGTTTTCGATGAAGGTAAGTTCCATTAACAAGTTTTATCTGATTTAGACTATACTTATTTGCTAAAATAATAATAAAATACACGGATTTAGTAGCAGTGACAGAAAAAAACACTAAATTTCGTGGCAATATCAGCTAGTGTCACTGTGCCGGTACCAGAAATCGAGAAACATTTATTTTCTAAAAAACAAATGTGTTACCATTACCAAAATATACTAGTAAAATTACAATGTAATATAAAACTGTAACATCTCAAACTACGTCAAATTCTAATATTCACTAATTTTCGGGCTTCTACAGTAACATCCAGCTTGAAGTAGTCCTGTTAGAATTCAAAACATTAGTGAATGAAGGGAAGGGGATTGCACTGCAACGGGGAAAGCTTTAATGAAAACGCTTTGAGCGGGAACGACGTGAACCCTCCGTCACGAGCTGTCTGTATCATATATAGCCACGGAGTAAATACTTCGTGTCGTAAACAAAACTGTACTGTTTAGAAATGTACATTTCTAAAGCCGTCTTTTGTGTTCGTACCTCTAATTATTAGGAGATTTAATTTGTTAGTTTTATTTAAAAGTTATTTTAGGTCGCAATTTGAATTTTATCTGACAAATAAATTCAATCAGTTTTTATATACAACCTGAATTTTAATCCGTTGTATATATAATAATGTACTACATTACGATCAAATTGTATGGATCAGCTGTTTTTTTTTTCACATTTCGTACTATGTCCCTTAATAAAAGTTGTTCATATTCATGAGTACATTCACCCCCTGAAAGATTTGCAACGGATTAAAATTCACGGTGTAGAAAGTATGTTCTTTTAATAATGATGTAGATACTGTTTTTTTTATTCTTTAAAATATTTGACTTTTGACTCTTCTATGCTACCGGGAGTTTATTTTTACGGACGTATTTTAACATAACATCACGCCTGTAATCCCCCAAGTGTTAGGCAGAGTTGTACCCATTAGTACCTACCTACACCCACATTTCGCCAGTTATGTTTAAGTCCCATGTAATAGGGGGCGAGCCTATTGACATCAACCGGGCACAAATCCAGAATCCGAGGTTTCTACTGAGAAATTACTGATGGAAAAATCCAATAACACTTAGTCATTTACAAAAAAAATAATCTATCTACTTACCCATTTCAAACGGTGGTTTCATACGGAGAAGAATGGACAAGAAACTCCATCTATATAGTAAGTCTAATGCTCTTATCAGACAGACGCAGGCGCATACGACGGTGATTTAGTTGCGGTCTTGCGGCATTGCTCCACTGCACTTAACGGCACCGTCAAAACCATTTTAACCACAGATTAGTTCGTTACAGAGTTTCATTCATTAAAAGCTTGTTTCATTATCTCTGACTACACACTAATTCACACTATTCACATGGTAATATTAAAAAAGGAATAGAGTTAGTATGGAATTATCAAATAATAATAACAAAATTTTATTGAGATATAAAAGCCATATAAAAGTATATGTAACTTTTAGGCCTCATTTACAGGCCATAATATATGGAACTTTTAGGCATCGTTTACGGGGCGTCTCTCGTCGCGTTGTGCGGCGCGGCCCGCACTGCATTCAAACATATGGCTTTGTATGAGTGCGTTTACGGAGAAGCGATTTTTGACGTACTAATTATCTCGCCGCTTGACGCCACGCCGCACGCGACGCGCAACGCCCCGCGTCTCCGTAAATGAGCCCTAACTGTAACTTGGCTTAAGGATTTTTTCTGTAAAACTGCGAAGTACGAACCTTCGTTCTCCATAAGTTAGGGATTTAAAATGTATGTGTTAAAGTAAATGTACTGACAAGATAAAAGCAAGATGACGGCTTGCGGGCGGTGCGATGGCAGCTAACGGTTGAAATTTACGAGGTGGATCCGGCCCGGCCGGTCGTGTCGGTGTGATACTGTTATATCGATGACCTAAACATTTACTACATTTCTAATAACCGACATGTTTGTGCCATAAAGGATAAATATAAAAAAAAAAATCTTCCGGTTTTTGTAAAAAAATGCATACAAAACCGGATCATAGAGTACATCTAAAAAGACCTAATCGTACATCTCTAAATATAAAAAAAAGGAATCCCTATTTCCCTTCGTCACGGCATCACGCGTGAACGGCTGGACCAAAAACTAATTAATTTTTTGTTGTGTCTGTAATTGTAAGAAGGTTCTTTGAAAAAAAAAATGGCGGTACGAAGTTCGCTATGTCAGCTAGTTTTCTATAAAAATACATAGGTACATAACATCACGCTTGTAATTCCCGAAAGGTAAGGCAGAGGTGTACCCATTAGTACACCCACACTTCGCCAGTTATGTTTTAAAAATCTATGGTAAAAAACAAGAAAAGGACATTTAGTACCTACCTACCTAATACTGTATGATCCCTGCAATAAAAAAAAATCTGTAGCATTATGAAATACGCCAGTCTTTATTACCGCCGTGGAGTAGTTTAAATAATTCTTAGACAGACTGTCTGAATTTACTCGCAGGAGAAAGATATTAAAATCTTTTAATTGATTATTCTACAATCAACTTTGTAGTACCTAGGTAGTTCAAAGTCTAGTTTTCCATGGAATTTAATTTTGCATTGAGGGAATAGCGAGCTCTTTCTTAATCTTATTATCTGAAGGAATCCTTCCTGTTGGTACAGGCAGAATCAAGTGACAAAGAAAGTCTTCGCGCGTTTTTCTGAATACAATTAAGTCAGGAGTTTATCCCGTAGTTTTTAATATAGAGATAAACTACTATAACATGGCGCGGCCCCCCATATTACTATTTCAATAATAATGAGTAATTAATGACGCCGTCGAGCAACAATGACACGCTGATTTGTTTTTGTTTCGAGAGCCTTCCAGTACGCATACATGCGTTGTGAGCCTTGTACTTTCTCTTCAAAATGTGTTGAATTGTGGAGGGGCGCGCCAAGTTATCGTAGTTTATCTCTATCATGTATTGGGTTTTTAGCTACGAGTCGTAGCAGCGTAGCTCGTAGCGCGCTTGCGTAGTAGCCCCTCTACGAACTTGCTGTAAACTTCACAAACACAAAAACAGTTTGAATCAATGGCACCCTAATCTATATGCATATTATAAAGAGGTAAAGTTTGTGAGGTTGTATGGGTAAACTCTGGATATACTGAACCGATTTTGAAAATTATTTTGTAAATTGGAAATTACGTTATTAGTAAGTACTATAGACTATACAGGCTGTAAGGGTAAACACCGTTGTCACTTAAACCATAGGTGGTTGATTTAATTATAAAAATGTTTATCTGAATTTAAAAATAAATAAACGAATTTTTCTTTCAAAAATTCAAAAAAGTTTCTGTCCGACACCGTCCGTAAATTCGCGTCCGAGTTACGTAATCACTACAAAGGGCGTTGACCCGCTGTACTGGCCGTCCGTTATAACTACCTACATAAGTTTTAACTGATTACATCATTGTAATAAAAACACAAAAATAATTGAAATAATTTTGAAGAAAAAAGGAGACTTTACTTAAAAAAAAATGATATTTTTTTTATTGTGTTTACGTTCTATAAGTGAAACCAAACCACTGGTTTCAAGGATAACGGTGTTTACACTAACACGAGTGCTGGTTAGTTTTTATTTAGTTATTTTCATTCAAAAATTCCATCCTAGTTTCCAATTTTTCCGATGGATTTTCCGAAAAAACCTTTCATATAAATATTGTCCATACTATTGCGAACAAAGGAAAAAATTTGCCAAATTGGTTTGTTTCATATCAATTTCATAACGGAAGTTTTTTTTTTTACATTGATTGCGATTGGTTTTTACTTTATCTATTTTGAAACATAAGCTTACAGTGCTTGCGACCTATATAACATACCGTCACGCCTGCAATCCCGAAGGGTTAGGCAGAGGTGTACCCATTCGCCAGTTATGTTTAAGTCCCATGTAATAGGGGGCGAACCTATTGTCATCAACCGGGCACAAACCCAAACTCCGAGGCTACTACTGAGGGTTAAACTCCAGATGGAAAAACCCAATAATAATTTGCCCGACCTAGAAATTGAACCCAAGACCTCATGCTCAGCAGTCGCGCTTTGCGAATACTAGCCCAACGAAGCAGTCAGTTAAGAAAATTAAATTTACAAAACTTAAATTTTCTCGAAACTACATTTTCCTGAGATACCGCTTTGCGTTTTAACACGGTAGAAATTGTAAGTAAGATTCGTAGAAGAACGGCTTTTCCTATTTTAACAAGCAATAATTGTGCAGTTTCCTGCTAAGAAATTCTTTAACTATAGCCTTAAACATGAAGATGCTAACTTAATGCTTTTTCACAGAATACTCGTAATATTGAAACAAAGAATATTGAAAAGCAAAATCGCGAGGTGAAGTGATTTTAGAAGAATTGAATAGCCTCATCAATTATGGAAATAATAAAATAAAGTAAAAGTTGCACAAAATGCGGCTGAAAATGAAAGTTATTATTTTCTCATTTTATAGAACTTGATTGAAAAATGGATAGAGTATGTTTCCGGTTTCTTCATGTCGATATAACTTTTTTCGGATGCACATTTGTGTTTCGCTGTCATACAATAAAATGATAAGATGACTATGGCCCTTCGATTAACATAGGTTTTAAAGTGCTACAAGGGTGGGGACGGTGTCCATACATTTTTGGGTATTGTTCTTTAATGGTGGGTGATCGGCCGAACTTCCCTCCCCGCACGTGCCAACCCTCACCCCCGCGCTGCACTTACCGATTGTTTGAAGCGAACCGTTTCACAGTGCCTATGCGGGCGGTGTCTCTCCGCAGATAATGGGCCATATACGTGTGACAGGGCGTCAGCAGATGGTGTTGTCGCAGCTGAATACTGGGACAAAGAAAAAAATTGCAAAATTTTGATATTTATTATCTACTAGCTTTTGCCCGCGACTTCGTCCGCGTATATGTCGGTTATCGCGGACGCAGACGAAGTCGAAGTCGAATACAAAGTAACCTATGTCCTTTGTTGGGGTTCACACTTACCCTGTACCAAATTTCACACAAATCGGTTCAGTAGTTTAGGCGTGAAGAAAAGACAGACAGACAGACAGACAGAAAGACAGACAGACAGACAGAGTATCCTAACTAATATTATAAATGCGAAAGTACGCATTTATAATATTAGTTAGGATATTTGCCATCGATATGCTAAAAAGAAGAAGTAACACTGACCATTCGTTTTTCTGGGTAACGACTTTGATTTTTGGTGTGAAAAATCATTATTTATGCAGTAGCACTCACATTGTGCTTACAGGTGCATGGAATATAGTATAGGGAACATAACGGTATTTAGAACTGGATTTTGTGGAAAAAAGATGGAACTGTGACCTTTATTATCTCCGTAATTAGAAAAACGTTTATAGGTACGGACTAGAATAAAAAAAAAAAATCTCAACGATAGGAAGAATAAATGTTAAGTACTTTCTGATCCATGATGTGTCCACAACTAGCTTTTGCTCGCGACATCGTCCGCGTAAATGTCGGACCCCCGTTTCACCCCCTTAGGGATCGAATTTAGGAAAATCCGTTCTTAATGGACGTCTACTAAGTATAATCTACCTCCCTATCAAATTTCATCTTTACCTATACGGCATGCAGTTTTCGGGATGAGTGAGACATTTCGCTTTTATACGAGTATCTATATTTAAATTTCTATCGAAATATAAATATAGGTACAATATTGAGTTACACAAACAATTATTATTATTTATATCACAAAAAATCTATTTTTGATATTCGCGTATTGAAAGTTCGTTGAAATGGATTCAATATTGTTATTGAATGGAATTTTTGTAATCGAAAAATTTTAGGGATAGTCATTTTAGCTAAAAACTGTGTACATACATATAATTCTCTGATTATTTAAAATGTTCGGACGACAGCGCGTTGAGGTAAACACTGCAGCATCTTATGCGGTTGTAATAGGAGCGATTTTACAACAAAAAGGTATAGTCTGTTAAGCTCGCAACTACTTACCTTTTGTACTCAGATCTGAAGAGAGGAATATTTAGTTTACTAATGACGCGTACTAGTTTTAATGAGTTATTCTGCTGGGTCGACCTCGTGGATTTTTCACCCTCAGTATGTTGCGTCATTTGTTACTGCTCATCTTCCATGGGTCTTACCGTGATGTTATATAGTCTATACTATTCTTCATGAATCTGGCTATCATAATTATACAAAATAACAACATAAAAATATTTCAAAAAAGAGCTTTTTGGGTCAGTTCACACCGAAACGCGACGCGACGCAACGTGACGATACTGGAAGAGGCCAGTGACGTCGCGCTGCGCCGCGCGCCGCCGCGAGACGCATCGCAACGTCGCCGGCGTCGCCGCTCTTGCACGTCGCGCGTACCGGCGATTCACCGCTACGTAGTGCTGCGTGGTGTAACGTATTCTTAATTCTCACAATGAAATGTGTATCTTTTCGTGTAGAAAATAAAGTTATATTTTGAGTCGCTCTTTTAAAGTGTGTACGCAGCGTCGCGTCGCGTCGCGTCTCGGTGTGAGCTGACGCTTATTGAACAAAAAATATTAAAATGAACAATAAAATTGTAGGCTGAAAATAAAATAATTTATAAAATAGTACTTACCTCAGTTTTAATAAAAGCTTTGGCGCTCATTCACTACTGCTATTTCATAATTTTGATATCTACAGAGCGCAAAACCTTTTTTTACTCAAATCCTAGACTAACAAGCCTGACATTTTAGCATGGCTAACATTTTTGTGCAATATCGGGGGGCACGGCAGTGCCCCCGCCAAGTCGAGCAAACAAAAGCGGCACGGCCGAACCATCCTTTTCTCGAAGCAGTTCAGGCCATTTTCGACTCCCTATAACTTCGTTGTGGATTAAACTATAAATAGATTGACTTGGCTATCGCATGAAAAAACAATGCCATCAAAAACAAAACATGTAAAAAACCTGAGCATGAGGTCTTGGGTTCGATTCCCAGGTCGGACAAAGAGTTATTGGATTTTTCCATCAGGAATTTCTCAGTAGCTGTCTCGGATTTGTGCCCGAATGATGGCAATAGGCTCGCCCCCGATTAAATGGGACTTAAACATAACTGGCGAAATTGGATTGTACTGAAGGGTACTCTGCCTAACCCTTCGGGGATTACAGGCGTGATCTTATGTTATGTGTATTAGCTGATGCCCGCGACTTCGTTCGCGTGCATGTTGGTTATCACGGGGTTTTACTCGTTTTTTTTGCGCTGAACCCTATTTTTCTACGTATTACACAGAATACAATATCGTGGTTCTATTTCGGTCATCAAAGCGAATTTGGTATGAATGCCTTTTTTTATCACAATAGTAGAACCAGTTGACATGATTACTTATAAAGCTATTTCGCTCGCTAAACCTTTGTTAAAAATAAAACTGCTACTAATCAAAGGTGAAGTACCATCAGCCATCTGCCAGTGAAAGTCCCGCCGTTTCGGAGTTTAGCTGAAGCATACAGACAGATAGACAGACAACCCTAATGGGAGGGCCCTCTAAAGGTCAGTCATAGAAAGGCACTAGAGTTAATAAGTGTACGTAAACATTGTTAAAATTTTAAACACAATATTAAAGTAGGTCATACTTATTGCATAATTTATGCGCGAATCGATCGATCGATTTCTGGGAGTTAATGACGTCAATGGTACATTACAAATGAATTTGAAAAGTGATTCTTACGTCTCTGAGTGGGTTTATTTTTTTGCAAACTATTTGGAAGTTTGGTTTTGTAGTCGACTTTGATATTGTTTGTTTTTAAGTTCAGATTTTCGTTTTTATTTTTTGTATTTTTCTGTTTTTTTATTTTTGAGATGTAAAAAGGCAAGTCAAATATGACAAACATGACACGACAAACTTTGTCTCTATTTTGCTTTTATGTAAATCATCAAATCAAATCATTTATTTCTTTGCAAACATGGGTATTTGGTACATAAATGTTTTTTTACATAATAAATTCCTCCATATTCTACCGTCATGTGGGCATGCAAATAATATTCAATTCTAAAACTCGAAATAAATTTAAAGAATAGGTACAATACGGATAAAGATAAATGTAAAATCATCCTTACTAATATTATAAATGCGAAAGTAACTCTGTCTGTCTGTCTCGCTTTCACGCCTAAACCACTGAACCGATTTTGATGAAATTTGGCATGGAGATAGTTTAAGACCCGGGGAAAGACATAGGCTACTTTTTATTAGACTTCGACTTCGACTTCGTCTGCGTCCGCGATAACCGACATTTGCGCGGACGAAGTCGCAGGCAAAAGCTAGTAAAAGTTATAAATGAACGAAGTTATGAACGAGTGAAGTTAAAATGTACAATTTTTATTTTTTCTTTTTATGTGCGACATTTTCGCGTGAATATACAGTTTTTCTTTCTTTTTTTTCTAAATACCAGTTAACTTCGCATCTAACTAAGCAACATGGGTCAATAATAATTGCATTAGGCAACAATTGTTAATATTTTAATGTGAAATATTCAGTTTATATAGCCAAGCAAGGTCGTGGGGTATTTAAAGTTTAGTAATATAACATTTAAAACTTATTTTCGTAAAAAAACGTAACTAAAAGTTGGAATTTCGACATCAATATCTTCGTACGGGTCCCAGGTATGAACCAGAACAAAAAAATGTTCGCAAATTCCCATGATGAGCTCATTACTTTGCACTATCGTGTACTGCTTTTCAAATAACCTCAATATTAGTTTTACGTATCACGTATTCGTCGTTTCACGTATTTAGTTCAGAATTCCCAATATCCGATCGGCGCTCATTAAACATGAATTATCTTTGTCGATTGCAACTACTGGTATTTATTGCTCCAATGAAAATAAACCGTTCTGCTCGTACGCCATCTTGTGGCAGTCGGCCACCTAAATAGAGTTGATTCCGTTGCCTATCTGTGATAGATCTGCGCGGTGCACGGCAGCGCATTAGCCAAGTTTGGTAACCGGGTACAACGGTAACAGGGATTTTAACGTTGAAATAATATAGATTATTGCCAAAAAAGTACTCTTATGTTTTTACTAAATTATTTTATTATAATTTAGTGTCCTTGTTAGCAATCCCTTTTATTCCGATACACCCCAGCTTCCCTAATCAGCCCCTTGTTTTTTTGTTAATTCTTATATTGAATAATATACATATATTATAACAAGTTTTATTTTATCTTACCCGTGAGCCGCAGTTACGGACTGTCAATTCTTTTATTTTAAAAATAGTGTATATCTCTTATCATAATGTTAATGAATGAGTTTGTATCTGACTCAGCCAGCCAGTGCCACTACAGTAATAAAGGATGTGTCTGTAGATGCGAGTTGACTTTCTGTTTGAATTTCAAAAACTTTGGAGATAAAGATGTATGAAATAAAAATACGAATCAAATGTAAAAGTTCCTTTATTTTGCTTAAGTCCTTAAAAATGAAAAAAAAATGACCAAATAATCGTTAATAAACACTGCATTACACCTAAAAGAAAACATGTTTCGAAAATGCGCATAATCACGTTTTAATTAATGAAAAAAAAAAACATTTTAAGAGTTAAAAGTTGTGAATAGGTCATCAAAAATCCGATTCATGTTATTTTACATAAGAAGCTATTAGTTTAAAAGCAATGGAAGTATTCGTTTGTTGAAACGCCGAATCGAATCCCGCGCATACCTCACTCGGTGTAAAATAGTCAGCTGGCTGCTTCGCTCCCGGGCCACAAATCTTATCTAATTTAAATTACCGCCAAACATAGATGTAGGTAACTGAACTTCCCTAATTTCCCCCGGACTATCAGACTAATATAAAACGTTTTATTTAGAATGATGTCTGCCGAACTGTTTACCTTTTACAACCAAAAATAAATGTGAGACTCACAAGCCGTGCCGCTCGCAGCGCCATCTAGCTGGTTACGTTGGAAGAGCATTACCACTGTGGCCTAGTAAATTTTTGTTTGTTTAACGCCATCTGCTGGCGCGTGCATGAACTAGTTTCCTGGCAGTTTATTTTTATAGCCAGATCATTGTTAGGCAATATAATTTTAGGAGCTTGATTTCGTCGAAAAGCTTGCTGTTTTTACATTTGAAACCATTGCCTTGGTTCACTTTTATTATCGGAACAGGATTCCGCGCATATGCGCACGCGCATGGTATTGTTTACAGCTTACTTCTATTATGGATATGACGATTGACGACATTCCTTAATTATAATCAAGTAGAATTGTAGCCCATTGTAGGTCAGGTGCGAAGTACTCGTAACCGGTGTGCTTGTATGACGAGATGTATGAACGTAGATGAGGCGAAAGGAGTATGTAAGGATCGTAGCAGGTGGCATTCTGTGGTTTTTGCCTACCCACATGGGAAAAAGGCGTGAGTTTATGTATGTATGTGTATGTAGAATTGTAGCTCTTTGTAAAGGAGCTCGACCAGAGAAGAGTATAAAAACCGTCAAGCCCGTTTGTCTTCTTCTCTGTAGGGGTATTAGTTTGACGCTTGAGCGCGCTTTCCACGGGAAAGAGAATCGCGACGATAGGCACACCGTGCCGTTAAATTGTTGACTCAATAATATAGCTGCGTCCATATACCTAGATTTAAACAGTTTCTATTCAATTTGATGGTATATCCGTGAGATGATGTCCTGAAGATTAAGAGCATTTACGCCAATTTCATACAAGTATTACAAACATTTCATACAAACTTTCAAGTCTATTTTTTGAAATGTATGAACTTCGTTCACATAAGCAGGAAACATAAGTTTAAAAAGTTATTAGAGAATATTATTTAATAACAACAATAAAAAACTAAAAAAAATCTTTAAAAAATCTCCACAACTTTATTATATTAATTTAAACATAGAAAAGCGAAAAGTCAATCACTCACTCACTCATCAAGAAATATCCAAAACCGCTAAACGTTTAAAGATGAAAGGCAGGATGGTAGTTTATGGTTAGTAGACATCCGCTAAGAATGGATGTTCGAAAATTCACCCCCTAAAACCCATTCGTGTTCGTTCTAGTGCCCTTTGTGTTCTAAGGGGATGAAACGGGGGTCCAAAATTTGTAAGTATATTATTTTGGAGAATTCAACTTTGACGTGGACGAATTCCCGGGCAGTAAGCTAGTATAGGCTAGTATTCGCACCGCGTGAAGCGATATAAATGGAGAGATTGTAAAAACCTTAATAAATATTATATTTTAATAGAGCAAGTCATTCGCAGTTTTTTCTACCACTGCAACTCCTCAAAACCAGAACCAACATCGTTACAGCGAGAAAAGCAAAATTAATTAGATAATCGTTTAAGACGTGCTTATTACATTTTTATTTTAATGAACAAAACATCTTCTTTGTTCTACATTATTTTACCCCACTACACTTTGTAAATTGTTATTTTCTTGTTCGACCTCCACTTTCAGACGTTTTCTTTGTGAGGATTAAAAGAATGTGAAGATTAAAAAACAATACTAAGACATCATCTGCCTAGCCTTTTCCCAACTATGTTGGGGTCGGCTTCCAGTCTAACCGGATGCAGCTGAATACCAGTATTTTACATGGAGCGACTGCCTATCTGACCTCCACAACCCAGTAACTGGGTAATACGATACCCCTAGGTAAGACTGGTTGTCAGATTTTCGGGCTTCTGACGACCCGTAACGACTGTCAAAGATCCACATATGACAGCCGGGACCAACGGCTTAACGTGCTTTCCGAGGCACGGAGGAGTCTCGGTGTGTAAAGATGGTCACCCATTCACGGACCAACCCCGGCAAGCGTAGCTTAACCTGACGGATCGACCCGTGCGGCTGTTATTACTTAGCCACGAGCTCCTCCTGAAAAAACAATACTAAGTAATGTTTTTAATAAGTAGTACCTACTTTATTTGATTGCAAAAATATGCAACAGATAAATGGCTGTCTCGGCTATATGTATTGGCTTCGAACTCAAGGCGGCAAATTGGTATCGAGTTTTTCCTATTAGACAATTTTCAGTAGATGTCCGAAGTCTGAAGACAATTTGTTCGCTCGATGAAAATAAAAGGTATTATTATTAAGGTATTTTTATGGCAGAGGTGAGTGGCAACGCAGGGAGGGGTCGCCCTAGGAAGACCTACACTGACCTTATTAGTGAGGTTCTTCAGAAAGGTCAGGTGCGCAGTACCTACTCGTAACCGGCGTGCTTGTATGATGAGATGTATGAACGTGGATGAGGCGAAAGGAGTATGTAAGAATCGTAGCAGGTGGCGTTCCGTGGTTTCTACCTACCCCCATGGGAAAAATGCGTGAGTTTATGTATGTATGTGTTTGAAAATAAAAGGCTTAAGCTGCGTTTTTACTTAACCTGCCCCGCGTGTCTCCACGCGAAGGAAAGCTATCCGTGTCATTTAGCAGGTTAAATAAATAAATAAATGCACACTCGCTGTGAGCATTTAAGTATTTTATTTATGAATAAATGAAATGAAATGAAAAATTACGCCGAGCATTCGCAGGAAAGTTACAGAAATGCTTTGGAAACTGAGCTTTTACCTGTATTGTACCATTCGTAAGAACGTTACATTACACAGTAATGCTCGAGAAAATGCTCTAGTCTATGTATACTCACCGTTACAGTAACAAAAAGAACAAAAAAATAATTAGTGAAATTGGTTCAGCTGTTCGCGCGTGATACCGTGACCAAGGAAATAGGGATTCATTTTTATATATGTACTTACTAGCTGTCCGCCGCGGTTACACCCGCGTCTTTGGTTACTGCTCCGCTCCCGTAGGTCGTAGCGTGATGGTATATAGCCTATAGCCTTCCTCGATAAATCTATCTAACACTGAAAGAATTTTTCAAATCGGACCAGTAGTTCCAGAGATTAGCGCGTTCAAACAAACAAACACTGCAGCTTTATAATATTAGTATAGATATAACATAGATTAGCCTTGTTAAAAGTAATAAAAATAAAATAAAATAAATAAATAAGTATCATTCACTAATTACTAGTTAGTTAGTTCATTTTGGGAGAACCTCAATACAATATAATACAAGTTGTGAAACCGGAGCGCATTGCAGACCACCATCTATACGTTTGTGAAATGCTATGTGTAATGAGGTGATGTGTTGTGTGTGTCTATCTCTTGTATACTACGTGGCAGTGCCAGGGTTAAACTGACAAAGAAAGGCAGGTTATACACTTGCGATTAAAATAGAAAGCTTTTCTTTTTTCATACGATACATTCCACTTTTTATTTATATACTTAAATCTAAATCTATAATTTAATTTGTACAAAGTTAATATCTTAATATAATATACCTATAAATTTTCTGTACTTTTGTTTGTCACTTAACTCCTCCTAAACGGCTGGACCGATTTGGATAATATTTAGTACTTATGTATATTTTAATGGGTTCCTGGATGGTTTGAAAACACAATGCGACCCCGTAGGTGGCGCGAACCACGTCTATCGGGTTCACTAGTAAAGAAATAAAATTATAAAGAATGTACTATTTATACGAGGCAGGAGGGAGCTAAATAGGGCATCAAAAATCTCGTTCGCATCGCTGTCAATGGAACAAGTGCCCATGTTTCTTTGGCCTAAGAAAAAGCCAGCCACGCAAAGCGATTCCAATCAATGTAACGCTATTTAGCTTTACTTTTAAAAGACATGCTATAAGAGACCTCCTCCGCTTACCCCGTCGACGATAACTTGCATGATGTTTTTATTTATGCGTTAAAAGATTCCTCAACATTGAGGATCATTATCATCGTTTAAAAGCGCACTGACGCGATGACGTAACAACGGCCCGTATGACCTCGAAAAATCCAACCATTAGTTGCCAGCGAGCCGCCTGCGCGCCGTCACCTTTTTGTTCTTGTCAATCAATCAATCTGCCGAGCCTTTTCCCGACAATGTTTCAGTTTAATCGGATGTAGCTGAATACCTGTATTTTACATGGAGCGACTGCCTATTTTTTTCTTTATTTACGAGTATATATTGGTATCTGACCTCCACAACCCCGTAACTGGGTAATACGATAAACATTGGTAAGGCTAGTTGTCAGAGTTTCAGGCTTCTGGCGAGCTGTAATGACTGTCAAAGATACACGTATGCCAGTCAGGACCAACGGCTTAACGTGCTCTCCGAGGCAATCGGCTTGTGGTTCGGGTATCGAACAGTAAACGTTACCTAGGTTTACTGTGTTGTGCTAGGTGTACTGTTTGCCTTTGTAGTATTCATATAATTCAATTTATGTTATGTTTTCAGTAACATTTTATGTGTTGTTTGTAATTGTCATCGATTGAGGAGCTATCAGACTATGTCCCATAATTATAAACACACAATTATAACATTATAGTAAACGTGGCAACGTACTGGGCTCAAATAGTTTGAATTATATGTAAAGATGTATCATCGATACGAAAAGAAGAACAATTAAGCTCGAAATATCTGAAGAGAGATGTTCGAAATTACCATAAAAATTAAATAAAAAGTATAAATATTCCGTTTTTGTGTTAGTTAGCTAAATCTATTTTGTGCCTAATTTTAGCTAATTTTGTTCAGCCGTTAAAGCGTAATTGAGTATCAAACATACCGAGTTCTTGTTTTAATAATAGTAAGATACTGTAAACAAGTTTAAAAGAAATACACGTAAATAGAATAAGTGTTTTTTGAGTTAGGTAAAAGCGTAGCAGACAGGCAGTGAGATGAGAGACTATCTATACTAATATTATAAAGCTGCAGTGTTTGTTTGTTTGAACGCGCTAATCTCTGGAACTACTGGTCCGATTTGAAAAATTCTTTCAGTGTTAGATAGATTAGTTATCGAGGAAGGCTATAGGCTATATACCATCACGCTACGACCTACGGGAGCGGAGCAGTAACCAAAGACGCGGGTGTAACCGCGGCGGACAGCTAGTGTTTTATAAAAATGTAAAGATAAGAAACTCATTTCTTTAGCTAACATGACTTTATAAAATAAATCCATCAACTACATGGAGGTCTTAGAAGATATACCCGGAAATAGAACCCAGCTTATAAACGTGCATTTAAATTGTCGTAACGTAAATTGCCGGAACTCAAAATGATGTTTAGTATCAGTCATAGAGGAATATAAAAAGGAATACAGAGTAATTGAAATGTAAAAGTAGGAGAATTGCCAATGTAAAATCGGAGTATCGGAGTAGAATGTAGCACAACAAACTAAAGAATCCGAAAACTAAGAACACAGCCCATGATAAAATCCCATGCGCGGCTGAGGCATCATCAGGCTCACGCTGAGGCATGAGTGTGGTTTTAACTGGTAAAGGTGGTTTTACGCCGGCAAGGCAAGGCGTCGAATGATCGTGAATTAAAATCACGCTTACCTTTTTACACCGAAAGATGTCCAATGTCCATCGCTATACCGCGCCCTTGATAGCCGCTCGAGAGACCGAGCGGGTCCTTGATGGCCGGACACAAACACATATTTTAATTATATACACAACCAGATTCATTAAAAAAATAAATTGAGGCTGGTATTAATTTAAGTTTCAAAGTGACCACATTCGTTTTGTTTTTATTTTTGATCAGTTACTCGGAACTTATGCAAGGATTGTAACGATACCCCATACATCAAATTCAGGCGTTTAAAAGTTATGGTGTAATAAAGAAACTCACATACATACATACATTAACCCTGAACACATAACACTTCTTATTTTGGGGCAGTCGTGTAATAAAATAATGCAAGACAAGACCTCTTCTTGATTCTAATGAAAAATCGCCATTTTAGATTTTCGTACAATTTTTTTTATTTTCCTTAACAAGTTTATTATTAAATTATTGGAATGAAATTAGTATTAAATTACGCGTCTTTTGACATATAGCATCTAAAGTGGAAATCGGGTGTTTATCCTAAAACACTGGGTGGATTGCTGCCTATCTATCCTAACTAGTAGATTTATTATTTATGTTTAAAGCCAGGGAGAAAACCTCTGACTGTTGTTTATATTCATTGACAGTTTGAACAAAGATCTAAATCAATTTTATGAACAATCTAAAAGGAGTAGGTACCTATTTATCACAATCATGAATACTATTCGAAGACGAGTTGGTGATGGAACAGCGGCATTGAACTATCTAGCTACATTTTTAAAATTTCGTTCGTATTAAAATTCCATTATAACAACAGCATTTCATTTTCAAATCAAACTTACAAAACACACGGAAGTTCTCCAAACGAACATAAAATCGTAAAGCCATAAAGCCGAATCGTTCAGTCTAGTTACATTGTCTGTCGCGTCAGACGCCCGTGTGTAGCAAGCTTGTTTCAAACAGCGCGGCGCTAGAGTCGCTCCAACGAAAATAAGTCGGCGCGAGCGCAGTTATCGCCCGGCTCCGCGGGTATTCGAACGAAATGCGCCCTCATTATGGGCAGCAACTGTTGCAAAGGCGATGCCGGCGGTAGACCTATCAGGTCTAACTCCTCTAAATACAGCAGGTATTTCTTGCTGGCTATAACCATACTTCAGGAGTTCTTCAGCGTACCTTGGGTCCTCAGACCCTTACGTCCGTACGTAGTGTAGTGATAGTGCACCAGTGTAGTGTTGTGCTTGAGGTAGTATAGCTTTAGTTATGTAATTAAGGTCGGGTACCAGTGACAAGTAAAGCATGGCTCGCTAAAATTGAACGGTAACATTCCTTGAAAATTTAGTTCGAATTTCGTGTGATGATATGATTGGCTTTTGAATTTTCTGAGCGAATTTACTGGTCATTATTGATTTTATTTGTCATAAAAATCTGTCGATAACCCTCCAGATGCTACAGGTGACCGTCGTCTAGTAGCGTCGTGGTGCGTAGTTTTATTTGTGTCATAAATTAATGAGTTCATCTTTTATTTTTACGTGTCGCGTTATTTTTATAGTTTATTTTGACGTATATTTATTTGGTCTATTTGTTACGCTCTTGCTTGTGAGCAGGATAAGGTGGACAGTTTTGTTCGTCGTTGAAAATATTGCATGGCGACTGATGATGTTAAAAGTTTATTATGTAATGTAAAGTGAACTACATTTTAGTGAATTTATTATTTTGGCAAAAAGTTCTGAGCAATGATCTTGACATATTTATGTTATCTAGATTTGTTTATATGCAAAAGCGTTTACATGTTACCTATTACCCGACTGCGCGATAGCAAAAATAGGGTTATTTTAGTTTACGTTACACGATAGGAAAAAGTGACTTAATTTAACCTACTCTCCTCGTAGTATATCGATTTTACTACATATTTTATGAAAACTTTATCCAAATTATAAAGTAATTATTAAGGGCGCGCCAAAAGCCAGCAAACTTTTGGAACAAAGTTCCTTATATTATAATTCACCCGTGCGCCCCGTGTTAAGTGTTTTATCGTAATAACTCCAAAACTAAAAGGAATTACCGAAAATACCTAAACAAAACCCTCACTCATGTATAATTATAATTAATTATCAAATTTTCGTCTTATTAGTCATTATAATATCGTGTATAAATCGAAAAAACAAAAAAATTAGAGGCTAAGTACTTCGTGATGTTTTTCTATCGAGAAAATGTTATTATTTTATGTTTTTTATCAATGAGAACCCTCGAAAATGTCATGTAGTTTTCATACATTTGTATTTTAAGCCTAGAAACCTAGAATTGTTCATGTAAAAAAAAGATTGGTAATTTTGCTTACTATACCCACTCTTAAGGAGTCAATTCATCAAAATTACTTTTTCACTCTGTAACTTCCATATATTAATATACATGCGAAAGTAAATCTGCCTGTCTGTCTAATATGCTTTCACGATTAAACCACTGAACCGATTTTGATGAAATATGGTACTGCGTCCGCGATACCCGACTTTTACGCGGACGAAGTCGTGGGCAAAATCTAGTACCTAATATTTACAAAACAGTTTAGTGAGTGAATTATTTTAAGCCGAAGATATTAAATCTTTCTTAACACGCATACCGTATATAATTGATTCATAGCTTTCAAGAGCAAAAGGCGGGAAGACATACTTTATTTTATCTCTCTGAAGTACCTACAACATAATTGACTGTTGCTTTTTATTGCCCACACTTTTGTTGTAGTCAATACAATATTATAAAGTAATATATAAAGAACATTAATTGTATTTCAATCAAGTATATTGAAACCTGCGGTACCTACCGTACGTAATTACCATCGTAGTGGTAACTGTCAAATCAAGAAAAAATCAAGTTATTCGTTTGCATAATATGAGTAGATTCGAGTGAAATACAACAATTCGATTTTTTTTAATATACAGTGTATATTAAAAAAAAACGCGTGTACGTCGGGTTTTTAATAAAAAAGTAGATATAGCCATATAGGTATTCTAATTTTGACGTAAAAAATATCAGCCATGGTCTGCCGACATAAGTGAATACTTAACGTCACATATTACCATGTCGGTGACGCGAACTTATAAGATTTTCCCCTACCAAAAATCGCTTAAGGCGACTTAAAAAAAATACGACTCAAAAATAAAAATAAGTCAAAGTCAAATCATTTATTTCAATTAGACCATTAAAAGGCACTTTTTAACGTCATTTACGAGAAAAAAATTATAATATTGAATCTAGTTGTAAAAAATTAAAATATTTAATTCGTGTATTAAAACCCATCAATATTATCATCATCATATCATTCAAACTACGTCGACTGCTGGACATAAGCCCCCCTAAAGATAACCACAATGACTGGTCCCGCGCTGCCCGCATCATTTCTCGCAATCTTTACTTGAAAAGTTAACATAAATTGTAATGATAAAGCACAGGACACAAATATCAAGTAAACACAGATGACGTCTCCCAGACCAGGTTTTCCGATGCGCCTGGCATGGCACGCTTCTGTTTTTGTATGAATATTGGCTAACGCGCAGTCATTAACTTGTGACCTACTTACAAACTTACTCGACGAGACTTTACGAAGCTATTATAGCTGACTGATGATATAAAGGCATATCACTAATAAAATCTATCGACGTCATAATTTCTCATATTTAACACTAAGGCTCTAGACAGACGGACTGCATTTCAACTGCACTCCGACTGCCAAATTTGAGTTTGAATGCAGTTAGCACGACTGCAATAAAACTGTCAACCAACTGTATACCGACTGCACGCCGACTGCAATCGGGCTGCACGTAGTCGTTGGAACTGCACTCCAATTGCACACCGTCTGCACGGTCGGCTAGCAGTTTCATTGCAGTCGTGGAAACTTCATTAAAACTGCAATTTAGCAGTCGGAGTGCAGTTGAAATGCAGTCAGTCTGTCAAGAGCCTTATTATTTTTTTAATCATTTTATTTAGTAGTGCCATGAATACAAAGTAGCCCATGTCTTTTCTTGGAGTTAAAACTTACCCTGTAACAAATTTCTTCAAAATCGGTTCAGTGATTTAGCCGTGAAAGCGTAGCAGACAGACAGACAGAGTTACTTTTGCGTTTATTAGTATGGATTGAGAGTTTGTGCTACGGCTTGTATAGGAAAAACAAAATAAAGATACATTAATTATATTTACGATAGTAATTATTGGTTAACGGACGTTGTACCTACCGTTTCCTCACCTGCAGCTGGCAACACCACTGAGTTCTATAATTAGCAATGTTATCAGAGCACAATAAAAATAAGCTGTTTAAGATGTCATCATAGCTTTTTATATCATTCTCTTTGGTAACCTTGTCTCTCGTATTTGGGTCACGATGTCGGATTCCTTCGCGTACCTTCATTGAACAAGGTCTTTATGTCTTTTCTTATAATACACTTTTTTTGACTCATGCGCATGACTGTTTTGTACGCAGCTTTGATTTACCCGGCTGCGGTGGAGCCCAAAGGAGGGTTATGTTTTTAACTTGTATGTACGTCTGCTCGTAACTACTAAATGGCTCAACCGATTTTGATAAGTGATACGTCATTAGATTCGTGTTGACGGCACATATAGGTACACAGAATTCTTTAAAAATCAGAATGGCGGATTTTTAACTAAAACGTGTTAAATAAATAATGCAAAACTCAAAAAAAGTAAAAGCTAAAAACAGAAAAACAAATAAGTAGTCTAGACTTTGAGTACTGTAATCTAGACTTTCGCAGTCGGGACCCATAACTATCTTCTTCTGGACTACTTCTGGATATAGAATGTTGGGCCTCATCCCATCCTGTACTAATTTGGTAAATAATTATTCTTGGAAAAAAACGCAACAAGTCGCTAGAAAAATATTGTTGACAGAACGGTTGGCGGTTACGCTGCGTGTTTCGGGTTCCGCGCGGAACAAACGTTAATTGCATAGCCTAATGGTACTGATACACATGCTTTAAACTAGCATGCTAAAGCACGAGAGCATGCTACTTTTAAGCAAATGCTACTTTGTAGCATGTGTATCGAAACCATTTGCTTAATGAGCATGCTAATAACTAATACGGTACCACTTCCTTCCTCTGGAGGTGAGACGTCATATTGGTGACATGTGTTTACTATTGGGTATCGCAAATGGACACATTGACTGTCCTGAACTCGTCGCCAATTTGTCACTACGCACGAATTTAATGGGATTACGTCAACGACCAATATTAAATGTACCTTTCGCATTGACTAATTATACGCGGAATGTTTTTTCAATAAGAAGTGCACTTACTTTTAATAGACTTCCTAGGGACCTTAATGTCGACTTGTTTTGCACCAGTGTACCAACCTTAAGACGGCTTTTGGCACAGTTATTTTTTCAAGGATAGTTAATCTGTTTATTACTTTGTTTAATTATACTAACTAGCGTGTACTTTCTTTTTTATCGACTTCTTTTTTTAATATCTATGTGTGGAGGCTTGTAATTAGCTATTTGTTAATATCACAATGTTTATATCATTGGTTTGTTAGTCTGTAAGCCTTCTGTAAAATAAAATAAATAAATAAATAAATAAATAATTTTGAGCATGCTCAAAAATCAAGGTCGTTCGATTTTCGAGCAAAAGGATGATCTTATTTAGCTCCGTACGGATAGCTGTTTGATTGTCAATGACTTTGTTAGAACTGAGAGCGAGAGAGCATGCTTATTCAGTAGCATGCTTACTGCTAGCAAACGCTAGCAAATGTAAACTATTTATAAGCATGCTCGAATGAAGCATGCTCATAAGCATGCTCTTTTAGCATGCTAGTTTAAAGCATGTGTAAACGAACCTTAAATGCAGTTGTTACTGGTTGTTAGTTTATATGTTTGTAAACGCACCTACAATACAATAGAAATTCCTAGTAAGAGGCACCTTAAAAAAAAAGGAATCTAAAAATTTTGGCTCTCTATCAAACTTTTATTAAGTCTTTGTAGCACTAACATGCTTTTAAAGATGTTCGAAAAAACGTTGTTTCAGTAAACATCAGTTGTATTTTATCAAGCATAAAATATCAAATCGTTTTGTAAACAGTTAACTATGGTAAGTACCTAAATATTTTTAGAGACTGTCTTTAGATTTTATAATCCTATTCATTCACTGTTTACTTTCAGTGAGAAAGTAACAATTTAGTCTTAATCATTTGATTTTAATGTAAGTCAATGATTAATTCTTTTTAGAAAAATCTTCAAAAGATTATTATTATTATTATTATTAAAAACTAGCTGTCCGCCGCGGTTACACCCGCGTCTTTGGTTACTGCTCCGCTCCCGTAGGTCGTAGCGTGATGGTATATAGCCTATAGCCTTCGATAACTAATCTATCTAACACTGAAATAATTTTTCAAATCGGACCAGTAGTTCCAGAGATTAGCGCGTTCAAACAAACAAACAAACAAACACTGCAGCTTTATAATATTAGTGTAGATGTTCAAAATCTAGACACAATCTCCTCTCAGTTACTAACAATGTCCATGTCGAAAATGTAGGTAGAGAGAGAGGTATTTTCAACCGACTTCAAAAAGGAGGAGGTTCTCTGGAGGGTGTATGTGTGTTACCTGATTTCTCAGCCAATTATGAATAGATTTTGATGATTCTTTTTTTGTTTGAAAGAGTATACTTGGGAATAGGTCCCATAGAAATATTGTCATGATCTGATGATGAACTTCAGAGATATGGAATGGAACTCTTCATAGGATCACAGCAGCAATATCGTAACAAGTGAAATTGCTTTGTTTATACGTGTAGTCGATGACTGACTGAAGGAAAAGGGGGAGGGGGTATGTCAAACCCCTCCTACTTTCCAAAATTAAATATATCGTGTGAGGTATTGTTTGAAAGGGCTTTTTGTAAGGATTAGAAAACATTAAAATACACAAGCACTAAAAAGTGAAAAATAAAAAGCTTTTTTACAAAAAATGATAACCGCCTTCAAAAACTACAAAATAAAAAATAACTTTAGTTTTGGAAGTCGGTGGCAATACTTACGTACATAACAAAAATCAAAACCAAAGCCACCGACTTCCAAAACTAAAGTTATTTTTTATTTTGTAGTTTTTGAAGGCGGTTATCATTTTTTTGTAAAAAGCTTTTGGCGATTAACACACGGCACCGCACGCCGCTCCGGCATGCGGTGATGCGGTTCTCACGTCGCACTAGCCTCTATGAAATCCGCTTGAACCTTGCACACGAACACCGCACGACCGCGCGGTCGAGCGGTGTTCGAAAATCGAAATCCGCTTCACCGCTACCGCATGCCGGAGCGGCGTACGGTGCCGTGTGTTAATCGCCTAACATACCTATTCAAACTGATATTAAAAAAAAACCGGCCAAGTGCGAGTCAGACTCGCGCACCGAGGGTTCCGTACAAACCTGTAGGTATATAAGTAAAAGTTTGCTGGGTCAGCTAGTAAGTTTATGATTATTAAAAAAAATATACTATGTGATGTAACTAAAAATTTAAGATTTTCGGAATTTTTCCTATATGTGTACTTTATAACGTTGCTTCATGCCAAATTTCAAGATTCCAGGTCGTCTGGAAGTATCCTTTAGGTTTTGATTCCCTTGCGAGTAGTTGCGAGTTTCAAAATATGCGGCTTTAATTGCTGTATCTTTTGATTGCGTTGACGTAGAAGTTTGATTTTGTTACAGCTTAAAGATATTATAGACTTGAGTATTTGTTAAGAATTTCAATATAATACCACAACGCGTTCATGAGTAAAGGGGTAATAAGTTTAAAATTATTAAAAATATTTTTATTATATGATGTAACTAAAAATTTATGCTTTTCGCAATTTTTCCTTTATCTGTGTTATAAGACGTTGCTTCGTACCAAATTTCAAGATTCTGAGTTCACGGGAAGTACCCTGTAGGTTTTGATTCCCTTGCGAGTAGTGGCGAGTTTCAAAATATGCGGTTTTAATTCCTGTTTCTTTTGATTGCGTTGACATAGAAGTTTGATTTTGTTACAGCTTAAAGGTATTATAGATTTGAGTATTTGATATGAATTTCAATATAATACCACTACGCGTTCATGAGGAAAGGGGTAGTAAGTTTAAAATTATTAAAAATATTTTTATTATATGATGTAACTAAAAATTTATACTTTTCGCAATTTTTCCTATATCTCTGCTATAAGACGTTGCTTCATACCAAATTTCAAGATTCTGAGTTCACGGGAAGTACCCTGTAGGTTTTGATTCCCTTGCGAGTGTCGAAAATTTGCGGCATAAACGGGAGTATCTTTTGATCGCGTTGACTTAGAAGTTTGATTTTTTCACAGCTCCAAGAGACCATAGACTTGAGTATTTGATATGAATTTCAGCTTGATACCTCCACGCGTTCCTGAGAAAAAAGGTCTTGACAGACAGACAGACAGACAGACAGACAGACAGACGGACAACAAAGTGATCCTATAAGGGTTCCGTTTTTACCTTTTGAGGTACGGAACCCTAAAAACGAATGTTCCTAAAAGTAGTGTACTAGCACAAGAAGAGATCACATCGATTGACCATTTCAAACATTTTTAGTTTCGAGTGACCTACATAAACTAAAAACATAAAAAGAATGAGTAGGCACGTATTTTTTTTTTAACAGTAGCGTACTCTAGGCTTTAATCTGACACATCGTGTTTTAGAAAGAGACCGACACAAGCATGTGTGACAGAGACAGTAAATCAGAAGGCCAATTCTACGAATATGAAAACGTTCAAAGTCTATTCGCAATCACGTGTAGCGACATTCAATGTCAAAAAATAAAGGAATATTGATAGACTGCGATCGTACGCAGGCGTTTACCGCGCCGTTCGGCATTTCTTAGGCGCCCATTACACGGTAGGTTTTGCCATGGCAAAACCATGGCAGAAATTTTGACTGACGGAAAACCTATCGTCTAATGCGATGATTGACGTTTGCATGACGAAAATTGTAGGCGATAAAATTCCGTCATTCAACCATCAGTCATGATTGATAGAAATGTGCCATGGCAAAACCTACCGTCGAATGGGCGCCATAGAAACTTTCAAGTCCTTATTTTCCAAAACGAATGAACCAATTGCAATGAAAACTACCTACACATATAGGTATGTGTAGGTAACAGAATACATAAGTCTAAAAAAGTTAGTTGAGAACATTTCCAAAAAAATGTGTTACTGCTTAATTAGACCGATTTTAAGTTTTACATAGAAACAAAGATTTTCAATTATCTTTTGATGAATAAGACATTTCAATAGTTTTATTAAAATCGGTTGAAACCCCAGATCTGTTTCTGAAATCCGACAGCCATGCTCTGTAATAATAAGCCTTTTATACATACTTCACCGTTATACAGATGCCTCTTAAAAATGCCATACACAAAATCACAACATCGATAGAATATGTATACTTGAAATATTTACATTAATTAACTTCCGAATATGGAGGAAATGAAAAGCATAGTGAATAGCCAGACGGTTTGGGTGATTTGGGGTGGCTGCTACCTGTGATTCCCCCCTGTTTCCCCCCTTCTCTGTGCCGCGTCCCGTGGACGGGGGTCTACGGGACGCGGCACATAATTACACAACAGCATCAGCCATGAACAGAATAGTTTTGAGTGAAATTAATTAATTTCCTGCCTTTATCAAGTGATTAGAAACGAAAATTGTTGAGTTTGTGAACCTTTTTGTGATATTTATAAAATCTCAAAGCGGTCTTTTTGTGTTTTCTGCATAATTATTGTGTTATGATGTTTTTTCTTTAGGTTAATAAAATTAAAATTAAATTTTTGGAAGTCTATACATTATATCAGTTACGTTCAGTTGAATAATGTATTTTACTAAAATATTGTTTGTGCTGAGCGTGAGGTCTTGGGTTCGATTCCCAGGTCGGGCAAAGTGTTATTGGGTTTTCCATAAGGAATTTCTCAGTAGCAACCTCGGAGTCTGGATTTGTGCTCGGTTGATGGCAATAGGCTCGCCCCCTATTACATGGGACTTAAAAACATAACTGGCGACACCTCTGCCTAACTCTTCGAGGATTACAGGCGTGATGTTATGTTGTATTGTTTGTTTGTTGTTGTCTTATTGGTGAGGTTTTTCAGAAAGGTTACGTGCGCAGTTCTCGTAACCGGCGTGTTTGTATGACGAGATGAGTATGAACGTAGATGAGACTAAAGGAGTATGCAAGGATCGTAGCAGGTGGCGTTGTGTGGTTTCTGCTTTCAAATCATAGGGGCATTCCTACGAAGTTTAAGAACGCATTTTGATCTATTTCAATGTCTAATTTACGTACATTTTTAACAAGCTTTTGAGTGACAACAAGATTTTTAATGTTTTTAGTTACGGGAATTGACCTTGAGAATTGGTTTTAAAATCTAAGTCTTGCATAATGTTCTTGTCATATCCACTAACATTAATATTCATACTAACTTGACGCATGTGGTTACTTAATTCTCTCTTCCTTATTCAGTAAAATGAGGAAGTAAGAATACTCTTTGAGCACACGTTTGTATAAGGGAATATCGTAAACTATGAGCTACCACGGACTTAAATATTTACCGTAAAAAACTTTGTTGCTTTTTATTCTCACGTGGGCTTTTATAACCTAATAATACAAGTTGATTTTTACATATACAAAAGAAAAATACGTTAATGGACGGTGTTACAGAAATATGGTTACGCTTTTGTTTACTGATGTTAAAATAAAAACATAATGCTTAAAAGGGTGCAATGTAAATATTTTAAATAAGATAAGTAGGTACACTCGATTATTTTAATAAACTTTCTTCTACGAAATCGTTAGGGCATAACGTTAACATCACGCCTGTAATCCCTGAAGGGTTAGGCAGAGGTGTACCCATTAGTACATTTACATATCGCCAGTTATGTTTACGTCCCATGTAATAGTGGCGAGCCACTGAGAAATTCCTGATGGAAAAACCCAATAACACTTTACCTGGGAATTGAAACCACGACCTCATGCTCAGCAGTCGCGCTTTGCAACCACTAGACCAGTGGTTCCTAACCTTTTCAATGTCACTACCCCTGTGAACAAGTATTGGAATTGAGTTTACCCCTAGCTAATTTAAAATAATTAAAACTAGGTACACAAATTTGAACGAAAATATGTTTATTATGTAAGAAATTGCCCGTTTAGGTAACTAGTAAAGTAATATATAAATCTCGGAGTTAACTAGTGTGAAGGTTGAAATTTCTTTGCATTCGCAAGTTTGACAATATTAGGGTTTATTGCTATTTTAATACTATTTCGTGCCATCCCGTGTTACCCCTCTAGAATCTCCGTTTTACCCCTGCGTGGATATACCCCCAGGTTAGGAACCACTGCACTAGACCAACAAGGCAATCAATCGTTAAGGCATTGTTGTTGAAAAGTTTTACAAATATAATAAGCTTCTAGTGTAGTTCAATGAAGTTTATTTCCGATATTTTAAGAGGAGTTATAGCTGGAGTTCAGTAGATACTTATTGCCCTATATTGGATTATCTGTTTGCTTTGTTATTTTGTTTTTGCATTTGTAATAATAATTATTTAATTTATTTATTTTAACTATAAGAAGCAACAAAGTACAGAGGCGGATTTAATTCCTTAGGCATTCTCTAACAGTCAACCAAAGGTGGTGAAGAGATAACATGGTTGGTGCAATTTATTGTACGAGCGTAATAATACAACAAAATAAGAGATTAGTAAAAATAAAAAAAGTATGCACTCTTCTCTCTTGCAATTGTGTTACACTATTACCCGTCGAGTGTCGATCGCGCGGCTTATGTACACACAGCAAAACAGATAGGTATACAGGGTCGTCAGATATAGTTGAAGTTTTCTTAGAAACCGATGGATGTTTTCGAGTGTAATTTAATTTAAAACGTAGATAATAAATACACACATCAAAAGTGTCTAGGGATCAACATCCCTAATCAATGTTAGGGATGTTGATCCCTAGACACTTTTGATGTGTATAGTTCTTTATTTAGGTTAAGTTTCAGTCAAAGACATCCATCAGTTTCTTAGAAAACTTCAACTATATCTGACGACCCTGCATACCTATCTGTTTTGCTGACTGTACCTTTGCGGTGACATACGACAGTCGAAAGGTCACCTAATAATTCCAAGAAACAAGTACTTAAAAAATCCATCGACTGACGTTGATCAATTAGTGTGGTAGCTTTGGCTGATCGACGGATGCCGGTCGATAAACAATTGATAAAAAATTGAATGAAATGAAACATTGAATGAATGATTGAATTGAATTGATTGATTGATTATTGAATTAATGTGGAAAACAATGATTCCCTAATCATCAAGCAGCTCGATCAACGTCAAATAATCCATTCTACAATCGATCGATGCTCGATCGATTGGTGTAGTAGAAACTATCGATTGATAGCATCGATCAACGATCGATCGATTGGTGTGGTAACACCCTAACACGGGTGAAAAAAACACGCGTATGAAGTCGCTAGGAGGAGCTTGTTACGTAATAAAATGTATATATAAATCTCCAGCATTGAAGTAAAGTGATGTAATTTTCCCACAACGTTCCCAAGAACCTAACAGTTGTAGGTAGTGTTTTGTAAATATCAATTCTTTAGTATGGTAAACATAGCCATTCACGTGACTACTAATACTCTTGTATCCTATGGCAAGGTACCATAATAAACATGGAAAGATACAAAGCGTAGAAGCGAGAAAAAATGCAATTGCTTAATCAATAATGCACCTTTTGTCTTAATAGTTATAGAGTTGATTATTTAAATTAACCTTTCGTCCGTCGTTCGTTCCGTTTCACTTTGAATGTTCGATTTTTAAAGCGACTGGCTGGAAAAATAGCCCACGAAAAGTATCTCTAATAATGTAATTAAACTATTTATTTCAATTACACCATTAAAAGGCACTAAACGTTTTGTAAGAAAATAGAATTAAATAAATCTAGTTGCCCATTCCAAAAGGTAGTTCTGTATGGAGAAGAATGGGCAACACCATATTTATTCTTAGAAATAAAAATTGGTAGGTCCGTAATTTGTACTTATACAATGATTTGTTAATTTTAATTTCATCAGAGCGTACCACCTATTGGTAGGTACAGTAAGGGGTCATAAGTGCAGTAGCATGCTAAAGTTTGAATTGCTGTAAACATGCGGCCGTATCTACATCTGTGTGTATAAGTGATTATGTATTAACACAGTACCTGCGAACACCTCAGAATTCGAAGACGGCGGCGGCGTTGAAAAGTCGTAAATTAAAAAATAACAATCTATTTCTTTATGAGATTGCTACTCCACTTATGACCCCCTACTGTACCTACCTAAGGGTGAGTTTGGATCAGTCAAGCGTATACATATGCTGCACTTCATCAGTTTCTCTTTGTGTGAACAGAGTAGGGATGTTACGGAGGTCGAAAAGGTCGGAAGTTCCGATTGATTTTGTACCTCCGCTCTCTACTACGGCTCCGATACCTTTGATTCGAACGTTGTAACTGTACTGAAACTTTGCGAGTGCCCATGGTTGAAACGCATACGTACAAAATGTTGCTATATTGCATACTTACTAGCTTATTCCTCTGAATTGGTCCAAGTGAATGTAGGTTTTCTGCGGGGTTTTATTTTTTAGAACTCATGACTTTTGGTGACCCTTTATATACCATTGATTGTTTTTAACTAGGTGTTTTAATTTTCTTTTGTTTTCTGTTTCCATTTTAATTGTTGTAATTGGTGTTATACCGTTTTATTTAAATATAATAAATAAACAGTAAACTATCGGCCGGTGACATCTTCCATAAAAATTGGTCCAGCCATTCCACAAAAAAAAAATGCTTATTTATTTGGTATGTGCCGTGTAAAGTGCGGACAGGCGCGTGTACCGCTTTACCGCCATAGCCCTACGCGGCGGTGCGCGGTGCCGTATCGTGTGTTAATCGCCTAACCGCCTTTTATATGTTTTCTTCCGTTCTGGACAAGGCGGAAGGGAGTGTCAGACACTTACTGACTAAAATCCATCCGTGTTCCACCTAATGCCCTTTGTGTTTCAAGGCCGCGGTAACTCTTTCGAACAAAATGAACAACCCTGGCAGGCACTGGCCTTAGCGGGCCCTGCCTTCTATGCCATCTCTTTGAGGCGCGCTTGGAAGACAACGCGCTGCCGACACGGGCCTGGTTCTGATCGGACGGCGCGGCGGCGAGCCACCCAATGCTTACCGTCCGCAGGCCCGCACTTAAGGTGGCTAGAAATCTCCTGGCCTCTCGTTCTGTTTCAGTAACAACCCTGGAAAAAAGACAGCATCATTTCTTTGTTCTCACATAAAAATAATGCTCTTACTACTGGTTCTATGTCCGTGTGTTCTAAACCCACCTTTATTCGTCCACCTTTGGACTTGGTCACATGAAACTTGCCACTTAGTCTTGTCACTTGATGCAGCTTTGTCTTTAGGAATATTAATTATTGACGTCACCATTTGCATCGAATTGCTTAATTATTCTAAGAACGGTCGAAGTTGCTATAAAGGCACACGGCACCGCGCACCGCCGCAGTTGGCGGTGAAGCGGATCTGATGTCGCATTGGACTCTATACTGCCTCTAATCTTGCGATCAGAAGGTCGATGTCAACTGTTAAAAGTTTCAAGTTTCAGCTTTATAATGAGTTTTGCGTTTGTTTCGTGTTGTTCGCGATTTCAGACAGCCTTCACTTCCAAAGCACAGATAATAGTTTCTTACTTCTCTTCACGTTCTTCGTTGTAGTTGCATTCCCATTTTTTTTTACAAGCTTTTATTTAGCTTGCACTGTTCGTATGTAAGTATGTAAATAAGTTTTCCTTTCAAATTTTGCAAACCATTTTTCGACCATTTGTTGGTATCCGATTGAGCTGAAATTTTGTATACACCTTTAGTTCTGATGACAATACAATGTCCAATACTCAATATTGTAATAATTTTAAATTAAAGCTTGTTTTTAAAAATATATTTTTAACAGTAAAATTATTCGGTACCAAACGGCTACCTACTACTAAGACTCCGCTGTCTGTCTGTCCGTTCATCCCTGATAGCTAATAATATCTTTTGAACCGTAATTGATAGACAATTAAAATTTTCACAAAAACAGACTATTTGCGGCCTCCTGAACAACAAATAGTAATAAAAATCTTAATCTTATGTATATAAAAGCGAAAGGTCACTCATTTACTCATCACGAAATATCGAAGATAAACTACGATAACTTGACGCTCTCCATATTACTATTTCAATAATAATGAGTAATTAATGATGCCGCTAGGCAAGCAACAATGATACGCTGATTTGTTTTTGTTTCGAGAGCCGTCTCAGTACTCACACATGCGTTGTGAGTCTTGTAATATACTTTTACAAATACTTTCAAACGTTTTGAATTGGGAAGGACGTGTTGAGTTATCGTAGTTTATCTTCTACGTATAAGAATAAAAATTGGCAGGGAGGTAGTCTGTAGTTAGTAGGCGTCCGCTAAGAAATACTTTTTAAAAATTCACCCCCAAAGGGGATGAAACGGGGCCCCAAAGTTTGTTAGGAGAAATTAACTTTGTCGCGGGCAGAAGCAAATAAATTATGAATCTTTTTGTATGCAGTGTTAAATATTGTACGGTCCTGTCTGCGCCATTTGTACTTGGCCGGTTTTGTTCACATACTAAGCCAAAATCAAACTCAAAAACATTTATTACAATTAGACCATTTACAGGCATTTTTGAATTGTCATAAGGAGTCTGTCAGTTAGTCCGAAAGTTGAAGCTAGTTGTACTATTTGTGAGTAATAAAAATCTTTAATTTTTGAAAAAAAAAAAGACCCATCACACAATTTCCAAACACTTCCTGAAAGCTAGAATCAACAGTGTGACCACCAACAAGCGCCAAAGCTCGACGAGTCCCGGAGAGACGATTCAACTGTCTTGAATCCCGCAACGAAATTAATTAAGAAAACTTGTTGCATGCGGCACAACGGGTCGCGACTTGTAGCGTAAATGCCAAGCTAAAGTAGGTTCGCTTAACAAAACATAATAATGTGACTATGACGTGCCGTTAAAGAGTCGTAACATAGTGATATAATGGAGAAAATTAATACTAGTTGCTTTAAGCTCTTTGTTTGAAACCCTATTTTATATTTATTTCAATAATCTCTAGAACGCCACATAGAAACAAACATACATACATACATAGACTGATAAACACATTAAGTACCCTCCTTTGCGTCGCGCAGTCGGGTAAAAAGGTGATGCTGCGTTTATACTTAACCTGCCCCGCGTGTCGCCACGCGTGATAAAATTATCGGTTTCATACATTTAGTAAGGGACTGATCACATTTTTCCCGCCCCGCGTGGCGTGGAGCAACCGACTTTTATGAAACCAATAAGTATAAATGCAACGTAAGGGCGCGTTCACATAGAACGTCCGATTTTACAGGATCCGTTTTAACTGATCCGTCGCTACTGGAGGTAATATTCACACAGCATTTACAGGACCGATTTTAACTGATTCGTCGCTACTGGATGTCGGATCCGTATTTTTTACTGGATCCGTAATACTGTATTCTGTGTTAACTCGCTCATACAACTACATACGCACAGTGTGATAAAAACCCGGATTTTGTGTCATCATGTTTTTATTGAATTAATCGATAGAGTCTACAATTCTGAGGATTAGAGTAAAACTCCGGGTTCGCTAAGACATGTACTTTTTTTTAAAAAAAATGTCGAAGTTTCGGAATATCCGACTTTTGAAAAACGAAAAAAAAATCATTATAATTTAACGGAAGTACTTATTCCAGAATTTATTTATTCTATCGAAAAGAGGTATAATAGCCGACCTTTCCACCAATTTCTGTTGCTTTAGTATGAATGGGTCGAGAGATATGATTTTTTTTCTCATTTTTCGTTTTCATTTTTTTATTCATCTAAACCACCGTAGTAGGTCGTCATTCCTACATCAAAAAATTGCTGATACTTTCTATTATGTGTAGTATTTTTTCCAAAACCTAACTCATTGGTTTCCAGGAGTTATTGAAAATTCAAAATTTTCGTTAGGGTTGTCACTTTCAAGTATCCGAAAAAAAAACAACAAGAATATATTTTATTTCAAAAAAAGGTGTTTTAAATACTTTCTAATAACTAATATGGAGTTGGCTATTCGAAAGGAAAATGTATGTGAAATTGTAAAATACAACCTTAATTTTAATTCGTTACAAATCTTTTAGGGGGTGAATGTACTCATGAATATGAACAACTTTTATTAAGGGACATAGTACGAAATGTGAAAAAAAAAACAGCTGATCCATACATTTTGATCGTAATGTAGTACATTATTGTATGGATCAGCTGTTTTTTTTTTCACATTTCGTACTATGTCCCTTAGTAAAAGTTGTTCATATTCATGAGTACATTCACCCCCTGAAAGATTTGCAACGAATTAAAATTAAGGTTGTATTATGTGGGCTAACCAAACTAAAAATCATCTTCATTGTTAGTTACAATTAATTCAACATGCGAATAATCATCGATGGCTATATTTTCTTCATTAACAGGTCTCAACAAAGACAATGCGGCTGGTGGCAATGGGATTTTTTTAGCCTTTTTTTTTCTCTCTAAGAGGTTGTAATCTGAGATAATTGGATCCGATGAGACTAAAGCTCTGTGAAAAAGGTCAGACATTGTTGCTTCACGAGATTTTTTTCTGGTATGGTGCTCTCTGTCAAACCTCCAAAATTTGTTGCGTGACTCAGCCGCTTGTTCAGAGAGCATGCCAATAGGTAAATTTGATTTTTCTATAATTTTTGACCCATGTACTAAAATTTTGTGAAGCGTGACAGTAATAGGATGCCATCCATACTTCGCAACATATTTGTATGCCAACTCTTTGCAAAAAATTGCGAATTTTTCAGGGTCTATTGGCAGGTTGCTAGACAAAACTGTTAAAATAACAAATAATCCATCTAATAGCCACTGGTCAATGTTCAGAATGTTTGCAAAAGTTCCTCGGTTTCTATCTGAAAGAGCAGTGCGTGCAGTGTTTCCGTCGTTCGTAGTACCTGAAGTTGGACGGACAACATCTACCAAAAGTCCCATTTCTTCTCTGATTTTAGCCTGGATTATTTTTTTACGGTCCTCGACTAATCGGCTCTCTTCTGACCTTTGAGGGATCCTCCATTTTTTAACCTCTACTTTATATCCCAGGTTTAATAAAAATTCTAAGACCCTTATCCAAGAATGGATTTACCCAAATAACATCATTGCCGTCTTTAGTTATAACCTGCAACGGCGTAAATGTCGTCGCAAAAAGACTATTTTCGTCACCTTCTGCGTCTGAAAATGTCTGTTTATATAATGATTGCCCAGTGCTCCCATCAAAGCCCCAGTTACCCCTTAAAATTAAATCTACTGCTTGAATGCTTTTTTTGGTGCAATAGTTGATGAGGACTTCATCACATAATTTAATCACTTGAGTAAAAGTGTGGTTTATTAAACTTTGAAGAGGCACAGATGCTTCTCTTTCAGACACCTGAACCTGATCAGGATAACAGGTTTTTTTAGCCTCTTTAATTTTATAATACGGGGGGTATGCATCAAATCCGTGTCTTTTCAGATCTAATCGAATCGCACGGTATTTTTCGACGGACATATTGCTGTCAGTTACCATAGCCAGAGCTTCGACAGGTGTGTATGGTTCTGGAGAAGTCTTAACTTTTTTCAGAATTTCCGTTGGAGCAGTCTCAGATTCTAGACATAGACATAATAGTGTCTGTAAATCTTTGGACGATGAATGTGGCAGATTTCGTCCTCCAATTTTAATAGATCGTACAAACGCTTGTATTTTCTCGACATTTGGTTCGTTTTCTAAGGCTTCCGAAAGTTTCCGCTTAGATCTATATTGTTGGCTTCTGCTTAAAGCCATAAACCTCTTGGATTTTGGAGAAAATAGAGATTCATTATTAGAAAATGTTGCTGATGAAGTTTCATCATTAACAGGGACTGATATCAAATGACCACTAACAAGAGTACCACTGAGCCAATCTCGTTTTTTTTTAATAAAATAGGACTCATTATACTTACAACTCCTAAAGTAATCTTGACTCTTTGATAAAAATCCTGAAAGTGTTTGTTTCAACTCTTCGTCAGTTTGTGAAAGTTGGTATTCAGAGCCAAAATAATTGACAACCATACTCACTTGTTCGGAAAGCGGCAGCTGCTTTGCTTTACCCTTAAACAGCTTAAAGGCTTCCATTCGAGTTAGTATTTTTGTACCAGAAGAATGTCCTTCACGGTCATCTGTCTGTTGATACGCATCGTTAGGGCTCTGTTGGCTAGTTGAAAACATCTCGTCGTCTGAATCGGTGTCAATTGGCAATGCTATAGTCGTCTTTGTTGAAATTCCAGGTTTATTTGTTAGTTTTTGATTAGTTTCCATTGTTGTTCCCACGAGTAGGGTCGATAGAAGGTCCACCCCCGGGTGACGCCCATTCCGGGGGTAAGGCTACATACTACGGAGGTCGCCAGATATCCGTAGGGTTTAAACGACTTCGCTGTCGGGTTTTATAGAGTGTTCCTTCTCGCGGGCCGGCCAGTTAAGGCAAGCCCCCCGGCCGTTGTTCTGCACGACGTACCTCAGTCACGCCTTACTGAGGTTGTTGAAGTGCAGAGTACGGTTACGGTATAAAGGTTGACTGGCGCTCAGTCCCCTGAAATTATTCCAACTCCAAATGGAACAACTATTGATTTTGCTTCGTAAGAAAAACTAAACTTTAATAAATACAGTTACATATTGTATATAAATAATAATATATAAATAGTTAACGTAAATAATTTAATGGGGCGCACTCTCATTGTATTTTTTATCAAAAATCAATACAACTGATGTAAATACATGATGAAAATTGATTTAAAAGAATTAGATAGGTATATAATTCATGTAGATAAATAAAATACAAAATACATTATTCTAAAAAATTGTTATAACGTAAAAGGTATAATAAAATTGATTTAAAAGAATTGTAAAATATAAAAGTGTACTAAAATTGATTCAAAATAAGTTGTAAAATTAAAAAGTAAAACAAAATTGATTTAATAGAATTGTAAAATTAATAATGAAAAGAACTTCATTGACTAAAAATACTTAAAAAATTTACAAAATGTTGATATATTACTCATGTTAAATGTTGATTAATATACTTATGAGACATCGGAAAGGATTTTTTTTTATTTACTATTACATAGTTGAGTCTTTTGGGTTAGAATTTATAGACGGTTTCCATAAAAGGTGTATCGATTAACATGATACCAATTTCTCTATTTGTTTTTAATTTCCTTTATAAAATTACTCAATGTGTGCCACTTTAAGCACAAAACAATGATATCTTGTTATAGTCATGATAAGAAAGCTAAAACGTAATAAAAATAAACAAATTATGTTTTGGTTGAAGTGGCAGCCCTAAGTGCGGATATTTCGGATATTACTAAAATTTCCAATAACTCCTGGAAACCAATGAGTTAGGTTTTGGAAAAAATACTACACATAATAGAAAGTATCAGCAATTTTTTGATGTAGGAATGACGACCTACTACGGTGGTTTAGATGAATAAAAAAATGAAAACGAAAAATGAGAAAAAAAATCATATCTCTCGACCCATTCATAATAAAGCAACAGAAATTGGTGGAAGGGTTGGCTATTATACCTTTTTTTGATAGAATAAATAAATTCTGGAATAAATACTTTCGTTAAATTAGGTATAATGATTTTTTTTTCGTTTTTCAAAAGTCGGAAATTCCGAATCTTTGACATTTTTTTAAAAAAAAAGTGCAAGTCTTAGCGAACCCGGAGTTTTACTCTAATCCTCAGAATTGTAGACTCTATCGATTAATTCAATAAAAACATGATGACACAAAATCCGGGTTTTTATCACACTGTGATACGCTAATAACATATATACGTTTAAACGGACCAGTAAAACGGACGTTCTATGTGAACGCGCCGTAAGTCCCGAAAAGACGGTCGCAGTACCTACCTAACTATGTAGACGTGCTATAAATTCCTTATCTGAACATGCACTCCGCCTTTTGTTTCTTTGAGAGCACGTTAATCCGTCCATTCACGTGCCGATTGTCTATTGTTATCAGTCACACGGCAAATCCAGTCAGATTTTCAATTATATTACATTCTAAGTTACTTTAAACTCAATAAAAAGTCCCACAATTGAGTTGTTAAATTAGTGATTTCATAGAGTTAGCTATTAACATACAAAATGAGGGAATTGTTTTAATAGCTTACAAAGCAAGTCAATTGATTTTTGGTGTGTTCTAACTATTGGATAACTACAGAAAGTTTATTACAAGTTGTAGTAAATATTTTATATTAGGTACATGTGTACGTAATGGCGCGTCCTCTCGATGCCAAATCGTGTTATGACAAAAATACTGGATGACGTAAAGCGTAGTTATAAATGAACTTTAGAATTCTTTATTGTATGTAAACATTATGAGTAACATCTGAAGAATTTTATGATTTGGAACAGAGATATACCTACGCTGATCGAATAGTATCAACGCACAATTATTAAAATCATTCATACTAAATTAAACTGACTGACTGACTGATTGACTAACAATCGACTCACTGACTGACTGACTCACTGACGGACTGACTCACTCACTGACTGACTGACTGACTGACTGAGTCACTCACTGACTGACTGACTCACTTACTCACTGACGGACTGACTCACTCACTGACTGACTGTCTGACTCACTCACAGACTGACTGACTCACTGATTCGGAACATGCAGACCCGAAACAACGAGTTTGTTTAACATGACTTTTAATTCACTATTTTTCAAGGTGTACACATGAATGTAAACAACTTTTATTACTGGAGTAGGTAACTCCGAAAAGAAAAAAAAAACAGTTTTGCAGAATGTACTACAACACGATCAAAAGGTATGAAACGGCAGAATTATTTTTCTATTTTCTGAGTTGGTGCTATAATAAGAAAAGTACCTGCTTGTAGTTGTACCCTCTGAATCGGTATTGGTGATCGGTAGTGAAACATAATATTCTTCTGCTATGTTAGCGTGGAAGTCAAACATACGAGTACATACCATAAAACATAATTATTCTATGACACTCGGCAATAGTATAGGTTTCTATTAGTGAAAATTTTTTATTAATTGGCCCAGTACTTCCAGAAATTTTCTCTTACAATTTTTTTCTCTTTGTAAAGATATGTGATACTTATAAAATCCAAACTTATCCAAAAAAAAAATGCATTAGAGGCGGGCGCCTTAACCACTAGGCCATCACATTTTTGAAATCCCGAATAATTCCTGAAATCCCTGTAATTCCGAATAATTTTCAATTTAAGTTAGATTTTTGTGGCTTTGAAATTAATGAATTGTTAGTCAATTTATTATGTTGCCAAATAAGACGTCACAGTTCGATATTGTCACAAAAATACAAAATCTATGGAAGAATCGCGTTTTGACAGGTCATAAAAAGTACGTCAACTACCCCATTTTAAAGTGAAAAAATAAAATAAAAGTCGTCGGTTTAATCTTTAACCATTTTATATTTACAGGTAATGCCATACCTAGTAACAGTTCTTTATCTTTGTAGTATAGTTAGTCCATTATGCAGGCCATCCACGATCCTTCCTATCGTCCAATCGGCAGGACGCTGCAGGCATGATCCAATCTGCAGTTCGTCTATATACACCACCCACGATCAGTTTAATTGTCCAATCGGCAGCGACGTTTAGTTGAAAAGTTCCAGCAGAATGGTGCAAACAGTGGCTAATGAAAAAAAAACAGTTTTCTCATACTAATTTATTAAAAGAATTGAAGGCTGCGCCTCAAGATTATCTACGATCGCGCAGACCGCCATCCACGGTCCAATCGGCATGATCCAATCGGAAGGATCATGCCAAAAGAATCGAAATTCGATTATGCCGTCCATTATAACCGTCATGCCAATCCACTCCCATCCACGGTCCAATCGGCATGATCCAATCGGTAGCGTCCTGCCGATTGGACGATAGGAAGGATGGTGGATGGCCGGCATTAGAAAAATTTCAATGCCCACCGAAAACCGATCTAAAGCACGTAAATCCGATGGTCTCCCCGTTCGTGTCGGATTACCGTCCCATCGGACTAAAAGAGTGAGCGAGTGCACCAGCTGTGTTTGCGCACACACTAAACTTGTCTACCATTTCTCCTGCGTATTTGGTTAGTCTCCATTGAGATAAGCCGCCGTGACTGAAATTCGGTCTACAGGATATACGCGACAAAAAGTATATGAACTAAAGTATCAGGCGGGCTAATTAAACAGAACGAGTACTTGTTGATTCCCGCAAAAATAGAAACATTTACAAATTGTAATTTTATTAAAAAGAGATGGCCAGGAATTAGGGCCTGTACCCCAAAATTTTATGAGTTTGTACAGATATACAATGAGTGTCATTTAATAGTACAATGCAGATGTGAACAAAAAGAATGAAGGTTTAAAAAATGATATTATTTGAGTTTTTTTAATACTTTTATTCCGGTAGGTACAGAACAACAAAACGTGCCCCGTTTTTCGATCACCTCTACAGAGTTCATTTTGTAGAAGGTTAGGAGAAAAACAGATGTCTAGTCAATTATCAGTCGTGTACATTTTTTTTTTCAGTAATGGTAGGCATAATTAAAACTACACAATTATTAAACTGCCATTAATTAAATTCAATGTTCAACCACGACAAAATCATAACGCTGCGGGGAAACAACAATTAAAATATCAAGCCGTATCTTTTGCTGGAAAAATCTAGACATCACTTCAAAAACTCGTTCGCATTCGAACGGTCATCTGAACGAGATTCGATCGAGAACTTAATAGCTTAACAACACTTTGCACAGTATCACAGGACTACAGGAGCCGATTAATCGCACCAATGTAATTTGTTTATCATCGTGCGGCACAGATATGCAGCGGCCTTTAGATCTGCACTATGTAGCCAGTTATTTATAAAACATGCCTGTCTGACTATTTTTAACTGCCACCAAAATCATTTTGGAACATTATCGAGGCACTAGGTTTGGCTAGCCGGTTCGCTGCGTGGATAACCTCACTCTACTACACTATAGTACCTATCTGAAGGTAAGCAGGATAATTTTATTCCAGCTTCAAGGAAATTACGGGAACCTACTTTAATCTAAGATCCGGCCACGCGTTGCTGTAGCTCATACTTGTAATAAAAAAATATTGAGGTCTATAAATCGAGATAAAAACTACCCTATCTTTTAAGTTTAAACAAATTACACCCAGCAACAGTAGGTACATTATCATAAAAATGGGTTAAATTGGTTTAGTTCCGGAGTTAATCCCTGACAAATATCGCGACGCTAGTTTTTATATTTAAAGATTTACAAGAGGTAAAGGGTTACTAGTCAGATTGCTAAAATTCTTTCAGTGGCAGAAATATATACCTACTGCCGAATGGCATAGGCTGTTTTATGGTATACTTTTATCAGCGTAGACGAAATCGCGTGCGGACTACGCTGCGCTGGTACTCGATAATCTTTTTGCGTTTGGATGTAAACGCTCCCACACACAGTGCCGCCTTGCAAGGACAGTTCGCTATGGACAACTAACAACAGACTGAAATGATGCTCCGCGGCTTTGTGCAAGTTTCTGCGGCACATGCCGGCGGCACGTGCCGTTCGACAAAAGCCGGCGGTAGGGCCGCCCGCACTGTATGTCGGAGGAGCCTTTATGATGGTAAAACGGGCAGATAATAACTTCTAAAATCAACCACTGATAGCGTAGATTTGTCGTAATAAATGATGAAAAAAAAAATATTTTGTAAATGGATTGAGAATAACAACTTTTACACGTCTTTTATTAATAAAATGTAGTGTATTTTCTGCGAAATCTCTGAAAAGAAACACAAAACCAAACTCACCACTAGTGTCAGGGTAATACCGACTGAATGAAATTTAGGAAAAAAAATAAAATATGTAAGTAATAAAGAAATTAAAAATTATGTAAAAGATGGTTTTCTACTTTGACTGTAAACATATTTTTTTTGGGAGTGTCCGGGAAGAAATCTCAATTTTACTGAAATGTCCGGGGTTTTTAAAGTTGTTCCCCGGAATCGGCAATTTAGGCGATGGCAGCCCTACCCGTAGGTGATTTTAAAAATATATATGCTTGAACACAGTGAGCTAAGTATTTTGTTAATTAATATTCTATTAGTTAGTACTGTACCTATTACACACAAAATATAGTTTTAGGTTTATAGTGTCGGTCAGATACTAAACATAAAACGTTGTGTACATGTAAACTCGGTCACTGCATCGATCGCTGAGTATACGGGTAATTTACAGTCGGTAATCTATACAAATATCTAGTAGAATTCGGATATAACGACTTCGTTTATAACGTCCAACCGTTTCTAGCGACAAAAATGTAAGCTCGTGTTTCATATAGACGTACTTTGAAAACATATCCGTTTAAGGCACCTCGCGCACTAGACGGCCACGACCACGACCAGTGGCCGCAACGCCTGCGCCGCGTAATTGCGAAGTCTGCGCTGCGCTTACGTTCATCGAACGCCTACGCTGGACAAACGCTAGTGCACTAGCGTTTTCCCAAACTTATTTTGTCTACTGCCCACTTTGAGAAACAATTATTTTCTAGCGTCCCTATTTTTTCTCCTTTCTTAAAAACTACTTAGTAGATGAAATTACAAATTGCTCCCCAAGCCTCTACACAACGTCCCATTTTTTTTCTGGGTCTCTTACCGCTCCCCTTTGCACAAATCCGCTAATCAATCATGAATCAATAAATAAATAAAATAATAAATAAATATCTTGGGACAACTCACACACGGCCATCTGATCCCAAGCTAAGCAGAGCTTGTGTTATGGTAACCAGACAACTGATATACATACTTATATAATTTATAAATATATACATATTATAGATAAATAAATTACACCCAGACACAGAACCAACAATTATTATGCTCATCACACAAAGTTTGTCCTGGGTGGGAATCGAACCCACTACCTCCGGCTTTGCAGTCAGGGTCACTAACCACTAGACCAACGAGGCAGTCAAAAAAACAAAATCAATCAAACAACCAATCTCTTCGTCTTTTCATTAGTGGCTTAACATTTTGAATGGATGTACTTTTAGCAAAGCCTTCATACTAGTATTTAAACCATTTATTTTGTCAATGTGTGTCACTATATTTCCGATGCGTGTATTATTTTAAAAGCGAATTTTTTTAAATTGTCACTTTTCTCTTTGTCCAGCTTACTGTATGGAACGTGTGTCGCATCATTGAAGACAGGCCGATTAAAGTTTAAAAAAAAATGATCATACGAATTCGAGTGATTGTTTTCGCCAATTACAAAAATATGTCTGGTATTCATTCATTGTGCCTCGAATATTGAGTCATTGTTTTTCCAAAATAAACTGAATAAAGTATAATTTTAAATTCTCCGAAACTGTAAGTTTTGTTCATTTTTAATTAAAAGGTTCTCGTTTTTTTTTTGGTTGGTAAAATTTATTTGATGTTTTTGGACTGAAAACATGGATACAGATTTCGTGGTTAGTTTTCGATATACTATATTTTTTTTACACACGCAATGGCTTCCGGGATTTCTGTATGAAGTCCTTTTCGTGGTTTATCTATAACAGACTATAGCCCGCTGCTTCGCCTGAAGAACTGAAGGTTGAACTCTTATCCTAAGGGAACACATTACCGGGATAAACAGTATCCTATGTCCAGGAAATGGTCTATATACGTGCCAACTTTCATCCAAATCTGTTCAACGGTTTACGCGTGATTGAGTAACAAACATTGTCTTCCTACTTTTTAACATGATCACAAATTGTCTTCCTAATATTCTTAATACACACATCAAAAGTGTCTAGGGATCAATATATTATTATTACCAAATACATCTTGATCCCTAGACACTTTTGATGTGTATACTTATACAACCTGAATTTTAATTCGTTGTAAATCTTTCAGGGGGTGAATGTACTCATGAATATGAACAACTTTTATTAAGGGACATAGTACGAAATGTGAAAAAAAACAGTTGATCCATACAATAATGTACTACATTACGATCAAATTGTATGGATCAGCTGTTTTTTTTTTTCACCTTTCGTACTATGTCCCTTAATAAAAGTTGTTTATATTCATGAGTACATTCACCCCCTGAAAGATTTACAACGAATTAAAATTCACGGTGTATATAAAAGGGCAAGGTCACTCACTCCCTCACTCATCACGAAATATCAAAAACCGATTGACGTATAAAGCTGAAAGGCAGGCAGGCAAACCAGAGGTAGATTACACAAATGAGCCGCCGGCATGGCCACCCGGGTATACCGCGCGGGATGCAAGGACAGTTCGCTATGGACAACTAACAACTGGAATGATGCTCGGCGGCTTTGCGCAAGTTTCTGCGGTACATGCCAGCGGCACAAACGCCCGGCAAAAGCCGGCGGCACACACCGTTCGGCGTTATGTGTGAGTTACATGTAACAGGAATAGGAGCCATTATATTGTTAGAAAGTGTTAGGAACGACGTCGCTCGAGTTTTAGGCTCGTTTCAACTTATGCATGCGACCGTGAGCAGTTCGACACCGTAGTGCTTTAGTTCTGTAGCAGTCCGGTACCAAACGCATATATTAAAACAGCCCTTAGTCTCCTCTGCCGTGCAATCTCCTGAACGCTAGACTTAACTGTAATAGCTGTGTTCGCGGATGAATGGAATTCGATCATGTCAGTGTATGTCTGGAGTCTTGTGCATTGAGTGTATAATTTGTATGTTTTCCTTTAACAAATGTAATACCTAGGCTGCTAGCCATTTTATGTTACAGTAAAATAAAAGCTTACTTAGTTTATAAAAGGAAAACCGTTTCCAAAAATAACAACAACAAAAAAAAACGGAGTTTAACTGACGAAGATTTCGATGAACCTATAAAAAACCATAGAACCTTTGTAAAAAACTGTCTTTGGTCCTTATAAAACCCCAAAGAACGTATTTTTTATTCGGAAGTGGCGCATTTATATCTCTGTTCAGTGACAAAATAATTTTAATACAGTGTTCTAAATGACGAAACAGTCCAATAAAATCTATGCAGTGATGCAGGTCTCAAAATAATGATGTACTGGCTACTGTAGGACCTTTTATAGTATACTATACAAGAGTTTAGTTTCCTTTACCTCACATTTTCATTCACTATTCATTATTTTACATTTTTTTAATTAGTTTATTTTAAATGTGCGGCGAAACTCGGCGAAAGTACTTGTTACACAGGCTTAATAGGTACCTCACCACATCTTTGACATGAAAGGCCCTTCATTTAATAGACCAGGGACGGTCACACGAAGTTAATTAAATACGCCGCTAATATTCAGCGATGCAGTCTGCCCATAACATCGTAACTGCCTCGCTTTACAAAATTAGCTTATGTGTACACCAGACGTCCAGTGTATTACGTCGTACGTCCCTTTATGAAGTCTGTTGCTTTTTTTTTAAATTCTCGAAGTATGGCTACATTTGCGGTAGATTCTTGCCTTTTGATGCAAAAAATATGCCTTGGTTGGAAATAAAACTACTTTTTCCTTTCATTTTGATACGGGTAGGAAAAGTAAAGAAAACTTTTATGATGAATTTAGTATATGATTATTTTTGGTTATTACATACATAACATCACGCCTATAATCCCCGAAGGGTATTAGGCAGAGGTGTACCCATTAGTACACTAAAGTTTAGAATCTTGAAGTGATATTGTGATATGCGTGGTTGATTCTATAGTCCGACTCGCACTTGGCCGATTTTAGGTGACCGTGACCACATTTTTTTGAAATTGGTTTTGTTTGGTTTAGGGACAATAGGAATTAGGCCCCTTTCTGTGTAGTACTCGCAATTGTCTTTGACTGCATTTTATATGAGAGAGATTATTGAATATTTATGTGGCGGATTGTAGTTTCTGCCTACCTCCATGGAAAATGGTCACACAACAAGCTTTTTTTCGTGGAATAACACGTTTTTTTAATCTCTAATTTGGTGGCTCTGGTACAATAATTTGTACCTACCATGTTATCTCTTCACCACCTTTGGTCGACTGTTAAAGAATGCCTATGGCATTAAGGCCGCCTTTGTACTTTTCTATTGCTTAAAGTTTAAATTAAATAATATTTAAAAGCGAAAGATCCACTCACTCACTCATCACGAAATATCTAAAACCACTTGACGTATAAAGATGAAATTTGACAGTTTATAGTTAGTAGACGTCCGCTAAGAAAGGATTGTTAAAATTCACTAATGAAACGGGCGTCCAAAGTTTGCATGAAATAACTTAGGAGAAACTAAGTTACCCGAATTAACCGCGAGCGAAGCCGCGAGCAAAATCTAGTGAATTAATAAATGAAACGTGTGTGTGCAGTTTCACATTAATGAATCAATTCGCACGAAACCTCGCTTCACGCTTTGTCACAAATACGTGACCTAGTATCACAACGTCTGTCAATCATGATGACGTACTCTGACATAACGTAATAATGAGTCAGCCACCATTTTCATTCTGTAAGCCGAAGTCATTGGCAGCCCTTCCATGCGCGTCGCATCGATCTTGCTGCCACTGTAGATACGCCAAATGTTTATGTTTAAGGGCCAAAACTGCGTTAAGCGGGAGCCCGCGACGGGCAACCGTCGCGTGTCTACGCGCGTGGACACGCGGGCGGGCTCCGTGGGCACGCGACGGGTCCCGTCGCGGGGCCCGTCGCACATAGCTCGTTTTTCAGGATTTAGGCGGTCAAAATTATTTTATGTGATATTTATATTACAAAGTAGTTACATTAACAGAATTCAGTGTTTGGAATAATTTACCGAAATTATTTGTTGGTGCACGGTAGTGTGCCTTACCTATTTGTGATTTTTTATAAAAAAAATTTTTTTGAGATCGTAAGTAAGTACTTAATTCCAAAGTTTTTTTAAACATAAATTTAATATACACTCACGTCTTTCCCCAAGGAGAGACAACTAGAGACACCTAGATAGGTGCCCACGTTTCACTAATACTTTTGGATATTATTAAATAAATAATGTCCTAATAAATAGGTAATTAATGTTTATTATTAAAATCTTCACATTCGTTATACAATAGGAAAGTTACATAAGCTAAATATGTAATCACTACAAATAATCGATTTTGCATCAGAGACTTAATCATCTACAATAGCTGCATGTCTCAGGCAGAAATAATTTTGCTGCGGTTTATCTTCCTCGTACGAACTAATAAATGGATCGGATGTTAATAGTAACCTATGATAAACATTTAAGTTAATCCGCGCGTGACCCCACGACGGGTTCCGTCGCACGGAGGCGGGCCCCGTTGCGTGGGTGCGGGGCGCGCCTCCCCGTGACGGACGCCCGCGCGGGTCCCCGCGACGGAGCACTTTTGTATGAACCCGCGCGGGTGCCCGCTTAACGCAGTTTTGGCCCTAAGGGTCGGTACATATCTGACGGAAGATACGCCGCGTAACGCAGAAACAGTCAAATAGATACTAAAATACTCGTATCCACCCATATACACATAACCGATGATGCGTTAGTGCGTCGACCATACTAAAGACGATACGTTCGACGTATCTTCCGTCAGATGTGAACCGACCCTTAAGTGCATCAATGACATCAGTTAACTGCACGTCAAAATTCATTTATACAGGGCTTAAATTGTAGTGTGTAAAAGACACATAACATTTGCCGTTGACTATGTTATGACAAACATTTTTTTTTGTATAAACAAATGAATAAACAAGAATAAAAAATTATAACGTTGTAAAATTTTGATCAATTTCACTGCAATAATTATCAATAATCAAATAAAACCATATGCAACGTCCCAGTTCGTAAGAATTCTCCCAAATTAATACAGCTGTGAATATAAGGAAGTAACAAAAAACACTGTCTTAAAGAAATTAGGACGCAACTGCACATCCGCTTCCTCGGTCATTCCACGTACCGCACATTTCTCATTTTTACCGCCACATTATTAGCTATCCGTAAAAATAGCCAATTGCGTCACAGCATTGTGTGTATACATGTTGCACGCAATGTTACTAAATCTGACTTTGTACTGATTTACCGGACACGTTCCGGCAGGCGGAAGCTCTATTTCTGAGTATTCGGGAATTTTAATTGTTTTCGTGCGTGTGTACTACCCACTGTTGTAGGTATTAATATGTTAAAAAAGTGCCTTTTGATCAAAAGTCTAATTAAGAGTTTCAGTTTATTTTCATCCTTTCTTTCTTTTTTTTTAAATTGTACATAATTTATTTTTTAATTATTGTTCATTTTCTATATTGTTTTGAGTTTTGTATTTTTCATATTTTGTTTCTATATTAGATTAGATTTTGTGTAGCCGTATTCCCAACCAATTATTTGACACAAAAAAATAATTTCTAAATAATATTTGATTCGAGTTATTTGGCTTATATTGTACGTGTGGATTTTTTTATGAAGAGTTAAATAAATATCTACTCAACACCTCAATCGAACACCGGGAAGTGAGTCCAAAACTTGTAAGATTAAGTTCCTATGTCCACTTTCCAGCTCCATCATCAGACCAGCTCTGTGACATCATTATATTGCACGGTCATGCAAATTGCAAATATACTCAAAACAGCTCAATCGAACATCGGGAAGTGGCTCAAATCAACTCAAATGTTATTGTAAAATAAACAATTTCCAATAAAAACGGTTGCATGAACGGCTTAACTAGTCGAAATGCATCAAGTATTAAGAGCACAAAAAACGGATGCAGGAAAAATTCCACGATAGCGGAGAAATTTGTACTGGAGAGGTATTCTTTTTTTTAAATACATCGGTTCCTGGTCCAATCTGTTTTAGTGAATGCAAACTTGCAATTTAGGAGTGCATAGGAATCATGTGGCTGCTTTCATTGTTATAAGGTACTTGTATCGTGAATAGGCAATATGACAGTAACGAAGAATCATTAGAACAGTTTTTTTATAACGGTAAGCTGGTTTTAAGGATGCAAAAAATCTATTTAATTTTTATATTAAAAGTAAGAATTGTGATGTTCATGATTTTTAAATAAAAAAAATTCAGCTTAATCGGATACCAACAAATGGTTGAAAAATGGTTTGCAAATTTTGAAAGGACAACTTACATACGAACAGTGCAAGCTAAATAAAAGCTTTTAAAAAGGAAAATATTAGGTACTCTAAATGTTTTTTTTTTTAAATATATTGTTATTCGGTAATAGTAAATCCAGTAAGTATCATTTTTGAAAATATAAGTTAACATGTACCTAACTGTAGTAAATTTCTTAGTAGCAGCCTCGGGGTCTAGATTTGTGCCCGGTTGATGGCAATAGGCTTGCCCTTTATTACATGGGACCTTAACATAACTGGCGAACTATGGGTGTACTAATGAGTACACCTCTGCCTAACCCTTCGGGGATTACAGGCGTGATGTTACGTTATGATGTTTTGACAGATACTGAGACTGAGATTAGTTTGCGATTGTTCCCAAAAGTCAGTAGAATTATACCCCAGATTTTCAGTAATTACTACTACATTTTCAGGACTTTCAGCACGTACTGTAGTAGCAAGCTTTGATGTATTTGCGATGTTATCATCTCCATTGAGTCGGGCGTTAAATTGGAATACCATGTCGCGCGAATTGCCACTTTTGAAAGCACTGTACGAAGCACTCATGTCCACTGGTTTCGCTTTTGCTCAAAGGCTACACGTTACGCTCCTAATCAGTACAGCTATTGGGTATCAGCGTACATGGTGTGCGCATAACGAACATGTATCGCGTACAGGATTATTCACTGAGCTAGAGAAACGGATACTTCAATCAAGTTGCAGTATAATGATCGAAATCTCTATACAATGTTGTAGATTGGAAAAGAGCTCAAAGCCACGTTTGTAGTTAGTCGGTTTTCATGATAAATCCCGGGCGAGATTTTAAATCCATACTAATATAATCTATCTATCTTTTGTATTTATTTATTTATACTTAATACTTTGTCCTGAATGGCTCACTAACGGATCAACGCACAGCCTAAACCGCTGATCATAGAGACTTGAAACTTGCAGGGTGTGTTCTTTGTATGACGTAGGCATCCGATAAGAAAGGTTATTTCGAAATTCTACCCCTTAGGGGGTGAAAAAAGGGGGGCAAAGTTTGTATGGGACAACGTGATTCCTTAGTCCAATCTACTTCAAATATTCTGACTGACGGATCAATGCACAGCGTAAATCGCTGATTTCGACTCCTACGCAAAGGGTAAAAGCTATTAATATTATAAATGCGAAAGTAATTGTCTGTCTGTGTTTAACGACAAAAAAAAACATCTCTGAATCGATTTTGATAAAGGAACGGGGTGAGTTTTAACCCAGGAAAGGACAAAGCCACTTTTTATTCCGCGACTGCGTGTAGAGAATAACTACGATAACTTGACGCGCCCTTCGACAATTCAAAACGTTTGAAAGTATTTGCAAAAGTATTTACAAGACTCCATCGCATGTGTGCGTACTGAGACGGCTCTCGTTTTAAAAACAAATCAGCGTGTCATTGTTGCTATTGAAATAGTAATATGGAGGGGAGCGTCATGTTATAGTAGTTTATATCTACGTCCGCGATAACCGATACTTACGCGGACCAAGTCCCTTTCTAAAAAGCTACTTACTTGTAATTTGAAATTAAGTTACTTGACGGGAATCTGGCTAACCACAAGCCTAGATATTATTGGTTTTATCTTATCTACTAAACATCGAGTTTAATTAATCATTGACCGTTATACTACTAAACTATAAAGCGCGCTGTCGTTGGGGTGAGATAAACCTCACCCACCCCTTCCCCCCTAAACGCCTCACGTTATTATGATGCTCCCTTACAAACAAAAAACCAGCTTTACCTCATTATAATGTTAGTCTAGCCTCCAAAATTCGTGCCATACAAATATTCGTGAAATTCTGAATACAAATTAAATATGTTCATGAAATTCAGTGTGAATGAAACGTAATAGAGTACTGTTCTGATGCAACGGATACGACGTTGTTCATAGAGCTCTGAATGACAGGCATGTAATACTAGACGCAGGCATTGTAAAGGCTGATTTAGACGGTGCGAGAAATATCGTGCAAGTTGTGGTACATTTCTGTCAATGATCAGTCACTTTTGACATGACAGCCGCGCGGTCCCGCAATGTACGTCAAATCGCACGATATTTCTTGCATCGTCTAAATGAGGCTTTACGCACCATTGGGAGGCACATTGTGTTTCTTACAATATTGTGAGCGTTTACGCCGCACTGCATTTTATACAAACTTTAAACTCCTCATTTTCCCAAAATAATGAACCAATTTGAATGAAACTTCCATCGCATTAGCAGGATAAACAAGAGAACGTTTTAGAAAAATTGTGTTACAACTAAATTCGATTGATTTTAAGTTTTGCATAGAAACAGAGATTTACAATATTCTTTTTTTTTTTTAAAGATATTTCGAAAATGTTCTCAGGGGGCTTAGACAAAGTAACAATTGCAAAACGATAACGAAGTTAGAAAAGACTAAAATGTATGGGATTGACATAAGCCGCGTTAAGTCACGTGGACATGAAGCAAGACATGACAAATTGACAAGCAAGTGACAGCAAGTCAGAGACGATGACGAATTTAGATATCGTTTCGCTACAAAGCGATGTTACTTTGTCTAAGGACCCTGATTACTTTTAAGACCTATGTGTGTAATCTTAATCCTAATTCTTATGCGAAGGATGTTTTATTCAAATCGGTTCATTCGTTTCGAAAATAAGGACTCGAAACATTATATGAAATGCCGTACGGCGTAAACGCTCTTTAAAGGCCGCTGCATACGTGACGGGTTTTTATCCGGACGGGACGTTACGGGAAGTTTTGGAAACATCGTTGCATACAAAATGTATCCAAATACGTATATGTCACGGGAACATGGACGGGACGGGAACGTGGACGGGAAAAATCTCGTCGGCGACGATGTTTAGCACGTCCCCGTTTAGCAATAGCAATTAAAGCCAATTCTTGAATTGAAAAATCCATCTTTCTTTGTTCACAACACTAGCACGTTAGATACGAATCAATGTCACGTTGCGTATGCGTTTGCACCACATTCCCGTTTTGAACGAGGCAATCACGTGCCCGTCCCGCTCACGTCCCGTCCGGAGTATTTACCCGTCACGTATGCAGCGGCCTTTAAGCTCGTTTATGGAGAGAGGATAAAATGCAAAATGATTTTTTTTCATTTCGAACTAGTAGTTCCTGAGATTAGCGAATTCTAACCAGCAAACTCTTCACATTTTAATACCCATTAGTATAGATATCACTTAAAAAAGTGTGTGACTAACGTGCTCTAAAATTAGAAACTTCACTCTACTAATTAGAAACTTCATAACTAAGTAATATGGACGGGTAAACATTACTAAAAAATCAACAACAAAAAAATGTGAGTATCTTTTCGTCGTAGTCGTCCTGCTACCGTCATTTCAAACTGGACCCATTTTTAATGAAAAATCTTCACGTTTGCTCGTCTCGAATCTACGTTCGCTTATTGACTTATTCATTCACTACCTGAAAGCCTCACCACACGACATAGAATGCAAAATACAAGTATGCTCTAAGAGGCATTGGCACTCCCGAGTAATTTGAAAATAGGAAGGCAACTAAAGTTCCCGTCACGAGTAAGTATACATTTTGTAAACACACATTCAGGGGGTTACAACTACAACCCTTAGATCAAAGACTGCGTCAGCGTGAACTAGTACCACAAAACGTTAGACGACAGCGCTTTATAAAGCTATAATATAACCCGACCAAGTAAAATTGCTTGTTAATTTCGTATTACAATTGGGATTATTTGTTTTCGATTAAATTGTCGCTACGTTGTTTCGTAGAAGATGTTTAATTACATAATTTATAGCTTCTCGTGACGGGGACTTTACATGTATTGCTAGAATCGCGTTGCTTCCGCATCGAGGACGATTTCAACCAACAGAAATAGTCAAAATCAATGTATCGTATTCCTACTTTTTTCGCTAACCAGTCCGCAAGGCAAAAAACTGTGCCTGATATACCTTTTATACCGTCTTTGTTTACTAAACGTTTATTATTTAGCCTTTTCAAATGGGAGTTTCTTTTTTTAAACCTTGCCCCATACTAATAGGAATTTCTCCTGTATCGTGGTGCGTTTACAAACCTATAAAGCCATCTGTAGGCCATTCAACTATTTTGTTCGTCGGTTCGGGAATCGAACCAGCGACACGTAGCGCAGCCAATCGCTCAGACACTACGTCAACAGTGTCGCTGTTATTGATATTTGGTTGGTCATAACTTTTAGAGCAATAGCGCACTAGCGGCCCTGGCCGCAGCGGCCAGGCCGCGGCGGCCATCGAGATACATACCTTAGTATGAAATCGCCACAGAGCGCGCACACCTGGCCGCACGCGGCCAGCGGCCACACCAAGCCACAGCGGCCAGCGAGATCGAACGACGCATGTGCGAGTCGCTGGCCGCTGCGGCCAGGCCGCTAGTGCGCTACGGGTCTTAGGGTCAGTTCACACCGAGACGCGACGCGACGCGACGCAACGTGAAGATACTTGAAGAGGCCAGTGACTTCGCGCTGCGCCGCGCTGCGCCGCTCGCCGCCGCCGCGAGACGCATCGCAACGTCGCCGCTCTTGCACGTCATTCTGTGCGCGCGCACCGGCGATTCACCGCTGCGTCGCGATGCGTCTCGCAGCGGCGCATCGCGACGTAGTGCTGCGTGGTGTAACGTATTCTAAATTCTTACAATGAAATGTGTATCTTTTCGTGTAGAAAATAAAGTTATATTTTGAGTCGCTCTTTTAAAGTGTGCACGCAGCGTCGCGTCGCGTCGCGTCTCGGTGTGAACTGACCCTTATTAACAGCAGTTAAAAAAAACATGAAACAGTCCGACATGGTTACGATTCATATCTGTATATTTGATTAAAATATTATTGCTCTAGGCCCGAAATCCAGGAAGAAAAATCGGGAACACGTTTCGCAAAAGCAAGCGAATAGTTTAATAAAAGGCGCCAAAAAAATTCTGGCGGCCATTTTGAACATAGTTCCGGAAAAAATCCTTCATCCGTTTACTTTGCTTACATTAATCTATATTCTAAAAATAAATGGTGAGTTCTGTTACAAGATTAAAGAATGCGACGCTAAACTAAAGATGATAAACATTGATTAATGTCGTGTTCGTAAGTCCATTTTATGCAGTATTTTGTTGCTCAGAAAAGGAGATGGTTTTTTTTGTTTTGTGTTTTCAAAAAGATTTTTTTGACTACAAATAACTCCCAGTCGGGTTTAATTTCGCCATAGCGTTGTTACGTTACCGATTCATGTTAAAATATTTTCGATCTGTCGAAGTATTTAATGCGTTTGGAATGTAATGATGAATTTGTAAAACTTTTCGTGTATATGATATGATAGTAATTTTTATATAACGTTCATGCAATGTACGTTATTCTTGTGTAAATGTTTGAGTCTGTATGTAAAAATTGAAAAATATTGATTTTAAAAGAGCACCTCTACGTATGTAGTTTCTTGCCCATTCTTCTCCATACAAAACTATCTTTTGGACAACTAGATTCAATTATTTTTTCTTGTATATGACGCTAAAAGTCAAAATAGTGCCTTTTAATGGCCTGATTGAAATGTAGATTTGACTTTGACTTAATTATTGGTAGTAATGTAACATTTTGCAAATTAGATAATTATTAGGGATGGGCCGAAATTCGGTTCACATTCGGTTCAACCGAAATTCGGCAGCTTGAACCGAACTTCGGCATTCGGCCGAAATTCGGTTCAGATGCCGAACATTCGGCACAAGAAAAATAATACCTACTTGCACTATTTTGACTGAAATTCAATAGAATTAGAATAGCATTACTGTAAAACAAAATTATGTCTTTTACTCAGTCATTGCCATTTATTTTAGATATGAAGATTGTAAATGTAAGGCGATTAACACACGGCACCGTACGTCGCACTAGCCTCTATGAAATCCGCTTGAACCTTGCACACGAACACCGCACGACCGCGCGGTCGAGCGGTGCTCTCGTCACAACCGCATCACCGTGCGGACGTCCGCGCGGTCGTGCGGTGCTTCACACACGGGGCGCCGCATCACCGTGCGGATCATCGTGCAGGGTTCCCAATTTAGGGGGTTTCTCCCCAAATTTAGGGGGTTATATGTTATTTGTTTATGATGATGTTCTCAACATTCATACAAATTTTCAGCTTGTTGCGAATTTTTGTACTCTTGAATATCTATTTTGACCGGAATAACAAGAAAAGAGTTGGTATCCAAGCGTGTATTCACAGTGGCTACGTATTGCGAGAAATGGAAAGCACCCATAGCAGTTTGTTCTCTATTCCGCCACCTTTCGGGATGTCACTATTTGCGCACTGCATTAAAAAAAATCATTCAAAAATCATTTTTCCCCAAACTTACGCCAAAAAATAATGTGTTCCCCAGAATTTTCCCCGCAGTTTTAATTTCACCAAAAGTTCCCCAAAATTTTTCCCCAAATTGGGGGACAAAAAAACCCCAACCTGAAAACTGGTCAAAACCGGTAAAAAATAACTGGTTAAAACCAAAACTGGTCAAAATCGATCCGTGCGGTCATGCGGTTGAACCGCATCACCGTGCGGACAACCGCATCGAAATCCGCTTCACCGCCACCGCATGCCGGAGCGGCGTACGGTGCCGTGGGTTAATCGCCTAAACCTTAAATTAAATTCCAGTTTTTCTTATTAGTTTTGAAAATCTTTGCCTAATTAATTAGACATACTATTACAAAAATGAAATAAACTTAGTATTCTTCTAACAAACATCTGAATTACAAGAATAAAAAAATCACGTTTTTGGTTCACAAACTAAACATTTATTAACATCAAATATTTTTTTATTACAAAGGGGGTCAAATTAAACAATCAAATTAGAGCGCGGTGTGGGGGCGGGGTACATCTAGCAATAATATTGAAGTAAATGCGTAAACAAGTCACGACGTGTCGCTCTCGAGAAAGCGCTTGAAATTAAACCGAAGTTCGGCCGAACTTTTCATTTTAACCGAATGTTCGGCCGAAGTTCGGATTCGGTTCAAACCACATTCGGTCCATCTCTAATAATTATATAATAATACAATAATTAAAAGATTGTGGATTAGCTTATTTTGACAGAAATCAGTTTATCTGAATACATTCACATCGTCACGTTATCGCGACGATAGATTTGAAGATATATCGCTGGCTTTAGTGCCACAAATAGGCACACTTGACGCCAGTAAATTCTGATTTCTTCCATCTTGTTTGTTTAGATCTATTTAGGCGGGTTCATTGACCTCTTAATATAACGCTCTACTTGATATTCGACTATAAATTATACTGATACGTATATATTTAAACGTTTATAGTTGAGTTTTTAAACTGTCGGAAATAGGAACAAAGTTTCGAAATGCTTTTATGCTGGTTATAGCAGTTCTAATAAAGTTTATAATAGGTATTTGTTTTGTGAATAATTTATTGAAATTGAGTTTTGATTTTCTTAATTAGTTACACTGACGTTTTGGCTAATAGATAATTACTTATAATAATTTTTCTTTTCAACTACACACATCAAAAGTGTCTAGGGATCAACATCCCTAACATTTGTTAGGGATGTTGATCCCTAGACACTTTTGATGTGTATAATTTAACTGTTTATTTTTAATATAAAAATTTGCCAGGGTTGCGGATTTTGTTCGATAGAGTTACCGCGGCCCTGGAATGCAAAGGTCATTAGGAACAGGAATGTGTTTTAGTCAGTAAGAATCTGACACTCCCTTCCGTTCCGCCTTTTTTTTTTTTTTTTAGGTGGTTAAAATCATCAAATGACTCCTTCCGCCCTGGGTGGGGCGGAAGGGACTGTCAGACTTTTACTGACTAAAAAACCACCCTGTTCCTTCTGTTGCCCTTTATGTTCCGGGGCCACGGTATCCTGTTAAGACGTCCCGCAACCCCGGCGGCGGCAGGCGTTTGGCCCCTATTGGGGCCCCGTCCCTGTGCTGATAGCTCTTTGAGGCGCGCGCGAACAGAACGCGCCGTCGACCCGGGCATGGTCCTTGATCGGACGGCGAGCTACCCATTACTCGCCGTCCGCAAGCCCGCGCCTACGGTGGCCGGATGTCGCCTCGCGACGTCCGACGCCCTGAGTGGAAGAAGTCATTTGATGATTTTCCATCCTTAAAAAAACCCGGTTGATGGCAATAGGCTCGCCTACTATTACATGGGACTTAAGACTTGGTGTACTAATAGGTGCATCTCTGCCTAACCCTTCGGGGATTACAGGCGTGATGATATGTTATTTATCGATATTGACAGCCAAGAAGCTATCGCACGTCAGATAACTAGGGCACCGGTTTCCAATCACTAGTTACACTCACAATAATTGGGCTGCGGTTTTGGCGACCAGTAGATATATCGCAATAATATTTATTTCGGGACGCTCTGAGGCCGACCGTGTCGAAAGGGAGGCAAGGTCACGGGTTACTGTCCAAGTTCTAGTACCTACTGATATTCAATGAAACAGTTCTTTGTGATAAGAAAGAATGAAAAAAAGAAAAAACCTATACATTTAAATAAAATTGATGCGTCTGTTTGTAATGCCAAAATAATAGCTTTTTATTAAATGCTAATACTATGCTATGCTATTCTTGCTTGCTTTTGCTATGCTTAATATTAATTTAAAAAATCTATTTTTAAAATTCTTGTCTGTCTGTCTGTTTATATGTTTGTTCCGGCTAATCTCCGAAACGGCTGGACGGATTTTGACGGGAGTTTCAGTGGCAGATAGTTGATGTTATAAGGAGGAACTTTATAAAAATTATAAGCGTTCCACGCAAAAAAATAAAACTCCGCAGATAAACTCGCGGGCATAAACTTGTTAAGAAATCAAATTGGTTAGGCGAGAGCAAGCGCCTAAGTACTGGTTCTTTTTACAAACACTAGGTTAAAAACGGTTATACCTATATTTTTCTAGAAAATAACTGACAGCAACTCGAATCTATTTACAGTCAACAAAAGAGATAGGGATCCAGGGTCATCAGATATAGTTGAAGTTCTCTTAGAAACCGATGAATATCTTCGATTGAAACTTAACTAATGAACTGTTTGTTACCTACTTTTTAAATAATTAAACTACATCTGAAAACATCCATCGGTTTGTATCATCTTCCTGCCCTTGTCCTTGTTACTTCTTCCTTTCCGTATTGTCAGCCGTCATGCAAACACTGACTCCCTTTTCTTTCATATAAATCTTCACACAATCTTTTCTTTGGCCTTCCTCTTGCTCTCCATCCATACATTTCTGTCACTAGCGCCACTTTCAGACTTCCTCTTATGTATTTATTTCTGACCTTATCCATTCTGGTTACTCCGCACATCCATCTCAACATTCTCATCTCTGCTACATGCAATCTTTTTCATCCATCTTCTTCGCGGCCCAACATTACTTATCTCTTTTGTTGTTGAACTATCGATGTTTTACTGTAGGTACACTACAGTAAAAAATCGATAGTCCAACAGCAAAAATATGTTCTGATAAAGGATGCCGGCAACAGTTAACATGCTCTCAAAAATTCTGCGAATAGTTGTGTTCATTTCGTTTTCAACGTTGTACGAGTCGGCAGGCCGTCAAATCTAAATAACGCGCGCGTTCAGTTCAACGTAACTAGAAATAAATTAGCTTTACAAGCCAACGGCTTCCATTCATCACTACGTCATATCTATTTAAGATCATTTGCGTAATCTCAGACTAGTCTATTTCTTTTTCTCAGGGCGAATTTGGCAAAAAAAAATGTAGGTACCCAGTATATGTCCAAATCTATACTCAGCCTTATCGACTGCCTTGTTGGTTTAGAGGTCGCAAGGCGCCACTGCTGAGTTGCTCTTGGGTTTGATGCCCAGGTCGGGCAAAGTGTTATTAGGATTATCCATCAGGAATTTCGCAGTAGCAGTTTCGGTGTCTGGATTTGTGCTTGGTTGATGACAATAAGCTCGCACCTTATTATTAAATAACTGGCGAATTAATGTGGGTGTAAAAATGGGGACACCTCTGCTTAATTATTATGTTAGGTTATGCTGTACTTAGCTTAGCTTCTGCCCGCGACTTCGTCCCCATCTTAGTACATAATTACGAGTATATTATCCCACAGGAGCTGTACATTTTTTCGGGATAAAATCCATGTGCTATTCCAGACTATAATCTATCTCTGTGCCAAACATCCAGATCCGTCAGCCGTTCTGACATGATTAAGGGCGCGCCAAAAGCCAGCGAACTTTTATAATTCACCCGCGCGCCCCGTTTTAAGTGTTTTATCGTAATAACTCCAAAAATAAAAGGAATTACCTAAAATGCCTAGATAAAACTCTCACTCATGTATAAATATAACTAATTATCAAATTTTCGTCATATTAGTCATTACAATATCGTGTATAAATCGAAAAAACCAAAAAATTTGAGGCTACTTCGTGATGTTTTTCTATCAAGAAAATGTTATTATTTTATGTTTTTGATCAATGAGAACCCTCGAAAATATCATGTAGTTTTCATACATATGTATTTTAAGCCTAGAAATCTAGAATTGTTTATGTAAAATAAAAATAAGATTGGTAATTTTGCTTACTACCCACTCTTAAGTAACAAACATCCATCTAAACTGTCGCATTGACAATTAATAGTAGTAAGATTATAATGCTGAAGAATTTGTTTGTATGTTTGAAAGAGCTCAGGAAGAACTGGTCTAATAAAAAAAATCTTTTGCGATATATAGCCTTGATATAGCCTGTTTGTCGAGGAAGGTTATAGGCTATATAACGTGTAACGGAAAGGGTATACAACGTGAATTTTAAGTCGTTGTAAATCTTTCAGGGGGTGAATGTACTCATGAATATGAACAACTTTTATTAAGGGACATAGTACGAAATGTGAAAAAAAAACAGCTGATCCATACAATAATGTACTACATTACGATCAAATTGTATGGATCAGCTGTTTTTTTTTTCACATTTCGTACTATGTCCCTTAATAAAAGTTGTTCATATTCATGAGTACATTCACCCCCTGAAAGATTTGCAACGGATTAAAATTCACGGTGTATACATACCAAGAGCAAGGCTTCTTTGGATGATAACAAACGATATGGCAAGGGTTTTTTAATCCTATCTCTACATGGTCGGAAATTATGATCAACAAAGAACACCGAGAATTTCGGAAGAGATTTATCGTGATCGTTAAAGTTTTTGACCCACGTAGTGCGGTGACACGATTGTTATGATTTGAATTTAAGAAACATATGAAACCGAAAATTTAGTATCAATTCTTAGAGTATTTTATATTGAGCTGAAACCCTTGCCATATCTTTAACTTACTCTTTGTATGTATATATATACCCTTTCCGTTACACGTTGTATGCCATCACGATACTGTCCACGGGACCGGAGAAGTAACCAAAAACGTAAATTAATGCACGAATTTGCGGACAGAATACCTAAATGTTAATTTTTGCCAGTAATTCTGTACAACACAGTCAGACGCCGATTTTATGCACTCAAGTATTCTAGTTATAAAAGTTTGTTGAAGTTCGCCCTTAGCGTCGTTGGCAATCTGAAATTTGTCAGTAGAACTTAGCTGCTCTACTAATTAAGTCACGATACTAGAAATATGAAATAACGTAAGGGACATTTGGGCGAAAATCTCATTTTCGACCTAATGTCCCTCACATTTGGTAAAAAATGAGATTTTCGCCTAAATTTCCTTTACGTTATTTCATATTTCCGGTATCGCATACTTTTACCGAGTAAAGTTTTGTCAACGTTCACGTATCAAGACACGCTAGACGTGTTCTAACGCTTATAAAACTGTGTGTGGCACCTACCCACACGTTTGTACTCCACGGTAGAAGCGTCTAAGTATCAAATATTATTTAAATTAGTCCTTGTAGATGTCGGTTTTCTGCGAGGTTTTATTTATTTGTGTAGAACCCTAATTGTTTTTCAAAAATAAAAGTTACCCCTTATTTCATCAGCTATCTACCACTGAAAGTCCCGTCAAAATCGGTCCAGCCGTTCCATAGATTAGCCAGAACAAACAGACAGACAGACAAAAATTGAAAAAAATGTTATTTAGGTAAATGTAGTACTACATTTACCTAAATAACATTTTTTTAACAGTAAAAAGCGGTTATTTTATTATTACAAACAGACACTTTTTTATTTTTTTGTATAGATACGGTATAATGATGTATAGATAAAAATAAATTCAGTTTAAATAAAATCTATGATCAGCGCAAAGGAATATTTTATTGCAACATTTTCCATTGACGTTCCGCTCCTATAGGTATATAGCCTTTCTCGATAAATTGATTATCTATACAACGTGTAACGTTAAATGCGCAAAACCTGAAAATAGTTTGATCAGAATTACGAGCAGAATCAATTTAACCACTTTTTAATATAGGTCACATTTTTCAAAAAATCTTCATTAAAAACGTTGCCGTGTCTATTTATTAGTAGGTCAAGCCATCCGGCGCGCAGCGGCCCGGTGACGACTTCTCCCGACGCAAGAAATGATCAGAATTGCCAGTAAAACTAAATCAGCACATAAAACCTTTACTTTTGTTTTAATGATTTTTTTTTCCTCTGAAATAGGTCAATTTAATTAAAAATCAGTTGGGGTGTCTGAGGTTTTGCGTATTTAACGTTACACGTTGTTTATATAAAAATGAATCCCTGTTTCCCTTGGTCACGGCATCACGCGTAAACAGCTGGACCGATTTCACTTTTTTTTTGTTGTGTTTGTTATTGTCAGGAGAAGGTTCTTATGAAAAAAAAAAAGTCGGAAATGTCGGTCTCAAGGGTAGGAGTAGGGTAGGGTAGGGTAGAGGTAGGGGTATCGGTTGGATAGGGGTAGGATACCACGCGAACGAAGCCGTGGCGGGTCAGCTAGTCCATAATAATATCCAAAGTTCCTGGGATTAGCGCTTCAGCTTTATAATATTTATTATCATATGTACACATTATTTACAATCTTAATAACAATACAAAATCAGAATTGAAAATATATTATAATTGTTTATTTTTAGTATAGATTTTCTATTCTCTAGTCAATTGTATTAAATATTCCATCACATCGGTCTATTGAACTCATTATGGTAAAGCCACAGTTAATTGCATTAATTGGTATATCTATCTTGTAATTAATTACAATTTTAAACAAGCCATTCTACGTTTGTATACTGTATACCTAGGTAGCTCTCAAGCCAGCGTCCTCTCTGTAACCCAATCTCCTGGTCGTATGCACTCATTGTCTTTCATACGGTCGCGTGATTTTCTATGCGCCATGCAAGTCCAGTTGTCTTTGATTTAAGTGAAGTTGCATATAGGTTTGTTTTCGGATATTTTCGGATAGTTTCGGCGGATATTTAAAGTGGAATTATTTGTTGTCAAGTTATGTTGTTTGGTACCTTGGTATAGGTTTTGTTCTGCGTGTGACTTGGTCTGAGGATTTTTTTAACCGCGTTGTTAGGTCTTTGGTTACTGCTCCGGTACCGTATGTCATATCGTGATGTTATATAGCCTATAATATTCCTCACGAATCTGGATATCATATAGAGATTATTTTTTTACTACTGGTAGATTCAAGTTTGGCGCGTTAAACAAACAAAAAAAAACAGTTTTACTATACATATTAAATTAGTATTCCTTTCTAGTTAAAAATTGTTGTAGGATATAGTGTTAGGGCGCTATATATCCGGCTGTCGAGCGTTCGCGGTACCGGCGCCGCACTGTTGCCGCACCGTGCGTTTTGTATGAAAAAAGAGGATCGTCCGTGCGCTGTACGTCTAACGCACCGCTTCGGCACCGCAGCAGGCCGCCAAGAAACGCATAAATTGAAAGCGCCCTTAGTGTCTTTTTTACAGGTTCATTATCTTAAGAAATCAGAGCATCTAAATGTTTCATTATATGTGTTTCATATATCATATTATAACAAGTACAAAATACTTCTAGCATCATGTCATACCTCATCTTTATGTTAATTTTGATCATGTGACCAAACATAGAATGCTATAGAGTAGTCCCAAATTAAAAGAAAATGTTGTCATGATGTATAAAAGGAATGAAGTTTATTTATATGTATTTTAAGAGATCACATTTTATAAATTGTTAAGCCATTATAATGTTGCAATTTACCAACTTTATTATCTTTGAATCTCAATTGGGTACTTGAGACCATTTATCAATTGACATACTTACTTTTTTTGCTCTGTCAAAACACAATTCCCCTATAGATTGTGTATGGCAATAATAAAGTGTGACGTCAGTTTTTGCCAACTCAATTATTAATTAATTTCAATTTCAAAGCAAGAAAAAAAGAAATTTTACTATTAATTAAAAAAAATCGGATATACCGAAATTATGTTTTGGAATTATTGGTGTCAAATACCCAATTTTGTTTCTTAAGCCCTTCTTAATAACAAAATATTGTTGTACAATGTGCAGGAGTCGCGCGGGAGCATCGTTAGACGAACGGTTCACGGCGACAGACGATGCAAGCGGCGTCCGACTGACGGTATCCGCGGCCCGAACCGGCGACACGAATGTGTATACACTGCAAGTGAGTATGCTGCCTTATCTGTACTGTAAGATAACATTGTAACTAACGTAGCTCTGTTCGAAATGTATTGTAGTCACAGTTAACAGTGCCTACTATATTCAGATCAATGATTCGGAGGAACTTCTCTGGATCACTGGTCAGGTTAGTGACTATTGTTGAAGCCTATTCACTTTACTGTTTTGGTAGTGGAAGGCATAGATTAGATTATTAGATATATCCTATTTGGGTTGTCAATCATACCATAGTAGTTCTGCTATATTTGAGGACTGCGTTAGTACCTAATGTTAGTTTTAGTTAGTTAACGTTAGTCTTCTCCATAGAGGCCTACCTCCGTTTTGGAACGAGCAACTAGCTTCATTTTTCGGACTAACTGACCGACTCCCTGACAATTCAAAAGTGCCTGTAAATGGTCTAATTGAAATAAATGTTTTGACTTTTGACTTTTTGACTTTTGACTTTTGAATGTTCTGAGGAGTTGCATATTTTTGTTAACGTTACGCATAAAAAAATATTTAATAAAGCAAACACTCACTTACTTTGTTTATGTTGAAGACTAATTTATAAACTATGACGGATCCCTAATTTTTTGATAATAAAATAAAATATAGCCTATGTCACCCGGGGATAGTGTAACTTCCCAACAGTGAAAGAATTTTTCAAATCGGTTCAGTATTTTCGGAGCCTATTCAATGCAAACAAAAAACAATCAAATCTTTCCTCTTTATAATATTAAGTATAGAAGAATTAATTCAGAAATTGTAATAATAATTGTAATTGTATTGTAATAATTGTAATTTTAAAAGGTGTATTTATCATTAATATTTTCTAAAAACGAGGTTGTCTATATAGACTTCCGACCAAACATCCAAGTTTCCTTTGAACTTGAATATCTCGTCTACAAATCAAGCCTTGAAGCCACTGCTTAACGTGTTGGCCACGGAGACGGACTAGGCGCGGTTGCGGGTGGCGGCGGCGGTTGGCTAATTGAACAAATGTATGAGAACGTATAAAACATGCCACGACGCGCACGCGGCGGGCTAGAGCGGCTGCGGCTGACGGCGGCGGTCGGCGGCAGCGGTGGCGGGCGAGGCGGGCGGATGGAAACAATACTATGAGTCAGTTTGAGCCTGGCCACGGTGCACAGCGGTTTTTCGAGCGGTTGAAAAGGGCTAGCGCGGGACGGATCGAGTGAAACAATTTTGTTTAGACGAATTGACGAGCGGCGGGACTTTAGTTATAGGCATCCTCAATACGTCCACTTAGCCAGCCGCTATAGCCGCTACTGAATGTACTTACGTGGCATGCCACCCGCGCCCGCACTAGTCACCCGCGCCCGCGCTTAGCCTAGCCCGTCTACGTGGCCAAGGTGTAAAGGCTGAATGGTGTGAATGGTTGGTTCCAAACACACATACACATCTAGTTATGGAACTTTACAAGACTACGTTCCATCGCTTTTGATACAGTTGCACGTCCCTGTGTCATTGACCCGTCGCGTGGTGAAGACATGAGTTCGCGGTGCTTTAATTCCATTACCCAGTAATAAGTTTAGTTTGTGAAATCTGTTACGATAGTGTTTCACTACCTGGAACCTGTTACGGCTTTAAGCTAGCCGTGGCAAGCCGCCTTAGGTGACTATAAGTCCCGACTTGAACGAGACTGTCCCTTCATTTAGTAAAAAATAATAATAAAATCATTTATTTATAAAAATAGGCACATCTAGCCCATGAAGAGATGCTTCTAAAATTTTCTTTTGGACGTCCTTGTCTGGGCCACCCTGTATATAAAAAAGGAATCCCTATTACCCTTGGTTACGGCATCACGCGTGAACGACTGGACCAATTTCACGAATTCTTGTTTTGTTGTGTTTGTTTTTTGTAAGAAGAAAGGTTCTTAAGAAAGAAATAAAAAAAATGGCGGTACGAAGTTTGCTGGGTCAGCTAGTCTGAATATATATAACTCAAAGGTGACTGACTGACTGACTGACATAGTGATCTATCAACGCACAGCTCAAACTACTGGACGGATCGGACTGAAATTTGGCATGCAGGTAAATGTTATGACGTAGGCATCCGCTAAGAAAGGATTTTTTTAAATTTACCCTCTAAGGGGATGAACGGGGGTCCGACATTTACGCGGATGAAGTCGCGGGCAAAAGCTAGTTTACAATAAATATAAGGTTTTCTTTTTAATAAATGGTCTTAACATACTTTTTTTTATTGTGACTACTCTGCACATTTTATGCAAATACATCGCATTACGTGTATAACATAATTGCAATATTCATAAAATAAATGCAATTTTCTTTTTTGTACACCAGCTGTATGTACCTTTCGCCTTTTCATCAGCTGCACGCTAAAAAAAAAGCGTGTGTTAAAAAAAATCGTCAGCAGTCGCGCTTTGCGACCACTAGACCGTCGAGGCAGATTTTCCTTTTCCTTTATTATCTTTAGAGATTTGTCATCATTTGAGGATTACAGCCTACAACCTACCCTTAATGTACAGTTGTAGGTTACAACAGGTGTAACCTACAACTGTACATAAGGGTAGGTTTACATCTGACGGAAGATACGTCGAACGCATGGTAGACACACTAACGTATCATCGGTTATGTGTGTATGGTTGGATATTTTATTATCTGTTTGACTGTTTCTGCGTTACGCGTCGTATCTTCCATCAGATATGTACCGACCCTAAGATCTATCACCACAAACTATCGCCTCTCTAGTTTCCTACAAAAGGCCCCCAGATTCTCCGTGTTCTAGGTACGTACGAAATGTTCGAACTACGATGAATAAAGGGATTGTATGTCCCTTTATTCATCGTAGTTCGAACATTGATTCCTATCGAGAATCTTCGATATTTCGGTGCCATTGCTATCTAAAATACACGGGCCTCGGGCATATTTGTGTACAAGCTGAGAAAATAAAAACTTATCATGGATTTTCTCATTTTCTAATTTGATATTAATTTTACACCTTTACATTTAGTGAAAAACCAAATATTGGTGATGTTACGGCGATTAAAAGCATCTTAACAATTTTAAAGCATTACCTAGCTTGTATCATAAACTCACGTAGGTATTTGCTTCTAAGCCGACTTGACCGAAGTAAAATTGTTATCGATCGTAATTGCATCTATTCGTGTTACCACAAGACGTCGATAATGTTCTAGTAGCCTGGTTCACAAGATCATTTTAAATTCTAGCTAAGGCTGAGGAAAATAATATGTTTACAGTCGCTGTCGTCCGGCCTCGAGGTAAGGCTAACCCTTTATTTCAGCGGTCGGCAACCCGCGGCCCGTGAATGTTTTGTAAATTTGTATAAAATCAGTTACCTATTTAGGTATACTTTGTAGTTTTTATTTCTGAATAATTTACAGTGATTATTTTTCTAGATATAAAACCCAAACATATACACATAATGTAAGTATTACGTGTACGAATTCAATCCGTTTGTTTTAAAATGTTTTAATAACATTTTAATTTTTTCGATCGGATACGACCAATTATACGTACCTAGGTATATTGGGCTTCTAGGGTTAATATCACAATTGCGGCCCGCCTTTAGTTTATTTTGTCACCTTGTGGCCCTTGCTTGCCAAAAGGTTGCCGACCCCTGCCTTATTTAATAAAAAAATATATTGGAAAGGCGAAGCTACGAGTCTGTGCCCTACTTTTTAGTGTTGTTTTATATTTCATGGCTAAAAGGTTCTGTGGCTTGGTTCTTGAATTAGAGTATACGGATTGAGACCTGGCAAAGACTAATTTTATTTCTTACCTATTTACAGAAGTAGTTTTTGTTTTTTTACTAGCTTTTATTTAGCTTGCACTGTTCGTATGTATGTATGTAAGTAAGTTGCCCTTTCTTTGCAAACCATTTTTCAACCATTTGTTGATATCCGATTAAGCTGAAATTTTGCATACACCTTTAGTTCTGATGACAATACAATATCCAATACTCAAAATTGTAATAATTTTAAATTAAAGCTTGTTTTTAAAAATATTTATTAAATTCGTTTTTATTATAATTGATGGATTTGGACCAAAGTTCTTTCCATTATTGCGATCTTTTTAGGGTTCAGTACCCGAAGGGTGCTCACGGGACCTTATTACTAAGCCTCCACTGTTCGTCCGTTCGTTCGCCTGTCTGCAGGCTGTAAGTAACTCATAAACCATAGCTGGAGAGTTAAAATTTTCACAGAATGTATACCTATTTCTATTGCCGGTATACTAATAAATAATAAAAGTTGGAAATGAAAGGGAGACCTGATTTATTTGCGTTTTGATTTGCGTATTTGCGGCTCAATACTATCTTAATATCTATATATAAATGCGTCACGTTGTTTGTCCGGGATGGACTCCTAAACTACTCAACCATTTTTTATGAAATATGACTTAAGTACTGTGTGTAATTTGGTCAAACTTAAAAGGTGGGATAGTTTTTGTCTCGATTATTGACCTCAATATCTTTAGTTACTTCAAGCCACAGCAACGCGTGACCGAGTCAGCTAGTAATGTTATATTTATGTTATGTCATAAGTGAGCCTGACTAGCACTTGACTGGTCCTTTTTATTCTGGGTCCTTAGACAAAGAAACATCGCTTTGTAGCGAAACGATATCTAAATTCGTCATCGTCTCTGACTTGCTTGTCAATTTGTCATGTCTTGCTTCATGTCCACGTGACTTAACGCGGCTTATGTCAATCCCATACATTTTAGTACTACTTCGTTATCGTTTTGAAATTGTAACTTTGTCTAAGCCTCCTGGGAACCGTACGATGCCGAAAACTAATTGTTTACGAAGATATTGGTGCCGATTCCCTTGTTCACAAACTAAACTAATATTAGACTATTTCTATCTTTCTCTGTCCAATAAAACAAGAAAGAGACTAATGTAAATAAGAGCTGTCAACTTTAGTCAATCTGACACATCCATACAATTATAGTTGACATCTTAAAACATATGGATTAAAAGTACGGAAAAGTTTAAGGCAAAACTAATTTGACATCTCTAACTTTTTTTTTTTTTTTAATCTACTTTTACTATGCTAAGAAAACAAGAAATTTTTGAAAATAGAATTTTAAGTTAAATACTTATCACTTACTTATTTAATATTAAGCCGGCTTTTCACTATGAGATGTAATATATATTACATTTTGAGCTATATATTACATCCCGCGATTGCTGTTCACACTGTAACATATATATTTTGGAACAGTTCAGCTTCGGTCACCACTGTGTCATCACGTTTTTTATCGAAAAGGTTGAATTCTGAAATGGATAATATGGAGATTGTTTTGCTTGATTCCTACGATAGTTCATCAGATGACGATGATGCTGTATTCGATTTATATGTATCAAATAAATAATAAACTATACATAGTATGAAACAAAGTCGCTTTCCCTGTCTGTCTGTCTGTCTGTCCCTATATATGCTTAGATCTTTAAAACTACGCAACGGATTTTGATGCGGTTTTTTTTAATAGATAGAGTGATTCAAGAGGAAGGTTTATATGTATAATACAATGCACCCGTGCGAAACCGGGGCGGGTCGCTAGTAAATAATAAACGAAAATATAATAAACGTCGATTCTGGATATCGAATCATATTAGACTAAGAGAAGATTATGGTGAATTTCGGCTTTTTAATGAACTCGATGAAGAAAAGTTTTTTTAATTACTACAGAATGAATAAAACTAAATTTTTCGAACTTCATGTTATGATTGAAGATGACGTTATAAAGCAACAGACGCATTTACGCAAAAGTTCAAAACACGTGATCAGTTGACACGTCTGCACTCGAACATCACCACCATTCAAACTGAGGGCGAGGCAGGGGGAGAACGCGGTGTCCGGGGACGTGGGGTAAAATATACACCTTCAAATGACCTCTAAATATCGCTCAGTCGGTCGAAAAAATATTTATAGTTTGGGATGTAATATATATTATAGCACAGTGTGAACGGTCACGTACAAAATGTATGACGAGCGATAAAATATTATATCTCAGGATGTAATATATATTATATTATATCCCATAGTGAAAAGCCGGCTTTATCGTCAGGGTTACTGATGAGCTATAGGTATGGTTACAAGGCGACATAGTTTTTTGGCAGCTTCTGATTTTGGGTGACATAAAATATTTTGAATCAAGCCCACATCCATTAGATTCACATTTAGGTAGTTCATCAGTGATTCACGTTCATTCTTGTTTCTGGCACATTCCAACAGCAAATGGTGTATATCTTCTACTTTATCACATAATAAACAATTAGGCGAAGTAGATTTTTTCATTAGGTACGAAAACATCTCTAACTTAGTTCTTAAATGTCACCGTCCTTTGCTTTCACTGTATGTTAGTAAGAGATGTCAAGTCTAGTTTGTGAACAATAGAAATTGACACCACTGTAGGTCAAACAACGAACTGCCTCGTTGGTCTAGTGGTTGCAAAATGCGATTGCTGAGCATGAGGTCTTAGGTTCGATTCCCAGGCCGGGCAAATTGTTATTGGGTTTTTCTATAAGAAATTTCTCAGTAGCAGCATTGGTGTACTTATGGGGCCTAACCCTTCGGGGATTACAAGTGTAATGTTATGTTATAAATAAAATTAAATTCTTTCGTCCTCAGGCGAGCAATGCAGCCGGTAGCGACACCAGTCAGCTCCGTCTCGAGGTCTGCGCCGACGAGGCTCCGACCGGCGAGGACCCCCCAACCTTCCTGCGACGTCTGCAGGACCTCACCGTGAAGGTTGGCACCAGGACCCGGTTCCTCGTCGAGATAGTCAGCTCTACGGAGTGTAAGGTGAGTCGATGTGGAAAGCCATAGCACGCTTTTTGAAAACAAAAACTCATTTATAAAAAAATATATATGTACTGGCTGTTTGAAACCTTCCAAACACCCTGTATATTTTTTTAAATAATAGTTTATAGAAATAAACTACTATAACATGGCGCGCCTCTCCACAAATTCAAAACGTTTGAAGTGTTTGTGAAAGTATTTACTCAGTGGCTTCGTACGAACATGGCATCATGTGATTATACATACATACACGTTATTAGTACAAATAAAAAAAAAACATTGTGCCTTCTGACTACCGTCGCGTCGCGCGACGCCGCGTGCCGTCAGCATAGCTCCACGATGCCTCAGGGGCCGTCTCCACTAGCGAGAGAATCGCGGCGATATTATCGTCGTGCCACGTATTTCTATACTTAGGTATGTACACTATCTAAGAACGTAGAACACACGATGTCATCGCGGCGACGCGATGAGTGGAAATACGACGATAATATCACCGCGATTCCCTCGTTCGTGAAGACGGCCCCTTAGTGCGTTGCGACGCACAGCTTGGGAACTCCTGAAATACAATATACAGAACGGTTTTTGCGACGCCATATTTTCTTGAAATTTTATTCCGATGTTGCAAAGTTACTCAAGAAAAAAACTTACAAAAACTGAGAAAAATATTCTTAGTAATTTGTGAAAATTAATGTAACAGGTAATCATTTTCTCGTTTAATAAATCCATAGAAATGTAATACTGTCTGAAGGGCGAATTCCAATAAACTTTGTTAGAAAAAACATCATGGCTGCTTCACTGCGCGCTGAAAGGCTAATTAAAAAATTTATTAATTAATGCTCTTTTCAAAGAGCAGTTTTGTATCTGAAGTCTGTGAAGATGTTTACATGTTTGTTACTCACACACGCGTAAACCGTTGAACAGATTTGGATGAAAATTGACACATAGATAGACCATTTCCTGGATTAACTAGCGGATGGCGGTGGCGATAGAGGCGAGAGCACCGATCGACCGCGCGGTCGGGCGGTGTTCCTACGTGTTTTAGGCATCAACGGTGTGCATTGCCGTGTGTAAATCGCGTAAGTCGTGCTAACCTACCTATCGATATACACAGGGTGTAACGGAAAGGGTATATACATACCAAGAGCAAGGCTTCTTTGGATGATAACTAACGATATGGCAAGGGTTTTTTAATCCTATCTCTACATGTTCGGAAATTATGATCAACAAAGAACACCGCCTGCAGTAGGCTACTATGCGGTACTAGGCGTGCACAATTACGGAAGAGATTTATCGTGATTAGGCAAGTAATGTGGAAAGTTTTTGACCCACGCAGTGCGGTGACACGTTTGTTATGATTTAAATTTAAAAGAAACATATGAAACCGAAAATTTGTTATCAATTCAGAGTATTTTATATTGAGCTGAAACCCTTGCAATATCGTTAGTTATCATCCAAAGAAACCTTACTCTTTGTATGTATATACCCTTTCCGTTACACCCTGTATTTCTCCATGAATTCGCAATTATCTGACCAACATTGCTATAATTGAGATGTAACTAGGTAATCTGTTTGGCCTGCATTTCCCTTGTCATCATAGGCTTCGCTGAAACTGACCTCATCTCGGTCTGTCATCTTACTATACAGATACACATATTATTATGCTTACGTTTAATAAGACAGGTACCTAATTTAGAATTAAATGTTCAGCCAGGGGCTGTCAGCTTGGATGGGTTATCTCTTAACTGCGACGGCTTACATTACTATTATTTTTTTTTATTCACTTTCAATCTTTTCACATATAGAAGCAACTAAGAATATTTTTGTAAATGCCTAATTGAAAAAATGTCCGTGGAGTTTCTTTCTCGTTTTTCTCCATGGAGACCTACCTACGTTTTGGAACGACCAACTTACCCAACTTTTTGACTCACTGACCGACTCATTGTCAGTCAAAAGATTGTCTAATAGAAATGAATGCTTTGATTTTGATGTGACGAAACTTTTTGTGCAGACTAACAATGGTCGTGATGGCCCAGTGGTTAAGGCGCCCACCTCTCATGCATGAGGTTGTGGGTTAGAATCCGGGCAAGTACCAATGTGACTTTTTCAATTCATATATATGTACTTTCTTAAGTTTATCTTGAACATCACTGACATCGGTGAAGGAAAACATTGTGAGGAAACCTGGACTTGTAATTAATATAAGTCTGAAATCGCCAATTCGCCTTGAGCAAGCGTGGTGATCATGCTCATGCCTTCTCTGTATGAGAAGAGTACAGTGGGACAGTAAAAGGCTGGTATTATTATTTATTTAACAATTTTTGACGACAATAATAAATATATTTTACTAGCTTCTGCCCGCGATTTTGTCCGCGTCAAATTTGATATTATCCCACGGAATTGTGCTACTGCAGACTATAATCTATCTCTGTGCCTTTCATCCAGATCCGTTCTGGCATGATCGAGTTACAGACATCAAACGAAACTTTCACATTTATATAGTAGTTTCTAGCTTGTAAGCGCTATTTTTGCCTGTCTGCAGGGTCAATAATCTGTTAGAACAACAATGGCTAACTGGATCGAACACATAATGTATTTATGCAATTACAAGGTAATATACATGGACGACCTAGGTACTTCGCTTGATATAACATGAGGCGCTTTGAGGAACGTGATAGGTATCGGTGTTTTCGCGGAAGGCAACAGGACTACACGACTCAGCGTAATTAACGTTAATTTAGTTAATTATGTAATGTCGTAAGATCCCTTGCAGACTGCAGACTTTCTATCGGCCGATAGTTTGGACGGATTCTCAATCAGTATGAGGAGGTATACATAAGCGTACATTAGGTACAGCGATTCATAATCGGCCTATAAAAAAGTTTGCCAACTATTGGCCGACTGTTTAATCAGTTTTTTTTTTTGTTAATATCTTGGGACAACTCACACACGGCCATCTGATCCCAAGCTAAGCAGAGCTTGTGTTATGGTAACCAGACAACTGATATACATACTTATATAATTTATAAATACATACATATTATAGATAAATTACACCCAGACACAGAACCAACAATTATGCTCTTCACACAAAGTTTGTCCTGGGTGGGAATCGAACCCACTACCTCCGGCTTTGCAGTCAGGGTCACTAACCACTAGACCAACGAGGCAGTCATGTTATACTTACTTTTTAATTTTATCTTGGATATCACTGAAAAACGTTGCTTCATTCTAGGAATTTCACCTGTATTATAAATAAAAAAAAAACAGCTGATCCATACAATAATGTACTACATTACGATCAAATTGTATGGATCAGCTGTTTTTTTTTTCACATTTCGTACTATGTCCCTTAATAAAAGTTATTCATATTCATGAGTACATTCACCCTCTGAAAGATTTGCAACGGATTAAAATTCACGGTGTATAAACTAACATACACAAACAGCCAGACTCGGAATAAACCAACTTCAGGTCATACAAATATTTGTTCATCGAACCCGCGACCAGCAGTGCATCAGCCAATCGATTAGCCACTGCGCCAGCCGTCCCGTCAAATTTAATTAATGTCATGTCTACAACCTCCATCACAATGGAACAGAGTCATTAGCATATCAGCGCCATGTCTGAGACGGCACACATCACCTGCGATGCGTGTCGCATTGCATAATATGCCCTCAGGCAGTAACCTGTCTTTACATGCATGCACAGACATAACATAATCTATATTGACTGGCTTAAATCTCAAAATAGAAATATTCAGACAGACATTTTAAAAAGCTTGCTACACGTAGCTCGCTTTTGTCGAACAAACTTTTAACAGATCAGAACTAGTCAACTACAAATAAAAATGGCTGTAAATAAAATCGACTGCCTCGTTGGTCTAGTGGTCGAGCAGCGCGACTGCTGAGCGTGAGGTCTTGGGTTCGATTCCCAGGTCGTGCAAAGTATTATCGGGTTTTTCCATCAGAGCAGCCTCGGGGTCTGGATTTGTGCCCGGTCGATGGCAAAACTCACTCCCTAAGTATTAGGTACATGGGACTTAAACATAACTAGCGAAATGTCGGTGTACTAATAGGTACACATTACTACACATCTGCCTAATCCTTCGGGAATAACAGGCGTGATGTTATGTTAGTACTTAGGTAGTAAGCGAAAGTAGTTCTTTTGAGTAAATAAAGATTCTTTAACCAGAATAATAGACAAAAGCTTTCTATTTTTCAGGTATCTAGAATTATGTATTGAATCGATCATAAAAATTTCGTTACGATACCCCCTTTTACCCGTTACATGCATCCATAACTGACTGACTGTAATTGCGGAGCTAGACATAGGGACTAGAGATGTTACTGAGATTTGATTCCGATTCCGATATGTCGGAACTTCCGATTGATATTACACTTACGATTCCGATTTCGGTTCTTTTAAGTCTGAGGTTTAAATTTGGGATGTAACGGAGATTAGATTACGATTCCGGTATGTCGGAACTGCCGATTGAAATTAGGTACACTTCGGATTCAGATTTCGGCTCTGATACTTTTAAATCGGATGTTTAAATTAGGGATGTTACGGAGATTCGATTCCGATTCCGATAAGTCGGAACTTCCGATTGATATTACAAAATATCAGTTATTTTGTCAACAAAAATGCTTTACAACACGTTCGTAATGTATGGACTCTGTGTTACTAAAATTAAAGAGACTATAAAATTAAATGAATGTTTGTGTTTCTACTATTTTATTACACATTTATTTATTAGGAGATCACAATTCATTATACCACACATCTCTTTTCTGCCTTCGGCTCTGCCTCCGACTTCCATTACGGTTCCGATTCTGATACTGGTACCGATTCCGAAAAGTAAAATTTAAAAACTCCGGTTCCGAAATCGATCGGACCTGGAGTTCCGGTAAGCCAATCCTAGTTACATCCCTGTATAGGGACATAGCCTCAATTAACTACGTTAATACGAAGTGTATTCTGGAACGGATTCGAAAGTTTCAGCGTATAATATGTATTTTGCACTTTGCCCTCAGCCTGAAAGTCTATAAACAAGTGTTCAGTTTCAATCTATGTTCTGTGTCGAGTACAGACGTAGTTAAAGGTTATTTGCGCCAACTTTACTTAATTTTGCTTAATAGTTACCTAGTGTGTGTATTTATTTATTTTCTTTTGGGAACGCTTACAGCAGACTAATAAAATTATAATTACAATAATATAAACCATGCATGTCAGAGGCCTTTGAGGCGGTTTAGAAACTTTGACGCTAGGGTGTGTGGGGTCGTCAGACCTTACTTCCCGCACGATAAAGAAAGAACAATCCATTCCACATCTTATATACATAGCTGACGGAACCCCACCATTATAGTAAGGAACCCTAAAATGCAGCAACAATGGTGACTAAAGGTCGTGGCACATTATCCCAGCACCGCAACGGCACCGCTCTAAACCAGCAATTTACTTGTCATTCAAATTAGAGCATTAAATCGTGTGTAGTATAATATATTTTATTTTATTTATAATATCATAAATAAATAAATAAATATTTCATAATGTCAATATGAAAAAGCTGACGGCGGGCGGTCAGCGCGCTTGCCGCTACCATACAACTCGCCTCGCAGTCCGCGCGCTGCTAGCGCGCTACAAGCTCGCAGGCTGCGAGCTTGCGCCTCGCGGCCAGCGCGCGGACTGCGAGCTTGTCCCTCGCGGCCAGCGCGCGGACTGCGAGCTTGTCCCTCGCGGCCAGCGCGCGGACAGCGAGCTTGTCCCTCGCGGCCAGCGCGCGGACTGCGAGCTTGTCCCTCGCGGCCAGCGCGCGGACAGCGAGCTTGTCCCTCGCGGCCAGCGCGCGGACAGCGAGCTTGTCCCTCGCGGCCAGCGCGCGGGCTGCGAGCTTGTCCCTCGCGGCCAGCGCGCGGACAGCGAGCTTGTCCCTCGCGGCCAGCGCGCGGACTGCGAGCTTGTCCCTCGCGGCCAGCGCGCGGACAGCGAGCTTGTCCCTCGCGGCCAGCGCGCGGACTGCGAGCTTGTCCCTCGCGGCCAGCGCGCGGACTGCGAGCTTGTCCCTCGCGGCCAGCGCGCGGACAGCGAGCTTGTCCCTCGCGGCCAGCGCGCGGACTGCGAGCTTGCGCCTCGCGGGCGGCTCGGTGGTTCTACATGTAATTAAAAAATGAAAAATAAAGTAAAAAATTTAGTGTTAAATATTGTATGGTGGTACGAAACCCTTCGCTTGCGATACCGACACGCACTTGACCGGTGTTTTATTACGCAAAGAACAAATGAATATATTACAGCCGTTACAAACATGATTAAGTATATTGTTGCCTTCCTTGAGCCAAAGTGATCTTTTATCGAGGCCAAAATTTTGGCACATAAAAGCTTTTAGTCCCTTTTACAATTAACGGTGACATACCATGGAACTAAATATAACTGAAGTTGAAATACTTTCCTAACGTTGGTAGCATCGGAAAGTGGCGTCCAGCGCAGTGGTGATACAGAAATAAGACCATACGACAGGTGTCCACTGTAATTGATTAAAAGTTTAAAAAAATATTTGGTTCACTTTTGTCTGGTTATCTGCCTCGTTGGTGTAGAGGTCACAAAGCGTGACTGCTGAGCATGAGCTCTTGGGTTCGATTCCCGAGTCAGGCAAAGTGTTATTGGATTTTTCCATCAGGAATTCTCATTAGCAACCTCGTCATTACATGGGACTTAAACATAACTGGCGAAATGTGGGTGTACTAATGGGTTTGCTTATGCTTAACTTGTTCATATTTAAGTCATAATAATTACCTATTATCATTTAACTATTAGGTACCTATTATTAAGCTTGAGCCTTTACTCCTCATGTCAAATTATTTGTTACAGTGACTTTTTTGACATCTTTTTAAACAGAAGTCAAAATAACGACGTCTGCAATAATCCAAAATAAGAAAAAATAGGGAAATCTATTAAAAGGAGTCTCAAAGACAATTTTGATGATCTAATCCGAAACTAATCCGCGTGAAAAACCAGATTTTTACAAATTCGAACGAACTCATAGAATAAAGAACATTTATGTATTCGCTTCCAAAATAGAATAAGTTTTTTTTTTATAAAAGTTTCATGACGTACCTATGATTGTATGGAGTATAATAAATTGAGACGGTATTGCTGTAAGAAAATAATAAAAAATCAAGACCCAGAAATAATATCTAACACTGTGCCCACACATTTCCTTAATGTTCGAGAGAAACTGCAATATTCTATTTATGGAATCTTGATAGTAATTTACGCAATAGTCTGATTTCTGACTAGGTACGTAGATACACGAAGTAAAATATATTGAAGTGGGGCCAATTTCCACTAAGAGCAGAAGTTGGAAGAAGTTTTACAAATCGTCGACATTTCTTTCGCGTCTCGTCGAGTGTACTACGACCCACGTTTGCCCGTAACACATTTTCATTAACGCTACGCAAGAACCTTGAGATTCATCGGAATGTCCAACAACGCTGCTCGTGACATAATTCGTCTATTTCAAACCGCATCCGTTGTACGTATTTATAATCTGTTATTCAGTTCCCGCGCTTCTTCTGACAGCTCCCGGAAAAACAAAGATGGCGGATAAGCGTGCGAAATATTATCGAAAGTGGATATTTTTACATTGATTTATGCGTCGTTTAATTTTATTCCGATTACATTGTGGCTTATTGTTCAAGTCTTACACACTTATTCACAATACTATCCATTGTTTATTCAACAATAAAATTATTTTAATAATTTATAATTTAATGTCATTTTCATGTCATATCTGTTAGTGAGCTGTGTCAGGAACACTGTACGTCTGTGTAATCTATTGGAGATCGCGCTCACAGATTATCTACTATATTAGATCTCCAGGGCTCTTTGTGTTCAAATCTAAGGCACTCTATTGATAAGCTTTGATATGTTAATTACTCAACGTTAAACATTTGATCTAGATATGCAGATATGCACAAAGTGATGGCTCATATTACCAACCATTTCGATCTCGATTTAGGTACCGATATTGCGAATGAACATTGCTCTTCAATTTAATAACGAAATGCCACAGCGAATTGGAAATTTCGACGGAAATAGCAATGCTCTGCGCTCTTCTTGTGAAAATAACTATTGAAATGAATTATTGAAAACCGTCAAATGTAATTAAGGTTGAATTTGCAAATAAAATTCAGTTCAGTCTACAATATTTTTGGTATGCCATTTTGCATTCACCAGAATCTAAAATTTTAATAAATTGTTTATCAAATTTTGGGTTCTATTTGAGAGATGAGATTAATTCATATGAATTTAGATTTTAGTGAGTGGATTGCAGCTGGCGTTTGTTTTAATTTACTTACTTTGTGTAAAATATTTATTTATTTAACGTAGTTGCGCTTTTACTAATAAAAGTACTGTTTATCAAAATATTTTCATCTTCTGGAGCAGTCTATTTTTATTTTCTTGATGTGAAAATCAGTTGTGTAAAAATCCTAATCGTAAAACTTTTAAGCTGCAAATTTTTTCGCCGGATTTCATGAAAAGTTTTTTATTGTATCGGTAGGTACAAGGTGGGACTCGCTGATCGTGGGCAGTGAATACGAGTCCAATCAAGTACGCATGCCTTAGCGAGCCTCACTCAGCTTACAATAAGCAACTGTTCCCATTGTTATTAACTCTAGTTATTAATTTAAATGGTTACTAACAAAAAATAGAAGAAAATTCTGACGAAAACGATTATTATTATTATTAGGTATGTATAACTGGGGATCTCAATATTACGAAGGGGTTGTCTATAACGTTGGTACCTACAAGATGGAAGGAACGTCGATCGTGATCGTGACACAAACTTTTACAATAGATTCACATCTTCTTTCACAGATTCTTGTATCTCAAATAACAATAACGTTGCTGGCGATAAATATACAGGATGGCACAAGTCGCGACGTCCAAAAAAAGAATTTTGGAATCCTTTCTTCTTGTCAAAGTGAAAATAAAATTAATTCAGTTGCGTAATAAAGTTATTAATTAATAACTTCTGCTCGCGACTTCGTCCGCGACATAGTTGATATATTATCCTACAGGAATGGTACATTTTACGGGATAAAAAGCCTATGTGCTTTTCGTCGCCTTAGAGTGAAAACCTCGGGAATACATTTTTACTCAAATTTATTTTATGGCGTTTCTAGGAAGAAAACCTCGCTACGTACATCCTGATCTGACTCATTTGTTCATTCGATACTCATAGCGCCATCTAAGACAGTAAATGAGAACCTCGTAAATACTCGCATCTGTCAGTTTGGCGTGAATACCTTGCAACGAACGTGTCGTTTCTCATTCGAAAATTGAATACATAAGTTTATCCTGCTGTAGCTGTATAGTGTCAAACTCTTTCTGGATATAAAAGCGGGTTGAATCTCGATATGAATTAATAATAAAACGCGTACAAAAATTTTACAGTACGCAGTTTTTTCTTCCTCCTGAAAAGTTACCTCTTTTACACTTACGAGGTTTTCACTCTAAGGCGTCGTTTTGCAGATTAACTGTAATCTATTTCTGTGCCGCATATCCAGACCCGTTCAGCCGTTTTGGCATAATTAGTAACAAACTATCGGCTATCTAAACTTTCGCATATAAAATAGTAGTAAAATTTGTTTTTATTAATTTGCCCAGGTGACATGGTTTCGCAACGAGCGCCGTTTGTTGGAAGCGGAGCGGGTAGCGTTGGCTCGGGATGGAAACTTCTGGTGTGCAGACGTGGCCGCTATTAGCGTGGACGATGCTGGCCGATGGACCTGCACCGCGGAGAACGTGGGCGGCCGGGCCAGCTGCTCTGCGCATCTTAACGTACTTGGTAAGTAAGGTTCTCGGGGCGCATTCAATAATAATATACTGGGTGTTTGGTGCATCATTTGCCAAATCGAATTGGCCCTTAAGAGAGGTTATTTGCTATTTCTTCACGCCTTTTAACTCATTCTTTGTCACACCAGTTTTTTTTTTATCAATTTTTTATTTATTTTATTTTATTTCTATATTATTCATACCAGCCTGTAGGTTATATACCATTGAAAAATAATTTTCAACACGATTGGCGCGGCTGGCCGATTGGATACTGCGCAGCTTGTCGCATGTTTAATTTCCGGACGGAATGGACGAAGATTTTGTTGGTATGTCAGAAGTACTGTGAGGTGAATTAATGAAAGACGTTGTTTTCAAAGTCAAAGTCAAAGTCAAATCATTTATTTCAATTAGGCCATTATAAGGCACTTTTGAACGTCATATACAAAAGGAAAAAAGGAATTGAATCTAGTTGCCCCTTCCAAAAGGTAGTTTTGTATGGAGAAGAATGGGCAAGAAACTCCATACGTACTCTTTTAAAATCAATGTTTACAATATTTGTATACAAAATCATACACGACATGGCACGTGAAAGCAATGTACTACATACCCTATATAAAAACTACCAAATCATAATAATTAAAAGGTATTACAAATTAAGAATTTAAAGGTAAAATATGTTCAAATATACATAGTGTTCACGTGTTTACAAATTAATATTAGAACTACAGACGACCACTCTTAACATCTCAACCAACATGAAATAGTGTGTGAGTCCGCGCAATCTATCAGTCAATCACACTTTAAAATAAAAAATAAACAAAAATAAAAACAAAGTATGTATTAAGAAAAATGAAAACCATTAATAACCAGTTTGATTTTGTCTAGAATGTGTCATTGTCCCATGGAGCAGGACCAGCATGTTTCCAAGCATTCTTATCTTGAATATAATCCTCTAATTTATAATATGCTTGTTTGCAAAGCGTTTTTTTAATGTGTGTTTTAAATTTTCTTTCATTTAATTTTAATATATCAGAAGGTATTTTATTGTAACATTTAACACAGTACCCCATAAAAGATGTTTTTACTTTAGACAATCTAAAATATGGTTGAGCTATTTTATCTTTATTTCTAGTATCAATATTATGTCTATCACTTATTTTATTAAAGAGATTTAAATTTTTTCTCACATACATAATATTTTCATAAATAAATTGGCAAGGCACTGTCATAATATTAATCTTTTTAAATAATTCCCTAAGAGATTCGCGACGAGGTAGATTATAAATGGCTCTGACAGCTCTCTTCTGTAAAATAAAAATGGATTCAATGTCAGCAGCCCGACCCCACAGTAGAATGCCATACGACATAATGCTATGAAAGTAGCTGAAGTAGACCAATCGCGCAGTTTCTATATCTGTCAACTGTCTTATCTTTCTAACGGCATAAGCTGCTGAGCTTAACCGTCCCGCAATTGATGTTATATGAGGTCCCCATTGTTTTATTTTTAAATGCATATTTTTGTTTTCTTTTTTATTTTTATCAGTGTATTTATTTTAACTGGTTCTGTAACCGTTATAATTAAAGTAAAAAATAAATAAATAATTTATTTTATATTGTTTTTTGTAACAGTACCAAAAGCGTACAAGCGCCCTGAATTCGTGGAAGAACTCCGCGCGCTCCTGACTGAGCAGGGGACCGTCTCACTTGAATGCAAGGTGGTCGGCGTCCCCACACCCGTGCTGCGATGGTTCAAGGTAAACCTCTTCACAATACAGTCTGGACAAGTTTTACCCTTTAAGAGGGGACCAGGGGACTGTTTCGTATAACAATGTTCCAAGGTAACGTTTACTTTAAACAAGCTACACGTAATTAAAAAAAAAAAAACACGACTGCAAAAATTGCACATATTTGTACTTTGTTTATTACTCGTCAGTTTTTCTACGACGTTTTTTATTTACAGTGTGATATATTTTTTAAATCTACTTGTCAAATTCTAGACGATAAACACAGACACGACCAGATTCATTAAAGAAATAAATTGAGGCTGGTATTAATTTACGTTTTAAAGTGACCACACACATTTTTTACTAGCCTATGTTACTCGGAACGTTGCAAGCATTGTAACGATATACATTTAAAGTGACCACACACATTTTTTACTAGCCTATGTTACTCGGGACGTTGCAAGGATTGTAACGATACCCCATACATCTAAATCGGTTCAGGCGTTTAAAAGTTATGGTGCAATAAAGAAACTCACATACATACATAAATATACATTAACCCTGAACACATAACACTCCTTTTCTTGGGGCAGTCGTGTAAAAAAACGGGTGTAAAAAAGACACCTTACGAAGCCATGTTGTAATGATTTTAGGGTTCCGTACTTCAAAAGAAAAACTCAGTATTTATGAAATTGGACTAGCTGTTCCAGTACAATAGTACTGGTCGAATTGCAAAAAATATTTTTTCTGATAAAAAGCTAGGGTACAATATTGCCGATTGTCGTAGGAATATATTTCTGTTATATTTGATTCCCATGCAGCGAGGTCGCGCGCAGAAGCTAGATATTGATGTTGCGTTATCGATTAACTAGCTTCTGCCTGCGACTTTGCCCCCGTAAATATCGAATCCCCGTTTCATTCCCTTATTGGGGTGAATTTTAGAAAATTCGTTCTTAGTACTTAGACTAACTATAAACTACCTTCCTGCCTCATCTTTAGCGCTCATGCCCACGAGACGGTTTTGCGCCGGAGCTAAGCCCGGCGTCAAACCGGGTCTACGGGCGGTCGCCAGTCGTGTATGAAACTCTATACACGACTCTAGACACGACGCCGGCGCTAGAGCCGGCTCGCCGTGCAACCGGGCACGGTGCTCGCCACGTATACGCCCGGCGCGGCGCGCAGTGGAGTATGGCAGTGTGTGAGCGCATGTACACGAGACCGGACCTACGAGCGGCGCGTGCATAGGGCTACCAACGCAACTTGAAACCGGGTTGTGTACAAACCGTCTAGTGTGCACGGTCGGACGGTTTCTACCTGGCGCCGGCAAAAAACCGGGCCGTGTTAAAACCGTCTCGTGGGCATGAGCGCTTATACGTCAAGCGGTTTTCGATGAGTGTGAGTGACCTTTCGCTTTTATATATTTATATTCTAAAAGTTCACTCTTAAAATTACAGGACAGTCGCGAAATAAAGGCAGGTGATGTGTTCGCCCTCACAGCGAATGCCGAGGACCCCACGTCCCTCGGCACTTACACCTGCGAGGCTGTCAACTGCATGGGCAGGGCGTACTCCTCATCCAAGGTTCATGTCGTTGGGCGCGGCAGCAGGGAGGGATCTGCCAGGCCTAGCTCCAGGTAACTTTTATCAATTGAACTTTTATTAAAGATTGTAACGATACCCCATACATCTAAATCGGTTCAGGCGTTTAAAAGTTATTGTGGAATAAAGAAACTCACATACATACATACATACATACCTACATACATAGTTACATTAACCCTGAACACATAACACTCCTTTTTTAAAATTAAAACAAACGGAAATGTGTCTTGATCTGTTTTCTATTGGAATATAAAGGTATTATAAGCTTTTAAGACAATACTCAAATACTTCATTATTGTTTAGGTAATCAATAATCAGGATTTCCAATAAGTTTTATAAACGTTAAGTACCTACTCCGCTACGCCTCACATCTTATAACGCGCTTATAAAGTAATAAAAAATTAGAGTTAGTTAATTTCACTAAACCTTTAATTTATTTTTTCTGTGCAGTAGCCCACCTATAAATGTTAAAAAATGCATAAATTGCCATTTTAATTTCGTATAGCGTCCGATGTTTCCCGATTCCTAACTAGATGGCGTTGGCGTCGAGTTAGAAGTCGCAATCGTTTCGTTACCGCGCGTCCTATATATAGTCAGCAAAATTTTCTGTAAAGTACTTGTATTTCATCCTCTTTTAGATACCAATTTTTTTGAAAAGCGAAAATGTAGTGACGTTTTCGCTTATAATACCTTATATCATGAAGAGAACTTCATGAACTTGTCCACGAGGCTACTCGCGGGAATCGAGCCTGCAACACGCAGCTCAGCGGCCAATCGCTCAGCCACTGCGCCTACCGCGTCGTCGATTTCAGTAGCACCGCGCTTTAAGTTTGTTTACTTATTTAAAGTTTATTTGCTATATACTATATACTTTATTTGCTATAACCAATAGTTTCACACACGATGGAAAGATATCGTGACGCGAACGTTTACCGTAGGTTCGGGTCCGTGGAGCTGTGTAACAGCTGTTGTACTTTAAGACCATGCAAGTGATGCCCTCTGTGTGGAGTAGTTCATTTTATTATTATAACAGATGAAAAATGTTAACCCTGGAGTGTCTAGAACAGTGTAGTCATCACACTATTTTAAGTCACGGGTCACATAGAACAAAGTGACGTATCATTGCGGGCCGCACATTCGTGGATTGGGTAGTTGACAACACCAATTAATTAATATTCAAAGTCAAAGTCAAAACATTTATTTCAATTAGACCATTTACAGGTACTTTTGAAGGAATCGGTCAGTTAGTCCGAAAGTTGAAGCTAGTTGTTCATTCCAAAACGGCGGTAGGCCCATATGGAGAAGAACGATTAAGATAATCCACGGCACTCTTTTCAATTAGGTTTTTACAAAATACTAGTTAAATTATTCTTGTTGCTTTTACGTGTGAAAACAATGAAGAAATTTATTAAGAAATTTTAAAAAAATATATTAAAAAAGCATAATTATCTTCGACAGCTTCAACCAAAATAAATAAAATAGTGTAATGTGCACGGTGCTTTATAATAGTACTCATTGAGACAACGCGTTCGACATTGTGCAAGGTCGAGCGCGTTCAAGTATTTGTTTTTGATGTACCCACTTACCCAGATTTATTAAAGTAGGTAACTAATTAATATCTGTAGGACGTGCGCCCTGGACTTTTATAATTAGTCTTTAGTAATAAATATTGTTTCTCGATAAGTGATTATATAAATCTTAGAGAAATAAATGATTTTTGACCCGTAAAAATAATACGAATAAAGATTTAACCCACGGCGGTTAAGATTACATATTCAGAGAAGATATTCATATTCATTTATCATCTCAAGGTAAAAGATCACTTGTTTATGAGGAAGTGCAAATGTACAATAAATTACCAGATGAGATAAAAGGTGCGATTTCGATCAATATATTTAAAAACAAACTGAAAAAATACGTTCTTGAAAATATCAGTACTAATTAATATAAAAAACAATAAGGAAAATAATATAATAAATAAAAATCTAAAAACTGCAAACAAAAGTTGTACTACTGACCGATGTATTCATGTATCTGCACTATTACAACGGAACCGCACTCTTTATTTCAAGGTAGGGTATTTGCGTATGGTAACACAGTGTAAGATTCTTGGGAGTACCCACGAACCCAAATAAATTATAATAATTATGGATAATATAGTTTATTACGTCTAGTTAATTATTGTAAGTCCGAGTGTCGAAGGATTGTCCTTCGACACTCGGATCCGATAAATACCACCCGATAGTATATTACCGACGTAGCTAACTATTATGTGGGGAATGGGCGTGTCAAAGTCAAAGGCAAAAAAATCATTTCAATTAGACCATTTACAGGCACTTTTGAATTATCAAGGAGTCGGTGTGAATAATGAAAAAAAAGATAGTAGGTATAGGTATAAATATTGTCATTGTCTACAAAAATTGTTTTGCTATGTCGCGGGCCGCAGTTTCACGACCACTGTTAATTAACTTATTAAGACCGTTTACGCCGTACGGCATTTCATAGAAACTTTTAAGTCCTTATTTGTTTTATGAATAATCCGATTTTATTGCATCTTTCTACTCATAAGCAGGATACATAGGTCTGAAAAGTTATCAGAGAACATTTTGTGAACGGAATCAGGCCCCAGCACCCAAACTGCGCTACACACAATATTGTCAAAGCCTTTCATTTTGGTATTGAAAAAAATATTCACTAAAATTTAACTGATCGAGCAGACGATCCTATCAAATATATGAAGCAATGGATTATTAAATTCAGTCAAAATCGGATTCAGTTTTTAAGGGCTTATACAATTTATATAAGCTTTATTAAATTGTAATAGTGCTGCAGCGCTGGAACGGGGCGGGTGGCATACTGCACACGGATGGTTGATTTTTTAATACAGCTGAAGCGTTGGGGGCGCTCTGCAACATCGGTTTATGAAAAAACCGTTCAGCTGCAAATTGGCGTCGAACACAAAGCTTTCCGTATCACCGTACAATAACGATGCTTAAAGAAATAATCTAATTAAAAAAATATTTTTAACAACAAGCTTTAATTCAAAATAATAACAATATTGAATAATGGACAGCGCATTGTCAATTTGTCATCAGAACTAAAGGTGTATGCAAAATTTCAGCTCAATCGGATACCAACAAATGGTCGAAAAATGGTTTGCAAATGAAAGGACAACTTACTTACATACCTACATACGAACAGTGCTGCAAGCTAAATAAAAAAGCTTGTAAAAAGATGCTTAACGTAGCCGAAAGTCACAATCATGTTCTTCACAAAACTTTGATCATTTATGTATTCTAGATCATATCTGAAAATTTTCTGGTTACGGAGATAATGGCCGATTCCCTTGTTTACATACTAAACAAATTCAAATTAGAGAATTCCCGCAACTAGCAAAAAGTTGTATAGTGTTTGAATTATACAACTAACAGACATGTAAAGGTTTTTAGTTAATAGTTATGTAGCAGTTAACAGTTTTTCGACGCATTAGTTAAGTATATACTCGAATTATTTATTTTGCTAGTTGGGTTAGCATCTCTTACTGACATACAACGAAAGAAAATGACGGTGACACCTTAGAACTAAGTTGGAGATGTCAAATTAAAGAGATGCGAAATTTTGAGAGGGGTCGGTCTATGATTAGAAGAAGGTTAAGAAACCCCTGCTATAAGGGTTCTTTTACTTTTGATGTAAGGAACCCTAAATACAACGACTGTCTGCGTGATCTGCGTCGCTCCGGCGCCGCAGCAGTAAGGCACCGCTTCAATTGAATGACTTCAAATTGTGTGCAGCAATTACTCCACAGTTGGGGCTTATATTGTAAGATTGTAAGTAGGTACATTACATCACGCTTGTAATCCCCGAAGGGTCAGGCAGAGGTGTACCCATTAGTACACCCACATTTCGCCAGTTATGTTTAAGTCCCATGTAATAGGGGGCGAGCCTATTGCCATCAACCGGGTACAAATCCATACTCCGAGGCTGCTACCGAGAAAATCCTGATGGAAAATCCCAATAATACTTTGCCCGACCTGGGAACCGAACCTAAGATCTCATGCTCAGCAGTCGCGCTTTGCGACCACTAGACCAACGAGAACAACAAGAACTTATTTATTTTAAATAAGCTCGTTACATTATTAGGATTGGATGGAGAGACATCGGGCTAACCCTGACGCTAACGAGCTAAGCGTTATATTTCAAGGACTGGCTGGCAAGGAAGGTTGGCTTGTTATTCTAGAAAATGTCTAGTTTCCTTAAGGGCGCGCCAAAAGCCAGCAAACTTTTATAATTCACCCGCGCGCCCCGTGTTAAGTGTTTTTTCGTAATAACTCCAAAAATAAAAGGAATTACCTAAAATGCCTAGACAAAACCCTCACTCATGTATAAATATAACTAATTATCAAATTTTCGTCATATTAGTCATTATAATATCGTGTATAAATCGAAAAAACCAAAAAATTAGAGGCTACTTCGTGATGTTTTTCTATCAAGAAAATGTTATTATTTTATGTTTTTGATCAATGAGAACCACCTAAAATATCATGTAGTTTTCATACATTTGTATTTTAAGCCTAGAAATCTAGAATAGGGGATCGGCCAAATTTTCAAAAAGTGTTTTAAATTAATCTTTATGGATACTTATTCTCATGAAAAATAAAATTTTATTTATTTATAGCCTTTTAGGTACTCAAAATCATGTTTTAATATTGTTTGTTTAAAAATCCCGCCAAAACGCCACATGACGTCATTTGTGGTCATAACAAAATTTCCATTATGAAAAACTAGAGAAACACCACGTGACAGTTTTTAAATTGATCACCGTATCCTAATTTATTAGTAATCTTTTAGCAACTTTTAGAATTTCAACAAAATAATGGAAATAACTGAGTGAATTAAGTTAGTTAGTACCCGTGCAGTCAATGATTGCCCACAAATGACGTCACGCACTGTTTCAGTACAGATTAAAAATATTGTAAATAACAACATTTTATTTTTTCATTTAAAAACATTTAAATGAATTATATTAAATTATTATTCGATAAATAATCGTAAAACAGTATATTTATTTTATCTAAGTACATTTTAGATTTTAATCTGATTACTGTCCGATCCCCTATTGTTCATGTACAATAAAAAAAGATTGGTAATTTTGCTTACTACCACTCTTAACTAGCTTCTGCCTGCGATTTCGTCCGCTTTTTTGCCCGCATCAAGTTACGTCTTTGGTTACTGCTCCGGTTCCGTGGGGCATAGCGTGATGTCCATAATGCTACACTTTTCCTCATGGATCCGGAGATTTGTTTTCAATTCGACTAGTAAAAAAAAACTACGATGGTTTCTACAATGAACCATGGCTGTGTCCTTTTGCGGGATTCACATAGGCGGAGGTAGAACACTGCGGTGGCTTTAGCTGGTAAGAGTCCGGCCTCCTAGTACTATACCTCTTAGGACTATATCTCCTACCATATCCGATTCGTCCTCGTCCAGTTTTTTTAACATGGTCACAATTTTAACGTAAACCACTGAACCGATTTTAATGATATTTGGTACGGAGTAAGTTTGAACCTCAAATAAGGACATACGTTACTTTTTATGCGGCTTCTTCTGCAACCGCAATAAAGGACATTTATGCGTGCAAAGATAATTCTACAACTGTATAATTCTACATAATTTTCTTCTCTTACCAGCAGTGTAACTCCAGAACCGCCACCTATCTTCACGAAAGAGCTGGAGGACCAGTTCGTGAGGATTTGCGAGCCGCTGACCCTCGGTTGCCACATCGTGGTGCCGCCCTGGCCGCGCAGCGTCGTCTGGTACAATAAGGAGGGCAAGATTGAGCCCAGTGAGAGGTAAGTCTCCATGGAGGTATACTGAGCCGCTAAACCTCGGCTGATTTATCGAGATGTATAACAGTATGTTAAATAACCGAGAGTTCTCTTTTGTCTTTTTTTTTAAGGATGGGAAATCTTCAATTGACTCTATCCGCTCAGGGCGGAGCGGAAGGGAGTGTCAGACTTTTACTAACTAAAACCCATCCATGTTCGTCTCATGGCCGCAGTAACTCTTTCGAACAAATTCCGCAACCCTGGCAGGAACAGAGAGTTCTCTTAAACTCGTTAATCTAAATCAATAATAGATTTGAAAAAATATATCACCATAGAATAACTTTACGTATAAAATGCTTTGTGCCGAATGACTGACTGACTGACGGATCAACGGACAGCCTCAACCGCTGATCATAGATACCTGAAACTTGGAGGATGTGTTCTTTGTATGACGTAGGCAACCGATAAGAAAGGATTTTCCGAAATTCTGTACCTTAGGAGGTGAAAAAGGGGGCAAAGTACCCTAATGGGATGAAATGGGGTCAAAAGTTTGAATGTATTTTTTTGTCATCGGCCGTAGTACAGTCTGCATTATTTAATTAAAAATGTATTTCATACCTACCTAAGTAGAGTTCGAATTTGCATTTAGCACCGAATACAAAGCGGGCAAAGGTACATACGAACAAGCCATTTAGTATATAGGCAGCAAACTTGCAACTACTTTTAAACAATGTTTCGGGTGTGTCAATTATTTTAAATTTCTATAAACAGGTTTCAAAATAATTAGACACCACAAGCTTAAAAAGTGAACACAAAATAACAATGAATAGCAATGTAGTAGAAAGATAATTATTGTTGTCTGTAAACTAGCTACAAATAGCTTGTTTGACTGTACCTATAAACCACGTGTACCTATTAACCAGTCGGTTCATCCGCTTCTGTACCTAAAGCCGATTGCCACTTTGGCTTAACTATGTACGTAATGCATGAGAACCTAAATATTAATGATTAATAACGTTATATTCGCGTTTACACTATCGTGTTTATTGGTAGCTTTCAACCGACTTCAAAAAGAAGGAGGTTCTAAATTCGGCGTGTATGTTTTTTTTTGTATGTATGTTACCTGATTACTCAGCCAATTATGAATAGATTTGGATGTGTAGTCGATGACTGACTGAAGGAAAAGGGAGAGGGGGTACGTCAACCCCCCTCCTACCACTTTCCAAAAATAAATTTATTGTGTGAGGTATTGTTTGAAAGAGCTTTTTGTAAGGATTTCAAACATTAGTACACAAGCACTAAAAAGTGAAAAATAAAAAGACTTCCAAAACTAAAGTAATTTTTTATTTTGTAGTTTTTGAAGGTGGTTATCTTTTTTTGTAAAAAAGCTTTTTTTAATGAATTGATATTAGTGCGAAATCGAATGCTGTCGTATTACTGTGATATTGAAATGTGAATGTGGATATGGAAGGCAATTCTGGTAGCTTTTAGCAAAGTTCGCATTCCTAATTTATGAATGTGTGAATCTGTCACAAAAAGGAGGAGGTTCTCAATTAGTCGGAATCTTTTTTTTTTGTGGATGTGCCCCGAAAATGGCGTGAGTTTATGTATGTATAGATACTGTCGTTTTTATTATTACCTGTTTTATGTACCCAGGAGCTTTAAGTTATTTCAATATTAGCTTCTAATGTAAAGATATGGTTGTGATTAACATAAAAACCGATGTTTATATTGTCTGGTCAGACAACTAAATACACGTTTAGCGCTGCAACATACTTTACTTTAATACTTCAAGCCCCACGTAATGAGACACAATTGATTTATCTATTGTTCTGTCATACCAGTATGACTGAACAATAGTGAGTGAGGTTAACTGAGTGGTTAAACTGTTATCAAAACTTTGCTTAGGATAGCTTCTTTATATTCCATACGTTCTATGACGGTGCGGGTGACACATTTCAGCAATTCATCTATGGATGTCAGAATCGCATAAGTTCTAGGTCAGTGACATTATTTAATTTACTAGTTATTTACTTACTTAATACTAATTCCGTATTTTACGACTATGATATTAGTGTGCAGTTGAAATATTCAATCATGATTATAAAACCCCGTAACGTTCAAGAGTGAAAAGCAACAGTTTGACAAATGTCACCCGCACCATCCTAGAGCGTGAGGAATATAGTCTTACTTATAATATAATATTCTTCTCTTCTGTCCCAGGTACCATGTACTTGAAGACGGCGCTGGTGGCTACTTGCTGGAGGTGGGATCCGCTGAGTGGCCGGACGAGGGCGAGTGGAAGTGCGTCGCGACGAGCACGGGCGGCCGCATCGGCATCTCCACTTGCTATGTCACCATGGATGGTATACTATACTAAGGGCCAATTTTTCAATCGTCAACGGATGGATAAATATGGCGGTTTGACAGATTTTGTATAGAAAATATGTCAAACTGTCATATTTATACCTCGGATAAAAGTTATCGGACAGTTATCGAGTAACAGTCGGATTAGAGAAATTCTTTTTGTATATAATAGCCAGAATTATGAGGAAATAGTGTAGGATTTATCATCACGCTAGGGCCCACAGGAGCGAAGCAGTAACCAAAGATGTAACATATCGCCGATGAAAAAAACCACACGGTCGAAGTTACTGGCTAGCTAAGCTAGTATTTATTTATAAAAAAACAGTTTCAGTATAGCAAAACTTGGAAAGTAGTCGATGGCCTGGCTTGTTTTAACAAAACATTAGGTACATTTTAACTGATGAGCATTTTTATTAACTTTCTTTATGTTAGACTGAGCCATAGCGCCGCATAGCCGGGTGTAGCTAGTTATACAGGGTGTTTGGTGCATCGTTTGCCAAATCGAATTGACCAATAGGAGAGGTCATCTGCTATCTATTCACGCCCAATAACTCATACTTTGTCACACGGATTTTTTTATATCAACTTTTTAGTTTTAATCGTGAAAAAATCCAAAACTCAGCATTTAGGTATAAATTAAAAAAAAAGTAATTTGTATAGCCTTCAAATTTCATTTTAATTTTTATGTGTACTGTTGTATGATTCTATAAAATTCAAAATTACTTGCTAATAACGTTTACTTTCCTTTGAAATAACTCGTAAAGTTTTCGTCAAAGAAGAATAAATTTTTAACCTCAACTTTAAATTGTTTTAAAAAAAAAACAAACAGCGATCGGGGACTTAGCTTTTTTTTTTAAAGTTCTCTAGTCTGTCCCCTTTCCAACGGTATGCAATTTGACAAATAAAAATCTTAATAACGTCACTAATTCGCTAAATTTGTGTATCGGGGCGCTCACCGAGCTATTCCATATTCGGGATAAAACCGTGTTTTTGCACCCAAATAACAACAATAACACCTGCCATCAAAGAGATCATCATCCGTCACTATCCGTCCTGGTTAAGTTTTTTTGGAAAATCCTCATGGATGTCTACCGTCCTTGAGAAAGCGAAGGGATCTGTCAGATTCTTACTGACTAAAAACCACCCCGGTGTTTCCTTCCCACACTTACACCGGGGGTCACGGGAACGCGCCTTCCGTTAATCTCGACTGGTGTTTTCCCGCCTCTGCTAGCCTCCTCACGTCAGGGGGGGGAGTGAAATGTTTAACTCCCTCAACGACGTCATAGAGAGGCGCGCATGGAACACTACGCGCCGCCACCTCGAGGGGTCACTGCTTAATTCACAGATGAGGGCACGACGCGCTCCCCCCAAACCATACATATTGACAGCGTATGCCGCGCCATGTCGTCCCGGCAATCCACGGAGTGGTGACACCGAGTGTTCGGCTCCCTGTTTATGCGAAACAAGTACTACCAGAAGCAGCCATGCCTTGAGAGCACCTGCGTCGTTCGAAACGTCAATGGGTCCAGGGGCGGCGGACTTGGGGACGTGCGTCGCCCCCCATTCAATCGGACTCGAGGTATCTGTGCGTAGTGTTCCATGCGCGCCTCTCTAAAGTCGCTGAGGGATTATACTTCACTCACCCCCTTGGAGAAGGCCAGCAGGGGTGGGCCAGTATCAGCCGAGATTAACGGAAGGCGCGTTCCCGTGACCCCCGGTGTAAGTGTGGGAAGGAAACACCGGGGTGGTTTTTAGTCAGTAAGAATCTGACAGATCCCTTCGCTTTCTCAAGGACAGTAGACATCCATGAGGATTTTCCAGAAAAACTTAACCAGGACGGATAGTAACGATTGATGATCTCTTTGATGGCAGGTGTTATTGTTGTTATTTGGGTGCAAAAACACGGTTTTATCCCGAATATGGAATAGCTCGGTGAGCGCCCCGATACACAAATTTAGCGAATTAGTGACGTTATTAAGATTTTTATTTGTCAAATTGCATACCGTTGGAAAGGGGACAGACTAGAGAACTATAAAAAAAAAAGCTAAGTCCCCGATCGCTGTTTGTTTTTTTTTAAAAAAACAATTTAAAGTTGAGGTTAAAAATTTATTCTTCTTTAACGAAAACTTTACGAGTTATTACAAAGGAAAGTAAACGTTATTAGCAAGTAATTTTGAATTTTATAGAATCATACAACAGTACACATAAAAATTAAAATGAAATTTGAAGGCTATACAAATTACTTTTTTTTAAAATTTAAACCTAAATGCTGAGTTTTGGATTTTTTCACGATTAAAACTAAAAAGTTGATATAAAAAAACCCGTGTGACAAAGTATGAGTTATTGGGCGTGAATAGATAGCAGATGACCTCTCCTATTGGTCAATTCGATTTGGCAAACGATGCACCAAACACCCTGTATATTTATAATGTATACAATAAAAATGAATGTTTGTATATTTGCTAACTATGCGTTCCTAAAACATTGATACGCTTATGATTTGGTGGGTTGTTTGTAAATGAAAGAACTTTTTTAGAAACAAGTCCATTTTTCACGAACGATTTTAATTAAATGAATCATCTCTTTTCTTCCTCCGCAGTGCCAAAAAATTACCGAAAGCCAAGATTCATGGAGAACCTTCAAGCAGTACTAACAGAAGAGGGACTCGTCTCCTTCGAATGCAAAGTCGTGGGCTTCCCCACTCCTGTTCTCAGCTGGTTCAAAGACGGCCAAGAGTTAAAGCCTGGAGACGTCTACCAACTCACAGGAACCAACTCCTTAGGGTCTTACTGCTGTATAGCGAGGAACTGCATGGGCCAAGCCAGCAGTTCTGCTGAGCTTACTGTAGAAGATATCCAGAACCAGTTGAATGAGGAAGAAAAACTACAGCTGTTCTCCAAGAATCAGGCGCCGAAATTCATTCAAGGATTGAAGAGTGTCGAAGCAAAAATTGATGAACCATTCCGATTTACAGTTAAAGGTTAGTTTGCTTTAAGTCTTATTGTCTTGGAGTCAAGTACTTACATATGCCCCTTTTTCAAGATCAAGAAACTCTTTTTTCTTCAATACGGTTTAAGACTTTCGTTGCGGAAAAGCAATGCTAATTCTGACGATATCAGCTTACAACCTTTAATCGAAATGTAATAAGCAGTTCTCACTTTGTTTCAGTCGCCATTCCCCCTGAACCATCGGTTCTGTGGTACCGAGATGACCAGCCGGTGGACGAGTCCTCTCGCTGTCACCTCGGACGGGAAGACCGTGGCGTGTGCTACCTCGACATACAGAGCCTCGAGTTTCTCGACCAAGCCGAATGGAAGTGTGTCGCCATGAATGATTTTGGACACAGTGTAACTTCATGTTTCCTTAAATTAATCATACCTAGACATTATAAGAAACCAAGATTCTTAGAAAATCTTCAAGCTATACTATCCGACGAGGGAGCCGTGAACCTTGAGTGCAAGGTAATCGGTGTCCCTCAACCTGTCCTTAAATGGTACAAAGATGGCGAGGAATTGAAACCCGGTGATATTCACAGAATAATATCCGGTCAAGACGGCACATGTTGCCTTGGAACTTACACTTGTGAAGCTCAGAATTGTATGGGCATTGCTGCCAGTTCTGCTTCCCTCCTCGGTTTTGATGATTCAATGAAAGCGAAGAAGAAGAAAGCTGAAGAACAAGCTTTACAAAGGAATTTATCTCTTAGTACGATACATGAAGAAAGAACTTCACAGATGTATGACACCCCAGTTGGTGACGTCACCACTCTTGACGATAAAGGAGAGATATCTTTCTCTTTTGATGGCAAAGAAGTATCTGTGTCTCTTTACGAAACACCGGACTTGACCGAAGAAGAAGCTTTACAAATTGTGGAAATGTACGCCGATCAATTATCAGAAAATATAACAGAACACAACGTGGTTGAACTTCCACCTTTAAGATTTGTTAAAGAAACTTCTACATCAGGTAATTTGTTGATGGAGGCAGTTATAATTGACGTCTCACCGGAATACTTTGTGTCTCCTGATGAAGATATGCGTACAGAAGCCGATCTCGAAGACTTATCGATAGCGGATGAAAACGGCCCTCCTCAGTTATCATTAGATCAAGACTTTGAGATTGCTGGAGAGGATTATTTGGAAAAAACTATGGCGCTGTTGTCTGAAGAGAAATCGGATCTTAAATTAAGCAGAAAAAAGTCAGATTCACAGAGAAGCGCAGATGACTTTTTCAGTTTATCACGTGATCAATCGCTGTCGGAAGAAAAGAGAGACGATGATACTCAAGCCATATCTGATATGCAAAGCTTTGCGAGTGCACATAGTTCTGGAAAACCTAAATCGAAATCTTCGAAACCATCAGGGGAGGGTCAGGATTCATCGGAGCCCACAAAAACTATTCTATTTAAAGATGAAGCTGTGAAGCATTCGTTAGACATCGAGCCATCACCTGTTGTAAAACCAAAAAGAGAGCGCCGTACGAGCCGTAGTTCTAGGCGATCCAGCTCAGGTAGCGAGAAGTCTGTTAGCAAAAGAGAAGAAACCCTACGGAAAAAAGAATCAATCGAAATGGAAATGCCCAAAAAACCCTCAATGACAGACGAAGAATTCAAAAACAAAATGGTCAACCTCAGTACTTCATTGTCTAAAGTTATAAATGACGTTCAAATTATAGAAAGAGATATTATTCTTAAATCAGAACTGATGTCATCGGCAGCGACTGCTTCAAGAAGTTTGGAAATTATCAGTAGTTTAATATCTCCACTGTCAGAAATACACAGTATTGCAGACGCTGCCAAGGAATCGGTTTCAGAATCTAAAGAGGTTAGCAGTACATTATTCAATAGTTTACCTCAGCCGTTAAAAGCTCTTCAGCAGTCGTTAACTATCATTGAAAAATGTATTGACATGGAAAGTGACAGCAAAACGCTTGTTAAGAAAACTTGCGTAGCATTTGTCGAAACATGTGGCAGTGAAATGCAAAAATTGATATCGGATATCAATTCCGTTACATCTAAAGATTATTTACTAACTGAAGATAGAATTCTCACAGAAATAGAATCATTAAACAACGAAATGAGCTCCGTGATCAAATTCTCTGCTGATACTATCAAGGCCAGAAATCTGCTTAGCGAGGCTAGCGAAATAAAAATGGATGAACCTTCTCTAGAAGTTAAGCATCTAAGAGACACTCAAAAAGCGGTGTTTGATTTAAAAACTCCTCTTATGTCGTTACTTTGTATAGCTGAGTGTGCTGATAGTGGAAAAATAATAGACGTCGCTAAAGTACGTAACAGTGAAGTAATACTAAATGATATGTCCGCGTCTATACAAGATCTTCAAACAGCTTTGGAACAAATTGAAACGCTATCAGTAAAAGAATCAACTACACCTTTACATAAATATAACACTGAAATTATTGAAACTGTTATGGAATCCGTTGTTAAACTTCGAAGTTCTTTTGAACAATTATCTATTGAGTCGGAAGGCGAAGATGAAGCCGTACTGAAACAGGCAGTAGCCTCAATTAAAGAGAACCTTTATAAAATATCAACACAATTAGAGGTCATTGAGAAGAACGTTGGACCATTTGATGTATTACAGAGCGAAAATAAGCTGGATGCGCTACAAAAGATGGCCCAAATTCTTATAGCATTAGAAAATAATCTCCCGCGATTAGAACCGATGCTAGAAGTTAAGAATCATATGACTGTATTCCACAAGAACTTAACCAAAGTTTTAGAAAACGTAATAGAGAGTAATGAGTCTAAGAAATACTTTACTTTGATGGAAATTTGCGATGCAGTTAATAGAATCAATGCTTCGATTAAAATCCTTGATGTTGATAGCGTTTTATCTCTTGCTAGCCTCAACAACACTTTACGAATCATTCAAGATCAGTTTATTACAAACGTTTTTGATTCTGAGCTAAATTGTTCTCTTCTTACAAATATAGCTGACACTTTGGTTGGTATACAAGAGGCTATCCACACAGCCGAGGAAATCAGCATTCAAATTGATTCGGAACACATACAAGCCTTGGTGCCTTATGAGTATGATGAAACAAAAGCTAAAGTTGTAATGGAACATATTGAGCATGCAATAGCCGCAATCGAAAATGTAAAGGCAATAGAATCAACACAAAATTTAAAGATTAGCATTACACCTACTCTGGAGAATATTTGTCCTGTGCTAGAGGAACTGAAACGAAGTGTAGCTTCGATTAAAGCCAGCGGGGTTAAAGAAGAACATATTTCTGATATATCAGAAGTCTCATCATTTTCCCAAACTTTTGCCACGCCACTATGTGAACTAAACCAAAACATAATGGTTTTAAATCAACAAATTGTCGAAAATATCGAAAGTTTTAAACAAAACAGTGAAATTATGGCTACGATCGCTGAACCTATTCATGAACTACATACGACACTAGAAATATTACAGCAAGATGTAATTTCTCAATACGGTGAAGACCTTACTCCTTACGATGTCAGTGTCAATATGGCTAGTGCAGTACATAATTTACAGAGCTGTATTTTAATGATACAGGAACAGGCAGGAGTAGAGGCAGCGGACGATATGTCTACACTAGAAGATATATCGGGAATAAAGACTACAGCAGACCCTATCCCATCTGACCGTCTAATACTGCCAGCTGCTGAAGAAACTGCCGTAGAACAGGCAATAGCGCCATTCAATCAGGAAATGCAAACTACTGCAACGGCACAAGCACTACAAACTTTGCATGAGCACATTACTGTATTACAAAATCCTGAAATCATTGACGCGTTAGATACATTATCTGAAGTTAGTGATTATTCTAGTTTAAAATCATTTGTGATAGGCTTAGGTGAACTGCATTCTGGAATAGAAGAGGTTCTTCACCCTCTTCTGATGGAAGGCTCGAACGACATAGCTAACTTAATCAACCCATCAAAACTAATAGCTATTGCCGAGCCGATGCAGGAGCTACAGCAAAGTTTGTCGGTGTTAGACACAAATAACATTCCAATATATGAAAATTTATTAGAAATGCCGACGGAAAAAATACATTCCGTGATTCAGAGCGTATCTGAATTTAAAGAGCATTTAGATAGGTGTATGCTCGCTGTGTTCCCTGCAATGCATACCGCTGAAAATACCGTTGAAATAGCAAACAAAATCGGTGCACTGAGAGAAGTATGTGAGCATTTAAAAGACATTATTGAAACTACTAAAGCTGTCGAAAATATTCAAGTTCCAGAAGAAGTTAATGCATTGGAACGCACTGTTGATAGTTTACTTAATGCTACTGATGTTTCCAAAGGAATTAAGATTGAGCAAGTTAAAACTATTACAGAAGAGCTATACAAAAAAGTATCTGTCGTGCAAGAGGAGATGATCCAATTTACTCCGCAAGCACCGGAGAAGTTAGCTCAAGAGGCAAAACTAATTCAAACTATTGATGAAGTACAAAGCAATATTGCTGTGCTAGAGCAATATGATTTCGTTGACCTTTCTCGTGCTTCAGACATGACTTGCGCGTCACCACAAATTGCTACTGAAATAGAATCGGACTCTCTTATGTTAATGGAAGACATAGTAGATAGTGCTGTCAACGTGGTGCAAGATTCCACACAAGATATGCCAATAGCTGACCTTATGATAGTAGAAGACTTCTTTAAGACCTGTAAAAATGAATTTACCATTCTGCGTTGTCTAATATCAAAAGCTACTACTCATAAGAAGATAATAAGATTACTACAAGAGTTCAGTTCTTTGCAAAGTACAATTAATGACTTTAAAACTAAAAGATTGGAGTTAAAATTGACCGATGACGTTAGCGGCTGCTTAGCTACTTTCCTCATTCATGCTGATGATTGCCTTCAAAATGTTCAAACTTCTCTTGTGAAGATAGTTGATTCTCAAGCTGAACTTTTGATTGAAGCGCCTTTGGCAAAGTTTGAGAACTCAGCCAAAGTACTTAAAGAAGCAAAAGAAATTAAACTTGATAGTCAAATCAATGAAACAGTAGACAAATTTGTTGAAATATTAGAAACAGCTATACCTTCCCTGCAACATGTACAGGCAGACATTTTAAACGAAATTAAAAGCTCTAAACCCAACGTGGTTGAAGACAGTACTTTGGCTAACATGATTGAAGAATTCGCAGCATTTATTGAGGAAGTCAAAATGCAGAACACAGATACAATAACAAAAGACATGTTAGAAAAAGTTTCAACTGTTATTGACAAACATCATGACTTCAAAGACGCGAGTGGCACAGGCAAGACTTTGATTTTACTGAAATGTTTGGCTGACTGCACAGATGTATTACAAGAGAATCTTCTTGAAGTAAAGATTCCAAAACAAAAGTTAGAAGAAGGTCCTTTGAAGGCAGTTTTGACAGAGATGTTAGAACCTCTTCAAGCGTTGCACAGTCAATTAACAAATGTTCAAGAGCAAGTTCTTAGAGGTGTTGACGAAGATTCGATATCAGTCGATATAACAACAACTGAGTCTCTTGTTCAAACGATGACTGAAAAACATAAAGAAATAATGGAAAGGATGGATACGGAAGAAGCTATTGCCAATGAAGAAATTTCACTAATCATGGAGGTGGATAAAGAGATACACTCGATACAAGACAGCTTACGATCTATAGAAAACGTTCAGGTTGCTCAGGTTGTCAAGGAAATTGCCAAGCCTGTGGAAGACATTGAAAAGTCAATGCAAGGTATTTTATCCTTGGAGAAAGCCAACGTATACAGTGAAGATAAACTTCCTAAAGGTGAGTTTAATCATATTACTGAGAAATTATTATTTCTTTTACTATGCTGCTTTAACATCTGATAATATAAAAAAAATGATATTATTATACATTATTAAAAAAAAGACTACTTTAAAAATCCCAGTTTAAAAAAAAAAATTGCTATTATGCCTCATTGAAGTGGTAGGTACAAGATTTAAGGTCCACATACGCCGAAGTTTTGAACCATGTTAAAAAAACCATCCTTTAACAAACATTCTCTGCTATTGTTGAAAAGAAAATTTGTTTTTATGTAAAAGATGAAAGGATTTACAAAATTATTAATAAACGTTTCTATCGAAATTTTTTATAGATGTCAATTCGAATATCGATTCTCTGGAAAGTGCAATAGACCGTTTTATAGATATAGAAATGGATCTATTTGTCGCATCAGGTCCATTTTCCGACGCTGATTTGAACGAAAGTTTAACAATAGCAACTGAACTTCAAGGACTATTGGCACTTCATCCTGAAGAGCTAGCCTCTTCCAAAATATCAGATTTAAAAAACAAAAAAATAAAGTCTCTAAAAGCAATTATGTCGAAATTCGATTGGCAAAGTACAGATGCGTTCAATGGAAAAAACCAATTAGAAATCGCAAACATGAAGCACGTATTCCTTACGGCCTATCAGTTATTGGTCGAGTTGGAAAAGGTTGATATATTGGAAAATATAGAAGTTCAAGGAGGTAAAGTTAAAGTGTATGTCAATAATCTGGCTTAGTCGAAATTAATCAGAGCTTTGTACAAACGCCGTTGTGACGAGAAAGTGAAAAAATGTGCTTTAATGTGTTACGTCCATTATAAATAATATCGTCTGGCTTTATAAGAAAGCCACATGATCTCCAAGATCATCACGAGCTACAGGATCAGTTAATACTATTTGCTAATTTCGTGTTACCCATCTAAAGGTTGAAAAAATCAATTGGGCATAAAAGGAATCCATTTTAAATCCTTAAGATATATTTATTTTACTTAAAGGAAATTTCTTTATAGCTATATAAATAAAAATGAATGGCTAAATGTGTTGCTAAGCGCAAAACTCGAAAACGGCTGGAGCGATTTGGCTGATTCTTTTTTGCTGTGTTTATAATTTTTCGAACAAGGTTATATAAAAGAATTAATCTAAAAAATCCACCCAAGAAGTCGTAATTTTGCCATACGAAGCCGGGGCGGTTCGCTAGTTTTTAATAAGAAACAAAACTGCATTCACAGATTTCTCGACAAACCTAACCTAACCTAAACTGGGAATCGAAAAAGCTAAAAATCCAAAAAAAAAATATTTTACTAATCGATAGGATTCCGTTCCTCAGTCAGCAAAAACGGAACCCTTATAAGATCACTTTTTGTCCGTTTATCTGTCTGTCTGTCTGTCAATACCCTTTTTCTCAGGAACGCGTAGGATATCAAGCTGAAATAAAACTGTCTCAATACCTTTTCCGTTTGACACCTCAACACTCAACATATATTTTTTTTTTATTGAACGTTGCCTCACCCTAGGAATTTTTCCTGTATCGTGGTGCGTTTACAAACATATAAACTCACATACACAAACAGCCAGACCCGGAACAACTATCTGTAGGCCATACAAATATTTGTTCCGTGCGGGAATCGAACCCGCGACACGCAGCGCACCAGCCAATCGTTCAGCCACTGCGCCAACCGTGCCGTCAATTATGCCAATGTCTTAATACAGATACGTAATTAATAAAGGGAAGTGTGCTGCTGACAGGTAAATAATAATGACACGCTCGTTTTAATCGTAAACAAACAACGCGTGGGCACTTAAAATAAATGAATGCAGTGTTGCTTCTTTAAAAAAAATAAGGAATATTTCCTTTGAGTAAAATAACCTATTTTATCGATTTAAAGCGGTTCCCCTTTGAGGCCCATTGATTTTCTCTATACTAATATTATAAAGCTAAAAAGTTTGTTTGTTTGATCGCTAATCTCAGAGACTACTGGTCCGATTCGAAAACATCTTTTTATGAAATAGACCACGTTTATTGAAGAAGGTTGTAGGCTATATATCATTACGCTACAAACCATGGGAGCGGAGCAGTAATTAAAGGCGTACGACTAAACGCGGACAAAACCGCGTAGTATTGCTAGTCTACATGTATACTAATATTATAAAGATGAAGTGTTTGTTTGTTTGGACGTGGTAATCTCGGAACTACAAGTACGATTTGAAAAAATCTGTTTGCGTTATTTAGCCCTTTCATCGAGGCAGTAGACTACGACCAGACTAAAACGACTCATGGCAGCGATAAAGTATGACAGGTGTTATTTAACGCGGTTGAAACCGCGGGGTATCACAAGTGTTTTTTATAAGATCCATCGATTTCTTACAAATAAATCACCATATTATAGTTTATAACGCTTTAATCTTTACATGTTTTAAGTATTTGAAAGTTGTCAGCACAAATAAACTAAGAACTAATTACTCTATTTTCAGAAAAAGCAAAGCAAATCATTCAGCATATTGATCAATATATAGAATTAATTGAAATAGTGGAAGAAATATCTGCTATTATAAAAATTGAGGATATAAAAGAGACTATGAATATAGCAAAAGAGTTGCGTGAAAGTATCGCAGCTTCAGAAATGGTCTCAGAAGAAGACAAAAGTCATGAACGAGTAAAAGAAGTTCGCAAAGAACAAAATAGGTTAGCTCTGAAACTCCATACAGCATTATCATCTTTGCAAGTCCAAGTTCTTGACAGCGTTCAAGAGTTAGCGCCAGCACTCAGTACGGAAGTGTTACAGCGAATTGCTCAAGTTACTGCTCAGTTACAAGCTGATTTAGTCGCTGTTACTGGCATTAGAGTAGCACTTCAAGCCCCTGCTGAACCTTTAACTGAAATTCTAAAGAAGATTGAAGCTGTAGAGAGCCATTCTGCCATCCCCACTTCAGATGTTGTAACAGCTGCCATAGGAACAGAAGCAACTATTTTGGAACAAGTTGGTATTGTCGAGAAAATATCATCATCTGAGCTAATTGCTACAACGGAAGTGTTGGAAAAGTCAATAGCTGAAACTAAAGAAATTGTCACAGCGGAAGACGCCAAGCTAACATCACCAGAAAAGATTCAAGAGTTAAGTCACACAAAAACAGAAGAAGCACTTGCTATCGAGAGCACTGACGCAGTGGTTCTGGAACAAACTGAATCAGTTTTGACACAAGCAGTTCCTAAACAGGACGCTGAGTTTAATGTAGTCACAGAAGATCAAACTCAAGAAGTTGCATCTGTAGAGACAGTGAAATTAGAATCAGAAAGTGCAGTTGTAATTGAAGATTTCGGACCAGTGCTGCATGAAGTTGCCGTTGATGAGCAGCAGGCTGACGTTGGATTAACTCAAAAAGCCGAGCTACAAGAGGCTCCTAAAGCAACTAGTGGTAATAACCTTTTTCTTACTTTCATTATTTAAATTTTATAGTATCGCCTCTGCTCATTGTGTAAAATATAAATTAACCGTAATTTGTTATTGATTTAAAATTAGGCATTATAACAACTCGTTCTCTTATTGTATATACTACACATATAATTTTTTATATTTTTTCAGAAATGTTAGTTTTGCATATAGATCAGTTTATATCCGACGATATAACAGAAGTGATCAACGAACTAGCCAACGTCATCAATGCTGAAGAATTGAAGCAATCGATAAGTATTGCTAAAGAACTGCGTGAGAACATCGCTGCTTCTGAAGTCGAATTAAAAGCAGAAACTAGTGATGTTCTGAAAGAAGAAGTTAGTAAACAATATGCACAACTAGCGCAACAGCTGTACACAGCTCTGGCAGCACTGGAAACTCTACCATTAGACTCCTTAGCAGATATCCCTTCAATTAACAAAGATGCCTTACAGCGGGTTTCTGCAATCACTGAAAACTTGCGGGCTGACCTTGCAGCAGTGAAAACAACTCATAGTTTGTTTGACCAACTTAAAGACGTGAAGCTTAAACAAGTAACATCTGATGCTGCGCAATTAAAAGCTACAGAGTCCAAATTGGCAGAAGCAACTGTGTCAGCCGAGCAATTGGATATTACAACTGCTGATGTTACTTCTGTCGAGCCAACTATATCTGAAGGTATACAGAGTGTGGCTGCAGAAATGCCACAAGTGGAGAATGATGCTGAAGTTCAAGGAATTAAACAAAAGGCAGACACGATAACAACTCAGTCGTCTATTGATTTGGCTGAAGTCAAAGTTAGTACTGAAGCGGATGAAGCATTAGCAGTTGCTACAGAAGCTGAACCTATTATTTTAGAAGAAGTGACAGTAAGTGACGAGTTGGCGGTGGCCACAGGACAGGCCATACAGAAATCTGAGGAACCACTTCAAAAAGCAACAACAGGTAATGCCTTCATTTCAATATTTTTTGCAAGACTAACTTCAGAAATTCATTTAGGACATGATTATTGTTTTTTTTACTGCTGTGTTGTTTAAATTTTTAGTTCTTATCTAGAACTAAATAACAATAATTTATTTTATATTTTTGTGTTGTTGTTACTGTATCTCTCAAACAGAAAATGTTTTGAGCGATTTCTGTAAAACGTTCTTGAGAACTTTGAGATTTTAAAAACTTATAAAAAGATTTACGACTTTTATACTTCGTATGGAAGTGTGATCTAACTTTTAAGATCATTATACTTAATGGTTAATTCAATTTTTATTACGAGACATAAGTACTTTGATTATCACTCATCTCACCTTCAAATCATTAATACATTTCAAATAAAATGTTACTCTCGTTTGATACTAATGTGGAGCTAAAACTATATTAGTAATACCTAGCTTAATATCCGGGACTTTGTTTGGAATTTCAGTTATTTTTATAAAATAAAAGTACCTAGCCTAAGTTACTCTTTATAACATCACCTATCTGCCAGTGTAAATCACGTCAAAATCAAACAGTCAGAACACTAGACATATAAAAAATTGTCGTGTAAGTACTGTGTAAACATACGTATTTATTTTGTAAAAATGCTGTTATTTTGACATTAACCGCTTAAGGCCCGGCTGTCATACCGGTATAACAGAACAATAGAAAATCAATTGTGTCTCATTACGTGGGACTTGAGTAAATAAGAACAGACACTTCAATTTATTTTTGTGTCTTGAAGAGTTATCCAGCGCTCGTCTGTCGCACAAAAACATTCGAGGTTGCTATACACGAGGGCTAAGAATCAATAATGATAATCTAACATCCGGTTTAACTTATGCCATCAAAAATATAACTTGTAAAAAAAACCAAGTCTCGCAAATCAGTTCTTCTACCGTAAAAAGTTGTGAGATCTATCCAATACAAAGTCAAATCTATATATTCAATTTTTTTTTAATTTGCTCGACTTGGCAGATGGGAGATTTATGGATAAATTTTAGATAACATATTTGCGTCTGTGTGCAGAATAATACGTACTAGATATTTTCAATGGTAATATAACCAACCCCACATTAGTGTTGAACGAAGGTAATATTTATATGACCCGACACTAAAATAAATAAAAATATTGACTGTACTTACATTACATGAAAGTTACATATTTTCAGAAACTCTGTTACAAAACATCTATGAATTCTTATCAGACAACATTGTTCAAACTGTCGATCAAATATCAGCAATTATGAACGTAGCTGAACTAAAACAATCTGTAGCAGTTGCATGTGAATTACGTGACAGTATCGAGACAACAACAGATAATACAGCAACAGCAATTAGTGTATCGAAAGGTGAGCAACTTGAACAACTGCAAAGTGCGTTATCAACTATACAGACACTTACGTTGGACTCTACCATGGAACTGACACCAGTGGTTGGAGAAGAAGCGCTGCAGCAACTTGCCAATACCAGCACTCAATTATCTTTAGAACTTGCAGCTGTAATTTCACAAGTTCATGTGCAGCAAGTACCAGTGGAAGGAAAGGAAGAAGTCAACGAAATATTCGTAGAATCTTTCCAGAAACATGACACAACCGATAATACAACAATTGTAGAAGACATTCTCAAAGAAGCTAAAAGCCCGTCTGAAAATGTAGAACAAATATGCTCTAAAGCCGAAGTTATCGCAATAGACAATTTGCCAATGAATGAATCAGCAGAAACTACGGAAATACCTACTAACGAAATAGTTGAGGATATTATTACTTCTAATGTTACTGAAATAGTAAACCAAGAAGTTACAAAAGTACTTCCAGAAGAAATCACAGAAGATACTATGCAATCAGTTATTGAATCTGGTGATGAAAAGCCAATCATAGACCAAAGTGCCAATGTAACAGCAGTAATAGAACAACTTTTAACAGAAACAGTTGATGCCACTACTGTTATAGAAAAAGAAAGTATACATCCCCCGGTTGAAAATGAACCTAAAATAGTGGAGGAAACGACTGCTTTTGCCACAACCATAACTGAAGATGATATTCCACAGACATTAAATCAAACCGATGTAGTAATAGAACAAGCTATGCTTGTGGACGAAGATCAAATTACCCAAAAACCTATTTCGTTGGAAGTGGCTACTGCAAAGGATTTGGTTATAGAAGGTCCTTTGCTGAAACTTGAAGAGGCAACGGAACCTGTAAGCGAAACTGTCTCTACCACACAGGTTTCACAAACTGAAGATGTTTTGCAAACTCCTGTTATAATTACTGAGAACAACGTTCAAACTACACCCGAAAATATAGAACAAGTCGTAGATAAGGAATCAATAACTTCAGACTCAATAACTAATGAGCTTAGGGAAGATACAACAACTATTACTAAAGAATCAACATCTCAAAAACCAGAAAAATCGAGCGAGAATGATATTGTTGATCAGCCATGCACTGACAGTGTTGTCAACGATGATGTTGAAAAAGAAACTTTGTTAAAATCAGAAGTAGTAGCACTTAAAGAATCCACTGTAGAGCAAATCTCAGATAGTGACAGTGTAATCGCTACAATAACTCCAGCTGAAGATATTGTACAACCATTCGAACAAGAAGTGCTCCCCGTTGTTTCTTCTATTGATGAATTTGTCAACGAAATTGTCAATACTGCTATCATTATTGCGGAAGAAGCTATTCAGCCTTTAGTTTCAGAAAAAGAAGAGGTTCTTGTCTCGTCAGCACCATCATTGGAAGGTGACTTGACAAGTGAAGTTGCAAAAATTATAGAAACGGATGTTTCTACAGACAAATCTCAACCACTCGATGGAGAAAAATCTGTTACCGAAAGTATTGAGACTGAAACTGTTGTCACTGCAAATGAAGCTACACAATTAGGTTCAGAAATAGCTCAGGCTATAACGATTGAACCAGTTTCAGAAGACATTGAACATGTTACTGCAATTACTACAGACGAAGCAAACCTCTTAAAACAAGATATAGCCGTTAGTGACGCCGTGACAATAGAGCAACCTGTAGCCATTGGTAAAGAAACTACTACTAGTATTGAAGTGGAGGAAATAAGTATATTGAAACAAGAAAAAGAAGAGATAGAACCGAAAGTAACCGAAATCGAATCACAATTGAAAACAGAAAGTGTTGAAATAACTGTTACTGTTGGAGTAGGAGAGCCGCAAGCTCTGGAACAAGGGAATATAATTACTTCAAATGCAGAGATAGTAGATAAAGAAACCATTGAATTGGCAGCTCAATCTGAAGTAGTAAAGCCTCAAGCTCTGGAACAAGCAGATATAATTACTTCTTCAAACGCAGAGACCGTGGATGCAAAACCCATTGATTTGGCAGCTCAGTCTGAAGTACTAGAGCCTCAAGCTCTGGAACCAACTAGTATAATTACTTTAAATTCAGAGACTGTGGATACAGAAACCACAGAATTGACAGCTCAATCTGACGTACAAGAGTCTCAAGCTCTGGAACAAGAGCTTACAATAACATCTTCAAATGCAGAGACAGTGGATACAAAACCCATTGAATTGACAGCTCAATCTGAAATACTAGAGCCTCAAGGTCTGGAACAAGCAGATATAACAACTTCATCCAATGCAGAGACAGTAAATAAGAACACCATTGAATTAACAGCTCAATCTGAAGTAGTAGAGTCTCAAGCTCTGGAAAAAGCTAATATAATAACTTCCTCAAACGCAGAGACAGAAGATACAGAAACCACAGAATTGACAGCTCAATCTGACGTACTGGAGCACCAAGCTCTGGAACAAGCTAATGTTATAACTTCAGCAAGTGCAGAGAAAGATGATAAAAAAGCTATTCCATTGGCGGCTAAATCTGAAGTACTAGAGCCTCAAGCTCTGGAACAAGCGGATATAACAATTTCTTCAAATGCAGAGGCAGTAGATAAAGACACCATTGAGTTGACAGCTCAATCTGAAGTACTAATGCCTCAAGCTCTGGAACAAGCGGATATAACAACTTCTTCAAATGCAGAGGCAGAAGATAAAAAAGCCATTGAATTGGCAGATCAATCTGAAGTAGTAGAGCCTCAAGCTCTAGAACAAGCGGATAAAACAACTTCTTTAAATGCAGAGGCAGTTGATAAAGACACCATTGAGTTGACACCTCAATCTGAAGTACTAATGCCTCAAGCTCTGGAACAAGCGGATATAACCACTTCTTCAAATGCTGAGGCAGAAGATAAAAAAGCCATTGAATTGGCAGCTCAATCTGAAGTAGTAGAACCTCACACTCTGGAGCAAGCTAATATAATAACTACCTCAAATGAAGAGACAGTGGATGCAAAGCCCATTGATTTGACAGCTCAGTCTGAAGTGGAGCCTCAAGCTCTGGATCAAGCAGATATAACAACTTCTTTAGATACAGAGACAGTGAATAAAGAAACCACTGAATTGGCAACTCAATCAGAATTAGTATCAGAAACACTACAGCAAGAGAAGGTAGTTATCGACACAAAAGAGGCAGAAGTATGCGATAGTAAAAACATAGAAATTACTGCTGCTACTATAGAAATGGATGTTAATCTGTCAAACCAAGCAAACCTTGGCAGCCAAGTTACACATGACGATACTATTGATAAAAATTCAAAGATTAGTGAAGAGTCTAAAATTCCTGAACCAGAACCAGTCACTGAGACTATACCAACTGAAATGATACAAGATACACAAACGTGTGAAGTTTCTTCTGCTGCAAATGATGCTTTACTTGTTCTGGCAACAAGTGAATCTGTTTTAACACAGCCTTCTGAAGAAAGTACTGCTGAACCACTGGAAACATCGAAGATCACTCTCGGTAATAATAAATGTTGTATCGCTGCGTAGTATTAACATTTGATTAATTTTGTAAATGAGCTATTGTTACTCTAAAATCGCTTAATAGCTACACAGTATGTTTTTTTAAAATAATGTTAATATTTTAAGCTGCTATTAAACTTTCATATTCAATGTCAGTAGTATGTAAAGGATAGGAATATTAAAGATATTACACGTTTAATTTACCCGGTTCACTCGTATTTGGTCAGGTGACCAAATTCGAGTGAACCGGGTAAATTAAACGGTTAATTACCTGACCACGTGCGAAAAGGGACATTCGCCTATCATGATCGTTTTAGTTCCAATGATAATAATAATATCTCTAACAGATATTATTATACGGGGTCTTTTTACATACGTTATTGTGACTTAATAAAACTTCCAAACTTTCTTAAATCTTCCATACTGTGCAGTTATACTGTAATCTGAAATGAAGCATAATGCGCAAGTAATAAAGTAGCAATTGCACGGCTAATGTTAAACATGTATTTTATATCAGTGTAAATACTTAAATACTTTCTTCTCTAAATAGCATTTCATCGATGAGCTTATCAATTTCAACACATTTGACAATGCGATCGCGCAGTGGTTGAGCGATTGACTATTGCGCTGCGTGTTGCGGGTTTCATTTCCGCTCGGAACAAATTTTTGTATGACCAAGATCAGTAGTTCCCAAAGTATGTCAGAGCAAGTATTGAGTAGGCTCTGTACAGTCCTTCATTCTTATAGTTATGACCCTTTTTCCTTCATGAAAACCAAAAGGTTAGTCCCGGATTTGTTAGTTGAGTCACGGTCCAGTCGCCTTTGGGAGCCACTGGTCTGATAGTTGTTCCGGTTCTGGCTATTTGTGTATGTTTCGTATGTTTGATAATGCCCCCATATAAGAAAAAATTATACAGTGGGCAATGATTCTACGAAAAGAAAAATTCAGTGTTATTTCAATCAAAATACTTTCTATTATAATTTTATATCATAACGCCTGTATTTCCCGAGGGGTTAGGCAGAGGTGTACCCATTCGTACACATACATTTCGCCAGTTATGTTTAAGTCCCATGTAATAAGGGCGAGCCTATTGCCATCAAACGGGCACAGATCGAGACTACGAGACTGCTACTGAGAAATTCCTGATGGAAAAATCCAATAACACTTTGCTCGACATGGGAATCGAACCCAAGACCACTAGACCAACGAGGCAGTTAATTTTATGTTAAATCATGAACATCGCATTTATTATCTGCAATTGATTTATTTTCATGCAATTCACAATCATTATTAACAATTCAGCTGCTATTAATTGAGCCTTGTCTTATATTGTAATGATGTTGTATTCATATTGTTGGCTTTACACCTATATATTGTTCACTTGTTGCGCGCGCTTGTATGGTATTGCGTTCATGGTTTCGAAATGTTTTCAGTAATTAATTATTCGCTAAAGCTTGTAACAGTAAGTTAAGTAACTAATTATGAGTTGAATAAGTTAGGTATTGACCTTCAACTCTTTCATAATATATTTTACACACACATTTAACACACAATTACGGGTTTTTACTTGGTCGAACTTTACGATGATTGTACAAATACCGCTTTAACATTAGGAAATGAAATGAAAAGTACATGAAACTGGAAACAATTTTATACTTGGGCCATGGGTTGACTAAACAAATACTTTACATAACAAAGTTATGATAATAATGACGGTACAAGATAAAAAGTGTAACTATAGTATAACTTTTATTCGGAAAAATTAAATCTTACATTAGGTATATTGATATCAGTACAGTCAAACTATTCGCCGCAAATAAACTGAGTTTACTTATAATTTTTTGATCGACTTACGCATTCTCGTGTATGAGGTGATTTTTATTTTGTGTTAATTCCAGCAAAATAATTATTTTGCCTCAAGTCAAACCAGATAGAAGCAAAAAACCAACTGATGCTTATTTTTTTTTCACTAATTAATAAAAGTAGTTAAAAGTAACAACTTCTAAAATAATAACGTTTCGTCAAAGAAGAGTTCCTCTTTTATATAATGTTATTATAATCTATGATTTCTTACAGACACACTTTTACCCACCATTGATCAATACTTATCCGATGATATAATTGATATAGTCAATAAGCTGTCAGTAGCTTCAGAAAATATTGAGCTCGCTCAATCAATCGAGGTAGCTCGACAGTTCCGCGATAGTATAGCTCTTCAAGAAACACATAACGAAAATACCCAAATAAGTGATGATCAAGTTCCGAAAGTACAAGACTTAAACAGTGCTTTATTGGCATTGCAATTAGTAGCTCTTGAAGGTGTAGAACAACCAGATCCAGTAATTAGCAAAGAAGCGTTGCTTAGAGTTCTCGATATTGCCGAATCTTTTGCTAGTGAACTTGATATCGTAATATCACAGCGTTCTGTGATTCTTCCGGACAGTAAAAATATAGATGAGTTGAATAATATAAAAGAAGAAGAAATTAAACCTTTCAATCTTGAATCCCAAACTTTGAATGAAGAGCTGAAACTTGAAGATAATGCGATGTATTTGACTATTCAATCAGAGATAGTTGAATTAGATAAATATGCTAATAGCACTACCTCAAAATTGGCCGAAACCAGTGACAATATTAGTGCAGCGTCTAAAGAAGAAATGAAATCGGAAGACGAAAGTACTGTTGGTAAGTCAATAGGAACTACCAAAACTTCAAGTCAAAATACTGAGACTATTATAGCGGTGCCCGCAGAAAATCAAGAGATGATTGAATTAACTGGTTTTAATCAAACAGTTATAAACGTAATAGCTGAAGATAATGATGAAATGGTAATCATTGAGAAAAATGATGTACCCATTGACCAGGAAATTGGCAAAACTGCCCGAAGTGATGTTATAGAATCATTACTTATGGAAACTGCTAAGACTATAATATTACCAGTAATAGGTGACGTTCTTAAAGAAGAGTTACCAGTTACTTTCGAATCAATTGATATGGATGTTCCAATTGAAAATCCGAATATAGATACAACTACCATCACCGAAGCTCCTGTCCAGTCTGTAGATAAAGCTTTGGATGGCAATATCTTAAAAGAAATGAATAGTAGACAGTTGGATAGTGAAAACGTAAACAAATGCTTGCAAGTTCTTGAAGAAACATCGAATTCGGACAACGTTACTGGTAAATTCAAGCAGCTAATACGAAATAATACATAACACCCGTAATGCAACTGATTTTGGCATCTTAACTGCAACCTTTTAAAACTACAAAGCCTCTCAGAATCCTAATATCTGAGTGCTTTATGTCATAAAAATCAACATGGATATTATGAGCTTAAATAAAAGATAAAAATAATTGAATCTAATACTATAACTCCGGTTTAAAAAACGTTATCTTGATACAAAATTACAACTAATTAACTATCAATCTTCTTAATATTTTCTTTTCGTCTGTAGTTCGTGGAGACCTATCATTCTAGCAAAAAAAATTAACAAATTACTTGACAAAATCATGATTTGTCATTTCATCATCATGCAGCAATAGGTTTGGCAATTATTTGACTTAAAAAAATTATTATCCAATAAACTTTTTTTTATTTACATATTATTTGATAAACAATTCATTTGTTTGTCCTTTTATTTTATAAAACAACGTTTGGAATAAAAACGTTTTATATATTGACTAGGTAATAGAAAAAAAGAGATTATGTTTGGTAGGCTGACATACCAGCGCAATAATAGTTTTAGGGCCTTTTCTTTGTCATGCGTGTTTGCGCCCGCGCGCAGGCCAGGCACGCATGCGTGCTGCCCGCAACCTATCTTATCATACATGTTTTTATTGTCATGCGCGCCACTCGCACGCGGATCGCGGGTGGCTCGCACGGATGCGTGCCGCCCGTGTGCGTGTGGCAAACCTTGACAGTCGGTGTTGTTTTTACTGTCAAGCGGGTCGCTTTACTTTTTTTTACATTCATTTTGACACTGGTTCTCTTCCTGGCGACACGCACAATACTGTGGCGGCGAAGCGAAAATAATGCTCTGCATGCGGTCCGCAGCACGCATGCGTACCTGGCCTGCACGCGGGCGCAAACACGCATGACAATGAAAAGGCCCTTAGGGAGGTTAGGTGGTACAATAAAATTATACAAAACAATAGGTACCATCATGATTACTGTGACTGGTTTAGAAAATTTACTATAAAATTATTTTAAGTAGTATAAACGTGATTATTCCAAAAGAATCTAAATATTAAATGAAAAATGTAAAATGATTAAATATCGTCCAAAACTTTTGTAAAGAGAAGCATTATTTTTCCAAATAAATGTTCGTAAAGCGAATATTTATAAAATAAAACATTTGCGAAATAAGTTGTTTTTGAAGTGAATAGTTTCGAAATGTTGGTTGTATACTCAAAAATTGTCAATGGAGTATTGGTGAAACATTACTGAACTGTAGTTCGTTTATTTGTAACAATTCCAATATTTTAATTTAACTTTATCATTGTTTTATTAAAACATAATATTTTTAACACAGAATTTGGGTTCTAGAAACTTAAAAAAAATTAACCATTTCAGAATCAAGTATGATACTTGATGAAACAAAAACCGATGATGAAAATCAAGAGTCTAATAAAGAAAATTTGATTAAATCAGCTGGTACTGATTCTGCTGTGTCCGTTGATCTACATTCTAACATAGAAGCTGCTGTTAAAGAAACGGTCGATGATTTCAATCTGAAAGTAAAGACAGAAGTAATAAATTTGGAATATCAATTAGAAAAAGATCTCAATACACAAAACGAGGAAACTACTGTACTGGAAGATTCACAAGAAAACCAAACTTTAAGTGAAAGTCATCATACATCCATTAATAAAGATAATACTATAGAATTAAAGGAAGAAAATGAACAAAAAACCACAACAATAAAAGACACAACAACAGCTACCAATAAACAGGATTCTAAACAAGATTTAAATGTAACGGGAGATGATGTTAATGCTCAAACAAAAATGCCAAAAGTTTGTACTTCAGAAGTTAATGACGAGCAGAGTGAGCCGGTTTGCGATGATTTAAAATCTGTACAAATACAAGATGGTAAAAGATATATAAGTAATTATTTCTTTAACTCATTTAATGGCGTTGTAGTTAGCCTAATATGTATTACATTTAATAAAATAATATCAAATAGTTCGTGACTTCGGTAGAAATTATACAAAACGTTTATACACATACCATTTTGCATATTTCTTGATACCGTAGTGAATATTGTGATCTATTGTAAACACTAACAAGAGCGTTAACTACTAAATTATTTGAATCACTACAGTTACGTCCCATAACTATGGTTTTATAACGTGTAAACGAATTTACCAGATGAGATAAGGGGTGCAATTTCGATCAATATATTTAAAACCAAAGTAAAAAAAATATGTTTTTCAAAATATCAGTACTAATTAACCTTTAATGCTACCAACTTAATATTAAACCAATACGGAAAATAATATATTAAATAAAAATCTTAAAAATATCAGCTGTTAACAAAAGTTGTACTACTGACTGATGTATCTGCATTATGATAGCGGGACCGCACTCTTTATCTCAAGGTATAGTAGTTGCATAAGTAACTCAGCGTGGCACAGTGTTAGATTTTTGGGAGTACCCACGAACAATTTATAATAATAATGTACTAATAATTTATAGACAAATTCGTCAGGTTATTTGTAAGTCCGAGTGTCAAAGGACAATAATAAGTTTTTATAACTGTTTAAAGTTCTCATGTAAGTGAATTTTAAATTTCTTTATGAGAAATAAATATCTTTAACCAGAAATGAACCTAAATAACATAACAACCGTAGAGGAAAATATTACGGTGTACGATAAAAATATTTTTATTTATTTTCTATAAATTCAACTTCACTTTTTGCGATAATAACGCTTACACATTCGCATGCACAATACACAAATATTCAAATACACTTACGTATTTCAGTTACACACTCTGAAAATCTTGTGAGGACACAAGAAGATTCATCTGTATTCGTTCATGAGGCGAAAACTTTAACCGATGAGATTAAAACTGCACATGAAAACACACAAAGTACTGATGTATTTGGGTCCATTGAAAACTCTGTATCGTTAGCATTTTCTACTATTGAAGAACTAATTGATTCTGAAAACACTGAGCCAGCTTTGCAAACAAACGAACCTCTTACATTATTAGAAAGTTTAAAACTGGAACATAATAGCCCTGGTGAACAGACAGCTTTATGCGAATCGTTGCAACCATTAGTTATAGAACCATTGACTTTTATTGAGAAACCAAACCTAGTAATTGCTGTTCAAATAGAATCGGAAATTGCTGAAAAGGTACTTCCTGGTCACGAAATCCAACCAGTCTTATTAGAAACTGTAATTGATGGAACTAATCAAAATATTGCTGAGATAAAAGATGTAGGAGTTCATGAAGCTATAAATGAATTGTCTCAGCCTATGGTTTTCGAATCTGTCACATCTATTGAAAATAATATTCAAAAGTCTGTTGACAGTGAAGAGGCATCAGGCCAAGGGATTATTTCTATTTCAGTTAATACAATCAATGAGTGTTTTGATATTAACGCTGAAGAGAACAAAGTGATACTTGATCCGGTTACAGTGGTAAGTCAAAGTTCTCTACCCATGATTCTAGAGTCTGTTGTACCTATTAATGAAATGAAACCAGTGACCGTGAACCAATCGGTTGAAATAAAATCAGAAAAAATGGTACCAGTACTTGAAAATAAACCAGTCGTTTTGGAAGAAGTAGTTTCTAATGAAAATGTGGCTACCGTTTTCATTGATGATGGTGGGCCTAAATTAGTAGCCTTGAGTGAAAGTTCGGAACTGATGATGGTGGAATCTTTAACTCCTATATGTGACCATAACCCTGTAATAGAAACTATGCTTCAAAGTGATAACGCTGAAATATCTTTAATAGATCAAAATAATGCACATTTTGTGAGTGATACTGATTCAAGTTTTAAGACCATTTTTGAGATAATAGATGTTGATTTTGACAAAGTATTGACTATTGATGAGACTTTAGAACCTATCGTTTGCGATTCGGTAATCGCTTTGCCAGAAAACCAAACAGAAATAGCAACGGCACTGATTTTGACAGATGAAATATTAGATGGTGAAGTGATCAGCCAAGATGTCATACCAACTGCGCTTGTGAGTGCAAGTGACAGTTCAACGATTTATGCCGAAAATACTACTTTGGCTAAAGAAGCAATAGCTATTCAGGAAACGACCGAAACTATGATTTTAGACTCTGTCGCACCAATAGCAAAAATACAACCAATTTTAGCAATAACATCTGATGAGCTACCTACTGATGGAAATATTGCAATAAACAACAACTTGTCTCCAATATTGTTAGAATCGGTAATACCTGTCGAAGAAAAATGTCTTGAATTTGCTCATCCTAACGTAGAGAACTTTTCTTTACGAGAAATGAATTTAGGTCAAACAAATGAAGTCATTTTATCAGAATCTGTGAGAAATGATGAAGTTTTAATCGCTACAACTGTAATAGAACAAAATCAAAAGGTAGCAAATGCTTTTAGTGAAAACTCTCAACCTTTAGTTTTAGAACCAGTGACGCCTATTAATACGTACGCAGAGATAGCATTTCCAACTGATGTTACTGAAGACTCATTAGAAAAAGTTGCTCCAGTCCAACAACTTGAAACTTCTATGCCGATGCTGCTAGACAGCTTCGTACCAATTGAAGATATTCAACAGGTTATTGCAACTTCACTAAAATCAGATGATGACATAACACTAAAAATGGTTCCGACTCTGGTTGAATCAGTCATACTTGAGCAAATTGAAGAAAACGATAAGATTGCTGTTGAGAGCGTAGAAGAATCTTTAGAAACAATTGCCGCTAAGGAAGACATTCTACCAATTTTAGAACAAGTTGTACCTATTGATGAACCAAGTATTCCTGGACAAATATCTGAGATCAGTGAAACACCTGCAGTAACCAATCAAAATTTGATGTTAAGTGAGAATTCACAACCTCTTGTTATGGAATCCTTGACACCGGTTGAAGAAAAATGCCTTGAATTTGCTCATACGAATATAGAGAGCACTTCTTTGCGAGAAATGAATTTAAGTCAAACAGATGAAGTAATTTTATCAGAATCTGTACGAAATGATGAAGTTTCAATCGCTACAACTGTAATAGAACAAAATCAAAAGGTAGCGAATGCTTTTAGTGAAAACTCTCAGCCTTTAGTTTTAGAACCAGTGACGCCTATTGATACATACGCAGAGATAGCATTTCCAACTGATGTTACTGAAAACTTATTGGAAAATGTTCCACCCATCCATCAAGTCGAAACTTCTATGCCGATGCTGCTAGACAGCTTCGTACCAATTGAAGATATTCAACAGGTTATTGCAACTTCACTAAAATCAGATGATGACATAACACTAAAAATGGTTCCGACTCTGGTTGAATCAGTCATACTTGAGCAAATTGAAGAAAACGATAAGATAGCCGTTGAGAGCGTAGAAGAAACTTTAGAAACAATTGCTACTAAAGAAGATTTTGTGCCATTTTTAGAACAAGTGGTACCTATTGATGAATCAAGTATCCCTGGACAAGTATCTGTGATTAGTGAAACACCTGAAGTAACCAATCAAAATTTGATGTTAAGTGAGAATTCACAACCTCTTATTATGGAATCCTTAACACCGGTTGAAGAAAAATGTCTTGAATTTGCTCATCCGAATATTGAAAACATTTCTCTACAAGAAATGAATTTAGGTCAAACAGATGAAGTAATAATATCAGAATCTGTTAGAAATGATGAAGTTTCAATCGCTACAACTCTAATAGAACAAAATCAAAAGGTAGCGAATGCTTTTAGTGAAAACTCTCAACCTTTAGTTTTAGAACCAGTGACGCCTATTGATACGTACGCAGAGATAGCATTTCCAACTGATGTTACTGAAGACTTATTGGAAAATGTTCCACCCATCCATCAAGTCGAAACTTCTATGCCGATGCTGCTAGAAAGCTTTGTACCAATTGAAGATATTCAACAGGTTATTGCAACTTCACTAAAATCAGATGATGACATAACACTAAAAATGGTTCCGACTCTGGTTGAATCAGTCATACTTGAGCAAATTGAAGAAAACGATAAGATTGCTGTTGAGAGCGTAGAAGAATCTTTAGAAACAATTGCCGCTAAGGAAGACATTCTACCAATTTTAGAACAAGTTGTACCTATTGATGAACCAAGTATTCCTGGACAAATATCTGAGATCAGTGAAACACCTGCAGTAACCTATCAAAATTTGTTGTTAAGTGAGAATTCACAACCTCTTGTTATGGAATCCTTGACACCGGTTGAAGAAAAATGTCTTGAATTTGCTCATACGAATATAGAGAGCACTTCTTTGCGAGAAATGAATTTAAGTCAAACAGATGAAGTAATTTTATCAGAATCTGTACGAAATGATGAAGTTTCAATCGCTACAACTGTAATAGAACAAAATCAAAAGGTAGCGAATGCTTTTAGTGAAAACTCTCAGCCTTTAGTTTTAGAACCAGTGACGCCTATTGATACATACGCAGAGATAGCATTTCCAACTGATGTTACTGAAAACTTATTGGAAAATGTTCCACCCATCCATCAAGTCGAAACTTCTATGCCGATGCTGCTAGACAGCTTCGTACCAATTGAAGATATTCAACAGGTTATTGCAACTTCACTAAAATCAGATGATGACATAACACTAAAAATGGTTCCGACTCTGGTTGAATCAGTCATACTTGAGCAAATTGAAGAAAACGATAAGATTGCTGTTGAGAGCGTAGAAGAAACTTTAGAAACAATTGCCGCTAAGGAAGACATTCTACCAATTTTAGAACAAGTTGTACCTATTGATGAACCAAGTATTCCTGGACAAATATCTGAGATCAGTGAAACACCTGCAGTAACCAATCAAAATTTGATGTTAAGTGAGAATTCACAACCTCTTGTTATGGAATCCTTGACACCGGTTGAAGAAAAATGTCTTGAATTTGCTCATACGAATATAGAGAGCACTTCTTTGCGAGAAATGAATTTAAGTCAAACAGATGAAGTAATTTTATCAGAATCTGTACGAAATGATGAAGTTTCAATCGCTACAACTGTAATAGAACAAAATCAAAAGGTAGCGAATGCTTTTAGTGAAAACTCTCAGCCTTTAGTTTTAGAACCAGTGACGCCTATTGATACATACGCAGAGATAGCATTTCCAACTGATGTTACTGAAAACTTATTGGAAAATGTTCCACCCATCCATCAAGTCGAAACTTCTATGCCGATGCTGCTAGACAGCTTCGTACCAATTGAAGATATTCAACAGGTTATTGCAACTTCACTAAAATCAGATGATGACATAACACTAAAAATGGTTCCGACTCTGGTTGAATCAGTCATACTTGAGCAAATTGAAGAAAACGATAAGATAGCCGTTGAGAGCGTAGAAGAAACTTTAGAAACAATTGCTACTAAAGAAGATTTTGTGCCATTTTTAGAACAAGTGGTACCTATTGATGAATCAAGTATCCCTGGACAAGTATCTGAGATTAGTGAAACACCTGAAGTAACCAATCAAAATTTGATGTTAAGTGAGAATTCACAACCTCTTATTATGGAATCCTTAACACCGGTTGAAGAAAAATGTCTTGAATTTGCTCATCCGAATATAGAAAACATTTCTCTACAAGAAATGAATTTAGGTCAAACAGATGAAGTAATAATATCAGAATCTGTTAGAAATGATGAAGTTTCAATCGCTACAACTCTAATAGAACAAAATCAAAAGGTAGCGAATGCTTTTAGTGAAAACTCTCAACCTTTAGTTTTAGAACCAGTGACGCCTATTGATACGTACGCAGAGATAGCATTTCCAACTGATGTTACTGAAGACTTATTGGAAAATGTTCCACCCATCCATCAAGTCGAAACTTCTATGCCGATGCTGCTAGAAAGCTTTGTACCAATTGAAGATATTCAACAGGTTATTGCAACTTCACTAAAATCAGATGATGACATAACACTAAAAATGGTTCCGACTCTAGTTGAATCAGTCATACTTGAGCAAATTGAAGAAAACGATAAGAAAGCCGTTGAGAGCGTAGAAGAAACTTTAGAAACAATTGCTACTAAGGAAGATTTTGTGCCATTTTTAGAACAAGTTGTACCTATTAATGAACCAAGTATTCCTGGACAAATATCTGAGATCAGTGAAACACCTGAAGTAACCAATAAAAAATTGATGTTAAGTGAGAATTTACAACCTCTTATTTTGGAATCCTTAACACCGGTAGAAGAGAAAAAAGTTGAATTATTTGCTGCTCTATCAGTAGAAAACATTGAAAAACTTGTTGTATGTCAGGAAAATGAACCAGTTTGCTTAGAAAATGTTAGTTCAGATGAAACCGAAAGTTTTGCAACAGAACCTAAAATCATTTTAGATGAAAAAGCCGTAGCAAGTGAGGACTTACCACCTATTGTTTTAGAAATTCCTGTACCTTTAAAAGAAATAAAGTTAGCTGTAGCAACAGAACTGGAATACGATAATTGTGTAACAGAACAGTTAGTTCGTCGCCAAGAAATTGAGTTGATGGTTCTTGAACAAATTGAAGATATTATCAAAGACGCTATCAAAACTGTCGAAAACGACACAATTGCTATAAATGAAGAAATCTCATCACTTATTTTTGAGCAAGCCCAGCCTCCACATCATGCTCCGCATCATCAGGAAGATTTTATTAAACCAAAACGAACTAAACAAGTGAAATCTGTCAAATTTAACCTAAGCCAGGAAATCGAATCATCTGAAAATAATGATTCTGAAAGCTTTCATAGAGATGTTATTGTGGACTCTAAATCAGCGAGTTTAGACATGCAATCACATAACGAAGAAAGCATATTTACCGAATCTGTGGACTCTACAGAAAATACTTATTATGGTAAAGAAGAAAAACTATATGAACCACTATTAGAAAATATTATAAGTGATGAAAATCAACCAGCGACTGAAATTTCTTTAGTATCAGCACTTTCAGAAATATTTGCTGTGAATCAAGAAACTGAACCTAATATTTTAGAATCTTTGAATCTCAATGATACTGCATTAACTAGCACTATAACCGATACATTCGATTCCACAACACCGATCGATGAAAAAGCTTTAGAATTTATCACAACGAATCTACAATTCAATGATGATGTCAGTGATAATTCTGTAGATGCAGTACCAACATCAGGCGTATCAGTTTGTACTGAAATCTCTCATCCTTTAATTTTAGAAGCATTGGCGCCGATGGCAGATGGCTTACCATTGCCTATCTCTCAATTGCAAACCGACGATACCACTTTAAATAACAATGAACCAGTTATGTTAGAAAGTGTTAGTGAGTCAGAAAAATCTTTGACTACAATTGACGAAGCAAAGGCTTTAAATGAAACTTGCCAACCTTTAGTATTAGAAAGTACCACTCCAATTAATCAAATGCTGACAGCGCTCCAACTGAATCCTACTGATATTAATTTAGAAATACAAACACCTACACAAGAAATGAATGTAACCTTTGAGAAAGAAGCAATTTTAATGACAACTGACGATTTCATAAAATTAGGAATTTCAGATAACGTAGAAAAACTAACAAAAAGTGTATCAGAAATTATTGAACCTTTAATAATAGAAAAAGCTTTGCTAAAAGACTCAAAACTAAGAGTGGAAGATGTAAACAATGATTGTAAATCTTCGGAAACATTAGAACCCATTTTGAACACATTTAGTGATGACTTTATAGTTCTTAGTTCCAATAATGTTTTAGAAATATCTGATGCAAAAGTTGAGATAGGTCCAGACTCAAGTAAATGTGAAAAAAATGATGCCATGATGCGTAGTTTGGTAGAAAGAACCGGTAAACGAGACAATTTTTTTTAGTCATGTGTTTGAAGTTTTACATCATGTACTTACATAATTCATGTCACTTTTTAAATTCTTCTACTTTTAAAATACTTCAAGATTAACATAGTTTTCTCTCTCTTTTTACTTGCGTGACCTATTAGGTAGATACGTTATAATAATTTAAGATCAGTCTTTATCATCTGGCTTCTAAAACGGTAATTTATACATAACTCACATTATTTTCACGCACACACAAACACACCCACAATTCTACACGCATTATAATAATTGTATAGCGGCTGTAAGTCTCGCTTTTGGTGTCATCAACATTTTGCGATCAAAAATAACATTATATTTTGATTTCAGAACAAGGAGGTCTTATTGAGCACATAGACGAGTTTATATCGGATGAAATCTCACAACTAGTAGTTGAAATTTCGGAGCTAACTAACACGCAAGAATTGAAAGAATCAGTTGAACTGGCTAAAGTACTAAAGGAAAGTATAGAGCTTGTTCAAGTGACTGAAGAACCTGGGCTATTGGAAGAGGCTAAAGTAGAACAAGCTAAGTTAGCACAAAAGTTGCAAGATGCGTTATCGACGCTGCATGCTAAAGCGTTGGAGAGTGCAGAGGATATCGCGCCAGCAGCCAAACCCGACACTGTGCAAAGAGTATCGGAAATCATCACGCATTTACAGGATGATTTGGAAAAAGCGGTCGTGTCTGGAATGCCTGTTGTTCACAAGTCAGCAGATATAGGTATGTTGGGGAATATGAAAGAACACTCGTAACCTTATAATATTAACTTTGTCTCATAAACAACATTTGTTTTACGACTTAGACCAAAATTGACAAAAAACATAGCCATTGGTTTTTTCGTTTATTTGAAATGTGCCAATGCGTGTACTATAGCACTATACGCGCAACCAAGTTATAAAGTGATGTCTGTGATCGACAAAGTCGAGTACATCTGTAGCGTACTAGGTAAGGCTCCGCGCGGCAAAACAAAAAAAATGTGCATTATGGGCCGCACACGACAGCCACAAACGCCGCTACAAACGCCGCCATCTGAAGCTAGAAGCGGTGTTGCGGTGACCACCGACGTCAACCGTGTGCGGCGAGTCCATATAAAATGTATAAAAACTAAAGGAAATATGTCCGTGGCGGCGTTTTGTGATTGTGGTCGGTGGCCCGTTTGCGGCCAGGCTAAGGAAGCAGGATCAAATATTTATTTTAATTGAAATTCCATTATCATTCTTATGTTGGTATAAATAAAGTCCTTTGTATGTTTGAGTACGTAACTCGTCTTAAAAAACACTTCACACTATGAATTATTCCTGTTTACAAACGCAAATGCACACAGACAGACCAGGAACAACTGTCTGCATGCCATACAAGTAGTATCTACAGACAATTTATTCCGTGCGGGAATCGAAACCGCGACACTTTACAGCAGTTGAACGTTTAACCACCAACAGCACCAACAGTACAATAAAAAAAAAATACAAACATCCGAATTGAGAACCTCCTCCTTTTTTAGAAGTCGGTTAATAAAATGTTTATTGTTGTTATGTTATGTTACGTTGGTTATTGAAAGTTTAAACACTTCTTCTTCTTTTCGTGTCGATTGACTCAAATACGAGTAACTGAATCAAACACAGAAAATGTAACAGACGTACTGTCTAGTTTAGGGGTTCCCAAACTGTGCGTCGCGACGCCCTGGGGCGCCGCCGTGGAGCTAACCTAAGGGCGTCGCGCGACGGTAGGTAGTCGCATTGATTGTAATACAATCATTATAATGTTATATTTTCTAATAAATAGTAATAGTTATGACTATCTATTTTTATTTTTAAGTTTCAAAAATTTTTCTTTTATTTTCTTAAAAAAATAAGTTAAAAATAACTAAAACCCGACTACGACAAAATCGCGCACTGAAAAGTATAAAACAAGAACAATATTCATTTGACCGATATTTTCGAAATTTTTAAGTAATAGCCGTGGTCGTGTGCAACCTGCGGTTGTTTCACACAAATCTTTATTGACTAGGTGGCACACGACCACGGCTATTACTTAAAAATTTCGAAAATATCGGTCAAATGAATATTGTTCTTGTTTTATACTTTTCAGTGCGCGATTTTGTCGTAGTCGGGTTTTAGTTATTTTTAACTTATTTTTTATTTACCCTATTTTGGGGGTTATAATTAAATAATAAAAGCAAAGTAGCGAGTGAATTTCAAATATACTCATTAAGCCTTTTCATTTGATACCCATGTTGACACTGTTAAAAACAGGCAAAGTAGCTAGTAAAAGCTATATAATGTATACACATCAAAAAAGTCTAGGGATCAACATCCCTAACAAATGTTAGGGATGTTGATCCCTAGACTTTTTTGATGTGTGTATATATATTTCAAAATATGTGCTCGTCAAGTCCTTTAATTTGATACCCATGTCGATACTGTGCGAAAAATTTTTTTTTTTCGGTAACGACTTCACATCCCCTAGAGGGCGCCATATTGGATTTGGTGACACGTCACCTACCCTATAACCAGTGGACAACTGAGACGCTTCTAACGACACCTCATTTGCCATGTAATGATAAGTAGTTTAGAAGTTCTGAGGGAACAAACAAACATACATACATACAAACATATACACATCAAAAGTGTCTAGGGATCAAGATGTATTTGGTAATAATAATATATTGATCCCTAGACACTTTTGATGTGTGTACATACCGGTCAAAATCATAACCCTCCTTTTGGCTTTGCCGTAGTCGGGTAAAAAATAAAATCTTAATGTCTGCTAGAGCTTTACACAATTCGTCTTATAAAGCGCGGTGGCGATGGCGCCACAAAAAAATTGCAGCCCGCAAAGGGAGTCGCAGTATTTATAAGATTGGGAGCCCCTGGCCTATTTCGTATGTTATGTACGGTTAACAAAAGAAATAAGTAACCAACAGGGTCGTCAGATATAGTTGAAGTTTTCTTAAAAATCGATGGATGTCCATGTCTTCGATTGAAACTTAATTTAATCTATTTTTTAAATTAAATCGAATTCCAAAATATCCATCGGTTGCTATGAAAACTTTAACTAACAATAAGTATAGGTATATGTGACGACCCAGTATCTCTTTTTTTTTACTAAGTATAAGTAGACTATACACAAAGAAAGCGCGCTAAAAGTTACGTCGTGTCGTGTGCAAATTGAGCTGTAGTCCTATAGTGGTGTTTAACCATACACCTACGCGCGGAGCGAGATGGTCTACTTATATGCTCGCGCAGTGAATAGTTGATGCACTACGTTCATATTCATATTCATTTATTTGCATACCATAATGTGTATAAATATGTGACATATGGCTTAAATTACGTTAATGGGCACTGACAGATCAGAGTTTAAAGTGTGTGTGTTTGTGTTGTTATGATATTAATAACTTCATGGGTAAATTAATACTGTGGTCACTTAACTAACACTTTACTTTAATTACTTACCAAAACTCATGATTCTAGGCTAATGGGAATGGTTAGCGGTTGATGGCAATAGGCTCGTCCCTATTATATGGGACTTAAACATAACTGGGTACACTTCTGCCTAACCCTTTGAGGGTTACAGGCGTGATGTTGTATGATGTTATGTTATAAAACAGTCGCTGTTTAAGTCACTCTGTCCGCTTATTTCTTCTAAATCACACAACGGATTTTGACACGGTTTTCACTATAATTTAGAGAATTTCTCCCGGAAGATTTACTTGATTGTTTATAATACATGCTTAATATAGTAAAAAAGTCGAGAATTTCAAAGGTTTGTAACGATGTCGTAAAACACTTTTTTTTGGGCACTTACGTTGCTTTCGCTGGCTGAAGCCTACGAGATAGTTCACAATAATATCTTAAGGGATTGTGTATTTTAAAAAGGTCTATTAAAAAGTCCACAATGGTATATCAATCTCCTAGGGATAACCTATAGTAACGATTTTTATCTTTTACATATTACTAAAAATAATGCGTTATTTAGGAAGGTTTTTTAAACAATACAGTTATACCTTATACAATTAAATACATTAGATGTGTTATACGTTTAATGTAGAACAAAATTGCTCTTAACAGAACATCATTAAAAGGAATACCTTAGCAGATATCACAGATTTTAAGTTTTTCTTCAGTCGTCTCAGATAAAATATGCAAACCATAGAGTATTTTCAAGTCGTACAACAAATGTTGTTCTGGGTTACCATACAAAGTTAGGATAAAGAGGTTTCAAGCATTTTTTTAATTTTCCTGTACAACTCCTATTTATATTATAGGTACATACATATATTTAGAATATAACACATTTGTTTATTTTCAGTTGAAATTCCTGAAACAGAAGAAAATTCAATGAAACAACTAGAAGTATTGCTTCAAGAAGTGACAGATAAAATAAATCTACCAACAGTCAGAGAAATCGAAGACAATGAAGCTCTTAGAGATGCACTTGACGAAGTACAGACTGTCATTATTAAACTCAAGCGGGATTATGATGGAGCTGCAAATGATACTCTCAATGAGACTCTTGAAGATTTAGAATGCAGTGTGAGGAGTGTGCAGCTCCAGATTAATGAGGACAGTCCATCAGAGCTGCTTCAAGAAGCTTGTGCCACATTACAACTGCTAGTCAACAATATGAGTGAAACACAAGAGGTTCAAGTTGCTGAAACTTTATCTGTGGAAGTTAAAAATGAAAATATTCTAGAGAAATGTTCCAATGAGACAGATGAAACAGTAAAACTTTTAGAACAGGCCTCTAAAGTCAATATCAGAGAGGGTAATTTAATTGGTATTGTATCAAGTTTAAACAATCTGAAGGAAACAATCAAAGCTCTTAAGTTAAGCTTTGCAGACAGCGCTGATGTTTTGATAGAGAAAGGCGTTGATGTTGTACAAATTCTTGATCAATTAGAAGACAAAGTGTTTACGCTTGAGAAAGATTTGGTAGACGTTGACCTTAGTACAGAAATACGGGATCAAATACTTACAGCTGTCCATTCCGTTTACGGAAGCATATCTAACATGAGAGGGACAATTTCGAGCATACAAAAAATATATATGTTCGAAAACTATGGGAAACCGTCAGAAACTCTTTTACGTTCTATCAAGAATGTTTCAGGTATTTTAGAAGTTAATGAAACTGATCAGCAAAACTGGAAAGCATTGAAAAAATCATTACGCAAGGTTTTGAATCATTTTGAAGACATCAAATTTTATATAAATCTAGATAAAACAGCTAGATTACCAAGTGATGCAGCATTTACTAAGATTATACTAGAAGAACTAAAATCTAATATCTGTCAAGTAATGGTGCCACAAGCATCGATATTAGGCTCAGAAGCAACTAACAAAGTGGACAGTCTCCTTGAATGTGTCAACAAATATCTTACTAACATTGAGTCTAAGTCAACTTTGGAGGTCAAAGAGAAGATTCCTGTTTTCAAAGAACTTTCTTTACAAATGTTGAATGTGACCGATTTCATAAAAACCAAAATGATGGAACTATTCAAAGAAACCCAGCAAGAACAGAAATCAGACACATTAGGACACCAAGTAATACCTGCTATTGAACAAGATATTGTCGCGTCTGCTTCTCTTAAAGATGATTCTTTGAATAATGCGTCAGTTTCTGAAGATATAATTGAAGAAAAACTTAAAACAATTAACAAGGTGGATGATAGTGTTAAGGCTGCGCAACAAGCGGAACAAATTACTGAATTTGGGAAAGGAGAAGATCTACCATTTGAGTCACCTAGTACAAATCAAACTGAAGTTGAAGAGTCTAAAGCTAAAAAACGAAAAGTGCGTAAGCAAGTGATGATTCAGGAAACAGACATTAAAACTGAAATAGAACAAATTGCCTCAGAACTTGTAGAGGAAATAGCTGAACAAGCTATTGCCGCCGTACAAAATTTGGAGGAATTAGGTATTTTAGCGCATGAAGCAGAATTACCTGAAGCTACGGCACAATCTATAGACGTGGAAGAACAACAAGAAGCTGAAGTTTCCGAAGTAATTGAGAGAACTATTGAGGATAGCATTCCTAAACCTGAGCAAGAACTAACTTTAGCTGCAACTGAGGGAGATGGTATAAAGTTAGAACAGTTAGAAGCAGCTGAATTGGAATTAGAATCTCATCATACAGAGCCACAAGCAGATAGTTCAGGAAAATCAAAGGTAGATGCAGCCAAAGACTATGAAGATGAACAGATAGAAAGTGCTTCTTATAATGTTGAAAAAGCAATAGATTCTTTAGCACAAGACGAACAAGAAATTACATCTGAAAAGGCGAATGAAAATGAGTCTAAACAACTAAAAGACGGAGAACATGTATTCGATGAACCAGCAAAGCTTAAAGCAGAAACAGCTGAAAAAGAGGCTCTAGACCAAATTGCAAAAGAACAAAATGTTTCAGAAATTCAAGATATTGGAATAGTGCAATCAGTACCTGAAGAAGAGACTAAAATACCTAAAACTGGAGCTGAAATTTTAGGAGTTTCTGAAGATATGATTAAACAAGATAAGGGAAAAGAAGATCAAAAACCTAGAAAGAATAAAGACGACCAAATACAGGAAGAGGAACCTCTTCAAGAAAACCTCAAAGAAAATACTTCAAACCTTGAAAAAGTTGAGCAAAAGCAAACTAAAGGTGGTGTTTCAGGTGCTTCTACTAGTAAGAAACAAGACTCAGCAGAAACCATATTACAAGCTTCGGAAAAAGAACAAGATGATGCTGAAAAAGTTTCCGAAGTAGAAGAACAAAATCAACAAGAAGATAATGAGCGGATAGAGGTTGAGAGGCTTGAAAGGCTTGAAAGAGAACGAATAGAGGCTGAAAACCTCGAGAAAGAGCGGTTAGAGGCTGAACAGCTTGAGAAACAGCTGTTAGAGGCTAAACTGCCTGAAAAAGAACAGATAGAGGCTAAACAGCTTGAAGAAGAGCAAGTTAAGGTTGAAAAGCTTGAAAACGAGCAATTAGGAGCTGAAAATCTCGAAAAAGAACGGATAGAGGCTGAAAACCTCGAAAAAGAGTGTTTTGAGGCGGAAAGACTTAAGAAAGAGCGGTTAGAGGCTGAGCAACTCGAGAAAGAAAAGAATGAGGTTGAAAAACGTGAGACCGAGCAGATTGAAGAGGAAACGAAACGGCAAGAAGATGAAAATCAGGATGAGAAGGAGAAAGAACAGGCTGAAAAGAAAAAACTTACGAAAAAGAAGAAAAATGAGGAAGATAAGAAAGCGAAATTGGAAGCCAAAAGCAAACAAAAACAAGAGGCTGAGATCCTCGAGAAAGAACGGATTGAGGTTGTAAAGCTTGAGGAACAACGGTTACAGGCTGAAAAGCTTGAGAAAGAGCGGTCAGAGGCTGAAAAGCTTGAGAAAGAGCGGCTAGAGGCTGAAAAGCTTGAGAAAGAGCGGCTAGAGGCTGGAAAGCTTGAGAAAGAGCGGCTAGAGGCTGAAAAGCTCGAGAAAGAGCATGTAGAGGCAGAAAAGCTTGAGAAAGAGCGGCTAGAGGCTGAAAAGCTCGAGAAAGAGCGTGTAGAGGCTAAAAAGCTCGAAAAAGAGCGTGTAGAGGCTGAAAAGCTCGAGAAAGAGCGTGTAGAGGCTGAAAAGCTCGAGAAAGAGCGGCTAGAGGCAGAAAAGCTTGAGAAAGAGCGGCTAGAGGCTGAAAAGCTCGAGAAAGAGCGTGTAGAGGCTGAAAAGCTCGAGAAAGAGCGTGTAGAGGCTGAAAAGCTCGAGAAAGAGCGTGTAGAGGCTGAAAAGCTTGAGAAAGAGCGGCTAGAGGCTGAAAATCTCGAGAAAGAGCGTGTAGAGGCTGAAAAGCTCGAGAAGGAGCGTGTAGAGGCTGAAAAGCTCGAGAAAGAGCGGCTAGTGGCTGAAAAGCTCGAGAAAGAGCGTGTAGAGGCTGAAAAGCTCGAGAAAGAGCGGCTAGAGGCAGAAAAGCTTGAGAAAGAGCGGTTAGAGGCTGAAAAGCTCGAGAAAGAGCGTGTAGAGGCCGAGAAGCTTGAAAAGGAGCGGCTAGAGGCAGAAAAGCTTGAGAAAGAGCGGTTAGAGGCTGAAAAGCTCGAAAAAGACCGTGTAGAAGCTGAAAAGCTCGAGAAAGAGCGTGTAGAGGCTGAGAAGCTCGAGAGTGAACGGATTGTGGCTGAAAAACGCGAGAACGAGCATGCTGAAGCGGAGAAGAAACGATTAGAAAGTGAAAATCAGGAGAAGAAAGAGAAAGAACAGGCTGAAAAGAAAAAACTCACCAAAAAAAAGAAAAAAGAGGAAGATGAGAAGGCTAAATTGGAAGCCGATAGCAAACAAAAACAAGAGGCAGACAGCCTCGAGAAAGAACGGATTGAGGCTGAAAAGCTTGAGAATGAGCGGTTGGAGGCTGAGAAGCTCGAGAAAGAGCGAGTAGAAGCTGAAAAGCTTGAGGAACAGCGGTTAGAGGCTGAAAAGCTCGAGAAAGAGCGGTTAGAGGCTGAAAAGCTTGAAAAAGAACAAGTTGAGGTTAAAAAGCTTGAGAAAGAGCAATTACAGGCAGAAAAACTTGAGAAAGAGCGTATAGAGGCTGAAAAGCTTGAGAGTGAACGGGTAGAGGCTGAAAAGCGTGAGAACGAGCAGGTTGAAGTGGAGAAGAAACGATTAGAAAATGAAAATCAGGATAAAAAGGAGAAAGAACAGGCTGACAAGAAAAAACTCACCAAAAAGAAGAAAAAAGAGGATGATGAGAAAGCAAAATTGGAAACCGATAGCAAACAGAAACGAGAGGCTGACAGCCTCGAGAAAGAACGGATTGAGGCTGAAATACTTGAAAAAGAGCGGTTAGAGGCTGAAAAGCTTGAGAAAGAGCGGCTAGAGGCTGAAAAGCTCGAAAAAGATCGTGTAGAGGCTGAAAAGCTCGAGAAAGAGCGTGTAGAGGCTGAGAAGCTCGAGCGTGAACGGATTGTGGCTGAAAAACGCGAGAACGAGCAGGTTGAAGCGGAGAAGAAACGATTAGAAAGTGAAAATCAGGAGAAGAAGGAGAAAGAGCAGGCTGAAATGAAAAATCTCACCAAAAAGAAGAAAAAGGAGGAAGATGAGAAAGCGAAATTGGAAGTCGATAGCAAACAAAAGCAAGAGGCTGACAGCCTTGAGAAAGAACGGATTGAGGCTGAAAAGCTTGAGAAAGAGCGGTTAGAGGCTGAACGATTTGAGAACGAGCGGTTAGAGGCCGAGAAGCTCGAGAGTGAACGGATTGAGACTGAAAAACGCGAGAACGAGCAGGTCGAAGCGGAGAAAAAACGATTAGAAAATGAAAATCAGGATAAGGAGAAAAAGCAGGCTGAAAAGAAAAAGCTCATCAAAAAGAAGAAACAAGAGGAAGATGAAAAAGCGAAATTGGAAGCCGATAGCAAACAAAAACAAGAGGCTCACAGCCTTGAGAAAAAACGGATTGAAGCTGAAAAGCTTGAGAATGAGCGGTTGGAGGCTGAGAAGCTCGAGAAAGAGCGAGTAGAAGCTGAAAAGCTCGAGAAAGAACGCGTAGAGGCTGAAAAGCTCGAGAAAAAGCGTGTAAAGGCAGAAAAGCTTGAGAAAGAGCGGTTAGAGGCTGAAAAGTTGGAGAAAAACCGTGTAGAGGCTAAAAAGCTTGAAAAAGAGCAATTAAAAGCTGAAAATCTCGCAAAAGAACGGATAGAGGCTGAAAAGCTCGAGAAAGAGCGTTTTGAGGCAGAAAAACTTGAGAAAGAGCGGTTAGAAGCTGAGCAGCTCGAGAGAGAAAAGGTTGAGGCCGGAAAACGTGAGACCGAGCAGGTTGAGGCCGGAAAACGTGAGACCGAGCAGGTTGAAGCGGAGAAGCAACGACAAGAAGATAAAAATCGGGATAAAAAGGAGAAAGAACAAGCTGAAAAGAAAAAACTCACGAAAAAGAAGAAAAAGGAGGAAGATGAAAAAGCGAAATTGGAAGCCGACGACAAACAAAAACGAGAGGCTGACAGCCTCGAAAAAGAACGGGTTGAATCTGAAATGCTTGAAAAAGAGCGGTTGAAGGCTGAAAAGCTCGAGAAAGATAGAGTAGAAGCTGAGAAGCTTGAAAAAGAGCGTATAGAGGCACAACGGCTTGAAAAAGAACGGTTAGATGCTGAAAAGCTTGAAAAAGAACTAAAAGACGCAGAGAAGCTGGAGAAAGAACGAATAGAGGCTGAAAAGCTTGAGAAAAAGCGGAAAAAAGCTGAAAAGCTTGAAAAAGAACGGCAAAAGGCTGAAAAGCTCGAAGAAGAGCAGATAAAGGCTGAAAAACTCGAGAATGACCGAGTAGAGGCTGAAAGACTTGAGAAAGAACGAATAGAAACTGAAAATCTAGAAAAAACGCGCATTGAAGCTGAAGAATTGAAAAATCTCTCACGAAAGAAAAAAGAAGCAGAAGAAAAGGCTAAAATAGAAGCCGAAAGAAAACAAAAGGATGAAAACGATAAGCTTAAAAAGGCAAAATCGAAGAAACGTAAGGAAGATGAGGCAAAAGTCAGAGAAGAAGCTGAAATCAAACAGGCGGAAGAAGCTAGACTAGAAAAACTTAAATTAGAACAAAAAATTAAAGATAGACAAGATCAAGCAGAATCAGAAAACCGTGAAAAAGAAAGGATTGAAGATGAAAAACTTAAGAAGAAGGAAGAAATCAAAATAAAAGAACAAGAAAAAGATAAACTAAAAGCTGAAAAAGAATACCAAGAGGACGAGAAGCGTAAAAAAGATAAAGAAGCAGAAAAACGGGAAAACGATAAAAAAACAGCTGAGAGGCAACGCAAACAAGAACAAAAAACAAAACAAGAACTTGAAGAAAAAGCTATTAAAGAAAAAGAAGAAGCCGAAAGGAAACGCAAGGATGATGAAAGATTAAAAGCCAAGGAAAGACAAGAAGCCATAGAAAAAGAAGAAAATTTGAAACAGGAAGAAGAAAGAAATCGAGAGAAAGAAAAGAAAAGAATTGAGAGACTTGAAAAAGAAAAACAAGAAGAAAAATTACGGGAAGAAGAAGAAAAGGTCAGGTTAGAAAAGAAAAGGGTTAACAAAAAGAAAAGAGAAGAAGAAGATGCTCGTATGAAATTAGAAGCCGACGAAATAGAAAAAGCTAGAAAAGATGCTGCTAAAAAGAGAAAAGAAGATGAAAAAATCCGTCTTATGAAAGAACAAGAACAAACTGAAAAACGTGAAAATGAAATTAGAGAAGCAGAGAGAAGAATAAGAGAAGAGAGACGACGAGAAATAGAGAAAGACTTAATTGAAACAAAGCAGAAAACCATATTAAGCTCAGAGCAAGAAACATTAGGCGAGACTAAACCTAAAAGAAAAGAGAATGGTGACGTTTCTGCAAACCGAGAAGCGGACGGAGAAGATCACTATATAAGAGAATATCATTATGAACCATCAAGACACAAGTCTGATGAACCAACCAAGTTTGTTGACCACAACCACAGAGATTACACCATGGAGTTCATGAGGCCTTCTGGCTACAGAGAGAAAACATTTGAACATGAAAAGTTTTCTGAACGGGAATCACTACGGAAAAATGCTACAATATACAAAGCGCATTCGATTATACTGGACTCACAGCTTAGATCGTCAGCCCCACCTCAACCAGACAGGAGTGAGTCCGAAAGGAGAACTGAAAAGTATGACAGGAGCGATTCTGAGAGACGAGTTGAAAGACACAGGTCTAAAGCTTTAAGTGAAGCTAGAAGCCTAATATCCGAAAAACGTTCAGGTTTATCACGAGATCTGAAGAGAAAACCAGTCTTTTCCACTTACCTCACAGACAGAACTGCCGTCGAAGGCTCACGAGTTAAATTAACTTGCAGCGTGCTATCGTCTTCAGATCCTAAAATCACGTGGTACAAAAACGGTGTGTTGATAGACAATAAATTGAAGTACAGAACTAAGTTTATGGATGGACTTACGACTCTGGAAGTTTTGAATGCAGTTGTGAGTGACTCTGCTGAGTACAGCTGCACAGTTGAGAATGAGAATGGGTCCGTCAACACGTCTGCTAACCTGAAGGTGTACCCGAGTTTCGAAGCCTCACCTATACCGCCGACCTTTACGAGATCTATTCGCGGTGAGTATACCTATCATTTTACGTTTTACTTAGAATACAGTCACTAAAAGTCTGTCATATCGTTATATAGGTAGACACATCTATGATGGTGTAAAAGATAGTCATACTCATAATTATATTATACTCATTTTGTGTTTTTAAAATGTACTTTAGTTAGGAATCTCCAATAAAATAGATATCAATTATCACCATGTATTACTTGGTACCATACGAGTACATATCTATCTACCTCTTTTAAGACTACAAGCGTGATGTTACAAGTTATTGTAATTTAAATAAGAGTTCAATAAAAAAAAATCTTTAGCGTCAAACGCGCCTGAAATTTTCACCCAAAATATACTGTAACGGTCTTGTAAAACGATGACTCATGTATAATATACCCAAAAGTGTTGATAACATTTCCCTGTAATACCTCAAGGTCACGTCCCCTTATGACTCATCGAAGTTTACCTTACGCAGTCACCAGCGCCATCTGCATTTCATAAGAACAACTAAACTACTCCATTAAATTCTTGCTTCCTATTTGACATTCTTTTCGTTTAAACAAATATCAACTTTACAAGATTGTTTGTTAAGTTGATTTTAAAATAGTAGTACTGGTTTTATTTGATGCTGAAATTGATGTAATTTTTTTATTAGTTATATAAATATGAACTTTAAAGTAGTGTGAATAAAGTTGGTTTTAGAATGGTAGTAACGGGATTATCATTCAATGCTGAATTTGTGATCGTAGTACAGCGATGTAATATTTTTTTGTTACAACTTTAATAATATCTCTCGAATCTTCTATATAAATTTATCTTTAAATAAGCATGTTTTAAAGAGATGTAACTAGTAGGTTAAATCCTTCTTTTTCTGAAGTTCGTTTTGCGTAAGTTACTCAGGTAAGTGTCGCCCTCTACCAGCAAACATTGCGTGAATTACAATGTAAGTTTAGAGCTTGATTCGAAGCAAGCCTAACAGATGGCGTTAACATTCACTTTTGTTATTCATCGTAAAGTAAGTTCTTTAAGAAAATGGCCCGTAGCACTAAATATATCGTCTACCAAATCATCGACAAACATTGTATTGTCGATTGTCCATCTGCCCTATGAATTATAAACCTCAGCGGTAATAGAATTAGCTTAATAATTACTGAATGAGTAGTTTGTGCTCCAAACATCACAGAAGATTTTGAATTTTGCGACATTTGTTCGGTTCGGTTAAGTGTTGCCAACAAAAAATAGTGGGTGGGATATTGATGTCAATTTTTCGTTGGAAACATTTCTAATAATCGTTAACTCTGTGGATTGTAAAATATGAAACGTAACACGAAATAATAGCGCATTTTCTTTGTTAGCAACATTTTTAATCAATTCCCGTTTGCCCTTTACACGGGCTGTTGTTCAAAAGTAAAATCATTTTCATGTTACAAAATCATGTTAAAAAAACTTTTGATGAAAAAAACTATAAAAATACGAGCTTTACCATCTTATTTCTGAAGTTTTCAAGTAAATAATGTCCAATAATTAGAATTTGATACAGGTGTGTGGATTTTACTTACCTACCATGGATTTTTAAGAAACAAAAAAAAACAATATTTAGAAAACTAAATAGTGGGTGGTGTCACGTATGACACCAGCATTCGATTTGAAACTAATTAAAACACTAGACAATCATTTTATTGGGATAAAAAAAATCAATCAATTAATATCTTTATTGTGGATCATAGGTAGATAAATAGTACCTACAGGCCTTAAATAACTGTTCTAAATTGTGACCAGCTACGTCCCGCTCTTAGGGCATACCATAGTTACATAGAAATTAAAATTTACGTACAAATTATTGAGAATCCACATGCAATAAAATAATTAAATGAGAAAAATAAAAGGAATTAAGGTAGAACACTCATTAGTGGGCTACTGAACACATAATGATTGAGAGGGACTATATTGGAGCAGTGATTTGTCCGATAAAGTAGTAATTAGTAGCACTTTCTTTATAAATGAGTGGAGCACATCCTAGACGGTACAAAATATACCATAGATTGAGAGATAGAGATTAAAACCTATAAAATTGACGAAGTGTAGAGTTTGCATTCCATCATTTGACATACGTCTATGAGCTGTCAAAACGCTATTTCACCGTATAATTAACTAACGTCAGTCACCTGCCAAATCAAATGACTAACTTTTTAAAGGTTCCAAAGCAACAAAAAATAAAATTTTACTGTTAATTGAAAATTAATCGGTTTTTCAGGGCTAAAATAAAGTACCTTTTTTAAAGATGTTGTGTTTAGGAATTATTGGTTAATAGTATAAACTGGCCAATAGGCGCGCGACATTGAACATTGACTTTGACCTTTCTACCTAAACTAATATTACAAAGCTTTTGGTTTGTTTGATTTTGTTTGGATGCGCTAAGTCCGGAACCACTGGTCCGATTTCAAAAATTATTTAGCTAGCAGAAAGCTACCTTATCCCTTAGTTATAAAAGCTACATTGTATTTCTTGAAAAAATTGGAATCTGTAAGAAAATTCACTCATGTTGATTATCGATTCAAAAAGTAATAAAAAACTAAAAAAAAACTTTGGCGATAATGTTTAGTACTATAACATTATTTTAATCCTAATTTCGTACTAACTTTCCCCACGACTTCGGCCGTCACGGAGTAAAAAGTACCCTATGTTCTTTCTTGGGGTCCAAACTAACCCGTACTTACCGTAAATTTAACAGACATACAGACAGACCGGGCGGACAGTGTTACTTTCGTATTTATAATTTTAGTATGGATTAGATCAAAAACTCATTTGGACGATAATTACAACAACAACGACAACTAAAAAAAAGAAACTTACTTGTTTAAGTTAGGTATTGGGTGCCTACATAATAAAATTGTAATAAAATTCATACATAATATTATACACGCATAAAAATGTGGCAAAACCATAATTTGTATTCAATAAAATGTCTTTTGTTTCGACAATTATAAAATAATAGCTACCGCTAAACGGGGTGAATAGGAATGCAGGGGTGAATCGGGACGATACTAATAATAAGGGATAATAATAAGAATAAGATTTTAACGTTAAAATAATAGAGTAGATGAACATGATAATAATTACAGCAAATAATAATAATAATTAAGAGTATTTCCGTTAAAATCCTTAAATAAACAACCACTTTTGTTATTTATCCAACCTACATTGTCCACATTTTAACAAAATGTGTGATGGTGGTGAAGGTGGGGTGATTCTCGAATGAAAAAATCTATTTTTAATATAGTTTAACATTATTAGGTACACTAAACGTTCAATAGTCCATCAGCACCATAAAGGCTACTTTAGCTCGAATATACAAGCGCGACACAGTCAATGAGGGTGCGTGTGCGTGTATGAGTGATGTCTCAACATTCCACAGATAACACACACTAATAAACTGTCGCCACACTACGCGAAATAGCATGATATTTCTGTTGCATTTAGAATACGCGTCTGTTCTTACCATAGCATTGCTAAAATTCGCATCAATCTAATATGTGTTGGTAGCTGTTTAGGCTAAGCAACAGCTTCACGATCAATAAGGTCTGAGTTCGTATCTTAATTACTTCTTGGCTGTTTTTTTGTTTCTTTGAAACCATAATAATGAAAAGTAAAAACTTGTTAGGTTTATGCTTATTAATAATGAATCATGCTTATTATTTATTTTTATACGAAGAAAATGTTAGTTATTGTATTAAGTTTTAACTATTTATGTGATTTTTAATTTACTTTTTTGGTGTTGGAAGGTGGAAATAAAAAAGTCGTGCTTAATAATAACAATAAAGGTTTATTCGTTTTATTTATTTATTTAATTAACTGACAAGAATTGTGACGTTACATTCCTACTTAGATAAAAGAAATTCACTTGTAACCGTTCATAAGATTTTTTGTGTTTACCCACGTCATATCAATATAACAAGAAAAGAATATTCTAATAACACAAATATGATTGTTAATACCCACTTATTATAGGTAATCGATATTTAGCAGTTTATTGAAAACAAATATAATTATTTCTTTATATTGATTTAGACCCTTTTTAACTTTACGAAATGTGTGAACAAAGCGAACAAGATAAAGAATATTATGCTTATCAAGTAAAAACTTACAAAAAGTCATAGTCTGGATGAGATTCGATCTCACGACTCCTCGATTCAAGCACCTATCTGCAGGCGTTTAGCCGATAGGCCAACTTGACTTATTTTATAATGATGAAATTATGAACTACAAGCATTTGTCGACGGCAATGATGATACATGTGACTGTTCTCGAAAATAGAAGGTCGTAAGTCAAACTTAACTTGAAGCGAATGTTTTTTGAGAATGTCTATCCACTTATGGACGCCACTGTACCTACTTATTGTATGGTTTGTATACCTACCGGTTTGTATTCAAAAATTCTAGTACGTAGTATAGTTATTTTTATTAAATTGTTTTGGTAAAGTGTATCAATGCTTTGTCTTATAGCATCTGCATATTAATCCGTTTTAGTAGAACGCTAATGCCTGTTATTATAACTTAATTAATGGTTTATTTTCTCCGCAGACACGTACCATCTTGCTGAAAACGAATTGGTACTCGAATGCCGAATCCGCGGCCAGCCGCTACCTACAATTACGTGGCTAAAGGACGACAAGCCCGTCTCAAACAACGAGAGATACCAAGCCTACTATCTCGCAGACGGAGTATGTAGACTTGCAATCAACTCTCCTATTCCTGAAGATAGCGGGAAATTTACCTGCAAAGCCGAAAATTCAGTATGGACAGATCAGATCACGCATATTGTAAGCTTTACCGGTAAGTTGCGTACAGCTACATTGTATTCACGCAGATGGTGATCAATCACCGCACCCTAATATCAAGTCAAATTTAAACAGCCAATGACGAGCTCTGTCTAGGGAATACCGGGCCCTTAGTCAGGCGGGAAACGCGGCGGCGACCACACGCTGCCCTTTCGTCTCGCGAAAGCTTTGCGAAAGCTTCGTATAATTCATTTATATTAAACTCAAAAGTCTGTGTTTTTAACTTATTAGGTATATTAAAACTTTATTTATTTATTTATCGACTCTAGTTATGATATAAACGATTATTTATTTGATTGTTGATCTGTGTTATGATTGAACTCTCTGTTGTCTGGGCAAAGCTTAAACATCCCTCTCCCTAATGCGTATAACGAGAGGTAGATATAAGCAGGTGTGTCGTCGTTTTGTATCATACATCAAAATAGATACACGCACACACCCTTACATTCAATATTACCTATTATATTCATAGTTTATTATAATCAAAACTTTATTTTACTATGTGTTTTCAATGGTGTACAAATAATGTATAAACAGATACCCGTTTTTTTTATTACTATTTTTTTTTGTTTTATTATGTGACTGAAATGATGAAATGATGATTTATTCAGTCAATTGGTTATAAATAACACTTTTACACGTCACATTTGTTTTTATTTTTACTAAAAATTTGAAACTTATTTTGTCGAGTAAATTTTTATTACTTTATTTTTTTTCTTTGTCACTGTGAGATGATAAACGACGTAGTTTTTTAACGATCACCGTCTATGGATTTACAATCAAATAAAAAAAGAACGTGAAAAATAATAAAAATTAAAAAACATTTGAAGTGAAAATTTTCCAAAAAATATTTAAAAAAAAATAAAAAACATTTGAAGCGAAAATTTTCCAAAAAAATATTTAAAAAAAATTAAAAAACATTTGAAGTGAAAATCCAAAAAAATATTTTAAAAAACATTCGACTTCTTAGCTTTTAATTACAGTTAAACATAGATCGTTTTGGGAAGCCCGTAGATAGAGGTGGCCAATATTGTCTATTGGGCATAGTTTAATTACAGAATACCGATTATAGTACTATTGTTTACTTTTAGGTAAAGAAAGCCGCCTAAGTCCAAACATAGCCACCAAAGAAAGATCACACTTCAATCGCCAAGCTTTAGAGTCTCGACGGCCACACTTCACCAACGTCCTATCCGATTACAAGGTCGCCAAAGGAGGCACAATAGGCCTCCAAGTAGAGATCAGAGGCAGTCCTACCAGAGTAGAATGGCTTCGAGAAGGTCGCTCAGTTACCGAAGTGTACAGGAACGCCAAAACTTTCGTCGAACAAGGGCTATACACTTTAGCTCTTTCCGATGTCACAGAAAAAGAATCCGGAATGTACACGTGCAGGGCATGGTGCACACATGGCAATGTTGACATGAACGCTGCGATTACTGTGGTGACCAATGAGCTGGAAGGCAAGCCTGCCATTATTGTCGGCAGACCAGAGAAGGACATCCTCATTTCTGTTGGCGAAGATGTCAATATTTCGTTCAGAGTTCAAGGAGAGCCGAAACCTAAAGGTAAGATTATTTTTCTATTTTTTTTTTTTACGGTATTTTAATACTAGAGTTTCCAGTCCAGATGATCATATTTTAAAATTAGTGTATTCTTACAAACTTTTATTTACTTTCACCTGTCCCGGTGTCTGTTGCCAATCAAATCTTGCAAGTTAAATTTGAGCCACTTCCCTGTGTTCAATTGAACTGGAATGTCGTGTAATTGTGCAATTTGCATGACAATGCAATATATTAATGACCCAAAGCTTGTCTGATGATGGAACCGGAAAGTAGCCATAGGAACTTAATCAAATCTTACAAATTTAGAGTGGTTAGGTACGTACGTAAGTACTTATTTAAAAAAATGAATGAATTGATTTTAGTGAAACTACTTACCTACACATAAGCAGGATACATAGGTTTAAAAAATTAACAGATGTTTAAAATATTGTATGGTGGTACGGAACTGTTTGTGTGCGAGTCTAACTCGCATTTGGCCGGCTTCAATTTGAAACTTAATGTTAATTGGGTATCCCTAATTAATTTTAAGCAACAAAGTTGGGTGAGGTCACTTAAAGATATTGCTAAAACATTATTTTACGGAAAAACAAAATGTTTTTTAATCATTATTATTTATTTATACTGTTTATAGGTATTTTTACTTTATTTATTACTTATTATTTTTTTATTTATTATTTATTATTCACTTAAAGATATTGCTACAACATTATTTTACGGAAAAACAAAATGTTTTTTAATCATTATTATTTATTTATACTGTTTATATTTTTACTTTATTTATACCTACTGTTATACCTAATCTCTACGAAATATTCAAACGAATCTATATTTCAATATAGGTAGGTGATTTGTGCAAAGTACGTTACGCTTCTACCTAAAATCTTATAGGTTTCCGAATTCATCTAAACTAACCGATTTTAATGAAACTTCTTTACTACTGATATTATAAACGCAGAAGTAACTCTGTCTGTCTGTTAAGCTTTCACGACTAAACCACTGAACCGATTTCGATGAAATTTGGTACTTACGTGATAAGTTTGAACTCCTAGGAAGGACGCAGACTGAATAAAAAGTAGCCAATTTACTTTTAAATTAGCGACTTCGTCTGCTCCCTTTACCAGAGAATGATTCCGAAAAATTCTGTTACGGCAAAATTCGACCGATTTTAAGTTTTCCATAGTAAAAGATTTCCAATTATCTTTTTAAAAACAAGACTTTACGAAAATGTTCTCTGATAACTTTTTAGACCTATGTAATCTATTAATAAGTATGAAGTTTTATTAAAAAAATGGTTAGTATTTATTAAAATGAATATTTACATTATTTACAAGCTTAATAACAAAAATATTAAAAAAAACAACCTGAATAAGAAAATAAAAAAAGAAACTAAAACTAAATGGCATCAAAAAATTCATCCGCATCGCCGTCCACTGGAAATGTACCCAAAAGACTGGCCGCATTGCCACGTTGGATGGCCTAGGTAATAACCAGCTCTTGGGTCACGGGAAGTGTCAACCAACCGTTTGGCCAACTCCTTAAAAAGGCCATGGGCACACGGACCCCACGACCCAAGGGTTTCTACCCCAAACGGCTCGAAAATATAGTTACCAGAAAGGGTACTATACTTACGCCGCTTGAGGTTATTAAAATCGTTTCCTTCTCTTTGACTTGAAAGTTTGTACGAAATGCCAAACGACGTATTAAGTATGCTCTAAAATTGTCTTCATTTATCGGCCTGTCAACATAAAGCATGCGTGGTTACGATACCGGGGGTCTACTTGATTGAAACACAATTTGCCTTTTACTTCGAATACTACACTAATTAGCATTATAAAGGGGTGAATTGGAAAGCAGGGGTGAGCCGGGACGAAACATTTAGAGGGATTTTAACGTTAAAATAATATACTTTGTTGCTAACAAGGAGACTAAATAGATATTGAGTTTTAAATCGTAAAATATAATACACTAAAAATATTAGATTTTATTTTTGGTAACAAATTAGGAGAAGAGATGGAAGTTTTAGGTATTAAAAATCTAAGAAATATTAAATATCCTGTAAAGTAAAAATAGTCTATAAATTAATTAAAATATTTCTTTTTAGAAATATCCTGATTATTATTATATTAAATAAATAATAATACCAGCCTAATTCTCCCACTGAAGGGCAAAGGCCTCTTCTCCTACAGAGTATGCTTTATATTCATAACTTATAAAATATGAGAAAAGGAACCGAATACTTTAACTGTACGACTCAATCAAACTTATATTATAAATGCAAAAGTAACTCTGTCTGTCACACGCATGAACCACTGAACCAATTTTAATAAAAGTAACCCTTTCGTAGATATGATTTTTGGTTTTGATTTTAAAGTATTTGGTCCTAAAGTATATTTTTTAGATGATAGGCATCAACTTTGACGCGGACAAAGTCGCGGGTGGAAGTTAGTATTAAGAGCCTATACAACCTCAAATGGCTTAGCAGAATCCTCTGATACGCCGAAAATACTGCAGCATTAATTTTGAAATAAATATATGGTAAAGTTGAGGATTCATGTTAGGGCTTATGTTTGGCGAAAACACGATTCCATAAAATTTTCTCGATAGAAAAAAATCTCAAAGTTACCTCTAAACTGAACAATAAACCGCTGGCAATCATAAAATACTTAAAATTAGATCATGAAACTTTTTATACTAACTGAACTAACTATAAAGCAGGTCTTATGTTATTTATTTTTCCAAAATTTCCTTATTTTTCGCCGTAAAATAAATAGATTTGCGCGTAGACAACTATAAGAAAAAGCAAGCAATAGTGCGTGGTACGTGCAAGTGCGAGCGAGTAAGAATATATTGAAGTAGCGTGCAGCCTTAATATAATAACGCTGAGAGAGAAGAGTTTTTGTTTTTTTGAATGTTTAAATGTGGCAATCAATGGAACTGCCAGGGGGCTTAGACAAAGTAACAATTTCAAAACGATAACGAAGTTAGAAAAGACTAAAATGTATGGGATTGTATAAGCCGCGTTAAGTCACGTGGACATGAAGCAAGACATGACAACTATGACAAGCAAGTCAGAGACGATGACGAATTTAGATATCGTTTCGCTACAAAGAGATGTTACTTTGTCTAAGGACCCTGTTATATTAACGAAATAAAATTGTATAGGTATTTAAATAGCCAGATTCATGAGGAATAGTATAGGCTATACAACGTAACGGAAAGGGTATATACTTACTAGCGACCCGCCCCGGCTTCGCACGGGTGCAATGCTGACACTAAATATTCTAAATACTAAGTGTTTCTCTACTATATTATGCATGTATTATACATATAAACCTTCCTCTTGAATCACTCTATCTATTAAAAAAAACCGCATCAAAATCCGTTGCGTAGTTTTAAAGATCTAAGCATATATAGGGACAGACAGACAGACAGGGAAGCGACTTTGTTTTATACTATGTAGTGATACATACAAAGAGTAAGGCTTCTTTGGATGATAACTAACGATATGGCAAGGGTTTCAGCTCAATATAAAATACTCTAAGAATTGATACCAAATTTTCGGTTTCATATGTTTTTTAAATTCTAATCATAACAAACGTGTCACCGCACTACGTGGGTCAAAAACTTTCCACGTTACTTGCCTAATATCACGATAAATCTCTTCCGTAATTCTGCGCGCCTAGTACCGTATAGTAGCCTACTGCAGGCGGTGTTCTTTGTTGATCATAATTTCAGAACATGTAGAGATAGGATTCAAAAACCCATGCCACAGTATAAATATACTACCTACCAGTAGTGGCTCTCGGCCGTAACCTTGAATTAAGTACCTAAAATTCCGTGCGACATACTCACGCGTTAGGGCTGCCCGCACATAGTATTTTAATTTCATCAACCTACTTGAGTTTCTTTCTAGTTATGTGAATTTTTTTTTGTTTAAAAAAATAATTCGTTGTTATTGAAATAGGAAGTGTTCAATAAAAATACATGTTGCGTTGTATAATTAAAAGATTTAATAAAAAAAAATTCGCCGAAGGAAACCAAACTCCAATCCTTACAAACTTCAACATCTACTTACTCAACCAAAATGAAAGAAACATCGAACGAGTAATTATAAAATCTGTTTGCATCTCAGCTTATTAACGTTCACATTACTACCTATAGCCGTACGCAAAATACGCGCTTGGACGTGGAGTTGCGGAAACCGGCCCGTGTATACAATACAATACTACCTATAGTACCTACAGCTAGGAGCACTTTGGTCACCCATCCAATGTCGCACTGCTGCAAACGTTATATAACAACCATCTCATCGCGTGTGCCGTATCTACAGCAATGAAAATCTTACTAAGTAGGCAGGTATCATTACCAGGTAATAAGTAACTACCTACGTTCATAAGTAAGCAGATAGCCGAAACTAGGAAACTACCTACCTAGGTACCAGTTGTACGGGAACGGCATAGTTAGGTCATTCGTATCACTTTTTACACCCTATCCACAATTTATTTATGTAGGTACCTATTTTATTAAATTATTAATAAATTATCAAGTATTTTACTCGGTGTAAAAAGCGAAATGTGTAAGTATTTAAGTATTAAAAAAAAACAAATTACGTAATAGTAGGTAGGTAAGTGTATAATTGTTTTTAAAGTCTCACCTCTCGTATTTAAAAAAATGTTATCTCTGGGTTCGTTATCGAAGAATTCAAGCAGCCAAACACTGCACAATATAGTTTATAATTTCTCCTTGCCATATTAAGAAATCGCACGCTCACTGCTTACAAAAATATTACATCATCCATTCGTCACTACGGCGGGCGGCGCGGCGGCGCGGCGCGGCGGCGCAGTCAAGACTGTTTGTGTACCGAGAGTGTACCGAACTCGACGCGCGTAGGTATGACTCGCGTTGCGACCGTTTCTATGAAGACACGTTGTTCTGTGACAATACTGTACATTTTATTACCGTGCCCATGCCATATCGTTTGTTATCATCCAAAGAAGCCTTGCTCTTGGTATGTATATACCCTTACCGTTACACGTTGTATAACATCACGCATCGACCCACGAGAGCGGAGCAGTAATGTAAGAGGTAACGTAACGCGGTTAAAAAAACACGCAGTTGAAGTCGCAGAAGCTAGTTCTAGAATCTAATATCAAAATTTGGTAGGTAGGTACTACTATAATCTTCTGGGGGAGCGGTGAATGCTTATACGAATCCTGGACCGCCGGCTATAAGTAGGCAGACGTGGAACACTGCGGTGGTTTTATCCGGTCCGGCATGCCCCTCCGTCACCCCCACAACGAAGGAAGTACACACAGCAAAACAGATAGGTATGCAGGGTTGTCAGATATAGTTGAAGTTTTCTTAGAAACCGATGGATGTTTTCGAATGTAATTTAATTTAAAACGTACTATAATAAATAGTTCTTCATTTAGGTTAAGTTTCAGTGAAAGACATCCATCGGTTTCTTAGAAAACTTCAACTATATCTGACGACCCTGCATACCTATCAGTTTTGCTAACTGTACATGAGGATTTCCAACGTGAAATAAAAAAGATACTACTATAATGAAGTGATAGATTATTCTCATTTTAATCATTATTCCCCACAGTGGTGTTCATGAAAGGCATACGCGACATCACCACCAACCAGCGAGTCTGTAAGATGACGTCAGATGACTACGTGAAGTTTACGCTCAAGAGATCCGGCGTATCGGACGCAGGGACCTACTGTATACTCGCTAGGAATGCGTATGGATGCGACCGGGCATTTGTTACTGTTGTGGTAAGTCAAGGTCAAAGCATTTATTTCGTAAGACCATTTAAAGGCACTTTTGAATTGTCAAGGAGTCGTCGGTAAGTTATATTCCTCACGCTCTAGGATGGTGCCGGTGACATTTGTCAAACTGTTGCTTTTCACTTTTGAACGTTACGGCGATTTACAATCATAGTAGGGGAGCCCAAGATGCTAAATGTGGATTTACTCCAGCGTCGTGGGAACCTTTTGGATTGTGAAGATTAGATGCTAAAAAGTAAAAATAGTTACAGATAGGATCCTTTCACTGGTGGAGGGAGCGCATAAGTACATATTTAAAAAAATGAAATAAAAAATGTCCCGGCTGTCACACTCGTACATTACACATACTTTGATAGTCGTTACGAGTCGTCAGAAGCCTGAAGATCTGACTACCAGTCTTACCAAGGGGTATCGATTATTACCCAGTTACTGGGTTGTGGAGGTCAGATAGGCAGTCGCTCCATATAAAATACTGGTACTCAGCTGCATCCGGTTAGACTGGAAGCCGACCCCAACATAATTGGAAAAAGGCTAGGCAGATGATGATGTTAAAGTACTTGGGCCCATTAGGTGGCCACGTTTAGCGCGACATCCATTAATGTTCTTTAGAATGGTGATGTAGAAATACTTTAGGCACTATAGGTAGATAGTAAATAGGATATCTTCTAGCTAGGAGCGTGGCTCTCGCACTGGGTGTCGGTTGGAACTATAATCCCCGTTTTGAAAGGCTATGTTTGCAACAGCCTAGTTAGGTACGCAGTCTATTGAGCGCTTTCCTTAGACGCCACTGCAAATCACATCCGTATGGCAGGTGTTGCTAAAAGGCATTAAATGTTTTTAAAACAATGTCAATAACAAGTTTTTTGATGTTTTTTTTTGCAGGTAAGACAACGAGCTTCTTCTGAAAATCTCATATCAGACTGGACGTATCCTATGGATGATTCCACCATGACTATTGCTGAAAGGAAATATAAATGTAAGTAATATTAATAATGTTTATTATCCTCATTTATGTGCGCCTAATAACAGATACTCGTGTGCGTTAAGCTGACTGTTCAGCGTGAATTCCTGCGTTCAATTCCCGATAGCAGTGTTATTTAATTTTTGCACCACATTTCTAAATTCGAAGATACCGAAATCTTATGCCAATAATTTAGGAACGAACAATAAATATCTATTCTCAGTCTTTTAACTTGATCAATTAGCATATTAGTTGATTACGCTTCCAGAAACTTAGAAGTCTATAGTTAAACCTAATTAAGGGTGCTTTAAATAATACTGATGCGCCAGATGTGAAATCTGCCAGGAGCACAGCTCGTAATATTACGCAATAGACCCTTGTCGATAGGAACCTCTTCACGCGTCATCCGTCAATCAGCCATCGTTGCGGTGACGGCAGTCTTGGGCACTCGGCAACAAATTATTAGATCATACCCACCATTTATATTTAGCCTAACCTGCCAATTCTGGCTCGATCAATCTCAAATCAATACTATAAGTCATCTGGCAGTCTCGGCTGGCATCACGTCAAGTATTCTTTAAGGTCAGTGCCGCATCGGTTCTCGTTTTAGCCGTGCCGGACCGCATCCCGGGTGAGCCGAGCATCGTGGACGGAGGCAACAACTGGGTCTCTCTCGCCTGGCCGAAAGCCGACCCTCGTGACACCGCTCCAGTCCTCGCCTACAAGATAGAGAGCTGGCTTCTCGGCAAGGAAGGCGGCGCGCGCTGGGTAGAACTAGGAATCACACCACTAAACTCTTTCGACGCCTTCAATTTGAAACAAGGGGAAGAATACCACTTCCGAGTGACTCCTAGAAACAGATACGGGTGGGGAGAGTCAGTGCAGACGTCCTCACCGGTTGGCATTGGCCTCGCGGGTGACAGGCCGGAGTTCGTGGACATCCTGCCCGGACAACTGAAGGTGTTAGCTGGCGAGACGGCGAACCTGAGCTGCAGTGTGAAGGGCAAGCCGTTGCCTGAAATAGTTTGGATGAAGAATGGGCACGAGATTGAGGAAGAAAGCCGGATGACGACTTTGTACAACGGTCAAGACTGTTCGTTGACGATCAAAGACGTTTGCATCGAGGATGAGGCGCGGTACAGCTGCGAGGCGTCCAATGTTCACGGAAGGGCCTCGACGTACGCGAGGGTGGCCGTCGTCACCGACAGACTGATCTGGGAGGCTGATGCTAAACTTAAGAGGTAAGCCGAAGTGATAACCTATACACAATAATAATTTTAATTCCAATATTGATGTAAGTCAGTACCTAATTTATTGTGATTCTACTGAATACGCTTGCGCTATATTTTATAGAATTAGGTAGGGTGTCTGCTTTGCATCGTTATGTTTATAATAATAAAAATAAGCTCTAGATAATAACTACTACTTAGTCACCTTTTTATAAACATAAGTTTTATATTCAAATATTTTTATATTACTAATGCAATCAGAGAAGTAATTCTAGGTATGTTTAAGAACGTTCTCAATCTAATCTTAGTCACAATTTGTCAAAACCGCCTATAATTTACCTATATTTATTGAGATTGATTGTTATTTAGATGAAATTGCGACTACATTTTTAATATTTTTAATTACTGAAATTGGCCTTCTGCTTTCATTTCAAGTCTTTAACAAATCTTGTAGGTAAACATAATAATTTTAGGAAAAATATCAAGTCATGCATTTCTATTATTTAACCAGCTTTTGCCCGCGTTTTCGGACCCCCTTTTCATGCCCTTAGGGGGTAAATAGAACATATTATGTTCTTAGCGGACGTGTATTAACTAAATATCTACCTCCCTGTCATATTTCATCTTAATACGTCTAGGTGTTTTCGATATTTTCTGCTGAGTGAGTATATGACCTTACGCTTATATGGACATAAATGTATTTAGATTAACAAAAATGTTAGTTATTTACAAAAGCAAGGCACTCGGCTCAATGTTTTGATTTCACTGTTTGTAAATAGGAAATTTTTAGTCAAAGTCAAAGTCAAAGTCAAATCATTTATTTCAATTAGGCCATTATAAGGCACTTTTGAACGTCATTAACAAAAGGAAAAAGGAATTGAATCTAGTTGTTTAGGTATCTCTGTCACGGTTCCAATCAGTGATTGACGACCGTAGGTACTACCTACACTGGTCGATCAACATTACACTCATTTCAGAATATTACTTAGTACCTACTTTTCCATAGTAAGGCGATTAACCCACGGCACCGTACGCCGCTCCGGCATGCGGTGATGCGGTTCTCACGTCGCACTAGCCTCTATGAAATCCGCTTGAACCTCGCACACGAGCACCGCACGACCGCGCGGTCGAGCGGTGTTCTCGTCACAACCGCATCACCGTGCGGACGTCCGCGCGGTCGTGCGGTGCTTCACACACGGGGCGCCGCATCACCGTGCGGATCATCGTGCAGGGTTCCCAATTTAGGGGTTTTCTCCCCAAATTTAGGGGGTAAATATATGTAATGGAATTTTTTTAAGGGCGTTATATGTTATTTGTTTATGACGATGTTCACAACATTCATACAAATTTTCAGCTTGTTGCGAATTTTTTACTCTTGAATATCTATTTTGACCGGAATAACAAGAAAAGAGTTGGTATCCAAGCGTGTATTCACAGTTGCTACGTATTGCGAGAAATGGAACGCACCCATAGCAGTTTGTTCTCTATTCCGCCACCTTCCGCGATGTCAATATTTGCGCACTGCATTAAAAAAATTCATTCACAAATCATTTTTCCCCAAACTTACGCCAAGAAATAATGTGTTCCCCAGAATTTAACCCGCAGTTTTAATTAAAAAAAAAAATTCCCCAAATTTTTTCCCCAAATTGGGGGAAAAAAAAAACCCCAACCTGGACACCCTGAAAACTGGTCAAAATCGGTAAAAAATAACTGGTTAAAACCAAAACTGGTCAAAATCGATCCGTGCGGTCATGCGGTCGAACCGCATCGCCGTGCGGACAACCGCATTGAAATCCGCTTCACCGCCACCGCATGCCGGAGCGGCGTACGGTGCCGTGGGTTAATCGCCTAAGATACAAGTTTCTATCTAATTATGAAATTCTCGTGTCGCAGTTTTTGTTACCAAACTGTATAGTTTTTTTAATAAAATTTTGTGTGCATGTCGGGTAGGTCTGAGAATGAGCCAACATAAATTTTTCATACCAAAAATCTTTATTCTTAATTTTTTTCTGGGTAAACACCCCAGTATTTCGGCAAACAGAACAAAAAAGAACTAGGTATTCAATTAGGTCCAACCGTTATCGTGTTTTTGCGAGAATGACGCGCGTACGGCAATTGATTTTACGGTGACCTGTAATTAGTGATCGTTACTTACATAAAGAAATTATTACATAGTAATAAATAAACTCACGCATTTTTCAAGTTAACAACCCTACAGAACGCGCGTGTGTTAACGCCTTTGGGGAGACTGAGGTCACGCACTTCACATATAAAAAAATATATTTGGGAAAGTGGTTTGTTATCGTGTATTTGTTATCGCGATAGTGGTGTGTTATGTTAAGTGTTAATAATATCAATAAATACAATATAATAAACCTAATAAGTTTTCTTGATAATTTAGATGCTCTTAGAAGAGATCAACGGCCATGGTTGGAAGGTATCCAACGCAGTGATGTTGATACATACATCTTGCACTATGTTTGTCTACGACTTGCTTGCGATAATAATAATACCAGACTATTATTGTCCCACTGCAGAGCAAAGGCCTCTTCTGATACAGAGAAGTCATGAGCATATCACCACGCTTATGTCACGAAACGTAATATACCTTTTTTTTTTTAGGTGGTAAAAATCATCAAATGACTCCTTCCGCTCTGGGTGGGGCGGAAGGGACTGTCAGACTTTTACTGACTAAAAAACCACCCTGTTCCTTCTGTTGCCCTTTACGTTCCGGGGCCACGGTATCCTGTTAAGACATCCCGCAACCCCGGCAAACGTAATATACCTTAAATGTAAAATAAGGAATAAGTATAGTATTTTAGTTCACCAAAAAACCCCTTTTCAATCAAGAAAACCTTGGTTGGACATTGGTCGCCAAGTGTGTGGGGGTGTGTGTGTGTGTATTTTAGTTGAAATTTGGCGGGGAGGTACTTTATAGGGTTTGATGAAACGGGGGTCCAAAGTTTTTATAGAGAAACTTAGAAGTAACGTAGAAGTGAACTACGTACGCGTATTTAACGCTAAGCTGCAGGCAAAAGGTAGTACTTTATACTTTACTATTCGTAAGTGCATCAATGCGCGCAAGTCACATAGTTGGGGAAAATTGTACTAAGTAGGTACCTATAGTTAGTTGTTTTGGTCAGTTTAAAATCCGTTTGAATCCTACCGACTGCGCCATGTACTAATGTTTTCTAAATAATAAAAGTATTTATTTCTTTAATATTATTATAAATCAAAAGACATTACAATATTAGTATTAATACTTAATTATGGTTAATAATATGTTGCTTTAGCTTGTATGGTTCAAGCGGTGACATATTGACATCTCTCAAACATGTAGGTAACCTTCAGTTACACTAGGAACCCGATTGGTTGGACTTAGCATAACCTGTTGCAGAATGCAGTTGCATCCACCCACCATTTTATACTACTACAAATACTATGTGGTGCAATGCAGCGGTTTTGACCCTCCTACGCTTTGCGTAAAGTGGGCCACGCGGTTTTAACATTTAAGCTCAACCACCAGACGGCCTATCAAGATTTTTGTTTAAACTCGAAACATAATAGAAAACAATTATGATAATTATAGTTGAAATTTTAAATACAATCATGCTTAATGTTAAGATATCCGAGAGCATTTATACTTTTAGCTACGAATCATTGAAATTTCAACTTTAATTTCACGGTTTTAAGGTGCAATATTACTAATCGTCGCTTAAAAACTCCCTATCAAGCCGTTCGGCCTGTAAGCTCCGCCCGCTTTTCCTAGGTCTATATTGCATATGATAAACTTCGCGATATCAAAGTTTAATCACTGCATTTCTAAAGTCCAATTTTCGTAATTAAAAACGTTCTTCAATCCAACTACAATCAGTGTCAAAAACTTGTCAAAAATGTAAGATAGAGGCATTTTTGACAGATTGACACTGAGATTAGAATGCGAACGCGCCTAAAAGTTACTAGAATTGCCCTCTGATTGTTAGTTCTTGTCTACATTAGGTGTGCAAAGATTTATCCTGCAGGATTGTGTTGTTCTCTGATGTGTGGGGTCAAAAGTCAAAACATTTATTTCAATTAGACCATTTACAGGCACTTTTGAATTGTCAAGGAGTCGGTCAGTTAGTCCGAAAGTTGAAGGTAGTTGCTCGTTCCAAAACGGAGGTAGGCCTCTAAAATCCACGGCACTCTTTTAAATAAGGTTTTTACAAAATTATGGTTACATAGGGTAGCGTAGATGGTAATATTGTCGCGACAAATCCTTTTGATGCGCGCCAATTTGCCGACAGTGCCCCGATAGTATATCGCCTTTGCCCGAAGATGATCTACCCGGCCACACTTATCGCGCTAACACGAATATTTGCCGTAGCCCGCTAATGTAGCCCCAGCATTAAAATGACAATAGGTACTAATCTCAAGTTAGCCAGTTAAAAACGGTACATCTATATACCCGATTTACATAGTCCAATAGAATCTCTGCGGTAGCCAGCCAATCAGGAACGAGAACCCACAAACACATTATCTAGATTTAGTAGCATAGTTACACATACCTACAATTGTAGCAAAACTGAACAAGTGCAGTAGGTTTATGCAAATTAATTTCTAGCGGATGTTAAAATCCAGTGTGTAGAAACTGCTTTAGACTTAGAACTGCTTACTTAAGCTGGTCTCAAAATAAAGATTGATGATAATTTCAGAGAGCGCTCTCAAGACGCGGAAGGCGACTACCCGCCTCAGTTCACGATGCGTCTCCGAGACCGACGAGTGCAGGCCACCTACCCGGTCCGGCTGACCTGCCAGGTGGTCGGTAACCCGTCGCCGACGCTTACCTGGTTCAAAGATGGCGAACTGCTGGTGTTTGACAGTAAGTAGATTTTGTAGAGATAAATTACAATAACTTTTCGCGCACTTGCACTCGGCTTATTATAGACATATAAATATGTATATTGGTCAAATTTTATTTGCTTTCATGCTCAGAACAAGCGTCTTTCAAAGTTTTGATCAAAATATTTTAATAATAACATTCCAGGTCGCCGCAACACCTACCAGGACGAGCACTTCCACACTCTAGAAATCGCCCCCACGACCCTGGAGGATGGAGGGGTTTACGAGGCGATGGCACGGAACAGCTCCGGAGCAGTCAGCTGTCGTTGTAGCCTGGTGGTGGACAAAGGCATCAGGGCGTACGTGGCTCCTGAGTTCTGCTGTGGACTGGAACCGCTGTATAGACTTTCTGAAGGTAGATGTTAAGTAGAAGGCCATTGGGAGAATCTACCTTAAATTATTGAAAGCCCTAGTACTTATTGCAAGATACGTAGCCTTTCTCAATTTCGTAACAAACATTTCGGTGTGACTATAGAGTTTACCGTCGACAGAATATAACATACATAGTTTTTTTCTTTTTTTGGGGTGGTAAAAATCGTCAAATAAGTCCTTCCGCCCTGGGTGGGGCGGAAGGGACTGTCAGACTTTTACTGACCATAAAACTACTCTGTTCCTTCTGTTGCCCTTTGCGTTCCGGGGCCACGGTATCCTGTTAAGTTCCCGGTAACATACATGATTACGTTATTTCTGGGGCTTTTAATGCAATTCGCCCTATGCTACTACTAAAACAAATCTGTGGTTGCTAACATAAACATCTACACGGTGGTAGGGATACTGCAAACTACCCCTGGGATTTGTTGACAGTTAAGTCGGATATAAAAAACCAGTAGCAGTTCTAAAACTGAAACCTTTGATGCTTTTTCCAGGTGAAGAGCTCCGAATATCAGCAGTCGTGGAAGCATACCCATCAGTCGGCGTAACGTGGTACCGCGATGGCGTCCGTCTCCGTCCAAGTAGGCGAGCTATCATGACGCTGGACCGGGACGGTCAGATAGAACTGGCTCTAGCCTTCGTGACGGGAAGGGACGCAGGGATCTACACGTGTACTGCTTCCAATGAGGTTGGAAGAGCCTCCACATCAGGGAAGGTGCTTGTAGTGGAAGGAGCTCAGCCGAGAGAGAAGAGGACGCCACCAGTAGTAATCAATGCTCCTGATGAATTGTGAGTATTTGTAGCATAGATTTAAATAACGACTGTATTTTCCCGAAGGGAAATGTAGGAGTTGGTAAGATAGAACTTTAATCTTTGTAACGGAAAGGGATGCAGGAATCTATACTGGTTCCAATAAGACGGTGAGAGGTCTTTTACATCAGGGAAAGTGATTATAGTGGAGAGGCCTCATGCGAGGGTGAGAGAGACAGTGTCCAATGTATTTGTAACAAAGTAGACAACTCCCAAACTCCAAGTTGCCCTTTTAAAAAGTTGATCAGCTTGGTGGACACTTGTCCGACTGCTGAAAATGGCGTCTTAAGATTGGTCTCCGGATCAAGCAATGTTACTGGATTTTCTCATAAGGAAACCTTTAATATTGGAAAAATGTCGTAATGGCTCTGTGATAAAGGCGTTCGCCCCTCATGTATGGGGTCGCGGGTTCGATACCGGGCAATTACCAATATGCCAATACGTTTTCAATTCATAAGTACTTTCCAAGTATTTTATCTTGGACATTACTACCGACGGTGATGGAAAACATTGAGGAGAAACTGGACTTAATATAAGTCTGAAATCGCCAGTCCGCTTCGAACAAGCTTGGTGATTAATGCTCGTGTCTTCTCTGTATGAGAAGAGGTCTTTGCCCTGCAGTGAGACTAGCTAATACACCAGATAGGCTGGTATTATTTAACCTTTAGTAGCTATTTATGGGTATACGAGCCCTGCCCGACAGGATTTCTTATCTGTAATTACGATTTCTAACCAAAATTTTATCCCCATTTGAGGGTTAATTTTTCAAATCCTTCCTCAAAGCTCTCCTTTGATGTTATATAGGTAAGGAACACTTGTGTAAAATTTTATGCATTGTCTGTCAGTGGGTTTTTGATTTCTACTCAAAAGAATATGCTGGCTATTGGAAATGTAGAAAATTTGAATGATAGGTACCTATTAACCTGGAGAATTGGTAGAAGCTATTGGTAATGATCTCCACTTCTAAACTAAGGATACCGCCGTCAGTACGTAGATTAAGTACCATGGTTAGAACTTGGTCTTGTTATCATTTCTATCATCGAAGACATTCGTACTGATTGACATGGGCACCTAAATGACCAGTTATTTAACATTTGCCAGAGGTTAATTTTGATAAGCTCTTCGAAACATAGAGAGTGTTACAGTGCATGACATGTTTTATAAGATTCCGTACTTTAAAAGGAAAAATTTTAACCAGATCATTACCATCACTTTTTGTCCCTCTGTCACGAAGGATTTTTTTATGTTATTGGATGACAAACAAACAGGCGCCATGATAGTTATTGGTCGTCCCATTCAAAGGCATCCCAGAAACGTAGCCGATTCAATCACACTGGCACTCATACCTTAAAAATAAAAACACAGCAACGGTGCTTTATGTCAAAGTCAAAGTCAAAGAATTTATTTCAATTAAACTATTTCTGACATTGTTGAATTGTATAGGAGTCGGTCAGATAGTCAGAAAGCTGAAGCTGTTGTAGTACTTCCCCGGACTTCCTTGATGAAGTGCTCTAGTGCTACTACAGTTCCTGGTACTTAATAGGCCACCCGATGACTATTTCAGATATTCAAAGGAGCCAATGTTCGTCCGCAAGCCACGCTCGAGCGAGGCTCGAGAAGGAGACACCGTCATCATCGCCTGTGAGGTCATAGGGGACCCCAAACCTGATGTGTACTGGCTGAGAGACTTCCTAAAGGTGAGAACGTACTTAATTAAAACTCAAAAATGGAAAAATACTTAAGCATGTACTAATTTGTGTTAATTTCTAAGAATGATGTTCTGTTTCTGATGAGTCTCATAAATATCCACATAACGTAACGTCTGTAATCCCCGAAGGGATAAGCAGAGAAGAGACCACCATTGCCATTTCTGAAACCACGAGGACCACTGATCTAAAGGCATGTTTTCCACGTTCTGATTGAAAACCATAATATTACTGCCTTCGTAAAACTGACACCTCTCATTAAATCTTTGATTTTTATACAGACAGACTGACTTTTAACTCACTGCACATCTCGTTGGTGTCGCGGTCGCAAAGCACGACTGCTGAGCATGAGGTCTTGGGTTCGATTCCTAGGTCGGGCAAAGTGTTATTGGGTTTTTTCGATGAGGAATTTCTCAGTAGCAGCCTCGGAGTCTGGATTTGTGTCCTGTTGATGGCAATAGGCTCGCCCCCTATTACATGGGACTTAAATATAACTGGTGAAATGTGGGTGTACATATGGGTACACCTCGGCCTAATACTTCGGAGATTACAGGCGTGATGTTTTGTATGCATATCTTTCAGCCTCACCACACACCGCGCATTTATATCTATACATGATTATATTCTTACCCCCAGCCGGACTATTACCGTGATGCCACACACTTCAAGCGCGTCGGCGACGGCCCAGAGTACCGGTTTGAGATACCACACGCCAAGCTTGACTACACCGGCGCCTACTCCGTGGTCGCAAGGAATGTGCATGGAGAAGCCAAGGCGATCATATCATTGCAGATAAAGGCAAAAGGTAAGATAACTTTAACAGTGACAGTAGCTGTTTTAGTTCCGTTGGCTAATCTAACGCGAAATGCAATGTTTGGAATAACACAATATGAGCATTAAAAAATATGGAACACAACATGGACTTTATTCCTTCATCTTAAATTTTTTGAATGTTGTGCTTGTGATCCTTAAGATTTCTATATAATTATAACTATTATATTTCCACCCGTGAGAACCTGTAATTGGCTTAAGTAACTTACTCAATTTCTGTATCCTTCTTATGTATAGCTGTTGGTTTTCCATTTGATAAATAAATAAAACAAACTTTTGTCGCGACTTCGTCCGCGTAAATGACGGTTATCGCGGACGCAGACAAGGGGTCCTTCTTTAGGGTTTTAACTAACCCCGTACCAAATTTCATCAAAATCGGTTCAGTGGTTTAGTCGTGAAAGCGTAACAGACTGACTGACAGACAGAGTTACTTTCCCATTCTTCTTCTTATCGTGTGGGCAGTAAGGTCTTATGACCCCATACACCCTAGCGTCAGAGTTTCTAAACCGCCTCAAGGGCCTCTGACATGGTTTTGAGTGGAACAGTAAGTCCAGGTTTTCCTCACGATGTTTTCCTTCACCGATGCCAGTGATGTCCAAGATAAACTTTAGAAAGTACATATGAATTGAAAAATTCATATTGGTACTTGCCCGGATTTGAACCCGCAACCTCATGCATGAGAGGCGGGCGCCTTAACCACTGGGCCTTCACGACACTTTCCCATTTATATAATATTAGTGGATAGTACAGAAACATAAATGCCAGACTCTGTGGCCCCTAGTCTGTGGATCGAGCTCCAGGAGCTTGACGTTTAAAACGGCGCGTCTGTGTACCACGCTCCTAGAGCTTGATATTTGAGACGATTTTTATTTTACACAGATGTGCCTCGTAAACTGTATCGTTCCTGCTCTAACTTGCACAAAGTGTAGGCAAAAAAACAAAGATAGCATATAGTCACAGACTTCGCCTCTGAATTACACCAACGACGGTTGGTACTAAGATTTACGACGACATGGCGCCATGGCGTCTGTCATAGTGTCACACGCGCGTACCTATGTTTACATTGACTAGTGTTTTATTGAAGATATTAAAGAATAATAAGAAAAAACGGGATAACATGATGCGTGGGTAAGTAATAAACAGTTTTTAATTCAGAAATTGTGTATTTGTTGTGATTTAGTGTAATAAAAACATCAAACTTGACCCCGTAATCCAAACTTTTTTTTTGTGCGTCGTAATCTCAAGTGCTTTGTTTATATCTCGGGTTTCTACTTAACTAAACACTTTTAACAGCTGATACTTTGTATGCGATAAGAATGTGAACTATACATTAAGTTTATGTAAGCAACCTACGCCGCTTGACGAACAGAATTCTCAGTATTGATGTTTACATTTACCTACTCTTTTGTTTAGGCGTTCGGCGGCGCCGGACGGGTGAGAGATGTTTTTTGTCAAGCTTCTCTGAGGTGAAATAATGTTTGGCGAGGTATGTTTTTTATTTATTTTTAAGGTAAAATAATGTAGGTAGAAGTAAATAAAATATTTTTTTTTTGAAATGATGGTATTTTTTTCTAACTAGAACGAGTCTTGTTGGAATTGACAGTAAAAAAAAACGCGAATCCTGATTTCTAATTAGAATCGGTAATATATAAAAAGACAAAACTGGACTAATCCATTATTTAAATGTAAGCTTGTTTCATAGCGATGCCAACGACATAAGTTTTATATACAGTTCCTATACAAAACTTTAGAGATATCGTCATTTTAATAACACGCGCCGTTATCTATCAAGGTCATCTGTCAGTAGGTACCACGGGCTTGCAAAATTTTGCAAAATGGCGCCCACATTTGAATGGTTCGTAACTAACGTATTAGCCTATGTAGGTACTGTTCCAGACAATAAATAAATAAATAAATAAATATCTTGGGACAACTCACACACGGCCATCTGATTCCAAGCTAAGCAGAGCTTGTGTTATGGTAACCAGACAACTGTTAGACATACTTGTATAATTTATAAATACATACATATTATAGATAAATTACACCCAGACACAGAACCAACAATTATGCTCATCACACAAAGTTTGTCCTGGGTGGGAATCGAACCCACTACCTCCGGCTTTGCAGTCAGGGTCACTAACCACTAGACCAACGAGGCAGTCAAAATAATCTGTCTTTGAGCCAATTTTTATCCAAATCTGTTCAACGGTTTACGCGCGATTGAGTAACATACATCTAAATATCAATACTGGAAATATGAAATAACGTAAGGGACATTTGGTCGAAAATGAGATTTTCGAACAAAAGTATATTCACAAACTTTCACATTTATAAAATTAGTTTTCTTTTGATATACCTACCTATTTTTCGTCTTTTTTTTGGTTGGTTAGTCTCCACCCCTAAAACACTTGATCTATCCGCACAATCTCCTAAAAACTGTCCTACGCCCCCGAAATAAAGTGCCTGCCACGCCCCGGTGACTTGCGTGAACAAATTACCCCAATTTGTCACATCTAACGTTTTTACGAGAACGGCTGGTTTTCTATACTGTATCGTATTGGATGGAACATTTTGGGGCGGGATTTTAGCAACGGTTGCTTAATTTATGGTTAAACCGGTTGACAGTTAAATTAGGGGATGGTCGGTTTTGGGAGGTTACGCTTTTTGGACTTTGATTAATGTTCTTGACTTGATTCATGGATGGTGTATTTGTTAGTGGTCTTTGTATACTAAGTTTAACTTTGACTTTACTATTATTACCCTTTTAAAGTTGGCCAATCAGCCTGTAGGTATACTTATATGCTGGTTTTTAATTTTTTGGTATATATTTTTATCTTTTTGTGATTTCAGATCCATCGTCAACTGACGATTCACACAACATAAGATATGGGTAAGCAACTGCTAATTAATTGTATGTATTTTCATGATAAGTACTGTGCCCACATCACAGTATTTAATTTGTACACAATTTGGCTTTAATATTACTTCGTATATTGAGTTAAATGGATTTTTTGGAAAATATGCTCTTCTTCTTCTCGTCAAATTTTGTCCGACCAATATTGAGTAAACTGTACAGCTCTGCCATTGGCCTCATTAAGGTCTTGGATGGTGCAGGTGGTAGTGCACGACGGGCAACTGAGGAGGTGACGCATGTCCTGTAATATGCCCTGAAAGTGTCCATTTGCAACGCGTAACTGTGTCCGGTGGACGTCACTGAACACAGCTACTGCGTTGTGACCAGTGTCGGTACCAAAAAGTGTTTACGTTTTGCCCAACAGCTTAATTTGACGTTAATCTTGAGGTATTGTTTAAGCATTCTGTTCTCCTTCCAGGCGTGTAGAAGTGATTCCTCGGTTCGACCGAGAGCTCACCGACTTGCTGTCGTACGATGGCGATGCTGTGGAGTTCGAGTGCCACGTCACTGGCAACCCCGAGCCGGACATCCGGTGGTTCCATTATAATGAGGTATGTTGAGATGAAGAAAGGGCTGACAGACGGGTGCCTTTGGCGGGCAACTCTAGAAAACAATGCAGTTTACTCTGGGAAGTAAATCACGGGGATTGTGTAGTCCCCTGTAAACTCCATGCCCATTCGATACAATATGGTTGAATTCTTTTCGAAGGTAGGTAAGGTCCCTCCCCCCCATATCCTGGTAAAAGCGTAGATAACGATTACCCTTCATGACTTCCAAACGTTATATGATGAGACCTTTATGCAAGTGAGACAGTAACTACACGGTAAAAAAAAGTTGATACCGTTATCAAACTGGCAATCATCAGCTTTTATCAGCCATTTTCAGACTTTTTTATTGCTTTGAGGAAATTCTCAAGGTAACCTTTCGACAGGGTTTCTATAATATGGACTGATGATGAGACTTGAAGTTCCGTCGAAAGGGGTGAATATGCCGATTCACCCCTGTATTCGTATTCACCCCGTTTGACTGTTATTTAACCTAACCAACTACCTGATTTTATTATAACTTTCCAGTTAGTACACGACTGTCCAGACTTCGAGTCCTCGTTCGATGACGGCGCTGCCCGGCTCAAGATAAAGCAGGTGACCGCCGAGGACGAGGGCACGTACTCGTGCGAGGCTTCCAACAACCTTGGCAAAGCCAAGTCCAGTGCTTGCCTTGTGGTGTATCGTAAGTACTTACTACCTATAGATGTCGCAGCCAACTTATTAAAAAAGTCGTTTAATTGCATGGCTTGCCCTTTCATTGAACACCACCATTCAATCACGCGCCTAGTTTTGTAGTTGCATCATTATGGCGTTTAAAACATTCAACATCACGGCTGACTGAAAAGCCGCTTTATCATTGAATTAGTCATCATCATCTGCCTAGCCTTTTCCCAACTATGTTGGGGTCGGCTTCCAGTGTAACGGGATGTAGCTGAACACCAGTATTTTACATGGAGCGACTGCCTATCTGACCTCCACAACCCAGTAACTAAATATTGAAACAGTATGGTATACTCATCAACTGATAAAAATGCTTAATATATTGAATGCTGATAAGTACTTCTTACCTTCTTTTTATTGACATGAATAATTTGAACCGTTATTATTATTGTTTCCTTTTTTTACTTGCTACAGTTCATCTTCCGAAGGTTAGTTTTTTTTTAATTTTAATTTTGTAAATGTAAGTACCATGGAGCCAGCTCGCACTTTAGCTTAGAAGCTAATATACTTTTTGTCTGAGGACCTTGACAATAACAACTTGGTCAATCGATCTGCGAACCTCCAGCAAGTTATAGCCCAGGGATCCCAGGAGAAACCCAATTGGGAACGTGTATAGGTGATATCCATACATACGCTTGTACAACATACATAACATAACATCACGCCTATAATCCCCGAAGAGTTAGACAGAGGTGTACCCATTAGTACACCCACATTTCGCCAGTTATGTTTAAGTCCCATGTAAAAGGAGAGGAGCCTATTGTCATCAACCGAGCACAAATCCAGACTTCTTGACTGAGAAAGTCCTGATGGAAAAACCTAATAACACTTTGCCTGAATTGGGAGTCATCGTGAGGAAACCTGGACTTACTGTTCCACTCAAACCATGTCAGAGGCCCTTGAGGCGGTTTAGAAACTCTGACACTAGGGTGTGTGAGGTCATAAGACCTTACTGCCCACACGATGAAGAAGAAGAATTGGGAGTCATGCACAATTGCACATGCACTTGCTTCTAGTATACTTCTAATCAAAGCACTGATTATAATATATTATTATGTTTTATTTAACGGCCACCGTAAGGAGTGGCCTGCGAGTGGCGATCTTGGGGCAGTTCGTCGCTCATCTAGACATAGGCCTGTAATGGCGGCGCGCACTATTCCGTGCACGCCTCTAGGGGAATGGGCGGTTGCAGGACCAATACCAGTCTGGGGTGCAGATCATGCGTAATGCGAATACCGGGCTCCTGACTTAAGGTAGCAGGAGGAACCGTGGGGTTTTAGTCGGTATGAGTCCGACATATCTCCGTTATCCGCAGACGGAGGGCATCTATGAGGATTTCACCACAAAAATAACCTATTTCTTGAAAATCATTACAGTTCTGAAGATCAAAATTCAAGCGCCTAAGGAACCCTTTGGTCAATGCCGTGACTTGCACTTGACTTTATTACTTGGCAACAGCAAATAGCAGATACTTCTAACTCCCATTGTTCAATAATAATACAGTAACTCAACTAATCAAGTGGTTCAGAGTCCTCGCCACTCACACCTACTCCACCGTTACTTTTCAGCTCCAGGCGAGCCTAACACCCTGAGTCAGCGTCTGCGCCGCCCTCCTGCGCTACTGTCCGCCGCGTCCACGCCTCGCTCCACACCACGCAGCACGCCCGCCAGATCTGTCTCCCGGACACCTGGTAAGTCTTCAAAGGGAACTTGACTCGTTTTGTAGAAGAAGGTGTAAAAATACACATTAGAGATAACCTACTAACGCATGGCGCGCCCCTCCCTATTACTATTTCAATGTGTGTAGTCACATCCGTATGAAAGAGTTTGTATCTAGTTGAAAGTATTCGTCTTCAGTAGCAGACCGGCAGATTTGTTGGTCATCTGTTATCTAGCCAACCGCGCAAGACAACGCACGTTTATACCCATTAGAGCAAACGCCTTGTAAGTCTTGAAAGTGTTTTCGGTTTATCTCGTTTAGTTTATGTGTGCCTTAACCGCTGGGCTATTACGATGGATGTAAAAAGGTTACAAAGATAGAAAAGGGTATGCTTAGATGGTTCGGTCATGTTGAGAGGATGAGTGAAAGACGATTAACAAAAGGTATTTATATGGCAGAGGTGAGTGGCAACGCAGGGAGGGGTCGCCCTAGGAAGACCTACACTGACCTTATTGGTAAGGTTCTTCAGAAAGGTCAGGTGCGGAGTACTCGTAACCGGCGTGCTTGTATGACGAGATGTATGAACGTAGATGAGGCGAAAGGAGTATGTAAGGATCGTAGCAGGTGGCGTTCTGTGGTTTCTGCCTACCCCCATGGAAAAAAGGCGTGAGTTTATGTATGTAAAAAGGTTATCTGTCTAAACATATGAAATGCTTTGTCCTAAATGATTGACTGACTGACGGATCGACGCACAACCTAAATCGCTGATCGTAGAGACCTGAAACTCGGAGGGCGTATTCTTTGTATGACATAGGCATCCAATAATAAAGGATTTTCCAATTCCACCCCTTAGGGGGTGAAAAAGGGGGGCAAAGTTTGTATAGAGAAACAAGATTAGATCGCCAACCGACATTTACGCGGAAGAAGTCGCGGGCAGAAGCTAGTTTAATTTAAATGATTAAAGAATTAGAATGAAAGCTTAGGTCATATCATTAGGAACTACTTACTTTACTTAATCAATATTTATATTATTTTAGGGCCCGACACCCGCCGCCTCTGCAGCCCCTCTCGGCAGATGGCACCTTCCTTCTACACGTATCCCTTCAACAAAGTGGTGGAAGAGGGAGAGAACGTCACCTTCAAATGTGCCGTCAAAGGCCAGCCCGCCCCGTGGGCCACGTGGGACAAGGACGGCATCATCATCACACCTTCTGCCAGGTTCACGGTCAGGGAAAAAGATGAACTTCTGCGGATACTCGAAATTGAACAGGTTCGTTTACTTGACATTCTTTAAACCAGCCATGCCATTCTTTATGACTGCCTCGTTGGTCGTCTGCTGAGCATGAGGTCTTGGGTTCGATTCCCAGGTCGGGCAGTGTTATTGGGGTTTCCCATTAGAAATTTCTCAATAGCAGCCTCGGAGTAACAGAATAAGACAACAGAATTAGTAATTCCACAACTACTACCGCCCCTTATTATATCGTGGAGAAATCCTCATGGACTATGCCCTGTCTAGGGGAAGACGGGGGGTGTGCCGGACTCTTGCCGGCTAAAACCCCCGTATTCCTCGACAGACCTTTGGGCGGGGGTACGGTATTCGCTCGCGCATCCTACCGCGACGACTACCACCCCTGCCGGACCCCTTGGAAAATTGTATACAAGCGTGATGATACTTAATTATTATTGCCTCCAGGTTTCGATCGAAGACGTCGGTGTTTATAGGATAACTGTCGAGAATGAATTCGGGAGGGCCGAAGCGTCAGCGCGTTTGGAGGTCATCACTCAAAAGGGCAAGTTTTACGGAGGAGTGCGGGCTTACAGTCCATCTCCGAGGAAGTCGCAGACCTACCGGAGGTATCCCTCAGTACCGAGACAAGACTGAAGACCCGGTGCGGTATGATCATGTAAGTTGACACATGGTTGGATGTAATTTAAGAGAAGTTGCTTGATTTGACTCTGTAATTTTCGGTTTCTTACAAAATAAAAATTCAATCAACTTTTCTCATAGGTAATCGCTATGCGAATTAGGGTACCCTAGTCTCTGTAAGCTTGCGTTAATAGGCATTGCGACTCATAAGGACCGCAATATTATTTTCTCACGAGAAATATTTATTTCAGGAAAGGAAACATCGCGCGTGAAGATAATAACGATATTTAATTTAATGATTTGTTTTTTTTTCTATTGTAATTTATTTTCTGTGCATTTTATTTATTACTTTTTTACTCGTATGACGTAATTTTGTTCTTAACGGCGAAGTAAAATGTTAAGTTTTTTGTTTTTTTTTCTTTGTTAGGTTATTTTTGAAAGGTCGGTTTACATGACTCTTCTAAAATGAAACTAGGAAACTAAATTATTATTGTCATAAATTTATTTTTTAAGGTTTGCGTTTTAATTGCTTAAAAAAGTTTTTGTAGGAGAATAGTGAAAATTAAAATATTATTTAAGAACGAAATGTGCACAAATTATTACAATATTTCACTTGTTTTTTAACTTTACTTAGTCGCATATTTATTTATATTCATTAATTTTTTTATTAAATTATGGGTAAGGTCGACAATAAGTTTACATTGCAATTAAAAACACATTAATCAATACTTAATATTTTTAAATTAAATGTAAAAAATCTAAACTAATACCAAAAAGAAATTATTTTTAATCCTTAGTTGTTTTTTTTTATACAATAAACTTAAATTTGGAATTTTGTTTTGCCATTCGCCTGAACAGGCAGCGATGTGTGGACGCTTTAATGACAGCTATGCGTTAGACAGAGACAGCAATATGGGACAACCTCGTCTTGAGCAAAACTATCGCCATGTAAATCGACCTAATCGACAATAGTTCTTAGATACATTTAAAAGTATTATTTGTAAAGAGTTATTCAGCGTTGCCTAAGTTAGATAGTCTAAAGGTAGCACCTCGGGGTATTGGGGATTTTCAAATAAATTTTATGACGAGTTTTCAATTTGTTTGTTTATTTTAACTTTCTAATAGTGTCTTACTAACTTACGTTTTAGCCCTTTTAAGCTATTTACTCTTTATTTCTGAAAAATGGGTTAAACTTTACTCATAATAATATCTCTAATCAAATCAACCATTTTTAGGCACTTTTGAATTTTTAGTTGATCGGTCAGTCAGGAAGTGGAAACTTGCATTTCGCAGAGCGCGGGTAGAGCGAGCGCAGGGCTGGCGCGAGGCGGGCCCGGGGCGGGCGCGGGGCGTGCGCTTGGCGTGCGCGTGTAGACCTCGTTAAATGCAATTTAAGATCTATTGATGGATAATAAGACTCAAATTCTTATTTAACAAATTTCAATGCGAGTTGGAAGCGGGTGGCGTGCGCTGGGCGTGCGCGTGTCGTGTGAACACGCCGTAATGCTTTTAGATCAAGGCTGTCCGCCATTGCGTCAGACCTCGACAAATATTTTCATCTCATGCATTGCAAATAAATATATTATGTAGGTCATCTCTTATCTTTATCATAATCATCATCATCATATCAGCCGTAGGACGTCCACTGCTGAACATAGGCCTCCCCTACAGATTTCTAATAGGACCGGATGGAAGCGGCTTGTATCCAGCGCGATCCCGCGATCTCTTATCTTTATACCCTGTTCCAATTACTCCAGTAGCACTCCAGTCCAGTGAATCAATCCAGCGCTGTACTGGAATGCTACTAGAATAATGTGAACGTGCACAATGTAATAATAAAGCTGCGTTTCAAACATCCTTCATTTCATTTCGTCATGGGTGTTATCGTCGGCTCGGTTGCACACCAGTATTCGGTAGATGACCGCTCTCGCCCGTGGCTCTCTCGAGACTGTCCTCTGACTTGGTAGTCAGAGGACAGACTACCAAGGACTATCGGACTATCGGACTTGGTTTCGATTCCCAGGTCGGGCAAAGTGTTATTGGGATTTTCCATCAGGAATTTCTTAGTAAAAGCTTCGGAGTCCGAATTTGTGATTATGTTACATGGAACTTAAACATAACTGGCGAAATATGGGTGTACTAATGGATACACCTCTGCCTAACCCTTCGGGGATTACGTGTTTATATTTATTCTTTACGCTCGCTTGTACAATAATTTTCACCTGCCATGTTATCTCTTCACCACCTTTATTTGACTGTTGGATGCCTAGAGCATTTGGACCGCCGATTAATGTTCTAAGCATACGGGTTGGTACCCGTATGCTTAGAACATTAATAGTCAGTACAGAAACACTGCATCCCTTATTAATCTGGCGTTAAATTCATGCGGTTTCTCAGCTTCTGTCTTCTTTATCGTGTGGGCAGTAAGGTTTTACGACTCCACACACCCTAGTGTCAGAATTTCTAAACCGCCTCAAGAGCCTCTGACATGATTTGAATGGGACAGTAGTAGACTGGTATAAGTCCAGGTTTCCTCACGATGTTACCCTCAACTGTAAGATGCTGTTGCAAATGCGGCTGCTCGCAGTCCGGTTTCCCGTACACACGGGCACACGGGCACACGGGGCGTGTGCGGGGCGTGTGCGGGGCGTGGTGGTGCTGCGCTTATGTACCCTTCGCTATAGGTACTATTTAGATATATAATAACACCATGACAATCATTCTTGAATCGCAATATAACAAATATGACATTTAAATTATGATATTTACTGTATTATGTATTTATTTAAGTATAATTATTATAAATATATGTAAATGTATGTACTAGATTTTTACTTATGTATAATTATTTATTTAAAGTTTATGAAACAGAAATATAAAGGCGGACTTAATGCCTCTTAATGCCTGAGTCAACCAAATTAAAGTTACTTGTGTATTTATTTTTAAATCAAATATTTCGCTCAGACATTTTTAATGTAGGTACCGGCAATATTATCTCTCTACCACTTTTGGTTGGCTGGCAGAAAATGCCTGAAGGCACGGCTATATTGAAAGTTATAAGTCTTATAAGGTTTGCATCCCCATCAAATTTTAGGTGGTTGTCATAAGACTTTAATGAAATAAAATTACGACACCTGGTTAATATACAAAGTGAATTTTAATTCGTTGTAAATCTTTCAGGGGGTGAATGTACTCATGAATATGAACAACTTTTACTATGGGACCAACCCTGAAATCATGAAAAAAAATCAGCTGTTCCCTACTAAAATCCTACACAACACGATCGTAATGTATGAAATAGCTGATTTTTTTTTCATGATTTCAAGTATGGTCCCGTAGTAAAAGTAATCTGTTGTTCATATTCATGAGTACATTCACCCCCTGAAAGATTTACAACGACTTAAAATTCACGTTGTATAATCCATGAATAATAATAAATGAACTGGTTTTTATTAGTAATTTATTTTTGATAGAACTTATTCAGAATACACCACTTTCAAAGAACATAATCGCTGCATTGCGTATGCGGTAGTGTCGCGTGACTATAATATTACTGTGTGCGTGCGGGTTTATCGCCCTGCCTACCTAAAGCCCAACACACACAGAGAGCGGGAGCGGGACGGGAGCGGGACATGAGCGGGACGTGAGCGTTGAGTGTATGGACATCCATATAAATACAAGGAATTCAACCCAACGATACTCTCTGTGTGTTAAACCCTGCGGCAAGATGGCTAGTGTCAATACGACAATAACTCAGGGCCGTAGCTAGGGGGGGGGCATTGTGGGGCAATGCCCTACCTTGAAATCACAATGCCCTACATTAAAAATACCAAAAATAAGATAAATTATTATAATTAAATGGTTTGTTCATAGTTTCAGAGTCATCATAAGATGTCAGATATACTTACATGGTGATTGATTAGGAGCCCGTGTTTCGAGGGCAGATCAATTATGACATTTTTTTTACTTCCGAACTACCTGTGCTGCCCTACCTCAAATTCGACTCTAACTACAGCCCTGCAATAACTTACTAAAATTAAAAATATATCGTATTTATTTCATTATCGATTCGTATTGAGAATCACTTACATAGTGACCTCTTTGAATTTGATGAGGGTGCAAGACTGTATCTTGTATAATTATCTGAGAAGAGCTAACAGACAAGAAGAGCTGCTACAGTCATCATCAGTCATCCGGAGTAAATTGGATGAATTAATGTTTGCTGGCCCTTCAAGAAGTTTATTTATTCCACTACTGTGCTCTGTTTTAGCAATGACTGTCTATAAAGGATAACTTGCATATTTTAGGGGCCGGGAATATTCAAATACTTAGCTAATTGCCTATTTATATGGAGGATATTTTTTTTTTTCAGACATAGGTACAGACAAACTACTATTATAACATGGCGCGCACCTCCATATTACTATTTCAATGTGTGTAGTCATATACATATGAAAGAGTTTCTATGTAGTTGTAAGTATTCGTCTTCAGTAGCAGGCCAGCAGATTTGTTGATCAACTAATCATAACTAGTGTCAGTACACCGCCATAATAATAATAATGAGTAATTATTGACGTCGCTAGTCGAGCAACAAATCGCTGATTTGTTTTTGTTTCGAGAGCCGTCTCAGTACGCACACAAGCGTTATGAGTCTCGCAAATACTTTAACAATTACTTTCAAACGTTTTGAATTTGTGGAGGGGCGCGCCATGTTATTGTAGTTTATCTTTTCTATATAAAAACTCTTGATTGTATTTTGCTTCTTTATTTTTCACACATTTGTAATTATTCTACAATTTTCTACAACATATAGACACTTATTATAGAAATATGGCAGATTTTTTTTCACAAAAATAGAGTTGTGGCGAGTTTACACATACTTTGTGGCGAATGTACAATAACCCGCAGATTGTATGTAAAGCAATAAATCATAGAGTATGCCTAAACCAAGGGTTGCCTTTATGTTTTTGTGGTTGCAATGTTAAATCAATTAATGTTAAGTACCTCTAATCGCTTGAAAAACAGGATTTTTTACTGCTAAATGGGTTTGTTCTTGACTCTAGTCCAACTTTGACCTGGACTGTGCAAATCATGGGTGAACTTGACATTGTTTTTAAGAACCTGTGAGTTATTGGTGGATTCTTCAGAAAGGTCAGGTGCGGAGTACTCGTAACCGGCGTGCTTGTATGACGAGATGTATGAACGTAGATGAGGCGAAAGGAGTATGTAAGGATCGTAGCAGGTGGCGTTCTGTGGTTTCTGCCTACCCCCATGGGAAAAAGGCGTGAGTTTATGTATGTATGTAACCTGTAAGTTATACAGTAAGTAGTGTTCGCGGCAACTGATTTTGTTACATACATTCGTGCCGCACACAACTTGTGAAAAATAATCTTATTATTTAAAAAAGGATGAACATTTACTTATTTTTAGAAAAAAAGCTTGTAAATCTTTCTTCTCTTCTCGTTTTTTGTTTTCGCATTGTTCTCCTAAACTAGGCATCTGTTTTTGATGCAGTTTTCATCATGTAGAGAGTATCGATGTATTATACTGTTTATTATATTTATTATAATTTAAGTATTTTACATAACATTTATATAAGCATAAAACATTTATGTGTATGTAATTATTAATTATGTAGTATGTAATGTAGTAATTATGTAATTTATTATTAATTATTATATATATTGTGTAGTATATGTAATTATTATTATTAATAATAAAGAAATAAAAATGAACGGCTTTCGCTTGTTTTTTTGTGATATTTAAAAAAATTACTGCTTTGTTTCATTTCGATCATCTTAAAAAATAAATTTTTTATCGTATACCTACTTAGATATATTTTACAGATCTCGTATCGAGGCTGATCACATAACCACTCAATAGTATTATTGAGAGAAAGAATTACTTATTTCGGCATACCTTGTTATTCAAATAAACTTATATACTAGATTGATATTACTAGAGAACTAATTAACTTATATACTAGAGAAACAACAAGATTTTCCAAAAAATATCCTACTTAACATTCATTTTTAAATAAAAATGAAAAAACACCAGAGCTGCCCAAAGCCCCCACCAGGCCTGTAGGCCGCATGCGGCCCGTGACTTATATTTGTGGGGCCCGAGACTAATGTTTGATCAACCGCAAATGAGAAATTTTTCCTTTTTTTGTCGAATTTCTTTTATTCAGGCATCCAAAATTAATTAATGAAATAATTATTCGTACGACAACAAGTTTTCTGCCACTATTATTCGGGGAATTCCCAAATTGTATATTGGGGTGCGTTCCCTCAATCTATCGATCGTATCTGGTTTGGACAGCTCTGATTTACACGATAATCATTAAAAAATTAATAGGTAATCAATTTAAACCAGTGGTTTTAAACCTTTTAGTGTTGGTCCCAAAATGACATGGCAGTGTATTGCTGCTGACTGGTTGATTCAGTTCAACTATTTTTGATGTTAATTAATAATTTAATAAAAAAACCCAAAAAAAAACAATTTACTGTAAATTTAGATTTTTAGTTGCTTTGGAATTAATAAATAGTTAGTCAGTTGGCTTGACAAATAAGTAATGTCATAGGTACAAAAGAGACGGCCAAGAATTGTATGGGTCTGTACCCCAGAATTATTATGGCCTTGTATCAGTGGCGTAGCTAGGAGGAGGCGTAGGGGGTGGTCCGCCCCGGGTGCCACCAGCTCGGGGGTGACACCCGTTTGTGAAAAAAAACACAAACAATCACGTTTTTCAATAATAAATCACTTATTAAGGCTTTGTCACTTGAAACAAGTTACCCAAACTAAATAACTTAAGTTATCGATTGTGATAATTTTATAAATGTATGTATTATTTTTATGAAATAAATCATGTTAACAAGATTATAAAACACGAGGCAACACAAAATATTTTTTTAACGATGTGATTTTTTTATTCTTGTGTGAAACCACAGTTATCCGCCCCGGGTGCCACCCATGCTAGCTACGCCACTCGCTTGTATAGATATAAAATGGGTGTCATTCAATAATACTGGTTTGGTATAATACTTCCCAGCAGTTGTGGAAAAAGTTATGAAAGTTAAAAAGTTGATTTCATCACAACGATTAAGGTAGTTTCATGAACATTATACAAACGAATGTCTATAATACCTATATATTGTTAATTTCTTAAAAGCAATAAATAATATACGTAAGTAGTAGAAACTAGATAAAACCGAATAAGCAGAGTCGTATTCTCTGTAACTATTTAGGTAACATTATTACGTATTAATTACCGTGTAAGACAAAAGAATATTAACACATTTTTAGTTGTGCCGAAGTCAACTTTGAAACCTTAATAATCTCGCAAAGATCTGGGGCACACATTTCCATCTCATTTTAATACAAAATCTATGAAGATATTGCGTTTTGATAGCGCAACAAAAGTGCAAAGGTGTCGTTTCGTACCCAATAACATGGACAAGTGGGTACTGGTGCTTTCAGAGACCACCTGTGGTTGACGAACCACTGGTTGAGAACCAATAAGTTAAATAATACCAGACGTAAATAAGTAGGTAACTATAAGTTGATTAAAGAGGAACCAATATTCAATAAATTTAACAGAAAATTAAAATAATACCTAACACAGAAATGTTTCTACTCGGTCGCAGAATAGCTGGAATATAAAATATTAAGTAATTATGACTTGTTGCATTTATATTGTAGATCCTCTTACTATAATATCACTATTATTATATGTTAAAATTATTGTCCTAAAGGAGAATGAGCCTCACAGTTTCGCGTTTTGACGCGAATGTATAATTCATTACATTATTTTTATTGAATTTTGACTTAAATTCAATGAAATAGTTCGTAGGGTTTCTATTTTCATTTTAATTAGTATTTATTTATTTATTTATTTATTAAGGTTAGCCAACAATTGTTTACACAATACATTTACAATAATATCTTAATAGTTTTACATTTATAAGTGCAACAATTACTTACAGGCTAACACAACATGGGCCATTTATTGTTTTACATCTATCGTAATTTTACTATAATAATTTATTAGTATTAATTAATATTACAAGATATTTATTTATTTCAGAAATTCAGATAAAAAAAATTAAAACATTAACATTTATAAATGTATATAGATATATTAAAAATTAAATAACTAATAACTATAAAACCTTTAATTTTGACAAAAATAAACTTTAAATTGTGAGATCATTCGTTGTGAGAACAGTGCTCGAGAATTATTTTATAAAATTTTCCTATGCTGTCATGGTGTATATCAGTAATATTACTGCAACTATTTATGATTTTACACAGGCGTACTATCGGTGAGTTAGCACCTAGGACCGTTCTGCGCAAAGGAGGGTGTAGTGGTGTGATAGGACTTCGCGGAGATCGTGCTGGAGCACGGAACTTTAGGAGACTCAGTAGGTTTGGGCAGTCTATTTTATTTCTGAGTAGTTTATGGAGAAATAAGGCATCAATAACTTCTCTTCGAGTTGATAACGAGTGCATTTTAAAGTGTTCGAGACGAGTATTTTAACAGGGTAATTGTTTACTTTTCCCTCTAGAAAATGCGAGGTGCCACAAAAACCGTTTTTGAACTCTTTCTAAGAGTAACTTATGTGTGGCGTAGTGTGGTCTTCATACAACACTGCAATACTCCAGGACAAAACGTTACGTTACGTTACGTTAGTAATACAACAATAATATAATAATACGTCATTTACTCCATTATAGTAAAGCAACTCCTTTTTCAATTATAATCGATCGATTAAACATTAATGTAAATCGTGAAACAACAAAATAATCTACATTCACAACTAAAAAGTATTAAGAGTTGTCATTATTATTATTCTTTAATTATGTTACTATTTTTTTCGTTAAAAAGCGATTTCTAGGCAAAAATAAAACAATTAAGATATAATCGATAATGTTATGACGCCGTAGTCTATTGTTGTGTCACAACACTTCGATAAATGTCAAACAAAGTAGTGTTTTTTCCTTTTACCGTGTTATCTGCCGGTAAGCCGAGAATATGATTTTTAGCTTTTCTCGGGTAAGGTTTACAATTACGTCGCCTTGATAGGGGGGTGGGGGCGGTGGGGGGAGGTTATGGGGGACTAGTGGAGTCGCGCCCCACCATTTTTCCCCGCCGGAGATGCTCGACGGAGCCCCACTAGGGCTTTGTATCAAGTCACTTAATAGGGTCGTATGGCGGACGGGGAAGGCGTGAAGAGGGGAAGAGTCCCTCCAGACTTCCCCCGCCAGAAAGGCTCGACGGAGCCCCGCTTCGCGGGGCTCCTACTTCTAAGTGGTTTAAAAAAAAAAAACCACGAAGGGGATGGCAGGGTCTGTTCGCTCGCTTCGCTCGCTCACTGGACAATAAAACAACAAAATCGTGTTTATGTCACTGTAAATGGCAGCAAAATGGCGGCTTTGCGATTCTTTTTACGCATTTTGACAAACGCAACTTTCAAAAATGTGAGAATTTAGTGAAATTTACGTTTCGTTTCAAGCAATAGTTACCTAGTGATTTAAGGATCTTTTTGAAAATTGTTTTAAATAATTTAACGCCGCTCCGGCAGTTAAAATTGCTTGGGGGTGCTTAAGATGAGTCCCCTTGACCCCCCCACAGTGTCAGAATCCTCAAATTCAGGCGACGTAATTGTAAACCCAACCCCTTTTCTCTGTTACAACATAAATTCGTGTCGAGTTAATTTCTAGACGCCAAATCAGAGAGGCAACTGATTTTTATTCTTTAACAATCATATCCTTTCGAATAGTAAAATACCTTCGTAGCGAATATTATTAATTAGATCAATGTGTTAATATCTTAAATAATGAACATAGATAATACTCAATTAATATGTACCAAGTAAAATATTTGCCAGTTAATAGGGCATCAAAACGAATTGTCTTGAGATGTAACATAACGTCAAATACTTAAATTATTATTTTTTTCAAAAACCCCACGATATTTAATTTTGAATTTAACCTTGTTTTAAAGTATGACACTATATCCCTTTTTTGTGTCTAATTTTCATTACTATACTGTGTCAAAAGTTGCGCAATCAAGTGCCATAGTATCTCGCTCAATGTCTTTTTAATTTTAATTTTTAAAAAATATTATGCTAAAATTATTATGTAAAACTAAGTAGTAGGTATATTAAAAATTATTATTATGTTGCCGTGCCCTAACCGGGTTTCATGTTGGAACTTACCTACTTTAACACCTAAATGTACACATGAATGAAATAAAGAGATTTGATTTGATAACCCTAACAACAAGATTTTATCCTACGAAGCTTTTATAATATTGCAAAAATTATTACTAAACATTTGATTGTCCTAGTGACTTTTACTCTAGTTTTTTTAGTTCCATTAGTCTATTACAAATTGAACAATTTGTTATAATACTACACTGAATAGTTTTCTTTGTTTGACGAATTCAATTCACATTGTTCTTCGGTTCACTTTGTTGTGAGTTCAATAACGAATATTTTCACCATATCGCACGAATTTTAAGATTTCGGGTATTTTATTTATCAATGCAAACATAGTAACTGTCACATTTTCCTTGTCCATTTACCTACACGACATTATCATATGTTTTTAGTTCCATCACTGTTTTAAAACTTGAACAGTTTGTTTTAACACCACACTGAATAGTTTTCTTTGCTTGACGAATTCATTTTACATTGCTATTCCGTTCACTTTGTTCAATTACGAATATTTTCACCATATCGCACGAATTTTAAGGTTTCGGGTATTTTATCAATGCAAACATGGTAACTGTCACATTTTCCTTGTCCATTTACACGATTTATCTTATGTTTTTAGTTCCTTCAGTGTGTTAAAACTTGAACAGTTTGTTTTAACACCACACTGAATAGTTTTCTTTGCTTGACGAATTCAATTTACATTGTTATTCCGTTCACTTTGTTCAATAACGAATATTTTCACCATATCGCACGAATTTTAAGGTTTCGGGTATTTTATCAATGCAAACATGGTAACTGTCACATTTTCCTTGTCCATTTACACGATTTATCTTATGTTTTTAGTTCCATCAGTGTTTTAAAACTTGAACAGTTTGTTTTAACACCACACTGAATAGTTTTCTTTGCTTGACGAATTCAATTTACATTGTTTTTCCGTTCACTTTGTTCAATTACGAATATTTTCACCAGTTTGCACGAATTTTAGATTAACGGGATTTTTTTACCAATTTGTAGTGTGAAAACCTACACTTATTCAGTTCATAGGTATTGTTTATTCACTATTACACAATGTATAAAAACAGTATTCCTTTTTTAGTTAACCACCACCACAACCTGAAAAAAAAAATTGGGAAATGTTAATAAATCAAAGTCAAAATAAAGTAAAATCATTTATTTTAATTACAAGAAAAAAAAATATAGAATTGAATCTAGTTGCCCCTTCCAAAAGATAGTTTTGTATGGAGAAGAATGAGCAATTATAACTTATCTTATACTTATCAAAAATTAATCATGGATATAAGGAATCTCTTTTCCCAAATCCAGCGTCACAAACCAAATGATTTTCAACATTGGGCACGTTAAAAATGTTTGCTGGAAATCAGTTCAATGTTATTTGAGAGATCAGTGAGTAAGAAATGAAATTTAATGAAAATTTCGCGTCTATATTCGCATAATACGGGTGAAAGGCAAAATGTATTAAGCGACAATTTGGTCGTGTTATATTTTCAACCTTATTAGGTGTGTATACAAACACCTAATAAGGTTGAACATACATTTGCATTTCATCCGTCGATTTGGAAACGCAAGCCACATCAGACAATTGCGGTAGGAAACTTATTATAATACGCAGGTTAGTAATAAAAAGACGTAAAAAAATATACATAAGAAACTAATTTAGATAATCTCAACATAAAATAAAAGAAAGTCGCTTCCCGCCCTCTGTACGCTTTAGGCTGGGCGCAAACGTCCGGTTTCCGGATCAGGTTTCCGAATCAGGAGGCGTGTATATACATGTATACACAAATATACATAATACACATACCACATGTAAATAAAATGTATGTATGTGTAATTTATGTATGTGTGTGTATGTACATATAGGTACGCTGCCTGATTCGGAAACCTGATCCGGAAACCGGACGTTTGCGCCAAGCCTTAATCTTTTAAATCTCTACATAGTATAAAACAAACTCGCTTCTCGCCTACTGTACGCTTAGATCTTTCAATTCTCTACATACTTAGAATTAAACAAAATCACTTGCGCTTCCCGCAATCTGTACGTCTAGATTTTGAGGCCGTATACAGAAAGAAAGCTGGAAACTTATTTATATTAAACTTTAATGCGGTTTTCATAAATGTATAGAGTAGTTCAAGAGGAAGGTTTTACGTATGGTTAGTATCCACATTGTACCCGTGCGAAGGGCGGGTCGCTTATTAACCAATAATTTAAAAAAACACTTTATTGTGGCCCCAAACACCAGATTCATCTTCAATCAACAGTAAAATTAGATTTCTAGTTACTTTTAAATCAATAAACAGTTACCTAATTGGTTGAGTCGGCAAATAAGTGATGTCACAGATTTATGAATTGATAGTGTCTAGTAGGTACCCAATTCAAAATCTCCCAAAATATGTCCGGACTACTGTATGGACTGAATGTACTTGTATGATATCCCCCCCCATAGTCCCTAAATAGAACAGTGAACAATGTTTATTTAATCGACTCACGCAAAACGTGGACTTAAGGTCGAGCGCCCACTACGATAAAAAATCGTTGCGAAAAAATATCGCAAATCTGTGAACCACAGAAATACACTACAATCCGCGCATTGCGAAAATAAATTTTTCATAGATTTTATTTCGCATTAAAAAAATCGCAACGATTTTTATCGCGGTGCGCGCTTAGCCTTAAGTTATAAAGTTTTTACGCTATACCTATTCAGTGGGCATTTTCAATCTAAAGTTATCATTATGCTGTATTTCCTCCTGAATTCCGAACCGAATAGGCCACTCCATTTAAGTGTATAGCGGCCCTTAGCTCTTTGAATACTCAGCTCTGTTGTATATTGTACTAAAAATAATAGGAAGAAATAGGGTAGATGACACCGCCAATCATTTGACGTAGGTAGTTTCTTTTTATGAGCTATTAAAACGCGGTTCTCCCATCGATTTTGTACGGTTAAAAGAATCAATGACGCCACTTTTGTGCCAACTCAATAATTATAAATTTGAAATCAATTAAAATCTACAGTTAATTTAATTAAAATTTAATTGGGTTTTCGGCTTGTTGACAACTCTGTCTACATTTTGACACATTCTGACACAGTGTACGAATTGACATATCTATTATTTAATTTTTTTTTTTAATCTATAATTGAAACTGTTCGGTACAGTCAGAAAAATAGTTTTAAAATATTACTATTTTAGGTCAAAGCCAAAGTCAAAGTCAAAACATTTATTTCAATTAGACCAATTACAGGCACTTTTGATTTGTCAAGGAGTCGGTCAGTCAGCCAGAAAGTTGAAGCAAGTTGCTCTTTCCAAAACGGAGGTAGGCCTCTATAGAGAAGAACGAGCAAGAAACTCCACGGCACTCTTTTCAGTTAGGTTTTTACAAAAAACCTTTTCCTTTAAACCCTGCGCATAGAAATAGGTCCTCCTTTATACCTAATAATTGACTAATAAAGCATACTGTTATTACAAGTATGGGCTGGGCGGTAAACGGATAAGTACCTATCTTTGGAAGTTTTTTTTATCTGACTGTACAAAACAGCTCTTTTTATTGGTGTCCGAATCATTTCAATGAAAAAAATTATCAATTCTTATATTGTGTCCGAGTTGTCAGCAAGTCGGGTTTTCAGGGCTATAATAAATTGTTTCTTTAGAGAAGTTATTTCTTAATAGTGTCTACTGCCCAAAGAACATTGGAAAAAGGGTCCCCACCCTTGTATAAAATATTTTTTAGGGCATGCAATACATGCTTAAATAAATAATAATCATAAAATAGTAATCATAAAGAGTAGTCTAAAATAAAAATTAAAAAATTGCCACATTTATACATTCGTTTTTTCAGAATTTCTTTCAGTAATTTGTTATTCAGAATAACATCTATTTTTTACATTTGGCCCATAGTGCTACACTTCTGGGGACGGGGTCCTTACAAATTTTCCCCTTGTTCTTTAGAAAGTTGTTTTTACTGACGATATTCCTTACCTCCTTGTTACAATTTCATCGGCACCGGAGCTTAACGGTTTTCCCTGTTCATTTTCCGAATCCCCGAGCTGATGCGATTGTATTCGGCCGAAACTTTGTACCATGCTCGTAAAGTGGTGCAATACCACAGATTGCCCTAAAACAAAAATAGATATATTACCTATGTATTATATATAATGTAGGTATTAATTAATAAATAAAATAATGAAACCTGCGTTAGTCATCAGTTGCAAGCGCGGCTGCTCACCATAAGGCGCTTTGCACACGGAGCAACTTAAGTTGAGGCAACTATCAACTCTTAAAAAGTTTCCTGTAAAAGTTGATAGTTGCTTTAACGTTTACGGTTGCCGCAACTTTATGGCAATCTGTGAGCAACTTTCACAGCCGAGTTGCCGTATGCCGTTGCCGAAGCGACACTGGCATTGCCGGGCACAGGGAGAGGGAGGGAGGGTGTGAAAGGACGGTTAAGGAAACCGGCAACTTTAAAAAACCGGTATAAAATTTAAAAGTTGCTAGTTGCGGCAATTAACAACTAACGATTGCCGGAACTCGAAACTCGAGTTGCTATGTGTGCGCAAGCCAATTGAAATATATATGTAAACAGCTAGTTGCCAGTTAGTTGCCAGTTGCCAGTTCTGCAATAGTTGCTCTGTGTGCAAAGCGCCTTAGGTTCTGGTTTCGATGTTTAGGTTGAACAATGTTATTATGTTTTATTAAGGAATTTTTAAATAGTAGCAAAGTTTCGTTTTGTGCATGGAAATAACCTATAGCTAGCAAAATATAGTGGACATCCATTTCTGCTTCTTCGAAGAATTACAACGGAATTGAGATATTAAGTGATTGAAAAGTGAATTCAAATAAAATCAGTTTGTAACATAGGTGATTTAAAATAAAGCCGGTTGTAAAACAAGAAATGTATTTAAAGTTTCATCTTACCTTTCTAAGCAGGTTGTTAATTACTGTGTCGTCTGTCTCGGCGCACTTTGCACATTTCGCGCGCTTCCAGCAATCGCAGTAACTGTCAAAAACAAAACGAAGAAACTGATAGAAAAATTTAATTAGGCAAGTCATTCGTATAGTACCTAAGTTACTTTTCAAATCCAAATCATAAAAACATGTTAGCGATAGATAAAAATAGCGTAAATGCATTATTTTATGAGAATGTCGCGCCAAGCAGCACATATCGGAATATTATAATGATTTGAATCAGAAATGGCATTAGCACAAACTTATTTCTAGCCAGATACGTGTACTTGGAGGTACACCGTGGGTTCTGGAGCAGGAGGGCTGTAGGAGTGCGCAACAGCATGTCAACTTTCCTTCCTATGTCGAAGGTCACCCAACGCCTAGCCCATGTGTAACATACTCACAGGAGTCACAGGCGGAATGGGCTCCAAACTGCGCTACCTTTTTCTCTCGACATATCGGTGACCCAAGCCTTGCTGATCCAAAACCAATCGATTTTAGATTCAGAAATAGACGAATAACTTTTGTGTATATTGCCTGGTTGCCCCACATGGTATGGGCCTCCCTGGACTGAGTCAAAATTGAAAAACATTAATTTTTATATAAGCCCAGTTGCGGTCCACTTTCTTCCCTATCACTTAAAGGCTAAAATATAAGTATAACATTAACAAATTATTTAAGGTAGAGATAAACTACTATAACATGGCGCGCACCTCCATTTTACTATTTCCATGTGTGCGTAGTCACATACGTATGAAAGAGTTTGTATGTAGGTATAGGTATTTCGACTTTTAATTCTATTGAGTAACTTGACAGTTCAAAGAAAAATAATGTTACCATACTACAACTAATAGTGTTGAGGTAGTGAACGATTTTGCGTAAGGAACAAATGATAAGAATGGTTTAATACCAAGTTAAGTACATTATTTAAGTTCATTCAATTTCGTTCATTCTTACACCACCTCACTATTTTTTTTTGGTCAATACTTGGTAACCCTTTATCTGTCAAGTTACTGAATAGAATTAAAAGTCGAAATATAGTTGTAGTATTCGTCTTCAGTAGCAGGCCAGATTTGTTGGTCAACTAATCATAACTAGCAAGACCGCACAAGACAACTCACGTGTCATTTTCATAGAGTATGTCAGTGCAGCGCCATACTAATAATAATGAGTCATCGATGACGCCGCTAGTCGAGCAACAAATCGCTGATTTGTTTTTGTTTCGATAGCCGTTTCAGTGCGCACACATAATATGCTATGTGATTCTTGTAAATACTTCACAAATATTTTCAAACGTTTTGAATTTGTGGAGGGGCGCGCCATGTTATAGTAGTTTATTTATAATAAATGTATAATAATTATATATTTAGGGCGACTTTTATAATAACTAATTGTGCGATTTAATAGTCACGTCAATTTGTATGTTCTGAAGAATTCAATGTATTCATTCAAAGACAGTATATGATTTATTATCAATACTGTCAAACTATATTAACTATAAAACTGTCAAACTATATTTATTCCGATATGAGTTATCTCATAGTAGGGGAGCCCAAGATGCTGACTCGAGCGCGTCAGATTAATATACACACAGTTCAGCTTGATGTCCTTGTCGTGCTGACCCTTAATCTGACAATTATGTGCAGGGACTTCTTCAATCTGATGGTTTGAAAAATAAAATCCGCTGCCCTAGACGCGCGGCCCTATATACAGGGCTCATATATTGTGGAGGTACTTAGCAGGGTGTAAGGTATCCCCCCTTATATTAATCTGCCGCGCTCGAGTAAATCCAAAAATCCCTTCCTGGCCTCCCCAACTATCACGATTGTAATCGGTATTTAGTAATTGAATAACATCATAACATGTACCTACCTAATCTTCTTAGACGAGGGCGCTACTTTACGATTAATAGCACCGATTTGCCATTTTTTATGAAAACAAAACATAATTATGTTATCTATCTGATGCTGCAGGGTAATCTCGTCACGAACTGGTTGAGATTTTTCAGAGGAATGTGCTACAGTACTGGGGTCATTCTGTACTTACCGTCTGCCCTTCTGCTTTGTCCTATCGGTTGGCAACCTTGGGGGTGACAGCGAACTATAGCGCCTGTGCACATCAGCTTCATTATACATAATTGGTCCTCTCATTGGTGAGGCACTATGTGGTTTAGGCGGATACTCATCCCGCTGCCGTGGGCGCGACATCCTTTCAACCGCGGGTTGCTGTGGCTGCCGTTCAGGGCTCACATTTAAGTGAGGTGGTTGCGGTTGTTGCCGCAGTGGCATATGTCGCCACTTTACAGTCGGCAATAGTCGCCGTGGGCTGTTTCGAAGGCTTTCTTCGTCTGCCTTTATCGTAGGGTTTGGCAGCTTCTTGCCTAGCCCCGATGTCGACAGTTGGTTTTGTTTATTTTTTCGAGGGGAACACTTAATAAAAATTTCGTCGTTTTTGTTTTCATGGCAGAAATTCATTTGGTTCCTTGGGTTCCATTTAAATTTGTTTGGGAAGTTATCGTAAAGCCCGAAGCTTCCATGGGGCATCAGGATAGCCCTAGCGTACTCTTGTGGAGTACCTGAAAATGAAAAGACCACTTGTTTGCCGTCTATATTCATTATAAGTAATTACCTATAAGTAGGTAAGTATAATTTAGGATCGAATAAATACATTTTTAAATTATATAGTATGTGCCTTACACTTACCTAGATATGGACATTGACCCATATCTAAGCATCTGTATAAATGTAGGTAGGTACAAATTACTTACTCACATAGCAATCACATATACCTACCTACATTGTAATTGTAAATTACTTGAAAAACATGACTGACAGTTAACAATGAGATATAGATAGTGTATTATAACGTAAATACGTAAATAAAAATAATTGGTAGGTATTTATAAAAAGTATTTATTAAAAAATAATTATTTTAACAAAATATTAAACCTAAATAAAAACTGGAAAGCAAAAAATAAAATATATTTTTTTACTTTTAATAATAAATTATAAATTCAAATATCAAAAATAGAATTAAAATATCTATACGGTTAAAATGTCAATGTTCTTAAGTAATCTCTTTTTTTTCTATTAGTCAAAAATATAATGAAATAAATCGTATAAATGTCGACATTTTGAACCTACTATCGATATTATTTTTTAATCAATAGATATTCTTATCACTCGTCTTTTCAACACTGCTTGCACCAGCCAGAGTACCTAATCTTGTAACTCTTAGTTAGTTGCTAATACAAGCCGATTATGTATGACAATTTTGTTAGACACCGTTACCAATAATTTCAACACATAAGTAACTTCTTTAAAGAAACACTTTATTTTAGCCCTAAAAACACGATAAATTTTCAATTATTTGTGAAATTAGATTTTTAGTAACTTTGAAATTAAAAAGTAGATGGTCAATTGAGTTTGGTTTTGGTTTATAATTGCCATACAAATTCTGTGGGGGAACTGCGTTTCGACAGGTTATAAAAAATACGTCAATGGATTGGCAGAGTCTAATACCCAATTTGTAATTTAACCTCGCGTTAGCAAATAACTCTGAGTTAAATGGTTGACGCAAGTGGGTCATAGAGCTCTTTCAAACCCGTCGATTGCCATACGTGCGTTTATCTATACACTTCATGTACACACAGCAAAACAGATAGGTATGCAGGGTCGTCAGATATAGTCGAAGTTTTCTTAGAAACCGATGAATGTTTTCGAATGTAATTTAATTTAAAACGTAGATAATAAATAGTTATTTATTTAGGTTAAGTTTCAGTCAAAGATATCCATCGGTTTCTTAGAAAACTTCAACTATATCTGACGACCCTGCATACCTATTTGTTTTGCTGACTGTACATAGGTACAATCAACAAAAGAGATATGTATGCAGGGTCGTCGTCATAGTTAAAGTTTTCCTGGAAATCAATAGATGTTTTCAAATTTAAAAAATAGACTGATGCAGCTTTCAAGTCAGGAGAGCGAGGCTCGGCGCGTCATTCCACGCGCCACGCGCCATTCGGCGCCATTTAAACAACCTATGCTCGGCGGGGCGGCACGTAGGATCGTACAAACTTTCCCGAGCCATGCTGAGCCGCGCCGGGCACGCGCCGAGCATGGCGCGGCTCGTGCTACCCCTCGCCGTGTAACTGCAACTTAAGTCTTGTATATTTACAAGCTAGGTATACAAACACTTTTTTCCGTTGCCTTCCGGGGACGGCTCCCTTTTAAGCGCCGTCATGCTTCTTTCTGGGGATTTTGACTGCGCTCGGAAATTAAATACGCTGAGCGAACGGGAGTACCGTGAAGACAGCACTCTGTGCTCCCGCTGAAAGAAACATTTCGTATTAGAGTATACAAAGGCAAAGGGTGAAATAACGATTTTATTGATTGCGTGTTGTGACTTGACCAATACAGGGAGACTTTTTATCACGTTCCAAGTTTTTTCTAGGCATTAGGTAGGCATCTCTCAAAGACACACAAGTGTCGTTGAGCTCCTTAAGTTCTGAGTCGAGCTTGACGATTTCTGACAAATGCGTGCACTGACTGGACAGGCCGACTCAAATTTGTGTGCCTCTCTCCTCAAGAGACCACCTCGGACATTAACCTACTTGGTTCGCATATGATTTGACCATTACAAGTAATTGTATGGACTTTAAAAGAGACTTTGACCTCTGAGTTTGTTTCGGTGTTTCTTCTAAGAGCAGTCGGCTAGGAAACACTGGACTCATCTAGTTAAAAAAAAACAAATGTGACGTGTAAAAGTGTTATTTATAACCAATTTACTGAATAAATCATCATTTCATTTCATCACACAATTTTTTGAAAAAAATTGGTATGTTAAAATTTTCAGAATAAAATATTGTTCTATCCGGAATATCAATGTTGCATGGTAGCCTAGTAAGGTGCGTTGGGGCAAGATCGGCGCTGGGGTAAGAACGTACGAATCAAATATTCCACTTATTTGGCTACATTTTTTAATGCTAGCCACATTGCGCACCACGTAACAAAATAACGTACGTAAGTACCACCCTTACCGCGTAACGCTATATCTTAATATTTTAGCACTGAGGAATACTAAAAGAAAATAAAATGCGTATAGCATTTTATTATTTTCAATAAAGATAACAATATTAAAATTAGAATTCTGATAAAAAAATCTTCCTGTATGTAACACTCGCCCACGCCGGAGCGGACAACTGTCCTGGTTAGATAGTAACAGTTGTAGGTACTCCGGTGTGGTCGGGACTTCTGGGAATTCCGACCAATGGACGCCTTTCAACTGAAATACTTAATGTTAATAAATTAATAGTAAAAAAACTTTTTTAAAAACAATCTTTTATTTAAATTCGCTAAAAAGATTAAAATAAACTTTTCCTTTAAAACTTTTACTGTCAATTTATAACGTCATTTCACAATTTACATGATATAAAAGCTTGTTGCGAGATTGTGCCGATTTTACTTGATTTGATAATTTAAAAACTTAAAATCAGGTGGATGGTTTTAAAAGCTTGTAACTTAAACGTCATAATGTAAACACATCTATAGCTAAATCGCTTAATCGAATCCTCGTCTGCGGGGGGCGCGGGGGTAAGACGGGGACCGGGAGAGGCAAAGAGAACGAAAAACAAAACGAAATATGAAAAAAAAACACTCCATTAGTGGTAATTTAACTTAGTTATCCCTTTAAACTATTCAACTTTTAACATTTATTACAATTTTTTCGATCAAATATCAACTGATTCGAACGAAGCCGGTCGATGACCACAAATTTTTTTTATGTTTAGAATTTTTTTTTCGATAATTTATTTATTATCATGAATACAATCATGTGTATAAATATCGTACACTTATCACCAGTCACCCAGTGCTAGATGTATCTCTCAACATCACTGCAAATTATATACGCTCGATATTCTTATTGTTTTGACAGAGTTCATAGAATTTTTTGCTGACTGTATGTACCCTGTGTAGGTACCTACTCTCCCCCTAAAACCTACTTTAAATTAAATATATATAATTTACGAATTGTGATTGTAGGATATACACAAGTACAGTCAACAACCAATGTTACTTTTTTATATCATTTAAACAGACACTAAACACATAATGTACTGGCTTTCAGAATTTCAGGTTATAGCTAAGGGTTTATTTTATCTTAATTTTATATTCAGTGCGTTTTACTTTTAATATTGTACTTAATAATTAGGATTTAAAAATCATAAATTTTAATCGACTTTTGTTGCTGACTGTACATCCCTTTAAAGAATACGGGAGAGACGTTATACAATGTACACATAACATCACGCCTGTAATCTCCGAAGGGTTAGGCAGAGGTGTACCCATTAGTACACCCACATTTCGCCAGCAATGTTTAAGTCCCATGTAATAGGGGGCGAGCCTATTGCCATCAACCGGGTACAAATCCAGACTCCGAGGATGTTATGTGTACTTTATTATTTAAGTTACAACTTTAACTTTCTTTTTTTATTTGAATAAGGTCTAAAAGTATGCAAGTCGCATATGACAGACTTACATCCCCTTTTCAACCCCTTAAGCTGCTCACCACTCGTTGAATAAGGAACTCTTGTACAAAATTATGCTTTTGAATCCTTTGTCTCTGTTGGTTAATTAAAGTTTTTTTTATTTACAGTAGTATCCGGATATACCGACCCTCAAGGCGACACTTAGTCGTACTATCCGGAAGACGCACAAAACGAACGAACACCGTCGAATGAATGTATGCCTGTTTTTACGGATATATACACATCAAAAGTGTCTAGGGATCAAGATGTATTTGGTAATAATAATATATTGATCCCTAGACACTTTTGATGTGTGTATATTACTGTTTATGAAATAATAATAGTTAGCACTATCTCTATTAAGAAACAAGTTCATAAAAAATAACTTTATTGGAGTTCGTAGGAGAGGGCAGAGAGCGGGGGGGGGGGGGGGCAGTGAGGTATTGTTTGTACGTAGGTATTGTAAATAACACTGCGCGTCGTTCTTAACCAGCCTTTCCGCCCCCTTGTGGGCGCTGCAGGCCTAAAGGGGGGCGGTAAGAGACCCAGAAAAAAAAACGGGGCGTTGTGTAGGCTTGGGAAGCGATTTGTAATTTTATCTACTAGGTGGTTTTTAAGTACTTAGGTGAAAAAAGGGGAGCGCTAGAAAATAATTTATTCTCAAAGTGGGCAGTAGACAAAATAAGTTTGGGAACCTTGTTCTAAACAAAATAGGTCGCTATAAGCAGTTGGTCGGTTAAACCGGAGTCGTATTAAACGGATATGTTTTCATAGTACGTATATACACGGTGTAAGGGACATCCGTCCGAAAACTTACAGGGTGCATTCAGCTCCTTATTTTGAATCGTATTCCACGGGAATTTTCCTCAGGAAAATTGCCATATCTTTTCCCGTTTTTTCAGTTAGTATTCCTTTATTTCAATGTAAAATTACATTATCTGTACGCAGCACTCCATTTATGTAAATAATACAGCTAAAATCAAGAAACCAGCAATGGATGTTGAAATACTCGAAACATAATATGACGTAACAAATAACGTGGCGCGAGAACGCTTGGCGGGGAGGGCGGCCGAAGGCTCGCTGCGCTTGCCGTTCGCTACGTGCGTTTTGCCACGAAAACGATACATTAATGTATCGTTTTTTTAAGATTCACTTGTGAACAGTTATTCAGCTACTATTCAGCGCTTCTGTGCTACTTGGGTTGCTTATAAGGTATTTAAACAAATCAGGTTTAGTGGATTCCCGTAACGTTCCTGAAATAATTTCATGTACCGGTCATCTTAATATGGTTTACTGAATTCACCCTGTAAGTTTTCGGAGGGATATCGCCTTACACCCTTTAAGAAACCAAATAAAAGTTTGCATTTACGTCGCTTTAGGTAAGCGGTTGGACATTATAAACAAAATCGTTGTATCCGAATTCTACAGTATTTTTATTTTACTATTTGTAGAACTAGTAACATCACATATCATCACGCCTGTAATCCCCGAAGGGTTAGGCAGAGGTGTACGTATTAGTACATCCAGCCACATTTCGCCAGTTATGTTTAAGTCACAGTTATTTGTAGTTAGTAGAGAATAGAAATAGTCCTGTGAAACTAGTTCTTACCCGTGACCTCGGCCGCGTGAATGTCGGTTTTCGCGAACGCAGAGAAAGTCGTGAAATTAATAAAAAAGTGACTCCTTTTTTGCGGTTCAAGAATACACGATACTAAATTACATCAAAATCGATTCAGTGGTTTAGGTATTTACTCGTGAAAGTGTTACAGACAAACAGATATACAGAGTTACATTTATAACATTATACCTTTTATGATAACTTTTTTCCGCGACCTCGTTATCGCAAATGTCGATTATCGTGGACGCAGTCGAAGTCACGGAATAAAAACTTATGTCATTTTTTGGGGTTCAAACTTACCCCGTGCCAAATTTCATCAAAATCCGTTCAGTAATTTAGTTGTGAAAATGTGACAGACAAACAGAGGTAATTTCGCATTTATAATACTATGTACCTATGGAATATTTTTATTAAATAAGTACTGTTAACAAAACAAGATTTGGTATTGTCAAAATTCTGTAGACAACAGATTAATTGCGTAACACATATTATTTTATTTTCAAATAGACAGATTTTCATGGAAATTAATATTCAATTGCGTCATTACTTTCAAAATTAAGTAATTAATATAAAAAATACATTTGAATTGTCGTTATTTACGTATTTACATAGTACTTACTGTTCGTTTTTGAAATTACCGATTTTTTGAAAATGTTTTCTAGTTATTATACTAAATGGCTTTTAAACAATGATGTGCACTCTAGCAATAAGACAATAATGTTGATAAAATATATAGAAATAAACCTGTTTTTATATGAGAAAAAAGAATTTTATATTTTCTATACAAAATAAGGTTTTGTGGGTCCGTTTGTGCACAACTTTATATGCAAACAGCGCGGCTTTAACGAGCCTCACGCGTTGAACTCTTCCCCGCTGTTCTGCAGCGCCCGTAAAAGCCTTAAAACAAAAACTAGCGATTTTTGCGGTTTTTCCCGTATATTTGGTGTATTTTTCGCATTTTTCTGACCATATAATCGTCTCCACTTCGTAGACACAAATTTCACCGTGTAATGAAATATTTTCTCCTTCTATATTTTTCCTTATTGACCCTTATACCTACATATAATAGGTACTTACATATAAGTAGCTAAAATACTAACCAATTAGTAGACATATCTTAAAAAAAAAATAACGAAAATTAATTTTCTACAATCTTGAAAAGGTAAAAATCTCTTTCATTTCTTAAGATAGCGCTCTTGAGAAAAGAGGGCTCGTGGCTATTACCCCTAGCTACCTAAATAACAGATGCACGAGTCCATCAGGTAGACCTCGGTGCATAGTTGGGTATGACCATCCATTTCATACAAAATTCCAATATTCCGAGGTCCTTGCTGTTATTTAAAGATCTTAATGCAACCTAACCTAACGCAAAAAGCATGGCAATAGCGGTTATTGACCCCTATCCCCCCCCCCTTCTTTTCCCCATTCCTAGCATTCTGCATTTCAAAACTGGAAACTAAAATCGTTAAAGTTCCGAATCAATATTAATGACACGGTTGGCGCAGTGGCGGATTTGTATGAGCTAGAGGTAGTTGATCCGGGTCACGCACCCGATACCGGACGAATTCCCGGAGCAATGTATTGACGGATATAACATGTTTATTCAACTATTGTTTTTATCAGCCTGCCTTTTCCCACTGCAGGGAAAATGCATTCTTAAGCTCCTTCCACAGTCCTCTATTTAGGCCTATTTGCGACGATAATAATAGTCCATAACCTTATCTAAAGAAACATCATCATGTTCAACCAATGAAAAATGATACATATAATTACCTGTTTGTTCAGATTCCTACAAAGATATAGGTATTACGGAGAGGGTAATAGACGCTTTTGCCAAAACTCTTCTACTATAGGACTTACAAATCAAATCAAATCTTCGCGCGTAAAGGCGCTGTTCCACTGCGGCAGGCACACGCAGTGCACGATGTGTGCACACACGTTAGGAAGAACATTCGTGGTTACCCACTACTAAAATGCTTTTATTTAACTTGCAATGTACGGTCAACAACAAAAGTCGATTAACAAATGTTACTTTTTTATATCATATAAACAGACACTAAACACATAATGTACTGGCTTTCAGAATTTCAGGCAATAGCTATGGGTTTATCTCTTAATTTTACATTCATTGCGTTTTACTTTTAATATTGTACCTACTTAATAACTAGGATTTAAAAATCATAAATGTTAATCGACTTTTGTTGCTGACTGTACATAGGTATGTCAATGCAACTCAATTTTGAAGCGGATAATATTCAACCGATTTTGCTTAAATTTTGTACGCATAGTACCTATATCGTGGGACAATATAATATTATGATGAATTAATCTGATATAATGATGGAGTTGGGAAGTGACCATAGGAATTCTATAATGCAACGACCAACCCCATCGAGTTTGGACTCGTTTGATTCGTCTTGACGAGTATTTTGTCTTTAGATAGTATCCAGGGTCTGATGAAGTAGGGAGTAAACGTTTTAAAGGAAACGTTTATTTAATTCTTTTTAGCGCATTTAAATAAAAGTTTGTTTTTAAAAAAGTTTTTTTAAATATTTTAAAATAGAAAAAATTAACGCTTTTTCAACTTTATTCAGGCCCAGAAATCCCCGTCTCTTTGAAAACTTATGAATAGATTTTTTTAATTTTATGAATTTACATTTTAAATCTTACGCTGGCCGCACACCAGCTTCATGCGACAACTACATAACAACACCAAGCTAGAAGCGGCGTCGGCGTCGTGGACCAGCGACATCACCGTGTGCGGCGAGTCCATATAAAATGTATGATAACTACAGGAAATACGTCAGTGGCGGCGTTTTAAGGGTTGTGATTGGTGGCCCGAATGCGGTCAGGCTTACGAACATACATAGCATCACGCCTGTAATCCCCAAAGAGTTAGACAGAGGTGTACCTATTAGTACACCCGCATTTCGCCAGTTATATTTAAGTCCCATGCAATAGCGAGCCTATTGCCTTCAACCGGGCACAAATCCAGACTCCGAGGCTGCTACTGAGAAATTCCTGATGGAAAAACCCAATAACACTTTGCCCGACCTGGGAATCGAACCCAAGACCTCATGCTCAGCAGTCGCGCTTTGCGACCACTAGGCCAACGTGACAGTCAGGCTTAGGAAATTTCATTTTAAAACTTACACTTATTGCCACATAGTGCTGTACGGGTATCACGCAGCACCGCCCCCACTGCTTGCTTTCGAGAACCAGGCCATTGTAAGTGACACTGTAGTACTGGATCAACACTGGTCCATTCATTGATAGATCCAGCAGTGTCCTTAACGTGTGCCTGGTACCACGGTGGGTTTTCTGAAAGAAAATAGAATAAAAATATATTTTAACGTAAACATAACTTAAAATATAGTGTTTTTTGATCAAAAATACAATAATGCTAGTAAGAATTTTGGTTTCAACGTAGAACTGTAACATCTTTAAATATATCGTTATTTTTTAAATTAACGTTAACATTTAGCAGTCCTTTATTTTTGAACTGTTTGAATAGGTCGGTAAACTTATACCTAAGGCGATTAACACACGGCACCGTACGCCGCTCCGGCATGCGGTAGCGGTGAAGCGGATTTCAATTTTCGAACACCGCTCGACCGCGCGGTCGTGCGGTGTTCGTGTGCAAGGTTCAAGCGGATTTCATAGAGTCTAGTGCGACGTGAGAACCGCATCACCGCATGCCGGAGCGGCGTGCGGTGCCGTGTGTTAATCGCCTAAGTAATAAAAAAATTATTGCTAAAAGGATTTTTATTTACCATGCTGACTTATATATACTAATATTATAAAGAGGTACCTAACATTTGTTTGTAAGTTTGTATGTAGGGGGTAATCTCCGGAAGTAATGAACCGATTTTAAAAATTGTTTCATAAATTGGAAGCTACGTTATCACTGAGTGCTATAGGCTAAATTTTATTATCAAAAAATTAGGGATCCGTAAGAAAAATCACGCGAAAGAAGTCGCGGGGAGAGTGCTAGTTTCGTATATACCGCTAAACTTAAAACTTTTATGGAGGCAGTTTAATAGACCATTAGGGTTTTAATTTGGACCCTATTAACTTAACATGGATGATAATAACATTTTGTTGGCCAATAATTCCAATATAATTATTAGTTATGATCCAATTAAAATATAAATTACCGACCTATAGCTTGAGCTAAATCTTAATCTTTTAGGAGGTGAATGTAATCATGAATATGGACAACTTTTGGTACAGTCCACAAAAGAGATAGTAAGTATTCCAGGGTCGCTAGATATAGGTAGTTGAAATTTTCTTAGAAACCAATGGATGTCTTTGATTGAAACTTAATTAATTGACTATTTATTATCTACTTTTTACAAGCTTTTATTTTTGTATTAAATTACATTTGAAAAAATCCATCGGTTTCTAACAAAACTTAAACTACCTATATCTGACGACCCTGCATACTATGCTTTTATTGACTGTACATCAACCCGCTGAGGAAAGTACTTTCATCCCCCTGAAAAATATACTATAAGGCGCTTTGCACATAGAACAACTATTGCAGCAACTGCGGCAACTAGCTGGCAACTAGCTGGCAACTAGCTGTTTACATTATGTGAGTGGTTGACCAAAAAGGGACCTGGAGGGATTGGAAACCGTTATTTTTTTTTTGAATTTTTTAATCTGTGTTCTTTTAGCTTTGTTTTGGTCTAACCAGAATATTTTTAGGTGCCGTAGTGTTTTTTTTATGTTTTTTTTATGAGCCGAGGCCGAGCCGAAACTTGTTTCTACACGAAATTTCAAACGCGATTTACTCGAAATCAATTATTTTCCCTTGAGGTCCCTTTTTGGTCAACCACTCACATATTTCAATTGGACTGCGCACACATAGCAACTCGAGTTTCGAGTTCCGGTGATCGTCAACAGTTTTCAGTTTTATACCTGTTTTTAGTTGCCTGTTTCCTCAACCGTTAATCGTAACGCGTCGGGCGATTTCACACCCTCCCTCTCCATGTGCCCGGCAAGGCCAGTGTCGCTACGGCAACGGCATACGGCAACTCGGCTATGAAAGTTGCTCAAAATTGCCATAAAGTTGCGGCAACCGTAAACGTTATAGCAACTATCAACTTTTACAGGACACTTTTAAAGTGTTGATAGTTGCCTCAACTTAAGTTGCTCCATGTGCAAAGCGCCTAAATTAAGCGTCACTGTATAGCGCAGCCTAGTGAGGTGGTAAGGAGGATACTCACTTGATCCCGACGGTTGTCCTTGAACGCGGATCTTCCGACGAACCATTCTATGAGAGCATAATGCTTCATGTCGAAACACAGGTTAGTTTCGAAAGTGAAATCAGCGACAGATCCTTCAAATCCAACAACGGGTTTAACGGCTTCTAATACTTTAACTTTGTCTAAAATGGGAACTGAAAACAAAAAATAACAACAGTATTAGTACCATGAAAACTCAAACATGGGTAAAATACTTAGAATAGGCTCGTACACGGTGCATGTAACCGGAACCATGAGTATCGTACCTGGCGCGTATAACCCATGCAAGTGGCCAGAACTTTTTCAATGATTAGTTTTTTTTTTCAAATACAAGTAGGTACTTTACTTTATTTTTTCTTTTTTTTTTTCTTACCATGACCAGAGGGCTGGCCTTTTCTTAGGCCAAAGAATCAGCATTGCTATACAACGTGGTAATGCTGTCAGCCTTTTGGGCACTTGCCCCATTGACAGGGACGCCGGCGAATTTTTTGATGCCCTGTGAGGGCTCCTTTCTGCCTTTTTTTTATAAATTGTACATATTTTACATTTATTTTAAGGTTTTATATATTATATAAGTAGTACAAGATAATTCAACAAAATAGTTAAGTAAGAAATAAATGATTGGTTCAAATGATTAGTTAAGTTACTTGCATCGTGAACAAGCGCCTGAAGCAAGCGCATAAAAGTATGAAAAAAAAGTGCAAGTTATTCATTCTCGTTAAGTTCAAGTAGGAACTATGCTAGTGATTCTCAATACAAAGTAAAATAAATAATATGATTTTTGTTTATTTTTTTTAGGTGAAGCTGAATTCGAACTATCTTGCCACCAGTTTTACATTTTGCCACATTTCAGTCATACTACTCGTATATTATAGTATTTAATTATGGATATAGATTGAAAGAAAGAAAGAAAGAAGACGCATACATAATAATTTTTCAACAGCCCATAATCAAATCTAAAAAAAACTAATAATAATAATAAAATTATAAAAAGATTGCGCCACTACCGCGCGGAACGGCCGACGCTCAGCATAATGCCGTGGCCCACACACGATGGCACGAAACCACGGCGCTGGTTTTCAGCGTAGGCCGACGTGTCTCTGTCTCGGAACTATAGGCAAACATCATTCACTGTCATTCACCCTTCGTTCCGAGGCACAGAAGAAGAAGAAGATAAGAGAGAAGAGAGAAGATTTTAAGGGTTTTGATGGTAATATAATGTATGGAACTAAAGAGCCACAACTTTATATTGTGGATGTGGCTCGCGAGCTGTAGGTTGCCGACCCCTACCTACTATAGGCTTGACTTTGTGCTCGAGTAGAAACAGTACCTACTCTTTTTATTAGGACACATACAAACGCAGGAAAATGTAATTCTGCACATTTTTTAACCCCTGACGCAAAAGCGATGGGGTGTTATAAGTTTGACATGTCTGTGTGTGTATCTGTCTGTGGCAACGTAGCTCCTGAACGGGTGAACCAATTTTGATCTTGTTTTTTTTTTGTGTGAAAAGTGAATCAGTGGGTTTTATTCTCAGCTATGTTTGATGAAATCGATCTAAGATGGCCGCTGTCAGGAGTTTTTTTTAATTTTTAGTCAGATCATAAGAACAGAGTTATATCCTTCCTGGGTGTATAAGCGACCTTCTTCAATCACTAATTGTTATGTAATTAAAAAAAATTGAAATACCTGGGTCCAAATTCGCCATTTAGTCTAATTACTTATTTCATGAGACCATTTTAATGGTGGTTTGTAAAGTGGCTTTTAAGGCACTTTGAAACTTTATTAATAAGAAAAGCAGAAAGAAAAACTGTTTATTCACATGAAAGTCACGCACATACCTACATAAATGTTGTTTAAAACAGCCCATAAAAAAAACAAGTCATACTTTTTAATTCTAAAAAAAACTTTTTAAAACAAGCTTTTGTTAGAGTGATGTTACTAACTTTATCGTTTTACTATTCAAGCCCTTTCATTTGATACCCGTATCAAGGGGATTGAGATAAAATATGTAATCCGCCATCTTGAAATTATTACAATACTGAGTATTGCTCATTGTATTGTCACCAGAACTAAAGGTGTATGAAAAATTTCAGCTCAATCGGATACCAACAAATGGTCGAAAAATGGGTTTGCAAATTTTGAAAGGAAAACTTACATACGGACAGTGCAAGCTAAATAAAAGCTTGTAAAAAATGCGCACTATGTACTGCACGAAAGGGCTGACGCTCAGAATAATGCCGTGGCCCGTGCACGACGGCACGAAACTACCGCGCTGGTATTTAGCGTAAACCGGCAAGTTGCCTCTCCAAAAGGTAGTTTCGTATGGAGAAGCGTGAAACTCCATACTTACTTAGTTACACTTAATTTTTTTGTTTTATATTTATAAGGGTGTAAAAAAACACTTAATCGAGCCAAAAGTTACAGGTTCTTTTTTGTTCTGGAAACCTTCTGGCTGCGGAGATATTGAAAATCAAACTTACAACTTTTTTTACGTTTGTTAAAATTGTTCTAGCATCATTTGAAATACACCCACGACCAGCAAGGTACAACAGTACATTCAATTTGCATGTGTTAACACAAACAGAGATTTTCACACAAAAAAAATTGTTTTCAAGCAATCATTCAATGCTCAATGTTGCTTAGTGTGATGGGCAGTAGGTCAAAAACTAAGTGATGTGTCTTTTTACACTTTGCCTATATCTAGTGCAGGGGGCTGCAATCGGGCACGCTGCAATCGCGGCGGTAAGACCCCTCTTTGAGGAGTGGCTGGAGAGGCGCCACGGCGTCCTCACCTTCCGGCTGACGCAGGTCCTCACCGGACACGGTTGTTTCGGGAGGTTCCTGTGTCGGATTGCGCGGAAGGAAACTCCCGGGTGTCACCACTGTGTGGACCGCCCGGAGGACACGGTGGAGCATACGGTGCAGGTCTGCCCCGCTTGGGCAGAGCACCGCCGTGTCCTCACGGAGGCGACAGGCGGCGGCGACCTCTCGCTCCCGGACCTGGTTCAGGCCATGCTCCGGGGCGAGAGGGAATGGGATGCAGTCACCTCCTTCTGCGAAGCAGTAATGCTAGCGAAGGAGGAGGCGGGCCGCATGAGGGAGAGAACAACACCCTCCACCTCACGCCCCAGCCGCCGCGGGAGACGCCCAGAGCGTCGGACGTCGCGAGGCGACATCCGGCCACAGTAGGCACGGGCTTGCGGACGGCGAGTAATGGGTAACTCGCCGTCCGATCAAGGACCATGCATCCATCGGGTCTGTTCGCGCGCTCCTCAAAGAGCTGTCAGCACAGGGACGGGGCCCCAACGGGGCCAAACGCCTGCCGGGGTTGACGTCTTAACAGGAAACCAAGGCCCTGGAACGTAAAGGGCAACAGAAGGAACAGGGTGGTTTTTTAGTCAGTAAAAAACCATCATTCATTTGATGATTTTTACCACCTCAAAAAAAAAAAAGTCGGTCCGTGTCCGGACTGCCGACGTATGTTGTGCGGACCTTAAGAAAACAGTAAACTTCATATTTTAAATTATTATTTAAATATGTCAGAATAAAATATGTGAATAGCAAAATAAAACGTGGTATTTTAGTTTAGGCTAGTCTTCCTTGGTAAAAATGTGTAATTTATTTGTTATCACCAAGTGGACCGCAAAAGTCTCATAATTTTCAAATACGGACCTCTAATTAAACTGATTGGTGACCCTTGATCTACTAAATAGTATTGGTGAGACAGGCCCTTATGTAATTTAAAAAAAAACTATTTCAAACAAACTGCATGATAAGTATTTAATATCGCTGCATAAGCTGGTTTAAAATTAATAAAGCTACAAGCACTAATTATTCTTAACAGCAATTAATTGACTAAGCATCAAATAACCCAATCTAGTCTTTTTAGCATTTTGTTATAAGGACTAAATTAGAATCAACCCGACAAGCGATTGTCTAGAAAAGTTTAAATATATAAAATGTCAGGTCGACTCTGGTCTTTTACCTTAGGTACTATCAAATAAGTGATCTTAATAAAATACTCAGTATACTTAACTACAGCATTCATACAGTACTTACGTGTAGGAAAGTTGAGTAAGGGTAGTTGCAAATCGAAAATTACCTAGTCAATCTCAACTTGTAAATTCCCGTGAAAGTTTTGGTTATGAAATAAGCGGGCAACCGTAATAAAAGACTAGGTACGGGTGGATTTTTAAATAGTCAAATAACTTTCATCTTAAGAATAAATATGACAGTTTGACTTATTTTCTTTATAGAAACTGTCAACCAGCCATATTTATTTCTCAACTAGCGAACCGCCTTGGCTTCGCACGAGTGCAAATATTTTTCCGGTACATTTTTTCAAAATTTTCTTTCGTCAATTTTTCAATCTGCCAAATCGGTACAGCCGTTCTCGAGTTTTGCGGTTATCAACATATATATTTTTACTTATATGGAAGTTATCTGAAGATTTAAAAAAACTGCCCTTAAGTACCTATACTTAACTATAGCATTCACACAGTGCAAGTAGGAGAGTCGAATGAGAAAATGAGAAATGGAAAATGGAGTCGACAAAAGACGAAAAATGATATGATTAACTTGACTTAGTCAACAAATCCCAACTTCAATATAATTTGTAAATACCTATATTTGCGCGGAGGATATGATTATTTTATTTGATTACCTAATTATATAGATACTTAAGTAAAAATATATTTGTAATCTGATCTTACTACTAGCTTCTGCTTACTTTTTGTTACTGCTTCACTCCCGTAAATCCTAGCGTGATGTTATATAGCCATGAATCTAGCTATCATATACAAAAACATTTTAGATTATAGCCTGAAATAGCATATAGATTTAAAGCTTATTTAGACGGTTGTTCTATATTTCCATCGATGATCGGTCACTTGTGACACGATAGCCGCGAGATCCCGCATTGTACCGCAACTCGCACTTTATTTCTCGCATCGTCTAAATAAGGCTTTAGACAATCATAAAAATAACACTATAATGCTTAGAGAAACTATTCCACGCGTTCAAAGTCACTTTAGAAATGTAGGTACATACTGTTTTTGCAACGGGGTGTGTTCTCCGCAGGCCACACAAATGTTGCGACCCACTTTCGCAACGATTCTTTCAGTTCAATGACGACGTTCCATTATTGAAGCGAGCTGCTCGCCCCTCCCACCACGAAGTTTACGTTAATTCTTAACTTTTCAGTATAGTGAAAACTCGTCCTTATGCATTTACAAATAGAGTCTAACTCTAGATGAATTGGCAAAGATTTTTATTTCTTTACTTTAAAAAGCCGTGTTACTTTAAAAAGTTGCGTGTCTGGCGTCCTTTAGGTACCTAAGAAAGACTGGTGATTTAAAAAGCTTATTTTTATTACCTAGGTATGATAAATCCGGACGATCTATTCTGTAAAACTTTCCCTCAGTGAGTTATAGTGAAGTGAATAAGCAGTGACTTGTGTCATCAACATAATATGGTAGAGATGCAGGTAACAACTCGCTTTAAGCTCACCTCACCTAAATTTTTCCGAAAGGGGTTTATTACAGAATAGCCCTGCTGATTTTATGTACTCCCTATTCCAACACTGTGCGTCATTCTATTATCTGGGAGGATAAAAAACTTAATAATAACCTACTATTATTACCTGGTAATTCGCAAAGAGTTGGCTAAACTATAGCAAAAGCCCGGCTTCCACCGAACCAGTGAGGAGATGTCTCGTACCACTAATCGGCTTGGGGTTTAGCATGAACTCTCTTAACACTTTAAGACGTTTAGAAGTGGGTTTTGATCAGGTATTTTTGTCTTATGTTTAATTTGGGCTATTTTCTCATTTTCCATTCAAAAAGCCAGTTTGCCTGACTACTAACATGCTGAATAACTCATATTTTGTCTTGACTACCCGTACGTACATAATAAGTGGTGGAATGTATAATAACTATACTCCATTGACGACCCTTTCTTGTTGCTCATGAGGGACTGGTTCCAACTCCTCCTCATCAATAAGCAATTCTTCATTCTCTATCTGTTGTTCCTGGATCATAAGAGCTGCTTCTTCAACTTCCTCGTTGTGCTCTTCGTTTTCATCCTCGAAATGAAATTCATCTGCTAATGGCCCCAGCCATTCTCCGTTTAAATCATTGATATCGTTCTCAATTGGGACCTCTTCTACAAAGTCTCCGACGTCTATATTGTTGAATTGATCGATGACTTCTTGTAAAGCATCCTCAAGATCTTTAAGGTGAAAGAAGCTTTGACAATGGCTGTTATTATCTAAGCCCTAATCTATTATGTTACAATTAGAAAAGTTAAGAAATATAACATTACTTTTGATTAGTCGCCAAAATATTCGTCACGTGGTTGGATGTCGTAAGAATATTATTTATCGGTATTGTAAGTGATAATAGATGATTAGATTTCGCTAACAAATTAAAAGTAACCTTACAAACTTTGTGAAATGCATTTAATGACATGAATGAGTTTGGAAGAGAGTGCTGAGTGCCTAGTGCGAGTTTTTTTTTACCTACTTAATCCCTTTACTCAGGTATGCCAATTTGGGTGGAATTATTGGGCTTAATTCTACCAAAATAAGCCAACTCACAAAATCTCTATAATTCACTTAATGTGTAAAGTGTTACATTACTATATAGCAAAAACAGGTCACAATACATCCAAAACAGATGTATAATTAAATAGAAAAAAAAATATTGCTTCTAAAATTGACAGAAATTTTGAAGTGGATTAGTTCGTTTCGACAGAAGGGAATGTCATCCCATTATTATCACTAGATGGCGTTGTTTCAATTTAATAGGTATAAAACTCGCACTAAGCGTTCTGTAAAGAAAGGGGAAGATTAATAACATTCAAACATTGATTAACAGTTTAAATAAAGGCACATTAATACATCAATTTATTAATACGGTCTTTACATGAGTCGAGTTTCTAAACCAAATAGAGCGGCAATATACTCGATCAGTTTTCGTTGACCAATATTGATAATGAACTGAAAGTAACGAATTTTTTAGTTGAAAATTGCATGGAAGATATGAAATTTCTGAGCAGAATTTACTAAGTATCTTGCTTGCAATTTCACGTTTGCTAACTCCATGGCTGTTGTATAGTTTAGTCCTTTTACAATTAATTATTGAAGAATACTCAAGCATATTTAATTGTAATAATACTAATATTTTTTATTTGTTTCTCTCAAAAGGTACAACATAGATTCATAGACACAAAGTATGGTTGCTTTGTTTGTGTTGACCGTTAGACGCAGGTAACTAAAACTAATCGATATAGTCAGTGACCTCAGTGCATATTATAGTGTGAGATATACATTCGTACTCGATCGAGTTCATTTAAAAGGTATAGAATAATTGTGTTTCCTGTTGTTGTCGCTAGATGGAGCTATTCCTGTCAGTGCAAATTGAATTTTAAGTTAGCGCGATCGGCTACGTATAAAACTCACACTAGGCACTCAGTAGTAGTTCAAAAATTAAAGTACCTTAATAAACGGCATTTTTTTCGAGTGGCGCTGAAAAAAAATCGACTCATGCAAAGGTTTCACACGACATCCGAGGTAGTCCAATGTTAGAGTATTATCAACTTTAAATCATAGTTTTGGCACAAACAACGTAATAATAATGTTTTTTTTTTATTAAAACGTTGTCCCACACTAGGAATTTCTCCTGTATCGTGCGTTTACAAACATATAAAACTCACATACACAAACAGCCAGACCCGGAACAACTATCTATAGGCCATACAAATATTTGTTCCGTGCGGGAATCGAACCCGCGACACGCAGCGCACCAGCCAATCGCTCAGTCATTGCGCCAATCGTGCCGTCGCCGTGGTTTTGTATGTAATGTTTTGTATGTTTTTATGTATTATTGAGGCATAAGAATCGGCAGTTGAAATGCTTCTAACATCAGACGGTACTTATTATAAACCATCACATTAAAAATGAAGATTTACCAGCAGGAGGCTCGAATCTGTAACCTTGGCCGCCTCCGTGGTTGCGTTGAGCCTGCCCATTTCCATTGCCGTTGCCATTTGCCCCACGGAATTGTCCGCCCCCCTGGCCGCCATTGCACCCACGACTTGTTGACGGTTGCTGGTTGTCCATCTTATATTTTTCCAAGCACCTGGAAATATTTTACAATAAAACAATTTTTTTTATGCAGAAACTAGAAAGTTTTTCCGAAGAATCAGCCTCTAAACATCTTTGAAACAACATGGTTCTGTAGAGGGAACGTGTAATAAGACTACTTAATAGAATATCTCTATCTCTACATAGATAATACAAAGTCGCTTTTCAACGTCTGTCTCTTTGTTCGCTTAGATCTTTTAAACTATGCAACAGATTTAAATGTGGTTTTCGTCAATATACAGGGTTATTTTTAAAACACCCAAAACCTAAAAAGGGGTCATTGTACTCATCATTATGAACAACTTTTTCTACGGGACCAACCCTGAAATCATGAAAAAATAAATCTGCTCTTCCGTACAAAAATGCTATACCTACATACAACACAAACATAATGTATGAAACAGCTGTTTTTTTTTTTAAACCCTATATACAACGTGTAACGTTAAATGCGCAAAACCTGAAAATAGTTTGATCAGAATAACGAGCAGAATCAATTACTTAAACCACTTTTTAATATAGGTCACATTTTTCAAAAAATCTTCATTAAAAACGTTGCCGTGTCTATTTATTAGTAGGTCAAGCCATCCGGCGCGCAGCGGCCCGGTGACGACTTCTCCCTCGATAGAGCGTCGTCGCAGACGCAAGAAACGATCAGAATTGCCAGTAAAACTAAATCAGCACATAAAACCTTTACTTTTGTTTTAATGATTTTTTTTTTTCTCTGAAATAGGTCAATTTAATTAAAAATCAGTTGGGGTGTCTGAGGTTTTGCGCATTTAACGTTACACGTTGTAGAGTGATTCAAGAGGAAGGTTTATATTAAGTTTAATATAGTTTTGTGTTAATTTGTTGAAATATGACGATAATTGTTCAAGATGTCGGAAGAAATCAAGCGAACTTAGAGCTTTCATAGAAAATACTGTCTTATTAGTATTCTACATTGCACCCGTACGAAGCCGGGGCAGATCGCTAGTTTTTAATACCACGGAGAGTAGGCCTATATAGTAAATCGTCATCGAAAGCTCGTAATAACCTAGTTCAAAAACTCTATCTAATTTATGTACAGCCTATGTCGTGATGGCCTGGATGTCGTGATGGCCTATCGCTTAAGGCGCCCGCCTCTCATGCATGAGGTTGTGGGTTCAAATCCGGGCAAGTACCAATGTGACTTTTTCAATTCATATGTACTTCCTAAAGTTTATCTTAGACATTACTGACATCATTCCGTGCCTCGGAAAGCACGTTAAGCTGTTGGTCCCGGCTGTCAAACATGGATCTTTGACAGTCGTTACGAGTCGTCAGAAGCTTGAAAGTCTGACAACCAATCTTACCAAGGGGTATCATATTACCCAGTTACTGGGTTGTGGAGGTCAGATAGGCAGTCGCTCCATGTAAAATAGTGGTATTCAGCTGCATCCGGTTAGACTGGAAGCCGACCTCAACATAGTTGGGAAAAGGCTAAGCAGATGATGAAATCATCAGGGGAGGCCTATGTCCAGCAGTGGACTTGGTTCGGCTGATATGAACATAATGATGAAGAAGTTTTTTTTACAGCCATCATTTATTTTAGGGACAATAATAATCCTTCCTCATTTTTTATACGACGGTGAAAACCGCCTTATAGTTTATTGTACAGTTTTGCAGAACTAAACTACCCAATTATACAAATGAACTGACTTTTAAACCATTTTTATAAAATGGTAAAAGTATTTTTCTGCCAATGAAGTCAACATTTTTATTTTTACTGTAAAAGAGAATTGTAAAACCGATGTGTTCTGTTATTTCATCCGCGATTCGTGGTAGGTTATATGGTTGGCAAAAAAATCTTGTGCAAATGTTATAGGTACACTTTTTGTTTAGAAAAAACACGTTAGACTTAGGCCTCATACGGAGACGCGGGTCGTCGCGTATCGCGTTGTGCGGCGTGGCTCGAACTGAATTTAAACTTGCGTTGTATGAGTGTGTTTAGACGTACTAATTTTCGCGCCGTGAGACGCCATGCCGCACGCGACGCGCGACGCCCCGCGTCTCCGTAGAAGAGCCCTTAGAATTGCTCCTGTATAAAATTATACCCGGAACATTTATCTAATTGAAGGCCATGTATGTATATTTATCCCGTGCAAAAATCGTACCCGCGACACGTAGCAAGCTAACCGCTCAGTCGCTACGGAAACCGTGTCATAAAATTACATAATAATAAGTTTTACATTATTAACCTTAAATATGAATCAGGTTGATTTAGATACATTATATTGTATTTTTATAACAGATTTAGGTTACTGTGTCTCGTTCTTTTCTCTATTTTCTTAAGTTGCACGTATTGTTAGGCTAATATAATATGTCATTTAAGGTTTCCATAAATCATCATTGTCCTATCACCTGCTCTCAGTGGCGGATCCAGGATGGAAATTAAGCGACTTCCTATCTGACCTCAACAACCCAGTAACTGAGTAATATAATACCCCTTGGTAAGACTGGTTGTCAGACTTTTGGGCCGACACAGTCAAATTTTATGTGACAGCTGATCTAACATTATAATTAGGTAGATAAAACATCGATAAAAACTGTGTGTTCTTTAACCGTGGGTATATCCCTTTCACCGAGTATAAAAAGACAAAGGAAAAGATTAATGAAAAATGGGTTTTTAAGAAGTCATGATATCTAATGTCATTCGCGACGTTAATACGAATCTAATGATACCTACCTCATATGTTAAAAATTTGTTTGCTTACAAACAAGAGAAGAAGAGGCTTACTAAAGCTTCATAGGAACCAGAACGACAGAAATACACATACTTTACAACCAATAACATTAATATTAAACTCCTTTTAAAGCTCCGCATTCGTCGGCTAAAAGAGCAGAAAGCATTAAAATTGTGGCGAAATTTTTTACGTATTATTGTTAATATCAACCTTATTGACACGAACATTTTTTTAGAAACCAGTTCAATCAAAAATCCTTTCAGAGGTTACATTGTTAAAAAAAGAACTCCGCTGCTTGTTTTGCTGACAGTACCACCGGTCATAAAACCGACGCGTTTCACGTTCGCACTCGATGAGTTTGTATCAACAGGTTCCCAGAATTTGTTTCCGGACTCGTATTTATAAAGCCGGGGCGAGTCAATTAATTCTAGATTCAGGATACTGCCAACTTTATGGCTGCACTTCAATACTTTTAAGTTTTCGTTTCTTTGTCGATGCTAGGGTTGCGACGCTGTTAAAATGATTAGTTTTAGTCTCGTTAGGTGAGTGATTTCTTTAGATTTTTTATTTATTTGATAGCGCATTTATACAGGGTGTCCCAGCTAAGGACGTCCAAACGAAAATTTTGGACTCCTCCCTTCCTGGGCTATCCAAACCACCCCCATGTATGTTCTACGATTTTTTGCGGTTTAGGAGCTAAACGACATTTTAATATTTTTTTGGGATATTCTTCTTTACATCAGATTTTGTAGATTTTCTCTTTTTGTGTCACATTTTTTGGAAATATTTTAATTGATAATTAATCCTGAAAGTATGGTCTTCGATCAATAAAAACAACTGTCTGTCTTATTGTCACCCGAAATTACTTAAACTTAGTTCAAAGGCAAAAATGTTGTTTTGTAAATTTCGTTGCAGATTTTCGGCTCTTAAAGAAAAATCATAATAAGGGCCCAAATCACCTTAAAGTTATTTCAAAATCTTCCACGGACCCTCAGCTCTTTAAAACAGTACAAATAACTAGTATTTTACGGGTCATTATTCGGAGCAATTGAAGCTCGAACATGGTAAGGCGAAAAATACAATATTATAGAACATAAGTGAAACCTAATGAAAATGAATTAAAATGAACTTTTATCAAGTTTTCAATGCAATATGAGCTCTATGTCATGTTTATTATTTGCACAATGGTGATTTGGAGTGGTTAATAAAGTTAGGTTAGGGTTTTTTTTTTTTTTTTTTTTTGAGGTGGTAAAAATCATCAAATGAGTCCTTCCGTCCTGGGTGGGGCGGAAGGGACTGTCAGACTTTTACTGACTAAAAAACCACCCTGTTCCTTCTGTTGCCCTTTACGTTCCGGGGCCACGGTATCCTGTTAAGACGTCCTAGATTAGGTTAGGTAGTTAGGTTAGGTTAGGTAAACCTAACCTAAGTTTAGTAATTTTCTAAAATTAGTGATGTTATTTAATAAAGTCAATGACATAGAGCTCAAATTATATTGAAAACTTAATAAAAGTTTGTTTAACCTAACCTAACCTAACCTAACTACCTAACCTAACCTAACCTAACTTTACTAACCACTCCAAATCACCATTGTGCAAATAATAAACATGACATAGAGCTCATATTGCATTGAAAACTTGATAAAAGTTCATTTTAATTAGGTTTCACTTTTTCGTTTTTAAATGAAAGCCGATGATAATGAATTAAAACGAAATTTTATTAAGTTTTCAATATAATTTGAGCTCAATGTCATTGACTTTATTAAATAACATCACTAATTTTAAAAAAATACTAAACTTAGGTTAGGTTTACCTAACCTAACCTAACTACCTAACCTAACCTAACCCTAACCTAACTTTACTAACCACTCCAAATCACCATTGTGCAAATAATAAACATGACATAGAGCTCATATTGCATTGAAAACTTGATAAAAGTTCATTTTAATTCATTTTCATTAGGTTTCACTTATGTTCTAAAATATTGTATTTTTCGCCTTACCATGTTCGAGCTTCAATTGCGCCGAATAATGACCCGTAAAATACTAGTTATTTGTACTGTTTTAAAGAGCTGAGGGTCCGTGGAAGATTTTGAAATAACTTTAAGGTGATTTGGGCCCTAATTGTGATTTTTCTTTAAGAGCCGAAAATCTGCAACGAAATTTATAAAACAACATTTTTGCCTTTGAACTAAGTTTAAGTAATTTCGGGTGAGAATAAGACAGACAGTTGTTTTTATTGATCGAAGACCATACTTTCAGGATTAATTATCAATTAAAATATTTCCAAAAAATGCGACACAAAAAGAGAAAATCTACAAAATCTGATGTAAAGAAGAATATCCCAAAAAAATATTAAAATGTCGTTTAGCTCCTAAACCGCAAAAAATCGTAGAACATACATGGGGGTGGTTTGGATAGCCCAGGAAGGGAGGAGTCCAAAATTTTCGTTTGGACGTCCTTAGCTGGGACACCCTGTAGACAGCTACTATTACAAAAAAAGTTTTTTTTGTGAAATTGGTTTTAGTATTTTTTTTCTTGTTTTAAATTTTATTTTTTTTATTTTATTTATTTGGCTCACCAACAATTGAATACACTGATACAAAGATACATCCTATAGATATACTTAAAGACTATAGTAAAAAAAAATCTAAATCTATCTATAAATAAAAGCGAAAAGTCACTCTCTCATCACGAAAACCGCTTAACATATTAAGATGTTTGGCAATGAGGTTATTATATTTAGTAGACGTCAGCTAATAACGGATTTTCTAAAAGTCACCCCCTAAGGGAATGAAACGGGAGTCTGAAAACGAGGACGAAGTAAAGGCAAAAATTAGTTCCTTATAAAACCATATCCAAAGTCAATGTTATAACTAAACGTTACCTCACGATTTCTGTACTTGTTGCAAGGACTCATAAGCAGAAAGTTTTCCGTGGGTATGTTTGCTCACTGTTATTTACTTACTTTGATGGCCAGTACTGTACACATGCGTAGTTACTGACTTTAATAAGTGGCTATTTACATTCCGTAGCGGGGACACGACTTTATTTGTATGTTAGGTTTTTCTCTATACAAGTCGATATCTAGATATATCTAGAAGTCGACGAAAACTTTAGAAAGCCTTCTCACTACAAGATCTTTGGGAAGGGGAAAATTCACATTGGTACTTGCCCGGCTCCGAACCCACAATCTCATGCATGAGAGGCGGGCGCCTCAACTACTGGGCCATCACGACTTGACGACACACACAAGTTGTAAGTCCGCGAAAAATGGTCAAAAACGTTGGTTTGACTTTACCTATCAATGTAGGTAGATAATAAACTACTCAAAAACATAAGGGTTAATAATTTTACTGTTAAAAAATATATTTTTAAAAACAAGCATTAATTTAAGTATTGGACATTGTATTGTCATCAGAACTAAAGGTGTATACAAAATTTCAGCTTATTCGGATACCAACAAATGGTCGAAAAATGGTTTGCAAAATTTGAAAGGACAACTTATTTACATACATACATACTTACATACGAACAGTGCAAGCTAAATAAAAGCTTGTAAAAAGACATTCCATCGGATGTAAAACTTTAGACAGCCGTATCAAAAGTCGTCGACAAAGCGACAGCGAGAATCAACCCTATGTGACAAAAAATATTCAGTTCGCTGAATTTTTTCTCGTACCTACTTTGTACAGTTGTAATGAGAGCGTTTTACAGTTTAATAAAGTCCGTTTCGTGGAATTCAGTGTATATTTCACAACTCGCAATGAAACAAACATGTTTGCTACCATTGAGAGATAAAAGTTTCATTTTACTTGGATACACTTTAGGAATTTGGATTCCATGTGACTGATGTTATTAAAAACGTAATAACTCGTTGGAAATGAAACCGATTTCTATTTATTTTGCTTGGGAATCAAATACACCATGAACATATCCTATAATACTCGGCAATAGTGTTACTTTCAGCCAGTCAAAGATTTTTTGTAATCGTACCAGTAGGTACTACCAGAGATTACCTCTTCCCCGCAATGGTGTCAAGTTAACCAAACAACAGAAATTATTTTACGAGTAATATTAAAATGGTAGTGTTAAGAGATGGCGGTGCGCCCCCTTTCTTCCTATAGATGTATGTTCCTTCCGATGGAGTGGTAGATTATCTTGACTTTAAATAAGTTATAGGATAAACATTAGGTCCGTTGAATAGAATATTTATACTTTAAACTAATAATTACAGTAGGGGCCGGCCCCGGGCGGCGAAGACCCACGCTACGCCCGCCACTGCCAAAAAAACAACCATTCAGGCAGATGGACAGACGAGGTGGCACCATGAAGGGGGTTTGTATTTCGCCAATATTGTAGAGGGCCGAATGAAAACGCACATACGGCTGGTGTATTATTTGTGTTACTTTGAGCTCGCTGTGTGTGCGAACGCTTTTGATCGTTCCTGGAATGGAGTGTATCTTCTGACAGTGTATTCCGTGTCAATATGCAATGCACATAGTACATTTAAAAAAAATCTTACATCAAAGCTGTACATTCAATATTCAGAATGATATAGCTATATCATTCATATTGAATGTACGGCTTTGATGTAAGATTTTTTAGGTAACAATTTATAGATTTTAAAAGAGAATTCATAGTCTTGCTAGTTCATCTCCATAGGAACCTACTGTTTGGAAAGAGTAAAGTAGCTTTAAAATTCTTGACTGACTAACTAGATAATTCAAAATTGTCTGTAAAGGGTTTATAACTTTGTATGTACTTACGTATTTATGTCACTGATCTCCTCTCTCTCCTCTCCTCTCTCTCTCTAACGGTTGGACCAATTTTAATGTTTTTTTGTGTGGGTCCCAGTATGGCTTAAATTTATTATTGGAGACGGTAGGTGGCACTGCAAGTCAACATCTGTCGGGTTCGCTGAAATATAATTATTACTTAATTTGATTGATGGTACACAGTTATTAAATGTTGTATTATTTAAGGTCAGCAAAGGCAAATACTCGAGCAGTTTTCATTTATAGATTAATAATGAACCATAACGTTACAGGAATAGAATTGAAAATTGTAAAACTGTGTGCATGATACTTAATAAATCTCGCGTAGAATTACAGATATCTAGCACACGATTTTAAACTTTCTTTTCAGCACGTTTTAGTTCATAATCAATTATTAAAATAAAACTGTTTCTCTCTCTTGTCTGCTTGCGCTGATCCTATTGGTGCTGTTTACGCTGATCCATAATAACGCTTGTTCGCGTTGGTTTGATTTGATCAATGGATTTAGTACCCTATTTTTGTTCGTCTAAAGATCAAGATGAAGATGAGGTACGTTCATTGGTTGGGTAGACTGGAAAACGGTACTTATGGACTTGGGTCGCATTGTTAGGAGGTTCTTCTCTCTGAAAACCTATTTACCAGCAGCTCGAACCCTATCCCAACACCTGGGCTATTATAATTTTGCATATTTTTATTTTTTACAAATATTTAAAAATACTTCAAGTAAAATCTATACTAATATTATAAAGCTGCAGGGTTTGTTTGTTTGTTTGTTTGTTTGTTTGAACGCGCTAATCTCTGGAACTACTGGTCCGATTTGAATGATTCTTTCAGTGTTGGGTAGTCCATTTATCGAGGAAGGCTATAGGCTATATACCATCACGCTACGACCTACGGGAGCGGAGCAGTAACCAAAGACGCGGGTGTAATCGCGGCGGACAGCTAGTAGTGAATATACATACTTGCCACTCCCCCTTGAGCAAGAATGGTGATGGTCGTGCCTTTTTTGTATGAGAAGTGGCCTTTGCCCTGTAGTGGGACATTAATAGGCTGGTAATATAAAAAAAAAACATATTTTATTTTCAATAATCCAGCCAACATTATCTCTTTACTAAGGAGGTTCTGATAAAAAAAGCTTGTACTCTTTCGAAGTAAAGCGTCATGAATATTTATGGCCCAGACTGCCCCACCCGAGCCAATGATGCGGCGGCACAGAAATTTATTGCCTCCACACCGACGCAATCAATGGCTTCCCCAGCAAACGTGTTAATGTGATTTTCGCTACTCTCATTGGCTATCGTGTTTCGGATCCGACCTTCCTATTGGTCGAGATTATAATGTTATACTGTGCCTCGCTCCTAGCTATTCAGTATGGAAATTTATTCGTTGGGGTGGAATAAATTTCAACTAGAATCTACGGTTCGTACATAAGAGTGTATGCTGTTTATGTATGCCTAGTATAGCTAACAAAACATTTAGGTACCTATACCTACTGGCGAAATGTTTGTCTAGTCATATTTTGGTCCCTAAATAATTACGTTATGCGCTTGAGTGATTTCTGGGCGCTAATTTAAGCTGAAAAGTAGTTTTCATATTTAGGCGCTAGTGATTTAATTTTTTTTTAGTCTAACTTATTTTAGTTAACACTTCGTTTGCGTAAATATCGATTATCTCGGGCTTTTATCTATCTTGCGAGGAACTCTAAGGGCTCATTTACGGAGACGCGGGGCGTCGCGCGTCGCGTGCGGCGTGGCGTATAGCGGCGCGTAGTCCGATTAAAATGAGTACGTCTAAAATCGCTTCTCCGTATCCATAAACGCACTCATACAACGCCATATGTTTGAATTCAGTGCGGGCCGCGCCGCACTACGAGACGCGCGACGCCCCGCGTTTCCGTAAATGAGGCCTAAGAGAATATAATATCGATACCTTTAGGCTCAAAGGGCGTATCCACCAAAACACGACTTTTCAGGAGAGCCAAAAAACAGGACCCAAATTTTAAGAAAATCTATGTTTAGCTAACCAAAAATTATGACTGTATCTACCATTTTTTTGCGAATATCGATGTTTTAAATATACCAATCGATAGAGGACGAAAAACTAAGTAAGACTGCATTAAAATCTCATTTTGGCCAAAAAGGCGTTTACGCCTTTGAGACTAAAGGTATCGATATAATCGTACGATTGTTCTGATATTTGCAATAGGATTTGTTATTTAGTTCCTAGAACAACACAGTTGCGTGCAGTGCGCAAGCAACCGTTGTTTGCAGTGAGAGCATGTCGAACAAATGCTGGTGTTCGTGCACCTTTGCGACGTCTTGTCGACAATATTACAACACACACTTTATTGACATCGACTTATTCTGTGCAACACGTGTAAGATTCCGCAACTCGACTCAAAAGGCAATCAAGGAATTAGACATGTTATCCTTTTCCTCTTAGACTATTGTAGGTATAATCAATGCACTTACCTATCTCTTAAGAGTTTGGAATTATTGTTTTTATTGTTTTTCTTTTATTATTATTTTAACTATGTCCTTCTTACTTTCAACTTCTCTTTGAAGCGTGTTTTATTATTTTACCGTATCCTGTAAATAACGCTGTTGATTACATAATTGTAAATTTTAAGTTTATTGCCTTTATGCTTTATTATGTAATTGTTTGTTGTCCCAATAAAATAAAATAAAATATTTTAAACAAATCGTCGAAATTATAAGTAGATAGGTACCTACACTAGTCATACAAAGCACCTTGTAAAAAAAATCAAAAGAAAAAACACTAGCTTTACAAATTAATTTATATGCTTACCGTTTAATTAGCAATGATTCTCCTTCACACCTGGAAGTTTAGTAGCTCTGCAGGTAACTTCTCCACTTACATGGGTGACGCCGCCAAAGCGAAATGTACCCAGTACGTGGAAGATGCCAATGAACCGAATGATTCCTGTCAGAGCAATTTCTCCACACTGACGATATCTTCCCGAGACTACTACAACCCCGTTGATGGTAACTTCACCATTGCCGCTAATTGTTCCGAAAATGGCACCTGAAAATAAAAAAGTGAAACAATTTGATAACAGAAACAAATGTAGAGAACTACAATAACATGGTGCGCCCCTCCACAATTCAAAACGTTTGAAAGTGTTTGTGATAGTATTTAAAAGACCCACAACGCATGTGTGCGTACTGCGACGGCTCTCGAAACAAAAAAAAATCACCGATTTGTTGCTAGACTAGCAACTTCATTATTTTTTTTTCTATTACTAGTATGGCGCTGCACTGACATACTCTATGAAAATGACAGGTGTGTTGTCTTGCGCGGTCGGGTATTTATGATTAGTTGATAAATAAATCTGCCGGCCTGCTGCTGAAGACGATTACTTGCAACTACATACAAGCTCTTTCATAGGCGCCCATTACACTGTAGGTTTTGCCATGGCAAAACCATGGCAGAAATTTTGACTGACGGAAAACCTATCGTCTAATGGGATGATTGACGTTTGTATGACGAAAATTGTAGGCGATAAAATTCCACCATTCACCATCAGTCATGATTGATGGAAATGTGCCATGGCAAAACCTACCGTGTAATGGGCGCCATACGGAAGTGACTACACACATTGAAGTAGTAATATGGAGAGGCGCGCCATGTTATAGTAGTTTATCTATACTAATTTCTGGACGTACTTATTTTCGAATTACTGTCAGTTTGATGTAATTGGGTAGTTGACACCATTAACCAATAATTCCAAGACATAACTTCTTTAAATAAACACTTGATTTTAGCCCTGAAAACCCGATTAATTTTCAATTTACTGTAATATTATATTATTTGAGGCTTTGAAATCAAATAGTTAGTCAATTGAGTTGCCAAATAAGTGACGTCAGAGTTCGATATTGCCATACAAAATCTATGGGAGAATCGTGTTTTGACAGATCATATAGTACGTCAATTGATTGGTGGAGTCAACTAGCCTATTGTACTATCTATAGTACCGAATCAGTAGTAAAATAAATAAGGTTTTATTATTTATTTATTTATTTATCATCATCACTTGTCTTGTTGTTTTTTCATAAGGTGATTTCCAAAGGAGGTCAACAAAATCCCGTACAAGTTTGCCCAAATATGTACCTCGAGGTACACGTGCACCAAATCGTAGAGAAAAAATAGAGGAATTCGAAAATGATTTTACTTTTATTCATAAATCATTTTTAACTATTTAATAAATTATTTAAATGTAACCTAATACAATTAAAACATGTGGCAACTTTGCATGCACGATTGCGTTTTAATTGGTTGTCACTCGGGTTGACATTTCGTAAATGTCATTTTGTTTTGTTTTTGTTGGCACTTGACACGTGTCATTCCGCTCTTTTCTGCGTTTCGGCGTACTCGTCTGTCAACTTGACAATTTTTTTTAGGTGCTTATTTCCTAGAGTGCCAAAATGGCGTGCTTTTTATTACGATTAAAAGTTATTTTATTCTCTTCCCCGGGCAACTATACAAATAATTTAAGAGTGCAATATTATTCAGTGTAATCTAGTGTATTTTATGCCACTAAGTGTACCTTCTGTACAAAATTGGGCAGATACTGTTGACATCTTTTGAACTTAGCGCTGGGTAAACCCGAACCTGAATGAAACCATCATCTGATATAATATAAAAATAAATAAATAAATAAATAAATAAAAATAAATAAATATAGGTACTTTCACGACACTGTCTATCGCATACACAACGGGGCGATTCTGTTCATTAAAAGAGAAATACTGGTACCGATTTCCTTGTTCACAAACTAAACTAAAATTAGATAATTGGCATCTCTTACTGATAAGAAAGAGATAAGAGATACCTATCTCTTATCTCTTTCTTGATGATACTTACAGCTACCTAGCTGTAAGTATGTATACACATCAAAAGTGTCTAGGGATCAACATCCCTAACAAATGTTAGGGATGTTGATCCCTAGACACTTTTGATGTGTGTATGATAGGTTCTTTGGCTGTAGGTATGTACCTACAGCTAAAGAAAAGATCTGTGACACTTAAAAACTAAGTTTCGCGATGTCAAATTAGTTTTGCCTTGAACTTCTCTATGTTTTTATTCAATACAATCTGACATGTATACTATAATTTTAGGGATGTTTCAGATTAACTATATTTGACAGCTCTTATTTATTTTCTTCCCTTTCTTGTTTTATTGGAGAGAAAAAGACAGAAATAGTCTAAATTAAGTTTAGCTTGTGCACGTATAGAATCGACACCACTGTCAAACAGATAAAAAAACAAGCATCTATTTATTAATTATTGACGAGGTTTCGTAATTTTATTTAATTATTTATGTATGTTAAGACAACCTGCAAAATCTCACCGTGTATACCTAGAATAAAGAAATAAATAATACTAATATAAATATAATAATAATATAAATACTCGAAATAAAGAAAATATTGTTTTTTATTTATTGTTCTTTTATTTACCGTCTCCATTAAGATTTAGTTCTCCATTAAGAATAATATGGCCTTCCAAGTTAATATCTCCAACGAGACGTACTTCTCCGTTAATCAAGGGTGGCTTATTGGACGTCATGGCAACTGATGCATTCTGTAAAAAAAACCTTTATATTTAATATCGTCGTCAAGGTGATATTTCTTTCATCATCATCATCTGCCTAGCCTTTTCCCAACTATACACATCAAAAGTGTCTAGGGATCAAGATGTATTTGGTAATAATAATATATTGATCCCTAGACACTTTTGATGTGTGTATTTTGGGGTCGGCTTCCAGTCTAACCGGATGCAGCTAAGTACCAGTATTTTTACATGGAACGACTGCCTATCTGACCTCCACAACCCAGTTACTGGGTAATACAATACCCCTAGGTAAGACTGGATGTCAGACTTTCAAGCAAGGCTTTATTTCAAGGTGATATCTCTTCATAGGTGCAAATATTGTAAAATATTGATTTTAAAAGAGTAGGTACATAATATGTTTTCTCGCCCATTCTTCTCCATACAAAACTACCTTTTGGAAGGGGCAACTAGTTGCCCCAAAAAAAAATAGAAAAAGAAAAAGAAAAGAGTTGAAAAAGAAATAGAATTAAATCTAGATTCAATTCTATTTCTTTTTCATGTAATGACGTTCAAAAGTGCCTTATAATGACCTAATTGAAATAAATGATTTGACTTTGACTTTGACTTTAAGCGATGGGTATATTTTTATGCAAATTGAAATTTTAATGGTAGTTTTCCTCGCGGCAAAACTATTTGTCCTTGGTAGTACATGGTCGCCTTCTATTACATGGGACTTAAACATAACTGGCGAAATGTGGGTATACTAATGGTATACACACCTCTGCCTAACCCTTCGGGGATCACAGGCGTGATGATGTTATGATACATAGAACTTATAAAATAAAAAAATCGATTCCAAATAATTAAAAAAAGTTCAATATGAAATTTTTATTTTTTGAAATAGTTTTTTTATTGCATAGGCATGTGATGTGCATAATATTTATTCAAATTACAGCTCAATCGGAAAGTACTTAAGTCAAATTTAACTTGTAAGATTTGATAAGCCATAGACATAAAAATAGCCATATGCATAAATAAAAAAGTATATAAAAACACTCATACATGTTTCGAGATGTATGAGTGTTTTTATATACCTACTTTTTTTTATCAGACTGAGGGTTAAGTTATAGCAATAAAAGAAGAAATTAACATTAAAAAAATAAAATAAGAAACACTTTACTTACCTCTGTTTCATACGTCAAAGGCGCTTGACGCGCTGACCTCGAGATCCGAAGGCCCTATAAAACATAAAATGCATTTTTATATTAGTAAGTAAAGAACAACGTCAGGTTTCGGCCTACACGACTTATAAAACTAAGTTCACACGGACACAAAATTTTTACCTTCAATAATTTAAATATAAAATTCTGACTTCTTAAAAAATATTTGTTTATTTTCTAGAACTTTTCGAAAAGAAAATCATTTTGTTTATCATGTTCTGCCACTAATCGATTATTCTAAATAATTAAACCGATTTACTCTTTATTTTTTATTTACCACCTCACAATTGTCTTTTATTATTATTTTTTACCTAAATAATACGTTCATCGTGTTTATTTTATTTTAGTTTATAGTGTTTAAACTGTCTGTTAGTCAATGTCAAACATCTTGTTTGTGTTGTTGCTAGTGTTTTTCTATGTGTACGGTTGTTTTTTTCTCGAATTCCTCTGCGTTTGCGTTGTAGACTTATTATCCATATCACACATTTTGTGACAATATCCCATTAACTACGTTGTATTAATTGTGGTTTTACTCCGTAAAAATAAATAACCTCCAATTTACAATGTCTGAATAATTTCTTTTTTAGAAGTTCAATGTAAAAGTGGAAAACACAGAAAAGCTAACTGACATTAAACTACACAAAAAAACGTGAGAATTTTTATTGTCCATGAAAAATATTTATTGAGCCTAAGTTACTATGGACATCTGACATTGTTCTTTATTTTCTTTTTAGTAGAGATAAACTACTATAACATGGCTCACCCCTTCATATTACTATTTCAATGTGTGTAGTCACATCCGTATGAAAGAGTTCAATAGCAGGCCGGCAGATTTGTATGACAACTAGTCACAAATAGCCGACCGCGCAAGACACCGCACCTGTCATTTTCATAGAGTATGTCAGTGCAGCGCCATACTAGTAATAATGAGTGATAATAGTGAGTTTAGCAACAAATCGCTGATTTGTTTTTGTTTCGAGAGCCGTCTCAGTACGCACACATGCGTTATGAATCTTTTCGATACTTTTACAAACACTTTCAAACGTTTTGAATTGTGGATGGGCGCGCCATGTTATTGTAGTTTATCTGTAATACCGTATGATAGTTAAATATGGGTAGGGTGCCGGGTGGCTATAATGACCTATGAACAGAGTTCGATTCCTAGCCATTACCATAAACGAAGCGTAAAAAAAACTAAAGTATGCATTGTAGGTACTGTACATTGTTACTTTTTTTTTCTTTTTGTTGCAGTACCTACAATGTGTGTTCTTTTTTTTCTACAAGTACCAGTTGACGTTTAGCTATAAACATGCTACGTATAACAGCGTTGTAATCTTTTAGCTAAAAATTCGTTGTAGGTAAACCGCGTAGCACTTAGCGTAGCACTTAGCGTAGCACTTAGCGTAGCCGCGTAACCCCATGGCCGCGTAGCCCCGTAACCGCGTAGCCACTTAGTCAGAGTGTTTACAAAAACATTTTAATTAATTAAAACGATATACAGCTAAAAATAAATGCGAATTCGTCCTGTACATTAATAATACTTTATTCATTAAACTTTTTACGAGACTGTTTGGTGTATATACAAACCAAAGACTAATATGGTCTGTGTTCTTAACCTTCGATTTGCAAACACAAAATAATCTTTAATGCTAACTACATAACATAAAAGCACGCCAGTAATCCCCGAAGGGTTAGGCAGAGGTGACAGATTATCCATTAGTGCAAGGGTTCGCCAGTTATGTTTAAGATTTGTCTTTTATGTAAATTCTAAATTAAATTGTGATGAATATTATGTATGAATTTATTTTTTGGGACAACCCACCCCTCTATTCCCATCCACTGCAACTCCTGAAAGCCAGAATCAACAGTGAAGGCCACCAGAGGCAATGAAGCTCGACGAGTCCCGGAGAAACGATTCAACTGTCTTGAATCCCGCAACGAAATTAATCAGAAAATAATTTAGCGGAGGAGTTAGAAAAATATAATTTCCACTTCCCTCCAAACAAGCAGGAGACAGAACAGAACTAGGCCAATAGGCACAAAGGGATGTTTGCAACTGGGAGAAGCCCAGATTGCCAAGCACCACGGATTGCAATTATCATTAAATTAATGGGTCCTAATGTGAGCTGTTACACTTGATTCCAGTAATAGGTATGGCAAAAACGCTTGAACGCACGGAAATTAGTAACAGTATAACAGTATTTATGAATTGTCCTAACTATTCTAACTTTAATATATACAACTTGTAATGGAAAGGGTATATACATACAAAGAGTAAGGCTTCTTTGGATGATAACTAACGATATGGCAAGGGTTTCAGCTCAATATAAAATACTCTAAGAATTGATACCAAATTCAAATTCAAATCATAACAAACGTGTCACCGCACTACGTGGGTCAAAAACTTTCCACGTTACTTGCCTATATATCACGATAAATCTCTTCCGTAATTCTGCGCGCCTAGTACCGCATTGTAGCCTACTGCAGGCGGTGTTCTTTGTTGAACATAATTTCCGAACATGTAGAGATAGGATTAAAAAACCCTTGCCATATCGTTTGTTATCATCCAAAGAAGCCTTGCTCTTGGTATGTATACACATCAAAAAAGTCTAGGGATCAACATCCCTAGACTTTTTTGATGTGTGTATATACCCTTTCCGTTACACGTTGTATACTCGTATAATATTTTAAATGCGAAATAAGTTTGTTTGTTATCTTTCCACGCCTAAAGCCGCAAGCTAAAGCTAGTTCTGCATATTTCCATTTATATCGTTGCAGCGCTGTAATACCTGCACTCTAAAGGGGGGTTTACACGGGTCGATTTTAGCCGTGCGGCTAGTCGTTTCATAAATCACCTCATCGTGCTGCATCGCTTGCTTATTTACACAGGTGACTAAAATTGCCTGCGGCTCGGTCATTCCCTTAGACAAAACACGCGCGAAGCACAACTTCATGCGGCGGGCGTTCGCCTGCAACTGATCGATTACACGGTCGATTTTAGTCACCAGCCGCATGCGGCCGGTCGCCGCGTGGCCAAAGTCGGATACTACCCTACTTTGGGGCTTGCGGCTTTAGTCACTTGCGATCTAGCCGAATTGCCATTTAGACAATCGATTTTCGCCGCGCGGCAGAAATTATGCGGCTTTAGTCACCCGTGTAAACCCCACATAACGGGGTAACAGAAATCAACCCCACTTCAACTTCGCTCTGTAGTAATCCTACAATCCTATTCCTACGAAAGTTTATGTGAGTGGATGGATGTTTGTTGTTCTTTGACGGCACGGTTGGCGCAGTGGCTGAGCTATTGGCTGCTGCGCTGCGTGTCGCGGTTTCGATTCCCGCACGGGACATATCGATACCTTTAGGCTCAAAGGGCGTAAACGCCATTTTGGCCAAAATGAGATTATAATGCAGTCTTATTTCGTTTTTCGTCCTCTATCGATTGGTATATTTAAAACATCGATATTCGCAAAAAAAATGGTGGATAAAGCTATAATTTTTAGTGCGCTAAACATAGATTTTCTTAAAATTTGGGTCGTGTTTTTTGGCTCTCCTGAAAAGTCGTGTTTTGGTGGATACGCCCTTTGAGCCTAAAGATATCGATATATTTGTATGGCCTACAGATAGTTGTTCCGGGTCTAGCTGTTTGTGTATGTGAGTTTATATGTTTGTAAAACGCACCCACGATACAGGAAAAAATCCTAGTGCAGGGCAACGTTTTTTTTTTTAAAAAAAGAACTACTTAACGGATGTTGATAAAACTATACAGTAATACAGGGTGTTGATGTAAAGCCGTAAAGCGGAGCTAGTTTAGACTATTAAGAATCATTTGAACCGAACTTGTCTTAGACGAAATGTGTCATTTTTTTTTAGCAAAATTTTAATGAGTTTGATGACAAAACCCAAAATTTTTCAGTTAGCGTCAGCTCACACCGAGACGCGACGCGATGCGACGCTGCGTGCACACTTTAAAAGAGCGACTCAAAATATAACTTTATTAGAAAATAAAGTTATATTTTGAGTCGCTCTTTTAAAGTACACGAAAAGATACACATTTCATTGTGAGAATTTAGAATACGTTACACCACGCAGCACTACGTCACGATGCGTCGCTCTACGCCGCGAGGCATCACGAGGCGTAGAGCGACGCATAGCGACGCAGCGGTGAATCGCCGGTATGCGCGACGTGCAAGAGCGGCGATGTTGCGATGCGTCTCGCGGCGGCGGGCGCGCGGCTCAGCGCGAACTTACTGGCCTCTTCCAGTATCGTCACGTTGCGTCGCGTCGCGTCGCGTCTCGGTGTGAACTGACCCTTAGTAGCAAATAATCGATGATGTTTGTTTCTGTGGTTTCTGCCTACCCCCATGGGAAAAAGGCGTGAGTTTATGTATGTATGTATGTATGTGTGTTTGCAAGATAAATCATTTATTTTTTATTTTTCTTTAAATTGACCTTTTTTGCGTTCAACTAACTTTATAGGCCTATGTATCCTGCTTATGTGTAGGAAGTTTAATTAAAATCGGTTCATTAATTTCGAAAACTAAGGACTTGAAAGTTTGTATTGAATGCAGTACGAAGGAAACGCTCTTAATGATTTCCAATAAAAGTACGCAGACACCAATTTACCCGAATTTAAAAAGTACAACACAAAGGCTGCCAATTATATTTTTTAAATGATGCATGTGAATGGACAGGAAGGGACAGCCGTAGGTATCACAGACGCTTTTATAGCGTGAACGCGTCAGAACGAATTAAACAAAATTGATCGATAGTACCATTTCAATTCCTTCAAATTCAGACAGCTTTTGTGCGGTCAAAAATTTTACTTGTATATCAAAATATTATTTTGTTTGTGCGTAATTGGCAGTCGGCGGCGGCTGTGCCTGGTAAAAGTTAATGCTCGATTAAATTTCCACTGGCAATGACTGTTATATTAAGCGAACCGCGCTTCGCACTGGTTTAAATTTACGGTTTTTTACGGGGGGGTTTTCTAATAATTTTCTTTCATAAAAACCTTGTTTGACAAATTATGAACACAAAGAAAAAATAAAGCTAAATAAGTTCAGCCGTTTTCGAGTTTTGCGCTTAGTAAAATTGTATATTGTAGCCGTTCATTTTTATTTATATTGACATCGGAAAAGGTCCAGGTTTCCTCACGATGTTTTATCGTACCTGGACTTAAAATCAATGTAAATCTGAAATCGCCAATCTGCTTTGAGCAAGCGTGGTGATTAATGCTCGTGCCTTCTCTGGGCAAGAAGAGGCCTATTTGCCCTGCAGTGGGACAAAAACAGGCTGGTATTATATTATTATTCGGCTAAGAAACTGTCTCTCGGCGCCTTATGCCGTGGAGCAGGCGCGGCCGCGTGCACGTGAGGCTACACGACACCGGGCTCGTCGTGTTAGTGCACTGGGCCGCGCTGTGCTACTTAAACCCCAAGTACACCACGTTAATTGCACTTGCAACAGAGTGCCATCTCGCAGGCATATCACCATTGAGCACCGCCTCAGTACGCCTCCTTCAGAAATACATAGGAAGTTTACTGGAACTTCAGGTGGAGGACCACCGTAACGCATATAACCGCAGTCGAGGATCCATTGGCGTTACTCTTTATGACTATACAGACAAAAACAACGTGGTTTGCATTAACAACGAGATGGTGAAGCATAAATTTGCTTTTTCGTTTGGACTCTACACGTTCAACAAAACTCCTGGTGAGCAAGCTCCTGGTGACAAAGTTTTGACAAACAAGGCACCTAAACCTCCGACACCGTCGAATTCAAAAATAACAATTTTAAATAAAAAAATGACCGAAGTCGTAAACGACAAAGACTTACAGGCAAAAGATAAGGGTCCTCTAAGGCTGAAAGTTAAAATACTGTATTACCACTCACCCTCACTAATCTATGTTTCGTTGTACATCAACAAAAAACTTTCAACGACATGTTTGATGCAATGCAAAAATATTACTCCAAGTATAATTAAAACAGGATACTGTGGCCCCGGAACGTAAAGCGCAACAGAAGGAACAGGGTGGTTTTTTGATTTTTACCACCTCAAAAAAAAAAGTATAATTATAACAAATCTAAAGATGACTGGAAGGTTGGCGATAGATGTAGCACACTATGTATTCAGTCGCAGACTTGGCGTCGTGCCGTTATAATGGAACTGGAAAATGATAACGCCAAGGTTTTTTATGTTGATTTTGCCTGTATTGAAACTATTCCAAAATCCAGTTTAAAAGAACTGGCTTCCGAATTTACTACGATCGGCGACAGTCCTGTAAAATGCCATCTGTGTGGAATTAAACCAGCTGGGGATGCAGAGTGGCCTCTAATTACAAAGGAATATTTAAAAGAAATGCTTGATGCGTATAAAAGATTTTTTATCACTAAATTGGGCAACTTTAAAGATAAAAGTATGCCTATCCAACTGTGGGTGTATCATACTGAACAAGGTGGTGCTTTGGAACCAAATATATCGACATGGCGTTGTTTGAACCAGAAAATATGCTTAAATCACGCGCGACGTCGCAAAAAGCCGTCGCAAAAAGCCTGGTTCACGAAGCAGCTCGCAGGCAATGTAGAACACGTGTTCTTGTTAGGGCGGCGAGGGCAGCGTATTTCGGGGAACGAGCTTCTTCGATGGTTGTGCGATATTACAACTGTTCACGGTCGCCACTTGTTAAGGACGAAGTGAAGCTAATTTGCCGTCATCGTTCCTAGAGGGTGAACAGAACGATCCATCACTTAGTGAGACCCTGGAACCTCAAATGTTATGTATATAAATGACTGGTTGCTAGCTGAACAACTGCATAGCAAAAAGTTTACGTCAGTGCCAACGTCCATTAACAACGACGGTGTGATCTACTTACATGACAAACGCCAACAAGAAATGTTAGGTATTATTCGTTCGGCCCTCGATGTTCCCTTTAAACATCCAGATCCTAAAGCGAAATTCACTAAATGGAGAGTGGGAGAACTATGCGTCGCATTATTCTTTTTAAATAATCGCTTTTATAGAGGCAAGGTTATAGAAGTAAACAATGAAAAATCTACATGTACTGTTCATTACATTGATTATGGTAATGAAGAGGTGTGTCCATTTGAAAACTAAAGAAAATGTGTCCCACTCCATCAGATAGCCACACAAGCTCACGAATGTATTTTAAGTCGCATACGTCCCCTTGGCGAAGAGTGGAATAGCGATATATTTAGACTACTTACATAAATGTATTGTTGAAAAACAATGTGAAGTAGAAATATGTGGTGAACCAGCAAACGGAGTTACACCTATAGAAATAAAATACGGCAATCTTTGTATAAATGATCACTTGGTAGAATTCGAAATGGCGAAGTACACAGATGGCAGTGAACCCTTTGTCAGGAAATACACTTCAGTTGAAAAAAATAAAGAAGAAATTGAAGAAGTTATCGAATCGGATTCAGGCCCAGATTACATAGTGGTTGATGAAGCAGACAAGACTGCTGAGCAATTGTCTACTTCTCATGATTCATCTGACATTATCTCTCTAAAAGAAGCAGACTGGAATAAATTAATAGAAGAAGAACAATCATCACTAGATGGAAATTATGTCACTGTATACCCAAAAAATACAGAGGATGAATTTTTGTGTAATATCACAATAATTAATGCAATTGATACATTAGAACTTAATATTATTTTTGATGATGTTACCACTAAAGTGTACGAGTAAATGTTTGAAGAATTACAGTCTGAAAGTATTCTTATGTCGCCTCTGAACGGTATATTTGAGAATAAAGCGTTTGTGGCAGTATTTCCCGATGACGGTCGATGGTACCGCGCATCTATTTGAAAACCAGAATTATTATACATATACATACACATTATACATACATTATTATACATAACACACGTTGTCAATCCTGACAAATATTACGTGAGACAGCAACAAGATTGCGGTACGATCGCGTCATTTTTATTTACACTAAGCGCGTGCGGCATTTTTTATTTGTACATCTATTTTATACTAGCTGTCCGCCGCGGTTACACCCGCGTCTTTGGTTACTGCTCCGCTCCCGTAGGTCGTAGCGTGATGGTATATAGCCTATAGCCTTCCTCGATAACTAATCTATCTAACACTGAAAGAATTTTTCAAATCGGACCAGTAGTTCCAGAGATTACCGCGTTCAAACAAACAAACAAACAAACTCTGCAGCTTTATAATATTAGTATAGATTAAACTCGTTGTTAAAACAAGTCTACCAGTCACTTCGTCCTTAACACCCGTAATCCCCGACGGGTTAGGCAGAGGTGTACCCATTAGTATACCCGCATTTCGCCAGTTAAGTTTAAGTCCCATGTAAAAGGGGGCGAGCCTATTGCCATGAACCGGGCACAAATCCAGACTCCGAGGCTACTACTGAGAAATTTCTGATAAATAAACCCAATAACACTTTGCCCGACCCAGGAATCGAACCCAAGACCTCATGCTCAGCAGTCGCGCTTTGCGACCACTAGACTAACGAGGCACTCGTGTTCTATCCTTGTTCCAAATTTCATCTACTTAACTCGGAACGTTATAACGTTCCGAGTTAAGTAGTATTGTATTGTTTTTTAATTAATTTGTATTTTGGTTTATCAGTCAGGCTATTATAATAGCCAGACTGATAAACCAAAATACAAATTCGCAATCATATCGACTTTCAAATAACGTTACAGTAAACTGCATAGTAGGAAGTGAAGGCTTCATATTCCAAGAGTTCCAACTATCGAGCAGAATTCTATTGAAATGAAACAATAGTTTTCATATTGAATTTGAATGTTCGAAGAAGTACTTATCTCATAGACAATATTATAGCTATCACTTTACTCTGGTTTATTGTTTGCACTGGAGACTCTAGTGCCCAACGTTCTTCAAAATTCGTAGTATTCAAAATAGACAATGAAAAATGATTTCTGGACAGCCTGAGTATAAAAAGTATGTATGTATACTGTAGTTTCTTATTAATTCTTCTCTATAAGAAACTACATTTTGGAAGGGGCAACTAGATTCAATTATTTTTGTTCATGTATCTATTATGACCTCCCATCTATGTACTAATGACATGGTAAAGGTCGCGGAAAACTGCAGGATGAGAGCAGCGTAAGATCGGTCATTGTCGTTATCTTTAGGGGAGGCCTATTTCCAGGTATGCTATTCTAGCTAACTTTATAGTGTAGATCACAACGTTGAAAATCCACTAAACACAAACCATAGTGTCAGCGCTGCCGCAGCGCTGCCGCGGCGCTGTATTTTTAGAGAATAGCACGGCAGGATTGGACATTGGACGTTCAATGGGATATGCAGTTTCTTGCCCTTTCTTCTCCATACAAAACTACCTTTTGGAAAGGGCATCTAGATTGGATTCTCTTTTTTTTTCTTGTAGGTATATGACGTTCAAGTACCTTTTAATGGTCTAATTGAAATAAATGATTAGACTTTGTCTTTATTGTTATTACTAACAACAATTACTTTCAGTTAATTGCTGTAAACCTTCAACTGGGATGCTGATACCGTGACCCAAATAAAGTGGGTCAATAAACTCCGTATTCCACGTACAATATTTCCCAGGTCTCAGAATTCTATCGTTTTAAACTATCATTTTAATAAAACCTTTCAATGTTTTATTGAAATGTAAGTATTATTTTAATATATTGCATTTAATTACTGCATTGAAACGCGTACGGTTCATGTATTATGCTTAATTGAGCGATCGGGGCGATTTTAATTAATACTCGAGCATTCATAAACGTTTTCAAGTACCGATGGGAAATGGATAAACAATTATTATTTTGAATATTTGTGAGTGTATTTATATGAATGATGTGTTTAGACTGAGAGTGAGGTTTTGGGTTTGATACCCAAGTTGAGATTTTTTTATGGGTTTTTTTGGTAATGTACAGTCAACAAAAGAGATAGGTATCCAGGGGGCTTAGACAAAGTAACATCGCTTCGTAGCGAAAAGATATCTAAATTCGTCATCGTCTCTCTAAGATAACTACAACGTTTTAGCATTCGTTTTGTTATCTTTTTTGGCGATCACGATCGAGGCGAAGGCGAACACCGAAAGTGCTGCTTGTCTACGCATTATAGGATAAACACGATAACGATTCGTTACTTTATGGTTTCGTAATTTCGTTATGAATTATAACATTGTCTACCAAATTGCGATAACGATGTCGATTGACCACGTGACTTAACGCGGCTTATGTCAATCCCATACATTTTAGTCTTTTCTAACTTCGTTATCGTTTTGAAATTGTTACTTTGTCTAAGCCCCGGGTATAGCTGAAGATAGAAGAACACACAAGAATAAGAAGACACAAGAATAAGAAGTATAGATATAGCTGAAGTTTTCTTAGAAACCGATGGATGTTTTCGATTGAAACTTAGAATAGAATAGAATAGAATATTTATTTGCGTAAAACATGGTATACAAGGGTGTTAAATATACAAATTGAGGCACTATAGCATGCAAAATTTTAAAGACAAATTCAAGGCAACAATAATCGTATTTTTTTTAAACATCACCATTTTTAATCTATTAATCCTTTTAAACTAAAAATTACACCAGTAAGTAATCACCGAGTAACCACTTATGAAAATTTTAAATAATTTTGTATTTAGAGCTTTGAAGCTTTGCTTAACTTAATTAATGAACTGTTCATTATCTACTTTTTAAATTAAATTACATTTGAAAATATCCATCGGTTTCTAAGAAAACTACAACTTTATCTGACGACCCTGCATACCTATCTATTTTGTTGATTGTACGTTTTACTTGGGTACAAAGAGAGACTTCAGTGAGCCTGCAACAACCTTCCTGCCTTCAACCCTATAAGGCAAACAGACAAATGTATTGTTACGCGAAATTCATTGACATCATTGTCCAATCAAATAATTATAATGTAATCCGTAAATTACATTTTGGTTCAAAGCTTTATTGGTTTGGCAAAATATACGTTTTTCGGAACCACACTGACCTTTTTCGGTTCAAAATAACATGACCTAAATACCAGGCTTACCTAGATGTTCGTTTCACAAACGCGCTACACAAAAAGCCATCGATTCCACTATGATTACAATTACGCAAACGACTTCGTCCGCGTAAATGTCGGACCCCCGTTTCATCCCCTTAGGGGTTGAATTTGCGTCTACGAGTGGCGCGTGGAGGCGCAGCGCCGGGGCGAAAACCCGCTGCGGCTCCGGTGCAATCTAATGGCGGAATGGAAGATGCGACTGTCGCAACCCAAGTTCGGGCAACCGGACACGGTTGTTTCGGGAGGTTCCTGTGTCGGATTGCGCGGGAGGAAACGCCCGGGTGTCACCACTGTGTGGACCGCCCGGAGGACACAGTGGAACATACGGTGCAAGTCTGCCCCGCTTGGGCAGAGCACCGCCGTGTCCTCACGGACGCTGTCCTTGCGGACGGCGAGTAATGGGTAGCTCGCCGTCCGATCAAGGACCATGCCCGGGTCGACGGCGCGTTCTGTTCGCGCGCGCCTCAAAGAGCTGTCAGCACAGGACGTCTTAACAGGATACCGTGGCCCCGGAACGTAAAGGGCAACAGAAGGAACAGGGTGGTTTTTTAGTCAGTAAAAGTCTGACAGTCCCTTCCACCCCACCCAGGGCGGAAGGACTCATTTGATGATTTTTACCACCTCTAAAAAAACTTTTACTGTAGGATCTAAATCATGAACATAAAATCAGCTATGCCATACATTATACTTAATCGTGTCGTAAAGCATTTTTAACCCCCGACGCAAAAACGACAGGATGTTATTTTGACGTGTTTCGACGCACGCTATTTCGATAAAAAATATAAGTGGTACGCCAGTTCGAAAACTCATTAAGTCGAAAACCGCTATTTCGAACGAAGTTGTCCCGGACACGCTGATTCGAAAAACTGTTTGAATGGTACGCTAGTACGAAAGTCTTGGTATCGAAATCCACTGTACTCATTTATACTTAGTAGTATAGACAACTAGCTCAGTGTTAGTTTTAGCATCGTAGCGTGGGTAGTTCTTAGTTAATTATCACTGGGCCGCGAGTTCGATCCCCAGACAAATTCAGATTGGAATAAATGCTATTCGCAACAGTGGATTTCGATACCATGACTTTGCATATCACTCCCGTCGAAATAACGTCATTCGTAAATTTATATATTTTTTTTACTTGTATATGACGTTCAAAGTGTATTTAAATTGTGGAAAACATCGTGAGGAAACCTGGACTAACTGTTCCACTCAAACCATGTCGGAGGCCCTTGAGGCGGTTTAGAAACTCTGACACTAGGGTGTGTAGGGTCGTAAGACCTTACTGCCCACACAATAAAGAAGAAGAAGTGTATTTTAATGGCCTAAATGAAATAAATGATTTGACTTTGAATAACATGACTTCTAGAATTCATTATTGAGTAATAAATCTGAAGAGGTTTTTTTGTTTGTCTGTGTGTTTACAGATTGGAAAAAATATTTTTGAATTTGATAGTCAGATGCATGAGGAATAGTATAGGCTATATAACATCACGCTACGACTCATGGAAGCCGAGCAGTAACCAAGGACGTACATACATACATAAACTCATGCCTTTTTCCCATGGGGGTAGGCAGAAACCACAGAACGCCACCTGCTACGATCCTTACATACTCCTTTCGCCTCATCTACGTTCATACATCTCGTCATACAAGCACGCCGGTTACGAGTACTCCGCACCTGACCTTTCTGAAGAACCTCATCAATAAGGTCAGTGTAGGTCTTCCTAGGGCGACCCCTCCCTGCGTTGCCACTCACCTCTGCCATATAATCTAATACCTTTTGTTAATCGTCTTTCACTCATCCTCTCAACATGACCGAACCATCTAAGCATACCCTTTTCTATCTTTGTCACTACATCCTCTGCCAAGGACGTAATTTAATTCATTTTGAATATAAAAGCGAACTCTCGTGAAATTCAGTCTGGTCTGGGTTCAATTCCTCAGTTGGGCAATTTTTTTTTGGGTTTTTCGATAAGGAGTACCTTTGTACAGATTGAGACTCCGGAGTGTTGCTGAGAAATGCTCCGGAGTCTCGATTTGTACCCGATTTATGGCGATAGGCACATTACACGGATCTTAATTTTAGCTTATTAGCAATCTTATATCATTACAATCACTTAGAAAAATGGAAGAAATTTACGTTGGTTAATTTTAATAGAACTACCCAAATTTACCAACGACTATCTCCTTTTTATAGGAGATGCGCTTGCGCACAGTCGACTTAAATAAGGAAAAATAACAATTTTCGTCTGCGTGTTTTTTGTTTTTGTTATTATAACTTTTATGGGTCATTTTAACAACATTTTTTGGCGATTTTCGACATTTTTGTGTCGAAATTTTCTACCGAGTTCGTCTCACGACGTCTCTCGTGACCAATACATAATTACGGGCTCCATTTTGAGCCCGAAACACATCTAACGAGCCTGAAAACAGACTTTTTAACCAAATAAAATTTCTCCAAACATTCTGACACCGACGAACGTAAAACGGTAAATACGTTAAAAATAAAGGCATCTTAGCAATTTCTTTGGGGTTTTCAAATACGTAATACAGAAGCAACCTGTTGCATCAAGTTCAATAACTCGCCAGGCAGACAGGGCGTGGGTAGACACGTAGCGTAAAACTGACCTTCACAACCGTCGGCGTATTGCGGAAACTCCCGAGACCTTGAGCCGGCGTATCGTAGGCGTACTGCGGTAAGCGAGGAGACCTTGAGCCGTTATTTATAGAACAACGCTGGATTTTAGAGTTTTGCACGTTTAGCGTATTGAGACCTTGAGCCGGCGTACCGTCGGCGTATTGCGGAAAGCGCCGAGACCTTGAGCCGTATTTATAGAACAACGCCTGGATTTTAGAGTTTTACACGTTTAGCGTATTGAACTTTTAATGTGTAGAGTTAATAAAATAAATAAAATTAAAAACTTGACTGCCTCATTGATCTAGTGGTTGCAACGCGTGAATGCTGAGCATTAGGTCTTGGGTTCGATTCCCAGGTCGGGTGAAGTGTTATTGGGTTTTTCCGCCAGGAATTTCTTAGTAGCAGCCTCGGTGTCTGGATTTGTGAAATGTGGGTGTAGCCATTAGTACACCCACATTTCGCCAGTCATGTTTAAGTCCCTTGTAACTGGGCACAAATCCAGACTCCGAGGCTGCTACTGTGAGGAATTCCTGATGGAAAAACCCAATAACACTTCGGTTCACTTCCCTTTGTTTTTAATTAGATGGTTAAAGAGGATTTTATTAACTTTACTGAGTAGATAAAGGATTTTTAATAAGATTTTTTTTTGTACGTTGGGAAGTTTCTTTGATTGAGCGTTTTCCTTACTTGAATTAAGTAAATAGTGATGTTCTAAGTAGATGTTGACTATGCGCAAGCCCAGCGTAGCCTAATTGCTTGCGCAGGCGCGAATACAGCCCTCAAAAAAGGATGTGGTCACGATCAACTGAAATCGGCCAAGTGCCAGTCTGACTATGCACTTAATCACGCGTATCATAATTAAATTGTAGACTCTAAACTACTAAACCAATTTTAATGAAACTTTTACAGCCTGACAGTATATCAGATTTATTTAAAAGCTAGATAATATATTTTACACTGAATAATTTTATTTAGGTGCTTACTTAAAAAAACGAATTCAACCTTAAGTTTTTTTTTTGCGAATTTGGGTTGTGGGCACAGTGGCGTAGCTTAGGGGGGGCAGGGGGTGCCATGGCCCCGGGCGGCATATGACAGGGGGTGGCGGCGTTTCTCATACGTATAAGTGCGTATAAGCTGCTCGACGAATGCTTCGATCAACAATGTACGAGTATCAGATTAAGGATCAGCAGCACACATACATATTTATAAATGTCTTTGATAAAAAAACTTATAAAGTATTTTTTAATCGAAAGACGAATGCGTATTTTAAGTTTTTTTTTGGTTAAGTTAAATTAATTTCTTTACTAAACTTCGAATTCAAATTTTTGGGTCAAAGTGACCAAATTAAAGTCACGATATATTTCAGAGTTTTATCTCAAGTTTTGTACATTTTGAACAGTTTTGAACAGTCAGCCTCAACCCTTATTTTTTCTTGTGTCTTTAGTTTAAAAGCCTTAATCTCCATACTGTTCATTCATTAAAGTATTTTACTCTTTATGTCGTTGATTTAAGGTATAAATTGCGACTTCTGATACGCGTTTGGGAAATAAACTGAAATATCGGAATATTGAATACCAGCTTTCAATTTAATACCAACTTTGTATGTCCACCAAAACGAGAGCCAAACAAAGCCTAAAGCTATGTCCGCACCAGTGCGCTCTCATGTTCATCTTGCCTTTAGCCTTTGCCAATAGCGCATGAAATATTGATTGCCTTATGACGCATGCAGCTTACTGTCCACACCTGTGCGCTCTGGTCAGTTCTTCGACAATGTATGAAAGAATAATTATCACTGATGCAGGGCGGTGCCGGAATTATACCGAACACTAATATGTGTGAATCAGTCTTTAGTGTGCGCTACGGGCATGATGTTTGAACTAGTTATAGGGCATGCGCTATTGTGCTTCATGCATGTATCAGACGAAAAGGCAACATGAACGTGAATGGATGGACGTGCATATAGGCCATTAGACATGCGTTAAAACTAGTGACAGCGTGTGTCGTGAAAACTCACTGGTGCACTGTGTGCTTTCACAACACACGCTGTGCCATCATCTTGCGTCTTCAACTTACAATTCATCTCGCGTCAGTTTTAACGCATGCCTATTGCTTCATGCATGCGTCAGACGAAAAGGCAAGATGAACGTCAAAGCGCACTGGTGTGGACGTAGCTTTAGGCTGTGTCTCGCTCGTTTCTGTTTAATGCGGACATGCATACAATAGATTTTCGTTCCTTTATCAATGCTTATACTGGGTTATTGTTATCTAAGTTTGCGGTTTCCACGCAATATTTCCTCGTTACTAATCGACAGCTGCTCTAAATCCTAGTGAGCAAAATTCCAGCTAGATGTAGGATCGGATTTTGATAATGGAGGTAACCGAAGCCTCTAAACAATTCGAATATTTTGCCCATAGCTATTCAGCACAACATTGTATGATACGCGGAACGTATGTAGGTACATCAAATAAAGTAGCTCGAAGCTAAAAGGCTGAAAACCATAGCACTTTATTTCAAGTCTTTTTGAAAAAATAATATTAAATTAAACTAATTAATTTTAAAATATGTACAATTTATAAAAAAAGACAGAAAGGGGAAACCTCACAGGGCATCAAAAAATCCGCGTCGCTGTCAATGGGGCAAGTGCCCAAAAGGCTGACAGCATTGCCACGTTGTATGGCAATGCTGATTCTTTGGCCTAAGAAAAGGCCCGCCCTCTGGTCATGTGAAGAGTCGACTTAGCGATGTTCCGAAAAAAATATTTTTTTATTTTTGAAAACATAAAAATGTTGATCCTCGCTACCCACCGTTACTATAAAAATATTGCGTTTCCAACTAAGTGGACTTCTCTTGGATGGTTGAAACTTGCACACAATTTTCAACTATATTTGTGATACATTTTAGTTCATTAATAAATTGACAGTTGGAAAGTGCTCGAGCGTATTAATTGATGCTCTATTTGAGTTCATAAAGTATTAATCTGGAATACTAAGAGTGAACCGGACTCTTCACTTCGGACTTATGGAAATTTCACAGAAGTAAACTGTTTGTTAGTGAAAATGCTTCTATAAATTCTCTGTTGCGAGTTGAAAAGCACTCAATTCGCATTTCGCTCTGCTCATGGTGGTAACCCTAGTTTAGATCTGGCTGTCGACTACCGAATGCACGCTTAAATGCCTGCGTATGTCAGCAATACGTATCTGTTTAATTGGAAACGTAGGGTTCACTTCCCGATGTGATTCCCGATGTAGCTTGTCAATCTGTCTATGCACATTAATTTGAGGTGACCCGTCTTGTTGACTTAATAGCTTAATTATAGTCACTGGACTTCAAAGCTGTATTGCAATTACCCTCAATTTAACAGCTAGCGTGTGTATGTGTGTGTACTGTGTAATAATAATATTGAAAATCATCATCTGCCTAGCCTTTCTCAACTATGTTGGATCGGCTTCCAGTTTAACCGGATGCAGCTGAATACCTGTATTTTACATGGAGCGACTGTCTATTATAGTATCTGAACTCCACAACCCAGTAACTAGGTAATACGATACCCCTAGTTAAGACTGGTTGTCAGACTTTCGGGGTTCTGACGACTCGTAACATAGTAGGATTATTAACAGCTTTAGACTAATATGTAACCAACAACAGAATGTATCTATCTGTTTTGTGCTCGCCTTAAGTTTCCACTCTAATTCTATACGCGAAGGCTTGTAATTGGCTTCCTGTCAACTATAGTCTCCTTTTTTACTTAGTTTTTAAGCTGTAAGTCTTTCATGCTTCATTAAAAAATAAATAAATAATACTTATAGGATTGATGTTTTTGATATATTTATAGCATACTAGCTTTTACCCGCGACATCGTCTGCGTAGCGTAAATGTTGGTTGCCGCCGGCACAGATAAAATCGAAGACAAATAAAGAATAGCCTATGTCCTTTGTTGTAGGATCCGCTAACTTTCAAATTCCGGGCTGCTACTGAGACATTCCTAAAGAAAAAACCATAATCGTGAGGAAACCTGGACTTGGCCTATTACTGTTCCACTAAAACCATATATGTCAGAGGCCCTTAAGGCGGTTTATAAAATCTGACACTAGGGTGTGTGAGGTCGTAAGACCTTACTGCCCACGATAAAGAAGAATAAGAATAGACGAAAAAACCGAAAAATACATTATAATAATAATAATAAATTCTTTATTTCAGACATGGGTAGTCCACTTTGTTAGTAACATTTTAACTCATACACTATGTTAGTAGAAAAATAGTTGTACTTAAATTATCATTTTAAAATTAAAAGTAGGATGATTCATTAAAGGTTTCGATCGAATATCCTACTAAGAGGTTATTCGATCATTACCCGACCTGGGAATCTAACCCAGGATCCGCTCAGCAGTCGCGCTTGCAACCACGAGACCAACATTTGAAATTAATCAGTAGTTAGCTGCCTGTAAAGCAAATAGTTTGTTACCAAATTCCTACTGCATTCGGTTCGTGAATTACAGGAATAATGTACCTAATTCTATACGTTAGATACATTTATGATGGATTAACTGTATCATACGATGCGTCGACCTTAGAGCCCGGGCACACGATGCGTTGCGGCGGCGGTGCGGCGTTGGAGCGGTGTCACTGCGTTGTCTTACATAGAAATATCTGTGGCATGTCACACGATGCGCTCCGGCGCCGCACCGGACTTGCAACCACCAAGACGAGGCGGGGAGGAGTGAATGCGTTGCGACGTCGGAGCGGCACCGCTCAGTTGTTTTGCGTCACAAGGAATTACACACGCTCGCTCGCTGCTACGGCGCCGCTGCGACATAACAACGTTAAGCACGGCGTGTGCCCGCTGACACGGTGAAATCTTTGCGGTGCGGCGCCGCAACGCACCGTGTGCCCGCACCCTTAATCATTACACGACTGCCCCAAAAAAGGAATGTTATGTGTTCAGGGTTAATGTATGTATGTATGTGAGTTTCTTTATTCCACCATAACTTTTAAACGCCTGAACCGATTTAGATGTATGGGGTATCGTTACAATCCTTGCATCGTTTCGAGTAACATAGGCTAGTAAAAAATAAAAAGACCAGTGTGGTCACTTTAAAACGTAAATTAATACCAGCCTGATTTTTTTTTTTGACGAATCTGGTTGTGTCTATGTTTATCATCTAGAAATTGAGAAGTAGATTTAAAAAAATATAACACTGTTAATAAAAACGTCGTAAATAAATTACTAAAAATAAACAAAAAGCAACCCCTCGAAGCAAACTAGTTTGGGCATCTGTATCGGCTTCCGAATAACAATAAGCTATTTACAGAAATGTGATAAAAGTAGCATTTTTCTATTCTTTATCTGCAACAAAAAGTACAAATGCGACTAACAGAAACACGTAATTATGACTTGCTTCAATTGTAATTAAGTAGTCTGAAATTGAAATATGTAGGTAGCTTAATTTAATTTAATATTATGCTTTTTATAATTAATCACTAAGTATATCTTTGTTTCACCCAGTTATATGTGCATGATGTCGTCTTCTATAGGTAAGTAATTGAAGGGGCACACGAGCGCACAGCTATAATATTATGTAACGTATCTGATCCGTACATCCGTTATCGGATATCCTCAATAAATAAAGATACAATATAAATATCTGTTAATTACCGGTGCGACATATCTCACGCGCGATACCGATATATAGATTAGGCGACTCGCTTTGATGCCACACGAGAGAAGCTCTCCTTTTACGTACTCCAGAAACGAGGCCGCCTCACTGGTATCCTAAACGCATTATTTCACTAAAGAGAAGGCCGGAAGCGTCGTACAATCTTTAATTACATATAGCACAGGGGTCACCAATTAGTTTCGCTCGGGGTCCGTTTTAAGAAATGAAATGACCATCGCGGTCCGCACAACATTTTATAGAAAAAAATATTTATTAAACAAATGTAATTACAGAAATAACAAAGGTATTTTTTTTTTATATCAATGAGAAAAATGACACCGCGACGATCCAGGGGATACATTTTATTATATGACGTACTCTGTAGTGCAAGTTGCTGTGTGCTCGCGGTCCGCACAGCATGGGTCGGCGGTCCGGATGCGGACCGAGGTCCGCCATTTGGTGACCCCTGATCTAGCACATAGGCTGCACGACTGTACGTGTATACTGATAATGACATTTTAAAAAATACCTACCTATCATTTTTTACGTATATGTTTTATTTTGACTATACCTAATTAGGCTAAAAAAACTAATTAACGAAACAAAAGGGTTTTTTTATTTATCTTGGCTAAAAATTTGTATGAAAGAAAGTCTTTTTGTGATATCGAGGCGGATGTCACCGTCCGGTAATTTTATTGTGGCGGAGCTCGGAAGCCGCTTCGCTAACGCAATATTCCTATAATGAAATCGCATTTATCCCTTTTTTAAATATAGTGCCCATCGACAGTTTACTCATTACATCACGCCTGTAATACCCCGAAGGGTTAGGCAGAGGTGTACCCATTAGTGCACCCACATTTCGCCAGTTATGTTTTGGTCACATGTAATAGGGCGCGAGCCTATTGCCATTAACCGGGCACAAATCCAGACTCCAAAGCTACTACTGAGAAATTCCTGATGGAAAAACCCAATAACACTTTGCCCGACCTGGGAATCGAATCCAAGACCTCATGCTCAGCAGTCGCGCTTTGCGACCACTAGACCAACGAGGCAGTTGACGAATCTTAACTATGCTGTTATTTCCTCTTTTTCTTTTGCATTGCATATGCATATGCATTTATTGCATAATTATAAAACTACTAAGGCTGGGCGCAAACATCCGGTTTCCGAATCAGGAGTCGTGTATGTACATACACACACATACATAAATTACACACACATGTAAAAAAAATTGAATGTATGTGTAATTTATGCATGTGTGTATGTATGAAACCTGATCCGGAAACCGGACGTTTGCGCCCAGCCTAATAGTAACTAGTTTAATTCTGTCAAAACAATTCAATCCCGTCAAACCAATCAATGTGTCAAACATGTTACAATTCAGGAATAACAGTGGTTTATGTGAAATGTGTCAAACTAATCAATGTGTCAAACGTGTTACAATTCAGGAATAACCACGTTACGTTACTGTCCCACTGCAGGGCAAATGCCTCTTTTTATACAAAGAAGGCTTGAGCATTGATCACCACGCTTGCTTAAGTCAGATTGGCGATTCCAGACTTATATAAATTCATTCATATACAAGTCCAAGTTTCCTCACGATATTTTCCTTGTCCAATGTCCTCAGTGATGTCTAAGATAAACTTTAGAAAGTACTACATATGAATCGAACCTCATGCATGAGTAAGTAATTACTATTATAGCCCCAAAATTAAACTAGTTCTTCATACACGAAGCCAAAGTATTGGCTTGCTAGATTCGTAAAACTTATCTCTTGTTGAGTTGAGTTACTTAGTCATAAATAGCTACTTATAAATAAAACACACCTAAATAATAACCTTTTCCAAACAAATGATTCTTGGAAAAATATGTTACCTTATTGTTTCATTCTTTGTCTTATTCGCTAGAAATATGATATACAGTTTTATGTGTCATAGGTACTTTTTGTTCATCAAAACAACTTTTGTTTTTAAAATAGAAATCAAAGCAAACACTGAAGAACCTCTCGAACGTTCTATAAGTAAGCCCACTTCAATCAGAGAAGAAGCTTAGAAGAAATACTTCAACAAAAAAGAAATATAAGAATTCAACATAAAAATTATGTAAAAAATATTTTTTTCTTAGACTTAGACGGAATTTGAGTAGGTATATTACCACTACAAAGTATAAAAGATGATTGTTATACGTTAAAAATAACGACTCTTCTACCTTAGATCGAAATTCGAAATACCGAAAATTGTGAACCTAAAATAACAATACCCCGAATCACTTAATAAAAAAAACTATCACAAACAACATTGCTTCAAAGTCAAAGTCAAATATTTTATTTCCATTGAACGCCATACACAATAAAAAAGAATTACGTTTTATTTGCCTCTTTGAAAAAGTATTTTCGTATAAAGAATCTCAGAGCATAGAAAGACGATACTCAACATTCTTTTAAAATACATAATATATTTTGCGAATAAGATCGAACAACTCACAACAGGAACTCGAATAGGATTACACGTGAATACGATGTGAATTCCACCCCGAATCAGATAATCCCAAACGTCTGGCATCCCAAGTAACGTTACCACAAATCACCCATCAACACTATTCTGAATTTCGAAAGCCTTAAGTTTCCGTGTAAAAATGCAATATTTCAATATTCACAGCATTTTCATAATATATAGGCTTTTGATGAATGCAAACTGCATACCGATGGAACTATAATTAAGCAAAGCCTTCTGCAAACCTTACATGTTTACCAGCCAGTATCGGGTGGCCTCTTGCCTATTAATTCTAATTATGGCTTCCCATTTTCTATGTAAAATGTATTTATCGTGTTTATTGATTTAATAATTTCTCTTTTTTTTTGTTTGAAACTTTTATACAAATGCGTAGACAAGCAGCGCTTTCAGTGTTCGCCTTCGCCTCGATCGTGATCGCCAAAAATGATAACGAAACGAATGCTAAAACGTTGTAGTTATCTTAGAGACGATGACGAATTTAGATATCGTTTCGCTACGAAGCGATGTTACTTTGTCTAAGGACCCAGATCCATTTATAGATTCTTACCAATAATAATTAAAATAATAACGTAGACTTTGCTGCTATACCTCGAAGGCTATCATTATCACTTCGTCCTTTATTACTCGCATATTGCACTGGTATGGGAATATAATTGTCATAGACACCTGTCTATATCAATAATACATTTAATTTCTGCAATTAAGCACTGCCGCTTTTGTGTGTCGAGGTTGGAGTACGTGGCAGTAAAGTAATGGTTGTCACCTTCAAGAAAACTGTGTCATGTATTCCTCCAAGGACCTACCACACCTGAAGTAAACTGTGTCATGAATTCCTCCAAGGTCCAACTGCCCCTGCCGACGTCGATGCTGGCGAGGCCCTTGTAGACTAAACTGTTTCACCTTGTGAGAACATAATAATCAATATAATCGATAATATAAAAGGTATACCAGATGCATCGCCAACCCGAGCTGAGTACCTGTTCATATTAACCTGGAACACGCTTCTTTTCTGACTCCACGGTTATTGTGTCCTACCAGTCTTTGGACGAAAGATAAATCCAATATGGCAGTGACCTATCACACCTGAATTTCCAGAGTGAAATTTCGAAAATTCTGGTGCATTTTTAACCGGATTATTGGCCGTGTTTTTAATCCCGCAGGACCAAGCTAGAAACTTTATTAGTCTATTTTAGGGGTCGGCAACCTGCGGCTCGCGAGCCACATGCAACTCTTTCAATGTAAAGTTGTGGCTCTTCAGTTGCATATGTAAAATAAATTATTTTACCATCAAAACCCTTAAAATCGTGCAATCTATTATAATCTATAATATAGTATGACTGAGATATACTTCCATTTACCTATTTCCTATTTCTTTCTCACCCGCATGGCACCCGTCGCGGCATCGGTCATTCGTATTTTTTGTTGCCGACCCCTGATACATTTAAATTTTGGCTTCAGTTTTATTAACATACAACAGATTATCAAAATCAGTTTGGACTTAGAGATTAGTCAGTTTATTTATTTATTTAAACTTAATGCAACAAAAGCGTACAAAGGCGGACTTAATGCCTAATGGCATTCTCTACCAGTCAACCAAAGGTGATAAAGAGATAACAAAGCAGGTGCAAACAATTGTACATGCGGAAATAATCAAAATGAGATTTTAAGTCAGTTTGGAATTGACTAATTAGTTTGTTGTAGCACAGGAATATGCGAAAGCTTACTTCATGATATTTTCGCGATATTGTGCAATTCGAAGTATTATTTTACAATATTTATCTGGAAAGGTTCTAAGAAGGTGCAAAGTGAGACAGATGGGAGTTTGTTGAACCATGCCCTAGTTTTAAAAATGGATACTGTATTTTTTAGATCAGTAAGAAAGTAATTGAGTAACTTTTTTCTAGCAGGGTGTGGAAAAACAAATTCCGTGCCATCCCTGTTTATAAACGCGAAGGTTTGTGTTGTTGGATGGAGAGCTATATAGTTGAATGGATGGATGTTTGTAGGTTTGAAGGTTTGTTATTTAGCACTAACTGTAGATATTGATCTCGCTTATCATATAGAATATTTTTTATTCCGTCTTTGTTCATTCTGTAATGTACTCAGACGAAGGCGTGGGCAGCGGATGATTGTTCTATAATACACAAAGTGGAGAAAACTACCCTCATCGTATTTTAGCTCTAAAAGCGGTGCAATAAGAGTCACTTTACTGGCTAGTGTTTTGATAAATAAAGTTAACTGTCTATTCAGAGGTGGTGAGTGCCCTCTAACTATAACAAAAGAGCCGTTTTTGAACTTTCATTTCCGCTAATTGCTGAAGCAGTAGACTGCTTCTAAAGCTTCGACTGATTAAGTTGAGGTTAAAATTCAATACTTACGGCAAACTTTTATACAAAGTGTTTATTGATAATAAACCATGTCAGACAAAATAATATTGTTAAGGTAGCGATCATTCAGAAAGTGACTCCCACTTGCACGTTCCTAACTGTAGGATCGTATTTCTTGGTACACTTCATTGTTACGCTTTGGTTGCCATATTTAATAAAATTATCAGGACAGCCAGTCCTGCCAATTTTATATTTTATGGATATTCATTACTAACTAACAACGGCCATGAAGATTTGAAATAAAATTTGATATAAAACGGTTTAAATACTTTCAATCGAATATTTATTGTTAGAATACTAGGTACGTTTATAACGAAGCATAATTTGCGACGAGGATTCGAACATTGAACAAAAAACTGGTATTTTTAAATTGTATTTTGCTTTTCATGGAAGTAGAATTGAGACGCTTATAATTTAAACAAGGATAATTTTTATTTTAGACTTGTTCTGAAACGTCGAGCAAGGTTTTGTATTTAGACTTTTGGAATGTTAGACTTTATGACTTTAGGAATGTTCTTATCCCAAAAACTGGCTAGATGGTAAGTAAGTAAAAACTTGTTTTGTACCTAGGTAAGTAGATAGGTATAACTAGACTTTAACTGTTTAATTACTTAATTCTAAAGTCTAGTCATACAAAGAGAAAAATTAAAAAAGGAATAAAACAAGTATTTTTCACTAGGACGGTAAATGTTGTTAAATAATGATATTATTAAATGAGATTTTAATAAAAAACATTTTTTTTTTACTAAAGTTTTGCTGAGTGGTCCAATTCTGATATTTTTTTCTTTATAAATTACATATTGCATAATTATGCTATTTATTTTAAAGGATTTGGATTTTTTAGTTAGCCTTTTTTATTTTATTTTATGATTCTTATGGCGTTTCTTGCCCATTCTTCTCCATACGAGACTACTTTTTGGAATGGGCAACTAGATTCTAATTAAAATAAATAACTTGACTTTGATTTTATATATTTTACTGTAAACTCCAAAGATTTAAACAGAGGTTAGCAGGCACTTATGACAAACATACTCTTTTTTTATTTTGAATGTCATTAGATTGCACAAGCCAACTATACCTACCTTGGTCATTGCTGCCATAGATATCTCTACAGAGGATGTGTGCTTGTAATTTAACCGGCATCAATACCCTTTAAATCGGAATACAGGACAGCTGCTTTGAGATAGACGTAAGACAGTATCTCTTGCAGAAACCAGCGCCATCACAAAGACCTCGATTTCTAAGATAATAATAATTTTAGATATGAGCGAGTCCATTGATCAGCTAGCTACAAATACCTACTGGTCTGAGCTACTACTGCTGTTCATCTATAGAATACGTTGCTGATATATTCATACATTCAAACAAGCTTCTATAATTAAAAAAATAAAAAACACGACTGCAAAAATGCACATATTTGTACTTTGTTTACTCGTCAGTATTTTTTACGACGTTTTTTATTTACAGTGTTATATATTTTTTAAATCTACTTATCAAATTCTAGACGATAAACATAGACACGACCACATTCATTAAAAAAAAAAAATTGAGGCTGGTATTAATTTACTTTTTAAAGTGACCACACCGGTTTCTTTTTATTTTTAACTAGCCTATGTTACTCGGAACGATGCAAGGATTGTAACGATACCCCATACATCTAAATCGGTTCAGGCGTTTAAAAGTTATGGTGGAATAAAGAAACTCACATACATACATACATACATTAACCCTGAACACATAACACTCCTTTTTTTGGGGCAGTCGTGTAAAAAAGAACACTTTGCATCAACCTAATAATCGAACCCGTTACCCCAGCCGTTGCAACCTATAGTGGTAACACTTAGGCGATATTGTTGAAGTTAGAAAATATTTTATTCAATAAAGATTACTTACGTAGAGATGTATCTTTTTAGTTTCTTTTATAAAGTTATTTTTCATGAACAATATAACGGGTGCAAAAAAAACGCCTAACGAAGCCGAAAGTTTCATATACTTATATTTTAATTTTATTTAAAAAAACTTATGTTACAGCAAAATTGTGAAACAGAGATTCTCAATTATCTTTTTTTAAATAAGACATTTCGAAAATGTTCTCAACTAACTTTTTAGATCTATGTATCCTGCGTAGGAAGTTTTATTAAAAATCGGTTCATTCATTCCGAAAAATAAGGACTTGGAAGTTTGTATGAAACGCCGTACGCGCGGCGGAAACGCTCATGTGTCTATGTACACCCTGCACACAATAGGTGTATTTAGTATCGTCACACTCCTGGGCAAAGGCCTCCCTCCACTCCTTCCATCCTTCCCGATTCAGTGCCTCATCCCTCCAGTTTTGGAGAAATCCATCCAGTTCGTCCCGCCATCTCCTTCGTGGCCTGCCGCGGCCCCGACTCCAACGCTCACACTCGTCACTTGAACTCCTAAAAACCAAAATCCACTTTCCTTATTTCTCTTGTAAATGATGTTCAAAAGTGCCTTTTAATAGTCTAATTAAAATTAATGATTTAACTTTAACTCTGAAACTCTATGATCCATTCGAAAACCTGGACTGGAAATCGTACTTTGTTGAAATCCCATAAACCTGCGGTTATGAGAAATCACCAAAGTTCGTGCTAACTACGATCGCCTGCTCCGGTAGCATGAGGTATTTTAGAGAGATCCACCGTAAATTGGGAATTCAGTGAAATCAGATAACAATATGACCGATCTGTACACTGCACAAATAGATACACCGCGAAATATTCGAATCACTTCACTTGAAAACAAATCAAAAAGGAATTTTAAAAATCCCGTTTTACAAATTAACAAAATAAAAAAAAAGCCTTTTATTTCCTGCAATAGTTTACACAGCAGATTGACTCTAATTTTTATAATGTTAAGGTTTTTATTTAACTAGGTATTCCCATTTGCAAGAATCCCTTCACAGGTAAAGGCCTACTTTAACCGTTTTGATTTTGCAAATACAAAATATTTTTTTTTAAAACGCCTTGATTAAAATCTATAGCTAAATAGCAATTATTTATTTTATTTTTTCATAGCAACAGACTACTCCAAGACGATGGTATACACACAAATTAAACTAATCATATTTTTTAGTTTTTTATTTTATGTTACCATAAAATTTAAAAAAAAAATCAGTAACATTCGTATCCCACCTTCAATAGTAAAAAAGTAATATTGACTATTAATATCAAAGTTGCTAATGTCGTTAGAAATCCTTGTGTAAACAAAAGAGAAACCTTACACCAAATAAAAGCAAAAATAATAAATACTGCAAAAACTGTAGTAATTTTCCGACTATTCTTTGATTACAATAAACACAATTCCACTAATGGATCACATATATAATTCTCACATTATCTCGAGAGAAAAAAAACAACTTGAAAAGCAGTTCTGAGAAATATCTTCATTAGATAATGGTATAAAATAAGCGTAATAAACATTATCTCATTTCAGTTTTTCTGATTCTTTGTCATTGCTTTTCCATGTCCTGTCTACGTACCTATAGGTACGTCGGTATGTGCAGTGTTACTTTGTGGAATCACTCCATAACGTTTCCCCGAACACCATCGAAATGTCAAAGCAACGACAACGTTGACTCAATAAGCAAATAGCCAAAAGCTATGTTACCTTGATGCAACATGCCAACCGGAAACAGAAGCCGGATATTGCAAAAGTTCATCACACCTTGGAATATCCCGTTGAATTCGTCATAAAACATTACCCGATACAAACGTTGTTGAACTTCCAACCACATGCATTCCCCAAAAAACGACAGCGCGGCAACGAAACCACTGTATCGCACCGACACGTAAATAATTGTCTGGGGAGAGCTCGTTGGAAAAGGGACCGTAGCTACATTTAATGAAGTGCGGCACTCAATCGATACGTCACCATAACTTTTAATATTATTCGAATTACCGGAAAAAATATACATTACACACAAACCAAAGACGACCTATGTCAAACAAAAACTATTTCCCCATACACACAGAATAATCCAATACGGTTTTACAAAACTAATCCCGTTATCAAAGCGACATGCTTCATTTCATTTGAAGCCCGTAGACAGCATCAAAAGTGCATTTTAAAACAAAAAACCAAATAAAATTTACAATCCCCTTCTCGCGTTAGGGTTGTCGGATACCCGCGCGGAAGCTTTCACAAGTACAATTTGCCTGATACCTACCCGCGCAATAACTTACCAACAACCCTATGATAGCATAGTCGGTATGGGATGGACCTAGAGTGCAAATTAATGCTTGCAGCTTTATTACATTATTTTGTTGCCAAAACGTTTACTGGCCCTATCGATGCAGTGTTTTAAAAACCTCTCTGCCAATTTAAAACCTATAAGTTGGTTACCGGGCACCACTTTGTTACGTGCATATTTTACCAAAGAATTTTTCTTCCTAAAATAGCCATATGACATACAGCGTGCGTGCAGACCCGCGCTAAAATGTTTTCGAAGATGTAATTTTGTGATTGAAAGCTGAACACTGAACTGAACATTGCAAGTGATTTATATTATTTGAAAGATTATTGTACTCGTATAAATAGTGTTCCTGTGTTTTAAAAGCCATTACACAGTGCCACATTATTTTTTTAATTACCTACTAATATAAAAACTAATACTTGAAACTTTAACCAAACAAAGCCACTCCTATTGTATAAAATAAGAACACTTAAAAAGAATAGAAAATATAAAAAGATAGAAATTCCTGATGGAAAATCCCAATAACACATTGCCCGACCTGGGAATTGAAACCAAGATCTCATGCTAAGCAGTCGCGCTTTGCGATCACGAGGCAGTCAGAGTAGAGTAGATTAAAATCAATAAATGTAGAAAATAAGAACTCTTTGTCCTTTGTCCAATTTTCTTGTGAATTTCTATTTATTTCATGGGAAATGCAACCTATAATAGGAAACTTTCTTTAATATCTATCGTATTCTAAGCAAATATCATTCTTAACGTTAATAAATAAACTTCCAGTGAAGCAAAATTCAGTGCACTTGGTATGGTGGTCAGAGTCAAAACCGATCCTACTTAATAATACGAGTATTTACTAAAGTAAAACTTTAAGCATTGGAGGAATCGATGTAGCTAAGGTTTGCCAGACAGAAGTTACAAGAATTGGAAAGGAGGCTTTCCAATTCTGATAACTTTACTAGGAAATAAATAGGTACAGTCAGCAAAACATATTAGAAACCGATGGATGTTTTCGAATGTTTTAATTTAAAACGTAGATAATAAATTAATAGTTCTATATTTAGGTTAAGTTTCAGTCAAAGACATCCATCGGTTTCTTAGAAAACTTCAACTTTACCTGACGACCCTGCATACCTATCTGTTTTGCTGACTGTACATACGTTTATAATATAAATAAATTATAAACGTATATTTTTTTTTATTATTATTTCCTACAGAAAAAAAGATCGTCTTTACAGTTGTTAGTAGGTACGTACATAGTACATACATTAAATATTCATCGAGAAGTGTAACACGCAAAGGTGCATTGAAACACGGCGTTTAATAAAACAGTATACTAGGACTTGAGTGAATTACACTGAACAATACAATTAGTTTACAAATTATTCAATGATACTACGATTGTGTTAAAGGAATGATAGCCGATTTTACAATCGTGTGATAACTTTAGTCTATGAGTAAATATGGCACTTTATTTCATGAATGAATAGATTTTCTTCAGATAAAAACTACCATACAATTGAAAGGTCAGCCTTCTTATATTGAAATAAAATCCACAAATCCAGTAAGAAATAAATCCCTAATAATGTTGGCCCGAAGCTGTCTGCGTACACTCTTAATAAAAATACGGATATGACTTTATTAAATCATACGGACGATTGCGTTCGGCGCGTTAGAAAATCTGAATTGCCTTCCTGGAAAATTTGTTGGAGCTCAGAGCTTTTCCGTTGGTACTTATCTGATGCCAGTATTGTTTCCATTTGTATGAATTCACTATGTAAAATACATAATATTTTACCTGCTTTTATAATACCTGCTTTGCTGTTGTTCCATGTTTGAATAAAAATCATGTCATGTGGTGGTTTTCTGAAACGTTTTTAACAATAATATGGATTTCATTGTAAATACGATTCAACCGCGATTTTTTTGTGGATATGTAAATTCTTCATTCAAATATTATATTTTCATTGTGTTCTATTTTTTTGTTATAAACTTAACTTACTATTTTGTCAACTATTTGGTTCATTTAATTTAAGATAGGGATATTGCATATGAATTTCATGGAATTCATTAATTAATAGTTACATGTAAACATATGCGGAGTGTAAATAGATGTATCAAATAGCCGTTTGACTACGCACACTGCAACTACGCAAACGAAATAACTTTGAGCTAAAATGTTTGCTGGGAAACTATAACTAAAAACTATCTAACTAAACTAACTAACAAAACTATGGGCTATTTTTTTGCTGTGCATAATCACTCTTTAAGGTAACGAAACATTATACTTTTGGGTATTAGCAGCAATGATATAAAAACTGGGGTTTTCTTAACTTCGTAACCAAAAGGTTCCTCAGATGTATTTAGTAAGTGTAACTCCATTTTGGAGTTTTTCTGTATTTTTGCGCAACTCCGTCCAATACAGAAGTGCTTGTAAATGATCTAATTGAAATAAATGCTTTATCTTTGATTGCTTGGAATTACAGAAGTGTACATTATGGGTCCGTACACACAGACCGGCTCGGAGAGGAGAGCAGATTCTTATCACGATGAAAACAGAGTTTTTAGTATTTGTAGTAAGATTTTTTTTGCATGTGCACTGCTTTTGTCATTAAGAATGCTTGAACGCGCTTGGTGTGAAATAATAAGAGGAGCCGACCGGCTCCGATCGCGTACATTTTCTCGTTCGCGCAGCCGATCGGCTCCGATTGCGTCCGGTCTGTGTGAAAAGAAAAATCCGCGCCGATGCTCTCCGATCCGGTCTGTGTGAACGGACCCTTAGACATCGTAAAATTCTGCCGTCTTCAATGCTGTTTCTTTAAACATTGCAGTCTAATTGCATACAAATAGATCGACGAGGTAAAATGCACAAGTCAATCATTATACTAAAGGTTTTCCTTTGAAGCCCTTAATTGATAGGTACTACCCCTATTCATTTGCTTTACGCTCATTTTACAGAAAGACAATATGAATGACATAATTTTGAGTTATTATGCTATTAGAAACTAGAATACCTGAGTGGCAGTGTTCGCAGTATTGTTCTAATGGTCGTTATTTCTATTTATTATTTTATTTTATAGTTACCGTATTTGAACCCCTAGTTATCTATGTGAATTCATTTCAATTAAGTGGGGTCTGAATAACGGAAACTCTGAAAACCAACTACCGATAATTACAACGAGGCTCGGACACTGTAGTATTGAATATCTCATTTACTGGAAATTTCAAACCTCTATTATTGGGATTTTGTAGCTTAATAGTCTGTGTTATTACGACCATTTATCAAACCAACGTAACGATTTCTAGTTTAAATAAATTTTGTATTTCATTGAAAAATAAAAAAAAATATGTAAGTACTTAAGTACTTACAACAACATGAAATATGCATTGTAAAGTAAAATTTTCACCATTATAAAAAAAAACGCTGCATTTCGAGTTCTCAATCACCATAAATAAAATAAGCGTCATTTTAAACCTGCCTATTTGGAAAACTGGATACATATATAAAAAGCCTCGTATAAGTGTTAAAAAATCCAAGGTCCTTTGAGACCATATTTCTATATTCATATTTTTATATTCATAAGTTTCTCTGTATTTTAAAACAGGTAGGTACCTACTTAGTACTATTGCCAAAAGTAGTGATTAAACAAATTATTGCAGTGATATTCTACAAAATGTCGCTCGGTGAATTTAGGTTAAGTGAGCTTTTCAAACAGTACCCTGTTATTAAAAAAAATCTGTTAATTGTCATAAAATAATAAAAGTATTTAAAACATTTTTCGTTTTATTTTGCTTTAATGTCTTATAGAATTCCCGCTTCCACACACAAAATTCCAAATTCGAATATCGACGGAATGTTTAAACTCTTACCATCCCTGATGTAATCGGTGATAATCACAGAAATCATAATTATATTTATAATATTTTTTACTAATTTCCGTACTTTATAATGTAACCTACCATGTAGTGGCAATATTTTTTTGTGGTTTGACACCATCTCAATAAAATTGGCATACTTTCTGTGAGGGTGCGGGCACACGATGCGTTGCGGCGCCGCACCGCAAAGATTTCGCCGTGTGAGCGGGCACACGAGCAGTGCGGCGCCGTAACGTTGCTTTGCCGCAGCGGTGCCGTAGAAAAGAAATCGAAACAAGCGAGCGTGTGTCCTTCCTTGTGACGCAAAACAACTGAGCGGTGCCGCTCCAACGTCGCAACGCATTCACTGTACAGTGTCAGTCATGCAGTGTACGTGTGTTAGGCATCAACGGATTTCATAGAGGCCAATTGCTGCGACATGAGATCCGCTTCACCGCCAACCGCGGCGGTGCGCGGTGCCGTGTGTTAGATTCCCCCATAGATTTTGTATTTAAACTATAGTAAACTGTATAGCGTAGGTAATTACATGGGGACATTCTGCTAATAATATCCTTTGAGGTCATTGGTCATGTTTAGTGTTTACATTAGTAAACATATTAATCAGTCCTATACAGTCCTTTGTATACTTACAAAGGACTGGACTGATTAATATGTTCGTATTGCATAATTATACGTATGTTATTGCAAAAGCCCGAATAATTAAATTAATCTTAGAATTTACCAACATGACTTGGTAAATGCTTTACTTTTACCAAGTCATGTTGGTCAATTCTAAGATTTCCAGGCCTCCGTTGACTACGCAAAAAATAGATTGACTTGGGCTAAACTAGTTCAAGCACATATTTAATAATTTTATATACGAATGCTAGTAAAAGTCCGAAATTGACGAACAATTTGGTCTTTTACCATTTAGACTTTAACGATCTTAGGTTGTACTGGAAAATCTTATTATTTACCGTTATTCGAGCTTTGACAGCAACATGCATTTACAATTTTCCTTTGACCAGCTTAATATTGCAAAATTTATAACTGTAGCTTAATTATACTTTAGTACGAATAAAGAATACTCTCACATGGAAATGTTGAATTTAATACAGACACCCAAAAGCGACAATATACTTAGGCAGCTTAAATTAAATTGCATGGTGAGGTATTGAATGATATAATTACGCACGAAACTTTTGCATACTGTCGTATTTAAGTCACAAACGATTTGACGTAGCACACAAGTAGGCGGCGTGAATTAAGTCCGCCTTTGTACTTTGTTGCATTAAGTTTAAATTAATAAACCGGCAAATTATTTTTTCTTGTCAAAACAAAACAAAAAGACTAATGTATTTACATTATTAGATTTTTCGTTAAAAATATTATCTAATGCGTTTATATTTTAACATATTTATTTATAAGGTTTAAAGCGCATACATTTTACATTGACATAGACACACGTCATTCGGAAAAATCGAAAGTATACGAGGTAAAAGGGGGACGTAATTGTTTTTTTTTTTAAGGATGGGAAATCGTCCAATGACTCTTTCCGCTCTGGGCGGAGCGGAAGGGAATGTCAGACTTTTACTGACTAAAACCAATCAGTGTTCTTTCTAGTGCCCTTTGCATTCCAGGGCCGCAGTACTTAACTCTTTCCAACAAATTTCACAACGACGCGAATGTATACCATGTATGACAGTTCATGATATTATACGGTATGGAACTCACTTCTAGGCAATAAATGAAACCTTAAGTAATACTAGTCCACAGAAGTATAGCTTAATTAAATTTTAAATCGAAAACCGAAAATTAAAAAAGTAAAATTTTCAAACAAAATAAATATCAAAATAAATTCAGTTAAAGTAAACACTCTGTTGACTGTTCTGTTGGCGCGGCTTTTTGATTCGTTTGAAAATTTGAGATTTACGAAAAAAAATTGATCCAATTCTACAGAGTGTTTAAATTTGTTCAAAATTAAAACTCTACTTTTTGACCTAATTACTTTACCGATTTCGTTAATTTTTTGTATATCGTCAGAAAAGGCGATAACAAGTATGTCGTATAATTTATTGCATATTATGTGATCCCCATACTGTATGTCCCAGCGACGAAATATTACGTCGGTTGAAAAAAATGCTTTTTTGTTATAGCCGACGAAAAATGTTGACGTTGAAGATTCTAGATTCATATGCTGAATTCATGGGAAAAAATTGTATCACGATACTTTCCATTGCGTATCAGTAACAGATGTCAGTTACGATGGATTTTGCGCCTGGACCAAATTAAAGGGGTCTTTGATTTCCACGCGGACGAAGTCGAGGGCAAAAGCTAGTAAATTAATTCTTTCATGACCTGTTTTTTTAATGTAAAAAAAATTATAAGTAAAAAAAAGACAAAAAAAAACACGTTTTTAATAAGTCGGTACATATTACAGTACCAATATTGTGATGAGTACTATTTAAATCTATAACTCTTTAAATTGATTGCGAGCGCCGCGCTCGCCGCCATGAAGTTCCAAATTATTCTGATCGTCATCAGAAATCCAGTCGCATCTTTGACATAATGATATTTTTTACAATCCTTGTTTTAAAATATTGTTGCTGTAATAATAACTGATTATGTTCTGACTGTATTTTGCAGTTACTTAAAAAGAAAACAAAGTACAGTACATGTACTAGTGGGATACATATCAGAATATCGAAAATCAAAATATCGAAAATCAAAATATCGAAAATCAAAACATCAAAAATCAAAATATCGAATGTATCATAATATCGAAAATCAAAATATCGAAAATCAAAATGTCGAAAATCAAAATGTCGAAAATCAAAATAAGGAAAATCGTCACGTTTTGTAAGCGATTTTCGATATTTTGATTTTCGATATTCTGATATGTCGGGTACTAGTGTTTTACAAGCTTTTATTTACTTTCACCTGTCCCGGCATCGCTAGTCAAATATGTGTACATTGCATGAAAATGCAATATAAAAGCTTGATGAAAATATTTTTTTTTTTATACAACCTGTAGGTACTTTGAACCATGCATAATCCGTTTGCATCTCTATTATAGAAAGTATTTTTGTACTCGTATTTATTTATTATTGAATTTACCTTTTAAACTGCAATAATTTAAATACTCAGTATATTTTTGGAATATTAATGATTGCATTAGGACTTTTAATTTGAAATAATTAGGTAATTCACACCATTAGCCATTAATACCAAAACACAATTTCTCTAAAAATTTTAATTTAGCCCTGACAATCCGAAAAAAGTTCAATTTCAATTAATTAATTAATTAATTGCTTTGAAATCAACAAATAGTTTATCAATTGATTTGGTCAAAAAGTGACCTCTCAGTTTACAAAATTAATCTATCGCGTCATAAAAAGTATGCCAATTAATTAGTCGGTAGTGTCAAGTACTCAATCTCGTACTCAAGTTTAATTCAGACTCAGCACCCAAATCTACCACCTTAGAAATATTTTACGGACTTCTAAATCAATTAAGTACCTACTGTCTAATTGCAACCTGAACAGACGGTAATTTTAACCCAAGAGTTAAAGTCAGACAAAACATAAGTCAATAGGTAATTGTTGCACAGTTACTAATGATTGTGATTTTATAGACTCACTAGTTTTTTCCCGCAGCTTTGCTCGCGTTAAATTAAGTTATTTAACGCGAGCAAGCGTGTTAGTTATTTAAGTTTATTCCTAAGTTTTTCCATACAAACTTTGGACCGCCGTTTCTTCGCCAAAAAAACCTTTCTTAGCGGACGTCTACTAACTTCAAACTACCTCCCTGCCAAATTCCATTTTTATATAAAGAACTTAGTAGCTTTTAGCTGCATTTAGTTCATATGCAATAAGAATTACTAAGGCTTAATGTCTTCAACCAAAGCTTGATGATGAGATGGTGAGATGGTATATTTACCATTCATATTTAAACGAGCTAAGGAAACGAGTTCACTAATACGATAAACCAATGGTTCCAGGTTACTCGATTATGTCAAAGAAAGTTTTCAGATTGTACAAATATTAGAGACGCAACGCTCAGATTACCAGTACCCGGTTCTTGCAAGTCTTTTGACGGTACCTACCTCGCTATTTGTTTATTCCTCTTTTATTTCTTACAAGCTTTAAGCTCATTTCAGCTCATTTCATTTGAGCTATATACTATTTTCTATTATATTATAGCGAAGTCTGAAAGCAGCTTTATCAAAATGTGGAACAAGATAAATGCTTGTTAAAAGGCTATATGATTCATGCCAAGACTTTAAAATGGACTTTATTCTAGGAATTTTCTGTTTATCGAACAAATATGAAGAGGTCCGAAATTAAAGAGAGATATTTCGTTCATCGTGATGTTTGTCATCATTTTGATTTTTTCTGCATTTTGTAATAAAGTACGGCATTTACAGTTCTGCGAAACGCCGCAAGCGTGCGTTTATTCACTAAACGAATACTTCAGTTAGGTTTGATATTGAGAGTGCATGACTCCGGAAAGCAAAAGAAAAAACTATACTCGCGGATGTAGGCGTTTTTTTCATACTTTGGTCGTAGCTGACCAAAACATTTATGAAAAATAACATTAAGTATACAAAAGTTTGATAGATGTATTAGAAATGTCGAAGACTCTATCTGGTCAAGGAAAGCTAAAGAGATAACTAAGAAACAAGAAGTGTCAGGTTATGAGTCACCGATTCTGCTCATGAAATTTTCAAACCTAAATCACCCCAATAGAATATTGAGTAGCAAAAATAATAAATAATTAGCCGTAACTTAATTTATTTACTTATTCTTTATTAGAAACAAAATTATTCATCTTTATATAAAATCTATCTATTTATTCTTTTAATTTAATTTTTAACAGTGTAGAATGCGCGCGTCAGTAAATGTCTCTGGGAAAGTAGTTTATTATCACAAGTACAATCATGTGTTTAAGCATCGTTCACTGATAACCACTAAGTAATCCTATTAACATTTTATGTTCAGTTTCAATAAAAAAGACTAAAAAATAAATAAAAAATTGTGTAACGATTTAAATGCAGCTTTTACAGCGCCCCATTCATAGCGCGTTCTCCGAAATAATTTTTATCAGCGTTCTGTATACCTCTTTGTACCTCAATTTATATTTTGAAATTATAATAAATGCATTCCCGTTACTAGCCCCTTCATTTCATAGACCAAAATGTTATACAACTTTTAAGCCCGGCCGCTTGTAAGCGCGATTGTTCGCATAACTATGTTAACATCAGACGGATTGCCTTTTATTGCAAAAGATACCTACACAGATTATATAGTAATTGCATGATAAGTACTCGTAATAGCGTTAGTGATCTAAAAATATCAAGAACCTTTCAATATTTTACTCTATATGTACATGGCATCCAACTATCTTTGTGTCCGCGTAGTCTCCTTACCAGGAAACGCCGCTTATTTTAGCCGACGACGCGGCGTCTAAATTGACAATCGGATAAGTATAGGAAAATTGAAAAATGTAGGAATTGATATTCCTTGACGTATAAAAAAGTGAAAAAAAAATTTACTCTTTTCAGATTCGTAAAACTGGAGTACTAAGTACAACGAAAAGATATTATTTTTAATAACCGTGCATAGAGAGAAGGAAAATAAAATTATAAAGCAGATTTCCCTCTGTTTTTAGTTTGTGAAAAATGTTGTGCATACAAGTTATAACAGTCATTCGAAACAGTAGATACCAGTAGCATTTTTTGTTTCGGTATGTTTTGCAGGAAACTTTTAAACGCTTTTAACATGATGTTCACACATTATGAACTTGTCAAACATGTAGGGAAATTAGAGATAGGTATTTTTGACAGATTTAGATAGAGAACAAAATGTGAACGTTCTTAAATATACGGGAATTGGACCTCTGATTGAAAGTTCAGCCTATAGGCACTTTTCAGAATACGTTGTGAAAAGCACAAGAAAGCATTAGTGCGCGTTTCAAAATAGAGACGGTAGAGATAAACTACTATTTAACATGGCGCGCCCCTCCACATTACTATTTAAATAATAATGAGTAATTAATGACGCCGCTAGTCGAGCAACAATGACACGCTGATTTGTTTTTGTTTCGAGAGCCGTCTCAGTACGCACACATGCGTTGTGAGTCTTGTAAATTTGAATTGTGGAGGGGCGCGCCAAGTTATCGTAGTTTATCTCTAACTTCCTAATCTCTTTTATTTCAGAGTATGGAATAATGTTTTTGCATTTTCTCATTTTGTAACCTAACCCGCGCCTTCAGTTCGCTGTTTGCAGACGCACGGCTTTTTTACCGGACGTGTCTAGACATTTTTTTTTATCTAATTGACAACGCGAGTGGCTCAGCGATTGCGCGCTGAGTGCGCTGCGTTTCGCGGGTTCAATTCCTGCACGGATCAAATATTTGTATTGTATTGTCCCAGTTTGGTTCGTGTATTGTGGTTGCGTTTTCGTAGAGTAGAAAGAAATTTCTAGAGTGGTGCAACATGCCTAAATAAAACATTTATTTTTTTATTTAGGAATGATGCACCACTCTAGAAATTTCTTTCTACTCTCACTAACTCTCACTCTATTTAGTAATTTCTTTTTATGAAATACTCGTACATTCTACACTTATTTGACGAGTAATTAAATTAGTCTTGTGAAAAAAAATTCAATTTTTTTACTTTATCTAGAAAAATTCTTGGCCACGCCTAAAATAAATGATTTGACTTTGATTTTGACTTTTAAAAGGATACAATGGATTTTTTGCGAATAGAAAATTAATTCCTAAGTATGTGTATAAATATATTATAATTAAATATTTAAATTGAATAATTATAGCACAGAAAAATGCCGATATTTTCTGAGAAGCCTTTGAGATTTTATTGTTACTAGCTGATGGCTTATTAGATTATTTTTTTAAGTATTTTTTTTATATCTGTACTGTATTTTGTTAGAATGTTTTAACGTTGAAACAATCTTACTGGTATTATAAAGACGAATTAGGTACGATTCAGACCAACCGGCTCGCATCGGGCCGGGCCGGAACGGAGCCGGACAGCGTCCGCTGGAATCCAACTTGTCACTGTATTTACGGGAATTAACGTCTTAAAGGCAATCATATGTCTAAACTAAAGAAATTAGTTTTTCTTCCGTATCCATTTTTGAAACTGTCGCTTGAAAAACACAACTTAAATGATTCGACGCACGGCCGACCGGCTCCGAACGGACCGACAGCAGCCGGTTGGATGCCGACGGCGCCGTTCGGAGCCGGTCGGAGCCGGTCGGCCGTAGCGACGGGTCAGTTGCATGCAAATATGAACTATAAACTGTTGAAACATTTCAATGTTCTTTACCGCATTGTAAAATGCCGCCCGGCCCGGCCCGATGCGAGCCGGTTGGTCTGAATCGTACCTTAGAGATTGATGGATATTTGTTACTCAATAACGCCAGAACGGCTGAACGTATCAGGATAAATTAAATTTGACACAGAGATAGATTTTGACTTTTTATCCTAAAAAAAATGTACTTTTTTTTTAGGTGATAAAAATCATCAACAGGATACCGTGGCCCCGGAACGCAAAGGGCTACAGAAGGAACAGGGTGGTTTTTTAGTCAGTAAAAAAATGTACCTTTTTTTTAGGTGATAAAAATCATCAACAGGATACCGTGGCCCCGGAACGCAAAGGGCTACAGAAGGAAAAGGGTGGTTTTTTAGTCAGTAAAAAAATGTACCTTTTTTTTTTGGTGGTAAAAATCATCAACAGGATACCGTGGCCCCGGAACGCAAAGGGCTACAGAAGGCACAGGGTAGTTTTATAGTCAGTAAAAAAAAATTACCTTTTTTTTAGGTGGTAAAAATCATCAACAGGATACCGTGGCCCCGGAACGCAAAGGGCTACAGAAGGCACAGGGTAGTTTTATAGTCAGTAAAAAAAAAATTACCTTTTTTTTAGGTGGTAAAAATCATCAACAGGATACCGTGGCCCCGGAACGCAAAGGGCTACAGAAGGAACAGGGTGGTTTTTTAGTCAGTAAAAAAATGTACCTTTTTTTTAGGTGATAAAAATCATCAACAGGATACCGTGGCCCCGGAACGCAAAGGGCTACAGAAGGAAAAGGGTGGTTTTTTAGTCAGTAAAAAAATGTACCTTTTTTTTAGGTAGTAAAAATCATCAACAGGATACCGTGGCCCCGGAACGCAAAGGGCTACAGAAGGCACAGGGTAGTTTTATAGTAAGTAAAAAAAAATTTACCTTTTTTTTAGGTGGTAAAAATCATCAACAGAATACCGTGGCCCCGGAACGCAAAGGGCTACAGAAGGCACAGGGTAGTTTTATAGTAAGTAAAAAAAAATTTACCTTTTTTTTAGGTGGTAAAAATCATCAACAGAATACCGTGGCCCCGGAACGCAAAGGGCTACAGAAGGAACAGGGTGGTTTTTTAGTCAGTAAAAAAATGTACCTACGGTTCCCGTTGGTTATTGTCCCACTGCAGGACAAAGGACACTTCTCAAACAGAGAAGGCACGGGCATTGATCACCAGTCTTTTGTCTGTCCAGTCTGACAATTTTAGACTTATATTTTTAGTTTCCTCACGATGTTTTCCGTCACCAATGTTCATGATAAACTTAGAAAGTACCTACATTATGAATTGAAAAAGTTGTGTCGGTACTAGCCCTGTATTAAACCTGTAACCATGCCATCCATCTGCCTAGCCTTTTCCCAACTTTATTTTATTTGGTCACCTTGTGGCCCATGTCTGCCAAAAGGTTGCCGACCCCTGCAGGCCATCACGACATCAACCTATAACCATGCATGAGAAGCTTTAATGACTGAGGCATCACGGCCGACGGAAATAAATAAAAAACCGTTGACGCGGTTAGCCGTCGGCACAGATCACCTCCGCACCACCTACCCCAAGTGATAACTCTATTACGCACCCTCTCCTTATTTTACCGATAAATAGCATAAAATATATGTTTTTAAGTATATTTATTTACGTTACGGAGTTTACTTTTACATTCATCTATACATACAAAGAAATAAAATTGAAAAGTTTGTTTGTAATATTAAAATAACCGCTTTATACTACATGCATATGAATGTATATACGGTACATATACCAAAATTACATTTTTTTTTATTTTTGTCTGTCTTTCTGTTTGTTCCAGCTAATCTCTGGAACGGCTGGACCGATTTTGACGGGACTTTCACTGGTAGATAGCTGATGTAATAAGGGGTAACTTAGCCTACTTTTATTTTATAAAAAGAATTAGGGTTCCACGCAAAAAAACCTTGCAGTAAACCGACATTTACGCAGACGAAGTCTGAGAATAACCTTTAAAAAATATTGCCTACTAAGTTTCAAGCTAACTGGTACAACTGGCAGTTGTAGTCAATATATTTTGTGACTTCCTATATTAGGTGTATTATTTATTGGAACAAAAGCTACCTGATACTCTAAGTATGCAGTAAGACAATGGAATTGAAGTGACATCGTATAAAAATCTTTACACTATATTCAGTACATGATTCTAAACCTCAAAGGTATATGGTTTTGGTCAGTTATTAAAATAAAATGCAGTTCCATACAAAGTTCAACAACAAAATGTATGGAACAGCTCATTTTCTTTTGATAACTGATGGAAAATAATATCATCTATGGGGGTAGAACCATGGACAGACTACATGGTACACGTTATCGTAACTATAGGTATATCCCTTCCACCCGTAACAATACGAATTATCTTGCTATCATATTCATATTGTTCACTGCAACACTGCAATCTACACCACTCCGCTACAGGTAGAAAATCTGAAAATTATGCTACAGCGTTGTCCGTCACCGCTTGTACAGAGCCGCCCACCGTTGACTATCGTATAAAGCTGTAAATGACTAGGTACTAAGTATGCTAAACAATAAAAGAAATATGATTGTCGTATAAATTTTATTAACTTACATTAAACTTTAACATTAACAATATAAAACACACTTAATAACGGCTCTTTGTTGGTTCTTTCTTTGTTTCGGCGAAATTAGGAACAAAACTTTTGTTTCCGTACGAATTTTCTTAGAATTTGCAACTTATAAAAAGCAGTAATAGTAGCAGCACTTGTTAAATAATTTTAAAACTGCAGCACCCTTTTTCTCAGAACGTCACGATCCTAACGAACTATTTCACTTAAATTTCACACTACCCTTTGTTCAACACTGATTTAGAATACTTTAGGAGCCGAGCAGAAAGGTAAATTAATTTTCTTTTTAATTATTATTAATTAAAACGAAAAACTTCAATTAATTTCTTCACTTTTTTTTTGCCGTCGGGTTGCGTAATCACCATATAAAATATTAATTTCCGCCATAAATACGTCATTAAATACCGTAAATTATATATAGAAAGTCGTCTGGTTTATATTAATTTTATTTATCATATTTATTCCCGATTTATTTATTTTAAGCACTTTTTCAACACTTCACTAAGTGGTTAAAAAAAATTAGTAAAAATTCGAAAAAACGGGTTATAATTAAATAAGAAAAATATATTAATTAAACTTACCAATTTTTATTTTTTTTCTGCACTGGATGATCAGGTTTGTGAGACAAGAGACGACCGATACAAGTCGCGTCACGATCGCACTGCACCGCTCTCGTGGTAGACTCGCACTGTACTGTGTTCGGCGACGAACTGATGGGAGCTCAGGTCTAGCTAGTCAACCTACATATAGGGCGCGCTGGTACTCTGGGTGCTTGTACATACATACAATTGTACCTATATACCTGAACCATTTTCCCGGGTAGTAACCTAAAATCTTTCGAATATTGACCATTTTATGATTGAATTATTTAAGTTTCTTGCATTTTAGGCGCTGGATAATGAAATAGTGGTCGAGAAATTACGTTTTTTTGATTTTCTAGATTTATTGAATTGAGACACGACCTATTGACCTGATTAATATGCACTTATAGTCTAGTATCGTAACGTAGTAAGTGATTTATAGGTTCATAGGTATTTCATTCGTATCTTCGCTACGTATTAATGTTTGTTTTTGTCTAAAATTTCTTGGGATATATAACTTTAGTTGTGGATGAAATAAAACTATGACGCACATAAAATCCTGGCCGGAGACGTATACAATATGAATATAAAAGTGGACGATATTTCGATTTATTATCATGTGACCGACTTTTTTTCTTCTTAGCTACCATTTCTATATATGAAAAAACATGAGAAAAATGAACAAAACTAAACAACATTTATTGATTTCGAGGCGGTATGAAGTCCTAGATCTTTAAATTCTTTTTTTTTTATCGGGGTTGTCTGTTCCGGATTCTTAGGACATACTTCCGCGTCATCACAGCTTCAGTTTTGACTCGCTAATAGTCGCGGGTTCAATCCGTGTGAGCCAACTGAGCGAAGGTGCCAACGAAAGTGGATTTTAAAAGTCATAGTATTTGATTTAAAGTATTTGCCTACAAGATTAATGATTTACTGGGTTTAGTATTTTAATGAGGTCAGAATTATTTTGTAAAATTAAATGATACTGATATGTAGACAAGTATCTTTATTTATATATAACTGGCTCATTTTTTTTGCTTTCCTACAATTTATTACTCGGATGAGTAACAGCGGGCACTTCCTATCTTGTCTTGTATTGCTGGAATTTTGCTTTGCTTTGATTTTGCTTTTTTTACAAGTTTTCTTGGACTATTAATTAATTGTTGCGTACAATAGTGTGGGACAACGGATTAAACCAATTAAGATGAACATAATAGAATTAAAAACAATTGCATTTCTATTGATTAGTATTACTTTATATTGTATTGTTATTAAATTATTATAGATAACTTATAATTAAATAATACACGTATATTATTTAATTATAAGTTATCTATAATAATTTTGTTTTCAAATTGTTATTACATTTTACAAATAAACCATGATCATAATGATGTACTATTTAACCTGGAATTCGTTAGCATACTGGCGAATAAGTAAAATAATGTAATACATGATTTTTGTTTGTGTATCAAGTGATATAAATCTTCTATATTAAAGATCAGATACCGTATGTTTGTGTCTGCAAAACTTGGAAAGTAGTCGATGGATTGACTTGAAAATTTTACGTAAAATCGCATATTAACAAAATAGTATTTATAAATTATGATTATGTGAATTATTATTATTAGTAATTCTGTAGCTGACACCATTAACGAAAAACGTAATTCTTGTATTATTATTTTTTATATTTATTACTAGTACTTAATCAGAATTTTTTAAAAACGTTGCCCCCCTTTTTTGATTTTTTTCTGGTTTTCTGGGTACATTTTAAAAAATAAACTCGAATTCACAATGACCAGCCTCGGTACAACCTGTAGGTCATACAAATATTTTTTCCGTGCGCGGATCGAACGTACGAGACGCAGCGCCATTCGCTCGCCCACAGCGCCAGCCGGGTCATTAACTTGTTCGCCAGGTGGGGTGATTGATGCAAAATTATTTTCGGTTATTTTATGAAGCGATTGTTAGTCTGTGTCTAAGGTCCACATTCGATTCCTGAGTAACGCAAAGTCTTACATAAAGAAACAATATTTATTTTTCTTAGTCTTTTTTTTTGGAATCGTGGGCGTTAATGACGAAAAGTTCCGGGTTCGATTTCTGAGTAAAGCAGCTTATTAATGTTGAGATATTATAATTTTAGGTGGCGGCACCTTTGATCAATATTGAATAAACGTTATTGTAATGATTTTGGATAAATGTAACATGAGGTTGGAGATTATTTATTTATTCTAAAAGAACTTACATTGTTCACTTAGTGAATAAATATAAAACTAGGGTAAGCTGAGTGGGTTGTAGTTTTATTTTTAATGTAGGTAGGTTAGTATTTAGTTCGATGTTGTTAGGAAGGATTCTAGGCAATATTTTAAACTAGATTTTTCCTTGCCTCGTTAGTCTAGTGGTCGCAAAGCACGACTGCTGAACATGAGGTCTTTGGTTTGATTCCCAGGTCGGGCAAATTGTTATTGTTTTTTTCAATCAGCAATTTCTCAGTAGCTGCCACGGAGTATGGATGTCTGCTCGATTGATGGCAATAGGCACGCCTCCTATTACATGGGACTTAAATATAACTGGCGATATGTGGGTGTACTATTGGGTACACCTCTGCCTAACCCTTCGGGGATTACAGGCGTGATGCTGTATTATGTATGTGTTGACAGGGTTTTTTTTTGTTTTTGCGCGGAACTCTAATCTTTTTTTAATTCATAACTGGTGTTATAAGGAGTACCTTATAGCATTGTAGACGTACTTAAGTCCGCTACGCCTGCTACTTGCAGGGGTCCGGCCGATGCGATCTCAGTATAATAACCGTGTCCGCCAAGTCCGCCAACTTGTCCAGCGATAAGTCAGGTTGCGATGCCAACACTGTTTGCAGACTGGTCGGCAGCCTGTTCGACCATAACGTCTTCAGGAAATCTTCTGGTACAGATGGTCCTGCTAGGTGCCGTAAATGACGAAGAAACTGCGATGGTTTTCGGTCACCTAACTCTTCGTGCATTAAAAGTTGCTTCACTTTTCGATCCCGAGACGCCGACAAACGTTTTATAAGCTCACCTTTCAGTTTTTATACTTGTTTGTAGCCGGCGGATTAGTAATTATATCCTTTACTTCGGCGATGTAGCGATGTTCTAGCGCAGATATGACCTGATAGTATTTGGTCAAGTCTACGGTTACGTTTGATAAAGCAAACTGGCACTCCATTTAAGCAAACTACATCTCCGGATCGTCGGGCCAGAACGGTGGTGAACGAACACCCACACGCGACGTTTCCTGCTAGCATTATCTATCTGCCAGTGAAGAGCTATCAAAATAGGTCTAGTGAGCTGAAACAATGAAACAGACAGACAGACAAAAAATATTGTGTGTTACCGTATAAACATTCATAATTTATAAAAGTAAAAACCTGTAAGGCGATTAACACACACACACCACGCACCGCCGCGGTAGGCAGTGCCGTGTGTTAATCGCCTTAATTTTACGTGACAAGCAAGCATTCAATTGAATTTTATATATTTATAATATGAATACTTGTTGTTACAAGGAGATGCAATGGACATGTCAATCACAAGTAATTCTATATGGACTTTAAAAGAGACTTTGACCTCTGAGTTTGTTTCGGTGTTTCTTCTCAGAGCAGTCGGCTAGGAAACACTGGACTCATCTTGTTAAAAAAAAAACAAATGTGACGTATAAAAGTGTTATTTATAACCAATTTACTGAATAAACATTTCATTTCATTTCATTAATTCTACAACGTTATCTGTAGAATAATTATATCGTTATTTATTTAATTATCCAAACCTATATTATAATTGTCCTAGGATGGTGCCGGTGACATTTGTAAAAATACGGAATCAGTAATAATAAATAATTAGTAAATTAAATAATGTCGCTGACATAATTATGCGATTCTGACATCCATTGATGAATTGCTAACATGTGTCACCCGCACTATCGTAGGGCGATTGGAATACAGCTCCTTTAATAAAAAATCCCACACTAGATATTTCTTCTGCATCGTAGCTATGCGTTTACAAAGTCAAAGTCAAAGTCAAAGTCAAAACATTTATTTCAATTAGACCATTTACAGGCACTTTTGAATTGTCAAGAGTGTACATACGCAATAACTAACATACACAAACAGCCAGACTCGAAATAACTATCTGTAAGCCATACAAATGTTTTAATTGTTGTGAATCAAACCCGAGACACACAGCGCATCAGTCAATCGCTCATATTCATCGTTAGAGAAGAAGACGTTACATAAGACGTAAAGCTAAAGTACAGTCCGGGATCGCGGGACGTCTTAACAGGATACCGTGGCCCCGGAACGCAAAGGGCAATAGAGGGAACACGGTGGTTTATTAGTCAGAAAAAGTCTGACAGTCCCTTCCGCCCCACCCAGGGCGGAACGACTCATTTGATGATTTTTACCACACATAAATAAACTAAAGTACAATATGATGGACCGGTAACATTGTAGGTATTAAAATAAAATTAAAATTTGTAAAATTAACCTTTTTTATAAATTAATGTCAAACACACCTCAACCTCACCTACACCGTGTCGTCAAAACTGTAGACAAATTACCGAGAATCTAGCCTCTTCAGTTTAACGAAAATGACTATAATTGGTCACTTATCAATAACCAATAAATAGTAAATAACAAACCAAATATCAAGTATCACCGGTAGCGGTGAAGCTAAAACATATAAAGGCTATTGTGCACGGCTTTGCGCTCGTTGTGGCAGAATCTATCAAAACATTATTGCCAGTAAATCAACAAATCGATACTGGAAATATGAAATAACTTAAGGGACATTTGGTTGAAAATCTCATTTTCGACCAAATGTAAGGGAAATTAGGTCGAAAATGTCCCTTACATTATTTTATATTTCCAGTATCGAAATATCAAAATCTATCAATGTAACACAAAAGAAATTTCCATGAAATTGTTAATAATGGTTTATTTTTTTGTCACCATCAAATGAATCCTTCCGCCTGGGTGGGGCACCCAGGCGGAAGGATTCATTTGATGATTTTTACCACCCTTAAAAAAAAGGTTTCACAACCGTTTGTGAGAAGCTATAAGATTTGTTTCCACGCGCGGGCGGTCCTTACATGTCTTACGCAGATCTGTGACACCAGCCTTAGCAATCATGGCAGCCTTGTGATTCCAGGCACAAAGCTAATTTCTCTCCGATTCCTTGAAACTGAAAGACAACACCCTGCTCTGTCTCAAGATAAGATATTTTTCTATAACTTATGTTTTTCGTGTGTATTTTTAGAAATGTTTTTCCAAGAAATATTAAACAATATTCGCCTACGACTGTTGTTATTTAGCTCGAGTAGTGTTACCAGTTTATTTTCGGCTTTATTAGACACTAGTTTCTGCTCGCGACTTTGTTCGCGTAAATATCGGTTATGGTGATCTAATCTTGTTTCTCCAAACAAACTTTGGAACCCCGTATCATCCAATAAGGAGGTGAATTTTAGAAAATTTCGTTCATAGTGGATCTACTAACTATAAATTACCCTGCCTTTCATATTTTCATATATTTTTTGATATTTCGTAAGTGAGTGACCTTTTGTTTTTTTTTTTTAATTTAGAAGAAATAAAATAAAAAATTAAGATTTTTATACAAAATTACCATTTTTTTCATACTTTTCAAAGAGATTTTTCACAAATTTACAAATTACATTAAAAAAATACATATTTTAAAAAATCAACAATCAACATCAGCAACATTGAATTTTAATCGTACCAGTATTTCCTGATATGAACACGTATAAACAACCACTTTAGCTTTATAATATTATTAGTAAAGAGAGAAAGCGTAGCGGCTCGTAGGCACGTCGTAGCCACATAAGCTACGGCGTAACCGCGTAGAGCAACTCGTAGCACCGTAGACGGAGGGGCAGGGGCGGAAGGAGGCGGCACCGCGGTGCTTGCAGACACTTCACCGGCGCGCACGCCAGACAGTACGCGATTATTATATTTAAACTAAAAAAAAGCGGCCAAGAGCGAGTCGGACTCGCCCATTAAGGGTTCCGTGGCAGAATTGCGGTTTGCAATTCATGACGCATTAAAAAAAAAAACTACTTACTAGATCTTGTTCAAACCAATTTTCGGTGGAAGTTTACATGGTAATGTACACACAGCAAAACAGATAGGTATGCTGTGTCGTCAGATATAATTGAAGTTTTCTTAGAAACCGATGGATGTTTTCAACCCACGCAACCCACCCCTGAATCCTTGAACCCTGAATCGAACCCAAGACCTCATGCTCAGCAGTCACGCTCTGCGACCACTAGACCAACGAGGCAGGCGATATTTATGTACAAAACAACAATAGATTGGTAGTCAACAGAGCTATGACTCAGATACGATTTCTGGGATGAGCAAATTAATATAAAAAATTAGTTGAAATACTTTTTTACTCAGAAATTTGTTTCAAAGCGTTGGAAAGTCTACATTAAGTACGTTTAAAATAGAGTTCAAAATTGCGTGCTACATGCATTAAATTAAATTCGAGCTACATTTTTTACCTTTCATGTTTTTTAAGCAATTTTCAACTGTATTTCTGGTATGTTTCAGTTCATTATCAAATACAACTGCTAGTATGAAAGTACATATATTAGTGCTGTGTTGAACTGTCCATTGCTCTGTTAATGTAACATGAGTGAAAAAAAGAATTTCCTTTCAAGACGTACGGTCAGCAAAAAAAGTCGTTGAACACTTTAGATTTTTGAACCGTAATTTGAGTACGAATATCTGTGAGAGCTATTGTAAACTAAATGGATGTAAACTAAAGAAAAATAAAATATTACCTGATGTACTGAAAAATGCATTAGTATCATTTCAAGTCTATTAATATGTAAAATAATACCAGCTATTATTGTCCCACTATTGGGCCAATGTTTCTTCTCATACAGAGAAGGCACGAATTTGCTCAAAGCAGATTAAAGCGATACTTAAATTAATTATTAGTCTAGTATTCTCCTGGTCTATTACAGATGTTGGTGTTACCCAAAATAATCTTAGAAAATCATATGAATTAAAATGTACTTCCCCGGTATCAAACCTGCAACCTGCATGAGAGACGGATGCCTTAACCACTGAGTCATCACGACACTAATTTATTGTGAAAGTAACAGTGTTAATCGACTTTTGCTGCTAACCGTACAACGCACCATAATGTTTGAAAATACACACATACTTTTAAACATGGATGTGTGTGTATTTATCGTTCAAAGAGAACCGGAGTCAACGCGCTCGTAGCGTAGTACTACGCCGTAGCACACCGCTACGGCGTAGCACAAAGCTACGCCGTAGCGCGGTAGGTAACTATTTCGCTTCATTCTATTTGGCTTCCTGAATCGATTTTCAAACTATATGAATGTCATGTTGATATGAATGCAAGAGGAGCTCGGGGCTAAATGAACACTAGGGATCGCATAATTCAGTGCATGTTTACCTGTTGGCCTAGTATGGAATGGACTTTGAATTTTAACTGTTGAAATCGGCGGGGAAAGTGTTCTGACAGTAAACTTTAAAAAAAAATTAGAAAATCAAATCGAATACTATAATTATTTTTTTTTTAAATATTATTTTTTTAAAGAATCTTTTACATTGCATTGTTATGCAAATTGCACAAAAACTTGTAAGATTTGATGAGCCACAAACACCGGGACAGGTGAAACTAAATATTCTTTTTTTTTAAATCAATCTACTTATATTTACCTAACGTTTACGTGTTAACTACATATTTCGTAAAACCCTTGAGTGTCAAAATTTCAAATTTGGAACCGACAAAACAACGAATAAAACATTATATGCATTTGATTTGTTAGGTGACCTTAAAATGGCGCGTAATGGTCTGTGGGGTCGGAGCGAGAGGTCAAGGTCACTCATTCACGGACTGACTTCGCCAAGCGTAGCTTCTTGGGGAATTCAGTCCGTGGATGGGTGCCCATCCATTCCAAACCCCCTGATCCCGACTCGTGATTGCTTCCTCGTGCTACCTCGTGATTGCTTCTTGGATAAACATCATTCAGATTTCAATGATTGCATTTAAAATTGCAAAATAACTCACGACAAACAAACTATACGATATTGCATACCATAAAACGGTTGCAATCGGAACAAATTACGGACAAATGTAATATTCCACCAAACACGAGTAATTTGATCACGCTTGAATAGACAACCAATTAATAAAAGCGTATGAAAACTGATACAAGAGGGCTTAGCGTGCGCGCGCGGATTGAGTGTAACGTAAACGCAAACGATTTTTTGATTAAAAGTACCCGCTTCGCACATTAATTTAATTTGACAACTTTTCACTCCTCTTGAACAGGTTATAATTAACCTAAACACAAAACGTATAAATAATAATAAAATTACAAAGTACATATAATTTATAAAAAGAAAGGACGAAGGTAAGGCATCAAAAAAAACTCGTCCGCATTGCTGTCAATATGGGACAAGTGCTCAAAAGGCTGGCATCTTTGCCACGTTGTATGGTAATTCAGATATTTTGCCCAATATGACATTTGTATAAAATCATATATGACCAAAAAAAAATGCTGTAGAATAGTCAAAACCAAAATTCATTTATTATTTGTCACAGACAGTCAGTTTACAGTAATAAGAATTATTATTTTATGTACAGGTAGTCGTATTTCAACTAGAATACCTTTGCTTCAGGCACCGCGCTTGTGCTAGGCTCACTGATACTTCCACATAACCACTACTAAATGAACTGTGACTGCTCTGTCATCCCCAATATTTTTCCATCTCAATTTTTTGTTATGTTTTGCTTCACGTTGCTGCGTTTCTGTTTGATAGGGGAGCCAGTGTAATCGAGACACATGATATGTTTCGGCTTTGTCTGTAGGTAGGTAGCACTGACCACTAAACAATTAGACATGCGAAATGTAGCTCACTAAAAAGAAAAGAGAGATACAGCTCTTTTGATCAAAAGAGCTGTATCACTCTTTTAGCTCTTCAGCTCACCGAATAACTCTTTTAACTCTTGAGCTCAATTGATTTGTTGAGAGCTACAGATCAAATTGAGCCGCGCTACTTTACGAAAGTCAGACGAAACAACTAGCTCAGTAGCTCTCATAGATGATACACTATGTAGCTCTATAAAATCTTTGAAGTTCTTTAGTTCATTTAACTCAGTTGCGAGCTACAGATAAAATTAGATTCATTGGGTTGTTTTGTTCTTATTACAAATAAATAAAATTATGAAAGCCAATGATCTCTGCCAATTACTAATTTTTACTAACTGCAACTAATAATTAAACATTTAAAACTAAGAAACCAAAAATAAACTGCGTTTAGCAATATGCGACACGAATGACACAATATTCCGCCGAAACAATTTGAATACATCTAAAAAACAACAATGTTTGTTTTGTTTACAAAATCACAAACTAAGTACCTATTCCCTAAGGATTTTCATACTTATGTAAAAGTGCTAAAGCATTTTTTCTTTGAAAACAATGACAATAAGAGTTATTTTACATTGACGGATTGAGCCGAAGAGTCGGTCAGTGAGCGACATGTGAAATCGTTCACCGTCGCGTCGGGGAAGTTCGGGCATTGTCGGGCCGCTTTCGTCGTATCACTCGCGTAACCATGGACCTCTCATGTAACTTGCAAAGCCACAGAATATAGTCACTAAGCCGTTGAGCTAAAATAACTATTGAGCTATTCCGTGAACGACTGAGCGACTGAGAGCTAGATTGTAATTAAAGAGCTAGCTTAATTTTATCTCTCATTCGCGAGCTATACCCATGTCTACTAAACATCAGGTGTTCGAATTTTCTATTTCTATTTTCCATCTAATTTTTTTATACTTACTTTTTTATTACATTATAATGCAATCTGCTTATTATGTATTCAAAATTCCAGCTCAATTAAACATCGGGAAGTACCTACCTACTTGTATATACGTCCTTTTTACTATTAGCACAGCCCTAACAAGATAATACTCAAGTCACTACGATTCAATAAACGATTTTAGGAATGCTGAAATTGCATCCGAGTTTTGGAATTAATTTACAAAGTATTATATCATTCTTGTAATACTCGTATTAGGTTAGTAAACAAACAAACAAATTAGAATGACTAAGTATTTAAATATCACAAAGAGTTGAGCTCTTTTAAGCTTTAAAAAGCTCTCTGGCTCAACTAGCTTCTGCCTGCGGCTTCGCCCGCCTCAAAATTATCTTTCGTAACTACTGTCCCAAGAACTACTGTCGAACTATTGTCACAAGGGATCACCGTGATCAAAAGTATCCTATGTGTTAATCCAGGCAATAGTCTATCTATGTGCCAGTTTTCATCTAAACATCTTCACAAACTTTCACATTTTAAATATTAGATTCTTATTTGTATTCAAATTAACTTACCTCTCTCTTTTTTTATGGTGAAGACAGCTTTGACTAACTTTAGAAGCTGCAATTGGCAGGTACCTTCAGGTAATGCTGTCAGACCACGGGATATGTCTTAATGAGACGTCTCTCGCACAGACGCATTACCACTTAATTGAGAAATAATCGCTAAAACTCGAGAACGGCTGGGCCGATTTAGCTGATTTTGTTTGCTTTTTAAATGTTTGTCGTAGTCCAGGGGGCTTAGACAAAGTAACAATTTCAAAACGATAACGAAGTTAGAAAAGACTAAAATGTATGGGATTGACATAAGCCGCGTTAAGTCACGTGGACAATCGACATCGTTATCGCAATTTGGTAGACAATGTTATAATTCATAACGAAATTACGAAACCATAAAGTAACGAATCGTTATCGTATTTATCCCATACAAATGCGTAGACAAGCAGTGCTTTTAGTGTTCGCCTTCGCCTCGATCGTGATCGCCAAAAAAGATAACGAAACGAAGGCTAAAACATTGTACTTAGATATCTTAGAGACGATGACGAATTTAGATATCGTTTCACTACGAAGCGATGTTACTTTGTCTAAGAACCCTGTTTTGGGGTAGGGGTAGGGTTGGGGTAGGGTAGGGGCAGGATACCACGCGAACGAAGTCGCGGCGGGTCAACTAGTTAAAAATAAAAAACTGCGAAACGATACCTAAGTATACAGTTAGTAGGCTTACCGACACTTGCACATAACCACTACTAAAAGAACTGTGACTGCTCTGTCATCCCCAATATTTATCCATTTCAATTTTTTGTTATGTTTTGCTTCACGTTGCTGCGTTTCTGTTTGATAGGGGAGCCGGTGTAATCAGACACATGATATGTTTCGGCTTTGTCTATAGGTAGGTAGCACTGACCACTAAACATCGTGTGTTTGAATTTTCTATTTCTATTTTCTATCAAATTTTTTATACATGCCTTTTTTATTACATTATCATGCAATCTGCTTATTATGAATTCAAAATTCTAGCTCAATCAAACTTCGGGAAGTGTGCGTTTAGACACTTTCCACAAACCAGCTCTGTGACATCATTATATTGCATTGTCATATCAATTGCACATTTACGCAAAAATTTTGGAACATTTGGAAGTGGCTGAACGCTCAATTTAACTTGTTAGATTTGATTAACAGCAGATACCGAGACGGGTGAAAGTAAAAAAGTAAACAAAGCTTGTTAAAGAATCAAAAAGCAGTCTTTTTTTACGTATTTGTCTTTCTTTTCTTGCCTTAGGGTGCGGGCACACGATGCGGTGCGGCGCCGCACCGTGTGCACACTATGATTATTAGTGATGTAAAACGACGCAACGGCAGCGCTGCGTCAACGCAACGGAGACGCAACGCACCGTGTGCTCGCGCTCTTATTACTGCGCGCCGTTGACGGCTTTTGTGTTCAGTTTCCCTTTAGTCTCTATTACGTGTCACAATTCGTTTAATGGCCATCACAAAATTGATAAAAATATAAGGTTTTTCAAATAAAGCTATAAAGTTCAGACGTGGTTGGTGCAGTAGCTGCGCAATTGGATGTTACTCTGCATATCGCGTATTCGATTCCCATACGTAACAAATATTTGTTTTGCTTACGGGTAGTTGTTTCGGGTTTGGTTGTTTGTGTTTATATATTATGTTTGTAAATGCGAACATAATTCAGGAGAATATCATTGAATGTAGCAAAATTATTCTTAAAAAATAAAAATATGTCGGCTTGACGTACGTACAGTCAGCATCAGAGAAAAGGTACCCCCTTTGGTAATGACATCAAACCATTTAAGTTTTTTGCAGCGTATCGTAGAAGTCGTGTTGGTCTAGGGGTTAAGACTGCGGCTGAGCAATGCGATGGTTGCGAGTTCAAATCCGCGGAATAAGTTTCTTTTTTTCTTTTTTTAGGATTTCATTTAGGATTTTATTTTTTAGGTGGTATTCGTCAATTATTATTTATGAAAACAAATGTTAAAATATGTAGGAGGTTTATAAGAAAAACTAGTCATGTTGCATAAACAATATTCATTTATTTCCTTAATTACATAATATATTATTATATTAAATTATAATAATATATAATAATATAATTATATTATAGAGCAAAAAAGTAATCTAATTTCAACCATATCTCGCAGTTCATACGGCAGCTAAGTTTCTGAAGTCAAATTACGGTAGTGCAATAATTAGAATCCAGCACATTCTATTCAACCAAACAAAAAATCTATGCTAATTTCAACCTTATCTTTTAGATATTTGAATTGTCTTTTAGTTAATTTGAATTGATTTTATTTAATCGTAAAACAAAACGGTAAGAAGGTAGAAATATAACACGTGATGGAAGTTGAAATTTAAACCTTATTATCTAGAAGATTAGAGCGTTATCAACCTTGTTCGATAAATGAAATAATTATATTAAAAATTTCGATACATTTGCTAACTGTTCCAATAGCCTAGTGGTATAAGACACGGTCCAGATTATCGGCTGGCACATGGTGGTGCGTGTTCGTATCCTCAACCGCGCTTAGCTTTTTGTAAGTTATTCATTGTAAGCCGAAAAAATTCCAAAAAAATATTAAAAAGGTGCAATTATACTGATTGAGTGGGATCGGTGGCAGGCAGAGATGGGTGAGGCGGCGTGGCGGGGGAGGGAGCCGCTTGGGCTCTGAGTCACGTGACGCGATCGCCCGAGTGGCGGCGCGCGCGCCGTCGCTCGGGCGATAATTCTTTAAGTCTTGGGGGGTTCCTTTTCTCTGATGCTGACTGTACGTCCATTCTTTTCGTTTTCAATTATTTATTTTTTTACATTTTTCCTTTTTCAATCATACAAAAAAAAAAACAGTCAAGCACGCCTCGGCAAGTTCAAGAGCGATCAAAAAACATTGTACAGCAGCAAACAGAATTTAAAAAAAAATGTGTATGAAGTTTTTTGCCTATTCCTCTAATTTTTGGAACGTGCAACTAGACTCAATATTTTTTTCTTATAAGCGTTCTAAACTTCTTTTTAATTTAAAGGTCTAATTAAAACAAATGATCTGATTTTGACTTTGATACATTAAATACTGTGGTTTTGTTTACAAACACACAAACGAAAAACCAATTTAAAAAAGCTTCAAAATATTGGTTGCGCATTGATAAAATACCGCGCCGGTCGGCGGGAGCCCCTCTCTAAAAGTAAATACAATTATGGTTTCATACCTGTACACTACACATTCATCCGCTTGATTTTAAACGATGGCGTGAAACAGCGATCCCTCGACGCCGAGTTTCGAACCCAGTAACTGGAAATAATTCGTTGGGCACGTCATAAGGGACACTAGTAGGTATGTCAGGTATTTAATTTCAGCCTGATCCTAGGTTCCCTTTGAACTTTGACTCATTATTGACAAACGGTCCGTATTGTTTGTATTGGATATGCAAGCTGAAAGGGGTCGCGTCTGTGCCGCGAAAATAAATCCGCTGAACCATTAACATGTTGACCGCAACATTTATAATGAGTATCTGTGCTCCTACTCCAAGCGAAAAATTCGTTATTTCGTACATTCATTTCATACTTACAATAACATGTTTTTTTGAACTGTTAAAAAGTGTTATTTTCGACGTGAGCACGTTTTAATTTGACGTCCGCGGCGGTCGGAAGGTTAAACATTATATTTGTAATACTCGACAATGTATCTATTAATTTTATTTCGCGAATTCAAGGTTGATCCCTTGTTAAAAATTGTCCATAATTTTGAATACAATGACCCGTTTTCAGGTGTAGGTAAAACATAAAAAGTGTGTACCTATATCGCACACACTACGCCAACAAATACGTAGCTTATATCTCTCTTCTCTTCTCTGTCTTTTGTAGAACACGAGGTTTGCTAATAGGTACTTTAAGGAATGAAGTTATTCTTTATGTTTATTTTATTTTATTATATTCTTTTATAAATTTATAAATTACATTGAACATATGGCAAATAACGACAGTTTGTAAGGTATATTTTCGAAATAACTGAATTTTAGACAGCAAAATCTTGTATTTTTAGGCGATGATCTACCTTCATATTTTACTTTTATTTAATTTTTTAGTCTTTTTTGTCGGTGTGTATACTTTGTTCCACAGTAATTTATACTACACAAGCTCTAGACGTGAAGACTTGTAATTGGCTGTCAGATAATCATGCTGTTATTTATCACTATTGTATTTAGCTGTAAGTCTTCCAAAGTCCCTAAATAAATAAATAAATAAATAAAAAACGAAATTTTAAACACAATTTTTTTATGGTGGGTCTACCCCACCATAAAAAAATTGTGTTTAAAATTTTACAAGATTTTACAAGATTTAAAAAATTAGTTCTCGGAGGTCTTCCGTCAGGTATAAGTTCCTGGGGCATAACTCCTTTTTCCCTTACGTGACATCTTACTTTATTAATTTAATAAAAAATATTTTATTTTAATTTATTAAATTAAAATTAATTTAATTAAAATTAATTTCCTTACGTGACGATTTCGAGCAACATCGTTCGCAAAAATAAAGTGATATTGTTTCAAATGAAAATAGCATAAAATTCACTTTACTCAGTATTTATCGTGAAACAATGAAGCTTGCAACATGCTAGCATTAAAATACCGAAAGCGTTAGCGTTCATTTGTGTATATTACAATGTCTTGAGTACCTACAGTATTTAGTGGGAACCATTTCTGAGTACCTACACAATACCGAGGAATTTAGGCTGCTTCGTTTTAAGGCGCTTACCTTCATACAGTCGATGCCTCGGGCCTTAGTCGATGGCTTACGAACCACCTAATGGATCCCCGAATATGCACTTCGCTCACAACGTAAACCCATAGAATATTGTTATGTATTGTTATGAAAGTTCATAGGGCGTAAAATAACTCGTCCGCGTCACTGTGAATAGGAGAAGTGCCTAAAAGGCTTAACCTTTTTAACTCAAGAAAAGGCCATGTCCAAATGCAGAAATTAAAAAATATTGGCTATCTCAATTGCTTTTTTTTAATTTTTTTTACCTGCATAATTACTGTCATGTTATTTTTTTCAGCCTGATATCAATGTCAGAGTGCATGGTAACAAAAAGCGTCATTAATTTTGCATTTCGCGGCAAACGTCATCGCATCCATCAACCACCACTTAGTAACTTCATAGATGTATCTGTGTATACAGCACACGAGCGCAAATTCACAGAAATAATATCTTCACTCCTGAATGCGTAGACAAGCAGCGCTTTCAGTGTTCGCCTTCGCCTCGTCAGATACTATAGTATTATAATATTAGTATTTGTCGTTATCTCAGAGACGATGACGAATTTAGATGTTGGTTCGCTACGAAGCGATGTTACTTTGTCTAAGGACCCTGAAATTCAACACGTAGGTACATACCTCGCTTTGAGTGTCCTAAACCAATTTATCAACAGCCGCTACCAAAACATTACTAATATTTTATAACATGATACAAACAAAAACAAAACATTATCTATGTTATGTGTCACTTTGGCGCGAATACCTAATTACTTTTTATTTATTTCTTTCTTACAACATTGGCATAATAATGTAATTTAATGATAAAAGTAAGTAATGTGTGTGTTTATAATGATGTAAATAGGCTCGCCCCCTATTACATGAGACTTAAACATAACCGGCGAAATGTGGGTGTACTAATGGGTACACGTCTGCCTAACTCTTCGGGGATTACAGGCGTGATGGTATACAGTATGTTATACTTATAAAATAATTTTCTTATGATTAGTATAAAAAATGATTACCAAGGCTTTTGTTTTTTTTTATCTCTTTTTGAATTGTATTATTACTTATTATTATTGGTAGTTGTTAACATTATTGTGAAGAAGTACACTTACCTTATACCTTTTAATTAAAAACAAGCTTTTTTTAATAAAAATATTACAATATTGAGTATTGGACATTGTATTGTCATCAGAACTAAAGGTGTATGCCAAATTTTGAAATGACAACTTACAACAGTGCAAGCTAAATAAAAGCTTGTAAAAAAGTAATGTGTGCGTTTGTTTTGTAAAGATAAATAATTAATGATTAAACAAATAAATAAAGTGTCAGTCAAGTTTTACTATATGTTAACTAATGGGCTGACTAGGTAACGAAGTCTAGTAAAGTTTACCGATTGCGAGGCAGTAACTTTAAACCGAATACACGGAGTAATTTGTCGGTTGTTGAACGTCGGCATTTTGGCAGCCACGCGAGAGGATTGAATGGCGGCGATTGCAATATTGTAAACATGAGAGCACCGTGTAGGTAGGTATCTATGAATTCACTTATCAATTTGTAGCACTTGTTGTTCTTTTACTTAATTGTAAGTAGGTATATGGTTTCCAATTTTTATAATTATTGAATTAATGTACCTGTAAAACTTATTGTATAACAAATATTTTTTTGGAGAGTAAGTATGTGCCTATGGATTTTTTGCCCATTTTTCTCTATACAAAACTACCTTTTTGAATGAGTAACATGTTTTTCCTTTCTTGTAAATGACGTTCAATAGTGACTTTTAATATTGTAGTTGAAACAAATGATAGAACTTTAATTTTGACTTTGACTTTGACTCTGACTTTGACTTTGGTTTTAACTTTGACTTTGACTTTGCAGCGCTCACCGCGTTGAACGTAAGCCGCAAACACGGCACGGCTAACACTTCCGCTCTCTTTGTGGATACACTTCCTGTAATACTCGTAGCTTCACTAAACTATCGATGCAATATTTGTGGAAGCGGTGTCATTGTTTGATGTGAACCGGTTGTAGTACAAACCGTTTATTAGCTTTGCGTTTATTGAACAAATAAAAATGGCATAAACGCTATATGCCACTAAATGGCACTGAATGTTTGTATGCATTGGGATGGGATTAATGACGTGTTTATGTGATTTGTTGTGAAGCATTATTTTCTAAATATTTAGCAATATTCATCATCATCATATTAACCGAATAATGCCCACTTCTGGGCAAAGGCCTTCCCACAAAAAAGTACATTAAAATATTAAAAAAAAGGTACCCAAAAAATAAATACCCTAAAGGTATATAGTCATAATGACCGGTCTCAGGCCTCATTTACGGAGACGCGGAGCGTCGCGTTGTGCGGCGCGGCCCGCTCTGAATTCAAACATATGACGTTGTATGAGTGCGTTTAACGACGTGTAGGTACTAATTTTCCCGCCGCGAGACGCCACGCCGCTCGCGACGCGCGACGCCCCGCCTCTTCGTAAATGAGCCCTACGCTGCTTGCATCCAGCGGTTTGTATAATTACATTGATTAAGTTAATTAGCTTGTTTGTTTTTTTTTGTTTATTTGTTTATAGTCTGAGTAAGGATCACAAAAAATCTTGCACTAATAAAATAGCTGCTAATTGATTTTATTTAAGTTGCACTTGGATTTTTTTCTTGTGTTGTGGTTGTGGGTGCGTTTACTAACTTAAACCCAAACTCACATACACAAACAGGCCCGTTACAACTATCTTTAGGCCTTTTTTTTGTTGGTGAAAATGGCCCTGGGTGGGGCGGAAGGGACTGTCAGACTTTTACTGACTAAAAAACCACCCTGTTCCTTCTGTTGCCCTTTACGTTCCGGGGCCACGGTATCCTGTTAAGACGTCCCGCAACCCCGGGGACGTCTTAACAGGATACCGTGGCCCCGGAACGTAAAGGGCAACAGAAGGAACAGGGTGGTTTTTTATTTTTACCACCTAAAAAAAAAAAAAAAAAAAAAACCCCGGATCTTTAGGCCTTACAAAATTTGTTAAGTGCAGGAATCGAACCCGCGATACCCAACGAAGCCACTGCACCAACTGTGTCGATAAACCGTTTCAAGAATATGTTTCCATCACAAAATGTAAACCAAGTTGGAATGGACTAATTGACTGCTGTATCGGCGGACGCCGACTCAACAGTTTTGTTGCTTTTAAAAGCGTTTACTTCGTACGGCATTTCGTACAATCTTTCAAGTACTTACTTTTCGAAATGAACGAACCGATTTCAATGAAACTTCTTAGACAATTGTAATATTGTTTTACAGCTAAATAGAAACAGAGATATCCAATTATCTTCTTCAAAATGTTCTGTTCTGTTCTGTTGTGTTTCTGTTGTTGTTCTGTGTTTCTTCAGGGCCGTCTTTAACATATTGTAGGCCCCGGGCACAAGGATCTCGGGGCCCCTGTGTGTTTTATGTGTACTGATAGTTGAAAAAAATAATTTTTTCATGTTCAATTGACTCTATCTCAATTATGTGACTATATTGATGTCTTGTGACTTTTTCAATTCATATGTACTTTCTAAGTTTATCTCGGACATCACTGACGTCGGTGAAGGAAAACATCGTGAGGAAACCTGGACTTATACCAGCCTATTACTGTCCCACTCAAACCATGTCAGAGGCCCTTGAGGTGGTTTAGAAACTCTGACACTAGGGTGTGTGGGGTCGTAAGACCTTACTGCCCACACGATAAAGAAGAAGAATAAAAGAGACATAGTACTCATTTCTTAAGCTTGGAGCAAGAAAATTATTGTAAATCGCACTGCAATTCAAATGTTTTGTCACTGAACAGACTGCAAGGAATGATTTTTTGGGGACAGGCCGGGGCCCCAGACGGTCGTGGGGCCCTGGGCACTTGCCCAGAGTGCCCAGTGGAAGAGAGGGGCCTGTGTTTCTTGTTCAAATGTGTGTTGTGTGGTAAATGTTCTCAACTAACTTTTTAGATCTATGTATGTTGCATAATTAGGAAGTTTCATTAAAATCGGTTAACACATTTCGAAAAATAAGGACTTTAAAGTTTGTGTAAAATGCCGTAACGCTCTTAATGGCGTAATGGCCCAGCGGTTTTTGTGGTTAAAGTGTCAAATTCATATGTACTTTGTTTTATCTTGGACATCAGTGAAGAAAAACATCGTGATATCTGGACTTATAATTGAAATCTGTATTTAAGACTGCTTCATTTTATTGGTAAAATGTAGCCAAGGTAAATGACAATGAATTTGAGTTGAAATGATTAATAATAATATAGGTATTACATAAGTGATCTTTAATATATTAATTTAGTAAGTAATTAATAGCAGTATAAGTAAATTAATCGTAACTAGTAGTAATTAGTAGTATTTTTAGTAGTATTTAGTAGTAATTTAGCTTTGTATTAGTTTATTTAGTAGTTTAGTGTAGTATATTTGTCTGTCTGGTTATCCCGGGTAATCCGACACAGCAGGACCGGTTTTGGCAGGACTTTCACTAGTTACAAACCTACTTTCATTTTAGAAACAGAATTAGGGTTACGCGTAAACAAAATTAAAACACCACAGATACACGCGGACGAAGTGGAGCGCAAAAGCTAGTTCATGCTATAATTTTAATTCGAATGTCAATAACGATTATTGCCGAGTAGATCAAAACATCAGCCTCCCAATACAATATGTAAGTATAATATTCCTTCAGTTAATCCATCGCGCCACGGAGCTCAAATTCATTGTAATTTCTGTCCGTACCTGGACTTTACTGGCTGCGGCATCAATTTTAATCCTTTATCAGTTGGACTGTCCATTTAAAGGACTGTAGGTACTGTAACAACACGACGTGCGTTGTTACTGGTACCGGGAAATGTGTATCAATGTACTTGATTGAAACGCGTATTTAATATTATACTTCGTATAATGTTCACTTTAAAATTATGTTATTATATTTTAGTTCTTGTTAAAGCTAAGGCTTGACAGCCGTTGACAAGGTCTGTCTTCTATTCTAATTATAAAAGGTAATATTTATCTTTATTTAGAAATAGGTTGTATATGGCTCAATCAGCCAGGGTCTCTACAGTACTAACAGACTAGTCATAGGTATTTTGCTATACAATTAAACAAATATAGATGGAATAAAAGAGCTAATTTCAAAATGATAAATATTTTTAATGAGATATTTCTTTTTTTTTTTATTAAAATATACTAGGAATTTCTCCTGCGTCCTGAGTGCGTTTAAAATCATATATAAACTTACATACATCAAACCAAACCGGGAAACATTTCCCGTACACTTTTTATGTATCATGTACATGCGAATATTTTTTTTGGAGCGGGAATCGGACCCGCGACACGCATCGCCAACCATTTTGAAATACCAAGTTACGTACAATTTTTTTATTTTTTATTTGGGAATCCCTACCAGAGATAATACCTTTTGTAGACTATTATTTGTATGTCATCATACAAATAATAGTCAATAAAAGGTATTATGTAGGTATACATTTATGTATATTCTTTCTTCTCTCATAGGTATATATTCTTCACTTAATCTAGCTACTTTATTGTGCATGCTGTGGTCTCCCCACAGCATACACATTAAAGTGACTAAGTTAATTTTTTTTTCTCTTTTTTGTAAATGAAGTTCAAAAGTAAGTACCTTTTAATGGTCTAATTGAAATAAATGATTTGACTTTTAGTTATTAACGAGCAAATGTTTTAATTAAACATAAAAATTATTCCCCGTAATTATTTTATCTACAAAATCTCATCGTGTATTTAAATACTATTTGATCAAAATATGACAAAGCAACGCTTGTAAGGAGCGCAATATCGGGAAAAATCTCGTTAATATTGCGCGCTGTTAGGGTCAGTTCAGGTCAGGTCAGTTTGAAGAGGCCAGTGACTTCGCGCTGCACCGCGCTGCGCTGCGCGGCGCCGCGAGACGCATCGCAACTGGCCACTCTTGCACGTCGCGCGTACCGGCGATTCACCGCTGCGTCACGATGCGTATCGCGGCGCCGCGCGGCGCAGCGCGGCGTAGAGCGACGCATCGCGACGTAGTGCTGCGTGGTGTAACGTATTCTAAATTCTTACAATGAAATGTGTATCTTTTCGTGTAGAAAATAAAGTTATATTTTGAGTCGCTCTATTAAAGTGTGCACGCAGCATCGCGTCGCGTCGCGTCTCGGTGTGAACTGACCCTTATTCCTGAAATATAATGATACGAGTATCTATTGTTACGTACAACGTAGTGTACGACAAAGCGCTGCAAACAAAAGGTTACAGTGCGTTGTACACAAAGCGTTATACGCGGATTTTAAGGTCTGAATAATTCGTGCTTAAAATTGGGTAGGTATTTGGTATCATTAAATTATTCAAAGACATTTATTGCGAATATACTTAGGTATAAATATAGATTTTAGACAAAACTCTCGAGCAGCTATATTTAAACTTTCAGCATTCAAAATTTTTGTATTTTGATGTTTATTTGCTTTATCTAATAAATAAAAATTTTCGTGTCGCAGTGTTTGTTACCAAACTCCTCCGAAACGGCTGGACCGATTTTTATGAAATTTTGTGTACCTATCGCGTAGGTCTGAAATTCGGCCAACATCTATTTTTCATACCAAAAAAAAAATGCCGTTACGGAGTTCGCTGGGTGAGCTATAGTAATCAATAAATAGTACCTACATCAAGAAAAGATAGATCAAGATAGGTATGCCAATTGATTAATGGTGGCAAATACTCAATTATAAGTACAAGTTTTGCAACTTACTGGCTACAATGGTCTCAATTTTTTGGAAGAAAAACAATTGTACACACAGCAAAACAGATAGGTATGCAGGTCGTCAGATATAGTTGAAGTTTTATTAGAAACCGATGGATGTTTTCAAATGTAATTTAATTTAAAACGTAGATAATAAATAGTTCTTCATTTAGGTTAAGTTTCAGTCAAAGACATCCATCAGTTTCTTAGAAAACTTCAACTATATCTGACGATCCTGCATACCTATCTGTTTTGCTGACTGTACATTATTTATGTCTTACGGCTAGTTACATTAAGTATTAAAATAGATTAACGCACAATTTACTACATTTTCACATAAACTTAAAAACTAACAAATAGGTAAATAATATAGTTAAAATGCTCTAAATTATACGGGCAGTAAAAAGACGCCGAAAGAAGCTGTAAGTTGTACGTGCTTCCCATTATTTAGATCACTTTTTTTCAGAACCATATCTGAGGCTTATCTGGTTACGGAGATGGGTCAAAGTTCACATTATTTCTGTATAAGTAATATTTTTTACAAAAACGAGTTTGAAATGTTCTAACTAAACATAAAATATCCCTAAGCCCTCTGTAAAAATGCATAAATATTGTAAACATTGATTTTAAAAGAGTACGTATGGAGTTTCTTGCCCATTCTTCTCCATACAAAGCTACCTTTTGGAAGGGGCAACTAGAATCAATTCCTTTTTCTTTTGTATTTGACGTTCAAAAGTGCCTTGTAATGGCCTAATTGAAATAAATGATTTGACTTTGACTTTGACTTTGACTTTGCATGTACCTATAAACACAATGTTTAGCGTGCATTAATCTCGCATTACACCAAAAATAAAAGTCGTTACACAGCAATTTTGCTGTTGCTTACTTGACCAGTATGTGTCGCCTTCGAGCATGTGTTAGTCTTTTTATATCCAAAAACTAAGTTTCAGTGAGGTAACATCATCATACCTGTACTCCCCGAAGAGTTAGGCAGAGGTGTACCCATTAGTACACCCACATTTCGCCAAATATGCTTTAAGTCCTGTAATAGGGGGCGAGCCAATTGCCATCAACCGGGCACAAATCCAGACTCCGAAGCTGCTACTGAGAAATTTCTGATGGAAAAACCCAATAACACTTTGCCCGACCTGGGAATCGAACCCAAGACCTCATGCTCAGCAGTCGCGCTTTACGACCACTAGACTAACGAGGCGTTTCAGTGAGGTGACATTTTAATATTTTACAATGTTAAACAAAATAACAAACCTCGATGGCAATGTGTGTAAACCCGAAATACGAGTATCATGTACAATATATTTGGATGGAAGCGAGCTTTCGCGCCCGGGCTCAATTCCAGGAAGTCGAAGCTTTAAATCAATACCCAGGCAGGTATGAACGGAATATGCATCTCGTAACCAGGCCAGCCCATATCTGACCGTGTCTATGACCTGCCACGCCCCCAGTTTACGATGACCTGATTTATATCATGTCCTAGTTCAGAAATAGGTCGGAGTAAAGAAAAATCTTAGTCTAATAGTAAGGTAAGGGAAGGTTAAGACGAACGGCCTTTTGACTAGGTAAGTTTACCCTTCTTAGGATTTAGTTTTGCAAAAATGAACTATCCCACGTCAACATCCACCGAGTATCCAATTTTTAAAATGTTTGCTTAATATTCAATCATTTATCGCATTCCACAATGTGGATGCTTAAGTGGTAGATAATTTTATTTAATTGAACAATCATGGGCCCTGTCGGTCACAGAATTGGAGCAGGAATTGGATGGCTGAAGATGACTTTAATTATAATCTAACTTATTCTAAGTCTCATTTTTGGGTTCCGCGCGTACTTCAAAAGGAAAAAGCGGAACCCTCATAGGAGTACTTGGTTGTCCGTCCGTCCATCCGTCTGCCTGTCTGTCAAGACCCTTTATCTCGGGAACGCGTAGAGGTATCAGATCTACAGTCTCTTGAAACTGTGAAAAAATCAAACTAAGTTACGTTAAGAAACTTAAGTTAACTAAGTTAAGGTAAAAAAAAAGATACGGCCATTTATGCCGCAAAAAACGTATATTTCGACACTCTCAAGTGCTCTCATTTATAGCGTATTTTCCGTTGGCCTAGTTTTTTATTACAAAGTATTATTGTTTAATTATAGTGAGGACAGAACAAGCGTGGTGACTTGCTCGTGCCTTCTCCGTGTCAGAAGAGGCGTTTGCCCTGCAGTGAGACAATAATAGGCTGGTATAATCTTAATTATATATAAACTAGCTTTTGCCCGCAACTTCGTCCGCGTATATGTCGGTTATCGCGGACGCAGACGAAGTCGAAGTCGAAGTCGAATAAAAAGTAGCCTATGTCCTTTGTTGGGGTTCACACTTACCCTGTACCAAATTTCACACAAATCGGTTCAGTAGTTTAGGCGTGAAGAAAAGACAGACAGACAGACAGACAGACAGACAGACAGACAGAAAGACAGACAGACAGACAGAGTTACTTTCGCATTTATAATATTAGTTAGGATTACGCGTCACGTTGTTTGACCGGGATAGACTCCTAATTTACTCAACCATTTTTTTTTTAATGAAAAAAAGTTTGGTCAAACTTAAAAGATAGGATAGTTTTTATCTCGATTATTGACCTCAATATCTTTACTTACTTCAAGCCGCAGCAACGCGTGGCCGAGTCAGCTAGTAATATTATATTATAAAATGTTATAATATATTATATTATTCTATTTTGGGAAAATCTAACAACTATATCCATTTCCAGAATATCCTTTTCAGTTTAGGTACTTGTTGCTTTTGGAATGGTCAGTTTGCCCTGCTTGTTGGTTCGGCTGGATTGCAAGCCGTTCTTTGTTTTCGTAGGATAATATTATACGAGTAGGTATCTTCTTTAATAAAATTGTCGTAATGTATGAATGGTTGCCTACTTCCGAGATCCTCAAGAACAATGGTGAGTTGGAATTCACGATGTAGTTTTGAAACATTCTACGTACAATATAACCGGGTTTTTTTTGTTTGTTCTTGTATGATTTTGGATAGTACCTATAAATAAATAAAATAACCCTTAGGTACCCTTAGGTATATTTCTTGCAAAAACTCACAAAATAATAGGTAATTGTTTCTGCATGTAATCGTAATTAATTAAACTAACGTTGGTACGCAAAGCGTGACTGCGGAGCAAGAGGTCTTGGGTTCGATTCCCAGGTCGGGCTGTTATTAGGTTTTTCCATCAGGAATTTATCAGTGGCAGCCTCGGAGTTTGGATTTATGTCCGGTTGATGGCAATAAGCCTGCCCTCTATTACATGGAACTTAAACATAACTGGCGAATTGTGGGTGTACGTACTAATGGGTACACCTCTGCCTAACCCTTTTGGGATTACAGGCGTGATGTTATGTATGTATAAAATAGTGCTACAAATATTGTGTATAAATCTCCCTCGGTGCATTTAAGTGGAGAGAGTTGTTGTCCCACAGATGACTGCTCGCGTCAAGCTCACTTTACTTATCGGTAAAACGGGGTGAATAGAGAGGTAGGCAGGGGTGAATCAGAATGAAACTTTAAATGGATTTTAACGTTAACTTAAAATAGCTTGTCGCCAACAAGGACACTATTGTCAATTACCTATCTTAATATATAAACATGTTATGTATGATTAAGTGGGACGCAAATAATTGAATTATTTAGAGATTGTAGGTTGGCTCGTATGCTGGAACAAAGACAACGAAGAGTTCGACAGATTTTTCAGTTTGCATCACTTTGCACGTTGGAAAAGCTGTCTTCCAAAATTCAAAATTCAGGTGCTTTTTGCCTTTAACAATGATTTGTTAATTATTTTCAATGCCAAGCCATGGGCAGTACAGATTGGCTTTCGGATGTCGAATCAACCTCAACGTTAAATCAACACTGCTACTTCAGTGTTTTGTGGCCCCATTTGTATCTTTAAGCCGCGCGGCTTTTCCGTTCGCTTGATAAGTCTCGGCTGAGCTCGGCTAAAGATGGTCCCCGACGGTCCCCGACAGTCCCCGGCAACAAAGCCTCGAGGTCGTAGAAATACTGGTATGCCACCTGTTGCGTTCTAAAAACCAGTACACCCCCCATTACCCGCAACTGCTTAAAGACGTTGAAATCTTGTTGGAAGCTTAAGAAATTAGGATCATTTCGGCAATCTTCATACAAAAGACGAACACAGCGACTGTATTTATTAGATGGGTTTTAAACACAGAAGATTATGTTTTATTAAAAACAAAAGAAAAATTATTACAAATATTTTTAAATCGTCTGCATTCAATGGAAATAAAATGTAGCTGAGATGTTATTCGTGGAAATCAGTTTACCTACTTTTGCTGCCTGACCTGCTTCGTGGGGCGGCCCGCTAGTGCTGGCGCATTGCGATCACCTTAAGACGGAAATAGGTAAGTACTTAAGAAATAGAGATTCTTTAATAACCAGGTCGAATAAATCAATACCTTTTTATGCAACTACAATCTGAACTAGACTGAAACAATCTCAGAGCCTGTTTCACTTCTCTTAAAGGACGCTATTGTCTATCTATATTCCATACGTTCTATAATGGTGCGGGTGACACATGTCAGCAATTCATCTATGAATGTCAGAATCGCATAGGTAACAAGGTCAGTGACATTATTTAATTTACTAGTTTACTGATTCCGTATTTTACGACTATATTAAAATATTCAATCATGATTGTAAATCGCCGTAACGTTCAAGAGTGAAAAGCAACAGTTTGACAAAATGTCACCGGCACCGTCCTAGAGCGTGAGGAATATAAATCAATTCGAAAAATTCTGTGTATTCAATATTTAAAAAAATTTTTCAAACGCGACACACAATCGATTTTGTGCAATTACAAAAAAAATTACAATAAAAAACTTAAATTAATTGCCTATCATCATAATATGACGTGGCTAATAGCCGTCTAAGCCTGGTCGCACACAGGCGACCGACCACAACCACAAAACACCGACGTATTTTTTAGTTTTTATGCATTTTATATGGACTCGCCGCACACGGTTGACGTCGGTGGTCGCCACAACACCGCTTCGAGCTTCAGGCCACTGTGCGGTCAGGCTTACGGTCGCTACACTGGTGCAGAACAAGTCGGGAAGAAAGTCTTATTCAAGTTAAGTGCACTGATCAAGGAAAAGACATTCCTACTATAATTAATAGACGTGAAAGGGGGAATAAAGGATATTTATTTACTTGAATCGTAAACAGTAACGATTGTAACCAATTACAATAATTAAATACACAACACTAAAAATATAAGAAAAGGAAAAATATGTTTTGGATTTCACTATTTAAATTTTTGGGTTTTCTGCAAAAATAATCTTTCCTTTACATAACGAAAATTCATGTCTGCTTTTGTATTTTTAAATGAAACGCATTGAATAGTGCTGATGCGAGTATCGTTTGGCAAAATACCGGAACCGTGTCCGATAATCAACTAAAGTCCCCGTCACGAGAAGCTATAAATATTGTAAACACATATTCAGGGGATCGCAACCTTAGATCAAATACTGCATCAGCGTGAACTTACTTTAAAATGACGGCTCAAATGTTTACGTTCCATGTGTCAGACGCGTTCCAGTACCACAAAACATCAGACGACAGCGCCTTTATCGCTATAAGTGAAATTGGTCGTAAGTATCGTATTACACGTATTTTACTTTAAGTTGATTAAATTTAGGATTATTTGTTGTTGATAAAATTTACGCTACGTAACTTATATTCCTCACGCTCTAGGATGGTGCTGGTGACATTTGTCAAACTGTTGCTTTTCACTCTCGAACGTTACGGGGGTTTACAATCATGATTGAATTTAACTGCACACTAACATCATAGTTGTAAAATACGGAATCAGTACTATGTAAGTAAATGACGAGTAAATTAAATAATGTCACTGACATAATTATGCGATTCTGACATCCATAGATGAATAATTGCTGACATGTATCACCCGCACCATCATAGAACGTTTGGAAGTAAAGATCTTTATTTACATAATTTGTAGCTTTTCGTGACGGAGACTTTAGGTATTTTATTTGATTGAAAATGCTTTACACGGTACTTTAAAACGCAGATTTGTATAGCAGGGGAGTATCAATTTAATCATCATATTCTGTGGTTCAGTAACTCTCCAATATTTCATCATTCGTGTTAATATAGTCTGTATTTTTGTGCATTCGATTGGAATATTTTATGTTGCACTCAAAATGTGGTTAATAACATGCACTCAACCATAAACATATCTGTTATGGATAAATTGAACTGAATAAACATTGTGGTTTTTGTAAAGTGTGGATAAATTAATTATAATGAACTAATTAGTAGTTCATTCATCTTAATTATACTATAATTATGGTGATTTATCTTCTTCTTCTTATACATAAAAATCAATTGCTGTTCGTTAGTCTCGCTAAAACTCGAGAACGGCTGGGCCGATTTAGCTGATTTTGGTTTTGAAATGTTTGTCGTAGTCCAGGGAAAGTTTAAACGGTGAGAAAATATGGAGTAGGGTAGAGGTAGGGTAGGGGTTGGGGTAGGGGTAGGGTAGGGGTAGGTATTGGTAGGGTAGGGTAGGGTTTGGGTAGGGTAGAGATAGGGGTAGGATACCACGCGAACGAAGTCGCGATGGGTCAACTAGTTAAAAGTATAATTATAGAGGTATTTGAAAGAATTTAATTTGTGTTATTTGGATTGTTTTTTATAGGTGTAAGTAGTCAGATTCGTTAGATGTAGTATCGGCTATATAGCTACGCTACGACCCGCGGGAGTGGAGCAGTAACCAAAGACGTCACTCAACGCGGGTAAGAAAAATCCACGCGGACGAAGTCGCGGCCAGAAGCTAGTAATTTTATGGAAATTGATATATTTTTTTATTTTATTTTAATTTTTGGTTAATACCATGTTGCTGTGCCTTAACAGGGTCCATAACTGTACTTTAGCTTTAAGCTTTATGTAACATCTTTTAAACACTTTATGGAATGCAAATAAATTAATATGATTATGAATATCAGTTCATTGGTGTTGTCCCAATCCACGAATGTGCGGCCTGCAATGATACTTCACTTTGTCCTATGCAACCCGTGACTTAAAATAGTGTGATGACTGCACTGTTCTAGACACTCCAGGGTTAACATTTTTCATCTGTTATAATAATAAAATGAACTACTCCACACAGAGGGCATCACTTGCACGGTCTTAAAGTACAACAGCTGTTACACAGCTCCACGGACCAGAATCCACGGTAAACGTTCGCGTGTGGATGTCTTTCCATCGTGTGTGAAACTATTGGTTATAGCAAATAAAGTAACTAACTTTAAATAAGTAAACAAACTTAAAGCGCGGTGCTACTGAAATCGATGACGCGGTAGGCGCAGTGGCTGAGCGATTGGCCGCTGAGCTGCGTGTTGCAGGCTCGATTCCCGCGAGTAGCCTCGTGGACAAGTTCATGAAGAGAAGGATATAAGGTATTACAAGCGATCGTCACATAGTGACGTTTTCAAAAACACTGGTATCTAAAAAAAGGATGAAATACAAGTACTTTACAGAAAATTTTGCTAGCTATTTAGAGGACGCGCGACAACGAAACGATTGCGGCTTCTAACTCGACGCCAACGCCATCTAGTTAGGAATCGGGAAACATCGGACGCTATACGGAATTGAAATGGCAATGACATTTTATGTATTTTTTAACATTTATAGGTGGGCTACTGCACAGAAAAAATAAATTAAAGATTTAGTGAAATTAACTAACTCTAATTTTTTATTACTTTCTAAGCGCGTTATAAGAATGTGAGGCGTAGCGGAGTAGGTACTTATCGTTTATAATACGCTTTCTGTATGATTTAAACGATATTTACAATTATAAGTGTGTAAACGATTATTTACTTTTCAAAATTCATTCAAAAAGTAAAAAAAAATTTTTGTTTAATTTGTTTAGTTTAATTGTTTAATCCAATTATTTCTACGGTATTGCAAACGACATGATTTTCCTTTTTGCTATAAAACTAATAAGATACTCATATACCATAGTCTCCTTGCTACACATTATTCCATACTGGCTGAAAAAACCCACTTACGTAAAATTCTGTCACAAAACGGAATTTAATTAAATCTGACAGTATCAAGAATCCATGCAAAAATTTATTCATTCGATGTAACTTTGTAAAATTAATAGTAAAACAGATGTATATAAATCATGATGGAAACATTAAATCGTATCACAACCACATTTAGCAACGTAAGATCCAGCATAAAGAGTAAAAACTCTACAGAGCGACTCCAAAACTTGAAGAGAGATATTCAAACCCTTACAAATGAATTGGTAGTCCTAGGTAAAGAGAACCACGATCAATTCGTGAGGTCCCTGGCGATGGAAGGTTACCTGGTCCTTCTTTCTGCTAAAACCATGCCTTTATCCCTGATCGAGAAAAGGAACATACTTCAAGCGTCATTTGAAAAATTGAAGCCGCATGCTCTAAGGGACGAATGTCTTTTCATCTTATTAAGAATACAGAACCTTCTATGCTATTACATGATCCAACTAGACCAGACTACTATGGCGCGTGAAATTCTCGAGAACATGGAAGAGTTGTATGACCAGATCAGCAAGTCTGAGTCTGACAAATTCCTTGATGCCGAAGACTTATTCACTGCGGAGCCGGTGTCCAACATCAAACGTGTGAATCCTGAAAAAGTCGACAAAGTCATCACAAACAACGTTCAAATGCAGGCATTCCTGTACAACAAAATGAATTTGCCTCAGAAATACACCTTATACAATCATACAGCTCTTCGGAGGCAATTGGAAATGAAAGAAGGCACGCCACAGGACTGGGCTTTGAGGACAGCGCGTCTGGGAAACTATTTTACTTATTTGAGTAAGGTTGGCAATGCACGTCATCACCTGTGCGCCGCGTATCACGTGTTAAAGACCTGCCATGACAACTGCAAACTCATGCCTGAGGAATTCGTTTTGCAGAAGGCAGATTTTGAAATTCACTTTTTAGAGTTGAGTCACCACTGGGTTAAATACGGGTTAACGCTTTTCAAAATGTCCAAAAAGAAGATTTTGAACAAATACTTTACGCAAACATCTTCGGGAGCAGATCTGTGGAAGACTGTCGACTTGCTAGAAGATAGTCTGGACGGCTCGGAAAAGTTAGACGATGAAAACATGAAAGGTATGGGTCCAGAACAATCCGGAAAGGGAGATTGCAGCATTCCTGAGAAACTATTCACTTTCCCTTCTCTGGATTTGAATGACATGGAAACTAAAGTGCCTTTAGAAAGCGTTCAGAGCGTTGAGGAAGCAAGAAAGCTGTTCGCTTTCACATACAAATGGTTGATGCGTGCGAAGCACTACTACGATTTCGGCCATCATTCTGCCCAGTATATATCCTGCTCATTGCAGCTGGCGGAGCTGTATGAGCACTTGGCGTTTTTCGAACGAAACATAGACAACCAGTACAGTATCCAGAAGAGACGTGCCAATGTTCTGGAGACGCTAAACTCTTTGCTAAAGACATGTGACAACGTAATGTCAGTCCAGATCGACGTGATTAGAGAGTTGTCACAGGTCCAGTTGGAGTTGATGGCGCTTAACTTACAGAAACTGTGGCGCGAAGAGTCTCATACCAATATATTTAATATAGACACTGATGCGGATTCGATCATAAATTCTTTGGGTTCAGAATCCAACAAAACCTTGACGGAGAAAACTCTGAACATGTCCAGTAAGAATATGTTTTTGAGGAAAATGGAAGCAGCTACTTCGATCAACGGCAAGTTGTTCCGGCTGAGCGGACAGCTGGTTACAAGCTCACCTTCACAGATCAGCTTCAACACAGGGATCCTCAAAAACTAAATTTATCATTTATCAACAAAATTTATTCAACAAGCTCATTATCGATCCCATACAAATATAATACATGCAAATATGATAATATAATAATATAATATGCAAATATTGGAAACAAATAAATGTATTAAATTAAGTATTATGGAGACAAAATATCACGGGTACGAATTTCACAAAATGAACTTTGAAATTATTGTGGTAGAATAATGAAATGTATATTTTTGAGTCATTAGTTACCTTCAGGTGTTAGACGCTGTGACACAGTGAACGTGCAAGTTTAAATTTTTATGAAATAAAATTGCCAGAAGCATTTTGTCGAATATTATATTTAATAAAAAATACAAAAAAATAAATATGGCGTTTATTTTCCATATAAATTCACATTGGTGCAGAGTGTAGCGAAAGGTTTACACATAATTGTAAAGCTGTAGATATTTTTTGTCTGTGTGTGTGTTTGTTTAAACGCACTGATCTCTGGAACTACCAGTCAGTGGCGTAGCTAGGGTAGCTTTGTTCTTCAAAAAATACCTATCTACATTTTAAAGCCTTCATTCGGTCAATAAAACATGAATATTACTTCATACCTATGTGTTTAAAATTCTATCATAAAAGTAATTAATTAAATTAAAGACTTATAAATCATCATGGACCTAAACATGTTACTAGATAATGATTTCATTAATCAGAACCATCTCAATCGTAACGGCCGGACTGACTACAAACACGCGATGAAAACGTTGCGTGTTCGCGACGCATTCGCTGTGCGCCCGCCCCGCCACTCGCAAACCGCTAGTGTGATAAGGCCCTAATCGAGCGAAATATACGCACGACCCACTTTAGTTTTTGCACTACTGCCCCAATAACCGGTATTTGTTTTAGGCCATGCCCGGGCCGAAGCTTTCGAGTCGAGCCAGTCGCGTCATCTATCAACACAACTTTGAAAACAGCATATTGAAAACACTGCCATCTGTTGAGAGATTTTATTCAACTTTAAATCCGGAATTTTACAGAGACAGTTTTACTTAGATGGCGTTCTGGATTTATCAGTATGATGCATTTATTCTACGTAGTCGTCACCTCCGTGTGAGAACCATGAAGGTATAGATAAAACTGGAGTCAAGACTTCGAACAAAAGTTTGAGTCAAATACCTACAAAACTTCTCGCTCTCTGTGGTCTCACTCTCTCTTTCTAACTTAGGAGGTTATCCTAAGTTAAAAAGAGAAAGTGAGACCACAGAGAGCGAGATAGCGATACATTTTTTGAGCTTCAAGTAGGTATTCAAAGTCTGGGCTCCAGTTTTATCTATACCTTCATGGTGAGAACCATGATAAATTCATCATAATTTGGGTTGTAATAACCAGGGTGCCTAATATGTAAGATGATACATTACAATGTAAGGCGCTAAAGAAAGGTGGCCACTCATACGGTCAGTTTCCATCGTTAAATAAAGTCCCCAAAGGGTTTGACTAGAGAGAGGCATAAATAAAACAATAAAGGTACTTATACGATAATTATATTTTTTGCACGATAAGTAATATGACAATATCAAACGACAACCCACTTACACTGGTATAATAGGTGTACAATCAGCGTACGAAAACATTAAACATCTTTTAACATAATTGTGCACATTACACTATCATCTTCGACGTTAAAGATTTGCATCTTAATAATAAAGTACAACCTTAATTTAACGATTTTCTCAATTTAACAAATCCTGCGAAATAACCTAAGTACCTCCGCTAGCAACAAACAAACCATTGTAACTGATTTGGTATAACAAATATTTTCTTATCACCTTCAGCTTAATTATATCGAGGTTGCACTGTATTACAAGGTTCAGGTATGGTCAGGGTTTTCGTATGCTAACTGTACGTAACAAGTGGACTCATACCACGGGTACTAACCACTACACAACTTTATTACGTAGTAGCTGGAACCAATTGTAATGAGCCAACGCACATCGAGGGTAGATTTGCTTTCGCCAAACAAAAGCACAAGAAAAAATGTTATCTAGTGTACAATTAATTGGTTATGTGAAAATCTTCAAATTACATTCCATCTTCTATAAATGAAACAAAGTCGCTTTTCGTGTAGGTTTGTCCGCTTTTCTAAAAATACACAATGGAGAAATAATAATAATATAATTTGGAGAAATATTCTGGAAAAAGTAAGTTAGATATAGCACAGAAAACTCGATGTTTTAACATATGTCCACAGCGGACCGCACCCTACAGAAAAGACAGGTAAAAAACAATCTCACACAAAATCTAGACTTATTTTGAAGTGCCCTCGATTCTTTAACAAGACAATTGCAAACTACCCTAATAATTAAATGACTATATTTTCCACACTAAAAAGCTTTTACTGTTAGCGTTGAAAACGTTTTTGGTGGCTCATTGAGATCAGCGATATCGACAATATTGTGATCTGTTGTACACTTGTTAGCGCTCTTACGCACTAGCGGTTAACCGCGGGGGCGGCTAGCCGCTTTTCCATTTTAATATGCAACCGCTTATGATTGTACGCACTAAGGGTCCGTTCACACAGACCGGCTCGTTAAGACAAATGACAAAAGCAGTGCACATGCAAAAATAAACCTTACTACAAATACTAACAACTCTGTTTTCAACGTGATAAGAAACTGATCTCCTCTCCGAGCCGGTCTGTGTGAACGGACCCTAAACCGCCACAAAATCAAAAGCGGTTGCATATTAAACTGGAAAAGCGGCTAGCCGCCCCCGCGGTTAACCGCTAGTGCGTGAGAGCGCTTACTGTACACACGTAAAAGAACTAAACTAGGCAATACTTACTACAAGGCGATAATAGAAAACAGTGGCGGATCCAGGATTGTCTGAGGGCGCTTTTTAGCAAAGTAAACATAAAAAAAAACCACACAACATTTTATAATTGACGACATTTATATCTTAGAGAGTTAGATTTGCAAAACAGTGTAATTAGAATAATCAAATCACTTTAAGATTTGTCACGAAAGAACTCAAATGCTTATGGGGGGACTTGAGCCCCTTAGTCCCTCCCCCCCAAGATCCGCTACTGATATTAAATATGCCTACAGTCCTGTAGTCGAACAAGGTATTTGCACACACACAGCTACGGCTACAGCTTGACAAAAAAGAGTACGACGCGGTGACAGGTGGAACTAAATATTTAAATTTGGAGCCGATGTTCCAAAGAGTCTGGTCATCGAAAGCTGGCACTTAAAAATCAACATTATCGGTAGTAAAATAAGATAGACAATGCAAATTGGTACTACGAAAAAGTGATTTAATATTACTATTCTTTTTTAAAGTAACCTAAGTGTGATAGTGGCGCCCTCTCATTTTTTGTCAAGCTTGCAACTGCTTTTTATCTATCTATACTAATATTATAAAGAGGTAACATTTGTTTGTAAGTTTGTATGTTTGTAAGTTTGTAAGTTTGTATGTAGGGGGTAATCTCTGGATCTACGGAACCGATTTTTAAAATTCTTTCATAAATTGGAAGCTACGTTATCACTGAGTGCTATAGGCTATATTTTATTATAAAAAATTAGGGATCCGTAAAAAAATCACGCGAACGAAGTCGCGGGGAGAGTGCTAGTTAACAATATTAGTACAAAGATGATATTTTTGCTAGTACAGTAAATGACTTGTACGACTACACGACGCCCTTGGCAGGTAATGCAAAATAACTAACAGAATATGGCTTGGCCTAAATTGGCTTTAAAAACAACACAAAAATAAAGCAATACAATATCAAACTTAACGATGCCTGACCGATATAACAACAAGATCAACTCTACATAGTGTAAAACAGTCGCTTCCCGCCGCCTGTACGCTAAGATCTTTTAAACTATGGATAAATAGAGTGATTCAAGAGTTTATGAATATACATTGTAGGTACCCGTGCGAAGCCAGGGCGTCACGCTAGTTTGACATTCTGTTACCTTATTTTTGTGTGGTCAATCTTTATAAACAATCACGGTGGGAATTTAAAATGTCTAAAACACCCAACATTTTCAACGCAAACCGCAGTACATGTAGCATTTAATTATACAAATAACAATTAGGTATAATAAATTATTACTAAACAGTAAGACTTTACAATCGCCAACACAATTCACATTTTGTTTGGAATATTTTCAGTTTTTAATACTAGAATAAAACAAATGCATATTTTACAGTATTTACCAAAGAATGCAAATATACTTGTATCTATTAGTACGCCTGTGATGCAAGTTGTGTAGGATACAAGATTAGCATTATTTAGTATTAAATATTGGCAACATAGCATTTCATTTTATAATTTGTGTCGACATCCATAATAAAACATTTACTTAATAAATGCTGAAACACATGTCCCTACTTCTTGTTACGTATAAAAATGGTTAACACAGTTAATATGTACTCGGTTTCGAGACAAGAAACGCATTCAATATTTCATTTTTTGTACAGTCACATACGTAAAATAAAAGGGTCAACGAAATGAGCGAATGAACGAAATGAAACGGAATGAGCTGAATATTTATATAAATCTTTATTTTGACGTTCAACTCTCTTCGTACTCTATCTCAGAAACGGTTAAACGTAAAAAATTGTGTAATACGAAATTTGTAGAGAATTTTGTACTTTACAACTTTTATGATTCTTGCAAATACGATTGAGGCAAAGGCTGGGCGCAAACGTCCGATTTCCGGATCGGGTTTCCGAATCAGGAGGCGTGTATGTACATGCACACACATGCATAAATTACACATACATTCATTCGTTTTTTACATGTGTGTGTAATTTATGTGTGTGTGTGTATGTACATACACGCCTCTTGATTCGGAAACCCGATCCGGAAACCGGACATTTGCGCCCAGCCAAAAGAAGCGAGATATTTCCAAAAAAATAAACTGATATTCGCGTCCTTCGCTAAAGATGGGTAACCACCCGGCTAAAATCCCACGTATGGGTTAAAACCCAGTTGCTAACTATTTCAATCCGGGTTATCACCCATTTCTGTAGATGAATACTTATTTCGTTAGTTGATTTTTTTTTCTCTTCTAACGGAATAAGTTTTCACCTACAGAAATGGGTGATAACCCAGGACGGAATAGGTGGTAACTGGCTTTTTAATCCATACGTGGGTTTTTACCCGGGTGGTGACCCATCTATACCTTCGACCTTGAATATCTAAGGACGTTCACACGTGACCTTATAAGACTTTTGAGACAACGTTTAGAATGGGCTAGTTGACACCACCATCAATTGACGTACTTTTTATGACCTGTCAAAACGCGATTCTTTCATAGATTTTGTATGGAAATAGCAAGCTTTGACGTCACTTATTTGCCAACTCAATTGTCTAACTATTTATTGATTTAAAAGCCACAAAAAATCTAATTTTGCAGTAAATTGAAAATTAATCGAGTTTTCAGAGCTAAAATAAAGCGTTTTTTTAAAGAAGTTATGTCTTGGAATTATTTATTAATAGTGTCAACTACCCAATTACATAATAAAGGTTATTACAATATTCTGTTTATTCCGGTTCATTCCGAGGTAAAACCTTGAAGTAAATCGGCTGACACGTCAGTTTGACATTTTATTAGCATATTTTGTTCAAATATATACAAACATGAATTCGGGATCAACAAAACCATATCCAGGTCACAAAAGTATACTAATATTAAAATCAGGAATGTTGTTATAGGAAAACATTGTGTTGGTAATGGAAGGTTGGAGCAATAGTCTTAAACTTAACCTAGGTTCAATTTGGGGACAGTCAGATATAATGTAAAAAAAAAACTTTAGGTACTTAGTTGAAGTCTCGATAAGAACAGGAATAAACAAGGTACAATTTTGCATTCTCCTTAAATTCTATGAGGTCAATTAGGTGATTTTTATATTCGAACTAGCCATCTTTTCGCTGGGTTTAGGTAGGCGGGGAGATGAACCCACACAATAATAAATTATAGTCACGTGACGCTGCCCACAATATACGTAACAGGGCGATTCTGTTCCTTAAAAGAGGTGTATTCTGAAATACTGTCAAACGTATTAAAGAAAAAAGAGTGTTTATTAATTATTGACCAGTAGGCCTACCGCCATCGCTTAAAACAATATTATTTCAATATTACTTTGTAATTTCTGTTGTTGGATTTTCAACTCTCGGCGCTGAGCCAAGCGATCAAAATCCAAACAGCATGCAAGGCAAAGTAATATTAAAATAATATTGTTTTAAGAGATGAAGGTAGGCCGCCTGGTATCGTAATTTTGTTTCATTTTTTTTATGACAACTTGACATTTGACGAGCACGCAAAACTGCACCTTGTGTTATTGTAAATATAAACGGGACTTGAATGGCAAATGTTATAAGAATTAATATCTAACACACACACAATGAAGGTTACAGTAAACATGTAAAGCAATTTCAAATATATTACAACAATAATAGTACAACACCAAATATTATAATTTTGATTGACATTGGAATGTAGGCTTACAATCACAAACGACAAAACTTTACCGATTACGATTCCTTAAAAGAGTTCATTTTAATATATTTTGTAGATAAACACAAGTCCACAAAATACTCTGATAACAAGCAATGTAAATTGTAGTTACTTAAGTATATTTATATACTTATATATATAATTGTATAAAATTTATTATAATATTATACGTTTTAAACACTCGTAAATTTTATAAAGTCGAGGGAAATTTTCTGGAATTTAAATTTAGAACCGCATATTGTATAAACTATTCATTATTGTGTAAGAAAATAATTTCGTTTTACATCACTTTGGTACGACACGGTCTGTGTCAAAAAAAAAGATCCAACAATATAAAAAAATAACTTATAATAATGTTGTCTTACTAAGTATAAAAATATCAATATATTAAAAATACTATTTCCAAAATGTTGGCTATGGCATACGGAGTTCAGATTGGTTGCTTTGGTAAAAAGATGTTTTTTCGACTAGAGGTTGCAGCGACCGAGCGTAAATGTTACAATATAATTAGAGAAACACTACTGTTTATTCGTCAGTTAAAAACATTAAACGTAACGCTAGTGCTCGTTTCCCTGCCGCACTTCCCGGTAGACTGTGAATCGATTCACGTTTTTTTTTTTGGAACAAAGATCTTTCACGCTGCTTGCGGTAGTATTTTACTGATGGAGATAGTCACGTAAGGAAAAAGTGTTATGCCCCCTCCAAGCGACCTTACCTCTCCTTCTTTTATATACGGGTGTCACGCACGCGGTTTTTCTTTTGCATTGGTAAATATTGTAAAGCCGTGAATGCCAGTTTAAACCCAGATAAGATCCTTAGTCAACTGTAATGTTTCATAATATAAGAATAAAAATCTGACAAGATAAGGGGGTCTTAAAATTTACCTGGTTTACATTAGGACAAACTAGCCATTTTTTTTAGGATTGTTTAATTTTATTTATATCTTATAATTTATTTATCTTTACAATTTAAACAAATAATAAATAATTCATTTATTTATTAATATTTTCGGTTGTATCGAAAAATTATTAAATAAATAAGAACTAAATATAAATAGTCGTGTAATAATTTCACTTGGTCGCTCACCTCTATTCTTTTTATCTATGGAAATTCAGACTTTTCGCATAGAACAGTAAATTATAAAAAAAACAGAAGTTAAAAACTGTATGTTTTCGTACAAAAATACACTAAGTAATACTTACTCCGCTATAATCTATGTTTGTTTACATAATATATTATTATTTTTATTTTTTGTTTCAATATTTTCAATTTCACGAGTGCCAGAAATTTAGGCGGAAATGTGTCCGATTTTATAATAGGCATAATAAATTACTGATCCCTAGTTAACAGTTATATTACACCGAGAATTGGCCGAATTAATACTGATGGTATATTATAAACTCTTAGCTGTTCTTAACCCTGGTTTTTCAAACGACAAATTGTCATGTGCGTGTAAGCTTTTGTGATTGGTTGACTGAATTTTTAACAACCAATCAGAGGTGCTTGTAGGCGATTGACAATAGGGTAGATGACACCACCAATCAAATGACGTACTTTTTATGAGCTGTCAAAACGTGATTCACACATAGATTTGTTGTTCAGACAACTGTGACGTCACTTTTGTGCCGACTCAATTTACTAACTATTTATTAATTTGAAAGCAATTAAAAATTAGTTTTTTATCGTTAATTGAAAATTTTGATTTTCAGGGCTAAAATAAAGGTTCTATAGAGAAGTTAAGTCTTGGAATTATTAATGAATGGTGTCAAGTACCCATTTACATTAATTTAACATTGATTTACGAGAACCCTGAGGTTACAGTGTCGCACTAACGCTTGTTTTCTCTACAACATATCAACAAACACAAAGCTACAACTTTAACATTGCCACACGTTACAGAAAGTGGAAGCACATAAAAAAAAATCGTGCAAATTTCCGTCCTCCTGCGTAAAAAGCTTGAACCAATCGGAACTCCTGCGCCCTCCCGCCTACCTACCGTCCCTACGCTGCAGCACCTCGAATAGCACCACATTGCTGTCGAAGTCGCTGTCTTCACTCGCCGGCCACGTTTGATCTTCGAGCAGCGGCTTCCCATGCTCCCCTTTCACCTTCGAAGTCCGTCGAGTAGTTTCGAAATCTTTGATGGCGTCGAAATCTTGGTCGATGGCGTCGACGGTGCCGGCCACGGATTTGATGAAGAGGACCTTGTGGATGATGTGGCCGATGATGCCGAGGAGGCAGACGCCCAGGCCGACCACGTTGATCGGCGACAGGACGTCCCCACTCACTTCTACGGCAAGAACTAGGATGCACATTTCCTGAAAATGTTTAAATTAGATGTTATTAATATTTAAATCTCGTTGGTCTAGGTAGTGTTCTTGGGTTTTTCCATCAGGAGTTTCTCATAAACGAAGCCAGACTCTAAAAAGTCAAGTATGAATACCGGCCTTCTAGTCTTAACGACTAACGGTTAGAATAAAATGCTCCTTTTTTTATTATATGAATTCCATCTTTGCCACATTACATAATAAGAAAAATTGTATTGGTACAAAAACAAAATAAAAACAAGTTGGTATTAAGTCTAGAGAACTAAAAACAAATAAGAAATATGCGCCACTACCGCGCGAAACGTGTGACGCTCAGCGTAATGCCGTGGTCCGTGCACGAAGGCACGAAAACTACGGCGCTGGTTTTCATCATGATAAGCAGTTCTCATACCTTAAATATACCAGAGATGGATAGGGTGAGACTAGACGTGTACGTAACCACGAGGAACTCGCTGATCTCCATAGCGAAGGCTATGGTAGCTCCGACAGACACCTTCAGGATTGTAGGTACCAGCTTGTCTGCAGACATTTTCTGCAGGTGATCGTAGCACGCGAAACCTGGAATTGATACAGATTCCTTTTGAATTTTTTATTTAGGTACCTAATGATCACTTTCACTGGCGAAATGTGGGTGTACTAATGGGTACACCTCTGCCTAACCTTTCGGGAATTACAGGCGTGTTAATTAGGTGTATCTACAACAATTTATTAATTTAGCTTTCGGTACGTTTTATAGTACTTTACATGACTTATTTTAGGTACATCGTCTTCACATTCGTATAAATAGAATTAAATGTACCTACTTCTTATTGTAAACCATATACATATCTATACTTCTATACTAATATTATAAAGCTGCAGAGTTTGTTTGTTTGTTTGTTTGTTTGTTTGTTTGTTTGAACGCGCTAATCTCTGGAACTACTGGTCCGATTTGAAAAATTCTTTCAGTGTTAGATAGATTAGTTATCGAGGAAGGCTATAGGCTATATACCATCACGCTACGACCTACGGGAGCGGAGCAGTAACCAAAGACGCGGGTGTAACCGCGGCGGACAGCTAGTATATTTATAACTAAACTATTATTTAAAAAAGAAAAATGATAAAAGGAACCTAAAGATGATTTTAAAATACCTATTCATAGACACCCCACTTGACATAGTTCATCGACTTTTTTTTCATTTTGACAATATGGCGTCTGGTTGACGCTGTGGTGAATTTTGATTACTGTCATGTCATTAGTGACACTCGCAAGGTTAAGACGAATCGATTGACGTAAGAATTATCAAAATCGGCCTACGCATTTGGTCTCTAGAACGCCACATAGAAACAAACATACATACATACATAGACTGATAAACACATTACCCTCCTTTGCGTCGCGCAGTCGGGTAAAAAGAGTAAGTATGGAGTTTCATGCCCGTTCTTCTCCATACGAAACTACCTTTTGGAATGGGCAACTAGATTCAATATTATAATTTTTCTTTCTCTTGTAAATGACGTTCAAAAGTGCCTTTTAATGGTCTAAATGTAATAAATGATTTGATTTTGACTTTGTACTTCCGAAAAATGGGAGACATTTCGAGGTGGGTTAGTTCGTTTTGGCTCTAAGAACTCTAAACGCAATTGTTACCATGGCGTGCGGGCGATTAACTGTAGGCACAGCCCGCCCGCTGAATAAATAATTAAAAGCGATCGTATGCTATGGCCCTTGTTTTATTTTCACAGGTGTTTGTTACATGTTGATTCTCGTATACCTACTTAATAGAAGAAAAAACAACTTTTACTTTAACTGTACATACAAATATGAAAAAAACAAGCCACTTATCGATTTTATCGAGTAATATGAGCTACAGAATTTCACATACCTACGATTTGTTTCGTTCTCTGTTTAATGCATCAGACTAACTTTAATAATAAATTGCACCAAAACTTGTAACGCAAAATTACGACCGACGCGACCACTACAACTGGGTAGCTGTTATGGTTCTAAGATGCCGCCTTGTGACAATCAGACAAAGCGGTTTTGGGGTCCCGTTGGAACCCTAGAAAGGTGATACCGATGAAATAGCTCAATTATGCCACCGGCATTAATAGGCCCGGCCGGCCATATCGCCGGGTACTTGCACGGAATTTTGCGGCACGCCCGCCGGCGTGCATAGCCGGCATGTGTATCTAGGAGCCTTCAAATTACAATAAACAGACACCTTACCTTCAAACATGATGGTAAACGGCAGCAGCGACACGAACATCCAGGGTTGCACATGGAACACCATATCCACTGGGTTGTGCAACCCAAGCTTGGACTTCTGCATCAGCATCTGCGCGAAGGTCCACCGCAAGCCGGCAGCGAAGGACGCGATGAGGAGGAAGTTGAAACCAAGAAGGTTGAACTGCGTAGCTTTGTAAGTGAACATGATGAGGCCGGCGGCGATCATCAGCACTATCCCCACGAGCGACCACGACTGTGGAACAAATAGTTTGGGGGTTAAGTAAGTTATAATAAGCAGCCTAAATAAAGTCAAGAACAGTGGCGGCCCCGTGCGATGGCAACGACCCCGACGTACGAATTGTAGGTCGTGGTCGTGAATTCGAACTTTCCTGGATCGGAACACACGACCACGGCATGCATTTTAATAATAATACCAACCTATCATTGTCCCACTGCAGGTTAAAAGCGAGATATGAGAAGAGTCTCACATGGAAAAGGCATGAGCATTGATCACCACGAATATACTAAAGAATTTATTTTTTTAAATTTGCCAGCAAAACAACCTAGTCCATGATATGAGCAGATATCTGGTCACAGCATTGCGTGCAAGTCACGGCACCCATTTCTAATACAATCTGTAAAAACTGCTGGCATGTGGTTTAGCCTATTGACCGCCAGTCATGTATAGATGACAAACCAGAATGTGCCCAGCACGCCACGGTCACGACTACATGACACGAGTTTTTAACGTAATTTTACGTATTTAAAGCTTATAAAACAGCATTGTTTTATTTCCTTTGCTAATTAATGTTCCTTGACTCATCCTTATTTATATTAGTTGTATATCTTTCTCTATATTAACTTAAGATGACAAAAATTATTATTAATGTAAATATAAAAGCTACTACTCACTACTCACTCATCACGAAATATCAAAAACCGCTTCACGAATAAAAATAAAATTTCGTGTCAGGGAGGTAGTTTAAGTATAGTTTTTTTTTACAAAATTCACCCCCCAATGATATAAAATGGGAGTCCAAAGTTTATACGGAGAAACAAGATTAGATCGCCAATATCCGACATTTACGCGGACGGAGTCAGGGACAAAAGCTAGTACCAATTATAGAGTGGGCTTGGCGCCGTGGGCATGTTTTTGCGGTCAAAAGGTTAAATGAATAAAAAGTAACACAGTGTTCAGTTATACGCGGTATAGGTGAACTGAAAAAGCCAGCAAACTTTTATAATTCACCCGCGCGCCCCGTGTTAAGTGTTTTATCGTGATAACTCCAAAAATAAAAGGAATTACCTAAAATGCCTAGACAAAACTCTCACTCATGTATAAATATAACTAATTATCAAATCATCATATTAGTCATTATAATATCGTGTATAAATCGAAAAAAACAAAGAATTAGAGGCTTTTTCGTGATGTTTTTCTATCAAGAAAATGTTATTATTTTATGTTTTTTATAAATGAGAACCCTCGAAAATATCATGTAGTTTTCATACATTTGTATTTTAAGCCTAGAAATCTAGAATTGTTCATGTAAAATAAAATAAAAAGATTGGTAATTTTGCTTACTACCCACTCTTAATAATGGAACCACTACTTTGCCGCCGATTGCTAGTTTGTTTGTTACTCCGTGGTTATAGTCATTCATAAGCGGCATTTATTTTATGAAGACAATAACAGGAAAAAAAGTGACGAAGATGGAGCTCTAATTTTTAACATAACATCACAGGGTTAGGCTCTAGGCAGAGGTGTACTGTGAAGGTAGCGTGCCACAGCAACCTGGCTGAAGGTTTTTTTATTCCAAAACTCTCTGGCAAAACTACTTTAAAATTAAGAAGAGATGAGACAAACCGTGTGTCGACGACTGTCAAGCCTTTCAGATATAAAATTGTATTGTCATCAGAACTAAAGGTGTATGCAAAATTTCAGCTCAATCGGATTACAACATATGGTCGAAAAATGGTTTGCAAATGAAAGGACAACTTACATACATACTTACATACGAACAGTGCAAGCTGCTGCTGCAGCAATATGCTGAGCAATAATTTTCCCTGACGCATAGTCATAGACAATCTAATCCTTCATTACTAATTTAAACAATACCACAAACAATGTCTTACGTACTGAATTAGTTCATTGCATCATAAGTTGTTTTACAAGACAATACAATGCATCCACAATAATCTTCACTTCTATACTTACTAAGGGTGTTACCACACCAATCGACCGATAGTCGATCGATGCCATCGATCGACATCGGTCGACGTTGATCGATTGGTGTGGCTCTAATTGATCGACGGATACCGGTCGACTAACCAATCGATCGATTGTCGGTCGATGGCATCGGTCGACGGATACCGGTCGACTAACCAATCGATCGACGTCGACCAATCCATTCTACCATCGATCGATGGCATCTATCGGCTATCGATCGATTGGTGTGGTAGAAATTATCGATCGACGTCGACTAATCCATTCTACCATCGCTCGATGGCATCGATCGACGATCGCTCGATTGGTGTGGTAACACCCTAATACAATAATGCGGAAGTTTTTTTTATCTGTTTAAAAGTGCTAATCTCTGTAACTAGAGGTCGGATTGCAATCGTTCGTTCGTCTTGTATATGATAGCCGAATTAATGAGGAATATATACTATCCATACTAATATTATAAATGCGAAAGTGTGTCTGTCTGTCTGTTACCTCTTCACGCTTAAACCGCTGAACCGATTTTGACGACATTTGGCATGGAGATAGTTTAAAATCCGAAAAAGGATATAGGATAGTTTTTATCCCGGAAATCACCACCTAATGCGGTAAAAAGGGGGGTGGAAGTTTGTATGCAAGTACGATATAAACAAGTTCCACGCGGACGTAGTCCCGGGCAAAAGCTAGTAGGCTATATAACATCACGCTAGGACCCACGGGAGCGGAGCAGTAAAAGACGTAACTAAACGCGTGTGAAACCGCGGGGTACAGCTAATGCGTCATAAAGAGAGAGCCTCCCCCGCTCTCGATACCTCTACCGTTGATAACAACGAGACGCGAGTTGAAGACGTCTAGACTTTAGGCGCTGGCACTGAAGGCTGTGATTAGAACAGCCCACGCAGGTGACGCAGGGTGTCTAAAGCACGTGCATAAGGATTGATTGTAAACACTTTGTAGGGACGCCCAAATGGGGATTTTGGGATGCTTGTGTATTTAAGACAGTTTATCAAAAATCAACACAACTGATTTTTAAGAAATAAGTTTTTGTATTGTTTTGAAAAATAAAAATACATAATACCAACATTATGCATTTTTCATAAAAAAAATCACCTTCAATGAGGAAAACCGGTTTGACCTCTCTTAGCGGGACCCTACAAATAAGACATAATTTCAAACTTGCCTATTTGGGAAGTTTAGTTAATTGAAAGCCTTTATAATAAGTGATAATAAAAATCCTAGCTCCCTTGAGATCTCAATTATAAAGTTTTAACTGCACCTGGGCCATATAAGTTAGTACCTTGTCATATTAATCATCAAATCACTTTATACCCCGACCTGGGAATCGGACCTAGGACCCCACGCGACAAAACCAACGGGGCAGGCAGTTGACCTATATATAACTAGCAGCTGTCGATAAAGTCTTCTTCAAAGACGCGACGGAAGATAGGCTGATTTCCGCAGCCAAGGAAGCAATCAACCTTCCTATTACAGCTTACAAATCGAGTTTGAAATGAAAAAGCAAATAAAAGTTGCTGTAAAAAGATAAAAAAAAGTTTTTATCTTTTTACAGCAACCACAGACTTCTGAAGCGTAAACTGAAGGCTAGCGATACCGGCGATGATTATATTCACGGTATTTGAGCACGCAAGGTGAGCTGATTTCAAGGTTAAAACGTAGGAAGCAACCGAATTGTTCCAGCACAAAGAAGCTATATTATCTCCAGGGTGCTAGTGGTGCCGATTCCCTTGTTCACAAACTACACTAAAATTAGAGAATTGGCATCTCTTACTAGCATACAACGAAAGACAAGGACGGCTATTTAATATCACGCTACGACCAACGGGAGCGCAGCAGTAACCAAAGACGTAGCATAAGCCGGGAGAATACCATTTTTTTTAAGGTGGTAAAAATCATCAAATGAGTCCTTCCGCCCTAGGAAGGGACACCTCCAAAGGTGGACGCGGACAAAGTCACGGACAGAAGCTAGTATATGTAAAAATGATTGTTTATATAATTAAATAGTAATTATAATTATTATCATATTAATTACTATTATTTTTATAATTATAATGAAAATATGATAGTACATAATATTTCTAAATAAAAATATGTAAAAATAAAAATACAAAAAGTAATGCCCTGGGTGGGGCGGGAGGGACTGTCAGACTTTTACTGACTAAGGCTCGGCGCAAATGGGCCACCGACCACAGCCACCGGTGGCTGTCGCGCGCTACCGCCACATTTCGAGTGTCAGACGCGCGCGACAGCCACCGGTGGCTGTGGTCGGTGGCCCATTTGCGCCGAGCCTAAAAAACCACCCTGTTCCTTCTGTTGCCCTTTACGTTCCGGGGCCACGGTATCCTGTTAAGACGTCCCGCAACCCCGGCAGGCGTTTGGCCCCGTTGGGGCCCCGTCCCTGTACTGACAGCTCATTGAGTCAAGTCACACAACCAATCATTACAAGTGCTACGCAATTAGGGTGTTGTGCCGATCTAGTACAAGTTTGCCAAGAAGGTCTTCATGTTGAATAGATAATTTGATTGCATGAAATTTTTTCCTGTATAGAGTACGTACTGACACGAGGAAAAATCATGAAAGAATCTTCAGTTCTTTCGTTTCTTTCGTTCCGCGCCGGCTTCTGAAGCATGCAAACCAACTTTACCGGTAATCTTCCAAAAAATGCGGTAAGTATATATATTGCCCTGTATTAGGACCATAGTAGACTGGTATTATTCATCTACTGAATATTGGATATAAGCGCCCTCGAAACATTGAAACTTTTCCATGTCAACAACCAGCTTTCAACTTGCAACTTTGTCGGGATTTTCCAATAGTAGGCCAGTTCGTTGCATAGTAATACGAGCATAAAAGAGCTACATTAACCTATTTACGTCGTCTGGTCTTTGAAACGCTATTAAAGTACTGTTGAAACGGGAAACGAGGGTTTTAACCTGATTTTAAATAAAGAAACCTAAGTTACAAGAACAAAGATATCATTATAAAGTTGCCTTTTTATGAAACAAAGAAAAATCTTGTCTGTCTGTACAACCTTATTTTACGTTTACTAGAAAACTGAAATGGGTTCATTGTACTCATCATTATAAACAACTTTTACTATTGATCCAACCTTGAAATCGCAATAAAAATATGAGCTAATCGATACATTTCTATTAGTTACTAGCTGTTACTATGCGAAAGTTTGGATGGATGGAAGTTTGTTCCCAATCTTTATGAAAGGCACGGAGATAGATTATACTTTTGAGAAACTTTTTATCTCGGAAAAATATACGTTTCCCGGCAGATAATATATTAACTTTGACGCGGACGAAGTCGTGGTCAAAAACTATAGTGCGTACATAAATGTAAGGACCGCTAAGGCTACGCTTACTTTTAAGTCACTAGCCATTTTTCAAGGAATGAAAATAGGTATTCATGGATACATCTTGATTCTTGAGTTCTTGACAGTCTTGGGAATGCTGTGACATTCTCATAGAGGAGACAAATGAACACAAAAGGGTTTAAAAGCAATAGGTACCTACGCCCACATGAAATCTTGATTTCCCCAAAGATTTCGCCTTGACATAGCGAAAACCTTCCTGAAGGGAAAAAAATGGTCGCGTGTAATATTTTTTAATTTATTTTATAAATATTTTATTGCATTCATCCTGAAATAAAATCTATCCATAGCATTTGGTGAAGATTATCCATTGCGCGACTGCGTGCGATCGATGCGTCAAATCGGTTCACAAGATCACGTAAAGGTCGCTATAGACGTACGCGGGTCGGCACATTCGGTTCGGCATTTTCATACGTTATCAAAGATTACATAATTATTATGATGGTCCAGTGGTAAAGATGCCCGTCTCTTATGAGACCTCTTTCAATTAGACCATTTACAGGCACTTTTGAACTGTCAAGGAATCGGTCAGTTAGTCCGAAAGTTGAAGCTAGTTGCCCGTTCCAAAACGGAGGTAGGCCTCTATGGAGAAGAACGAGCCACGGCACTCTTTTAAATTAGATCTTTTACAAAATCCTGGTCACATTATATTCGCAATCGGATACAGGCAAGTATCTACCAATGTGACTTTTTCTAATTCATATGTACCTACTTTCTAAGTTTATCTTGGCATCGCTAACATCGGTGAAGGAAAATATCGTAACGAAACCTGGTATTCGCCATGAGCAAAAGTGGTGATCATTGCTCATGCCTTCTCTGTATGAAAAGAGGCCCAAAAAGTTGTGGGACAATTATAAGCTGTTTTTTTTTAAGGTTTCCTTGAATGCCGAACCGAATGGGCTGACACACTTATACGTGTATGAATAGCGCCCCTAAGGGACGTGGGCGTAGAGTAATTGCAAGTTGTTTTGATGTTATCTGAATCCAACTTAATCAAAACTTTGCCTTATTTATTATATACGAAGACCAGTAGGTAGGTATCTACTTTTATTTTGAACCGAGAAAACTAAACGTTACGTAGCAACTGCTGTAACTAAACGTTATACCTACCTGTCAGTGTCACTATCGCACAACTGTCAAACTACGAGGGCACGATTTATTTATTTACTAGCTTCTGCCTGCGGCTTCGCTTGCGAAAACAGTGACGTTCCGTAAAGTAAGTTGGACTATTATCCCGAACATATTACCGGGAATATAAGTATTCTAAGTATGTGTTGTTGTATATCCAGGAAATGATTTATCTATGTGCCAATTTTCATCCAAATCTGTTTAACGGTTTACGCATGATTGAGTAACAGGCATCCAACAGCTTTACAAACTTATAATACTAGTAGGATTTATAACAATAAGTAGGTACAACATCTTACAGATTACTCCAAGATATATATTCGCGTATACGGCACACCGTACACGGCACTGTGCCGCGGCAAGAGGTCGTGCCGTTCCACGGTGGCGGCGCGGGACCGTGGTGATCTGTCCACGCCGTAACTATACTTCCGTCTTTACAAGACGAAGCAATAAGGGTGGTTTTACCAAAACACGATGCTACCTATTATGTAATTATTAATTCATAACCCTTCCCCTTAAAGTCTATTCGATGCATTTAAAACTATTTCATTCAGGGTTCCTACTAGACTGTTTGCTTATTATCTATCATTATGGTCGACAACACGCGATCACTATTCCGATGTGCATTATAGATAAGTCGAGCTTGGAACTTACATAAATCAAACGTATCGTTGAGTTTTCATGTAGGTAGTACCTATTACCGGTTATTATTTATTATTATTAAGCGATTTTCAGAATCGGACCAGTAGTTCTGGAGATTAACGAGTTAAAACAGAAAAAAATTGAAATAATATTGTTTGTTCGCTGCACTAACTGTTTTTACTGAATTACTAGCTTACATGTTGGCCAATTCTCAGACCTACCCGATATGCACACAAAATTTCTCAAAAATCGGTCCAGCCGTTTCGGAAGGGTTTGGTAACAAACACTGCGACACGAGAATTTTATATATTAGACTAGCTAATGCCCGCGACTTCGTCCGGGTCAAAGTTGATTTCTCCTTATAATTTGCAAAATTTGGAACCCCGTTTTATCCCCTTAGGAGGTGAATTTTGAAAAATCCGTTCTTATCGGACGTCTATTAACTATAAACTACCTCCCTGTCAAATTTTATCGTCATACGTCAAGCGGTTTTCAATATAAATTTCATGATGAGTGAGTGAAATATTCATACAAAATTTGAACAGAATCCATCCGGCAGTTTTCACGTGATGCTCGCTCTAACAAACATACAGACAAAAAGACAAACAGACAAAAATTCAAAAAAAAATATTTTCGGCATTAGAATCACTCTCCGACCTCATAGCAATTACTCTTTTTCAAAAATATTAAATGTACTGGGTCCTTAGACAAAGTAACATCGCTTTGTAGCGAAACGATATCTAAATTCGTCATCGTCTCTGACTTGCTTGTCAATCTTGTCATGTCTTGCTTCATGTCCACGTGACTTAACGCGGCTTATGTCAATCCCATACATTTTAGTCTTTTCTAACTTCGTTATCGTTTTGAAATTGTTACTTTGTCTAAGCCCCCTATTTTGACTTCGCTACGATTTTATTATATGTATAGAAGATAATTGACAATAGTGTCCTTGTTGGCGTCAAACTATTTTAAGTTAACGTTAAAATCCATTTAAAGTTTCATTCTGATTCACCCCTACCTACCTCTATTCACCCCTTTTACCGATAAGTAAAGTGAGCTTGACGCGAGCAGTCATCTGTGGAATAACAACTCTCGTGACTTAAATGCACCGAGGGAGATACAGAATATTTTACAGAATATTTGTAGCACTATTTTATACATACAAAACATCACGCCTGTAATCCCCGAAGGGTTAGGCAGAGGTGTACCCATTATAGGTACACCCACAATTCGCCAGTTATGTTTAAGTTCCATGTAATAGAGGGCAGGCTTATTGCCATCAATCGGGCACAAATCCAGACTCCGAGCTGCCACTGAAAAATTCCTGATGGAAAAACCCAATAACACTGGCCGACCTGGGAATCGAAGACTATTTTATATAAGTCAAATAATAAATAAATCACAGACAGTATAGTGTTTGTGATTTATCTGAATCTATAATGTTCTTGTTGTGAACATTATTTTCCTTATTAGGTAGATTACTTCGCAAATTATAACCACGATAACACTTTACATAGCAATTAACTACGCATACGTGTAAGTAACAACTTTATTATTGGTGTAAAAAATCACCGTTTATGGTATTGCGCAATTTAACACACGATAAACATTTTACTTTGTACATAATACAACAGTGCGTTGCTGGCGGGGGTATTCAAAGTAAAGTTATAACATTTTCATTTGACTGCCTCATTGGTCTAGTGGTCGCAAAGCGCGACTGCTAAGCATGAGGTCTTGGGTTCGATTGCCGGGCAAAGTATTATTAGGTCTTTCCATCAGGAATTTCTCAGTGGCAGCTCGGAGTCTGGATTTGTGTCCGGTTGATAGCAATAAGCTCGCCCCCTATTACATTTGACTTAAACATAACTGGCGAAATGTGGGTGTGTTATTGGGTACACCTCTGCTTAACCCTTAGGGGATTACAGGCGTGATGTTATGTTATAACATTTCTTCAAAAATTTTACCTATAACTAGGTAACCCCTAATTTTATAACGTTTTTTTTTTCACAAAAAAAAAGGAGTTATTCCGGTCTGATCCCCTGATCTGATCCTCTTGGAGCAGACAGCAATTAAAACATGATAATAATTCAGCAGGGGATCAGATCCTAGGGGATCTGAACGGAATAACGGAAAAAAAGTTAGATTAGATTAGATCCCGTTATAAGTAACACAGTCCTGTTCTGATTAGCGTGAAAATCATGGAAGACACATAAGCCGGATTTCCCCAAGAATGAATAATGATTATTATAGAAACAACTTATTCCATCTCAGAGGTCAGAGGTAACAATGTCCGTGATAATTAGTACAGTACCAATACCCACGTCATAATTGCTATACTTAGATATGACGATTTGCTATCCAATCTCATGAATTAATCAACAGCGTGTTACTTACAAATAGTAGCGTCACATTTTTAACCCCCCAACAAAAACGGAGGGGTGTTATGAGTTTAACGTGTATGTCTGTGAGTCTGTTTGTGGCATCGTAGCTTACAAACGGCGAAGGGCGTGTGCCAACTTTATCGTGACGACAGATAATCGTGTCGTTTAAAGCGCCCGCGCCGTGGCTTGTGTATTTAAATGAAGGTGTTTACATAGGCGACACGATTAACTGTCGTCAACGACTTTTTTTTGCAATGACGTCAGATCGTCAAGTGTGGGAACAGCTAGATACGACAGTAATAATAATATAATAATAATAAATTTATTGCATAAACAAAGACCACATTGCACTGCATACATTGACACAATTCAATCATTACACTTTAACATAAGAGTAGAATAATTTTAAACTCTATCCCTTATAATGCAGGCCATCCACCATCCAATCTATCGTCCAATCGGCAGGACGCTACCGATTGGATCATGCCGATTGGACCGTAGATGGGAGTGGATTGGCATGATAGTTATAATTGTCATGCCAATCCACTCCCATCCACGGTCTAATCGGCATGATCCAATCGGTAGCGTCCTGCCAATTGGACGATAGATTGGATGGTGGATGGCCGGCATAAGAGATAGAAACAAACAGTCGAACAGTTGTCGAACGATAAATTAATCGTCACGACATAGTGGGAACGCGCCCTAATCGATTTTGATTTAGCTTTTTTGTTTGAAAGGTGACTTGACTAACTACTCTTAGCAGCTGCTACATAGAGTTTTTTTAATTTGCTCCGCATAGATTAAAAGCCACGGAATAAAAATTAGCCTATGTCCTTTTTCGGGGTTCAAACTTACACCGTACTTTTCATGAAAATCGGTTTAGTAGTTTAGTCGTCAGAGCGTAACAGACAGATAGATAGAATTATATAGTCAATAAACGTTTGAAACCATCTTAAGTTGGTATTAGTAATGTCGTCAACAACTTGTGGCGGCCACCGTAGCTTAGTGTGCAGCCGCACTAAATGAGTGTGTGCTATACGCCTCTGCTTAATCAATGGGATACAGGTGTGATGGATTGTGTTATACATATAACGTTTCCGATCTGTCAATTTACACAGCTCAAACCACTGAACGGATTGCGCTAAAAGGCACGCAGATAGTTATTATGACGTAAGCAAACAAAGGGGATGAAACGGGAGTGCGATTTGCATTTACGCGGACGAAGTCGCGGACAAAAGCTAGTCTACTATGAAATCTTTATTTTTCATATTTTTGAACATCAATAGTTTTAAGTGGCTTGAGTGAGTGGAGGAGTTCGCGGCTAAGTAATAATACCCGCTTGAGTCGATCCATCAGGTAAAGCTACGCTTGCCGGGGTTGGTCCGTGGCCATCCACGGACCAACCCCGACAACGTGCTTAACGTGCTTTCCGAGGCACGGAGTTAAAGATGGTTCATCAATCCATATTGATGAACCATCTTTAACTCCGTGCCTCGGAAAGCACGTTAAGCTAGTTAGTACAGCCGTTACGGATCGTCAGAAGCCCGAAAGTCTGACAACCACCCCTACATAGGGGTATCATATTACCCAATTACTGGGTTGTGGAGATCAGATAGGCAGTCGCTCCATGTAAAATACTAGTATTCAGCAGCATTCGGTTATACTGGAAGCCGACCCCAACAGAGTCGGGAAACGACTAGGTAGATTGATTGAGTTGATATTACAAATTGCAAGTGCACTTCAATAAACTCAAGTAACAAGTTCACTCCAATCAAATAACCCAAAACTGATTATTGTAAGTGTATGAGTAAAAAAGTCGTTGGAGAGCCTTCTATAAATAAATAGAAGTTTTTACAGATGATAACGATCTCGCATGATAGGCTCTCGAGTGGCGATCACGTAATGGCGCATTTTCATTAGTCGATAGGGCCCGCATGCGGGGTGCAAGAGATTTCTGGAACGCATGCCACAGGGCCCGCATTCGGGGCACCGTTTTCATTAGTCGATAGGGCCCGCATGCGAGGTGCGAGAGATTCCTGGAACGCATGCCACAGGGCCCGCATTCGAGGAACCGTGTTCATTATGGCGCAATTTCATTATAGTCGATATCACGGTCGGTATAAAGCATGCGGGGGATCCCCGCATGCGGTGTAACGACTTGTAACTTTCATTGGTTGTTATCTCGCATGCGGGCCCTATCGACTAATGAAAAGGCGCCATTAGGGAAGGCGCAGTGTGAGAAGGTTCCCTACGAGGTAGACTGACGACCAGGTAAAGGTCGCGAGAAACCGATGGATGCGAGCAGTGCAGGACCGGTCATTGTGGTTATCTTTAGGGGGATTACCAGCAGTGGACGTCGTTCGGCAGAAATCATGATGATGATGACAAATGATAACGTTATCAATACCACACACGTCTCTGGGGATTCCCATTACTCAACCAGCTGATAACCCTTTCAAAATAATTAATTGATGAAAGCTGACACACTACAGGACTACTTAAACATTATTATCTATACGAATAAATAAAAAAAGTACCGTAATTGCGGGTTACTTTACCCCTGTAGGAAAACTTTGGCTCAAAACGGAAAAACGTTTCAACGTGTCATCTTCTGAATAATTACAGATATAGTAATAAAATTAGAATAAGAAACTAATACATTGAATACGATTGATTATTCTTATTCAAAAATCAGGAAGTTCTTCTCAAAAGTTTATTTCCGTTTTGGGTCAAAGTTTCCATACAAGGTTAAAGTAACCCGCATTTACCCAGTATGTTTGTAACGTCCAAATAACAGCCTTTTCGGTCTTAGGTACACGAAAAAAAACATTTCAACATTACCTATATATTTCTTTTGTCTGTTTATTCCGGTTAATTTCCGAAACGGCTTGACATAGTTGTTGATGTTATAAAGACTAACTTAGTTCAGAAAATAAATAAAATCACGTGATAACCGACAAGGACCGAGGCGGATTGGCGATTCCAGGGTTAATTAATTACAAGTCCAGGTTTCCTTACGATGTTTTCCTTCACAGATGTCAGTGTAAAGATTATCTTTAGAAAGTACTTCATATGAATTGAAAAGTCACTTTGGTACTTGCCCGGATTCAAACCCACAATTTTACACATATGTAAGCAGGCGCCTTAACATGCTACTACTAACATAAAATAATATCTAATAAACATAGTGTTACAATAGCATATTGTTTTGTAACCTTGATGATTCATCCGTTCAACGCCGACGTAGAACTGCTTATCAACGCACTTTTAAAACTTAGGTTTGGATATCTCATTGTTATATTATGGTACGATACGATCAAAGATAATATGAGCCGTGTTTTAATTGTATTAAAAGAAAACAACATATAGTTATAGATACCAGAAGTGTCAGATCTAGAGTTATTTTAGCAAAGCTGATGAGAATATGTATTGAAACTCGAGTGTCGTATGTAGGGTAACCCTACTATACACTATGTAACAAAAACCCTGTCAATTCAGTGTAGCCGTTGATCAGTTTTTATGTTTTATTTTAATTTAATTACTTCTTTCTTCTTTTATTTCCATTGGGGAAAAATAATAATCTCAAATCCATTAAATGGTTACGTATATGTGCACGCAGTACGATGCCGAATAATACCCTTAAGGATCGGACAGGGTTTTTGTTACATGCTGTATAATATAGTATCTTTCTATAGGGTCTTTAACTTGAAAGATTTGATTAAGTTCCTATGGCCACTTTCCGGCTCCATCATCAGACCAGCTCCGTGACATCATTATATTGCATTGTCATGCAATTTGCATGTGTATTCAAAATTTCAGCTCAACGGAACACCGGGAAATGGGTCAAATTTAACTTGTAAGATTTGATTAGCTACAGACACCGGGACAGATAAAAGTAAATAAAATCTTGTAAAAACCAACATTGACATCAATCAGTCAGGCATGGTTGAGGCACTTATTTGAGCCATTTTTCCAGCCAGTCACTTCAAAAGTACACCCTTTCTAGCGTCTGGCGGAACTTAAAGCCACGTCTACGTTTATACATCTAATCAGTTATAAAATGCACGGGCGCTTTTAAAACGCCAAGTTATTTACCGCGCACTCAATTTTCATCTCTCGGCGTTCAACCGAGTGGTGAGAATCCAATAGAGCGCTATAATGGAAACATAAGCGAGTTTAAAAATGCATTATTGGATTTTCAACACTCAGCTGCGGTGAACTAGAGGGTTGACAGCCACTTCAGGGTCAGCGTTTACAGAGTAGCAAGTACTAGGGATGTTACGAAGCTTCACATTTGAATCTGAAAGGTCGGAATTTCCGATTGAATTTACACCTTCGACTTTGGCGTCGAAGTTTGTAACTGCAAGACTGAAACGTAGTTTGCAACTGCGGTTGGAATAGGAACGTCCTAGATTGACTTATCGCATACCCGAGGGAACCCCACACGCTTGGGTTGCCCGTTCAGTTGTTTAATTTGACACATGCGTTCCAAATCTCCACTGGACATTTTGTGATTAATAAATTGAAATTATTAACAGTTTATTATTCGAACCCCCGAATTCCCAAACGGCACATAACTTCAAGAGTTCTTAAATGTATATCTGTTGCTACAATACACCTTAAAGTGACAGAGATAGCATAAGACGTAAAGGCGACCTCCTCCGAACATTCCTACTCAATAATATTTAGGTCAGCACGAGTAACGATCCTATAGTAACTACTTCTTTCGCCTCGTCCCAACAGTGAAACCATAAAATAAGGAAAATCAAAATTAGAAGACATTAAATTATCCTCCACGAGTCCACATGTGATACTGGATGTCAAGAGGGAAAGAGATAGAAAGTAAGGATAATTGAAATTGAGAAAACAAACTAAAATATTTTTTTTAAAAAACGAACTTTTATTTACAATTCTACAATATTGATTATTGGACATTGTATTGTCACCAGAACTAAAGGTGTGTGCAAAATTTCAGCTCAATCGGATAACAACAAATGGTCGAAAAATGGTTTGCAAATTGTGAAAGGACAGCTTACTTACTTACATACATACACACATACATGCGGACAGTGCAAGCTAAATAAAGGCTTGTAAAAAGAACACCCTGGGCATGCACTTGCGCCTAGACAACCCTACTCTGTACGATGTCGCAAGAGTCCAGAATACAATTATGTTGAAGCAGCACTCTTAAGAGGAAATGCGGACGGAAACATTTTTCAAAATTAGGTTTTAGAAGAAGCTATCCCTATCGCCTGCAAGCGCTCGGCGTGCGACAAAGACCACTGCAGATTCAACTGAATAGCCTAAGCAATAAAAAGCTTTTATACAAAAAAAGATAACCGCCTTCAAAAACTACAAAATAAAAATAACTTTAGTCGGCGGCTTTGGTTTTGTTTTTTGTTATGGAGGTAAGTATTGCCACCGACTTCCAAAACTAAAGTTATTTTTATTTTGTAGTTTTTGAAGGCGGTTATCTTTTTTTGTAAAAAAGCTTTTTATTTTTCACTTTTTAGTGCTTGTGTATTAATGTTTGAAATCCTTACAAAAAGCCCTTTCAAACAATACCTCACACGATATATTTAATTTTGGAAACTGGTAGGACTGGTCGACGTACCCTTTCCTTCAGTCAGTCATCGACTACGCGTATAAACAAAGCAATTTCACTTGTTACGATATTGCTGCTGTGATTCTGTGAGGAGTTCCATTCCATATCTCCGAAGTTCATCATCAGATATTGAAATGGTGACAATGGGACCACACGGGAAGCACCAGCTTTCAAATAAAAAAAGAATCATGAAAATCGGTTCACCCAGTCGCAAGTTAGGAGCTAACAAACATAAAAAAAAAATACAGTCGAATTGATAACCTCCTCCTTTTTTGAAGTCGGTTAAAAAGACATTAAACAGGCTTGCCTCTAGCCTATTTCCTTCTTTAATATTAAACCAATATCCTAACTAATATTATAAACGCGAAGGTAAGTTTGTTTGTTACCTCTTCTCGCCTAAACCACTGAACCGATCATCCTGAATTAATGTTGCATATACATTGTCAAGTGGACAGACAAGGACAAAGGGTACCTTTCATCCCGAAAAAAGTACTGTTCAAAAGAGAAATCACAACGTTCTTTTAATGATAGATGGCGCCACATGTCTTTTGAATAATGATCGAATTTTAAATTTAATTTGCGAGCGAAACCGCGGGCGAAATCTAGTGAAGGATATTTCATAAACTGAATAAGAAGGATATAGGTATACTGTATCATTTCATCACATCATCATTCATTCACATGCAAATATTGCAGTTTTATAGTAGCCTAAGTACTCAAACTATCACGTTAGATTACAAATTCATATTCAACATGGTATTCAGTAGATATGTAGTCATTGGCTTCAGCTTTGTACAACAATCATTGTTTTTGTTCGGAAGCTAATTCCGAGCGGTTCGATATATTTATGGCATGATAAAGGGTAAGAGATAAGTGAATTCGGCAATCGCTGGTGTAGTAAAAATTGGAATATCTATCTATCTACGAGTAACTATGTGAATAAAGCTAAAGAGTTTTTTGCTTGTCTCTGAAACTACCAATCGGAATGGAAAAATGTTTGTTTCTAAATAATAGTCGATTCATAAAGAATAGTAAAAGCTATATAACATCTCGCTACGACCCACAGGAGATGAGCAGTAACCAAAAACGTAGTTTAACGCGGGTGAAAAAACCTGCGCAGACGAAGTCGCGGGCAGAAACTAATCTATGTATAAACGAGTGATGTTGCTCGCGTTTTCAACATTTTAATATCGAGGAATGAAAAGATTAGGCAACTAGGCTCAAGATTAATTTACGAATTGCAACTACAAATGAAAACAAAACGAATAATTTGTAGCTACCTACAAAACCGGTTGGGTTATCGGCATGCAGTACGAATAATTATGTTCATCGCATTTTGACTGCCCTACATTTTAATATCAGAGTCAATTAAATACAAATTAACAATTTACTACATTTACATTAGATGGAAGTACCTATAATATATAACAATTTTGCTTTATACGAACAGCATATTGTGATCGGATTTTGAATACACACGAAACAGCCAATAATGGAATATTTTGAGCAGACTATTCTGAATGCACATTTGTACTTTGCTTTTGAATTTATAATTTTACAGTCGAGAAGGGGATCATTTCATGCGCAGTGTTGAGGTCGAAGTGGTTCGCGCAACAAACTCACCCCCTGGGGGGTAACCAGGCCACCGACGATTTTAAAACTTGGTCGGTGCAATTTTCAATTTCCTGTAATGCTGGGCCTAGGTACATTAGCGGATTACGGCGAATATTCGTGTTAACACGATGAATGTAGCCAAGTAGGTCGTTGCAACGTATTCGGACGAAGACGATGTAGGTACTATCGGGGCACAGTCAGTAAACTGCGCGCATCAAAGGGATTTGTCGCGACAATATTCGCTTGGATGGCTACACCTATGTTACCTCGCACAGTAGAAATTAACACAATCCGGCACACAAGGAATCATAAAGTAGACAAGAACATCGCGTGCGCCAACGCGACATGAATCTTCGCCAGCTAATGTAGCCTAATGTAGTAATCTTCGCCAGCATTACCGAAGTAAGTGACGGCCGAGGGCGACAAAAGCTATTTAATTATTTAAATATTGTTTACTGGGATTAGAGACACTGTGGTCGGTTGCAGTATAGCGGGACAAACAACTACAAAGAGCGATTGTTGAATAGAAGTTAGTTGAGTCAAGAAACGTCTTGCCGTTTTTTAGTCTCAAGTTCTATACATTTAACAAAATGAACACAGTTTTTCTAAGGGCTAAATTTCAATCGTCAGATAACTCTGAACGGAGGGATAAATATTGCGGTTTGACAGCTTTTGTATAGACAACATGTCAAACTAGAATATTCATATGACTGACTATTGAAAAATCAGCCCTAAGAAAATAAAAATTAGGTAGCTTTTCTGAAAAGTGCTTCAATGTTGTTATTATTACATAACCACGTTCGGAGTTCGTTATATTGAAACCATTCTCTGTTACAGCGCACAAACGAATTGAGGACGAAGAATATTTACAATTATAAAATTTTCTACTGACGCAAATACAACGAGCTAACATGAAAATTGTTGATGGAAACAACAGAGGAAAAAAACGTTGTTAAAATTGAATACTATTCGTCTAAGCTGAGAAACATCTATTATTTGAAACTGTCTCTCTAACACAAAAAAAATAATATAAAACATTTTTAGTTTTTGTGGTAGTGACAAAATTAACTTGTTTATATCTTCATAACTTTTGTCCACGGCTACTCAGCAGTATGCAACTTTTTGATTTATATAATACAAAAACTGTATTATTAAATGACACCCATTTTATATCCGTACAATCTAATTTTCGGCCATCTCCTAAGACGTTTGAAGATAAAAATACTTTTATTTATGTTTTTTTATTACTTCTACTTGGAAATGTAAATAGTTATTTAATTTTCTTTTTAATATTTTTTATTCTGGTACAAAACTGGGGTTCGTTTTGTCTATCTCTATTGAGCGCGTCAAAAATATAACAGCGTCCTTGCTTAACCCATATTTATTTTATAATATTATCATAAGAAAGGCGTAACGTTTAATAAACACTATGCACTACAATGGAAACAGTTCAAAGCAAGCCCGGTCATTTGTAGCGATACTATAATACCAGCCTATTATTGTCCCACTGCAGGGCAAAAGCCTGGTGCAGGTCTGCCCCGCTTGGGCAGAGCACCGCCGTGTCCTCACGGAGGCGATAGGCGGCGGCGACCTCTCGCGTCCGGACCTGGTTCAGGCCATGCTCCGGGGCGAGAGGGAATGGGATGCAGTCACCTCCTTCTGCGAAGCAGTAATGCTAGCGAAGGAGGAGGCGGGCCGCGTGAGGGCGAGAACATCTCCACCTCACGCCCCAGCCGCCGCGGGAGACGCCCAGGGCGTCGAACGTCGAGAGACGACATCCGGCCACCGTAGGCGCGGGCTTGCGGACGGCGAGTAATGGGTAGCTCGCCGTCCGATCAAGGACCATGCCCGGGTCGACGGCGCGTTCTGTTCGCGCGCGCCTCAAAGAGCTGTCAGCACAGGGACGGGGCCCCAATAGGGGCCAAACGCTTGCCGGGGTTGCGGGACGTCTTAACAGGATACCGTGGCCCCGGAACGTAAAGGGCAACAGAAGGAACAGGGTGGTTTTTTAGTTAGTAAAAGTCTGACAGTCCTTTCCGCCCCACCCAGGGCGGAAGGAGTCATTTGATGATTTTTACCACCTAAAAAAAAAAAAGGGCAAAAGCCTCTTCTCATACAGAGATGGCACTACCACTGATCACGCTTGATCAAGGCGGATTAGCGATTTCAGACTTACATTCATAAGTCCAGGTTTCCTCACGATATTTTCCTTCACCGATGTCAGTGCCGTGCGTAAACTTAAAATATACATACATACACACATACATAAACTCACACCTTTTTACAATAAGTATACATATTATACATTTATTATCAATTGACAACTTTTTTTTTATAAATGTCTCACCATCAATATAATTGCTGTTCGATATTCTATACACATCAAAAGTGTCTAGGGATCAAGATGTATTTGGTAATAATAATATATTGATCCCTAGACACTTTTGATGTGTGTAATATGAGTCCCATGTTGACTTTTAGTTTATTCGAAGTATTGAAAATCGGAATGTCGTTTTTCGGACCGAGAACCCTTTGAGCATTTTTGATTCTTTGAACGTAAGTATTAAAATTGGAAAACTCAAACCGGTAACGGTAACAACTTTCGGTAAAATAAATTTCGTGATTTTTAATAACAGACATTACAATTCTTAGGTATTATAAAATTCGGACTTATGAAAATCGGAACATCGAAATTCGGAATAAAATATTTCGGAGTATTTGAGTGTTCCCATTAAAAATATATTTCATTACGAAGAAAAGCGTTCCATTTAATGGTCTCGAGTGCAATAAACGAAGGCACGGTAACATTTCGTTTGCTTGTCGACTTTACGAGCACACGTCTATAACTTTGAAAAGGTCAACATGAATTCTACAGTACTTACAAAGCACCCTAAACGGAATAGAATATGGAAGTAGATGCATAGGCTATATGTGGCAGCACCAGCAACGAAGGGTCAATGATCGTAAGACAAATATTTCTTAGTTATTTAACAATCCATACTAATATTATAAAATGCAAAAGTAACTCTGTCTGTCTGTCTATTTGTCTGCCTGTCTGTTATGCTTCACGACTAAACTGCTGAACCGACATCGATGAAATTTGGTACGAGGTAAGTTTGAACCCAAAAAAAGGACATAGGCTACTTTTGATTCCCCTACTTCGTCTGTGTCCGCGATAACCGACACTTGCGCGGACGAAATCGCGGATAAAAGCGAGTAATAAATAAAACGCCTGCGAGCTGCTGCGGCGCGAGTTGAACTCAATCCCGCGTATCACATTATCGCATCTAGACTCTAAAGTACTGATCTTTTAATTAAACTTTTACAGCTTGAAAGTATATCAGATTTAATTAAAAGTTGGTATACATTTTTCAATGAATAATTTTGTTTATGTGCTTACTTAAAATAATAAGTTCAAACATAAGCTTTTTGCGCGAATTTGGGTTGTGGGCATGCCCATCGTGCCCAACGTTGGATCAGCGCTTGCGGATTGTACAGTGAATGCAGTAATCTGGTTATGCTAAATTGTAACTATACATGCTAATGTAATTTCGCTGCCACAGAGCGCCGCGGCATGTCCCTCGCGATATGGTGGACATAGTCATTTGCTACTTCGTTAACCATAGTTTTCATAACATAACATCATGCCTGTAATCCCTGAAGGGTGAAGCAGAGGCGTACTCATTAGTACATCCAAATTTCGCAAGTTTGTTAAAGTCCTATGTAATAGGGGGCGAGCCTATTGCCATCAACCAGTCACGAATCCAGACCACAAAGCTGCTGCTGAGTAATTACTGATGGAAAATCCCAATAACACTTTACCCAACCTGGGAATCGAACCCAAGACGTCATGCTCAGCAATTACGCATTTTATTAAAATTTGAGAAATTAGAAGTACCTACTGGAATATATTTATTTTTAATTATGATTTATTTTACTTTTCTTAAAAAAAGAAAAAAGAAATCGTGTACGTTAAATTCTAAATATAATGATATACCTATAACTTATTTTGGCCAAGATGTCCCTTCCAGTAAGTGATATTTCCATCGACGATAAGCCCGTACTGCTTTCACGCGACAGTTAACGTAGGTATTACACACGTGAACAGTTAACGTATTATTCGACAGATAACGTATTACACAGAATACAATAATGGAGGTGCTATTTCGATCAACAATGAGTCCTAACCTCAAAGACTTTCTCCTCCAAAATCGGATCAGGAGAATCACAAAAGTAGAATTAGTTGACATGAATTTATCGCTTTTCGACAAAACATTTAAGACAAGCTTAAGCCCGTGAATTCGTCCGCGTGAATGTCAATTACAGGTGACATTTTTTTTCGTTCTTTTTCTAAAATAAAAGTACCTACTTACCTATATTAACTTAGGGTAGATAACCGATTATAAGGAGTACCATAAAACATCAATTATCTGCCAGTGAAAGTCCCGTCAAAATTGGTCGAGCTGTTTAAAAGATTAGTCGGGACAAATAGACAGACAGACAAAAATTATAACAATTGTTTTTTTGGTCTATGTATTCTGTAATTTGCAATCGTTAAATAGCTGTTATTTTGACATTACAAATAGACACTATTTTTTTTTTCTTTAATAGATGTATGTACAGGGTGTCCCAGTTAAGGACGTCCAAACGAAAATTTTGGACTCCTCCCTTCCTGGGCTATCCAAACCACCCCCATGTATGTTCTACGATTTTTTGCGGTTTAGGAGCTAAACGACATTTTAATATTTTTTGGGATATTCTTCTTTACATCAGATTTTGTAGATTTTCTCTTTTTGTGTCGCATTTTTTGGAAATATTTTAATTGATAATTAATCCTGAAAGTATGGTCTTCGATCGATAAAAACAACTGTCTGTCTTATTGTCACCCGCAATTACTTAAACTTAGTTCAAAGGCAAAAATGTTGTTTTGTAAATTTCGTTGCAGATTTTCGGCTCTTAAAGAAAAATCACAATAAGGACCCAAATCACCTTAAAGTTATTTCAAAATCTTCCACGGACCCTCAGCTCTTTAAAACAGTACAAATAACTAGTATTTTACGGGTCATTATTCGGAGCAATTGAAGCTCGAACATGGTAAGGCGAAAAATACAATATTTTAGAACATAAGTGAAACCTAATGAAAATGAATTAAAATGAACTTTTATCAAGTTTTCAATGCAATATGAGCTCTATGTCATGTTTATTATTTGCACAATGGTGATTTGGAGTGGTTAGTAAAGTTAGGTTAGGGTTAGGTTAGGTTAGGTAGTTAGGTTAGGTTAGGTAAACCTAACCTAAGTTTAGTATTTTTTTAAAATTAGTGATGTTATTTAATAAAGTCAATGACATAGAGCTCAAATTATATTGAAAACTTAATAAAAGTTCGTTTTAACTCATTATCATCGGCTTTCATTTAAAAACGAATAAGTGAAACCTAATTAAAATGAACTTTTATCAAGTTTTCAATGCAATATGAGCTCTATGTCATGTTTATTATTTGCGCAATGGTGATTTGGAGTGGTTAGTAAAGTTAGGTTAGGTTAGGTAGTTAGGTTAGGTTAAACAAATTTTTATTAAGTTTTCAATATAATTTGAGCTCTATGTCATTGACTTTATTAAATAACATCACTAATTTTAAAAAATTACTAAACTTAGGTTAGGTTTACCTAACCTAACCTAACTACCTAATCTAACCTAACCCTAACCTAACTTTACTAACCACTCCAAATCACCATTGTGCAAATAATAAACATGACATAGAGCTCATATTGCATTGAAAACTTGATAAAAGTTCATTTTAATTCATTTTCATTAGGTTTCACTTATGTTCTAAAATATTGTATTTTTCGCCTTACCATGTTCGAGCTTCAATTGCTCCGAATAATGACCCGTAAAATACTAGTTATTTGTACTGTTTTAAAGAGCTGAGGGTCCGTGGAAGATTTTGAAATAACTTTAAGGTGATTTGGGCCCTTATTGTGATTTTTCTTTAAGAGCCGAAAATCTGCAACGAAATTTACAAAACAACATTTTTGCCTTTGAACTAAGTTTAAGTAATTTCGGGTGACAATAAGACAGACAGTTGTTTTTATCGATCGAAGACCATACTTTCAGGATTAATTATCAATTAAAATATTTCCAAAAAATGCGACACAAAAAGAGAAAATCTACAAAATCTGATGTAAAGAAGAATATCCCAAAAAATATTAAAATGTCGTTTAGCTCCTAAACCGCAAAAAATCGTAGAACATACATGGGGGTGGTTTGGATAGCCCAGGAAGGGAGGAGTCCAAAATTTTCGTTTGGACGTCCTTAGCTGGGACACCCTGTATACAGCATGTAACAAAAACCCTGTCCGATCCTTAAGGGTATTATTCGGCATCGTACTGCGTACACATATACGTAACCATTTAATGGATATGAGATTATTATTTTTCCCCAGTGAAAAAAAAAAGAAGAAAGAAGAAGTAACTAAATTAAAATAAAACATAAAAACTGATCAACGGCAACACTGATCTGACAGGGTTTTTGTTACATAGTGTAGATATAGAAAAACACGTACCTTTTTCTCAAGCCCCAACAGTATCGCGAAGCTCAGGATGAAGATAATTGTAGTAGACTTCGTCATCGTGTACAAGGATATGGTGACCAGCTCCAAACCCCAGTTGGAAAACCCGACATCAATCCCGCTGGCCAATCCCGTCGGTCCTACCGACTTGAGGCAGGTCATGAACGGCAGCAGCAGCTGAGGATTGCCCGTGATGATGTGGAGGACCAGCCTTACGAACACTGATAAGAACCACTTCACTATAAGGTGGTACATCACCACTGTGAGTGGGAACTTGAAGTCCTGGAAATAAGAAAGAGGATTAGTTACAAAGCACTTGTAATTTTAGGGTCAGTTCACACCGAGACGAGACGCATCGCAACGTCGCCGCTCTTGCACGCCGCGCGTACCGGCGATTTACCGCTGCGTCGCGATTCGTCGCTCTACGCCGCGAGGCATCGCGAGGCGTAGTGCTGCGTGGTGTAACGTATTCTAAATTCTCACAATGAAATGTGTATCTTTTCGTGTAGAAAATAAAGTTATATTTTGAGTCGCTCTTTTAAAGTGTGCGCGCAGCGTCGCGTCGTGTCGCGTCTCGGTGTGAGCTGACTCTTATACTTATATTTTTATCTCCTTTTATTTTTACTTGATATTAGTAGACTTAAGAAAGCCTTGGAAAAAGATGTTTTTCTGCGTATTTCAGACTGACTTCTGCCCGCGACTTCACACGCCTTAAGTTACGTTTTTGGTTACTGCTACGCTTTCGTAGGTCGTAGCGTTATGTTATACAGCCTACACTATTCCTCATGTATCTGGCTATCATAATATACTAAAAGATTTTTTACAATCCGACTGGGAGTTCCAGCGTTTAAACAAACAAACAAAAAAATATCTTCAGTTTTATTATATTAGTACCTAACTACCTACCTACGGTCTATAGATAGAAATATTTTTCCATTGAAACTGTTTAGTAAGAAATTATATTTAGCGAGATTAAGAACGTTTTGGCTCAAATGGGGTACTTATCTAACATTTTCAGTATTTCTCAGTGCCTTTGAAAAAGGTGCTAACTGCGGCGGCGCGGCGGTGGTAACTTTACGACCGTATTTTTTCGTGTCTCGTAAAGTTTCCATTAATAAGTGTTTGCAAATAAACAAGAATATGAAAGCGAGTTTGATTGGTTTTTTTAATGAGTTAATTTTAGTTAAAGACTTTGCATCATAATTGGCTTAATTGTGTCAAATTTTGTGTTATAATAATGGCTAACTAATTAACATTCCAAGTCTGAATTTGGGGAATTGCAACTACTTGTTGCTATGCGCTGCGGTGCACCGCATATACCACCAGATTCTGGTGGTATACACATACAGTGCCTGATTCAACCGCCAGTTTTTTAGCCATATTGCAACATGACCCTAGTTAAAGCACCATAGTCCATACCTTATCTACCGCTAATATAATAATTATTTAATGGACTGCACGTGCAGTCAGGTAGTCACTCATCATTGATTTCATTTCAAGGCTAACAAGAGTTAGTATAACAAAAATATGTAGGTATGGGGTTTAATTTCTATCCAATATTTTTTTTAAACGTATATCGAATTTCGCTCTTCTTCGTCGTGAGGGCGGTAAGGTCTTACGACCCGACACACCCTAGTGTCAGAGTCTCAACTAAACCGCCTCAAGGGCCTCTGACATGATTGGAGCAGGACAGTAATAGGCTGGTGAATCGAATCGATCGATCGAATTACGCTAAGCTGGTGAACATTTACTGTTCACCAGCTTAGCGTAATTCGATCGATCGATGGTTGTAAGTGAGATAATGATTTTGATTTTTGATTGCTATTTTTTTTTCAAAGACCGACATCATCTGGCATAATTTAGACTATCACTCTAAAATATGAAACAATGATGGCGCTAGCAAAGACGACATGGTTGGCGCAGTGGCTGAGCAATTGGCTGTTGCGCTGCGTATCACAGGATTGATTCCTGCACGGAACAAATATTTGTATGGCCTACAAATAGTTGTTCCGCTGTTTGTGTATGAGTTTATATAAGAGATGTGCCGACTTTGACTATAGCCGACTAGCCGATTAGTCGGCTGTAAAGAGGCCAAGCCGATGACGGTTTCGGGGGCATTCGGCAATTTTTGAGACGCTTCGTTTATTGCTGTTTCGCGCGCAAGTCGCAACCGCCGCCTGCTAGCGTGTCGGAACATGTTTTGTTTACTTCGCAATGTTTCTTTGATTTTTATTGCATTGGTCAGAGCGATGTTTTGTTTAAAAATAAAGACAAAAACTGTTATTTAGCTATACATATAAAATGCTTTGTCCTGAATGACTGACAGACGGATCAACGCACAGACTAAACCGCTGATTGTAGAGACCTGAAACTTGGAGGGTGTGATTTTTGTATGACGTAGGCATCGAATAAAAAAGGGTTTTCCAAAATTCACCCCCTAAGGGGATGAAACGGTGGTCCAAAGTTAGTATGGGACTACGTGATGCCTTGGTCCAATCTACTTCATTTCTTTTACAAAAGAAAGTTTATGCAAAATTAAGTCTCGTGCATGGATCTTTTTTGACCAATTGGACAATGATTCCTTAAATTAAAATCAAGTGTCGCCTGTGCCAAGTAAGTTCTCGTGGCGGGCATGTACATGAAATATTAATTAACAATCAAGGTATTTATTAATTTAATTCCTCCTACACTATACATTTTATTGAAAAATACATACAAAGTAAAGCGCTGGATAGTCGGCCCTTGTTGCCGATTAGTCGGCGACTACGGAAGTGGCTGAATAGTTGACTTTGATTTGCCCTATTTTAGTAACACACTTTACCGACAAGCCGGAACATCTCTAGTTATATAAACTAAAATGAAAATTGGGCAAATAAAAAAAAACATGAAAATGAAAAGGAACGCAATAGAGTCCAAAACAAAAATATTGTTTGTCACCGAGTGATAGATAGATCTGCTAAAACTGCGCATAGCCGTGCTCGAATTAAAAGGCAGCATAACATTTTTAAATCCTAATTATTATTGAGCACAATAATAAAGGAAATACGAAATGAATATTCAATTAAGATAGAATAAACCCTTAGCTATTGCCTGAAATACTGAGAAGTAGTGCATTGTGTTTTTAGTGGCTATTTAAAAGATATAATAAAGTAACATTGTTAATCGACTTTTGGTGTTGACCGTACAGACAACTGACCTGTAGCTTCCTACAGACTCAGCCTTAAGATGGGTGATATTACAAATTGGGTATTAGGGACACCATCATAGAGCAACACGGACCCCGGACCGCGCCGGTGGTCCGTGTTGCTCTGTGCCTCTGTGGACACCATAAAGCACATGATATTTTTTAACCCTAAAAAACCGATTAATCAATTAACTTTACAATTAGATTTTTAGTTGCTTTGAAATTAATAAATAGTAAGTAAATTGAGTTGGCAAAAGTGACGTCACAGTTTGCAATTTCCATACAAATTCTATGGAGGAATCACGTTTTGACAAGACAAAAAAAGTAAATCTATTGATTGGTAGTGCCTATAATACCCAATTAAAAGAAAAATAAGGTATCTTTTTTTTCAATTGTTGCGTCCATAATCGCAGTAACGCATGACAGCATGCGCAAGAGCAGTGACAAACCACCAAAAAGTTTGTTCTAAATATCTGTTCAATACAAAACGGTAAATCTTTGAAATAAGAAATCTAAACTGGGTAGGTCGAAATTCCGTCGCATCACCGCGAAATGACTTCGTGATATTTAACTTTAGGTAAGTATTGTATGTAGTGCACACTGCGAGAGATTGCTTTACATTTATAGTTTACTGGGGGACGTTATTGCATCACAGCACACTCACCAGTGATTAAGTGTTCATACAGTTGTGATCTTTTTAAAGTGACTGTTTCCTTTGCGTCTGGAATCTCTTTGATTTTCGTTCGAGAAACCGTGGTTAAGTATGACTTTTACTTCGATAGAAATCAACCAGTCTTATTCCTAACGTAAATACGTTACGTATTGAAAAAACAAGGAAAATCATGGTTATCATGGCTAATTGGGTATTTGACACCAGCAATCACCTTCACGTGGTCGTTAAGCCGTTGGTCCTGCTGCCCTACCATGAACTCTTATTGCGATCCAAAAACTGAATTGTTCTTCAAATAAGTCAATATAACGCATCAATTTATGCGTTATATTGACGTATTTGAAGAACAGTTCAGTTTTTGGATCGCGATAAGAGAAAATACGTCAATAAATGACATAAATTGATGCGTTGTATTGACTTATTTGAAGAACAAAATTCAGTTTTTGGATCGCAATAAGAGTTCATGGTAGGGCAGCTGCTCTTGATCTCAACCCCGGTCGTGTCAGATTCCTATCCCGTCGGAATATGAGAGTGAGGGAAATGGGGGCCATTTCCCTCACTCTCATATTGCACCTATGTTTGCGCACAATCTTGTGCACTATAATATCTCCTGTGTACTCGCTAGTCTACATACAGGTTTGGCGCCGTGATCAAAATTGGATCGAGAAAATAATTAAGGCTTAACGATTTGGGCCGTGTTTAGGTGTGACGGGACTGTCGTTTCTAGAAACCTAACTAGTCTAAAATGTAAGGAAAGTTGTACGCCAAAATAATCAAGTTTATTATTAGTTATATCTTTGGCCGGATCATGGTGGCGTACCTCAAAAGGGCAGGGTATTGTTAGTGTGCTTTTAAAGTTGGAAAATCTACCCACGGCAGTTGGTGACCCTGAGATCATAAGGCTGTAAACACACGGCGTATTTTATACACGCAGACGACCCGTGTGCATAGGTTACGCGATCCGAACGCAACCTTGTAGGTTGCGTTCGGATCGCGTTTGAAGCGCGTATACCTACCTACGCGCGTAACCTGCGCGTCGTCACCGCGTTTAAAATCCTCCGTGTGCTTACGGTCTAAGACTTTTATTGGGGTAATCAGTACACTGAAGGAAAATAAAAAGAGACGGAAAGAGTAACAGAGCAAAAGTCGCCCGGTGGGCGCATAGCGCTTGTGCCTTACGTGACGATTTCTGCCAGCTTACTTCTACCGCAAGCCGTGTTCAGGAATTTCGTTCCAATAAATTATTTACTAGCACAAACAGCAACATAGACACATTGTTATCTTTAGTGCCAATGTGTTCATAACAAACTTATAAAAGCAATTATTTGCATAAAAATATTCCATAATAACAATGTAAAAAGGTGTTTTCAAGAAAATTGCCTATAATTTCATGCAATGTTTCGGATTTAAGGCTCTCCCACACAGGTGCGTTATTATCGGTCGATAATACCGCATGCGTTATTGCGATAATGCGTCCCGATTCCGTGCACACAACTGTTTTTATCGTCCGATAATTCTATTTCGTATTCGTGTTTTTGGTAGGTTTTTCCCTATGTCGGACAGGTTTGCCGTTTTTGTGATGGGCATAGATGATTCTTCGTCTGATAATGAATCAATTTCCATAATATAGATTTTTAGAACACTCTTGACTGTCGGTAAAACCAAATTTCGTCTTTGACCCTAGTAATGAGATCGCAGCTGTATGTGGGTCGCATGCGTCCCAATATGAATGTTCTAAGAACTTGTATCGGAATATCGCAGGATGCAGGAACACAAGCGTTCCACTTCTATTGCGTCGTTATTATCGCAGCAGTGTGTAACTTCGTATTCGTCCTAATACATAATGTGCGGTATTATCGACCGATAATAACGCACCTATGTGGGAGAGCCTTTATTCTGTTCATGTATTGGATTTTTTCTTTCTTATATTAATTTTCATTTTGGATACATTAGAATACATGAATAAATACGTCAATTATTCATACAAGATTGGACTTTACAAAAAATATTATAATATAGATGTAAGAACCAGTTTTTGGAACAAAAATCAGTTAACAAATTATAGAGTGTGCACAAGGCGCTGTGTTTGGTCAACTGAATAATCAACAGCCATTCCTTTTATGTGACTTATCCTGTTTATCAGGGAACACAACTCATACAAACATAGCAGTAATCAAAGTCATCACTTAATGTGTGTGAAACCGTGGAACATTACTAGTTTTAACAATAACAGGCATTACAATGTCTTATAATATTTTGATAGAATCTCCACTATCTAGTACATTGTAAAGTTAACAATATCTTTTACCTGAAGTTGATTAACTGACTTTTTATTATTACAATTGATAACTATTATTTCCTTTAACATATTTTGTTTATGCCATGTTAAATAGAAAGCTTGTCGAACAAACTATTTCATTAGGACAGGGGGTGACACACCTAGACAAGGAACATGAAATCAGGAAGTCTAGCAGAATTAATGGGAGACTGAAGGCCAGAAGCCTTCATGATTCTTTTGATATAGATTGCAGTTTTGGCAATTAATTTTCCAATTTGGACTCCTTATTAAAAAACTCGGGAGTAAAGTTGCGCCAGTTTTAATTTTTTAACCATACATACATTTTTCAATATAATAAATAAACTAGACATAACTTTACTTTTTTATCCAGGATTATTATCTAGGGGCTATTATAATGTTTATTATAAGCAAAACATCGGGTGACGTAATTAAAACAAGGGCAAACTCGACGCGAGACTGTGTGCGATAAACACAAACATGCTAATATTATTATTATTCTAAACAGCATTTAAAAAATTTAAACTCAACAAAATATTACGCCAAACTACGCACAGCGGCCAACTTAAATTACGAACATAGCAAGCAACATAAAAACGTGCAGAAAAAAAAACAGGCTAGTAAAATGTAAAGCAAACAGTGTGTTACTGATAACAGAAGCCTTACCGTCAGGAGCCATCTCTGGTAGAATGTGAGGCCGATGGACAGCGAGAAGTAGAGGAGAATCAGGCCCAAGGACAGCAGGCTTTTCTGAACGCACACATCAGACCATTTCGGTTTCGGCTTAGTTGTAAACACGTCTTCATCACCATCTGACTTCAACGGCAGCTGCTCATATTTTGCGCCTGGCATGGTGGCCACAGGACGACGAAACTGGTTTCAGAAACTCACTATGGCGCATATCAGCTAAGATCTTCGTTCGGAAGAATTTTAAACAACTTTAAAATACGACTTGCAATAAAGTTTCTCGACGTCTATTTCAGATCGCGGAGCGCTCCATCCGTCGTTGTGCGCCACAGACTACCTAAGAAGGAAAATGAGTGTGACGTTGACGTTGTTGACGTTTACGATTTTAGACAGATGAAAATGTTGCAGCTTGTGAAAATAAAGTGTCAATGCAGATTACCAATTCTATTTTTACAAAACATTACATTTTCAAAACAAACAATTAAAAAAATAGCAGTTTGATTAGTCTAGGTTTTTGTTTCTTTATACATATATTTCTTAATATAAATCTAATAATAATTGCAAAAATTGTGATAATTTGCATTCGCTCGAAGTAAGCATGCTTCCATGCATCACTATCACTATTCAGAAATTTGCTTGTCTATGGGTGGTTTTATCGATTTCTACAACATTCCTTCTGTTTCGTAAACAAGAAAGATAATTTATTATCTCAAGTTAGGTAATTTAGAATGAGCGTACCAACATAGAAATGAGAAATGCCACATTATTTCGAGACATTCTGTAAATTTATCGTGTAGTGTTGGTGGTGCAGTGTTTCACTTTGAGTTCTAAATAATATCATGTCTAAATTTTCTAAATGAGAACAAAGCCACAAAGGTGATTCAGTCAAGATGACTGATTCAAGTTCGTTTACGTCTCTTTTTGCATTGGTGGACAGTCATTTATCTAAGTGCAATTTGAACAACAGCCCCAGCGAAGATGGGCGCGTCGGATCGTTGCCAATGCCATCGTTCGATCTCCCTCGGGGACTGTCTGATACAGGGCTTACGAATCCACCTCAGAGATTACCTATCCCGACGTTCAGTATGAGCGAGAGTCCTATCGCCAATGTTCTCTCAGAGCAGTTGTCCAACATGCTCAAAGCTAAAGAGCTCAAAAAGCAACAAGAGATTGAACAGGAGAAGCTGCAAGAGGAGATGAGGAAGATGGCGCTTGAAGAGAAAAACTGTGTGATTGACCTCATGAAAGCAGTGCAGAAACCAGGGCAATCTAAACCACAATATACTCAAGAAACTATCAGCCCCAGCAGTTCCTTCGAATCACTGGTTTTGGACTACAAAGAGTTTGTTAGCAATTCACCAAATCGTTCAAGATCAGTTGAATTGATACCTCCACCAGAGCCTGAGCCATTACTACCCATAAAAACAGACATGTCATACATACTGAAGCAAAAAGTCAGGATGGGGAAGTGCTCAGCGTTTGGCAAAGTGTTAACTTCCCGTTTGCGACCTGTGGCTGCTCCATATTTGAGAGAAAAGGTTCCTACAAACATTGTAAGATTTGACTTTAGTTCACCATCTCCGTGCGACTTGATTAAAGAGAAGCTGAAGAGGAAGCCGGTGCACACTTCGAGTAATACATACCATGACTTTTTCTGATTTATGGGTGTTGCTATTGATGATGACAGTGATTCTGATCAATAGTAACGTTAAACCCAACAAATTATTACTGTTGAGTGGAGCTGCTTCAATCAATAGCACATCTCATTAATTTATTTAAACACCTAGATGTTGTACGATGTATAGGGTCGTAGGGATTCAAGGTGTAAGTTGTACTTTTATCTCTTGTTTTGTAGTTTGTAGATCATGACATGTCAGTGTTTATGAGATTATGGTGAATAGAGGGTACTGGTTAAGATAGGCATTGAAACTTATGGCAAAACTGTTGATAAAACAGATTATTGATAAATAATTTCAATTCAATAAAAATATTTAGAAATTAGTTTTTTCTTATTACATATTAATTTGTATCAATAATTATCTGTAATAATAAGTTTATAAGATAAAGGGTGGTATTGGGGGATCATTTATGATAGAAACTATGGATTACAAGTAAAATCTTTTATCAATTTATTGTACTTACATACTTAATCAACTACTATTTAGGCTCAATGTGTTGTATTATTATGCAATTACAGGCTGCTTTACACTTGTAACACACAACACATAGTTATTGGCCAAATGTCGAAGAGTAGCTTCACAAGATGAAAAAGAAGGGGACGCCCTAGAAAGATCTACACTGACCTTATTGGTGAGGTTCTTCAGAAAGGTCGGGTGCACAGTACTCGTAACCGGTGTGCTTGTATGAATGTGGACGAGGCAATAGGAGTATAATGATCATGGCAGGTGGCATTCTATGGTTTCTGCCTATCTGTATGGGAAAAAGGCGTGAGTTTATGTATGTATGAGTGCGCTTTATTAGCGTGGCGTGTTATGAGTCTGTTTTCAAATAGATTCCTCAATTATATTAAATAAAGTCAGAAAATGGATAGTAGTTTTTAAATATTTCTTTCTAAATGTGTATGGTATAACTATCTGTGAATATAGTCTGTCACTCTGCATTATGATGTTTATGCCAGTCAAGGAGCAAGTGATTGCCTTCATGGTTCCTGATGAAGTGTAAAGACAGATCCAGCTTTCGAGTCAGGGGGGGTCATATAATCAAGGTCTAGTCAGGACAGGCCGATTCGATTACAATAATGAATTGACTTAAAGGAAAATAGTAAGCCCGGGATGAAATGACCCCATGGACCCCACCCCTTGGATCCGCCCTTGGTGGGTAGATGAAAGATTAGCACTATGACCTTTATGCGTCAGAACAATATTATGGCTAACACTTCATAAAATAAATAGACCTAGAATTACTTAATATTACATTTGAAATATGTGTTATCAATATTCTTATTAAAATATCAAGTAGACTTAGGACACTATACTATTAAGTCGTATGATGTTATGATAGATCTCTAAAATTATATGTGTAGAATTTAACATAACATTTAAATTATATTAATTCTGAATGTAGTTATTATAATATTATAAATGACTGTAATTATTAATTAGTATTTTTCATGTTAGTATGATCTAATCATTTGTATGAAATAATAACATTGTGGTGAAACCTTTATGTAATAAATTCTGTGGAAATGATCTCCACATCATATAATTTTGTTGAACTTGTCTTTGATTATAGTAAAATAATACATTATGATACTAGTAAGGTAGGTTCGTCATAATGGTTTGGTTGAATTCCAGCCCAAACCAAAAACAGGTTTGCACACACACACACATTTCATACATTTTTTTACCTCACTCATGTCATAATGTATTATTGTCATCATGATAATTATTGTAACTCTACTGAGGCTATTTCGATCTGCAGGTGCATTGATGACTATATGTGTGTATGTGTGTAACTTAATGTTTGGATGTTAGTATTTCGTGTTGATTAGTAACAAAACACACATTGATGTAGGAAAACACCACCGAATAAAACAATGTAATTGGGATATTTGTAAATAAAACATTGATTCATATTTTGATTTTTATTTCCATACTATCTACAAGAAATGCTCGATAAGTATTATTTCAATCAATAACGTAACACTTCTCATAACATTTTACATTCGATTAGAAGAAACCTTTATTAGTATGAGAAGAAACCAGCCCCTAAACCTAGAATCATGAACAACAAACAGACTATGCTAGACTTATAATATATTATAAATATATACATATAAATATAAGCTGTAGTATACATATATAAACCATGGTTCACACGAATATGGTGTGGCAACTTTACTATAATTAAGAAGTCGGTATTACCATAATTACAGTTCATACTTGCCATTTGGTACATTATTGTTAGAGACTGAGCAAATACAATTAAAAAACAGTGTTATTTATATTAATTGTATTTGATAGCAGTCAACTCTGAGAAATTTAATAAGTACATCAATTTATTTGTTAATGAGAATTCCCGATTACATACACCCATTAGGCCCAATTTAATTCAAAACTCACATTGTTGACCGGAAATCATTTGTATATGAGATTAGGTGCACAAACAGGACCTTTATGTCTGTAGATAATACTGAAACTATACAATTCTGATTTAATTATATCTATGTATGTGTTTTTAACAAGACTAGGCTATTGTAGCACGAGGCTTTTGTATAAGCTATGGCGAGGTTCTATTTCCCTTTCATGAACAACCGAAACGTGATCTGTGATACAGAATCTGGCTAAATTTTGACATAAAAACTGAATGGTGAACTTATAATCCACTTACCTTTTTAGACTTAACTTTAATGTTATTCTAAATAGCTTACATAATACATTCGACTTACAGTCTATACTTCCATCTTGACCAACTAGTTCATATAAGTAAGAGGAAGATCTACTGTGACCGTCAAACTTTAATGGAGGTTTTGAAGTGAGCTGTAGGCTGCGCAGTATCCCCGACCCTCACCCTCGCTGACACGTGAATTCATCACTGCGCAGTAACTGACCTCATGTTCAGAACCACCATTTACTCGTTATATACACTCCGCCATATTGAGACAACTGATATTGTGTTATTAAATAAGTCAATGAATTTTAAACTTTATACACAAACAGGAATTTCACATAAATAGGTTTTATTGTAAGTATGAGTACTAGTTGGCAAAAAGGTCGTCCCCAATTATCTGTTTAGACTCTAATAGTTATAATCATTTTAATTTAAATATGGCTATAAAAGGCTCTTTATGCACGTAAGCAGTACTCCTATCTCATACTAATTTCAGTTTTGTGGTTTCTTTTATCCTAATCAAGCAAATTTTGTCAATTTAGTACAAAATTCACTAATAATTTTTAATTTTAAAGCCAATTTTCGACCCACATTAGCCTATATCACCACACTAGAGATGTGGGCCACACCTAAAATGCGGATAATCCTTTCAAGATTCCACATTTTCAGTCTTCAAATTCGAAAATATTAATACTGTGGACTGCCCAACATGAGAGAAACCAAAACATTGTCGCAAATTAGTTAGAATTATTACTATTCCTGTCCTCTACTTGTTTAGAGGTAGATCTGTATTTCTGCTGCTTCTTAATGAGCCAATCACTTAAATAGAATTACATTCTAAACTTAGTGTGGTTTATCAATAAATTACAATACTCTGACAGCACTGTGGGACGTTCCATAAAATGAATTGAACATTAACTTCCTAACTTGTAAACGTTGATTAATAGTTATAATTAAAGTCTCTGTTCATGTTTAACTTTTAAGCGTTTGACACTTTAAGAAATGTTTACAAGTAAGGGGTTTATAATGTCTTAATAATTATTGTTAATACCGCTCCGATTCTCAATTTTTCTCTACTTGAATTATTTTTTTTAGAATTCCGTATGTATATATATATATCAAGTATAGCTATTTCTTATAGCTATAACAAACAGATTCTTAGATAATTATGATTTAAAGGTGGTCCTGCAACCATAGTTATTATACTAACTACGTTTGCAACGCCACTTATTATTCTCATTTATTCATTCAAAATACATATAAATTACATTTTTAAATATTTGTATAGAAATAAAAACATTTAAAAATATAAAAAATTGTAGCCCACCGGCATCGGGCACAGGGTCCAAGCTACCGGTGGTCAGGGCTCCTGAGAAAGTAATCTCCTAACAATACGCGCCATGTCTTCCTAAACAAGGCGCAGTACTCCTGTACCGCTTTCTGAATCAAGCCAACCGTTTAACGAGAGCCTCCTCAGGTGTTGGTCGAGGCTCTAGGCTATTATGCCATTGACCTTCAGGACTATTAACACAATGATTGCTGCACTCACATCCCACATGTCGACAACCTCGCGAGCCAAGTCAAGATACTTTTATTTTTATCTTTTCAGTTTTCACGAGGTTCTCGTCATGGGCGACGCTCTAACCGATGTATCACCACTATGCCAGGCTTATTGGCAGCAATAATCCTGTCAGTGATGATAGATCGATCCCAATACAACGTAATATTGCCATTTTGAAGAACTGGTTCGGGCACATACCTTTGGTACGATACTTCCGATTCTACAAGATTGTATTTCAGAGCAAGTTGCTGGTGGATAAACCTAGCTACAAGGTTGTGTCTATGCATGTAGTCACCGTTAGCCAGACGAGAACACCCAGAGATAACGTATGATGGTGGCATGCCCGACAAATGTCGTCCTTGCCAGCCTTCACAATATACCTCCGGTAGTTGTGCATCCTTATAACTTAGCCCATAATCTCACAGACAAAACCTTCAGTTTCCCCTAAGAGATCACCAAAGTATAACTAGGATAAAGACGCCATGCAGTCTACATCGGGCCATGTAGGACCCGGTAGTAGCGCCCGTGAAGCTCCTTGCTCTTCCATACCTCCCTCCGGTTATTATTATTAATAGTACTTATCTCCTACGTCTTATCGTATTTCATGTGCGTGTGTGAAACAATCGAATATCTAATACATCGATTATTTCTATCCTGATACTAAGAAGTGTAGCACACTTTTGCAATAAATAATGAAAACCTTAGTTAGCTATGTTAACCTAAGATTAGTTCGAGCATTTCTTTTCTTAGCAGACAGACCCGTGAGTAAACTTGACCATGCCGTGGGGAACCAATCATCTCTTGCGCTACTTTGAGTTAATCTTTAGTGACATGTTACTGATTTGACGGCACCGGCCCCTAAATAACCCTCTTAAAAAAAAGAAAGTTGACATTTCACTAATACTCTTCTTTATTGCATATTTTATAAAGCAATACGTTACGTTCAAAATTTTTAACTCACTCGAGATTTTGTGCGCAAGAGTCGTCAAGTTACTGGAATTTTTAAGGTTGGTAGTGTCTTCCTAACAACACCTTTTGCTCGCTGTGCTTCCTGGTAGCCTGGTACACGTCGCGCTCCTTGTCTGGGTACTTGGTTGGCAGGTTCGGCGAATGCAAGTTTAACTTGGCTGCGAATCTGTAGAAAGATAATATTACAATAAGGAAATAAAAAACCTTATGGTCAAAATTGTAGGTTCGCCATTCCCCATCGATTTAGTCAGTCAGAAAGATTGTTTTTATATTTTCAGTGTTTCTCAGTAGCAGCCTCGGAGTCTGGATTTGAGGCCGGTTGATGGCAATGGTCTCGACCCCTATTACATGGGACTTAACGTAACTGGCAGAATATGGGTGTACTAATGGGTACACCTCTGCTTAACCCTTACAGGCGTGATGTTATGTCAGTTTGCAGTGATGTTAGGGTGTGTTTGTTTGTATGTTTGTGTTTGTTTCCGTGTTTTGTTTTTTTCCTATTGCAAACATCAGCTGTACCGTTAATTAAACGTCTCGAAGATTAACAACAACACGGTCAAAGATTAAAGTAATACAATGTAAATAATTAAGTATCACAAAGCAGTATAAGCCTGTGTTTGCTTTTTTTTCTCAACACTTTATCTTATCAGTCATAAGTGTTGCAAGGACACACTCCGTGACATACGAGATAAAACTAGGCAACATAATTTGCATGTTGACTTTAGAGTATTTAAAAACTTTAAATCGCCCTACATTGATTTTAAAGTTCTTTTTTTGAAATATTGAAGTAACTATTTCGACTTATGTATTTTGCGTCTACTTATCAAGTTGATTTTAAATCGGTTTATCAATTTCCAAGATTTTACATAACATAACTAGCATCACGCTTGCAATCCTCGAAGGGTTAGGCAGTTGTACCCATTAGTACACCCACATTTCGCCAGTTATGTATAAGTCCCATGTAATAGGGGGCGAGCCTATTGCCATCAACCGGGCACAATTCCAGACTCCGAAGCTGCTACTGAGAAATTCCTGAAGGAAAAACCCAATAACTTTTTGCCTGACCTGGGAATCGAATCCAAGACCTCATGCCATGATTTTAGACTTGAAAGATTGTATCGAAAACCTTGTGGGACGCTTTTTTCGACCAGTTTTTCTAATAATAAATATATCATATTAATTGCGAAATAGTAAATACTAAGTAAATTTTAACTCCTGTCACGAAAAATGGTCTGTGAAATCGTAGCTCCTAAACGGATGAGCCGAATTCAATGTAATTTTATAATGAAATGCTCACCAAATTGTGTCAAAAATTTAAACTTATTTAGCAGATAATTTTTGACTAAGGAAATGGAAGAGTGGTGCGTTAACTGGTGGCTGCTCTAATACAGTATAACAAGATGCCTTACCTTATACCACCGATGTCGATTTCGTAATGTCCTCCAAGCACGTATTCCGTGGTGATCGGCTGGGGCACTCCGTTATCGTCCAGTTTCTCAACGAAACCAAGACAAACCTGTGCAATAAATAAACAAACATTTTATAACACGCACTATTAATTAATAGTAACATGTGTACAATGATTTTATTGTGGATCGATCTCAGGAGCCCACGCGCAGCAGTTACGACTACTGCGACTACTGACATAAGCGGATTGGCGATTTAAAACTTATATTTATTATAAGAGCAGGTTTCCTCACGATGTTTTCCTTCAAACATGTCAATGATATCCAAGATATACTTAGAAAGTACATATGACATAGAAAGTCACATTGGTACCGACGTATCTTGGCGGTCTGAACATAGCTGTTAGGCTGCGCAATGGATCCTATAGAAACGAAATTGTTTACTGCGCAGCCATTGTGCAGCAATCGGCTAACTTCAGGGCCGCCAAGATACGTCGGCCGTATTGTATTTGCCCGTGCCCGGTTGCGAACCCACGTGAATGAGGCGGGCGCCCAAACCTCTGGGCCATAACGACAGTCGAAATCTCGTTATTATTAAAAAGTGTTCCTTTTTACAAGCTCTTATTGAATGTTTAATTTACTGTACGGGTGTGTTGCTAATCAAATCTTACAAGTTAAATTTGAGCCACTTCCTGGTTTTCGATTGAGCTAAAATTTTACGTAAATGTGTAATTTGCAAGGCAATGCAATATGATAATGTCATAGAGCTGGTTGAGTCGGATAGTGGCCATAGAAACTTAATCAAATATTACAAGTTTTTGACCTACTTCCCGGTGTTAGTTTGAGCTGGAATTTTTAATACTTATGCGCATTGCATGACATTTTTTTAAATAATAGATTTTATTAATTTAGCTGTTTATTTTTTAGAATTTACCTGCTTCTTGAAAGTGAACCCATAGCTGGTGGTAGTAGTTTGTCCGCAGTAGTTCCCGTCTCTGTATATTGGCTCGCCGCCCCATGACCACATGTCCATCTCATGGTCGTGGTCAGTCAGTAACAGTTGGACGTACTGACGTCGTATACCTTCTTCACGTTGGCGGAGCAGAGCGTCGCGACCGATGAATGGGATGTCTTTCTGTGAAGTAATGTTTAAGGGGCGTAAGGCTACGTACAAACGAGCTGCACTTTTCTGCCAACTTCAGCTGTCGACAGCAAAATGCTGCTCGTCTGTACGCCGCCTTAGTGGGACTCTTACCCGGAAAATATGATTTTATGATAACTAAAACTTAAGTTATCCCAAAATCAATTTGTTATAATACGTTTACTTTTATCGAATGAATTTTTAATGATATTTTTAGTTGTTTTGAAATCAATTAATAGTCAGTCAAGTAAGTGATGTCACAGGTCCCTATTGTCAAACAAGATATGAAGAAGAAGTAGTGGGTTCTGAATGCTGATAACACAGATACGAGTACGACAATTACGGATCGGATCAGGTCAAACGCAGCTTCGGGTCCAATTACATGGTTGAAAAGAAAGAAATGTGTTCTTAATAAAAAAAGCCTACACCCACATCAAATTTGACACGCCAGGTGCGTCCGCACTCGAGCGGCGTCGTTATGGTGTCCAGATCCTGTCCCCAGAAAGCGAAGAACTTTTCCACGCGAAGGGCCCGCGACGCGTAGTACCCGACGTGAGATATGCCGTACCTTTCGCCAATGGTCATCAGACGGTTGTACACGTGAAGAGCGAACTGAAATCATACATAATCATCACCCATCAGCTCTCATCCTACTTTATTTGGGGTCGGCCCACCATGGCCCCATATTAAATTGATTTTAAAAGAGTGGTCGTGGAATTTTTTTGCTTGTTATTCTCCATAGAAATTTATTGTTTGGAACTAGCTTCAACTTTCTGACTGACTTCTTGACAATTCAAAACTAAATTGTTTATCCTTGCTAATATCATAATTTCATAAATGCAAAAATTACTCTGTCTATCTTTTTGTCTGTCTGTTAGGGTCCGTTCACACAGACCGGCTCGGAGAGGAGATCAGATTATTATCACGTTGAAAACAGAGTTTTTAGTATTTGTAGTAAGGTTTATTTTTGGGTGTGCACTGCTTTTGTCATTAAAACAAAAGACAAAAGCAGTGCACATGCAAAAATCTGTCCGGTCTGTGTGAACGGACCCTTATGCTTTCACGGCTTAGGTAATGGTCTTATTGAAATTAATCATTTGTTTTTGACTTTAGACTTATAGAATCCAAACATTGATAGAACGATACAAGCATGATGCAGCATGCAGGCATGATTCTTCACCAAAGCAATAGAAAAATAAATTTTAAACTAAACACTTATTATACGGGTTAAACTTAACTAGCGACCCGCCCCGGCTTCGCGCGGGTGTAATGTGGATGATACTAACTATACTGTATTAACCTTCCTCGTGAATAACTCATAAAAATCCGCTACGTAGTTTAAAAGATCTAATCGTACAGAGAAGCGACTTTGTTCCATACTATGTAGAGATTTTATCTTTTTATTTTACTCTAGCAACAATATTACCAATGTTGTTTGTAGAGATAAACTACGGTAACATGGCGCGCCCCGCCGTATAACTATTACAATGTGTGTAGTCACATCCTTACGAAAGAATTTGTATGTAGTTGTAAATATTCGTATTCAGTAGCAGGCAGATTTGTTGGTCAACTAATCATAACCAGCCGACCGCGACAGACAACGCACGTGACATTTTTATAGAGTATGCCAGTGCAGCGCCATACTAATAATAATGAGTACTTACTGACGCCGCTAGTCGAGCAACAAATCGCTGATTTATTTTTATTTCGAAAGTCGTCTCAGTACGCACACATGCGTTGTGAGTCTTGTAAATACTTTCAAACGTTTTGAATTGTGAAGGGGCGCGCCATGTTATGGTAGTTTATCTCTACCAAGAAACAATATTGCAACAGTATTTCAACTTTGTTTGCATTGAACGTAGTTTAAGCTTACCTCATTAGGTATGTACAGTACATATCCCAGTTCCCCGGTGTGCGTCAAATTCATCGCTCTTATCCCATCGGCGAGTTCAACATCGATCTCTTTAAACGTGAAGAAGGGGAAATTCGAGGGAGACAAGTCAGTGTCCGTCAGTTCGGACAGTAGACTCCTGGTGAACGGCCCCATGATGCAGATGGCCGTGTACATGGAAGTCACGTCTGAGAGTGTCACAGAGCCATTGGTGGGGAGGTGACGCTTCAGCCATGCCTTGCAGCGGGTCTGTTGGATAGTCGGTGCTATCATCATGTACCTGGAACAGAATCAGTTTCTTAGTTTGATAAGCTTTTGATGTTGTCCTGTTTTCTCTTTTTTGTTTTTCTTGTGTGAGCAGTACTGTGTTGTTCACACCATCTTTGCCAGCCTGTTTTTTATAAGTGAAGACTTGTAATTGGCTGTCAGTTATATTTACTGTTTTTTTAATATGTTTTATTTAGCTGTAAGTCTTCCATATATCTTAAATAAATAAATAAATATTTTCGATTAATGTGGATTATAAAAGTTGACCTATTAATTAGGTAGCAATGTAAAATACTACATCGTATTCAGCTGCAGCCGGTTAGACTGGAAGCCGACCCCAAAATAATTGGGAAAAGGCTAGGCAGATGAATTAGGTAGCAATGTTGCACGACATTGTTTCAGCAACATGTTGTGTTGCAGGATGTATGTTGCGGTACTGATGCGGTGTGTTGCTGGCAACATGGGTGTGTGTGTATTGCTGTCAAATAGCAACTCACTCATCAAATTTTGTATTCATGGTAACCAAATATTGTTGTTACATTTGAATAAAGTATTTCTTGGAAAACAATGTTGCTGCAACTGTTCTTCAACTTTGTGCCACAACGAACCGACCTACGTCAATTTTTTGGAGCAATTGTAATGATTTTGAATATTTAACGCTGATTAGTTTAAAATCTATTCTAAAAGTTTTAGATGTACGTTGAAATTGATGAACATTTGGCATATCGATTAAGTCTGATGTAATTAATTCAATTATTGACAGATTATCGGTTGACTCGATTTGGTACAAGCTCAACCCGTTGACTGCGGGCGAACATTCGCTACGCCAAGCCCGTAGTGCGGCTAGCTACCAGAGTTCGTGTGTTTGCCGTAGAAAAACACATACGTTTATGTGCGCCGCACTTGCGTTTTTTAGTAGAAACACAACGGGTGTGTTTTCCAGCAGTCAACGGGTTACAGTCCAGGTTTCATGTCCAAACACTCACAGGTTTTCGGATATTCTTGCGAGACTGCAATCATTCTCGTAGCCCCCTCGTTCGTTCTGCATGCCCGTGTGTATAATGCTACCCACAGGCACGTCCACGTCATTGGAGCACAGGTATTGTAGGAGATCCACTACCTCGCGACCTTGGGACTGAACAGGTATCATGTTAGTTAGCGAAGTTCATCTTCTTTTTCACACTAGAAATTTCTCCTGTATCGTAGAAATATAAAATAGGGTAGATGACACCACAGTCAATTGACGTACTTTTTATGACCTGGCAAAACGCGATTGTCCCATAGATATTGTACGGCAAAAAATAACTGTGACGTCACTTTTGAGTAGACTCAATTGACTAACTATTTATTAATTTGAAAGCAATTCAAAATCAAATTTTACAGTTAATTGAAAATTAATCAAGTTTCCAGGGCTAAAATAAAGTGTTTCTTTAGAGAAGTTATGTCTTGGAATTATTGGTAAATGTTGTCATCTTCCCAATTACATACACAAACAGCCAGACACGGAACAACTACCTATAGGCTATATAAATATTTGTAACGTGAGGGGAATCGCTCAACCACTGCGCCAACAGTACTATACAGTAAAGTTAAAGTACTATAAAATATTGTGACTCTGACTGATTGTTCTCTGACTCATACAACGGGTGTAAAAGAACCCTGAACAAAGCTGAAAGTTACTTATAGTTACTGAAATAATGGTGCCGATTCCCTTGTGCACTAGACTAAAAGAGAATTGACATCTCTTACTAACAAACAGCGAAAGAAAAGGACGGTGACATTTAAGAACTAAGTAAGAGATGTCAAATTAGTTTTGCCTTGAACTTTTCCGTACGTAATCTATACGTTTTAAGATGTCAACTATAATTGTATGGATGTGTGAGATTGACTAAATTTAACAGCTCTTATTTACATTAGTCTCTTTGTTGTTTTATTGGACAGAAAAAGATATAAATGTTCTAATTTTAGTTTAGTTTGTGAACAAGGGAATCGGCACCATTAACCATCAAAGTTCCCACTATTTTTTACGAAATACGCCCACTGCTGCATTAACCCTTAAGTACAGTGTTATGCAGTGTAGTGCATTACATTATGTGTCGTTTCTGATGAATAATTCTTGGTCAATGTTACTTAGTTTGATGTTAGTTAACGGCATATGTGATCTGTCTTTTTACACCTTGTATAAATCCGACAATGTAGAGATAAACTACTATAACGTGGCGCGCCCCTCCATATTACTATTTCAATAATAATGAGTAATTAATGACGCCGCTAGTCGAGCAACAATGACACGATCATGACGATGATTTGTTTTTGTTTCGAGAGCCGTCTCAGTACCCACACAGTCTTGTAAATACTTTAACAAATACTTTTAAACGTTTTGAGTTGTGGAGGGGCGCGCCAAGTTATCTAATTTATCTCTACTCTATTTTGTCTGACCCTAAGATTGTTTTATACCTGTATGTCAATCTTGGTGAAGGACGAGTAGTCGGCGAGCCCAACTCTTTCGCGACATGCCCAGTATTCACGTTGTACCGTTTCGAACCAATGAGGCTTGTTGAATGTCTTCGTGTAAGCCACCTTGAACGGACGGGGCTTGTCGGGAGATTCTTTAGGATCTGTTAAATATTATATTAGTTGGTTATTCAAGAAGTATATGAGTCAGAAAATTCGGTGAACATAAAATATAGTAACCAGGGTTGGGAGTTATAGTTTGTTGGTTTTTAATAATAATAATATAACGTTTTGTTTTCGTGGATTGTAACGAAAAGCTTTACCATGTATTCAGTACAGGAGTTTAGAAATTTACGTCAGTTTTTTTTTAAACTGATGTTCCATGCAAAAGTGCAACATCTACACGGTCATAATGTATGGGACAGCTGAAAGCAGACTAAAAAAAGTAACGCTGGGGAGTTTAAAATCATGAATTGAGTCCATGTTGTCCCTTTCACCCGGTATAATAAGGAATATGATAAAGTTTTTCCCGATTAATAGCTTAATTCAAATTTACAACTTGACATGACGATGGAAACGCTACCACAAACTCTGCAGGGAATTCTAGCAAAGTTCTACTTACCGACATTTTCAAACCACGTGGGTCTTTCATAGCCCATGACCTGCCCGAACACTGCTCCATTGTCGCGCAGTGTCGGGTAGATAGGGGACAATCGCAGGTTGCGACCGGTTTCGAACTCGTGGAACGGGTATGGAAGGCCGTAGTGTACACCTGGGAATAAGGAATTTATTTATTTACTAACTCCTGCCTGCGAATTAGTCTGCGTCAACGTTGATATTATTTTCCCAAGGGACATCACGTCAGACAACTGTAACTTTTGTACAGCTATGTTCTAAAAATAAAAATATTTGAATTTGGAACCGTACATTTTTCTGGGATAAAAAGTGCTAGCATAAGTGCTATTCCAGACTAAAATCTATCTCTGTACCAAACATTCAAATGATTATGATCAATGGAAAAGTTACAAACGTATTTTTAAAATGGATTAAGTTTATGATTCTAGACCCAACATCTACAGGTCAAAATATATGGAACAGCTGATTTTTTGGGTTTAGAACGGTCCAAAAAACGCTCCAAAGAGTTCAAACGGAGCTCTATTGCTCTAGCTCATCCATCCATCCGTCTCTGTCACAGGGTTGTACCGTTTCAACCATAAGAGGTACACACTTTAAATTTTTAGAGTGTGTAGTCGCTATAACCATAAATAATACAAATTAAAGGTTTGCCTTTTCGTACTGTGGTACAGAACCCCTAATGAGTAAGTCCAACACGCGATTTTTTAATGAATGATCTAAAACTTCAATGCTTTAGGGTCTAGAATCATCTGCCGAATGGTAACAGGGAATGCTACTAACCAGGAACTTCCTTAACGCGATCCCTGAGGAACCTCTTATTGTTATGCAGACCCAAGAACCTGTTGAGGCCCAGTTCATACATGTCATACTTTGAGTACCCGTCCACTATTTCGTCTGCCGTTGCCTCAGCTACTCCGCCAGCAGCCGATATGCCAACAGTCTTCATACCGGCTGCCACGTGGTAGTTGAACATCTGAAAGAGAAGTTTCTCTCCTGATGATTTCGATTGGAGATGAATGGGCGGGGAAGTAAAAGGAATGATGAACTCTTATAGAATCGAAATAATTTTGGGAGCTAAAATTTTTTCCCATCTCGCGCCCGGTAATCGGGTTGTGGAAATGAATATCTTCTTTAATTGAGCATTATCCTTTGCTTCTCAAAATTGTTCTTTCTTCTTTCTTCTCTGATGCTTTTCCAATCTCGTTAATACACTCGATATACCGAATTTAGCATTTTGTTTTTCGCTAAAATCCGAAATATCGAGCCTTTCAATGAGATGGATATCTTCTTTCTTCTTTCTTCCTGATGATAATACTGTATCACGAAAGCGAGTTCACATTAATCATTGGTCCTTTCAATTCCAATAACTCATATCAACTCGCGCCTGCATACGTTGGGATAGGGTGTGTCCTTTTTCTTAGGCAACTGTTGAATTTTTTATTCATTTTTTTTTCCAACATTAATATTCTACAAGATTTAATAGTAAAGTATGGGATAGTAGAGTACAATTAAGGAAAATGACAATGCTGGTATATTTAATTGTGTAGGCGTTGCAGATGTAATTGTCCGCCCCCATTGTTTTACATTGCTAAAGATCAACCTATTCCATTTACATAGAACTTGTTACACATTGTAAGCACTAAGACTTGGAATAGTTGTATGTGGTCTTGCGTTTATTTCGTTACACGTCGTATAGGTATTTTTCCAGTATACTGTGACGTTATCGCTATCACCTGACATTGACTAATCGTGTTGTGTCTAGGCTATGTATATTGCGATATTGTGTGTATATACGTCACGCTTTACATTTAAGTCGAAACCGGATTTTTGATATCTAGTGTTTTTTTTTCTATTTATGTAGGTACACAACTTACTATATTAATTTTTATTTTTGTAAAATTTTCTGGACGTAAATTAAAGACGTCTTTGAGTATAGCTAGGAATCACCAAGCAATTTTATAAGACCACATCATCTGTCTAGCCTTTTCCTAACTATATTGGCAACTGTGTCGGGTTCCAGTCTAACCGGATCCGGCCTTTCTTTCTTTCTTTCTTTCTTATGTATACATATTTATATAAGTACTAGTAGACCCGCCGCGACTTCGTTCGCGTGGTATCCTACACTACCAATACCCCTACCCTACTCTACCCTACCCCTACCCTACCTCTACCCTACCCTACCCTACCCTACCCCTACCCTATCCTACCCCCACCCCTACCCCTTCCGTACCCTACCCCTACCCCTACCCTTGAGACCGACTTCCCGACTTCATATTAAAAGGGCTGTTTTTAGGGACTTCGTTCGCGTGGTATCCTGCCCCTTCCCTACCCCAACCCCATATTTTCTCACCGTTTAAACCTTCCCTAGACCTCCACGAACATTTCAAAACCAAAATCAGCTAAATCGGCCCAGCCGTTCTTGAGTTTTAGCGAGACTAACAAACAGCAATTGATTTTTATATGATAGTAGATATATAATATATCTCATGCCAATTTCGGCTACAGTGACAGTTTCTGTCCTAAAAAGTTACGAGCCACAACCTAGTTACTGGGTAACACGATAACTCTTAGTAAGACTAGTTGACAGACTTTCGAGCTACTGACTACGCGTAACGACTGTCAAAGATCTGCCAATGACAGCCGGTACCAAAGGCGGTGCTTCCAGAGACATATAAGGTACGTCACACCACCAACTGCCAGTGTCCGGACTGCTACTGAGTAACACTTTGCCTAACCTGGAAATCGAACCCAGAATGGAACACTAGTTATGATTTCAACCACGAGACAATCCGGGCATTTCTAATTTCGATCAAATCTGATGGTCATAAAGATTTCTGGAAAAGACATAGTATTTTCACACTTTTCCACATAGCTTCCAAGGAGCTTTGAATAACCTACCTCGGGGGCCTCTCCGACGATCCACTTGCAATCAGGCGAGAACGCTTCCAGTCCATTACAGAGTTTGTGTAATACCGCTTGGCTGAGACTCGGCACGCGTTTCAGTAGTTGTTGCAGGAGTACATGGAACTGGTCCCAGTCTTCTGGCACGCAGCGCTTAGCCATAGAGGTTACTGCAAAAAGGGACGAAGATATTTTGGAGTTGTGAACTAGTAAGCATGTCTTGGTAAGTGGAGGTTATCGCTCATAACAGGCAGCAGCGGCTCGACCGATATCGCCTCGAAACGTCCAACCGTCCGATGTTAGCGCGCCGACGCCGACGGCGAGATGTCGCCTTTTTTACACGACTGCCCCAAAAAAAGGAGTGTTATGTGTTCAGGGTTAATGTATGTATGTATGTATGTATGTATGTGAGTTTCTTTATTCCACCATAACTTTTAAACGTCTGAACCGATTTAGATGTATGGGGTATCGTTACAATCCTTGCATCGTTCCGAGTAACATAGGCTAGTTAAAAATAAAAAGAAACCGGTGTGGTCACTTTAAAACGTAAATTAATACCAGCCTCAATTTATTTTTTTAATGAATCTGGTCGTGTCTATGTTTATCGTCTAGAATTTGACAAGTAGATTTAAAAAATATATAACACTTTAAATAAAAAACGTCGTAAAAAAAACTAACGAGTAAACAAAGTACAAATATGTGCAATTTTCGCAGTCGTGTTTTTTAATTTTTTAATTATAGTTGCTTGTTCTATCTTGTCAAAATAAAAAAAAAATTTAACGCATACGCTTTTAAGCCCTAACTTGAATGGCAAATTATTAGCTATGTCGGAGCCATGCTGTTATAAAGAGCGATGACCTTTAGTGAACATTTTAGTGATGTTATTAAAAGTTTTTTTTTTGGCATATTGCATACCGTTCGAAAGGGGACAGACTAGAGAACTTTTAAAGAAATTAATAAGATCCCGATCGCTTTTATTTTTTTTTTTTGTTTAACAATTCAAAGTTTTAAGTTTATTTTTCTTCTAAAAAAAGAAAAGTGTTACTAGCTACAGCTAGTAAATTTTGAATTTGATAGAATCATACAACAGTACACATAAAAAATTAAATTAAAGAACAATGCCCACTTCCCATACATTGAAAAACCTGATAATGAAAGGTTATGTATAGTTATGAGGTATAGTAGAAAGACTACCTGTAAGATAAGAAAATAATGTTAAATAGCCATTTTTCAATTTAAACGTTACGAAGTCCACAAAATATTAGTGTTCCTTTTTAGGTTAGGATTTGCCGTTACTAAATAGGAAAAAAGAAATAAATGCGCTAAAACTAATTTTTAACGCTCGAAGTTTAGTCTAAAATAGCTTTACTGACTAGCTATGGTCTTTCTTTAACTTATTTTTTTATTAATTACTTGAAACCAAGACCAACAAAACAAACAACACACACAACAATGAAGTCTGCGCCGATGCCAATCGCAGGACTGTCAAATGTGAAAATATTCCGTTTCACCTACGCGAACTCAATAATATAGGTACTGCATGATCAATTAATTGAATTATTATTTTTTATTGCGTGAGTTTATGTATGTAATACACAAAGATTAGTCTTTGTGTCGTTTTATTTAATCATTAAGCATTTCTTTGTTAGCAAAGAAATACTTAATGATTAAATAAAACGTAAAATAATGCATAAAACTCAGAAACAGAGTTAAAACAAGTCAAGCAGCATTGTGTAAAATGGAACGTCGTCAAGAAAGGGTAGTTGAGGTGCGTTCAAAACATGGTAATACGTTTACCTTTGATAGAATTAGCAAAGAGAAAAAGTTAAATATATTTTTTTTCTGCGTTTCTTTAAACAATGTGATAAGCGTAATTAATATACAATTAAATGAGCTAAATATTAAGATTTATTTCATGTCTATACATGGTCAGGTGAAAAATGAACATTCTTCATTGAAGACTACACACATAACCTTTTTTAAAATTTAAGCTTAAACGCTAAGTATTGAAATTTTTTAAATATAAAATGATAAAGTTGTTAAAAAAAACCGGTGTGGCAAATACTTAGTCATTGAGCGTGAAGAGATAGCAAATGGCTTCTCCTTTCAGCCAATCCGAATTTGGCAAACGATGCACCAAACACCCTATATAGTTAAAATAAATTTAACTAATTAATGAATTATAATTATTTTATACTTTTGTACATTTAAATTAATTAATGTAATTATTTTGACTAATTTTATTGTTTTACGCTCGTACAATTATTTACACCTGGCACGTGGTTAATTTTTTTAGAATACCTAAGACATTAAGTCCGCCTTATACATTTATGTTGCATAAAGTTTAAATAAATAAATTACCGAGCAACTACTACTGTTAGCCTAATTCTAAAATAGCAAATTGGAGATCAAAAAGAAATTGCCGGATGCGATGTACTACTACGACTACGACACTGTACATAACATAACATCACGCCTGTAATCCCCGAACGGTTAGGCAGAGGTGTGTAGCCATTAGTACACCCGCATTTCGCCAGTTATATTTTAAGTCCAATGTAATAGGGTGCGAGCCTATTGCCATCAACCGGGCACAAAACCAAACTCCGAGGCTGCCCCTGAGAAATTCCTAATGGAAAAACCCAATAACACTTTGCCCGACCTGGGAATTGAACCCATGCAAGACCTCATGCTCAGCAGTCGCACTTTGCGACCACTAGACCAACGAGGCAGTCGCTCTATAAATTGTCTTATACGTTGTAAGTTTTCCGAATTAAATAAAATAAAATGTAAAACTTACTTTCTTCCTCGTACACCGGCTTCGCGATAGGTTCGAAACCACCAGCTAGGATGCAGCCGTCTCTCTCTCGCAGATATATGTAGCCGTCGGGGTCACGAATTACTGGAAAAAGCATTATATTGTACTGTTTGAACGTATCTCCTACATACCGGATGAGACATATCGAAAACCGCTTGACGCATAAAGATGAAATTTGGCAGGGAGGCCATTACAGATAGTAGATGTCCGCTAAGAAAGGACTTTCCAAAATAACTCTTTAACACATTAACCGCCGCGTCGGGTCAACCGTGACCGACGCTAGTGGAGGTTTGACCTTCAACAGTTTTGGCCCGGCGGTGACAGTGTTAAGGGGATCGGAAACGGGAGTCCGACATTGAAGCGGAAAAACTGGTATATTATAAAAGCGAAGTACCCCTTAGTGATTAATCACAAAATCTCAAAAACTATTTATTTGACAGGTATAGGTAGGAGACATCCAGCTAAGACAGGGACTTCTACGGGAGAAGGCGCGGACGGACGCCAATATTTTTATAAGGCTGTAAATTAGCACTAATCGATAAGAAGAATTAGTGCAACGAACTTCTCTGTAAGAAGAAGACTCCTACAAAACAGTACTTAGCTCGTGCTTACGCTAAGAAGTATCCTGTCAAACTATAATTGCAAGACAGAGACAACAACATACGAAGCCAAAATACAAGATGAGTAGTCTACAAAAAAAAAAATAATAATACATACCAGGGGTCATGGGGTCTAAGTTTTCGATGGGTTTGGTGTGTAGATAGTAGTGCTCGCAGGGTAGTAGTGGTACTTTAACTTGAGGCCGAGCGAGTTGACCAACCTGGTGGAAAAAACTAATATGAACAAAACAATACACAAAGTAACTTCCCGACTGTTGGGGCACACTAACTTCATCATCATCATATCAGCCGAACGACGTCCACTGCTGGACATAGGCTCCCCCCCCCCCAAAGACAACCACAATGACCGGTCCTACACTGCCCGCATCCAGCGGTTTCCCGCGATCATACTGACCTGAAGACTGTTAATCATCTCGGTATCGAATCTCCAATTCATCCTCCCACTCCCTCCGTGCCCTCTCCCTCCATACCTCATCATGCTCGTAGAGGAAGAAAATAATAGAAAAGAGAAAAATAAAAGTAAAAATGAAAGGAAAAAGAAAAAAGAAATAGAAGATAGAGTAGGCCCAGGTCGAACTAAGTGGAACTGCAATACGCTTGAAGAAGAAGACATAATCGGTTATGTTTATCATCTTGTGAGAATAGACAGATAAAAGAGTATATTTTATATATTTTAATATCTAGTTGAAGGAGCAGGAACAGTTTCGCCACAGACTTCAAATTTAATTGGAGGGGCCTTACAAATCGTTATTGGCGAGGTTAGCAACGGGTGTAATATCATTGTTGGAACCATAAAAATAATCGATGATTAATCCCAGAACACGTAGCATAATCGTAACAGAGGTGAACCAGAAACAACACTGAAGCATCAACAAAATCAGAATAATACAACACGTCATAAAGGTATCTACGTCAATCATTTTCGATGCGAAATAAAAAAGTTCAAGTCGTAAAAAAAGGGACAGGGATAGGGAGACCCAAAGATGCACAGGGATACACAAGATCCAAGATACACAAGATACACTGAACGTAAGAATTCAAATATGGAATGAAATAGTCAAAATGGAGAAAAAAATGAACACTGAGACGGCGTCACTGATGTTTCGAGCGTCGAAGCAGAATTTTAACTGAAATTCATATCCATGGCCGCTACCCTTAAATACTATTGGTTAGTGTTAGAAACATGCAATTAGCATCAATAACAGTAAATGCGTCACATTTCACTCTTCGAAAGACCGAACTACCATTTTATCGAAGGCCAAGAATTCTTTATAATCGGTTGGTAAATAAACAGGCCGAATGCACATTAGTCCACTTCGGTTAGATGCCCTTGCTCGAACTACATGGAGGACAGTAATAAATTGTCGTTAGGGTGTGGACACATCACCACGGCGCGTTGCCGTGTTCGGCGCGCCGCACCGGCTCGCAGCAGCAACCATCGGTGCAAACGTGTACTCAAACTTGCCGTTTTTGTCTAGATCTGGATCGTGTTCGCGCCGTTTCACGGTGGCGGCACCGCACCGTTTTAATGTGTCCACGCCCTTACTTATTAGCTTGGATACCAGTACGTGCGATACTATTTGCTCTTCGAAAGACCAACTTCAATTCTTTATCGAAGGCCAACTTTTTTGTTGGTGAATAAAGGGGGTGTGTGCACATTAATCCATTTCGGTTAGACGTTAGTCACCCTTGGCTGTGCTCCGCTGCATGGTGTACAATGATAAATTGCCGCTACTTCCTAGTTTCAATACCAGTACGTGCATCACTATTTACTTTTCGAAAGACCTAACTACCATTTAATTGAAGGCTATTTTCAAAAGACCTAACTACAATTTAATTGAAGGCTAAGTTCTTTATAATCGGTTGGTAAATAAAGAGAGTGTATGCACATTAGTCCACTTCAGTAGAAGCCCTTGCCAGAGCTTCCTTAGAAGGATAATAAAAAATTGTCGCTAGGGCGTAGATACATCACCACGGCGTGGCGCTGACACCATAAAACGGCTCATCATCATGCCATGGCACGGTGCCGCGGCGGCTCACCGCAGCAACCACCGGTTTAAACATGTACTCAAACTTGCAGTTCTTGTTCTTGATCTTTGATTCTAAGGTTTTGTTTTTTCGTAATTCCTCGTCTTAGCAATAACGAAAAGAAGTCTTTCTTTCACATCTAGACACGTATTGCAAGTTTGGGTACCTACACGTTTTAAACGATGATTTCTGCCGTAAGCTGGCGCAGCAGATCGTGCACGGAACCATTTTTTTTTTAAATCGTTGCCCCACCCCTCTCCTGTATCGTGAGTGCATTCACAAACATGAAACTCACATATACAAACAGCCAGACCCGGAACAACTATCTGTAGGTCATACAAATATATTTCCCGTGCGGGAATCTATCCCGCGACATGCAACGCAGCAGCCAATCGCTTAGCCACTGGGCCAACCGTGTCGTACCGTTTCACGGTGGCAGCACCGCGCCGTGGCAATGGGTCCTCCCCCTTAGTTTCAGTAACAGTAATGCGTCACATTTCACCCATCAAAAGACCTAACTTCAGACTCTATCGAAGGCCTAGCTCTCCTTAATCGGTTGGTAAATAAAAAGGGTGTATGCACATAAGTCCACTTCAGCTAGACGCCATGGCCGAGCTCCGCTACATGTTAGACAATGATAAATTGCCATTGCTTGTTAGTTTCAATAACACCAATGTATACATGAGTCACTATTTACTCTTCGAACCATTTTATAGAAGGCCAAGTTCTTTATAATCGGTGGGTAAATAAAGGTGTTTGCTCATTAGTCCATTTCAGTTGGACGTAAGACATCCTTGGATGAGTTCCCTACAAGGTGGACAATAATAAATTGCCATGGGACACTATTTACTCTTCGAACAATTTTATCGAAGGCCAAGTTCTTTATAATCGGTGGGTAAATAAAAAAGGTGTTTGCTTATTAGTCCACTTTAGTTGAACGTTAGACATCCTTGGGAGAGTTCCCTACAAGGTGGACAATAATAAATTGCCATGGGACACTATATACTTTTCGAACCATTTTATCGAAGGCCAAGTTCTTTATAATCGGTGGGTAAATAAAGAAGGTGTTTGCTCATTAGCCCACTTCAGTTAGACGTTAGACATCCTTGGATGAGTTCCCTACAAGGTGGACAATAATAAATTGCCATGAGTCACTATTTACTCTTCGAACCATTTTATCGAAGGCCAAGTTGTTTATAATCGGTTGGTAAATAGAGATCGAGAATGTTTGCACGTTAGTCCGCTTCAGTTGAACGTTAGACGTCCTTGGAAGAGTTCCCCTACATAGTAGACAATGATAAATTGCCTTTAGTTGTTAGTTTCAATAACAGTAAATGCGTCACATTTCACTCTTCAAAAGACCAAACTACAATTTTATCGAAGGCCAAGTTCTTTATAATCGATTGGTAAATAGAGAGAATGTTTGCACGTTAGTCCACTTCAGTTGAACGTTAGACGTCTTTGGAAGAGTTCCCCTACATGGTAGTCAATGATAAATTGCCTTTAGTTGTTAGTTTCAATAACAGTAAATGCGTCACATTTCACTCTTCGAAAGACCAAACTACAATTTTATCGAAGGCCAAGTTCTTTATAATCGGTTGGTAAATAGAGAGAATGTTTGCACATTAGTCCACTTCAGTTAGAAGTCCTTGGCTGAGCCCCCTATATGGTGGACAATGATAAATTGCCGTTACTTGTTATATGCGACCCGGTAGGTCACAACATCCGTGATGCATAATATGGAGATGAATAGGAAAATTGTAGCAGTTTTAGTGTCATTATGGCGCAGATTTGCAATGCACACTCCACACATGTATACGTATATAGGATTTCTGGCAATTAGTTACCGGTACTTAGGTATACACATGATTGTACTCATGATAACAAACAATTTTAGTAGTTCGACTCCGTCCATTATTTGTTGTAACAGAAATAGTGTTTAAGAATCTAGTGGCCGTTCACTGTCCCTTAAAATACAGGTTATACCTAGTTTAAGAGGCAGGGTTCTCAATTTTTGTACAGATTTTACAACAAATAGTTTATTTTTGTTCTCTACCCATTGTTACCATCATGATATGTTCTGTAACGATCTGTAATTTTGGTGAATAAACTTATTATTATTATTATTATTATTATTATAATTTTCCTAAAGACACATTTATTGCGTGCTCACGCCTTTGCGGTGTTAGGGGTCATGAGCCTTGCAAATTAAAAGAAATATTTCTTTGGCTAATTTGTTTGTTATCATGAAAACAATCATTGTGTTTGAGTATCGGTCACTGATACTCAAACACAGTGATTGTGAAAATGCATATAGGCAAAAAATAAAAATGCATATAGGGTGACTGGTTATTTTTATATTTTCAACTTTTTTAATACTTTGCTCCACCCTAGAAATCGCTCGAAACACTCGGAACAACTATCTGTAGGTCATACAAATATTTGTTCTGCACGGGAATCGAACCCGCGATACGTAGCGAATCTAAACGCTCAGCTACTGCGCCAGCGGTGTCGTCAAAATCATATATTTTATGCTAATGCATGATATCTGAACAGAGCGCATTACTATAACATCGACCACATTTGCAGCTAGACCAACAACGCACTACAAAAGATATAAAAAAAAACCATTTGGATTAATAATAATAATGGCTGCCTATGGCTTATGTGCCAAGAGCCTCCACCGACACTATCGTTAGGCGGCTGGATCAAGGGCTTGATTCAGAAAGCAGTAATAATGAACACGGCCAGTAGTGTTAGGAGGTTTCTCCCTCTGGAGCCCTGACCCTTAGCTTGGACCCTGTTACCGTAACAGGCGGGCTACTATTTTCTTATTTTTAGATTAATATTTAAAAAAATAATTTATATTCGTACCTCTTTAATGTAGAAAAGAGATTATAATAAAAATCTAACGTGATAGGTTTTAATAAAAACGAGAAAGCTAAATCCAAAGAGATAGAAGGTTGAAAATTACTGATCATCAGCAAGCATCGGTTTAATTAATTAAAATCCCAGTCACGAGAAGCTATAAGTTATGTAAATAAAGAACTTCTACTAAGTTACGTAGCGACAATTTAATCGACTACAAATACTACCAAATTCAATTAACTCAAAGTAACTAAGTGTAATACGAAACTATCGAGCAATTTCACTTGGTCGGGTTACATTATAGCGATATAAAGTGCTGTCGTCTAACGTTTTGTGGTACTGGAACGCGTCTGACACATGGAACGTAAACCTTTGGGCCGCCTTTTTTTTCACGCTGATCTAAGGCCCCTAGCACACGGCGTAATTTAAACGCGCAGACGACGCGCAGGTGACGCGCGTATACGTGCTGCAAACGAGATTTGAACGCAACCTTGTAACCTAAGCACACGGGGCGATCGTGAAATCCGTCTATACTGCGCGTATGAGCGCAGTTACAGCCATCATCAATACAAACGCAAACCATCATCAAAACAAACGCAACAATCAGCATTTACGGCGCCGAAAACGCACGTTCCTGAAACGCGAGTTGCGATCCCGTGAATGTGTGTTTATAAAATTTATAGCTTCTCGTGACGGAGACTTTAAGCGCATAGCATACGACTAATAGGCTAGATGACACCACCAATCAACTGACGTACTTTTTGTGACCTGTCATAACGCGATTCTCCCATAGATTTTGTATGGCAAAAGACAACTGACACGTCACATTTGTGCAGACTCAACAGACTTACTATTTATTAATTTGAAAGCACCTAAAAATTTTATTTTACACTAAATTAAAAATAATCGGTTTCTCAGGTCCAACATAAAGTGTTTCTGTAGAGAAGTTATGTCTTTGAATTATTAGTTAATGGTGCCAACTACCCAATTATTTATTTGATTAATTGTAACTATTATCTTAAAAATGAATCCCACAGTCTATATTTCTTCTAAAGAAAATTAAAGATTTTTTCAACTTTCACGCAAAAGCTAGTTTCTCAATAAATTAATGATGTCCAACTAATTCATTATGCCAAAATGTATTACATTATTATTCAGCAAAAACGATTCAATGTACATTCCCAACTTATGCTTAGAATAGATTTAAAATTAATTAGCTTTAAATGCCAAAAAGCATTGCAATTTCTTCGAAAAATGGCAGACGGCAGACATTTTAAAGTTGGTTGGTTCGTTTTGCGCAGAACCACAGCCAAATGTCGCAAATTCTGCTTTTGAATTTATCTATAGAATAGACGCTAGCACGTCGCATTAATACAATTATAATTTTAAGAAACATTTTTAAAAAGTTATTTTTTTTTTTAAATTTAATAAAATTAATAATTAATAAACACATACAAAAAAAATATTATTGTTTATTAATTATTATTTTATACTTTAATTAATAAATAATATTTTTTTTATTTATTTGTATTTTTTAAATAGAATTCCGAATTTTTAGACGTCAACAGCAAAAATAGATGTAATGCCAATTGAGCTTAGTACAGTCTGTTGTCAACATTAGAACGTTACGTGTTAAACATCAAAGTGGGTCTGATAATGTTGCCAACAGACTGTACATCCCAAACAATACACTATGTAACAAAAACCCTGTCAGATCAGTGTTGCCGTTGATCAGTTTTTATGTTTTATTTTAATTTAATTACTTCTTCTTTCTTCTTTTTTTTTTCACTGGGGAAAAATAATAATCTCAAATCCATTAAATGGTTACGTATATGTGTACGCAGTACGATGCCGAATAATACCCTTAAGGATCGGACAGGGTTTTTGTTACAGGCTGTATAATAAAAATGGGAGAAAGTGTAATGTGGCTTAGTTAGTTTCGGCAGAACTGAACTCAATTGTCACATTACGAGGTGGAAGGGACATCGTAGCGCAATACCATATAAGGGGGTGAATCGGGACGGACGTTGAAATAATATACCTACATAACATCACGCCTGTAATCCCCGAAGAAAGAAAGAAAGAAAGAAAGAAAGAAAGAAAGAAAGAAAAACCTTTTATTCACGTGAAAGTGACGCACAATACAAAATAATTTTTACAGCAGCAAGACATGTTGGTGTGCTTAATCTAAAAACTAAAAACATAACAAAAAATATTAAAATACGGAAATTTTGCGCCACTACCGCGCGAAACGGCCGACGCTCAGCATAATGCGAAGGGTTAGGAAGAGGTGTACCTATTAGTACACCCACACTTCGCCAGTTATTTTAAGCCCCCTGTCATAGGGGCGAGTCTATTGCCAACAACCAGGCACAAATTCAGACTCCGAGGCAGCTACTGAGAAATTCCTGGTGGAAAAACCCAATAACACTGCCCGACCTGGGAATCGAACCCAAGACCTCACGCTCAGCAGTCGCACTAACAAGCTAGCAAGGACACTAAATTATAATAAAATAATTTTGTAAAAACATAAGAGTCCTCTAAGGCATTAAACTGTATTATTTCAACGTTAAAATTGCTTTTAAAAGTTTCGTCCCGATTTAGACGGAGAGCTACCTGTCTCCCTATTCACCCCTACACTATCAAAAAGTAAGGAACGGCAGACTTTTTTTAGATACGATACTCATTCCACAACTTTTCTGTCTGCATCCTGCTGTACTAGTATATAATGATTGATAAACAGGTCAAACGTATCAATAAAAGTCTTCATGGCACCGCATTGGATACTGAACGCTAGCTAGACTAATGCTCCGTACTCACATACGGTTTTACTCGATCGAGCTATCATGTCGAGTAAAAACCACGGCTCGGGCTTTCGTCCACACATTTAGCATTAATCTATCGAGTAACGCGCACCGGTCAGTATTCACCGAACCGTTCGAGCCAAAACATGTATGTTCAACAAAGGAGACGGTGGCTGCTACATTTAGCAAGTCAAATTTAACAAGGCGGACTGACGCTCGACTCGCGCCACTCGCGGCGACGTACACACGCCCGAGTCAAGCTCGACGGCTCGTTTCGAGTAGGTGCGAAGGAATTTACTTTTATTTAATTCCATCGAGCCGGCTCGATGCGAGCCGGCTCGAGGTAACAAACTCAGGTAACAAACGAGCGGCCGTGGAACGTTGCACGTAGCTCCAAGTAGTCCACGTACATTTTTAATGACAAAATTGTATTGGTAGTTCGAAAATAACGCAAGCTATTTTATAAAAATATTTCGTGCGAGACAAACGTGGAACAATGTTTATTTGGTTAAAAAAAACGTAATAACATAACGTCACGCCTGTAATCCCCGAAGGGTAAGGCAGAGGTGTATCCATTAGCACACCCACATTTGGCCAGTTATGTTTAAGTCCCATGTAAGAGGCGGCGAGCATATTGCCATCAACTGGGCACAAATCCAGACTCCGAGGCTGCTACTGAGAAATTACAAATGGAAAAACCCAAGAACACTTTGCTCGGCCTGAGAATAGAACCCAAGACCTTATGCTCAGCAGTCGCGCTTTGTGACCACCGAGATCAACGAGGCAGGTAAGACGTAATTTTTTGTATTTACTTATTATTATTTTTTTTTTACCTATAATTTCAAGTTACAAAACGGTTGATATGACCTTCAGGGTCTCTTCAGAGTTCTCTACTGTATTTTCGTTCGTAGTCTTCTCGAGTATGCCTCTCAAGCTTGGAATCCTAATTACACTGTGTATATCAACCGATTTGAGAAAATAAAATTTCAATTCCGTTCCAAAAATTACTCATTTTTTATTACATTATAACTAAACAAAATTAGGCTGCCAGCTCCTGCTGCCACTACGCGTAACCCCAATTACTTACCCCTACTAATTACGGGCAAAACCTATACTTAATAGAGCATGACGTATGTACAATGCAGGCCGTTCTAGACTGGACTGACTTCGATATTTTCAACAATTCCGTTTAAAAACTTAATCCACTACTTATCTGCATCGGTGCAGAAGATTCCACTTACTTCCTATTTCTGAACGAAGAACGCGGACTTGGGGTTTTTTATTTTTTTTAATCTGTGCCTACACGTTCCCCCCACCAGTGTAAAGGTCCCATCTGTAACCATTTTTTTATTTTTAGCATCTAATCTTCACAATCCAAAAGGTTCCCATGACGCTAGAGTAACTACACATTTATTAACTTGGGCTCGCGTACTATAACTGAACTTCCCTGAATTACTTACTAAACAAAATTAGGCTGCTAGCTCCTGCCGCAATTAGGCGCAACCCTCCGTTATTACTTGCCCCTATTACAAGAACTAATTACAGGCAAAACCTATATTTAATAGAGCGTGATGTATGTACAATGCACCCTGTCGGGACGTCGACTTAGGGTCAGTTCACACCGAGACGCGACGCGACGCGACGCTGCGTGCACACTTTAAAAGAGCAACTCAAAATATAACTTTATTTTCTACACGAAAAGATACACATTTCATTGTAAGAATTTAGAATACGTTACACCACGCAGCACTACGTCGCGATGCGTCGCTCTACGCCGCGCTGCGCCGCGCGGCGCCGCGAGACGCATCGCGACGCAGCGGTGAATCGCCGGTACGTGCGACGTGCAAGAGCGGCGACGTTGCGATGCGTCTCGCGGCGTCGCGCGGCGCAGCGCGAAGTCACTGGCCTCTTCAAGTATCGTCACGTTGCGTCGCGTCTCGGTGTGAACTGACCCTTAGATATTTTGAACACCAGCCGTATGAAATTAAATAACGCTGGTCAAGTGCGTGACGGACTCACACACGAAGGGTTCCGTACCACCGTACAATATTAAACATTACATACAAAAAAAAACCGAATATCCCTCTAACAAAAAGATAAACTGTACTGACAAACATAACTTTGCTTTGGAAAACTGTTGTCTCAATACATCGACATAAGTCGCGGTTAGTTTACCAACTGCAAATTAGTTAATAATCGCAAAAAATATTTATTTTGTGATGTTATTAATACTTTACGGTTTTAGATTTTTTCCTTTACCTACTTGTGCTACATGGCATTGCTTCTTGCTAAATTTTATGATTCTAAGTCAAACGAGACTCAAAATACGCGCCATGAACGCGTCTTGACTGACGGACAGACGGACAACAAAGTGATCCTATAAGAGTTCCATTTTGGCCGACTGAGGCAAGGAACCCTAACACCCTTTTGACCGTCGACGGTTACAGTATTACCAAAGATGAGGCTGAAGAGGTCGATTTTAATTATTAAATGAAACAAAAAATGTATATAGCTTTTCTCCTATTGTATCGAGGTTGACAGCGACGACTTCGTTACATACGTTTTATCCCATATACCTACTACTATATCGAATAAAACCATCGCGTCTTATAACACGATGCGCTCCAACTAGCGAAATCAACACATCAAAGTCAATTTCGAGAGACTCTGCGGCAAGCGTTCGTTTCCCTGTCATATTAGCGGTCGAATAGAATTTTCCGCGCTCGCCGCGCCGTCTTGCGCTCGTGTTCATGTGAACGTGTCTATACAAGACCATACATTACTGAAAAGACGGTTGCCGTATCGAAACTGTGAAGGCTGGGCGACACGCGGTTATGGCACGTTCACCGTGTCCTGTGAAAGCTCTCATTGTAGCTCATTCATTACTTTACACGACACGGCGACTGTGCCGTGACCGTATGTACAGTCAGCAACAAAAGTCGATTAACAATGTTACTTTTTTATATAATTTAAACAGACACTAAACACATAATGTACTGGCTTTCAGAATTTCAGGCAATAGCTAAGGGTTTATTTTATCTTAATTTTATATTCATTGCGTTTTACTTTTAATATTGTATTTAATAATTAGGATTTAAAAATCATAAATGTTAATCGACTTTTGTTGCTGACTGTACGTGAAAAGGGCCTAAAGAGACTGTGTTTTGTTTGAAAACATACCTAACTTAATTTTATACAATTTTTTATTTGTTTACTCGAACATAATTAATAACGCCGTCTTCTACCTTCTTGTACTTACCTGTTTATATGTATTTTCTATCAGGAAAAGCTTTTAATTGGCCTTAATATTGTTACTCAAATAATCTTACCTTTGTACGTAGCCGTGGGTTTTCCTAAGAAACGAAAATATCTTACAATACAGGCTGCTTGCTTAATTTACTCCGGGCGGCCAAAGAACTCATGAATGCGAACAACTTTTATGATGGAACAGCACTGACATGTATATGAAAAAAAAAAATCTCTGCACTCTGCACAAATTAAGTACAACACGATCAAAACGTACAAAAAAGTAAATTATCAACTGGATTTTTTTTTTCATACAATTGTCAAGTCTTGCTCTACTAATACTGCTCTAGTACTTGCCTGCCTTGCCCAAAAGCCAGCGCAGTTGACGAAATATTCGCATTCGATTGCTCCGTGGTTCGTCTCCACTCCGCACACTCGATCGTTCTTCGAAAGCACAGCGGTCACAGAGCAGTCTTCCATCACTCCGACGCCTGAAACAAACATGTGCAATATAGACCACGCTTTAGGTAAAAAAAAAAACAGGACTTCAGAAACTAAAAGGGTTTGACTCACGGTTTCATCAATTTATAGCCAGAAAACATATTTTCTCCGATAAAAAATTCAATAGCGCAATAAATAAAGATGCACCGCCTATTTTTAGCTTCGAAGAGACAGATCGATATTATTATGAATGGCACACGTGCGTCCTTATGGCGTACTGGCAGCCATCTATCCGAGGGGAGAGCGAGTCCACCGATATATACTAACTATGTACTATACATAGAGCCGGCTGCATACATGCGCAATTTAAGACCTGTTTTGCACAGGGGAGACTAATACAGGACCGGAATTGGAGTCTGCAAAGATACTCGTATTATTATTACAAATTTTCTTTCGTCGGCTCGATCTGTAAATGTAAATTATGGAATCACATTGAATTTTATTTGGGTGCAAAAAGCATTGAATTACGAAAGCATTGAATTATGAAGTTTAACTATTGGGCTAAGAATTTTTGGAGTACAAAAGTTAAAATACTGTCTTCAAGACACACCTTACGGGTTTTGGCTGTGGTTTTGGGACTTTCTAGCCTTAGTCTTCAAACTAGGAAGAAGTAGGGGCGGAACCGACACCTCAGCAACACGACTCTGTCCGATTTAGTCTTTGTACTCCCCATATACATTTCTGTCGGCCCTCGCCCCCTTCGCTCATACTTCGATAGTTATGTTTACGTCCCACGAATAATGTGAAAGGGGAAGTATATTGCCAATTTGTCATTAAATTATCAAAACCAGACTCCTAGCGTTAAGTATTTACACATTAACATCATTCCTATATTCTCCGACGGGCAGGCAGTGGTGTATAATACTTATAACGAGTGTATAAAGACACTGAATAAAGCTGAAAGTTGATATTTACATTATTGCGAACACGTCTTCATTTTAGACCATACCTGGGAAGGTGTTGGTTACAAAGATATTAAAGGTACAATTTTTTTTACGAAAATAAGTTCTCCTTTAAATATCTTCACGACACGGTATTGCATATACCCAGTGCCTTAGTGCATATCGTTTTGTGTGCATTACACTGTGGGCGAAATAGTGATTTTTCACCTAAAAATAAATGTTTCCCAGCATTAATTTTTGCCGGTGCGCAGCGTAGGACGTCCACCCACAAGGTGGACGGACGATCTGATAAAAACCGCGGGATCGCGCTGGATGCAACCCGCTTCCATCCGGTCTTATTGGAAATCAGTAGGGGAGGCCTATGTTCAGCAGTGGACGTCCTACGGCTGATATGATGATGATGATGATTAATTTTTGCTCAATATTAATTGGTTTAATGAGCATTATACGTAGTTAAGAGCTATGTGGTGTATCTTTTTACACCCGTACAATACACCCTCATAGCATTGAATCCAACCAAACCAGAAATAAGGCAAAAAAGGAAGTTTTACGTACCGTTCTTCACACTTTCTCTCATCAGGGCCATGCAAAGTAAGTGAGGGTCTCCAACGCCATCGCCAGGAATCCACAGGCCTCCTACCACGTCCTCCACGTTCAGGAGAGGCCAGAGCTCCAGGCACTTGTTCTGGGTGACCAGCTCGCAAGGAATGCCCCAAGAACTGTTACGAGTAATTGCTCATTAAAAGGAGGAATAGCATTCCATAAATTTCAATGGACGACAGTGGAGAAATTTCTAGCAAGTTGTACTACTTCTCCTTTTTTTTTGAGTTTAAATTTATTATTAATTTGATTTCTTTTCCAAAATGTATTACATTTTTACATTTTTTAAGTTACCTTATAATTATTTTAACATGAATAGGACATTTTGAAACTATACTATTAACGATCCACATTCTATACTAATATTATAAAAATGAAGTATGTGTTAACGCATTAATCAGAGATAGAGCTACTTCTGGTCCAATTATAAAAATGTTTCGCTAACAGAAATCTATCTACGTAATTCCTGAGAGCTATAAAGAAAATGAGCTAGGGATCCATAAGAATATTCATCACTGTTAAGCAGCCGATAATCTCCAAGGTTGACTTGCAAGATGCCCTTCAAAAAGTATCTTAGATCAGGTGAATTCTAGAATGAATTCAAATTTAAAGAACGCGATTGGTATTTTTATATTTATACTAGCTGACTCGCCGACCACGCGTTGCTGTGGCTTGCAGTAAGTAAAGATATTGAGGTCAATAATCGAGATAAAAACTATCCTATCTTTTAAGTTTGACCAAACTACACACAGTAAGCCATATTTCATAAAAAAATTGTTGAATCCTTTAGGAGCCCATCCCGGACAAACAACGTGACGCGTAATTTATATATATTAAGATTAGAGCGGTTGTCTGCGGGAACTCTCGTAATGAGCACATTGTCTAAAATGCATTATAAAAATCAGTCTGCGTTTCAATAAAATGTAGTTGGGACTCCCCGCACACAACCGGTACTGACTACATCACAATTCCAGTACATACCACCCTCGTTTTGACTTAAAAGTCCCATGTAATAGGGGATGGATAAGGGTGCACAAAACCTCCGCGGCAGCTACTAAATTAACCCTAATGGAAAAACCCTGTAACATTTAGCCCGACCTAGGAAACGAACCAGCTTAGAAATACCCACGAGGTAGGCAACTTTGAGTCAGTACCTAATTCGTGGAAACATTAACTTATTTTTATTCTACTAACATTATCTTCTATCTATACATATAAAATGCTTTGTACTGACTGACTGACTGACTGACGGATCAACGCACACCGCTGATCGTAGGGATCTGAAATTTGGAGGGTGTGTTCTTTGTATGACGTAGGCATTCGATAAGAAATAATTTTTCGAAATTTTACCCCTTTAGAGGGTTAAAAAGGGGGGCAAAGTAATAACGTAAAAAAAAACCAAAATGAAATCCTATTAGAACCATTTTCGACTTCTACGCGGACGAAGTCGCGGACAAAAGTTAGTTGGAACATAAAACTAGACTATACCTATGCTAGATAAAACTAATATTATAATGAAGTAATTTTTTTTTAAGAGGTAATATCCAAAAGTGCTGGTCCAATTGAACGACGACAATAAATCTTTCAAGCTACACTATTGCCGAGTGTCATAGAATCATAGGATATTTTTTATGGTATTTGAGTTCCACGAGTTTCTGTTTAATAATGGTACACCACGCGTGGCAGAATAAAATCTGACGATTTGCATTAATTCATGATCATTGTAATGTACCATATTCTCTGATAAATTTTATAAATAACTAGCACTCTCCCCGCGACTTCGCGTTATTTTTCTTACGGATCCCTAATTTTTTTATAATAAAATATAGCCTATAGCACTCAGTGATAACGTAGCTTCCAATTTGTGAAAGAATTTTCAAAATCGGCTCAGTAGATCCAGAGATTACCCCCTACATACAAACTTACAAACATACAAACAAATGTTACCTCTTTATAATATTAGTATAGATATAGATTATAATTCCAATTAGTTAGCAGCAGACGTATACGTACTATGCATCATCCGTACACTTCGCTCAACAAACGACATGATACGACGTAACTAACCAATAATTTTAATAATAACCCTTTTAGACTAAGTTCGAGCCTGGTTTGTCCAGTTCCGTCGCAGCACCCCTTGTGGTGCGTGAATTGACTGCATAATTAAAAGGGGACGCAAGCCCTAAACGAAACATCAAAGCGCCGCAAGTTATACGAGTACCTATGAAGCGAACTTTATTAACAGAGCTCCCCTTCCAAAGGGTAGTAGTCTAGACATATTTCGATCAATATTTCATTAAACTCGATGAAATTTTGTAGATTGTTTAAGGGCGCTCATTTTTAAGCTCGTGCTCGGCTCTTTCTTCCCCATAATATGAACACACAAGACAAAATTATCGACTGAAATATAAAATGTCCCAGTCAATTCCTTTTATAACTTTGCCAGCTGAAACCTAAAAGCACAAATAGTGCTTTGCGGTGCAGTCAACTAATGTGAGAGTTGAGTGGCATATCCAACTTCGGACCATTAAAAATCGATAGGTAAGATAGTTTTAGTTTAGAATGTTACCGCAGCCTACGACACGTACTGATTCTTGCATTTATAGACTCTGGTGACTGCTACTTTGTGAGCTTAATAAAAGTTTGTTACAGAAACATTAATTATAATTGCAGGCTAGTCTGAATTTCTATCCGATTTTGGCTCTCCACTCCTGAAAATGTAAACTATACGAGCACTGTCTAAGCTTTTAGTGAGTTGGTTCATTCGAGCGCTTTACACTGACATTTGATCGATTTTCACCTAGAAATAACTTTAGTACTGTGTCGCTTGTGTCTTCCGACACACGTAACACAAAATGCAATTCTCTTATGGAATTTTCTATTTCAGCTCTCCATTGAGCGTCAAAGCAGACAAGGCAAAGTTTGCTGGAGTACGCCCATACATTTCCCATAATGAAATCTGCATACATTGAGTGACTCTGAATAGCAAGTATAATTTACAACAAAAAACTGACAGTTGAATGCAAGAGAAGGACATTTATGACTTTTGAGTTCCTGTTCACGATAAACCATCACATTTCCATGACTAATTGTATCATGGTATGGCAGGTAAGTATGCTTCTCCAATTATATGTAATTATGTCTGAACATAGTCCAAGGGGTATCATATTACCGAGTTACTGGGTTGTAGTGGTTAAATAGGCAGTTACTCCATGTAAAATGCTGGTATTCAGCTGCATTCGTTTAGACTGGAAGCCGACCCCAACATAGTCGGGAAAAGGCTAGGCAGAATGACTTATGTCTGTCTACATATCTATCATGAGAACTACCATACAATAAGTTAATAAATACGTACACAGATTGGCTCTTCATTCTCCGATACACCGTCATACGATCCCGGTTTCTTGCCAGCAATAAGGACCCACATTGCTTCCAGCCCGTTGCTCTTCCTTTAGCTTCTAGCTCTTGCAGAAGTCTAATTGAGGACTGTGTTAGGCGAACTTGTGCGAGGGTGGGTTTGAAGGAGCCGACGAGACCTGAGGAGTGCCAGCGGCTGCCAATACCCACTCTGTGGAGAATTCATACAGTTATAAGTTTATAGTAACGTTGTGGCAAGAATCATTGTGATAATCCTCTTGCCCTTACACTTTGTTAATTTGGGGTGGTCGCAGCGTACGGTACGTATGTCACTTGTTTAACTTCATTATGTGCTTTTTACCAATATTGAGCTTCATGCAGCTGTATTTAGGGTTGATAGGTCCCTTTCAATTCCTAATAATTTCACTATTAATATTCGTGTAAGTTCTGGGCTGTCAAAACTAAGATTGTGATACGCCGAGAAAAAGAATCATAATTATGCGTCTTTCAGCAATATCAACAAAAGAACATAATAAATCATACTCCCTGCCGCTAATCCGTACTGGAAGGATCACACCATTTACGATCAATTGCATACAGATACCGACTACCGCACGCAGCCCAGTGGTGCGCTGTGATTGTGTTGCACGTCCGCTTGTTATGCAATCAGCGTAGTCACCGACACCAGCCAACGTGCTGGCCTGCTGGGGCACGTTGGCTGGTGTCGGTGCAACTAGTTTTTCTCATTGATAGAGAGCGGTAAAATAATATTGTAATATATGCTTTTTACAAGCTTTTATTTAGCTTGCACTGTTCGTATGTAAGTATGTATGTAAATAAGTTGTCCTTTCAAAATTTGCAAACTATTTTTCGACCATTTGTTGGTATCCGATTGAGCTGAAATTTTGCATAAGTACACCTTTAGTTTTGATGACAATACAATGTCCAAAACTCATATTGTAATAATTTCAATATGGCCGCCGTCCCAAGATGGCGGATTACATTTTTTTTTTTAATCCCCTTGCTATGGGTATCAAATGAAAGTGCTTGAAGAGTAGAAAACGATAAAGTTAGTAACATCACACAACCAAAAAAGCTTGTTCATAAAAAGTGTTTTTTTACCATTAATTATTGTTATTCTTACATTATCTATTTGCGTTTTCCACGTTCATACATGATGATACGTCTTTTGTATTATATATCTCCTTAGGTGAACTCAGCTGGTGAGCTGTTAATCCCCAGTGCCATACTGTAAAAATTTCCCCCTGAGAATTGAGGTGACGTGACCTTGAGGCGAGTTAACAATCCCTAGCATCTGTGGATAATAGATCTCTTCACCTAATATCACTGAAGGAGATTTTACAGAATAGGCTGAACATTATTATGTGGGTGGGTATTGAGTACTATACCCATGCATGCATCTGACCTTTGTGAAGGACATCACCTATGTATTAAACAGTGATGTATTTTTTGGATGCTGGTTTTGGCTTTTCTACTAACATCTGTCTCTTACATTTCTTTTTGTTAATTGTTTTACATCAAACAACAAAATGGGCAATTATAATGGAAATTATCCTAGAATAGAGGATTGGCAAATGGGACACATAGGATAATTTCCTGTCCCGTTTTTTTGTTCCCGTGAGATAATTTCGGACTTTAGTTTAGTTCTGAAGTCGTGAAATTCATTAATTCTGAAGTTGAAGAAGCTAGTTTTTCCACAATACACGAAGTGGAGACAACTACCATAGTTTTGGAAATGAATTTTAAGCATAATATGCATGCAAATCAAGATTATTATTTAAAAAAATGCAGATATCTTTCCAATGAAGTTGTTTTATCTGTTTGTGTGTTTTCAGGGAGACCAATAGACTATGAACGCTCCATCTCCATCAATGAATTTAGGTGAAATGAGCTATCAATTCCTAGAATTAGTTGGGATTAACAGCATAGTGCTGCATGTCACTCCTATATATTTTTATCAATAGTAAGAGTCCAAGTACATACATAATATAGTGCCTTTTAAACATTTTCAACAGGCCTGTGTAGAGGTGTACACATTAGTACACCCACATTTCGCCAGTCATGTTTAAGTCCCATGTAATAGGGTGCAAGCCTATTGCTATCAACCGCGCACAAATCTAAACTCGAAACTGCTACTGAGAAATTCCTGAAGGAAAACCTACTGTAACCGGCGTGCTTGTATGACGAGATGTATGAACGTAGATGAGGCGAAAGGAGTATGTAAGGATCGTAGCAGGTGGCGTTCTGTGGTTTCTGCCTACCCCCATGGGAAAAAGGCGTGAGTTTATGTATGTATGTAAATCTCAATATAAAGATTTCCTACATTTAACAAATCCTGTGAATTTTCCCTAGTATGTTATGTAGTAATAAATTGCTTGGTGTAACAAATATTTATCAAATCCCCTGTACTTTACAAATTACAAAATTTCTGTAAGATCATAATTAATCCTCTTTTATTAAAAAAAAAAAGGAAATGTCAAACAGAATAGTCATCATTCCTTACTAGCTGACCCAGTGAACTTCATACTGCCATATATTTTCATATAAGAACCTTCTCCTTACTTTTCTCCAACAAGAAAAGAATTTGTGAAATTGGTCCAGCCGTTCACACATGATGCCATGACCAAGGGAAATAGAGATTAAATATTTTTAAAGATAGAAGACAGATAGATTGGACACCAAAGCCACTGAAAAAAACACTGTTCAGTGATTAAGGGATTGACTGCTGCGGTGTGTATCTGTTACACAGACAAGTTGGTTACAGTTCCTTGGCTAATACCAATTCTAAGATTTACTTGTAAAACGTATGATTTACAGTAACTTATTGACCAAAATCTATTTATTTATACATTGCCGATAGACCAGCAGGTACTCTATCTAATCCCTAGGAATTGTATACATTACCTAGGTAAAGTATGTAATGGAGAATAATATTCATAATGTTTCATACATTGCCTGTATGCCCCAGGTATTTTATACATTGCCTAGGTATTGTATAAAATACTGGATTATACAGACTGCCGGTAACATATCCAACTAAATTGCTGATATGTGATGAACATCTGAATTTGCATTACTTTTTCAAGGAAATAGAAAGCCAACCTAATGCTGGTTAGCTGATAAAAGATTTTATTTTAGAGAAATGGGGACAGACACACCTCTTTTCTTTATAATAGAGATTTTTCATTCATTTGCTACAATGCTCCTGACCTGATATTAGTATTCAAAGCAGACTCAAACACTTCTTGATCAATAATGAGATAAATTTTAATTATAATAAGCACAAAATTTAACAAGCAAGGACTTACCATGTTAAACAGTGGTTTTCTGCCGAAAATAAAATAGATAAAACACTTGGGTATAGTTCAGCAAAAAAGAATCAACCCACATAAAAAAATTCACCCATTTCTCAAAGTATCTAAATGTATTGATTTTGGTTATTTAACGCGGATTTATTTTAACTGTTATTGCTAGTTAACAATGCATTAAGCATATATCGAGAAATTGTGGGTTGGGTCGTTTTGGCAGAACTAAGCTCAAGATGGCAGCCTCAGCACGACGCACCGCATCTGCTGAATAGCCGGCCTGAAGCAAAGCTTAGGTAATTTAAATGAACTTACTTTTCTTTTTCTATGACGATGGTCTTGTCGCCCCAGCCGCGTTGGGCGAGGTGGTACGCCACCGCTGCTCCCATCATTCCTCCCCCACATATCACCACCTTAGCCTTTGAGGGCAACTTCGTTAAACATCCCTGTTCTAACCTTTCTTCGTGGTCTAACGCATCTAATCGACTTGAAAACTCCCTAGACAATATACCTATACATTTATGTGCATTATACTTTTTAACCCCCCGAATCCCTTTAATTAACATCTTTTATACTTTAAACGCATATGTGAAATTATATAAAAACTGAGTAAATAATATCTACAAAAAATAGAGCACCAAAAATCTAAAAATAATCAACAATTATTTGCTGTGGTCAGCTTTGTTTTGACAATTGACATATGTAAATCTGACATGACAGACAGGAGGTTCAATGTTGCCGCTGTAAATAAGACGACAATAATAAACCGAAAATAATAAAAAGAAAAGAACGTAAACCCAAATCAGAATTATGCACGGTCTGCACATTTTGAAAATTGCTAGAAAGCTCCGGCCGACTCAAGATATGGAAGCGTTCTGTCTGGGACAAACAAACCGTTCCTGCTTTTATACCGATATTTTCAGTTGCTATTTCTGAATGGATGTGACTAGAGATAGAGGCTAGAGCGATATTGAGTTGTTCCACTTTTTGTCTGTTTTCGGCGCGCTAGTGCCAATATTTAAGGTTAGATGCAACCAACACAATACAAGGCCTTCGACAGTCCAAAACGATTTTAGCGCCAAATGCAAATCACCTCTTTCACATTCGATCAAAAGATCAAACATTAAATATTTCCATAGATTTCGAAACAACGCTTTGCATTTTTGATTGTTTCTTAGTTTCTATGGTGATCGACGGGAGTAACCCGAGCACAGGTTTTATATGTTTCTAATTCTAGTTTTTTGTCCACTTTTGCAGTAGTAACAAAATAATATGTCACTGGTTGAAATAATCCAGCACAATGAAGTCATCTATACGATTTTGGACAAGCCACCTCCAGAGCCTCCCAAAACTCCTAGGTATTTAAGTACTTACCTAAATAAAATGCATTGATAAAATTTCATACTCATCCATCTATAAAACATCTAGGTACTAAACCTTTGTTGATATTGATATAATATCTGAACTCGTGTTCAACTTTCAGCCTTCTTTACATGTAATTGCAGGTACCAGGGACCAAGTCCCTACCTATAATTAAATACAACAAATCTATTAGTCACCACCGTTCAATTTTTAACAGATGTTGCCCCCGCTTTCATTTTAGGTATCATTATTGAGATAGGCGGTGCATTAGGGTCAGTTCACACCGAAACGCGACGCGACGCGACGCAACGTGAAGATACTTGAAGAGGCCAGTGACTTCGCGCTTCGCCGCGCTGCGCCGCTCACCGCCGCGAGACGCATCGCAACGTCGCCGCTCTTGCACGTCATTCTGTGCGCGCGTACCGGCGATTCACCGCTGCGTCTCGCGGCGCCGCGCGGCGCAGCGCGGCGTAGAGCGACGCATCGCGACGTAGTGTTGCGTGGTGTAACGTATTCTAAATTCTTACAATGAAATGTGTATCTTTTCGTGTAGAAAATAAAGTTATATTTTGAGTCGCTCTTTTAAAGTGTGCACGCAGCGTCGCGTCGCGTCGCGTCTCGGTGTGAACTGACCCTTACACTCTAAAAAAATAGTCCTAGATCAACCGATCAGGGGAAAACTAACCTAATCGTACTACAGATACGAATCAAAACTCGAAAAGGAATTGAAAGAAGCAAAAAGGCCACAACTGCGACGCACATTTGGTTACGCTGAAACACCAGTCAAAGCTCCGACTCAGTTCTTGAAAAAGGGTGAAGGAATAGGTCAACCCCTCAAGAAGAGTGATCACAAATGTTTCGTGACCGGTAACCTCCCGCCCGTACCAAAACGTCCTCCGCCGGGAAAGAAACCAGAGAAACCAGTGGTGAACTTTAAGGTTGTCAACATAAAGAAAGCTATAAAGACGAAGGGAAAACCTGTAGAGCCAAGGTATGAAGGTTATGGCCCTGAGCGCTGGCGTCGGCAAGGGTCAACATCAACTTTAGATTTTTTCCATTAAAGCTCTGAGAAAACACTGCGTCGTTCACCTACTATCACGATGTATATAATAAACCTACTTACGTTCAAAATTTCTTTCACCTGTCTATTTTTAGGGTTCTGTAAGTCCGAATGAAAAAAATCGGATCCCTTTTAGAATAGGATCACTAGTTTGAACTTCGTCTGCTGTCACAGCCAATTTTCTCCGAATATAATAAGTAGGCCAATTGTCTATAAATTATAGGAAAACCTATAAAAAAGAACTACTTATGTCTTAAAATACCATGGATAAACTATCAATATTGTGCACATTTGCAGTTGGAATGTACCTACATTCCATATGGAAGAACATGAATTTCAGATTAAGTACAATATTTTCCCTCTAGGTTAGTAGATACGAGAGATGGCCACATAAAGAAGATCAAAGGTTCCGGCGAGGTTCCCGAATACTGCCTCAGGCCTGACTTCGGGCAGATGCCAGCGTACCTGGTGAAGAGAAACAGAAAGATCCAGAAAGCCATCGACAAGAAAAAATTCGCTGAGGACAACAAGGAGAGCCTTTGCAAGCTCATCGATGAGCAAGATCGCCAAAAACTCTTACACGTAAGTTGTTTTTTTTACACATACTATTATGATAGGTAGGATTTTTAACTTTCTATTTTTACCAACTTTAACGTGTGCTAACGTATTTAATAAATAATACTCACTCAACTCACGCGGAAATGGGTACTGCAGCGCCTTCTGGCGAGTTAACACGCTAGACCTTTGTATGAACCATCGCCGATGAATGCCTTCACAGAAAACTGTTTATTAATTGGTAAAATTAACGCTTTTTTTTTGGGTGGTAAAAATCATCAAATGAGTCCTTCCGCCCTGGGTGGGTCGGAAGGGACTGTCAGACTTTTACTGACTAAAAAACTACCCTGTTCCTTCTTCTCATTTTTCGAATTTGGCCAATAATATTCGCCAAGCACAAAGCCGGCCGGTTTTATAGTAAAGGCCGCTGCATACGTGACGGGTTTTTATCCGGACGGGACGTGACGGGAAGTTTTGGAAACATCGTTGCATACAAAATGTATCCAAATACGTATATGTCACGGGAACATGGACGGGACGGGAACGTGGACGGGAAAAATCTCGTCGGCGACGATGTTTAGCACGTCCCCGTTTAGCAATAGCAATTAAAGCCAATTCTTGAATTGAAAAATCCATCTTTCGTTGTTCACAACACTAGCACGTTAGATACGAATCAATGTCACGTTGCGTATGCGTTTGCACCACGTTCCCGTTTTGAACGAGGCAATCACGTGCCCGTCCCGTTCACGTCCCGTCCGGAGTATTTACCCGTCACGTATACAGCGGCCTTAATTCAGTGACTGTCTCCGTCTTGATTTTTTGTTTTTTTTTTTATCCTATCTCCGGCAATCTTATTGGCGCCTATTTGGAGTCTATTTCTCATTCATAGTTTCATACTAAGTATAAGCACATAAGTTCTCGCTTTTATGCCTCTCGTTCTTTCATTCCTCATACTAAGTCTTTCTCATAAAATCCGTCTCCTCTCAGTGTAATAGGGTGGATTTCTATTTATTTTAATCCTAGTCTTCTAATCTATTATGATTGGAGGACAATGATGTGTTACAGTCCACCGTCTTGACTATTGTACTAAAAAGGTACAAGTCCAACCATTCATTTAAAACCATCTGTTTAAATTCGTTCACAGGATTTGAAGGCGAATTGGTCACTAATGCAGAAAGCTTTTCTTCAACTCCCGATGCTTACCGATACAATACCCAAGATCCTGCATAAGTCGAAAATGGAAGCAGAACTGAGGCAGATCGAAAAAGATATAGCATTAATTGAAGACAATCCCTATATTTACATTTACGAATAAGATTTGCGAGACGTAACTTAAAGGCCAACAAAACAGTTGGATAATCAGGGTCGTCAGATATAATTGATGTTTTCTTAGAAACCGATGGATGTTTTTAAATCAAAAATTTAATAATAAACAGCTCATTAATTAAGTTGCAATCAAGACATCCGTCGGTTTCTCAGAAAACTTCAACTATTTCGGACTACCCTGAATGGATACTGACCTCTTTGGTTGACTGTGCCTAGTTACTTACTAAATGTAACAATATTTTCGCCATAAATTGAAATTCAACGTAACTAATTTGTTAAATAAACGACTGATAGGTGTAGGAATGGTTATTTCTTTTAAAGTTACAATCATGATTGTTTTGGATACTTTTATTGATGAATTTAGAAAGAGTGATATTAAATATAAAAGTCTAAAGTCTCGTGTACGCAAGTATGACTACTAAGCTTGACGTTCTGGGTTCAGCTGTTTGGGTAATAAGTTGTTGAGGTTTTTGATAAAAAAATTCTTAGTAGCATTCTCAGTCGGATTTGCGTCGCGATTGATGGTAAGGCTCGCTTCGTATTACAATAGGACTCGGTACCGGATTAGCCTATAAAAAAATTAAGCAATTGCTTAGGTCATCGTGTAACGGCCTTAGGTGCACAGAAAAATTTCACATGTTTGTATATTTGCGCGTCGTTGAATTGACGGGATGACGTAGAACCCGTGGAACCCACGCTAGTCTACATGTATCTCTTTCGTAAAAAAGAACTTAGAAGCGGATTTCGGTTTACCATCTCAACTAAACCAGCTTCAAGCCCATAGCATTCAATTACTGAGGCTAGAGCATCAAGTCTCAATACGGGCACTGAGGAACTAAAACTTAACTAGCAAAATGAGTGTGCACCTTTCTGATTTATATTAACTTTTCGGAAAGCAAAGGCGTGAATTCGTTATTTAAAAAAACAATATAGCCCAGGAAAATTAGGGTTTCACCTCGCAATGAGAGATAGTCGGCTATAAATTTGTATATAAACCTTTATTTTGTCACCCTAAAACTTGTCTCAAAACCTACTTATCGTAGGGTGTCCGCGACGTCAGATATTTCAAGGTCAAAGGTCAAAAAATCATGTGCATGCGGTGTGAGGGCCACTTTGTTAAAACTCTTTGAAAATGTGCTTAGGATTTAGTGAACATTCCCAAAGAAATGTGAAAGTTGGAATCAGATTTTGTGAAAGACTAATAAGCGAGTTATGGACTGTAAAGTCGGGCCCTCAGTTCGCACATTGCGGATTGAGGGCCCACCTATACCGGCTAAACTATAGACACTACATAAAATGTCTTTATGCCAAAATCTAAGCTAAAGCCAAACAAAAATTGTGTAAACAAGACATTATCGCAAAACACTGTCCTACTTCGTATATCTTCGTTCAAAATGGGCCCTCAATTCTCATATACGTCAAAGTTTATTACGCAAATAAAATGAAACCATTGACTTACAGCTCCTGTTTAATATCCTATAAGCTATTAAATAAATTATGTAAATTCGTGAAAGCAAGATCAGAACACCACTTCCTGTAGTTTGAAAGTTATGACCATTTTAAAATTCGGGCCCTCAGTTCTCCATTTTATTTTGTTTTCGTTTTATTACGCGTAACATATGAAAGATATGATAAAAACAATATCGTCACTTCTTGTGAAAAAAATTGTGCAACAATTTAGATACCAGAAAGAAATAAAAAGGACCCCCTATTGTATAAGAAAATCGAGTTTTATTTTTATTGTATGAATTAGGAAATAGGGTGACCACAATTTCTTTTCAACGCGTCTAAAATAATAATTCATTTTTAATGTCCAAACATATCTTTGGTCATGAATCTGATGAATAGAATCCACAATGAAGTCATCCGCCAGAGAACTAAAGTGACCGAAAATGCTCGCAGAATTAGTACGCTACAAGTGGAAGTGTACCGGTCATGTCTGCAGATGGGCAGACGGTGGGTGGGGCAGACTCGTGGTAGACTGGAGACCACGTTCAGGCAAACGTAGTGTTGGATGCTCTGCTGTACGGTCTACCGAGATGGTTGGCGCTCTATGGGGGAGGCCTACATTCAGCAGTAGATGGCAATAGGCTGATATGATGATTATTAAGGCTTTTGCCCAGCAGTGGGACAAATATAATATTGAAAGAGTGCGTTCTTGGTTGTTTTTTTCTGTACCTAGTTAGGTACTAGGCAGTCACTTTGAGTTGGCCGTAACCTCCTGCCCGCTTGCCCACCCCACGCCTCAAGTCGTACCAGCTAGATATGGATAAACTAACCCCTGAATAGTATAAATTACCATTAATGTCATGATATCAAATATACACTTTATTATTAAGGCATACAGTTTATTATTAAGGCTGTTGCTATTGCCTTCAGGATATACCACACACACACTCAGAATAAAATCAAAGGTGTACGAACTTATGGGCGCAATCGAATTCATATCTCCAGCTTTCGCAAACAGTTTGGTCATTACAAATGTCATGTATTAATTAATAGTAATTTTAAATGCTATGACGATAATAAGCGAAAAATCGAAGAAAGTTTATTTAAACCTATGACACTACATCTATTAATGTTTGGTGCAATTTAAAAGTAACCTAAGATGAGCAAGATTAGAGTCAGGTGGTGGTGAGCCAGGATTGGAAAAATAATGTATTTTTTAATAATCCTAATTATTCACGATTTTTTTTTTCATTTTATTATTTAATTTAACTTTATTTTTGCGCAACACGGAACGCGCCCTCAATGGATTGCGCGGGGATTTTCCTTTTGTCTGACATGTGAATGCCAAACAAAAGGGAAATCCCCTTGTAGTAAATCTGTTTTTTTTTTATGATAAGTTCTGTAAAAAGAAAGTAAAATTAAAAATTTTTCAATAAATCATTGATTTTTTATTGAAAACATCATTATTTAAATTAAAATGACTTATTCATGCCAACCCTGTTCATGACCAAAGATATGTTTGGACATTAAAAATGAATTATTATTTTAGACGCGTTGAAAAGAAATTGTGGTCACCCTATTTCCTAATTCATACAATAAAAATAAAACTCGATTTTCTTATACAATAGGGGGTCCTTTTTATTTCTTTCTGGTATCTAAATTGTTGCACAATTTTTTTCACAAGAAGTGACGATATTGTTTTTATCATATCTTTCATATGTTACGCGTAATAAAACGAAAACAAAATAAAATGGAGAACTGAGGGCCCGAATTTTAAAATGGTCATAACATTCAAACTACAGGAAGTGGTGTTCTGATCTTGCTTTCACGAATTTACATAATTTATTTAATAGCTTATAGGATATTAAACAGGAGCTGTAAGTCAATGGTTTCATTTTATTTGCGTAATAAACTTTGACGTATATGAGAATTGAGGGCCCATTTTGAACGAAGATATACGAAGTAGGACAGTGTTTTGCGATAATGTCTTGTTTACACAATTTTTGTTTGGCTTTAGCTTAGATTTTGGCATAAAGACATTTTCTGTAGTGTCTATAGTTTAGCCGGTATAGGTGGGCCCTCAATCCGCAATGTGCGAACTGAGGGCCCGACTTTACAGTCTATAACTCGCTTATTAGACTTTCACAAAATCTGATTCCAACTTTCACATTTCTTTGGGAATGTTCACTAAATCATAAGCACATTTTCAAAGAGTTTTAACAAAGTGGCCCTCACACCGCATGCACATAAAAAATCGTTTTTTTACACATTTATTGCAAATATCTCGTTTCCTATGGGTTTTATGCTGTTTGTATGTTAACAAATATTGTAGAGGTTTAAATTCTCTACAACTTTGGTCTAGACTTTTTTTTAATATCTTGAACCATTTTCGAGATAGACGTTACCTACTCGTGTAATTATAAAGTTGTTATGAGCGTTTACGCCTTACGGCATTTCATGCAAACTTTCAAGTCCTTATTTTTCTAAATGAATGAACGGATTTTAATGGAACTTCCTACACATAAGCAGGATACATAGGTCTAAAAAGTTTTTTTTTTCAAAATTTAGCCGTAACTTACGGCTAAATTCGAGCGAATTTAAGTTTTCCATAGAAACGGCCATTTTAATTTTTTTTTTCTAATAAGACATTTTGTGTTATGAATAGATATACCGAATTATTGAAAAAAATAATTATTATAACGTAATAATTAATAAAAACTGCAAATTATTTAGAATTATATAATATCAATAATACCCTCTTTTAGAATTAATAATTATCAATAATACCCTCTATCTCGAAAATGGTTCAAGATATTAAAAAAAAGTTTAGGCAAAAGTTGTAGAGAATTTAATCCTCTACAGTTCTTGTTATCATACAAATAGCATAAAACCCATAGGAAACGAGATATTTGCAATAAATGTGTAAAAAAACGATTTTTTGACCTTTGACCTTGAAAAATCTGACGTCGCGTACACCCTACGGTAAGTAGGTTTTGAGACAAGTTTTAGGGTGACAAAATAAAGGTTTATACAAATTTATAGCTGACTATCTCTCAATATGAGATTCTTGCTAAAATTTGACTAATTTTCCTGGACTAATACCGAACCGCCGCGCGCCGTGTAGTGTAGTATTTGAAACCTGCGCGTTCAAATGAGAGTACCACCTACCCTAAAACTAGAAGGCTCTGGCGGCCCAAAGTTGGATCCTATAATTAGATCAATGACTGCAGTCTGAGTGTATTGATTTTATCTCAGATACCCCAGCGTTCAACCTCGATACCGATTTAAGCACAGGTATAGGTGAAGTTTGTCGTTGTCTTCTAATTCAGTACCTAGGGAGTCGATTCGCCAAAATTAGATCGTGACAGTAAGGGGCTGTGGCCTATTTCTCTTTTAAAGTATAATGTTAGATAAGTGTCTGTTAGAGTCCAGATAAGTTGATTTACGCGAGTGACGCAAGGGCCGTCAGTTAAAACTTTAAAATCGGCGAAGCCACGATCCGCAACTCGAAGAATTGTGACATGGTAGGCGTCTTGCGGTTAGGTTAGGAAAAATGGTCAGCGATGGGTTGCGATGTGGCACCGCTCTGCACCGTTTATGTATGTCGGCCTAGCTCCTAAATATGTTGGGGTTGGCTTCCCGTCTATCCTAACCGGATGCAACTAAGTCGCTAGCCAAATATCAGTATTTTACATGGAGCGATTGACGGTAATTACGTAAAATGCGCACATACCGATACCTAATCAGTATCCATGTAACAATTGTTAGTGTAAATCTCCTTAACTGAACCATAACTTTTCAAAATTATTCAGTCATCCATTTTGCTCTCATTCTTTGAACTTAGTATTGTGGTTTTTTTTAGGTAGTATCTAATAATATATCATGTTAAGTGCACAAAATGAATGAACATTGTGTTTACGTGCAACATTAAATATTTCTAATAATTATATTTTTTGAATAAATTGGTGTGGTGATTTTTTGTCTTTCATTTATAGTCCAGGAAAATTAGTCAAATTTTAGCAAGAATCTCGGAATGAGAGATAGTCAGCTATAAATTTTATTTGTATAAACCTTTATTTTTGTCACCCTAAAACTTGTCTCAAAACCTACTTACCGTAGGGTGTCCGCGACGTCAGATATTTCAAGGTCAAAGGCCAAAAAATCGTTTTTACCCGACTGCGCGACGCAAAGGAGGGTATGTGTTTATTAGTCTATGTATGTGTTTCTATGTGGCGTTCTAGAGACCAAATGCGTAGGCCGATTTTGATAATTCTTACGTCAATCGATTCGTCTTAATCTTGCGAGTGTCACTAAAGACATGACAGTAATCAAAATTCACCACAGCGTCAACCAGACGCCATATTGCCAAAATGAAAAAAAAAAAGTTGATGAACTATGTCAAGTGGGGTAGCTACACAATTGAAATAGTTTTATAATCGATACACACATAAAACAAATCGTAATTCTAATGCAGAACAGAACGACTCACAGTCGGGGCCCATTCAAATTTTACCAATCAAATCTTCCCAAGGGAAGCTTTAGGGTCAGCTCACATCGCATCTCGGTGTGAGCTGACCCTAAAGCTCTACCGCAGTAGGAGGGTAATTCAAAGGTACATATTATAAAGATACGGTAGGATATTTCGTTAAATAAAACACGTTTTGGACAAATCCAACAACTTTATTCGGACAATATTCAAAAAAATAATGTGTGATAGCTACAATATATTATCCTAATTGACTAGATTCTGAACTAGACTAGGGAGAGACTGAGCCTCAAAAGATATGTCATTATGGCCAAAGTCTAAATTTGATTTAACACTTATTATTACTACAATTTGTCATAAGAGTACAACTATCTGAAGGCGTGCGCTTTATTTTTCATTGGACTACTATAGTTCTTATAATTTGTGGTGCATTATTTGAGCGGCTTTTGGCTAGTTCTAAAGTCTGCTATACGACTAGATTTTTTTTGCACGTTAATAAAGTTTTTCAACGAAATCGCACACTAGTAAAGTCCCACGCCTTCACAACTTCAAAAATAAAAAATTCAAAAAGTCATAGTCAATTACTTATTCTGCAATTTAATCTAGCTTATTCAAATCTGTCTACGAAATATAAAAACACAAATGGAAGAAATGTTCGATGACTATTTCATTTGCAAATACATTAAATTAGACTAAAATATACAACATCAAGACATAATTTATATGCATGGTAAAATTGGCACAAATTATTGCTGTAATACTAAACCAAAACAATCATTAGGGACTAAGAATTGGCTATTAGATTTGTAAAGTTAAATCTAAACTTGTTTTGTAAGACGGTTAGAGACGAAACGAAGAAAATATTAATACTAATGGAATGTTCTTATTTGTTGTTTCGTCTAATTTAAAGAGAAAAAGAGGGAAGGATGTAGACTCTTAATACTCGCCACTGACTATCGGTCAGCACAAACAAATTCAATATGCTCATGTTTAATTGATAATCAACTTAACCACATAACAAATAAGAGTAAAAATTGTCTGAAAACAATTCTCTGTGGCATTTATTTTCTTGCAATTTTCAACGCTATATCTGTGGCATTTTAGCACATTATCAACCAACCAATGAAAACTGTCTGCACTATCCGTACAGCGTTACAAAGTACCTACAGCACGCGAACATTAATATTATGGAAAGTCGAGCTTTAGAAAGAGACTGTCATACGTGTGTGACAGAGACAACAAGCTACAAAAACAAATTTAATAAATTCTGTACTGTAAATACTTTAGTACTAAAATAAACTGAATTCTACACACAGCTATAACAACTGGTAACTCGAAAAATCTATGGGTCGCTATACATTTATACGGTTCAACACAACGTTACCAAAGACAAATTACTTTTAGTTTTACGTACATCGTCTTCAAATATTATTTAATTAATGTGCCTGGAAAACTTATATTTTTCAGAAACTGTGCATGGAGTTTCTTGCCCATTCTTCTCTATAAGGGTGTTACCACATCAATCGATCGATAGTCGATCGATGCCATCGATCGACGTTGATCGATTGGTGTGGTAGCTTTAATTGATCGACGGATACCGGTCGACTAACCAATCGATCGATTGCCGGTCGATGGCATTGGTCGACGGATACCGGTCGACAATCGATCGATTGGTCTAGTAGAAACTATCGATCGACGTCGACCAATCCATTCTAACATCGATCGATGGCATCTTATCAGCTATCGATCGATTGGTGTGGTAATTACACCCTAAGAAACTACCTTTTGGAATAGGCAACCAGATTCAATTTTTTTTTTATTGTTAATGACGTTCAAACGTGTATTTTAAAATTAATTTTAAAAAAATGTTATGATTTCGACTTTGAATAGGCTGACCCTCTTGAGTGTATAACGACCCTAATGTATTCAAGTTTCCGTGCCGTTATTGTAACAAATCTGTCCCAATACAATGTACCTACTTAACAAAGAGTTGCCAAAGCCAATCGACAATGATATAATTATTGCACAGACATTTCAATATCTAATCACACTTAATTAACGCGTTTATATACAAAAATAATTTATTATACTAGTTATAGCGCCTCGAATTGTAGTAACCAGTTGTCGAGAGCGGATTTGGGTATTAAACACCGTAAATCAATATTATCGTAATTTCTTTGAATCGTCAAAACGCGATTCCCCCATAGATTTTGTATGGCGATATTAAACTGTGACGTCATTTATTTGCCAATTCAATCGAACAACTATTCATTGATTTTTAATGAATTAATTATTGGTTAATGGTGTCAATTACCCAATTATTAAAGTCATGTACAGCACTCGGATTATATGACAGATTCTGATTTAATTCCACCAAACTTTAATACCCAGTAGGTCTCATCTTTTAGTAAAATTTACACTTGACAGTTTCTGTATAAAAAAACCTGTCTAAATAAACAAAATTAATTCGTGGGTTACGACTTTTACTAGTTACAAAATTTCGGTGAAATTCACCCTTTAATACAAAACGAGTTCTATGTTATTCAGAATGAAGTTCAAAATACAATAACTGGCTCGAAGCTCAGACCAAATCTCGTCTTACCGCATAGAGATTTGGAAAAAAGACGAAGTTTATCAACAATTAGAATGTTGTCACATTACGGCCGACCACTGTACATTCTTTATCTTTGAAAAGGTTATAAAGTACCCTTTATTATACAGATAATAATCTGAGTTCGTTTCTCTCATTTAGGACAGATGCGTAAATTCAAATATATAAGCATACCTATCAAGCATGATCCTCCATCTTATAATCACGTGCATAAACATTACTACAGTAAACTTGTGAGGCATTAATGATATTACATAGTCTACAAATACAATAATTCTCTATAAAAGACCGTTACATCGTCTACTTACGCAACTATTATGATAAAATGAACGTGTATAGACGTCACTACCAACGCCATAAGACAAAAGCAAATGCGACATATTACATTGGTTTGTATATAAGACACGGCAGTCGCGGTCATATTAAGTGCGAGTAGGACGGTGAATAAGAAATTTTATAAATTAACTGAGCTGGGTCTCGTGTCGTCTCGCTCCCACGTTAGTGACACAGTTCGTACCATCCATGAGACCAAGAATGAGCTCTCGCGTGTTATGACCGCGGTAGCCATGAACACTGACGAATACTATAAATAGTATACTTGCAGATGACGTCACGAATGATTGTTATCTATTTACCTAGGTCGGCTGGCATCGTGGTTTTATTTATATAGGAGGGTATTCAATTAATGCAGGCGTTTGCAAATGGCAGGCCTATAGTATTAATATAAGTCTACATAGAAAGAGACTGCTGTTTTGCTAAAATTTGATTTTTAAATTTAATTGTTTTTCTTTCTTCATAAGGTGGATTTTCTGGCAACGACCAAAAAATATTATTTACGACAGCATTTCCTTAAACACTTAGCGTAAGCAGAGTTATAAGTTCTCGTCTATCATTACACAAAAAATTTCGAAATCCTCACACTCAATATTACAATTTTTCATACATCTTTGGCCGGATACAGACTCCCTGATATAGTAATAATTACAATTACTAATAATTTCTCTTAAAATAATACAAGAGGTCGGAAGAACTGGGCACAACGCAAGTCTATCGAATGTTCTCGTTGGTTTATTAATTTTATTTACATATTCACCTCAAAAAGGTGTATTTTAGTAAATCATTAATATTTATGTAATAAATTATCTGCTAAGTAATTAATACTGGTCAATAAATCCATTCATTATTTAGTAGTAATACTGATAAAAGGTTAATCAAGATGTGTTAAAATTAAAAATTTAACGAATAACCTTATTTGCAGTAAATCGTAAAGCCCGGTTTCCACCTCGAGAGGAACGGACCCATTAATGACTCCTTTTACCTTAAATATTGATTTCAACGTTTTACATTTAATTATAGCCAATGTAATGCGTATAATTCAGTATTTCCTATTACTATTTATTTACAAGTATGGTAATAATAGGAATTTATGATTGTCTATCAGTGCAGTTTTGTATGACGAGGTAAAAATGGGTCCGTTCCGCTCGCGGTGGAAACCGGCCTTTACGATTGATGGGCAGTATACATAATTAATGGCTATGTGATATGTGTTTTATTACACTCCGTATACATATTACTGTATTGTACTACTGGAATCCAATGCCCTAAGAGACTCCTATTTCCACGAATTTAAATAAATTGAGCAGAAATATAAAACATGAAGGTAAAATATTTCATTAAAAAAAAATACATTCGATATAAAAAGGTCTTCATAATAAAATTAATAAACCACAAGTTAACATTTTTGGCAATGATCAATTTTTATCCTAAGTTGTACTAATATCCGATAAAGAAAGAAGTTGTATCGAAGAACATTAAATTCATTCACTATACAACGTCACAGATTATGTAACAGTTCATATACAAAAAAAAAAACAGAGAAAAAGTCAGCTGAGTTCGCATAAACAGATACAATTTATGAAACAACTGATTTTTTCGCGATTTTAGGGTTGATTCCGTTATGATAGTTGTCAGTAGCGGACCCAAGGGGGGTGGGGGGACTAAAAGGCTCACTTTGATCCGGGTCTGTTAATTAATCTGATGGATATTACTTACCCGGATACTACTTTCATTATGATTCAATGTCTTCGATACAACTTGACCTGTTAATTTACGAAATTTCAAATACATGAATTAACAACGATATATCAAAATGGGTTCAGAACTTGGTACAGTATAAAAAGAATAAGTTCCTAGATTAGGCATGATCTATGGTTAGATATAGAGTGCCCCCTATTTATTATCGATATATTTTTGTCTTGAGCAAAAGTTATTTTATCAGAAATGTTTAAAAAATAATGAGATCATTTTTTTTACAACTTGAATGCACATTAAGGTTGTGTTTCATTAAGCAGCAGGCTGGATTAAAGGAGGTTTGTTTGGTTAGTCGTTGTAAACCCATAATCATTGATATAAGGTTTAAATTGCAATGATTGACGCGCAATTATATGTTGTTCGTGTGCAAATTTGGACACACCGGACTTATAAATAAATTGATTATGTTTATACATCTCTTTATCTAACCTGCTCCTAAAATGAAACGTTCTACTTCATAATTACAATACTATCATTAACATATATTCATGTAGAATATACGACGCAGTTGTCTCATGTCGCAAGCTTCCTTTACTTAGCCGATACTGAAAAAGAAAACGAATGATGTAATAATATATAAAAACTCACTCACTCATGATGTATAAAGATAAAATTTGACAGGGAGTTCGTTTATAATTAGTCGACGTCCGTTCTTCTTCTTCTTTAGCGTGTGGGTAGCTTACGACCCCACACACCCTAGTGTCAGAGTTTCTAAACCGCCTCAAGGGCCTCTGACATGGTTTGAATGGAACAGTAAGTCCAGGTTTCCTCACGATGTTTTCCTTCACCGATGCCAGTGACGTCCGTTAAGAAGATGAGAGAGAAAAGGACTTTCCAAAATTCACCCCCTAAGGCCATAAGGGGACAAACCGGCTAAATTTTGCATACGGAAAAATCAACTTGGACACGGACGAAGTCGCGGGCAGAAGCTAGTAAATTATAGAATGTAAACTCACACATAAACAGAATTAAAAACGTATAAGTGTCTAATGCCCACTAATGTCAAAAACTGTTAGCTGCTGCTAGAAAAAGGTTAAATTACAAAATGACATATATAATGACAAATGAGTTTAAAATGGCCACAATCAAATGTTTTTGGTAAACAAGAACAGACACATTTATAGGGTAAAAACAAAAATAAACGTACATTTTTGCGGACTTCTTGCTCAATTTCTGATATAGAGAGCCTTTGGTGATTACGGAAGGGCCTTTTGCGAGGCCGGACGGGCCGCGGGCGAGCGGGAATGGTCTGTCGCGAGGCTCTGGCCCGTCGATCTTGACGGATTGGCCATTGCGAAGCTCTGGATCAGGTCCTGTCCACGGCATGTAGTCGGCTCTGGAGAAGTGAAGTTTTTGTGTTAATAATGGAAAAAAACGCCAAAAAAATCTATATCGTGGATGAATTCACATACACAAACAGCTAGACCCGAAACAACTATCTGTAGCCTATACAAATATTTGTTCCGTGCAGGAATTGAACCCGCGACACGCAGCACAGCAGCCAATAGCACAGCCACTGCGCCAAGTGTCGTCAAAGTGAAGTATGTAAAGAATACCAATAAAAATAATTGAAGTTAAATCTTTGAAAGTATTTTTAGCACATCTAGGTATAGTTAAAGCATTTGGTCAGCGTGATTCCTGAATAGTGCCGTTGCGTCAATACCGTCAAAGGGGGTGAATATGGATGCAGGGTTGAAATGGGACGAAACTTTAAAAGGGATTTTAACGTTGAGTTAATGTAGTTTATTGCAAAAAAAGACTCTTATGTTTTTACAAATTAATTAAATTATAATTTAGGCCCCTTGTTAGCAACAAACTATATTATTTTAACGTTAAAATCCCTTTTAAAGATTCGTCCCGATTCACCCCTTCATCCATATTCACCCCCTTATATGGTACGCTATAACCATAGGAAATAAGAAAATAGAATAGGGACATTTTGTTGTGTTTTGGAAACCCATTTGCAGTAACATGGAGCGCAACAATATAATACAGTATTGTGTTACAAATTATCATACTGTGCTTGCGGAAGCCAAGCGTTAACGGTAATTTTAAGCTGCGTTTTAAATGTAGATAAAGGTAACTTGCAAGATAACAAAGTGAACTGCGGCTGAAGTGATCGCTTGTCATCTGACCTTGAAGAAAATTTGCATCTATAGTGTGGCCATTAGTGCTGTGCACTCCCTGAGGTATGCGCGGCGAGGTGGGGGGCGAAGAAAAAAGTGCATGAGTTCACATGAGATCGATATTGTCGGACTGATCTTACGATATCGGTTTACAATATTTTATGTAAAACTTTAATATTGGCGATTCCAGACTTATATTAATTACAATTCCAGGTTTCCTCACGATGTTTTCCTTCACCGATGTCAGAGATCCAAGATAAACTTTAGAAAGTACATTTGAATTGAAAATTGCCTCCGCTACGATTTTGGCAATATTCGCATCACTATTCTATTCAAAACTTTTTGTCTACTTTTCTTTTCTTAAAATATTCGACCATTTTAAAAATGACGGTCTTGACATCACGAGATAACGCACGACCCATCTTTGAATATTTATCTCATGTGCGTCTGACATAGACAGTCCGCTACAAACAAATGCTAGCTACCGCCGTGAGCGTCGGCGGCAGACTGACAGAGCGCAGCAGCCGATTCTCCCCCCCGTCTCGCCGCGCGCATACCTCAGGGAGTGCACAGCACTAATGGCCACACTATAATAATAAACACAAACTTTACCGGTCGATTCACATCTGACGGAAGATACGTCGAACGTATCGTCTTTAGTATGGTGGACGCACTAACGCATCATCGGTTATGTGTATGGTTGTATATTTTATTATCTATTTGACTGTTTCTGCGTTACGCGACTGACGATACGCGGCGTATCTCCCGTCAGATATGTACCGACCCTTTATATTTCATTTTTCTTTGATTTTTCATGGTTATTTTTGATCTTGAAAAACAGCGGAAAACTTCTAGTTTTTACTGTCGAATTTCGCTCTGTCTCCTAACCGTCTAAGATGTTTTGAACAACTTATAGTCTTATATCAACTCTAATAACTGTATTAACATACAATGCTTTCGGCCTGTCTCACCGTATCAAGGGATACTCAGGATAAAATACTAAACAGAAAAGGGTAGAGGACACCACCAATCAATCGACGTATTTTTATGAGCTGTCAAAACGCGATTCTCCCACACATTTTGTATGACAAAAGACAACTGTGACGTCACTTTTGTGCCCACTCAATTGACTATTTATTTATAAGCAATTAAAAATCAAATTTTACAGTTCATTGAAAATTAATCAGGTTTTCAGACCTAAAATAATGTTGCTTCAGAGAAGTTATGTCTTGGAATTATTGGTTTAAATTATCTGCCAGATACTTTAACCGGAGGTGGTGAAACAAGCCATTAATGAGATTCAGCTCGATATGAAATACATACAGTAACAAACTGTCCTTTGCTCCCTGTCGTAGTGAAGTATTAGGACCTTTCGTTGGCGAAGAATACTGAGACTTGAACTTGGATTCCACGCTGCTACTGGTCTTCAATATCGGCCTGGAACATTCGCAGTCCACAAACGTTTGAACCAATATTTGTAACAAATAAACCAACCTAAGACGGCATGCAATACTCCTAAAACTATTTTTTTTTTAATTATTCTAAGGAAATCTTGAAACTATTGTGCTTCTGAAGTAGTCGGTGATAAAAGAGTGTCTCTGAGGAAGCTAAATAATAATAAAATGATCATGAATATGATGGCTACTTACTAGCGACATCTAGGTATGACGTTCTAACTCTATTCGCTAACATTTTATTATTAGAGAATTCAGTCTCGTTTACGAGTATATCTTTTATACTGTGATCATTTTGTATTTCTAAACTGGAAAGTAATATAGGTCTAGGTCTAGTATTATCTCTATGATAAATATTTTTCTAATCTTCATGTCTAAAAAGTATACAATGATAAATATCACTCTATACTTTTGATCTGCTACGGATTTATTTTATTCTACGGAACATTTAAAACATCACAATCAATAATTTAAACAAACAAGTAAAATAACACATCACAACACAATTTACACCATAATAATATATTTAAACATATTCCTCTCAGTATACGATGAACTAAATTCAGCTTCACTTTGACCTAGTGTTGATTAAAAAAATAAACATTTAACCAAGTCAATCTATTTTGCTAATTATTTAAAATCTTTATTGTTCTGCAATTAGTACTTCAAAAGCGGTTCACTTCTAGCTCAAATATAATATAATTTGTTACAAATATTCACAAACAAAATCCATTTGAATTTCAGTGACGTTGCATGCCTGTTATTTTGAAAGTGAAACTAACGATACCTTTTCTTAGATAAAACTGTGGAATATAAAAATAGTTATTTTTGCTGTAAAAAGTTTGCTTGGTAAAACATAAGCCTTTACACCAGTAAACTCAACATAAGCCTTCGACTAACATACACACACCATGCTTAATAAAAACTCTTTTAAAAAACACACATTTCACACTTCTAACTAAACTTGACAATCACAAAAGACATTCACGAAACATTCGCGATACATTTAGTATTTTATTAACACACACACATATTAATTTGTACCATCACAACATGGTGCTCTGCAAGGGTCGATACTGGGTCCTATTTGATTTTTTGTCAAAATCTCCAATAATAGTATTTATTTTACAAAATTTTAAATTAATGATAGTCAATATGTATATGAACAATTACTCGTATTTAGAGAATATTAATGCAGTACTTAAGCCTTGGGTTTACAAATATTACTTTAACACGAATGTGTTGTCTTTATCTTATTATCACTTGCATTCGTTATCTTTATTTATAACTAGCGACCCGCCCCGGCTTCGCACGGGTACATGTATTATACATATAAACCCCCCTCTTGAATCACTCTATCTATTAAAAAAAACCGCATCAAAATCGGTTGCGTAGTTTTAAAGATCTAAGCATATATAGGGACAGACAGACAGGGAAAGCGACTTTGTTTTATACTATGTAGTGATTAGGTTACTTATTTCACTTTAGGTACTATTTGAAATGATTAATTGTTTGTAATGGAACAACATTCCATTATTCTCAACAGGGGAATAACATGATATCACAAACACTTATAAAACTGAGTACCTTTGAAATGCAGAACTGAAATATTATTGAAGATTCCAACAATACATTTATGACATTATCATGTTATATGTTATTCAAGTAATTTTAAATGATTCTATTTAAAAACCGGATATTTATGATGACCATTCAGTCGCGATATTCCTCATTCACACTCTCAGGCTGCCGGGTAACCGGCGTCTGTTCGCCAATACAAATAGCAAGGATAAAACAAATAGCAAGGATAATACAAAAGATTTCTCAGGTTATGGTAGGATTCACCCGATTGTTAAGCTGACACTTTATCGAAGCGGAGCGGGAACAATTAACCCTTCTAAAAACTGAGCTAAAATAAAGCCTTTAAAAATATCTAATTGGTGAATTAGTTTTTCGCTTACTCGGTGAAGTGTCAGCTTTAAGCTGGCTTTTCATAAGAGCTGGAGCGGTGACCCAGAAAAAAAAAACTACCAACAAATTCATCACCGGATATCCTGTGCTGGTTATCCGGCAGTCTAGACATGTGAAAAAGGACTGAACAAACAAGACCCAGTGTTCGTACAAGCGTTCAGAACATACTTCAAATGCTCGGTCCACGTCTTGATGCGGCGGGAGGCTGGGGGCGCGGGGGCCGGGCTCGGCGTGCGCGCCTCCGCGTCAACACTGGCGTATGCGCGGGATTCGTATGAGTGGCGAGGGGCGGAGGCGATGAGCATGTTTTCTTTATTTTATTTATGTTTATTGTTCAACATATGGGAGAAATTGGAAGGTATATTCATTGATAGTGAATGTAGGTAGTAAAGGCATGAATGAAACCGATTGAATGAAATAGTCAGGTGGACTTGTTAGATCTGCAGGGATATCTAATATGTATGAAGTACATGACTTTGCATTGCCGTCATGTTGTGTTACTAGAGCACCCGAGTGAGAAATCCTTGGCTAGATTATTGTTGTTATTATTACTTGCAAATTCAAGACCATTCAGAAAAAAATTAAAGGACAATGTAAGTCGAGCTTGAAAGGAATGGAAATAAAGATGTTAAGTTTAACAAAACACTAAGTCAGGTGATAGTTATTGCACTCATCAGCTCCGCCGAATTAAAATAATTTTCTCATGTATGTTAAAGTGTTGCAAAAATATCATTGAATGAACTATGTAATGAAAATTGATAAATACATTGGACAGTGCTGTTTGAATTTGATGTGATGTCATGTATTTGCTCGTTACAATAAGAAATGAATAATAAAGTATTTTTTTTATATTTATTTAAATTTTTATTTGCTTTGAACCCACTTACCTACTCAAACTAAAACCAGAAAACATTTTGTTAATAGCTATAATAGGCAGTAATTTAGCTATTACTTGACTTGTTTTAGATATTTAAGCAACACCGTAGTGTGAGAAGCTAAGAAGCGTTAGGAACAAGGTGGGATTCAGAAAGTGTCCACAGATTTCATACTACACATCTGTCGCGAAAAGAAAAAAGCTTGACTTTGAAATATGTGTGTAGGTACAACTCCGACCAAACTACCGACTAAGTTTCGGATATTGTATGTACGCAGTTGTGTTAGGCCATGTTGCCACTATGTCGCGACGGTAGATAATCGTGTCGTTTAAAGCGTCGTAGCTTGTATATTTAAATGGAGGTGTTCACATATAGGACGAGTCGATCAACTGTCGTCCACGACATTTTTCTGCAGTGACGACAGATTGTCAAGTGTGGAAACAGCTAGCTGTTTCCACACTTGACAATCTGTCGTCACTAGACGACCGCCGTCCAACGATAAATTAATCGTCACGACATAGTGGGAACGCGCCGTAACGTTGCGTGGTTCCTGGTAGCAAACTAGGGATCTTAGAATATATGCGTTTGGTGCTGGACTGCTACAGCACTAAAGCAGTCCGGGTGTCTAACTGCAGACGGACGGTTGCCTTTTTTCATACAGCTGTTGGCACATAACATTTGACGACCTGCTGTCGTGCGAGCGCAGCGTCAGTGTCGCATGGCACTCTCAACATGTCCACTGTATGAAAAAGGCAGCCGTCCGTGTGCAGTCCGAAACCCGGACTACTCCAGCGCCACAACAGTCCGGCACCGAACACATAAATTGAAAGAGAGTAAGTACGTTTTAAAATAATTTGTCCTTTTTTCTTAACACGACAGACATTTTTAAATACTCGACTCCCTACATTCGTTGACTGGCATTCACATTAACAATTCCCAGGTAAATTTCCGTCGGTTCTTTATCAATATGATAGGCAGTCAAGTATGTAAAGAATCTGTGTTGGTAGTGTAGGGGCTGTGGGCACAGAACTACTGTAAAGTAGGAAAGGTTCGTGGCAATTGTACAAGAGTACAGTTGATAAAGTATACAGAAATAGTAGGTATGGGGAATTTGAGCGAAATCTATGTGTTTTTTAAATCATTTTAAACTGTATAAGGTGTTATGAATGGATTTAGTACATAATTCTAGACTATAAAGAGTCAAAAACTAAACAATTAAAAAAAACTCCATACAAAAGTGCAATCTTTACAAGTTTGAAATATATGGAACAGCTGATTATATATTAACTAGTGAACCGCCCTTTGGCTTCGCACGGGTACTTCACGGATTTTTCAGCTTCACAATATATTTTGTCGTGTAAATCTTGTTGGGGAATTACGAACACAACAAAAAGTAAGAATCAGCCAAATCGGTCCAGCCGTTCTCGAGTTTTGAGCTTAGCAACACATTTAAGCTTGATTCATACAAATCAGTGAAGTCCCAGTTCCGGCACAGTTTCGGCAATGTTCCGTATCAATTCTATAGTGCTGCGGCACTGACACTAAGAGCAATGCTTTGTACTTTTGATGCATAAAGTTTAAATAAATAAATAAATAATTAATGTGTCGTCACTGACTCTGATAGGTGTGAACGCGTTCATAGAGAATGTATGAACGAATAATTATCACGGTGACGGAACGGTGCCGGAACTGTGACTTTACTGATATGTAATCAACCTTATTGCCGTTCATTTTTATTTATATAGAAGATAGATAGAACATAAGCGATGAAAAATTTCAACTCTTTCGGATGTAGAATCATGTACTTACACAATGTACAGTGTATAATACTACCCAGACTTCTAGAAGGAAGTAAATAAATTGTATCAACAATAGATTATGCTCAAATTAAAAAGGTGTAACTATTTAATGACACTGTCAATCAATTAAAGATCCTTGCTTGATCAAAAGAGAAAGAATACTTTTAGAACCATGTCAACATAAATAATCACCACTTTACCCCGGATTTTCTGATATTAGACGGCAAGTTAGGATAGCATGATGAGTATCAAACAAGGTCCTACTTTAATTACCATCTCATTAAATAAAATTATCCCACCGAGCCAGATTTTGTATTGAGAATTTTGTTATAGTGAGAATAAGGTTCAAAATACCAAAGCTGGCTCAATGGTTTAAACCTAAAGATGATCGGGTATTGTCTTGATTTATGTATGAGCTACTTTTGTGCTATATCCAAGTGAAATAAAGTCAAATCATTTATTTTAATTAGACCATAACAAGGCACTTTTGAGCATTTCAATAATTATAAATATTTAATACACAGTCTTTCCGGAATTCATTCTTTATTATAATGGTGGAAACCGCAAAAATATCCATTGTATAATTTTGAATAAGTAAGTGGCCATACAGACAGACATTTATGTCACTTTGTTTTATAATACATCTATACATATAATAAAATCGTAGCGAAGTCAAAACTGTACATTTAATATTTTTGAAAAAGAGTAATGCTATGAGGTCGGGGAGTGATTCTAATGCCGAAAATATTTTTTTTAGAATTTTTGTCTGTTTGTCTTTTTGTCTGTATGTTTGTTAGAGCATCACGCAAAAACTGCCGGATAGATTCTGTTCAAATTTTGTATGAATATTGGCCAAATTAGTCCATAGGCTATAAATTACAAACTTTGACGCGGACGAAGTCGCGGAAGCTAGTATTTATATAATTGAACTAATTATAAATGCGAAAGTAACTCTGTCTGTCTGTCTGTCTGTCTTTCTGTCTGTCTGTGTGTCTTTTCTTCACGCCTAAACTACTGAACCGATTTGTGTGAAATTTGGTACAGGGTAAGTGTGAACCCCAACAAAGGACATAGGCTACTTTTTATTCGACTTCGACTTCGTCTACGTCCGCGATAACCGACATATACGCGGACGAAGTCGCGGGCAAAAGCTAGTATTTATATAATTGTGAAATACTAGTATGTGGCTTGGGCCATAAACTCTTATATGGGTAACAGGCTAAATACTATTCATAGAATACGTACATTCAGTCAATCTCTGCCTACCGTTATAAGAAAATACAGGCGTGATGTTTTATTATGTCGCTTATGTTTATCAGTGCACTGCGTAGAAGTGTTTTTTATTAAATCATTTCACATCAGAAAAAAAAATCACATCATTAAAAAATTGGTTCAAAATCTACAACGGGGATGCTGGTTGTGCTATGAAATTAGTTCCATATTATTGGCGCTAGGTGTTCGTTACTTTCATTTAACTGTCAATAGAATAGACTGTTTTGTTTATGTTTTTTCTGGTAGATGTAAGTACTAACACTAGTTTTTAAGTTGTGTGTTTTACTAACCAAATAGACTTCGTCTAAAAGAATAATCAAAAAGATTTATTTTTACTTTTTATTTTATTTTTAAATCAACTGCAAATAAATCATAATATACGTATATAAATTACGCGTCCCGTTGTTTGTCCGGGATGGACTCCTAAACTACTTAACCGATTTTAATCAAATTTGCACACCGTGTGCAGTTTGATCCAAATTGAAAGATAGGATAGTTTTTATCTTAATTATTGGTCTTAATATTGCAAACTTGAGCTACAGCAATGTGTGGGCCGGTCAGCTAGTAGACTGTATAGTAATATGATACTCGTTATACCTATCATAGGTGCCCGCTTGAGAACTCAAACATTGCTATCCTACCTCGCTTTTTCAATACTCCATGTGTTTCCTAACATCAAACAGCACATGCATCTTACCCCTTTTTAGGCTCCGCAGCACTGGACCGTAACGTGTCCTTGACCTCGACCTTCACGACCTTGGGAGCCGCCTCCTCCTGCAGGACGGCAATCAGCATCTGTTCCGCTCTCTCCTCGTTGTAGTCAACGCTTTCGAGAGCAAGAGCTATGACCCGTTCTGCTATGCCGCTGTATTTCTTTTGAAGTTTTTCTTTCACTGAAATAGAAATTTTTTATTGTGTTATTTTAAGATTTAATTATAGAAAATCTATAAAAAATCTTAATGTCACCATGTTTTCATGCAAAAATGTATGAACCTTTTGTTAAAAGCAGCGTCCATTTGGTGCAGTAGTTTCAAAGTCATACAGGACCTAATCAACAAACGGTTGGATTTTCAAAACCCTTCTGGGCAGGCCGTTGCCGTATCGGTGCGGTTCTTTCGTAATAAAAACTTTATCGCAATACGAATAAAGTACAATTATATATGTAACTAAAATTAAGATCTCGTTTTGTAACATAACATAACATCACGACTGTAATCCCCGAAGGGTTAGGCAGTGGTGTACATGGGTACACCACTGCCTAACGAATCTGGCGAAATGTGGGTGTACTAATGGTAGTACACCCACATTTCGCCAGATATGTTTAAGCCCCATGTAATACGGGGCAAGCCTTTTGCCATCAACCGGATACAAATCCGGACTCCAAAGCTGCTACTGAGAAATTCCTGATGGGAAAACCCAATAACACTTTGCCCGACTTGGGAATCGAACCCAAGACCATATGCTCAGCAGTCGCTTTTTGCGACTGCATCACGTCATCGTTATTAAAGAAACGATTTTAGTTTTAAAAAAAACCATGTCAGTACTTACACTCGTTCTTCTCCGCCGTAGTCTTCATGATGGTGACGACCTTCTTCTGTGGCACGGGCGTGGGCTCTTTCTTCTGTGCGATGATGGTCTCCTTCTTACTAAACCCCATGCCTATGAGTTCCTCGCTGGCTTTCTGTACGTTATTGTCTTTGTTCGCAAGAACATCGAGGATCAACGTTTCTTCTGCTTTGGGAAATATACTTTTGAGGTATCTGTAATGTTAATGGTCGTATTTAGGTAATAAAGTTGAATGGATTGTTTGTTTTTATGTTTGAACACGCGTATCACCGGAACCGATTCTGAAAATTCTTTCACAAATAGGAAGATACGTTATTGCCGAGTGATTAAGGCTATATTGCTTTATATAAAAATTAAATTAGGGACCCAAAAAAAAATTATACGGCTGTCTGTTACATTTTTTAGGAGAAAAAAATTAAGTATCACCCGACACAAAAAATTACAGATTTTCATAAATTATAGCTAAGAACCATTTCGATCACGTCACAAAAAAACCGCATCAAAATCGCTCCCTTCGTTTAGGAGCTACGTTGCCACAGACAGACACATAGACACACCGACACACGGACAGTAACGTCAAACTTATAACATAACACCCCTCTTTTTGGGTGGGGGTTAAAAATGATGACTTTATCGTCTCGAACACACGTACAAGGATAGCTCACGCCTGGTCAGCCAGTCAGCATGGTGGTAATAGAGCTCAAACGCCCGCCGTAGACCATTTTTCACTCTCAAGCCCTTAGTAACAAGGTTGAAAAGTGGTTGACCGCCAACGTGGCGTGCGTTGGCGGCAACAACTTCACGTACATTTAAATATCGCCACTCATAGAGCCTAGCCTTATATTCTCTATAAGGTTAAGCTTCTTGCACATGCAAAAAATTGCGTACCAGTACATTAGCAGCTGACCTTTTCAAAAACCGAGTTATATCAATTTTTCTGTATTCTTCGTCAGGGTCTTCGTTATCCGCACCTCCATTAACATAAGACGGCATTATCTTCAACATAACGGGCGCACGACGACTATGCAAAAACCACCCTAACGATAGTTTTTTTCCTATCAATTCCAACATTTTTCAAACAATTTAAATATCAACAACCTGTTATAGGTTAACACTAAATAATTTCCACTAAAGACAACGAGATAAGTCACAAAATCTGAATATTGTATTTTATTGATAATGTCAACAAACTGTAGATTACATTGATAACGTCTTGTGATAACTCTAATCAATGATACCATAATATTTCGCAGAGGTGATTTTTTTATAACCTTTCGCCACATTTTTTCCCATAATTTATAATTTCCTTCTTAAATGTGTCTAATATAGCATGGCATGAGATTGCGTGCGGCATCAGATGGCATGAGATGAAAATTAAATAATAAGTAAATTCATTAAAAAGTTCTTCCTCTGTCCTACTCTTTTTAAAGTTGCTGTGCCCGACAGGGTCCATAGTTGTTTCTATTTAATAACATTAAATGTTTCACATTATGGATTGCAATAAAGATTTCACATTTAGGGCGCCCGCACACATACAATTCCAAGTTGGCCAACTAAATCGCACAGCATACAAAATACACTAAAAAGTTGGACGATTTAGTTGGATAAGATGTGCGGACTCTCATTAAGTCACTAGTGTATTGGAATGCTTTGCGATTTAGTTGGCCAACTTGGAATTGTATGTGTGCGAGCGCCCTTAAGATATGCCTAAATCAGATTATGTGACTAGAAAAACACAATGTTTATCTCGGACGCCTTTAAACATATCTACCTATATGTATAATGCATCTACTGCGAAAATTCAGCGTTCTCTCCGTAAGACGAAGTGGTCTATAATCTGCGAACCCAGAACGTATTGCTGGATCGAATTTATTGACATAGACGATTTGATAATATGTTTTAACTTACTTCAGCTTCATCTTAGGAGACTGGTGTCTCGGCGGCTGACCGTCCACAGATCTAGCACCATAATGACTGGAAGCGCCTGATGCTGGCCGCAGCAATGACGGAGAACCTGTAATTAGATATTGCAAGTATAAGCGTAAGCTTTCCTGTGTTGCAAAAGGGGATAATGTGCGCCAAGTTCGTATTTTGCTTCTAATTCCCTAAAAAAAAATGAAGATTTTTTTTTTTTTTGCTTCGTTTTTTATTTTGGCTAGATACGATAATGGCAATGCTGTTATATCTTCTACGATGGTATAGAACCCCTCGTGTGCAAGTCCGACTCGCACTTGACCGAATTTTTATAAACTTAGGCCTTTTCTACAAACAAAATATAAACAAAAAGCTAAATCTGGTGAATGTGTAAAAAAATAATAAAAAATATAGCTTTGTCCGACCAACCTTATACCTTTTGCGGTTAAATAAAAACATTAAGGTTTTCCTCACCATGTGGTGTGCCAGTTAACGGTGAATAGTGACTAGATCCCGGTATAGATCCGGACATGCCTTTAGCGAGCTGCAAGGCGGAGTGGAGTCCCGGAGCGCCCTTCTGCAGACGAACAGCTGACGGCGACATGGTGAGAGGGCCTGGCGTCGTGATGGGGTGCTTCTCAACCTGGAGCGCCGATATCACTACTGCTTCTCTGTTGTAATACCTGAGAACAGTTCGTGTGTAAAACTGTATATGGAACGCCTTTCGCAGTTTGAATAATATTGCGCATGTGTAAATTTAAGTTGCTTATTCAGCAAAATATGACACATAGTCGCTACGTAGATTTATAAGAAGTAACGTAACGTCGCTAGGGTAGTTTTATTAAATACTAGCGAACCGCCCCGGTTTCGCACTTTTCCGGTGGAATTTATAAAAAAATTCTTTCGTATAAACCAGTTACGAATAAAAAAATGAGAATCATCGAAATCGGTCGAGCCATTCTGCAGTTTTGCGCTTAGCAACACATTTGGCGATTCATTTTTATTTATATAGATAGACTAGCGAACCGCCCCGACTTCCTACAGGCGAAAAATTCCGAATTTTCCGGTGGACTTTCCATAAAATTTCTTTCGGTCGAGCCGTTCTCGAGTTTTGCGCTTAGCAACATAGATCTATAGGAAGATAGATAAATAGATAGGTAGAAGATAGATTAAAATTTGAGAGGCGCACGGTCAAAAGTATTACGCGGTGTTTATAGTCATGTTATTTCTAAATCGAAAAGATGTATAAATTCTGTTACGTCATAGTATGTTCCCATGATATATACTGAGTGGAGTGAGTGGTTACAAGTAAGTAACTTGGCCAAAGGTTTAAACAACTTACTTCTTCAACAATATCTTGATATGCGTTTCACTGACAGTCGGGAACATTGCACTTATTTTCGCAACCAGGGCATCAGTGTCAGATGTCAACGTCAAGGAGTCCTGAAACTTCTCGTTGAGGTGGGAAACCCTGCCTGGGACTGGGCTGCCTCGGGGTGTGAGGCACAGTGCCCGACCCAGAATAGGGCTGTCATTCGGCGATCCATATGAGCGCGGATCCTGGAGGAAGTGAGATAGTAGAGTAGGTGTAAAACTGGTAACTATTGAGATTGTTAAGTCTTTATTGATTAGGTGATTTTGTTTTTTTTTAAATAATTACTGATTGTTAGTTTTCATTATTTAAAAAAAGTGCATATTTCTGTAATTTTTTGTCTCTTTAATTATAGATTTAACTTATAAGTGGCTTCTGTGCACCTAATTTTAGAGCTCAATTTGGATATTTACAAAAAAGCAAGTGTCAGAATTGTAATTGTGAATTTACTCTCTATACAAATACAATTATACCAAAATACAATAGCGGTGTCGGCACACTGTCAGTGCTTTGTGCTTAAAATCTGTTAATCCCTTCCACATATAAATATATACTGTGGATAGGTTTACATACCTCAAAAGAAGGTGGACGAAGATGAATTATAACTCTGGAAACCCTTCGCTTGCTAAAATCCACAATATCAACGTCCAACGGAAGTAAGACAGAGGTCACAACTTAAAATTGGCTTCAATTAAATCTGATACCCTAATCAGATGGTACTAATGATCTAGATTTTGAGAAAGAAACCTTTCTATTACTCTCAAACATTTCAATGATTCCAATGTTATCACCTCTGCTTAAAAAAACCAGTATACCACGCCAAAGCATGTACTTACGAGGTGCGGTTTGAGTCCCTTCGGATGAAACATCTTGGGACTGTGCTGAGTATTCTGGAACGCATGCTGGAGCCGTACTGGGGAAGGGTACGGGTGCACGTGATACGGTGACCCGTGTGCCGACTGCTAGTTCCAATGTACAGACATGGGTGGACAAATATAACTGTGAACAACCGTGCAGAGTTGGCATTGCTTAGCTTTAATACTTTCCCTTTTCTTACACTGTAAGTACTGGTGGCTGCCGAATGTACTAGACCAGTGGTTCTAACCATTGAGTGGTTAGGGGGGTACACTACATAAATACGAAAAACTTTATTCCGACAGTCACAAATACGAATTTCAAAATACCGATTTTCATAATTCCGAATGGTTCAAAATTTTGAATATTATAACAACTCCGACTTACTCCTATTTTTATAATTCCTAAATTTCACTATTCCTAACGTTTATAATTACTATTCTCAATATACCGAGTTTCAATAGATCGAATAACAAAAAGTCCGACTTAATGATAATTCGAAACATCAAAAATACGAATTCCGATTATTAAAATACCGATTAATACAATTCCGAAAGGCGTAGTCGACGGAACCCCGGACTACGGAGCCCCGCTGCGCGGGGCACCTATTTCTGAGTAAAAAAAAAAAGAACAGTAGAGTAGTATGGGGTAGTAGAGTAGTAGGTGTTCCTTGGTTAGGGACCATTAGACAAAAAAAATTGTCTTGCTATGGACCGCCAAATGTTTGGCAATAATATTAATTATTTTTAAGATTGTTCTATAAATTAAACACATATAAAACTTTTTGAAACCAATAGTATTGTCTTTTGGACTCTAAGTTGAAACCTTATTAAAATTTAACAATAATAATATGATAACATCGCAGACCTATTCTGGTACTTTCAGAGCCCACCAATGCACTCTGTAGACCCCTGGTTAAGAACCACTGTTATAGACCATCACAGCATTGTATTTACAATCAGAACCACTGAACTTTAGTAGCTCATTAAACGACTATAGTAAAACTTTCTCATGTCCCTTTGTAACTATGTTTGTATGTGGATCTGCAAGTTGAGTCACAATCTACAAGTGGATGTCTTTCACTTAGTCTATTCATGGTCTTTCCAAGTTAGTCGACAATCAAGGTGAATTACCACAGAGTTGTGAGAGTGAACTATGTGTGTAATACCTCTGCCTCAGCTGTTGAGGAATGAAGGTGTGAGGTAATATTTGTTCCTACGTCACTTCAAGAGAGGTAAAGTCTAGCTATGCCAAAGTGTGCTTTTACACTGTGAATATCAAACAAACGAGTTTTATGTTTCTGACGATCCACAAGTCAAAATGATTTATTTTTGGGAAACTACAAAGCAATATTCTTATATTGGCTATTTAATTAAAACAATCACAAAATACATACTTTAAACAAAAAATTAAATGTAATAATTTTTTCATTTTGGCTTTTGAGGCATCAAAAATATCTGGAACCATTCAGGGAAGCAAAACAAGAAAAAACTGCAATTCTTTTTTTTATATCTTCTGTGTTAGGGACACAAATACACAACTTATAATCTTGCTCCTAGGCTTGCCAACAGTCCCACACGAGCCGGGACATCCCATTTCAAGAGCTTTAGTTAGAGGATGCATACAAGGAAAACTGCATAAACATGAAAAAAGAAAACGTAAAAAATAATTTCTAATTTTATTTTTTGCCTCCCTATACTTTGACAACTGGGCCGGGTCAAAAGCCGGGAGGCTTTATTGCCACATCGTGCATTTTGATTGCCAAAGTCCTAGTAGATTCATTCATTAAGGTTGGCAAGCCTACTTGCTTCCCTGAATTACATTTTGCTTCCTTATCATTGCAGCAGTGTACTGTACACAATAATGGCAGTGCTTCTAAACAATATACATTGCGCACAAAAAAGTGCTGTTTAATAATTCATAGTACTTTGCTGTAGTCAGCCTGATAGCCATTAGAGCTCATGTCCCATCGAATCCTGCTCTTCATACTTGCTTAAACTGTCAACCAATGCTAAATCACATCTGAAAGTTGGTTAAAAAGAACACAATAAATTATTAATAAGAATGGAGACTAGCCAAGTATACAGAAGATATCATAGTGCAGAAGTGTGTGTGCAGACAGTCTGGAAGAGGTCCGGTGCAAGAACAACAGCTTAATGTGCTTTCCGATGCTTTGTGCTGCTACCAAGACATTCATAGTGGGAAATCCCAATAATGCTTTTCTCAACCTGGTAATTTAACTCAGGACCTGGCTCAGCGGCCACAATTGCAACCGACAAGACAGTTACAAGAATAACAATAAGCTATACTTAGTTTATAGCTCAATTTAAAAAAAAACCATCAAACTCATGAGATGAGAATCAAAACCAATAATATCAAGCAAGGAAACTTTTAACTTTTATAATTTACTGTAGAACCCAGTGGTCAGCATGGTGCTCTAGTTTTTAAAGACTGAATTTTAAAATAATTCTGTACCTACTGTTTTGACAACATTTAGGTATCTTTACTGAAACGAAACCCTATTTTGGGATATGACAGTATATTGTATAGGTAGCGTTTGAAAGACAAGCCCAAACTATTTGGTTCCATATTTCAGACTGAGCCATTAGGACCAGAACTTTGGTGAAAATACTAATAGGTAAATTAATAGAAGATGTTATGGATGTTTAATTACCTGAGGATGAATGCATTCCAGGGCAATGTGGTGAGCCGCACTCTGCAGCGATTTGTGTTTAGTTCTCAACTCCTCCATTTGTTTTACGATAAAAACACACAAGTTATTCGCACTCAACTATTAATTCGTTCAAGGAAACCACAAAACTAATTCACATTTTGGCTTAAATGACCAAATTGAAATTAAAAACATTACAATTTGCAATTAATATTGTTTACCATATTTTTTAAAATATTTCCCTCCTATTTGTTTTCGTCGTAAAATCGAAAAGCCACCTTTGATAATACTAATAAAATTAAGAGTGCGCTCTCCAACGACGAAGTTTAGGAATCAGCGAACTTTTTAACTCGGTCGCCTTAATCTTTATAATGCGTAGAAATGGCGTTCGGAATCAATAGTTTACCGCAATATTACAACTGAATCGCAAGCAGTGTTACCAGATCTGAAAAATGAAATATATTCATTGATGATTGAAATAACCATAGAGCAACACGGGTACCTAACGGAAGGGGAGACGCCATAGCGTATTTTTTCAATACAGAAAAGTCTGTCATTTTTTGCGGGGGGAAATACACACACAAACACACTTTTCAATGCCTCACACAAAAACAATCGTCTGTCGCTACGAAACTCACACATAGAAATAATAACAATACACTAACAATTTCGTACACACATAGATACATTTTGTGTCATAACAGTGTAACGACATGATGCAACTACATTGACAAACATTGCTGTAACAGCTGTCGATACGCATTATCGATAAATTAAAGAACTCTGTTAGGGAAATCAGGTTTTTTACTTTATTTATGTTATTTATTACTTTTTCAACAGTTGTCAATTAAAAAATAATTAAAAGCATGTAGGTATAATTTAAAAATAATTAAAAGCATGTAGGTATAATTTAAAGTCAAAGTCAAAACATTTATTTCAATTAGACCATTTACAGGCACTTTTGAATTTTTAAGGAGTCGGTCAGTTAGTCCGAAAGCTGAAACTAGTTGCTCGTTCCAAAACGGAGGTAGGCCTCTATGGAGAAGAACGAGCAAGAATCTCCACGGCACTCTTTTAAATTAGGTTTTTACAAAATCCTGGTTACATTATTCTTGTTGATTCTACATGTGAAAAGAATGAAGATGAATATAAAACAGTAGTAAAAAATAATAAAAATAAATATGTAAGCCATAGCAGATAAGAGATGACCAATCCTTTCGCAGCCCTCTTTTGCAGGATAAAGATAGAATTTATATCTGCAGCCAGTCCCGAAATCAAAATACCATAATCTAGACATGATGAAATGTCTTTAGTTTTTGCAAATGCAAATGTCTCACATCGACTGATGGTAAGTAAATATTTTTATCGATAACAGACAAACAATTTACAAAATAACAACACTATCGCACTTGGTGACAGTGACTTAACAGTGGACCATTTGGTCATATGTTTCGACAGAGGGGAACGCCTGCCTATGGCGTCTCCCCTTCCGTCAGGTACCCGTGTTGCTCTATGGAAATAACAGTGAGTGTAGGCTTTTTGAAATCATAAATTCATAACAGTATTATTATATATATCACGTAGGTATGTACAGTGTTTCTCATCCTAATTTACAACATATTTTACTGTAAATAAAAATCATTTTTTATATTTCTTATAAACCTAAATTATAGTGCTTATAAAGAGTAGAATAATAAATTTTAAACAGTATTATTGAAATAACAGTATACCTGAAAACACTCCCCGCGTATTTTAAATCGATAATCCCTCGGGAATTATTTTTTCATGTTAGTTATTACACTTATTACTATTAATGGATGGCTCTATTCGGTTCGGTTTACACTTTACATATCAACTATTACAAAGTAGGTCGTGAACTAATTAATGGTAAAAAAACTTTTTATGAACAAGCTTTTTTTGTGATGTTACTAACTTTATCGTGTTCTACTCTTCAAGCCCTTTAATTTGATACCCATATCAAGGAGATAAGAAAAAATATGTTATCCGCCATCTTGGAACAGCGGCCATATTGGAATTATTCCAATTTTATTGAGTATTGGACATTGTATTGTCATCAGAACTAAAGGTGTATGCCAATATAAAAAAGTACTCTGTGGTGTATGCAAACAGCTCAATCGCATACCCGCAAACATAGAGCAACACGGGGGGGAGTAGCCTTATGCTGCGTACACACCGGCCCAACGAATGCCAACGAATCCTTCGTTGGCGTTCGTTGGGCCGGTGTGTACGCAGCATTAGGCAGGCGTTCCCCTCTGTCGAAACATATATATGCCCAAATGGACCACTGAGGTTTCGTTTTGTCACTGTCACCAAGTGCGATAGTGTTGTTATTTTGTAGATTGTTTGTTTGATAACGATAAAAATATTTACTTACCATCAGTCCCTGTGTGACATTTGCATTTGTAAATGTCACAATGTCTTTTTATCCCTTAAATTTTTAACCTTTAAATTCTTGATTTGTAATACTTTTTACCCGACTACGGCAAAGCCAAAAGGAGGGTTATGATTTTGACCGGTATGTATGTATGTATGTATGTTTGTATGTATGTTTGTTTGTTCCCTCGTAACTTCTAAACTACTTATCATTACATGACAAATGAGGTGTCGTTAGAAGCGTCTCAGTTGTCCGCTGGTTATAGGGTAGGTGACGTGTCACCAAATCCAATATGGCGCCCTCCAGGGGATGTGAAGTCGTTATCAAAAAAAAAAATTTTTTCGCACAATATCGACATTGGTATTTAAGTGCTTGTGTATGATTTAGTAGTTTTTAAATAGCATTGCATTCCATTTCACATTTACATTGCATTCACGTGCCACTATGTATGATTCTGTTTGCAAATATTGTAAACATTTATATATTTCATCACGTCTAGATTATGGTATTTTGATTTCGGGACGGGCTGCAGATATAAATTCTATCTTTATCCTGCAAAAGAGGGCTGCAAAAGGATTGGTCATCTCTTAACTGCTATGGCTTACATATTTATTTTTATTACTAGCTGTCCGCCGCGGTTACACCCGCGTCTTTGGTTACTGCTCCGCTCCCGTAGGTCGTAGCGTGATGGTATATAGCCTATAGCCTTCCTCGATAACTAATCTATCTAACACTGAAAGAATTTTTCAAATCGGACCAGTAGTTCCAGAGATTAGCGCGTTCAAACAAACAAACAAACAAACAAACACTGCAGCTTTATAATATTAGTATAGATTTCTCTTTAATTTATCGATAATGCGTATCGACAGCTGTTACAGCAATGTTTGTCAATGTAGTTGCATCATGTCGTTACACTGTTATGACACAAAATGTACTATCCATGTGTGTACGAAATTGTTAGTGTATTGTTATTATTTTTATGTGCGAGTTTCGTAGCGACAGACGATTGTTTTTGTGTGGGGCACTGAGAAAGTGTGTTTGTGTGTGTATTTCTCCCCGCAAAAAATGACAGACAGACTTTTCTTTATTGAAAAAATACCTACGCAATGGCGTCTCCGCTTCCGTCAGGTGGCCCGTGTTGCTCTATGCCCGCAAATGAAAAATGGTTTGCAAAGAAAGGACAACTTACATACATACGAACTGAAAGAAGTGCAAGCTAAATAAAAGCTTGTAATAAAAAAAATGAAAATGATAAAAATAAAATAAAAATTTGGCTATTTTGTAATATCCATTTTTACCCGACTACGGCAAAGCCAAAAGGAGGGTTATGATTTTGACCGGTATGTATGTATGTATGTATGTTTGTATGTATGTTTGTTTGTTCCCTCGTAACTTCTAAACTACTTATCATTACATGACAAATGAGGTGTCGTTAGAAGCGTCTCAGTTGTCCGCTGGTTATAGGGTAGGTGACGTGTCACCAAATCTAATATGGCGCCCTCCAGGGGATGTGAAGTCGTTATCAAAAAAAAAATTATTTTCGCACAATATCGACATTGGTATCAAATTAAAGGGCTTGATGAGCACATTTGAAATATATATACATTATATAGCTTTTACTAGCTACTTTGCCTGTTTTTAACAGTGTCAACATGTTACAATTCTCACCATCCACTTTAAAAACTCTTATTATATATATAAACCTAGACATGGGCGCCGCCTTAAAAATTCTCGGCGGCGGCGCGCTGACAAATTTCAATCGGCGGCGGCGTGGCGCCGGCGGCGTGGATTTGTAGTACCTTTTTTTTTAAGGTGGTAAAAATCATCAAATGAGTCCTTCCGCTCTGGGTGCGGCGGAAGGGACTGTCAGATTTTTACTGACTATAAAACCACCCTGTTCCTTCTGTTGCCCTTTACGTTCCGGGGCCACGGTATCCTGTTAAGACGTCCCGCAACCCCCGGCAGGCGTTTGGCCCCGTCCCTGTGCTAGCTATTTGAGGCGCGCGCGAACAGAACGCGCCGTCGACCCGGGGCCTGGTCCTTGATCGGACGGCGCAGCTACCCATTACTCGCCGTCCGCGCCTACGATGCACAGTGGTCTGGAAATCGAGCTCCATACTCATAGAAACTTAAAGTAAAGGATTAAAAAAATAAAAATTGTAATGGCTCTGGTATACCTCCCTTTACATAATATTAACGTATGGATGGTACAAGTCACAGTACGCGTGAGAAAAAAAAGATTTGTGTTTTTTTTTGTATGGGAGAAAACACTAAAAGTACGTTTTTTCGAAACTTAATGGAACTGTTAGGCTGGTGCTCACACGAGCTATAGTCCCATACACGGCGATCATGATGACATACAATTCATGTACCTTTAGGCACCGCTTCGCACGTAGCAAATTTTTGAAATTTTGATTTTTCGAAATGTGATTTTTCAAATCTTAGCCGTGGTTAAATGATGTTGCCGATCGATTTACTTATATTATAATGAGATTTAGCCTGCTAATGACCTTTATGATGACAATAATTAAAAAAGGTATTGATTGGATAGGTTCTTTTTTTTTAATTTCTTTTTAAATGATTTTGCCATCTATCATGGTCATAAGCATTGAGTGCTTCACAACATGGTTTCCCATATTAGAAGGCTGCAGTGCTTCAATCTCAGCCTCAATCAAAGCCTGTTCTTCCACGATGTATAACTTGTTTTCGTTATCAAGATAAAGAAATTGTTAAATACAAAGAAAACTGCATATATGTATATTCCGCTCATTGGACCTCATTGAAGCTTTCGATGTGGCAGTATATAACATTAAGATCTTGTGCAAAAGAAGAAGGAATACCACTGTATCCTTCTTATACTGCCATCCTTGAGGCGAAGGAGGACTGCTACCCCCCAAAAGATACCACAGACATCACGGAAAGAGAGATAAAAGTAAAGCTCCAAGCAATTTTGGGCAAAACTGTGGCTAGGCTTGGAAAATTCTTACGTGTGGAATCTTCGCTAGATGGCAAAGAGTTGACACTTATATGCAAGTGGGGCTTTGATGGTGCTTCAGGGCAAAGTTTGTATAAGCAAACTATGGCAGACGAAGACGATTCCAGTATTTTTATGTGTTCTTTTGTGCCTTTGCGCTTAGTTTGTGGCGATTAAAAGGTATGGGAGAATCCAAAGCCATCTTCCACCCTGTTTGCAGACCTATTAAAGTTTTCAAACGAAAACAAGTTATACATCGTGGAAGAACAGGCTTTGATTGAGGCTGAGATTGAAGCACTGCAGCCTTCTAATATGGGAAACCATGTTGTGAAGCACTCAATGCTTATGACCATGATAGATGGCAAAATCATTTAAAAAGAAATTAAAAAAAAAAGAACCTATCCAATCAATACCTTTTTTAATTATTGTCATCATAAAGGTCATTAGCAGGCTAAATCTCATTATAATATAAGTAAATCGATCGGCAACATCATTTAACCACGGCAAAGATTTGAAAAATCACATTTCGAAAAATCAAAATTTCAAAAATTTGCTACGTGCGAAGCGGTGCCTAAAGGTACATGAATTGTATGTCATCTTGATTGCCGTGTATGGGACTATAGCTCGTGTGAGCACCAGCCTAACAGTTCCATTAAGTTTCGAAAAAACGTACTTTTAGTGTTTTCTCCCATACAAAAAAAACACAAATCTTTTTTTTCTCACGCGTACTGTGACTTGTACCATCCATACGTTAATATTATGTAAAGGGAGGTATACCAGAGCCATTACAATTTTTATTTTTTTAATTCTTGACTTTAAGTTTCTATGAGTATGGAGCTCGATTTCCAGACCACTGTGCGATGGCCGGATGTCGCCTCGCGACGTCCGACGCCTTGAGCGTCTCCCGCGGCGGCTAGGGCGTGAGGTGGAGGATGTTCTCTCATTCACGCGGCCCGCCTCCTCCTTCGCTAGCATTACTGCTTCGCAGAAGGAGGTGACTGCAGCATGGCCTGAACCAGGTCCGGACGCGAGAGGTCGCCGCCGCCTATCGCCTCCGTGAATGTTTAACTAAAACTCGCAATCTACTCCCTATCGTCTTATAGGCATCCCCCACATTAGGCGTGCGCGTTGCGGCGGTAAGACCCCTCTTTGAGGAGTGGCTAGAGAGGCGCCACGGCGTCCTCACCTTCCGCCTGACGCAGGTCCTCACCGGACACGGTTGTTTCGGGAGGTTCCTGTGTCGGATTCAGCGGGAGGAAACGCCCGGGTGTCACCACTCGCGGAGGCGATAGGCGGCGGTGACCTCTCGCGTCCGGACCTGGTTCAGGCCATGCTCCGGGGCGAGAGGGAATGGGATGCAGTCACCTCCTTCTGCAAAGCAGTAATGCTAGCGAAGGAGGCGGGCCGCGTGAGGGAGAGAACATCCTCCACCTCACGCCGCAGCCACCGCGGGAGACGCCCAGGGCGTCGGACGTCGCGAGGCGGCATCCGGCCACCAAGGCGCGGGCTTGCGGACGGCGAGTAATGGGTAACTCGCCGTCCGATCAAGGACCAGGCCCGGGTCGACAGCGCGTTCTGTTTCACGCGCGCCTCAAAGAGCTGTCAGCACAAGGACGGGGCCCCAACGGGGCCAAACGCCTGCCGGGGTTGCGGGACGTCTTAACAGGATACCGTGGCTCCGGAACGTAAAGGGCAACAGAAGGAACAGGGTGGTTTTTTAGTCAGTGAAAGTATGACAGTCCCTTCCGCCCCGCCCAGGGCGGCAGCAGTCATTTGATAATTTTTAACACATAAAAAAAAAGGCGTGCGCGTTCCTCGATCAATCGTCACGTGTTGCTGCCGTGTGACGGGCGCGACGCGGCGACGCGAGCGCGCGGCGCGCACGCGACGTACGCCTTGGCGTTTAACCCCCTTCAGTCAAGTCAGTCACAATTTGGACAGTGCCGTGTTAGCTCACGTCGCGTTGCTGTATTGGCGGCAGCGACAGCGGGCGAAGGGGTAAGAACGCGTCGCGAGCGCCGCGTGCGCACCGCGTGCACTCTCCACACACGCCGCAGGGCAGCAAAACGCGACGCTCACGCAGCGCGCACGCGGCTCCCGCACTACTCACACGCCCGCCTAAATACTAATGAAAGTTTATTTACTGTAGTTTTTGATAATTCAGTCATTTTGGATGAGTCAATCACGAAAACAAATACACGTCTTTACGCCACTCACGCCGCGCGGTGAATGTCGGCGGCGGCGGCGGCGTGCGGCGGGCACACGGCGGCGCCGCGCCGGCGCGGCGCCCATGTCTATATAAACCTAACATGTTGCCACGAATATCATTTTAGATTACAAAACGATGTTGAAAAAGCTAGTCCCATAGTAACTTTTTAGCAATCGCTAATTTTGACATTACAGCCGTTCCATTATCATTTTGCTGCTGTCAAATAGCACGTCATAGTACGAAAGTCTATACAAAAAAAAAGGTGAACGGTTTTGTAAACGTTAACTTAGCAGGCCTGTTACAGGCCTGCTATAACGATGTCATAGTACAAAATAGCGAGGCAGTTCAATATCCGGGCAACTTCTGCCCTGCTATAGAGGTCATAGTAAGCCCACAGTACAGTGTGACACTGCCATTTTCGAGAACTGGGTCAGGCACATACCTGTAATTCTGTACTTCCGATTACACGAGGCCGTACTTTAAAGCAAGTTGCTGATGTATAATCCTGGCTACTAGATTGTGTCTATGCAAGTACTCTTTGTTAGCTAGACGAGAACACCCAGAGATAATATGACGGATTGATTCACCCGGCCGGTGGCATGCCCGACAGATGTCAACCGTGCCATCCTTCACAATAAATCTCCGGTAGTTATTCGTCATAACAACTTCGTCCATAATTGCACAGACAATTAGACAATTAGACAATTATTAAAATTATTATTATTAAATATTTTTATCGATAACAAACAAACAATCTATAAAGTAACAACACTATCGCACATGGTGACATTGACTTTACCGCCCTACTCCCCCCGTGTTGCTCTATGGCCAATGCCAAGAACCAGTCATTCCTTGACGTTGACACTGACATATCTCTTCCACAGTTGAAATTGACACTGACAGGCAATGTCAGTTTACGTGACTCACATTGACTGAGCCGTGTTGCCAAGTGGATCTACTTTTAACAATTGGTAGTTATTAAGTTCTTCTATATATGTAAATTCTTTTATCTTAGATTTTTAATGCAATCAAAATACTAGCAAAAGTATTGTGAACACGTCGTTATTTTAAGTCGCGAACATTATTTTAATTAACATTATAATTTCAATAATTTTCGAGGTTCATTCTGATTCAGTTATGGTTGCATATTGAATTATTGTAACATACTGACTTATTGGAGTTTCATCACTCACATTTTTTAGAATTTATTAATTTTGTTAATATATTCTGGGGGCTTACTATCACCTCTATAGCAGGGCAGAAGTTGCCCGGATATTGAACTGCCTCGCTATTTTGTACTATGATCTCGTTATAGCAGGCCTGTAACAGGCCTGCTAAGTTAACGTTTACAAAACCGTTCACCTTTTTTTTTGTATAGACTTTCGTACTATGACGTGCTATTTGACAGCAGCAAAATGATAATGGAACGGCTGTAATGTCAAAATTAGCGATTGCTAAAAAGTTACTATGGGACTAGCTTTTTCAACATCGTTTTGTAATCTAAAATGATATTCGTGGCAACATGTTAGGTTTATATATATAAAAAGAGTTTTTAAAGTGGATAGTGAGAATTGTAAGCGAATTAAACCAGACTTTTTCATTTTTGTAGCTGTGTAACGAGTACGAAATATGTAAATAATAAAATTGAAGTGTGAAAATCGTATGGAAAAACATACCAACGGCGTTGCATTTGGGAAATAAATAACAATAATGAAGTTAATGACAGGGAATAAGAATCAATTAATATAGGTAAGAAGATATATCTTCTTCTTCTTCTTCTTCTTCTTCTTCGGTTACCATTGATGATTTTAAGTTATAACTTAAAATCATCAATGGTAACCAAAACCTATGAAAATACGTAATGTAAGTATAAAATAAAAACCTACTCTACAAATCTACAATACTCAATTAATATTTGTATTTTACAGGCCTATCAAAAGATTTAGTCCCCCGTTTGTGCGAGGGTTTTGAACCTATAATGAAAATAATAAATCCTCCAAAGGCTTAGTGATCTAAGCAGAGACTAAGGTGAGTGTTATCAATTCATCAGATTTTCTATTGTGGAGCATAACTACACTAGTGTGTTTCTTGTGTATGTTCCTTGCTATTAAACATAATTTGCTGTGTATTAAAGTGACAATGAAAAACATAAGCAAGTAATCTTTTAATCCATTTATTTCAGGAGATTCTCGGTATTGACTCAGAAACACAATAATGACATCAATTTTATTTGGAATGCAGAACCAGTCTCCAGAAGCCTTTTACACTGAGAAGCATAACAAGACCCAAAACATTATTAAGAGGACCATTGATGTACTAAAGGCTCGATTGAGATGTTGATTAGCCCATCAAGTGCTACATTTCCAATCACAAATGTTTTGCAAATGCATGTGTTTCTACACAACATAATGTAACACAGTAAATTTAGGAAAATAAAACAATGACCGCATCTAGTTTAAAAAAATGTGTTTAATTTTTACCTGTTTACAAATTAAATTATTATCATATATCACATGATACTTTCTTATGACTGACTGAAACATATATACATATAAGTAGGAACCCATATTATCCATATTCATATTCATATTCATTTATTGCATACCATTTGTTTTTAAAGATGTTACATAATGCTTAAAGCTAAAGTACATCCATATAAATGCAATGAAAGTTTACAAGAACAAAAACTGGTAACAGAGATTACTGCCTGCAGGAGCCATAAATTCACATGGTGTACTTTGTTGGTTTCTAATATGCAGGTATATGTATATAAAAACACATCATGAGTATTATTCTTTATTTTAATTTTCATCCTAAATACATAGGTATGGATAATGATTAATTAGTTAGGCTCTCCACTGGATGGAATTACTAGATATATTATTTTTCAGTTTAGTAGACTAGGAGATGTCAAGAATACTGGGGCTCCGTTGCATTCCTGTAAAAAGGTTATGTTTCTTGGATTATGGGCATTGCGGTTCTTGTATTTCGATATTTCAATAAATTCCTTTACTATAAATGTACCCATGTGTGTATTTTTGTAGGAACAACACAACAAAATACTTTTTTACAATAATTGTGACTGAAACAAAATTTACCAAAAGCACTCTATACCGCAATAAATAAATTACTTCTTATCGACTTTAATGTCTAGTAGGGCTTTGAACATTATATATTACTTTTGTAAAAGGCTGTGAAAATCATTAAATTAATCAAGTGAAATGTTGTTTATATTTACGCGCTGACACTCTGACAGTTGATGAACGTAGGTACGTTCTGAATATCACATTGTATCTTTAAGAGTTAAAAAGGTTTTTTTAACGTGAAACTTGTGCTTTTAGAGCTTTTAGATAATAAATCATGGTAAGTTGTAATACATAATCTTAGTTATAACGTGTATTTATCTAAGAAATTCAAGTTATGATCATTAAAAAAAAAACCGGTAATGTGTTAGAGAATTATATCGTAGTTTTTGAACGTTGTTTATTCACAACACTAAGACTAAACTTCATCATCAAAGCAGGCAGAGACAAGCATTGCCGTTCAATAATCGTTCACCTTTAATACGGTCATGGTACGATTTTTAGCGATTCCTAAGCAGGCCTGCTTTTGAATGGAAGTTGACTGACAGGCATTTGAACGTTTTCTTAAAAGGTGATGGTAAGCCCCCTGAAAAGGTATTTTTATTCATTCCCGTCTAAATAATAATTTAGGACGGAAAACAGCATTGCCTGTGCCAAAATCCTTAATGCTTAATCGATAACTTCCACACATTAGCATTGTTCATGTCCTAGGGAGTTCTAAACTAATAATAAATTATCGTTTGAATAATACTAAGAAAATCTTACTATACGTATTACGTTATGAAACGAAACTGAGATTGAAATTCAAATATCCTGGATGAACTCTTCTTCCTTCCTTCTTGCCAAACATATCGTTTATTATTTCAATCCTGAATCATTGCTGGACCTACAGAGATCATCTAACATTATAGATATCATCACTTACACTGGGTATAACTGCTGATTTAGGGGGTGGGTGATTCCAGGCTGAATGATTTTTCCAGTTCATTGAAAAAATTCAAAGTTTGGCTAGCAACACCAATGAAGACTGCCGAAAATAATAATGCATAAAATCTCTTCTTTTTTGCTTATAAATATGGATGACGTGTTTATCTGCTGCTGTTTACTGCAATTAAAAAAATGCTACATTGTAGATATAAACTTTAAAAACTTGAAATATACTGAGAGAGCGTTCAATAAAGTTATATCTAAAATTCAATTTAGATTTTTGATTTTAGATTTCAGATTTAAAATTCCCGCCATAACCCTAGTAGCGTACGTGAAATGTTTTTTTCATTTTTCGATTTAATTATGGCGGACCGCAGTTGGTGGGTGAACGAAGTTCATTATCTTTTAGTGTGAGTGCATACAAGTTGTTTAACGTTCATGTGATAGTTAATATTCATCCGCACCGCAAGGGTGTATGCCTGGGTGGGCGGAAACAAGATATGGCGGAGAAAAGAGGTTCGGACAACGTCGTTATGCCGGACATTACCGAAGTTTCCGAAGCCGATCCCCTGTCGGCGGGGGCCGATCACGATGCCGACCGATCTAATGGCGGGGCTGTTTTGTCGACTGGAATCAAAAATACGAGATTGTCTAGTGATTCTAATGGCGTAGTCACGGTCCCAGTGTCTTTGCCGGTTGGGACACTTATTACTGGCACGACATTTAACGTTATAACGTCAGATCAGCTGCCACATTTCAAGCCAATGATTTGTGTTGATAATGGGTTTATATCAGGCGGACCCGTGACAGACGACATAAAACCGACGCATTTCGTGATACAGAACCCTCCGTCGCCTGCGACTCGGCAGGAGGAGAGTAGCTCGAGTGCTCCCAATGCGCGACATTCGAGTGCTCGCTCATGGACAGAGACAGCTAATATGCCTATTTTACCCATTCGATGCAAGAATACGCCGGCTGAACTGCATAAACTAAGGTTCGGCTCTGGGGGCAGGGGCAGGTGTATAAAATACGGAATGGAATGGTACACACCAAGTGAATTTGAGGCCTTATGTGGAAGGGCTTCTAGTAAAGACTGGAAGAGATCTATTAGGTTTGGTGGGCGAAGTATCCAGGCCCTGATAGATGAGGGGATACTGACCCCTCATGCCACAAGCTGTACTTGTGGGGCATGCTGTGATGATCAGTCAGGTGGGGACTGTGACAGTACTTTATTATGATACAGTAAGTCAGTAAGTAGCCAGGCAAAATACATCACTGCAATAGGCATTAGGCAGACATGATCATAACTAGTTTAATAAATATGGGCTTCTTGGTACTAAGATCAAAATTGACCCTATTTGCAAGTGAAGCTCATAATATTTAAGGGTTACTGGCTAATATGTGTATTATTAGTACCTACAATTAGGAAAAGTAAGTATTAATGAGGCTATAGTAGGAGGCAATGCTATAGAACAAGAAAACTTAGGACCTACATACAACAAAGAGTATAAGGAAAGAAAAGAATAATGATAAATAAACATAGAAAAAGATATCATTCTACAAGCGCTGTGCATGCTCATACTGAAAGACTTACCAACATTTGTTAGCACTGTTTTGGAAACTATGGTTAGCCTATACTCTTCTCACAGATAAAGATTAAGATTAAGCCTTTGAGGCTAATCATAAGATAATAATAAGCATAATTAGCAAAATTAACTAATTTTTATGGTAAAACAGCAAATTTTTTATTTTTAATGGTAAAACATAATTTTACATGGTTTGGGCATGGATTATACTGGTTTAAATTGAAAAATAAATATAAATTGTGACATAAATGAGTATTTTATTATTAGAATATATTTGATAACACCTATTCAATTAACTAAGCTTGATATTCACTCCCGGCAGTGACTCCGGCGACTGCTGAGGTTGAGGTCCTGGGTTCAATTCTCAGGTTGGGCAGTGTTATTGGGAATTACCTAGTAGCAGCCCCTAGTCTAAATTTGTCTCTGGTTGATGGTATAGGCTTGCTCCTCTTTGTGGGCTTAAATTATAACTTTTGATGGGCTATTCTACTTTGGGTGATATCACCCAGGTGAACATAGTGAAACTCCCCGGTATCCTCATTTCACCTCGGACAGAATTGATGTACTTACTTTGTTCACCTTGCAATTATATCACCCAGGTGAAAAGGGGTAACCTTTTTTATTGTTTCTTCACCTAAAACATTCTAAAATTATCAAATTAATATTTTTTTGACTTAAATACAATAATTAATATGTAATTATTTTGTCTTTGGAACTATGGTAATTTTTGTTGGTAACACTGATGATAAAAAATAAGTTGAGAGCAAGTGGGTACTTTTAAATTTTTAACAAAATTGTAAACAAGATGATAATCATTGAAATTCATCAATTTGCTCCCTAACGGTAGTGTTGAAATCTGTTGCTTCAAGGGTTACTTGGGGTTTTAGGGTGGGTGATGTCACCCAGGCAAACAAAGTGGCATAATACCTGGTAACATGTGGGTGTTATACACAAAAAGAAGAAAGAAGAAAAATCTTAGAACAGTTATTTATATTCTCTGAGATCGCTTTACCTATAAAAAGTACATTCAGCAAAAGAGATATCGGTTCCTAAAAAACTTTAACTATATCTGAGGACCCTTCATACCTATCTCTTTTGTTGGTTGTATGTTTTAACAGTAAAGCAATTTAACATGGTACCACCAGCTAACACTAGCACAGTCCACAGTATTTTTCCTTCTTTAAATAACTTTACACCTAATGCTAATTCACATGCTGTTTGCTCAATTAAACAACAATCTAAATTTTCCTATTCCAGCCATGGGTCCAGTGCGACTGTTCACACCTTACAAGAGAAAGAGACGCCATCACTTAGAAGCAGAAGAAAAGAAGCCAAAATTAAAAAGAGAGTCCAGCATAGGAGATGAGGAGGTTGATAACATACACCAGAGCAGTAACAACAGTACCAATTCCAAAGAAGCCTGGCAGACCATTGCTGATGGCTTGGACACCAACACTGACTACCATTTATTAGAAAATCCAGACACAAATACTGAATCTATTTCAGGTAAGCCTTATTTTTAGATAGTATTGGAAATGGCTGGAAAGTTTGTAAAGAAGGATTGTTGACTTTATGCCTAGTTGCATAATGGCCACAGTTGTTTGTTTAATTAATTGAACTGTGTTGCCTAGAAATCAAATCTCAATACATTGTGTTAGCAGCTTAAAGCAAAGATAGCTTGAGTTGACCAGCTTTGCTCTCATTTCCTAATACAAATACACACCTACGTATTATATTTATGTTATTTTGTATGGTCAGCAATAAAAGCTGGTCAAAACTCACTTTTATATGAAATCTTAATGATAGGATAAAACTAATCTTAGGATTTTTAATTGATAGCTAAAATCTCACGTTGATAGGCGTCTAACTTGGTTCATTGGCTGAGCGATTGGTTGATGTGCTGCGTGTGGCGGTTTCGATGCCCGCACGTAACAAATATTTATATGGACCATGTGGTGGTTGTTCTGGGTCGGGTTGTTGGGTATATGTTTGTAAACACAGTCACAATACAGGAGAAATTCTTAGTCTGGGGCAACATTTTTTAAATGAAATATTTCTGCAGTTTTATCCTCCTTTTGTTGCTGACTGTACTTTTACTGAATGCACTTTCCAAATTAATCCTCTCCTTTGAGGATTAAGTAAAATAAAAGGGTCCATTTACGGTACGATATAACTCCCTTTGCAGAAAGCAGACTTTATTACGTTCTTTGTAAAAGAGTTTAAACAACCCAGAAAAAAATGTGCCCTTTGAAATTTAAATGTGGACTGAATTTAAAATTGAAAGAGATGTTACAATTAAAATCTAATCGACCCCCGGTTACTTGAACAAAAACGCATGTGCGTGTGTTGTGATTGGTTGACTGAATAATTAATAACCAATCACTGCAGGTTACTCGCGTTTGACAAATTAAATTGTCACATCGATCTAGATGGGTGCACTTCCATCTAGATCGATGTGACTAATCGATAGACAGTTATGCTAAGGCGCAACATCTACATGGTCAAAATATTTAGAACACCTGAATTTTTAGTTTCAGTAACCAACGAAAAATGATACTATCAATCATGTACTGAATCCATGGTAAAATCTTGTGTTACTATTCTATTGTGCACAGTCAACAAAGGAGATAGGTATGGAGGGTCGTCAGATATAGTTGAAGTTTTTTTAGAAACCGATGGATGCTTTCAAATGTAATTTAATTTAAAAAGTAGATAATAAATAGTTCAATTATTAAGTTAAGTTTCAATCGAAGACATCCATTGGTTTCTAAAAATACTTCAACTATATCTGACTACCCAGTATACCTATCTTTTTTTGTTGACTGTACATGCATATATAATAAGCTCTACTCTATCGATCACGAACAGTCTCTTTTGCGTAATTAAACATAAAATAGAACTCTATTGCCTTTGCAAATGAAATTATTATCTGTTAATGCAAAATTGTTAAGCCATGGAAAATAATCTCATACAAATAGCTGGCCACCGTGCAATTTTCGCTCTTAGAAACAAAATAACATTTTTTTATGCCGTGGCTAATCTATATCCCTCCTCTATCTTTATTCTATTATAAACAAAAATGAATGACTAAATGTGTTGCTAAGCGCAAAATTCGAGGACGCCTGAACCGATTTGGCTGATTCGTAATTTCCCAATTTTTTTCGTATTTTCCGATTCTTGTTCGGAAATTTACGCCCGTGAGAAGCCGGGTAGTAAGACATGAAAAAATGATATTATGAGATAAAGATGGAATAAAAAAGTACCTAGCTACTTTTTTGCTTCATCTAATCAGCTTTGTAGCGAGCTGCGCCGTGCTTTGAAGTAATGAACTTAAATTCTCAAGAGAAAATATGAAATACTTTTACTGTTAAGCCAATTATGCAACGTAGAATAAAGAACTTTTTGCTGTTTAAGCTAATAGAACGAACTTTTTATGCAAAGTTAGCTGAACTGAGTAGCTTATTTTAGAATGTTATTAACTTACTGCCTCGTTGGTCTAGTGGTTGCAAAGCGCGAGAGCTGCGCATGAGGTCTTGGGTTCGATTCCCAGGTCGGCCAAAGTGTTACTGGGTTTTTCCATCAGGAATTTCTCAGCATCGGAGTCTGAATTTGTGCCCTGTTGATGGCCATGGGACTTAAACATACCTGGCGAAATGTGGGTGTACTAATGGGTCACCTCTGTCTAACCCTTCGTGGATTACAGGCGTGATGTTATGTTATTTAACTTAAAACCCACGCGTGTAAATAAGGCTATTCGGCTCAACTGCCACTGTTGCTATTGCAATGTCCTAATAAATATTCTCTTATGTTAATTCCAGTTATATCTGCGAACTTAACATAGACGATTTCACTTTACAATTCGGGGACCGCGTGCTCGGTAGCTATGTATGAGTATGGTACTCATACCTCCCAAGATAAAACTTTTAGACCTATACTTGATTATAGCTGTTCCATCTAAGCGAAATTTTATTGGTTTGAAATGCCAAATATTTAGCAATTGCCACTTTCAATCAACTCGCTATGGCCCCGGCTTGGCTCCACTCGTGTAAAGGACTAATTTTGTACTTCTCCAAATAATGCACTTTACGATAAATGAGGTTAATCCCAGACAGATAAATTTTCAGAATCTAACTGTCAAACAGATAGACGCTATAGGTAGCGCTTTAAAATGTTAGGAAGACACAGGCTCGACTCTTGCAAAGATAGCAAACGCGATTATTAGTGATTAGGTGTAATGAATTTCTACTTTATTTGTTCTGGGATATTAAAACAATTGACATGACAAAATGGAAGCATAGTAAAGTGCAGTGCAGCGCGCTATTTATTAATGATTTCTAAAATACAATGGGCCGGGCGATTAATTATAAAACTTAAGCGATTCACACCTTCAGCACCATCTGCCCTTGCAATTGTTGCGTTTCAGTATCTGCGCTGCTTTGCGTCGTCACTTTTTGAATATATGAATGGACCCTTTTATTATTTGGATTTGTCGCATTTTCTAAACGGCTCACTTGCACCAAAAACTTGACAAAGAGTTAGTTGCTAATACGAGGTTAAAAAAAAAACAGTCAGTCTATCCGGCTCGTATAAGATAGAACCCGAGAGTTAATAATTAAGACGATTGGCGCAGGCGGCCTATCGTATGCTATTTCAATATTCAACTAACGGTCTAGTTCTAGCACAATAGCGTAAAAGAGGTCGCTTAGAGCCGATTTTAGAATTGGAAATATGATTTTCCTATAGTACATATTTTAGTTTTTTATTAAACAAGCACAATTAGTATAATAAATTAGTGAATAAAGCCGGCAATATATTCAAATAAAATAAAATGAAATCGACCTGACTTATTTACTATGAGTAATTTTGGTAAAAGGAAAAAATAATAGTATAACATTTTGACAATATAACAAAATAATTTTCTTTTCCATCTCAAAGAGGATGCATGCTGGCGTGAACAGTCTTCAAACTTATTATGTGTTGTTTTAGAGAAATGAGTATTTCCAATTTAAAAATCGACCGAATTTATTTTAGGGTCGCCATACATATAAGCGGGCCGAACGCATTATTTTCGGCTTTTTAATAGGACCTCATCAGAGTGACCTCATATAATTATGTGTAGCGACCCTAAAGGTGGTTTTACATTAGCGAGGCTGAGCGCGGACGGGATGGGCGAATTGAAATCACGCTTATCCTTTTAGATCGAAAAATCTCCATCGCTCAGCGCCGATGGACGGAGCGAGATTTATTTATCTGTTATACAAAGTAAATAAATACTCTATTTTTAGAGCAATGAAGTTTATTATTGTTCTCGTGCATCTAGACGTTTTACAGCAAAGATGGGCAGAGCGTGGGTAGAAATTTTTGAATTATCGCCCATCTACGCCACGCCAAGCCTCGCCGGTGTAAAAGCACCTTAACGTTTACTAGGTACGCTCGTGCTAGGCCCTCTGACTGCATTGACAACATGACGTATTGAATTTCCGTTGGGATGATAAAAAGTTTTTGTATAGATTTGACGAGCGGTGGAAATGAACGCAATGCCCCATAGAATTTTATTCTTAAAATCCCCATCTTTCCTCATTCCCTTTCCATTTATAATATTGAATAGTACGATTATCTTATTGATTCGTCGCGCATGCTCCATTGAAAATAAATCGCGTTACTTGAGAATTTTCAAAGAGAATCAGGAAACTAAAAACTTAGCTATTACAAGTTTTAGGTTTGTTATCACAGATAAGAAATAAACGATAACGTTGTTTAGATATTCTACGTATTATCGACGATAAATCTTTTACAAAACACTAATTCTACTACGCAGTAACAGAAATAATTTGCTAAGTAAAATGATAGGTACCTGTTGTCAGGGACAACTGACAACACAGGGAATCTTCCCCACCCACGTTTCTTGTATCCATAGATACCATAGGGCGAGTGTACCGATAGCGTTCTTAACAGAAAAAATGTCTTGTCTTATTTTGGTTTGTCCTGATGGCCCAGTGGTTAAGGCTTCCGCGTCTCATGCATAAGGTTGTGGGTTCGCTTGCACGGCCAAGTACCAATGTGATATTTTCAATTCATTTACTTTCTAAGTTTATCTTAGACATCACTGCTATCGGTGAAGGAAAACATTGTGAGGAACTTGGCCTTATAATTTATTAAAGTTTGAAATCGCCAATCCGCCATGAGCAAGTGTGGTGATTAAAGCTTGTGCCTTCTCTGTATGAGACGAGGCCTTTGCCCTGCAGTGGGACAATAATAGGCTGATATTAAATATTTTGTGAGTTATTTAACTCGATATTTTTTTTTGTAGTTAACATGGCTTTAAGTCAATTTACCGTCAAGTAACTTAGGCCGCTATCACACGGACCGCACCACAACAACCGCACGCAGTCTCTATATTCAACTGCATGCAGTTGTACGTTCGACTTCGTGCAGTCATGATACCAACTGCACGCGGTCGGCTGCAGTCGTGCCTTCAACTTCACGCGGTCAGCTACAACTTCATGCGGTCGGCTACAACTGCAGCCGACCGCGTGAAGTTGAAGGCACGACTGCATGCAGTTGATATTGACTTCTCTCGACTGCAAGCCGACCGCGTGAAGTTGAAGGCTCGACTGCATACAGTCGATATTGACTTCTCTCGACTGCAGCCGACCGCGTGCAGTTGGTATCATGACTGCACGAAGTCGAACGTACAACTGCATGCATTTGAATATAGAGACTGCGTGCGGTTGTTGTGGTGCAGTCCGTGTGATAGCGGCCTTAATTTCAAAATTTCGTCCCGTCTCGTATTTTTGTAATTTTTTTTTATTAAGTGTAATTTTTACTGAAATAACCTCTGGATGCGGGCAACGCAGAACCGATCCTTGTGGCTATCTTTGGGGGAGGCCTATGTCCAGCAGTGGACGTCGTTCTGATATAATGATTATGATGATAAACCTCATGGTTAGGTCAGTTAGATGCATACAATAGCCTTAATAATAGTGTTCGTATCCTAACTACACAATTTCATCGAGTTTAATTACTTATTGAGCAAAATATGACTACACTACTTTTGTACAGAGCGCGTTGTGGATACAGTTACCTTAATGCCTTGATACGCTTTACGCCTTCTTAGAAAATATATTTTTCGTACCACTTGCTCAAAAAAGTGACATTCTATGCCACAAAAAGCGAACATAACAATAGTCATTATTAATCTGTCAAAAACAGGGAAAGAAAATTGTACTGAATTTCATTTATTCTCTAGGGAGAGAATGTGATTTAAATTTGGAATACTTAGATACCGAAATTTATACTGCACTACATCTGTGTTTACACCATTGAGTTTGTATACATAAAAAGCATTATACATCTTTTTGAAAAAGGAATACGCATTTATTATGCAGTTATGATTATTAAATAAAATTACGAAAACCGACGAGGCCGTATGAGCTTGATACGTTTGCTTTTCCGACAAAAAAATTTTAGTCTAGGAATTTACCGCGTTTTTGTTTTCTTCAAATACATAAACGTTAAGTTTATTTTAATTTATTTTTATAAATAACTTAATGTTCTAAAATGCATATCTCATATTATTATTGTGTTAATTTTTTCGCAAATGGTACGAAAAGTAGAGTATTTTCCTCGGTGATAAAGCTGTCTTAGTCTTGGGTGAACTTAAATCCCTCGCTACACTCAGGACTCGCCTTAAATCCCTCGCTTCGCTCGTGATTTAAATTTTTAACACCCTCGCTACGCTCGGGAGTAAACCTTGAGTCCTTCGTTACGCTCGCGATTTAAATCGTCACCCGCGACAGAAGACACTGCTTTATCCCCTTGGTTAATAATCTACTATTTTATCATTAGCCACTTAATACTCGTATATATATACCTTGCCTTGGTACGTTTTATTGATCGTCGGAAATTTATTACAAAACTAAACGATTTTTCTAAGTTGCAAAAATGTAAACAACAAATGCTCCTAACCATTCTTCTGATGTAATAATGCAACCCTTTGAGCACCCTCGTATTTAATTTTGTTATTTGAAATTTTGGGGACGTTTGGGGAGACTGGGGAGTCTGGGGTGTCTGGGGAGACTGGGGAGAAATTAATACTAATCTCTTTTGATTTCGTGGGGGAGCTGATGGAGACATCAACTCCCCTTATGTGTCTGGTCCAGGTACATTATTTATTGCGACCCTCGCAGACAGGGGTTTATTAGGGGTTGCTTCAAGGTTAAAGTTGCCACGTGTAAGCATAACAATACGCCATCCAGTTTCCCCTCCGTCTATCTTGTCATTATTTTGGCAATATAATAGCTGATGAAAGAACGGGATTTAATATTGTATTTATGCGAAACGCATGCTCGAATGATCCTGCGATTCATGTTAGCCGGGCGTAATTAAAGTGACTTTATTTTGTAGCCGATTGTTAAGTTGTATTTATTGAGTACGTATCTCATATTCAAATCCCCATCTGCCTAGCCTTTGTCCAATAATGTTGGGGTCAGCTTCCAGCTTTACCGTATGGAACTTTGCTTGTCTCTCCTCCACAATCCAGTAACTGCACACAATACCTATTTTAAAGTTTGTTTGTTAGACAGATTTTAAGTATCCGCAACGACGGATGAGAGCTGGGACTTAGGGACCGACGGTGTGCTTCCGCGGTACACAAGACTCTCGATAGGTCTCGATCAAGGGGTCTTGGTATAATAGATGGTCACCCGTCCGCGAACCGAGCTTGGTAAATATAAGAATGACTCTGTGGCTGTTACTTACGGACTGAAATTAAGGAGACCAGAGTCCTTAAACCTACGTCAATTTAACATGGTTGATATTTTTTTCATGAGGAATGTGTAGGTGACAAAACTATTCAACTTTCACCATGCCTTATTCTTTTTTCGTCCAAATACCTGGTTGAACCAAAAAAAGAATAAGTTGAATAAGTTTTGATAGAATAAAAGGATAACGAAATAAGATTACAGCTGATGATAGCGTGTAATTTTTGTTACACAATAAAAAAAATATATAGTATATACAGGGTGTCCCAGCTAAGGACGTCCAAACGAAAATTTAGGACTCCTCCCTTCCTGGGCTATCCAAACCACCCCCATGTATGTTCTACGATTTTTTGCGATTTAGGAGCTAAACGACATTTTAATATTTTTTTGGGATATTCTTCTTTACATCAGATTTTGTAGATTTTTTCTTTTTGTGTCGCATTTTTTGGAAATATTTTAATTGATAATTAATCCTGAAAGTATGGTCTTCGATCGATAAAAACAACTGTCTGTCTTATTGTCACCCGAAATTACTTAAACTTAGTTCAAAGGCAAAAATGTTGTTTTGTAAATTTCGTTGCAGATTTTCGGCTCTTAAAGAAAAATCACAATAAGGGCCCAAATCACCTTAAAGTTATTTCAAAATCTTCTACGGACCCTCAGCTCTTTAAAACAGTACAAATAACTAGTATTTTACGGGTCATTATTCGGAGCAATTGAAGCTCGAACATGGTAAGGCGAAAAATACAATATTTTAGAACTTAAGTGAAACCTAATGAAAATGAATTAAAATGAACTTTTATCAAGTTTTCAATTCCAGTATGAGCTCTATGTCATGTTTATTATTTGCACAATGGTGATTTGGAGTGGTTAGTAAAGTTAGGTTAGGGTTAGGTTAGGTTAGGTAAACCTAACCTAAGTTTAGTAATTTTTTTAAATTAGTGATGTCATTTAATAAAGTCAATGACATAGAGCTCAAATTATATTGAAAACTTAATAAAAGTTCGTTTAACCTAACCTAACCTAACTTTACTAACCACTCCAAATCACCATTGTGCAAATAATAAACATGACATAGAGCTCATATTGCATTGAAAACTTGATAAAAGTTCATTTTAATTAGATTTCACTTTTTCGTTTTTAAATGAAAGCCGATGATAATGAATTAAAACGAACTTTTATTAAGTTTTCAATATAATTTGAGCTCTATGTCATTGACTTTATTAAATAACATCACTAATTTAAAAAAAATACTAAACTTAGGTTAGGTTTACCTAACCTAACCTAACTACCTAACCTAACCTAACCCTAACCTAACTTTACTAACCACTCCAAATCACCATTGTGCAAATAATAAACATGACATAGAGCTCATATTGCATTGAAAACTTGATAAAAGTTCATTTTAATTCATTTTCATTAGGTTTCACTTATGTTCTAAAATATTGTATTTTTCGCCTTACCATGTTCGAGCTTCAATTGCTCCGAATAATGACCCGTAAAATACTAGTTATTTGTACTGTTTTAAAGAGCTGAGGATCCGTAGAAGATTTTGAAATAACTTTAAGGTGATTTGGGCCCTTATTGTGATTTTTCTTTAATAGCCGAAAATCTGCAACGAAATTTACAAAACAACATTTTTGCCTTTGAACTAAGTTTAAGTAATTTCGGGTGACAATAAGACAGACAGTTGTCTTTATCGATCGAAGACCACACTTTCAGGATTAATTATCAATTAAAATATTTCCAAAAAGTGCGACACAAAAAGAGAAAATCTACAAAATCTGATGTAAAGAAGAATATCCCAAAAAATTTTTAAAATGTCGTTTAGCTCCTAAACCGCAAAAAATCGTAGAACATACATGGGGGTGGTTTGGATAGCCCAGGAAGGGAGGAGTCCTAAATTTTCGTTTGGACGTCCTTAGCTGGGACACCCTGTATGTTGTGTGCGTCACTTTCGCGAGAATAAATAGTTATTCTTTTTTCAATATTGTATTGGGGTGATTGGGGTCATGCGCTTAGTAAATTACAGAAAATCAATTCTTTGGGTAAGTTGTTTGTTATCGTGAGTTCAGTTATGTGTTTAAGTATCGGTCACTAATTACCAGCTACTATAAATATTTATTATAATAAAAGATAAAGGATAAATAAAGATAAATATAAAGGACTTTCCTAATACTATAGTCTTTTTTTTTATTTAACTTAAATTTAAATCGGAGGTAGGCCTCTATGAAAAAGAACGAGCAAGAAACTCCAGGGACACTCTTTACAATTAGGTTTTTACAAAATTCGGGTTACAATATTCTGGCCTTGTGGCGTCGTGGAGCTATCCTGAAGGCAAGGTAGGTACAAGTCGCATTGATTGTAATACAATCATTTATACTGTTATATTTTTTAATAAATAGCATAACATCACGCCTGTAATCCCCGTAGGGTTAGGCAGAGGTGTACCCATTAGTACACCCACATTTCGCCAGTTATGTTTTAAGACCCATGTAATAGAGGGCGAGCCCTTAAGAACCCCCCAAAAGCCCCCTTTCTCCCCTAATTAAGATATTTGGGGTTTTCGTTAATTTTAATTAAATATGAATAGTGAAAAGATAAAGTAATCGTAATGTCTGTTAGCGCTACATACATGGAAAGGGAGTCGCAGTTTTAAAAAGTTTGGGCACCCCTGGCCACACAAGTTATGTTGGCTCTCGCTTATACAAGAAATATTTGTTGCAATAAATACTTTTCTTTGTTCGATGTAAGAAACCTTGTTAATTAAAGAAATGTGACAATACAATCAAATTTTTTTTTTTAAAACCTTCATCATTGTTTGTGAAAAAGTTGTTTGTAGGTTACCTTTCCAACATCTTTGAAAGAACTCCTAGAAAAACATGTTTCAGAACTTGTTTGTGTAGTTTGAACAATATTTTTTCTACCGAGGGTAGAGTTTCTGAAGGATTCATAAAAAAAACAAGAAATCACGTTGATATTTCAACTTTATATAGGTTGCAACGTGACTCTGTGTATAAGGTATACAGCATGTAACAAAAACCCTGTCCGATCCTTAAGGGTATTATTCGGCATCGTACTGCGTACACATATACGTAACCATTTCATGGATTTGAGATTATTATTTTCCCCAGTGAAAAAAAAAAAAGAAGAAAGAAGAAGTAATTAAATTAAAATAAAACATAAAAACTGATCAACGGCAACACTGATCTGACAGGGTTTTTGTTACATAGTGTATAGAAAACTTTAATTCGGTCTAATTTAGCTGTAACACGAATTTTTGAAATGTTTTTAACTACCTTTTTAAACCTATGTACCTATCTTGCTTATGTGTAGGAAGTTTTATTAAAATCGGCTCATTTATTTCCGTAATTAAAAACCTTTTAGATATAAATATTGCGAGGATACTGTTTCATGAAACGCGTACTGTAACGTATGTAAAACATTATGTTACATTTAAAGTTAAATGCTCGTGGGGTATTAAAAGTTAACCCTAAAACACCTAAACCCAAAATTGGTGTTCGAAAAAAAAAATTGAACTTTGATCTTCAAAATCTCCATAACCACAAGATTCTCCGGTATTATCCAGAATAAAAAAAATATGTCAGGAACTTAAAATAATCGGCTTCATTAGTTGCTTTTGACACCTTTAGGCGCTCCACCCACTGAAGATGCGTCCCGCCGCGGTGAGCAGAGCGACAGATAACGCGCGCGGCGACGGAGGCGCAGATCTGCCTTACTTAGCGGTGAAATCTGCTCCCCCGCGCGGTGAAGCAGATTACGACGGCCTCGCGCTAAATAAATTTGTCTACGTCGAAATCCATCGTGCAAACGTCTTTGCAGTATAAAATCACGCCCGGGGCTGCGGAGCCGGTGTGTCATATCCCGCGGCACGCCCCGCGCTCCCGCGCAGATTGGCAGAATCTGCGCGCGGTGCGCCTTCCCGCTCGTTTCCGCGTCGGCAGTGTGTTGTGCTAGGCGTGATTTCTATATAAATTGAGATACTTGCATACAACGGTAAAATCTGCCATCCCGCGCTACGCGACGGGGCGCGGGGCAGTGGGTGGAGCGCCTTATAATATTATTTTTTTTTGACACGAACATTAGGAAAGGGTTTCTACTTTTATGTAATTTGAACCCTTAATGAACCCTTAAGTAGTGCATTTCAAAATAAAATTGCTTGAACTCATCACTTCCTTTGTTCTTTGTTCGTGCCATAAATTGAAATGTATCTATAATTAATATGCTGCAGCCAGGAAACAGGTGCGGCCGATCGATAGGACGTCACCGTTTCGGTAGCGAGGGTGAATTATGGGGCCTTATTGAATCTAGACTCACACCAAACGCACCGATGCACCCCCGTTGCGAAGTCCGGTTTCGTGACCATATATGGTAACGGACGCCGGCACAACGCTTCCCCCCTGTTCGTGAAAATAGGCAGATTGCACCCCTAACAGCAAACACACACATAAATGCAGCAGTGTGCTTTGATGTATCCAGTTTCCGACGCAATTTATAGAGATCAAACTGTGACGAATGATTTTGATCTTTGGTTTTGATTTATGACTACAGCTGATTACATAGTTTCTATCTCCGCAAGTTAAGAATTTAAGATATTAGTGGTCAAGTTAAGCTACTAGTGATCTGGTATTGCTGAACGCTTAAACTTTCTGTTGTTTTATTAGAAGAGGCCTGTGCCCTCCATACAATGGGACAATAATAGGCTGATATTATTATATGCCTAAAAAATACCTTTTTAATTCTCTTGCGCAGGTTATCAAACAACCTGCTGTGTATTTTATTAACTCAACACATTTCGCAGAACTAATACTGTGTGTAGTTTTGACATGTTTCTCTAAGAAGAAGTGCTTGAGAAGACCCGCGCAAATAAATAGGTAATGAAAAATATTGTCATCTTAGGTCCAAGTATCAAGAGTAGTAAATCTTTCCATTTGTTGGCCGATACATGTAAATGTACAGGACATTTCCGGGCCGCTATTCTAGAATGTTCGAGCTCCATCATGCCCCCCGCGTCGGTGGTCTGGGGTTGCACCCTGCACGCTGCTGCATTGCGCAGTCGCGTACTTACACCCTGTTCTAGATATCGCTACCTTTAACCTTTATGTTTGTTAAAGAGCAAAGGTAAAATGGCACTTAGTGAAGTATCATATATCTTGAATTTTGTGACTGGGACTGCATTACTACCCTTAAGAAACTAATTTTAAACCATCTTCTGAATTTATTTCATATTACAATTAGGAGAATATTCCCTTGTTCCCGAGCCGTAGCTGAGCCGGCTGCCCGGGCGATTAAACATATATGCAGTTTTATGTTTATGATAGATGCTTCGGGCCAGGTGGTGGCAACATCGTGCCACGTCCTGTTCCTGGTTCTACCTCACCCTCCTCAGGGAGGCTGCAATCAAAGCAGATCGAGAATTTTCCATCATGTACCCCCGCACTTCACCCCGCTTGCTCACCTACGCCTGTTAGTTGCTGGGTAATAATTATTTCGATATTTATTATTCAAGCTCACCAGTCCTTGAAAAAAAAATTTAATCCTAATTTTGACAAAAAGGAATGTCTTAATGATTTATTTATTAAATCTTTATGCAAAAAGAAAGTACAAAGGCGGACTAAATGTCTTAGGTATTCTTTACCAGTCAACCAAAGTTAGAGAAGAGATAGAAAGAAGAAGAGATAACAATGTCAGATGCAAAGTATAGTGCTAAAAAAACAATGAAATTAAGAGATGATTAATCGTTTAAAAAACTAAAAAACACGCTTATAGCACGCACTAATTTTTTTCGTATCCCATTCAGCAAACCCTTTCATTTAATACCCATATTATAGGGGTGCATTTCAAATAGCCAATCCGCCATCTTGGATGTCCGCCATGTTGGATTTAAGTCACGTGACTATTTTTTTCGTATTCCTGACAGCAAACCCTTTTATTTGATACCCATATCATGGGGGTAGAGTTCAAACAGCTAGTCCGCCATTTTGAGGAGGCCGACATATTGGATTTGTAATGACGTTTCTTAGCTAGTCATGTATTGTCATCAGAACTCGGAGCGTGTGCAAAATTTCATCCTAATCGAAGACCGGGAAGTGGAACAAATTAAGATTCCAAGATTTTCTTACATACATACTTACAAGTGAAGCTAATATAAGCGTGTTAAAAAAAAAACAAAGAAATTGGAATGGATGACTGATGAATTGATTAAATAATTGAATTAAAGAAACCACTGTCTTAGGTTCTACTTAAAAATATTTGACAACAATAAGATCCTTAGAGTGACGCATGACACGGCATAGGTACATACAGTACTCGGCGATAAATATTGCACATCGACCTTTGGAAAGAGACAATCGGCTAATTTCGGCTTCGTAGAGCGTTATCTCTGTCGCACGAAATACAAACAGTCCGGTATCTATTATGAGCTGTTAAAACAATTATGATTTGCTTCTTTTGATAATTCTTTTTATTTTTTGTATAAAATACGAAATACGATAAAGGTCGATGTGTAATATTTATCGCCGGGTACTGTAAGCGTATTGATAAACGCACGCTTGGCGCTCGACAGTTGACACATGTATGTAAGATAACGATCGCGATCTGCACCCTAACAACGCTTGCTTAAACCTGTTGCAACTTTTTCAAGATCAAGGTTATTTGTTCTTTGAACCGGTAGGGTAGCTGCATGGGGGCAGATGAGTAAAAGATTATGCGCACCCCCTCGTGGTCGAGAACTTGGCACATTTGGCATTGTGCCAGTGTTCTACGGGGACCGACTTTACTTTCACTTTAAAAACAAAAGCGCTTCACGTAGTAGGCATGAGGAACCAAAGTTATACAATTGGTATTAGGTACATACAGTCTGGCAAGTCTTAATTTTTTTTTGGATAACCCTAAAATCGCAAAAAGAAATCAGTTGTTCCATATATTTTGTGTTTTGAGTGTAAAAAGCTTTTTACCTGGAACGAACTAGTAGGCGAATCTTCATATGACTATGAAATATTGAGTTCCTAGACGCAAGGAGAAGCAAGAATAAACTTCACGGACCATTTTTTTTAAATCTTTAACTTTCTCCAAAAAATAAATAAATAAATAAGTATATGTTTTTAATATATATATTTATATATTAAATATCGTATAAATGAGTTTGTGTACTTGTGTACGTTTAAACTTATTTAGATATTTGTTTTAAATGATTTTTAAATCTCATATTTGATTATTTCCGTATGTAAAATTTTTTGCACCTGCTTTGTTATCTCTTCATCACCTTTGGTTGACTGGTAGAGAATGCCTAAGGCATTAAGTCCGCCTTTGTACGCTTTTGTTGCATAAAGTTTAAATAAATAAATATACCAGCCTATTATTGTCTGACTGCAAGGCAAAGGCCTCTTCTCATACAGAGAAGGCACAAGCATTGATAACCAGGCTCGCTCAAGTCGAATTAGCGATTTTAGACTTGAAGGTATTGTATAACTGACTGGTGACTCGGCGCGTATTTTACATACGCCAATTACAGGTCATGCAATGTGTATAGTATATGTATATGTATTCGAAATTTTACTCTATCGAACACTGGGAAGTGGGTCAATATAACTTGTAAGATTTTACTAAGTACCTATGACCACTTTCCGGCTCTATCATTAGACCAGCATTGTAACATCTTTTATATTGCATTGCACATAAAAATTTCAGCTTAATTGAACATCGAGATATGGCTCAAATTTAACTTGTAAGATTTCATTAGTAACAAACACAGGACAGGTGAAAGTAAATAAAAGCTTGTAAAATAGTGCCATACGTACGTTATAATATATGAAAATTCTATTGTAATAAAGCAATAAACGTCACTTACCATTCTTTGAAATTTCTTGAGTTGTTAGAATGCTTCCTAAAGGCGCAGAATTCTGTTTGTATTAAAAATAACCTGTGTCACGTACTGCAGTCTATGAGGGACTAATGCAAGATCCCTGGGTTCACGCTTCTAAGTACTGAAAGCAACTTGATACGGTGAAGCGAATGTTACATATAAATCAATAGTTCTAATTAATTAGCTTTCGCGACATCTCAGTATCCATTACACAGCGCTGTCGCTCGAGCCGGCCTGTTTGTATGCGTGAATTTTCTATAATATGATTAATTGGAAATTCTATCAAATTGATTTAAACTCTTAACGGAGAGCTGAATATAAATAATAGTTGTATATATATAAAAATTAATCCTATTTTCCTTGGACCCCTTGGTCATGGTGAACTAATAATAAATAAGAAATTAAGGGGCCACGCAAGCCAAATTGAAAATTAATTTAAAAATTAATGATTTGCTTTGAAAAAACATGGTGCACTCGGCCGCTGCGGCTTCGGCAAGATCGGTGTATATGCACCTTATTATGACAGTAATTGTTGTCGATTTTATAAGAAATTACGTTAGCTTTATTAGACAGCACTTGTCGAGAAAATATGTCAATTTTGTTAAATAATTATGTCGACTTGTCAGTCCTTATGATGTTTTTCCTCGCCGATGTCAGTTATGTCCACAATAAACTTAGAAAGGACGTATGAATTGAAATCACACACAGGTATTTGCCCGGTATCGAACCCGTAACCTCATGCATGACATTGCGTTAAACTACTTGAACATTACGTCATTTTCTTGTCGAATTTTTCAAAAATTCATTTTTAATTTAACAGATTTATTTTAAAGCATTATACGAGTAGCATAGCCTATTTACAACCAAATACTGGAACATAGTTTGAAGTACAGCATATAAGAACAAAACGGCTTTTAAAAAAAATGTAATGAGAAAGCTTGTAATTTTTTTTTTTATAAAAATCGCTGCTTTCATTTAAATACCGAATCAAAAGGGGCGTTTTTTTTTACATTGATCCAAAAATTCGACCAAAACGTATTGACTTCGTTTTACTTGGGAGATATACCTACATTGGTATAATTGAACTCGGTTTATAGTCAAGTGCAAAGAGATCACAAATGACAACAAACTATTATGCCCTAAAATTAATACGCCGCATTAAAAATTATTTCGAAAAAGTTTTATTTAAAAATCACCACAAATTAATTTTTGACTTTCTTTTCCTCACCTTTAGGAAATAAGTATACCAAAAATGTCCCATAATAGTCTGTCCACTATAAACTTCGTTCCGGGTAAATACTAATTTACACTCGGCTAAAATAATTAATACACAAGTATAAGCGTACGAAAATACATAAATGGATCAGCTGATTTCTTAACGGGTTTCTGGTAAAAAAAAAAACAATTTTTATGACCGTAACGCAATGTGGCGACAAAAAAGATCACATAATGATACAATTAAGCAAGTGTTTATTTTCTTGGGCGAATAATAAATGATACTGATCCTAGAGATCAAAACCAATAAACAAAAAATAAAAGTAAAGAAGGGCTTTCATAAATGAATGCTCTCAGACTGATAAGTTGTAAAATTAGGGACGTTTTAATCCTCATGTGCCTACCTATGCAAAAATTAATTAATAAGCTTTTGAGCTCCAGCCGGCCAAGGGTGTGCGTGTAAACATAATAACAAGCAGTTCTATGTACTACGCGGATGCTGTGGAGTAGGTACATCTGTTTGCGCGAGCTACCTCGCTCGCCCACCCTACCCCAACCCTTACCCGCAGGCTCTGGTATGAGTGGGGTGGCAATACCATTTGGCGTCCTGTCCGGTCCCCCTGCCTCTACGTATTCTGCATATAGGTTCATCATGCACCCCCTTTACTGCATCCCGTCCCGCACCCCGCCTCGCCCCGCACCGCACTCTATGCCGCATCCCGCGTCTCTACCCCCGTCCGCGCCCCGAACCTTGCCGCATCCCGCGTCTCTCCCCGCACAGTACCCCGCAGCACCACGTGGTACCTTGTACTTCGATATTTATAACATTTTAATAAGCTCTTTGTTTACGGAGCTGGATTTTCAAAAATTAATTTGACCTATTTGCTTAGAGAATGAGACTATCAATATCATTATGATCAGCTTTGCAAAGTAATAAAATCCTCACGAAAACAATACTTCAAAATAAAAACATTCCCGACCTACGGTTTAGGACATTATCGTAAGCACACTCGCTTGACTACCTCTTGGGATATAAGTTCAAGGTTCTGTGTTCACTGAACCTTTCAGGGGGTAGCCGGGTGGCCAGCTGAGCAATAAATTATGCTAAGCGCACCCATAACCCCGCGTGCTCCAGAACTTGGCACAGTTGGCACAGTGCCAATGTTTCTCTCGGATAGAATTTACTTTCACTTTCATAAAAGGGGTAAAACCCACACCACTATTTTATAAATAAAAATTAAGGTTTTAAGTTGTCATTTTTAATTAGGCGAAATCATCAAAAATTAAAGATTAGTAACTTTGGTAAAGAATTAAACACACGCATAAATCAGTACTGATAGTTAATTGCAAAATAATTAAAAGGAGATGTAACAAACTGTACCCAGACCCCCGGCTAATGATTTGCATCTCGGATTATAGAGTAATATTATACACTACCCGAAAAAGTTCTGTAGGTCTTCAAGACAAAAAATAATTTTTGGAACAAAATATTCATAATTATTCGTATTAGTAGTAAATTCCCACACAGACATATATATTACTTAACCTTAAAATAAAATTCAAACTAAAGGTACAAATTAACCAAAAAAAAAACAAAGTCCAAGCCAACAGTAAGATAGTCCAATTCTCCTTAATTAACAATATTAACTTATGAACTTAAGTATGCACCGCGAGTAACGGTGACAGATTATGACTATAATCAAGTAGTTATTATACCAAGCAATTTTTCGAATCGAGGTGTTGCTAAATTAAATAAGATACCCAATATAGAATAATAAACCAGAATAATATGAAATAATATTATTATTAAAAATGACGATAGTATTCTCAACTGAATATACTGAATAGACCAGTAAGAGCTCGTGTTAAACGAAAAACATCAAATTTGTTTTTTGTCTGCTGTCGTTAAGGACGAGTCTAGGGTATTTAGAATGCGCGCTGCCGGGCTCGCTACAAATTATTGATAACGTCCTTGTTGCGAGCCGTCGAATGCAGCCCGCCCCTGACACGGAAATAAAGCAGAACACAGCGTCATCGAATAAAAATATTTTTACGACTTATCAAACCGAAAAGTAGAGAAAATAATGATTAATTTCTTCTAATTAGTTTATTAGTCGTAATAAGTATTAGCCGTAACACCAGCAAATGTATGCTGCTGAAATGCTATGTTCACCTGACTATTTATCAAAGCAACAACACCTGCGTGTAAACGAGTGCGAAACCTTACTTAAACCCAACAACAGTAAACGTTACGTTTCTGTTTACCACCCCCAAGGGACAGAGTTACAGGGATTTCATTAATAACCCATTGTTGTGGCGCGAATGAGCGCATTGCTAAGCATGCGCACATTAACCTAGTTTCCATGCACGAGCTCATGAATGAAACGGCATGGAGGTACCGACGTGGAGGCACCTACGTGGAGGCACCGACGTGGAGGCACAACGGTTTGTTGTGACTGAAAAAACGATGACGTCAGCGTTTCAGCCCGTTTTCAGCAGACACGAACCCCGACCTATGTAGCATGACGTCATGAGCGGCTCAGTCGACTCAGCACTGTTGTCATGGGTACAAGGTCAAGTTCTTGTCTCCCTAGGTGGCATGGCAACTCGGGGACATCCCTGGGTTGCCATTCCACCTAGGGGGTGGAATGATTTACGGTTTTGGCATGACTTTCAGCACGTGCGGTGAATGATGTCTTGCTGAAAACCTGTTGATTTTGCAGGGAGGGGAGTTTTTTGAGGGAATGGGGAAGATTATGCTCCTTAGAGGGGCAAAACACTTCGCATTTTATGTTTATTGGTGTGATTGTTCGATGCTTGAATGGGTGCATTGTAATGTAAAGGTGTTTTGTGGAGCATATGCAGTTTAATAGTAGTTTTTTTTATGTTTAAGATTTGTTGTTGTTGTTGATTACTTAGGTTTGGTGTATTTAGGATTTGCTAATAAATGATTTGAAATTAAAACTTTGTAAAATGAGAAACAGGTTAAGTGGCTTGATTTCTTTTAACAAGACATAAAGCGTGACAAGCCAAATTGCCGTCATATAAAATTCTCTAATTAAAATAAGTAAAAAAAAAGTTACAAAGTCACAACTATTCGAAGCGCATCTAGTGAAGCTAGAGCGTGGTTGCTCGGTCTGACTTCAGCCGGTGCACGGCGAGTAAAGGAAAGGGAGCCGGACTAATTGAAAGCTAATATTTTTATTAGGTAATTCTTTATGTTACCGGTAATTGAGTATAAGCAGATATATAGCCAAAAATTTTTGACTCGGTTGGAATTTACTTGTTTTCTCAAATCTAGTCTGTACGGAAATATTCTTGTTAATTTGGTTTTATGTTACTATTTTTTTTTCTTGGGGTTCATTTCTTATCTTTAATGACGATGCATCATAATTATGATAATACGATTAAATATTTTTTAATAGCTGATAGTTTACTTTTTAAATCGTACTAAAATTGGGTGAGAAGGTATATAAATTATTCTTTGAGTATTTTTATTTTATTTGTACATTAAAAAATATATGGTTTTTGGTAGCTTTATTTTTCAAATAACCTAAGACAAAGTAACACCATACTATCTATTAATAAAAAAAATTCTAAGTATCGAATTGAAACTGAATAAATCTGTGCGCCTCATAGCTGAAATTATGCTAAATTGCAAATTCACAAAAAACACGTGTGTAACAAACAGACAAAATATGATCTTAATATGATCGTCTCGTTGTTTTTAAGACGTTAGGTAACGAAAATGACTTTGGCAAGTAAATCCCAATACATGTATGGTAGAATTACGTGGCTAGTCAAAATAAAATGAAAATATGTTTTATTCTAAGCATTTAAAATTTTTCTGATAAAAAAGGTTACTTTTAAAAAACCCAGCAGACCACAGCATTCTACAATGAACCAAAATATATTTTTTTTAAGCATTTTATTCAAGTCGAAAAGCGTATCTGGGAAATTTAATCAATCTCACCTCTGCTTTTATTCCTAACACTTAAAAGAAAAATAATATTTTAAAAAATAGATTGCTATATTCTGAAGAATACCTTCTTGTCTCAACCGCAACGGGTTAAAGGTAATTAACCCAAAAAATGGAGGCAATATTTATGAATTATAATTACAATATTTACCTAATCAAAAAAGCGCCTCCGTAATATTCTGCCTGTACTAGTCTTACGTGACACAATCACTATATTAGACTCAAGTGATTATGAATAAATAAAGTTTCTTTATTCTGCAGCCAATTACCTACCTAGATAGATAGGTGCCTGAGCTGAGGTCCGGATGCCCGGGCTCAATTAATCAATGCACCTGTAAGGAGAGGGGAAGCGCATTCTGAGAATATTCGACACTATTACCACCCTCCCCATTCCAAAACGGCGTTACGCCCACACTGCGCCGGCAGTTCTTTGTTCCGCAGGCCGTATCTAGGCAACGTACCTGGCAAGATCTGATCGATAAATGCACCCACGCTGTGGGGGTTTTCATCTGAGCCGCGGCCATGTTTAATCATCAATCTATCTATACAAGTCTAGGATGAGCAGAGTAACTTAAAAAATTAAAGTTCAAAAAAAAATAATATATGACATTATAAATGAAAACAAAGAAGCCTGTTGACTCCTTGATTGTATCCTGCAAGCCATATTTTTTTTTGTTAATCCTTCATCCTAAGATTATCTCAATTTTCGGTACGAAATATTTCTTACGTCATCTCCGGACCTACCCTACGTTCCGTAAGGGAACAAGGTCGCGGAAACTTTAAACTGAATCAATTCTCTACGATGTTGATGAAATCCCCATAAAAATCCATTGTGTACCTACTTTTAAAGAACAAGACAGAAAATAAACATGAAATACGACTATTTATAGATTTTAGTACCGCATTAACATTATATTCAACGTTATTGGTTTTGTTGTCAATTAGATATTTATTACATTTTTTTAAATAAAATATTCGCGATCTCGGGACCCTCAGTTACAATCACTAGATTAACTAAGTACTGTGAGAATTTATTTGAAAAAAAAAAAAACACTGACTTTATCTGCACATAATTTTGGCCTATCCTGATTTTATTCTAACCCTGACCTACTCTACAGGATTATGTTTGTAAATAAGTATATTTGGGTGCCCAGCTGTCTTTCAAAACTTACAAGTTAGTTCTCTTTCTTTGTTCTTTGTTTCGGTACCGCGTAGTAACAGCCCGGGCAGCGGCCATCATTCGAGCTGTATTGATTTCTGACGTGCCCTAAATGGGAATATACAGGATGAAATAAGACCGAATCTAGCTTTGCTAGGGTCCCTTTTTGCCTGATTTAAAACCTAACGGCAAGGAGCATGCGCGAACTTTCAGCACCCCGCTCGCCCGCCTTGAGCCCGTCGGAGATCCTAGCGGTCCGTTAGTTCTGTTCGTTCGGTTGTTGAGTTTGGTCGTGTGTGCATATTTTTGAGTTTTTGGTCATATATGCCCCCAATCCGGTTTCAAATCACTGTTTAGTTACCTGTTTCGCGTTATTCCAGTGTTTTAGTACGGGAGTGTCGCGTTTTTAGTGATTTCAAAATTTTCGGACATTACAATTAATTTCGATGGGTGCCGTTTCGTACAATCATTTGCAATTACCTATCTGCTTTTTCGTACGCATTTGTTTAGTCCGTTACCGTTTTTCACCGTTGAAGATGCACGTAAAATTTCCCTTCAACGTTCTAAGTAAGTATAAAACACCCGATTTCATTATCCTTCATCAGTCCTTCCCCTGAGTCCTAATTAGTACTCCACCATTACCCTAGCACCCCACCACCCACCACCTACAACCCACCTCCCACTGCCCACCCCCAACTACCCACCTCCCACAACCCACCACCCACAACCCACCGCCCCCCACCACCCACCGACCTACACCTACCGCCCACTGCCCACAACCACCTCCCCCCGCCTACACCCCCTTGCGGAGGGTAGGCACCCTAGGTCAGGCGGGCTGCGCTCATTTCAGTTTCTGTCGTCGCCGGGTTTAGACGTGTCTTGTAACGGCCATCTGCGGCCAGCTAGGGCCGCAGATGGCCGTATAGGCCTCCAGGTAGATTAATTATCATACTTTTACGATTTATTTCGGAATTATGAAATTAAATTCAGTGCCGTACAGTGGTTTTTAACAAAAAATATTGTTTTAGGGCTTCCCGATATGAGTGGCGTTCTCAAAAGACTGGACGACATCGGTCAATCCCTAGTGAGGTTAGCGTCGGAACTTAAACAGTGCGTCGAAGACGTTCGTGTAGTGAATGCTCGGCAGCTCGAGCGCCTTGAGCAAGAGCGAGCTACCGCGTTGCTTGCCGCGAGTGTGGACGCGCATGTGGATGCCGAGCAGGTGTCCCTCCACAACGTGGACGACACTGAAGCTAAAAAGGTCAGTGTAGTAGTAGCTTTCATAGGTGATGGCTGCTCATACATGCTTGCATCGCGGGACTTCGGAATACATATTTTCATGTTACTTCATAGGGTTTCATCAGGAGTTTGCTGCAATTTTAGTGTCTTGTTTTCAGCTTTTTTAGAGTGCGTTCATCAACTACTTAACGATCATCCTAACTTGAACGACGCCATTTTGTTTCCATGCGTGAGGCCATTTCATGCTTAGGGACAAGATATTGGACGCCGCCATTTTGTTTTTCGAGGCGCGTCGCCATCTTGGGCGTTGGCGTCTTCTACGCCTGCGCGACGCCATTTCACATGAACCATCCTAGGCGTTGGCTTCAACAGCGCATGCGTGACGGAATTTAATATGACGCATCGCCGCCATCTTGACTTCCATGCCATGATGCTTGCGGAGCTAGGGAACTTATAGATAAACTAACAAACATTTGAGAAATTAAAGCTAAACCATCTTTTTGCCTGATAATCAATAGACCTGAAATAGACTTGGGACATCTTTAACTGGTGCTCATCGGACTCCATCTTACATAAGCAGAGTGCAATTAGCAATTTTTTTGGAACGAAGTTTATAAAGTAGGGGTTCTCACGGGACTTTTGATAATTTTCTAGAGGTGACACTTGTTCCCCAACAAGTCAATGAAAAAATTTCGACGCTGACGATATTTTTTCTTTTTATTAGTCTCCAGACTTAGTTACTGGAATTATAAAAAACATTTGTGATAGAAATGTGAGACAAAGTGGACGTCACAAAATACCTACATACTTACAAAGTTTTACAAAGTAGCAAGATCTTTTTATTGATTTTGTATTTTATGATATTTTTTTATAAAAAACAAATAAAATCTGAAATCTAATAAGATAATTTACACCGTCACTCTTAGTTTGGAGTTTGAAAATAATAATCATTCTGAGCATTCACTTTACAATTTTTTGAGATTGAGTTTTTTATGGGTACGCCTCTACCTATCCCTTCGGGAATTACAGGCGTAATGTTATGTGTATATCATTAATTTATTTCTACTGTTAAAAATAATAAAATATTAGAGACTTGAATTGATCCAAAGAAAGTTAAAAATAAAAAAAATATAAAAATGAAAACAGTCGAGAGTCGATTTCTTTTTATTAACTTAGTTCGCTTCATCTCCAGGAATTCAATAAAAAGCCTCGTGAAAATCCATCCACTATAAACTTCGGTCCAGGTAAATAGCTAATTGCACTCAGCTAATGCAAGATGGACGACGAAATATTGTTTCCAAGTGTGAGGCCATTTTTTGCTTAGGGACAAGATACTGGACGCCGCCATTTTGTTTTTAAGGCGCGTTGCCATCTTGGGCGTAGGCGTCTTCTACGCTTGCGCGACGCCATCTTGAATAATGCTGCGCCAACTGGGGCGTTGGCGTCTACTGCGCTTGCGTGACGCTATTGCGCATGGCGCCACCATCCTAGGCGTGGGCTTCAACAGCGCATGCCTGACAAAATTTAATATTACGCATCGTCGCCATCTTGACTTCCATGCCATGATGCTTGCGGAGCTAGGGTACTTATAGATAAACTAACAAGCATTGGGAAACTAAAGCTAAACCTTCTTTTTGTCTGATAAGCATTAGACTTGAAATGGACTTGGGACATCTTTAACTGGTGCTCATCGGACTCCACCTTACATAAGCCGAGCGCAATTAGCTTTTTCCTGTAACGAAATATAGTGGAAGGATTTTCACTGGACTTTTTGTTTTTTGACTGGAGTTTCTAGATCAGAGAATACATTTTTTTTTTAATATACACGATATATAAATAAAAAATGAAAAGTACCTAAGAATAAAGAAATAATAATTATATAATTTAAATTTAATAAGTAGCAGATTAATGTAGGCTTCTCATAATGAAGTCGTAGAATTAAAAACTGATTTATCAAAAAATAATCGTCATCGTCGGATTTTTTTTATTAACTTTGATCTCTCTAACTCTACGAAAACAACAAAAAAATCTCGTGATTAATCGTCTATTATTACCTTAGTCCCACTTGGGGGGTATTTGGGGGAGGGGGGTTGGTCTAATTGCACTCGGCTGTATTGCTTGCGTAATTTAAGGCCATTTTTGCTGAGTTTTTAACTAACTAATTTACAGTCTTCAGACATGCACTCATACAGTAATTGGTATACTGTCACAAACATACAATCATACAAGGATTGACGTACTGTCACAAATATACAATCATACAATTATTGACATACTGTCACAAACGTACAATTATACAAGATTGACATACTGTCACAAACATACAATCATACAATTAAACATTGATTGACACATTGTCACAAACATATAATTATACAAGGATTGACACGTCAGAAACATATAATTATACAATGATAAACATACTGTTACAAACATAAAATTATACAATAATTGACACATTGTCACGAACATACAATTATACAATGATTGACACTTTGTCACAAACATACAATTATACAAGGATTGACACGTTGTCAGAAACATATAATTATACAATGATAAACATACTGTCACGAACATACAATCACACAATGATTGACACATTACCACAAACATACAATTATACGATAATTGACACATTGTCACAAACATACAATTATACAATGATTGACACATTGTCACAAACATACAATTATACAATGATTGACACATTGCCACAAACATACAATTATACAAGAATTGACATATTGTCATAAAACATACAATCATACAATGATTGACACTTTGTCACAAACATACAATTATACAATGATTGACACATTGTCACAAACATACAATTATACAAGGATTGACACGTTGTCAGAAACATATAATTATACAATGATAAACATACTGTCACGAACATACAATCACACAATGATTGACACATTACCACAAACATACAATTATACGATAATTGACACATTGTCACAAACATACAATTATACAATGATTGACACATTGTCACAAACATACAATTATACAATGATTGACACATTGTCACAAACATACAATTATACAAGAATTGACATATTGTCACAAACATACAATCATACAATCATACAATGATTGACACATTGTCACAAACATACAATTATACAATGATTGACACATTGTCACAAACATACAATTATACAAGGATTGACACGTTGTCAGAAACATATAATTATACAATGATAAACATACTGTCACGAACATACAATCACACAATGATTGACACATTACCACAAACATGCAATTATACGATAATTGACACATTGTCACAAACATACAATTATACAATGATTGACACATTGTCACAAACATACAATTATACAAGAATTGACATATTGTCACAATCATACAATCATACAATGATTGACACTTTGTCACAAACACACAATTATACAATGATTGACACTTTGCCACAAACACAATTATACAACAAAAGACATACTGTCACAAACATACAATTATACAATGATTGACACATTGTCACAAACATACAATCATACAATGATTCAGACATTGTCACAAACAAATAATTATACAATGATTGACATACCGTCACAAACATACAATCACACAATGATTGACATACTGTCACAAACATACAATGATTGACACATTGCCACAAACATACAATTTTACAATGATTACACATTGCCACAAACATACAGTTATACAATAATTGACATACTATCACAAACATACAATCATTGACATACTTCCAAAAACATAATCACACAATGATTGAAACACTTTCAAAGACATATCATGACAGGCGTTCAATCACGGACATGCTGCCAAACACAACAATCACGGGCATAACGCCATAAACATAACCTGTGATTGACACACATACGCATGGGCTTCTAGACTGGGCCAATAATTCGCCGAAATCACCTTAACATTGATCCTAGAAACTTTTATTAACCATGAATGCTAGACATGCTAACTATGAAAATATATACCGATAACAGTAGTGAAACCTTTCTAACCTGCACGAACGTTTACTAACCATTACCTACTTATGTAAGTGAAAACTTGACAAAAATCTCCACGACCATTTTGTATGATAACTTCATAAACATCTTAATATTATCTTTAATACATATTCTTCATCTATTTTAATATGGTCCATAAATTGTGTTTTACTAGCATGTGGCAGTCTTCTACAGTGCCCGCAGACTTACAATTTAAAGTTGGTCGACTAAAACGCAGAGTATACCAATTTAATAGACTAAGGACTTAATGAGAGTCCGCACATCTTATTTAACTAACTCGTCCAACTTACTAATTGGACTTCAATCGTATCAGAATCGAGATTCCGTTCCGATTACGAAGTTCCCTTACATTCAAAAAGTTGGCCAACTATCGGCCGACTACTCATTACGGTACTCTATGCAAACTCGCGGACTATCCAATTTAATTGGGCAGTTGCACGTAAAGTTGGCCGATTATAAAGTGTGACACGCAACTTGTCATATATGCGTCACAAATTAAGATTGGATAGTTGAAATTTGGTACGGAGTAAGTTTGAAACCCAAGTTGAAAGGACATAGGCTACATTTTATTCCGTGAATTCGTCTTTTTCGAAATTGAGCATTTAAAAGTAAAACCTGAGTCCAGGCAGCGTCACTAGAAATTATGATACGCTGTGCCTACTTCAATTCCAATTCTCAATTCTTTCAATGCTAAAATTAGCAGTAATAAAATCGTACTGAAAAAAATAGAAATCAGTTTCGAATTTTAAAGAATTAGTTTTGCCCGCGACGTTGTACGCGTAAATATCGGTTATAAAAGTATCCTGTCCTTTTTTGGGGTTCAAACTTACTCCATCAAAATTGATCAAGTGGTTTAATCGTGAAAGCGTGACAGACAGACGAGAGGTAGATTAATCTGTTGATTTCGATTCTATTGGATTTTATAAGTAATAGCAATTACCCATGTAGCAAATAATTACAAGTATTTAATAATGCTAACATGACAGTAAAACGCCCTTATGTACCATGTTATACGGCCAATAAGATATGAGCCGCGTAGGTGTAACTCACAATCATTTTATTAACCAAGCACTAAATGCATGTTGCAAACATGTTTCTAGTACCTATCACGAAAATAAGTTACCGTAGCCATGTTGCACACTTTTTGTAACATTAATACGAATCTTTTTTCATGTATTTGTAAACAACGTGTTCCTTTTCAAATCCCATAATTTTAGAGTGTAAATGACACTATGTCAAAGAATAACCTTTTTTTTTTCGTTTTGTAGAATATGAAGAAAAATGAAGCGAATGTAAATTGAACCAAATTTTCAAAGGTTTCTTTGTTTCTACCACGTATCTAAAGTCTATGTCTGCATTTTATCTGCATTGGCTTCATATTTTTTTTTCATTTTTGTTTAAAGTACAAACAAAAAATTAAATTCTATGTCAGTTGATTCTTTGACATAGTCTCATCAATACCATAAATCAGGGGTGGCCAACTTTATTACACCCAAGATCTACTGTTTACTGACTAGAATTTGTGCGATATCAATTACAAAATATATCATTATCAGCACTTCTTCATTAACTTAACTTTGAATCGTGTGAAAGTAAATATTTCACATAATTAACAGTGATTTTATTAAGAGGGAAAACAACAAAATTGAGTATTACTTTTGGCAACTACTTATATGTATATTTGTGGCCATTGCACCTGGGATCGACTCGACTAATAGCTGCAATCGACCTGGTGGCCACTCCTGCCTTAAAATTATGGGATATCAAAAAGAACACGTTGTAAATTATGTTCATTTATAGGTGATTTTAGTTAAAGGACGACGACTAATTTGGTATGAGGTCCGTATCCAATATCATATATTGACTATAGCATTATGAACAGCGTCGGGCTTTGTTTGTTTAAATCTTAAAACCAAATATCAAACTTCACATGGAGAAAAAAAAATAACGAAAGACAAGACACTCTATACACGATTGGAGAAAAAAGATTTGTCGAAAATTAAACTGATTTTTGGTAATAATTATTAAAATTTTACTTGTATGATATCATAAATGGTAAATTGGATAAGATCGGTGTGTGTGTCAGATCAGATCAAATATTTTTTAAAAGGACCTATTAGAAGCGTTCAGCACATCGACGCCCGCAAGCAATAAGTCGGTAAGGTGCTATTATGAACTTTATAATGTTATGTCAAATTCGGAGTTGTAATACATCTTAGTGCATAAAATGTTTAATATTTTTCTAGTGATATTTAATATTTAATAAAATTATAAATTTTACGATTACCGACTTATTCCCCTGGGACGTCGATATGCATTTAAGCTAGGTGGAAATGAAACCCACAGTCGTGACTCAGTAATGGTAACAATTTGGTTATGGAATTTAATTATGTTAATAAAGAATAAATAAAAAAAAATAGGAAAGTCCTTTATATTCATTAATTATCATAATAATTGTTAAATATTATAATTAATTATTATAATTAACTAGCAAACCGCCTTGGCTTCGCAAGGGTGTAAATTTCCGAGTATTCCGGTAAATTTCCCAAAAAAAATCTTTCATCCGCGAAATAAAGATCCAGCCGTTTTCGAGTTCTGGGCTTAGTAACACATTAAGCCATCTTTTTTATACAGAAGATAGATTATATATTAATTGTAATAGTGTGTCACGCAATGGCAGGGACAACGAGGGGTGATCATAGTATCAAACGTTGGTACCATGAGCGTTGCGTACATGCAATGTGTTAGTCGTCAGGCTGGTTCTATAAGGTCAATTTTTAAAGTAAATAAACACACACACCGCTTGAATTGGAATACCCAGTTTAAATATAATATTATGTATAAGAATTAGGCATTAACAATTATTATGAAACAATTAGTCCAATTTCGAATATATTTTATCTCCAAGTACACGTATATCTGTGTACTTGGAGATAAAATATATTCGAAATTATAATTTTGAATTCGAAAATATACGCCCATATTATGATAAATTAAACTACTGGGCAAGAGAAACTTATACCGACATAGTTCATAATGCTACAATTAACTATGTATCTGGTTACGCTCTTATCCAATCTCCTTTTTGGGAAAAAACAGCAAGTCCATATTCATTGTTTTATAGCTTACTGAATTTTCTCTTCATAGTAATAAATTATGTTACTAGTGAGGTAGGTTGTCATTACGTACGAGGCTAATTTGCAGCCGGAGCCGAAGGCGTCGAGACCGTAATGAAGCCGAGAGTGTAAAGATAAAATGCTCACGTGTTTCAAATGATATTTTTCAACACACTTGTAAGAAAAATTAAATATTTTTTATAAACGTAAAGTAACTTCAACCCTGACAATTGCTTACCTCCGTGGTCAACTGAAGAAGCCGCTAAACAGCCGGATTTAAAAAAAACTGAAATTTTTTGAGTATAGAACTGAAATTAGTGTAGGTATGTTTTTTGACAAAGTAATTAATTTAATGTAATATAATGTGTATTTATCATATTGTATTGTTTGACATACTTAGTTAATTTATTTCCAAAAAAAATAGTTGCCTGAAAAAAAAAACGGAATTTTTGTTGTATTTATAAAGGGAAATTGAAAAATACCCGAAACCTACTAATCCTGACTTCGTATCATGATCCTGAATAAGATTTACTGTATGATTAAACTTTTCAAATTTCGATTTTTTTCCATACAAAAAATATAAAAATACAACGAATTTTACATATTCTATCTAAGACGGCCGACGAAAGGCACTTAATAATCGCCAAGCAAATCAGCTGTAAGCACCATTTTAAACGCTAGTCGATAAGGCTCAATATAGCTTAACCGCAGTGTCTGTACATTAGCCTACCTACTATTAGCTACCATTTGGGTGCGTGCGCGCGTGTAGTATACGCAAATTCAACACACTACAAATAAACGAAAAGTAAAAGTTTTGGCTACGCTATTTAGTTGAGGCCAAAGTCGTAGAGCAAAATAATAATGTTCAGGGTTATGATACGTAGTCAGGATTAAAAGGTTTTGGGTATTTTGTTACATTTCCCTGTATAGTACACTAATTGCTATAATATTTTGTCAAAATTGATGCTGCTTGATTAAATATAATGTTTTTACATAGTATACAATAATTAACCTAAACATAAAACCTAAGAATAATTTTAAAATAATAAAGTATGTACAATTAATAAAAAAAATAGACATACTTAGTTCATTTACTGTACTTGTTTTTGTTCCAAATAAACGATTATTATTATTTATTCACAAAATAGGCAGGAAAACGATCAAAATTCTTTACCGTGATAAAATAAAACCATTACTGTACTAGTGCTGTAATTGTATAATCAAAACCTCCTTGCGTTACGCTTAAAGCTCTTAAAGCGGTGCATCAAAAGCCATTTTACGAGCAAGTGTGTTGAAGAATATTTAGCTTTTACAAATTAATTTGTTATAATTAACATTCAGTAAGCTTTAAAAACTTTGAAATGATAATGCTATTATCCCCAAAAAGTATCTTCCCTCCCTTACAAAAGAGTCTGTCCATGTAGTGTGCAAATTGCAACCGCGAGGCATCGGCCGAGTGCTCCCTCTGCCGACGCACACCGTACTGTTCGACGTACTGCCAGAAGAAAGACTGGGCGGCTCATCAGATCGAGTGCTTACGCTCTGTTCCCACCATCCATGCTGACCCCCAACAACACCAATCAATCATGCTGATCGTGGAGAGTCAACATCAGTAGCTCAGGGTCAGTATCACACTGAACTATTCATTACGCTTGCTAACATTGCCAGTTGCACATGCGAAAACTTTGCAAAGCTAATGTTCTAAATAATTTGTTTTGTTTTTCTTGTTTTGAAACTATCGATTATAAAGCTCAGTGCATTTGCAAACTGGCATCGCAAATGAAATACTCGTATCACATTCTTACTATGTCCCTATGATCAACGTTTTTTCTTTTTCTTTTCAGGAAAGTAACATCTTTGGCCGTTTAACATCAAGCCTTGGACTTCTGAACGCGGAAGACACTCTCATTACCTCTTGTTGCAATGTTTTGTTTAGTTTTGTATAATTTATTTACTTGTAATATTTTTGTAAATATACTTTGTTATTTTAATCGGTGTTAGGCTAAGTCTTGTATGTGTATTCATTTGAGTATAGCCCCTAAGTCACAATAGCCAAGGTTCAGGACAATATCGGAGACTTGGCTTGTCCTTGTGCTCGTGGCTTACGATCTATTCTGTGTCTATGTGTCTCTGTAGAATGCAATATATAGCTTAAAGTAGGGGTTTCGCATACGAACGATAAAAATTGGTCCAAAACTCGGCAGGCATAGGACATAGGGCATTCATACATCAACGCAGTCCTACAAATAACAGAGTCATGCTGATCCGATCACGTTTCTATTGCTGGTATGTGGCAAGAACAAGGACTGAGCATACAAGTGAACACACTCAAACGACACACGTTAGATAGCTGTTTTTATTTATTGACCGATTTTAGGCCGCTTGAAGCTCCTTTCCAACTGACAGCATCAGCTTCGCGGAAAAGCCAGAGGAGCAGGTGTAACTATAACGCGAACCTTCACAGGACACGGAAGCCTGCGAAGGGACCACGATGCATATCATCTTTAATCAGTGGTTCATTAGACGCGTACGTCCAGCTTTGCTGACTCCTTCCGGAAGGGTGGCCGGAGCTTTAAATGGGCTTTACCAGAGAATCGGCCAACTACAAAAACTGGCCGTCTATATTCCACCTTCAGTTCTTGTGGGTGTTTGTGATAGCTATATAATGTGTTCTACAGTTATAATAGTTTTAGCTATAAGAAAGTATCGCTTCATCAATGGTCTTTGAAATATTACTCGCACTATTTCTTAGATCATTGTGAATCATTCGGTGTCTATAATATCTTTTAGGTAGGCGTTGCAACTGTTTTACTTTGGCGTTCAGAATATTGACCAGGAGCTGGCAAACGGAGACTTGTCGACCCCGAATCTGTAGTCAATGTCATCTTAAGGTAAACAACATGTAATAGCCATGATGTTAGGCTATTACATGATGTTGAGTCTTACATGGGATACGTGATAATTTCCTTTTGTGTGAGACTGAGACGATTGGTCACCATTGGCAATGAAGCACGTATTTCATGTCATGTCCTCTTCAGGACAGATCTACACAGTTAATCATTTTGAACGCTTGTTAAGTTGATGAAAACTTTTTTCCGATGTTGTTGGTGAAAAATTTTCTATCTAAACCACATTATATCTTCATGTTCCGAAAGCTATCTCAACGGAGGGAGGCAACGAACATGAAGATATGATCCTCCTTTTTCAAACGGAGCGTCCAGGTCTATCGTGTCGAATCACTAATATTAGTATCCCAACGTGAAAGTACGGAATGGTATTCTAAAACATACGCTGCGTCCCAATTTTGGACAGCGATTATGTTTTGGGCGCTGTCTTCTGCATGAACTCTGGCAATGTATGTCGTGCTTAGCGGAAAAGGCCTTGGTTTAGGCTAACCCAGTCCTTATCGGTATGTCTATGCTCTGAGCGTATCTATAGGGTCGGTGTCGTCTAGACCTAATCGGGTGTGATGTGGTTACGCGCTTGCCCGTGGAAGCTGGCTAGCCGGAAATGCGCATCGCGTCTGTTTATGCCCCTTGTCAGTATCTGCAGATTGATAGCTGAACAAGGGACATAATAAATCGTGCATACCATAAACCTGGGCAGCATCGATTGGCCCACGTATTTTGTGCTTGTTTTTGGACTGGTAGCAAGCACATGTGTTAATGCGTGGTTGCTGTCTAGTTTACTTGGTAAGCCGTAATTCGATTGTAATACCTGTTTTGTGGGGCGATTTACAGAACACGCTTATAATCGAACATTTTGAGTTTTTTCATGTACATGTACAAGAAAGGATTCATAATGCTATAAAGCGGTAGAATAGACTTGCATATTTGTCCCCTAGTATGTAAGTCTATTTACTAGAAGCCCTTTGCCGGGATGGTGAATAACTTTAATCCGTAATACTAGGGCACGCATACACCCAAAGTTAGTGCACCGAGACAGGTGAATAGTGGCCCACTTGCATCGACATGAAAAATGGATTGTGTTTGCTATTTGTCATGTTGAGTAGGTGCGCGAGGATGGAGACAATAAGATTGTTTAGATTGATGTTAGATTATTGGGGGGGGGGGTATTGTGGGCGGGCGGGTGGGTTGGGGGGGGGGGGTTTCTTTTTCTGTCGTGGGAGTCTGTTGTGTCGGTGCGTTACCCTATGGGAGGGGTTACTGCGTCGTCGGGGGGGTCATTCTCGTGGGGGTTTGTTCTTTTTCGGTGCGGTTACCCTGTGGGACGGGTTACTGCGTCGGCGGGGGTCTGTTCTTTTTCGATGCGGTTACCTTGTGGAAGGGGTTACTGCTTCGGCTTTGGGGTCATGTTATCGGGGGGGGGGGGGGCTATTGGGGTTGTCTGGTTGGCAGGGGGAGGGGGTTGTTATTGGGCTAAAATGAGTAATTCGACACAAGCATATTATTACTTTAATTTGACGCTCGTTTGATAATGACAGGTAAGACTTCATCGATTCATAGCCCGGTGGAGTTTTCCTATCATGAGGGGGTTTCTTATTACCATTCGTTGAATACCTGAGCCTTTGACAGTACTCAGGCTTCAACAATAATGGTAATGAGATGTATTAACACTTGTGTTGTTTCGTTTAACGTATGTTCTCTTATCAGTTGCAACCTTATTTAGTTGTAAGGGTTAGGGTTAAGGTTTGGATGTATTTTTTTATGTCACTTACTGTCGTTTTAGTTTCATTTCGTAGTCGCTCTGCCTCATTAACGACCGTGAGCTAAGAGCGGCCCAGGAACAGCACAGAGAACACCTATTTTTGTAATTACCGGCTGTCTATCAGAACATTGGACCTCATCTGCAGTGTGCTGATAGATATTCGTATCGAGCATATTAGATTGTGCGTACTGGTTTTTAGTTCACTTCATGTAATGCGTAACGCATTTAATTTTAATCAACTAGTCTTTAATCAATGTTATATAATAATTAAAGCCAAATCGTTAACCTAACTAGATATGGACGTCTGCGCCTTTTATATAATTTCTTTCATTCCTTACTATAAATTCTTGTGTTTTTAAGGCAGTAATTGGGGATTTATTTTATTTTCATTAAATAATGGGTGGAATCCCATCGTAACGATAACTTTTACAACGGATTTAGTGCGTTATTATAGGCCCCAACCCAGAGGTAACATTTCCCGTCGGTTAAAAAAATTAGCTTTTCCATACAATTGATGCAGACAATATGTATGGAAAAACTGATAAAAAAAACAGCTATTCCATACACGTTACACGGAGACAACGTGTATGGAAAAACTGCTTTTTTTTTTTACAAAAAAATCTGTTATTCCATACAACTGATATGCGGAGACATGGTGTATGGAAGATCCGATTTTTTTGACAAATAAAAAGGAACAGCTATTCCATGCACGTTACACGGAGACAACGTGTATGGAAAAACTGTTTTTTTTTTCTAAAAAAAATCTGTTATTCCATACAACTGATGCGGAGACATGGTGTATGGAAGATCCGATTTTTTTGACAAATAAAAAGGAACAGCTATTCCATACACGTTACACGGAGACAACGTGTATGGAAAAACTGTTTTTTTTTCTAAAAAAAATCTGTTATTCCATACAACTGATGCGGAGGCATGGTGTATGGAAGATCCGATTTTTTTACAATCAATAAAAAAAATCTGCTATTCCATACAAGTGGTGCCTGCGGAGACATAGTGTATGGAAAAACCGATTTTTTTTTAACAAAAAGATATAACCGACGAAAATGTTAACTCTGGGGGGTCTAGAATTATGTACTAAATCCATGGTAAAAGTTTTTGTTACGATGTCCCTTCCACCAGGTTTTACGCTAAGTAAATGGTTCCGCTCCACAACTATGTACTTGGCGTAAGAATGTACGCATCTTTGAGCGTGCCCCTCGTGCGCTAATGACGCTCACGCAAATTCTACCTGGCGATGGACGCTAGAGGTCCAATATTAAGTAAGCGTCGGTTAATATGGCATACTGCGTTGTAGGAGAAGATCGGCCTTGTAGCGCGCCGGCTGTTGCCTACACTGTCACGCTGCAAAGAGTGACAGAGGCGGCGCTCTACCGAAAGATCTATTTCTTCAACCGATGTGCCATATGAATGCTCTCTTACGCAAAGCATGCGCACGTTGGCCACATATTCATTGATGTAAGATTGCATGTAGCGAACGGTAAGGCAACAGAAGCTCGGGGACTTTGCTACAATGCAGTGATGATGGATACATTATACATTTGTTTAGTCCCTTACCAGGTTATCATTTGACATACAAAAAACCGTTTACGCTTCGAACTCCACTTAAGGGAACTCAATCTTCTACTTTTCATACTTACAGCAGGTTTTTCCTGACGTTTGCCCAGCGCATTAGGGATACTGGGGAAGTAAAAAACATCTTAATACTTTACATCGTCGGGTTTCGTATTGCTACAAATTCGTAAATTAACAGACACCTTTTTCACGGTTTCGCCACTCAACAACTAGTCACCAGCGTGACAACTGGTGTCTGCTAATATGAATTCTAATTCCTTCGTCTCAATTTTTCAATCTTGGCCGGCTCTTTTACTCTTTGCCGTGCCATGTTATTCCTTTTTCGATTGATTTTTATTAAAGTCTGTCAATCATCTAAATCTTCGTCTGTACACTCTCCTTCCGCATGCCCCACCGCGAGTACTAGGGGCTGCTGTTATTTTTCATTCGTCTTAAATCGCCACTCTTTCGCTAATTTCGTTTCCTAAAGCACGTCGAAGCGCCGCCTTTGGAGTTGATTTCATTTCACTACAAAATTCAAATTCTAGTTGAGTTACCTCCCAATAATATCCAATTATTGCTTTAAAAATATCATAAATAATTTTAATTGTTACAATATGTTATAAATTCCGGTAAAAAATGAAATTATGTTCTATTTCGATGAAATGTTGTTTGAATGTTATTTAATTGTAATACGTTACTTTTTAGTTTTATGGTTACCAATTTTAAGTGAAAAGCGTTTTTCTGTGTTACCAAATATTATTGTATAATTTAGGTTAAGTTACGCGTGCACTATTTTTAAAAGCTTTTATTCAACTTGACTTGTTTAAATATATCTTTATTGTAAAAGGATTAATTTGCATTGTTACTTTGTTGAGTATGGTGTACGTGGTATAATTTGCAAATGGTGTATAATTTAATATGTTTTTGTATTAATTTAAGGACGTTTATAACACGGAGGACAGATAAGTGTATGGTTTTTATTTTCTGAAAATCGTGGGTTGAAGTGGCGTCGTTCGAAACAGCAAAGAACGTCAGACGATTGTAAAAAGACGATGTCTCTTATCTGTCGACTGAGCTATTGTACCATATCTATGTTCCAGTGTAATACCATCGAGCAATATAAGTATGTACATAAGCTCTTGAAATATACTTCTCATGGCAGCCTTTTCAGAAATTAAATAAAATTACAAAAAAGTACTGTGTTTCTTCTTGGTCAATTTATCGGCACATATTTCCAGTCTTTTTTCCAACTAAGTCTTTACCTATTACTACTTTTCATCTTCACTTATTTTCTGTTTAAAGTATGTCCCAGTTGTTGTGTCAATGTAAAAAAAATAAAAAAAATAAATAAAAAATATAAAAAAGGAAAAAAAAAGTATGCAAAAAATGTAAAAATATAAAAAAAAATATAAAAATGTGTAAAAAGTAAAAAAAAAATTAAAAGAAAAACAAAAAAAAATTAAAAATATATGCAAAAAAGCAAAAAAGAATTACAAGAACATGTGCAAAAAAAGTATATAAAATTATTAAAAACAAAAAAATTAAAATAAGTGTATGTATACAAAAAAAAATACACAAAAAAACGTAAAAAAAAAATATAAAATGTGTCGCCCCTTTTTCGTGTATACCCATCTTCGTTTTCCTTCCTTCCTTCGACCTTTCCCTTCCTTCGTTCTTCCTCTTTCTTCTCCCTTTTGTTATTAATGTCCGTTTGTCTTGCACATTTTTCTTCTCTTGGTTTTTCGTTCATTTTGAACACAAATATTATCAAAAGCAACGTTTGGTACTATTTGTGTTGCATCATCATTTCAACTCGGCACATCGGCCTCCCAAAGGGTCGCCAAGCCGACCAGCCATGCCGTGCCTCGTATACACCGGATTCCCGCGACCATCCGCGGGTCAGCCGTACGTCTTCAATGAGTTTCCCTCTTTTCTTCTCTGTTCCCTCTTCTCTTCTCTGTTCCCTCTTCTCTTCTCTATGTTCCCTCTTCTCTTCTCTATGTTCCCTTACATCTTTTCTCTTAAAGGCTCTGGCTTCAAAAATATTTCCTTTACATATTGACATCTGTAAGTGTTGCGAATTAGAAAATGATTTCCTCCTAAGTATCGGTTGAAATGTTGAAATATTATATGTGGATAGCTCCCACACCATACGTTATATCATAATTTCGATCGATATTTAAGAAAAAAACTTTTGTATTTTGCCGAGTGTTTATTAACAACTTTCTCCTCGTCACGGTACATCAGATTGACGAGTTTCCACAACCGGAGTAACAATATGCTCGACCAGTTATTATTGATTTATTTAAAATTTAACTTCAAACAGGGTTGAAAATAGTGGCATCTTGCCACTGATGCCACTATTTTTTTTTCACACTATTTTCAACCCTGCTTAAGAGTCTTGTCATTATTAATTAATAAATGAGAAGCTCTTAGAGTCTATTGCTACTCTGTCTGTCGTAACCTTAAGTAAACAAGGATGAAGTAACGCTGTGAAATGAGATGAAACACTCAAGCATTTTAAGATGCCAATTGTGTTATGTCAAAATTCGTATCAAGGGCTAAAATGTACATACTTATAATGTTTGCACTACCACTTCCATAAGTGAACAATAGGCACGATTTAACAACGGCATAATAAAAATAAAATTTAAAAAAAAATACCTACCTGTTTTTTATTTATATTTTTATACAGGCTGATTCCTTGAGACGGGTCAGTGTGAATATTCTGGAACTAAAAGAATTAATGTTTAATATTATTTAATAACCACCAAACTGAGTGCAAAATTAATGTAATCATTGCCAAGCGTGCTTATGGTTGTTGATAATCACAGTTTCCTACGCGCACTTGACAATTTGTCATATTAAAGTTTCGTTTGAGAAATCGGGGATTATTTTAGTTATTTCACTATAAAAACAAACAATGTTATGTTCTTATTACATAAATAAATAATGAAATATTAGATTTTTCAACCAAAAATATACGTTTTAACTTCATTTTCTGAGTACCTACTGAATGAAAGTTTTTTAAATCTTTTAAAACAGGTTTTCCTACCTCGAAAAGACGATATAGTTTCTTGAGGAATAATTACCTGTACTTTTCAGATGTGTCTCAATGAATCACCCTGTATAGGTTTGAAGACGAACTCAGATATATTTAAAAGTGGATGACCCATGTCTTTATTTATCCATAATCTTTCGACTTACACCTGAAAGTTTTCGACAATTCTTCAAAAACATTGAGATTACTATGACTTCAAGTGTTAAGGCTACAGTACTTAGGCCAAACTAGATTAAAATTTGAGTTTTAAACTAGTATCTATATCCTACAGACACGCATAGGATAAACCGGTTTGGCCTAGGACTAACTAGGTTGTTCAGGAATGGGTTTCACCGGTAACATTCACACACACTGCCAAAGTACGAAAGAACTCATATTTGAACTTTCAACTAGTTCATATAGTATATAGACTAGGTACTTTCTATAGATGCCTCTTTCTTTCCTTATCGTGTGGGCAGTACCCCACACATCCTAGTGTCATAGTTTTTAAACCGACTCAAGGGCCTCTGACATGGTTTGAGTGGAACAGTAATAGGCTGGTATAAGTCCATACTTCTTTAGATGCTTGAAATGACTTTTTATTAGGTATTCTATATCTAAAACGAAACCAATGGTTTGTTTTTTCTTAAAAAATGTTGCCCAACACTAGGAATTTCTCCTGTATCCTGGGTGCATTTCCAAACATACACAAACAACCAGACGCGGAACTACTGTAGGCAATACAAATATTTGTTCCGTGCTGGAATCGAACTAGAGACATGCCGTGCAGAAGAAAAACGCTCGACCACCGTGCGCCGACCGTGCCTTGCTAATGGCGAAGAGCTTCTCATTAAGCTCTATGCGGATAAGCTGAATGGAGAATGCGGAAAGCAGTAGGTAACCTGTACCTAGATAAGGCACCATTTTCTTTTTTGTAGTTCTTGACCACAGTTAAGTTAGGCCATAGAGCAGGTCAGCACCGTAGTGTTTGCGTGCTCTCTTAATATAATATTGTAGGATACTATAATCGATCTAACTAAACTATCATAAAATCAAAATTCAATCTGCCTAGCCTTTTCCCAACTACGAGTATGTTGGGGTCGGCTTCCAGTCTAACCGGATGCAGCTGAACACCAGTATTTCACGTGGAGCTACTGCCTATCTGACCTCCACAACCCTAGGGACTATCTACATAACTAGGAACTATCTAAGGTCTATATTATCATAAAATCGTATAAGGTAAATGGTCTACAGGACTGAGACGTCAATGAGACACCAGGATGGAAGGTCGACTGTATATCCGAACTAGCGTTCACACACATTGCTCAAAAATAAAAGTCGATACAAACACACCTTGCCTACCTAAATTAAATAAATTGTTTACACGTTTAATTGTATAGTCTACACCTACAGAATAAATATTTAGCACTGCCTCGTTGGCCTTGCGGTCGCAAAGAGCGACTGCTGAGCATGTCTTGGGTTCGATTCCCAGGTCGGGCAAAGTGTTATTAAGTTTTTCCATCAGGAATTTCTCAGTAGTAGCCTCGGAGTCTGGATTTGTGTCCGGTTGATGACAATAGGCTCACCCACTTTTATACGGATAAACTTAACTGGCGAAATGTGGGTGAACTAATGGGTACACCTCTGCCTAACCCTTCGGGGATTACAGGCGTGATGTTATGTAAATCGAGATTTATTCACTTTCAATAACTGCAACTCCTCATATCTCTTAATATAACAAACCTCTCATTATTTCATACTCCTAGTATTTTTAAGTATTTTATAGGTCCTTTTGAATACGAACTATCTAATCACTAGAAACTACTATCAGTACTGTATTATCAGTTAACAACTGTTTACGAACACAAAATATCGGCCGACTCTGAAACTGATTCTTCGTCTGATCTTCATTTTATAGTAGAATGGGTAACATTACCTGTTACTTAATAGAAAAATTTGGTTCTATTTCTATGATATTAAATACATAGGTACCTAGGTATGTATTAAATTTCCAAAATTCTGAAATTATCATAAAAATATTTCGTTGACTGTCCTACATGATGGTCCTCCACGATATTATGTACCGGTACTACAGGGTACTAGGCTAAGGACGGGTATTACCAGACATTTAAGAAGAAATAATCACAAATCAGAAATTAATCAATATTTCTTTATAAATACTCGTATAAATCTTTTTGCTAAATTCATCTTTAACTATTCTTGTAACAAAATAACAATAATTAAGGTCTATACAAATACCTGTTTAATTTTTTTTTAAAGTAACTACTTCATGGCAGGTAATACAGGTCAAGCTCTGTTGAGGCATAAGTCTTAGATATAACCATTAGAAAAGTCATATTCAACGCACTCAGCGTAAGCCCCGTGACAACATTGTACACACTATATCATAGCACATGGGATGCTTGATAGTTATGCTACAATAAATATTTATTTATTTATTTACCATTACTGGAAATTCCTAATGTAATACTTTAAAAAATGTGAAATAACAAACCATCACCTCTTATTGTTCGACCTCGAAAATTTACTTCAAGTAGGCGCAAAAACAATTAACGTAGGCACTTTTATCCTGGATGTCGGCTAAGGAATGAGCTGGGGATCGGTGCATCGGAGAGGGGTAAGGTCACGCTACCTAATTTGTATGTGTACCTATGCAGGAACGTAGTAATTATGGGAGAAATTGTAATGACCGGTATTACCTCCTGACCGGCATTGTCCGGTTTTACCCTATATATATATGATGGGTAGGATACTTAGGGTATACTACTACAACAACCTACGATGAATTTCGTGATAGCAAATTCCTATTTTATATTTAAATCCCGGACAGTAAACATTGTTACATTATTTTGATGAAATAGGCCAATGGCCATACTTAACCGAATCGTGCAGTAGAGATTGTATATAAGGGGTGATTTGGATAGCCCAAGAAGAGAGGCTTCTAAATTATTTTTTTTGTACTTGCTAGTCTGGGCCACCCTACCCAAGTAGCACAACTGGGTTCTAAAATTATTTTCTTTTTTATGTGCTAGTCTGGGCCACCTTATACTGTATAAAAAATAATTTTATCAGGAAACTCGATGAGGGGTCAACCAAACCCGGATCTTGTGCTATTAGCTTCATACTTTTCGTGTTTTCTCAATAAGTAGTGAGTGAATGAGTGAAATTTAGAACCGAATCGCTGTGATTGCATTACACAAAGTTGGTATGGAGCCAAATGCAATTTTTAAAACTCTCCATACGCTTGGTATTAGTCAAATGTTTGTGTACCGGGCTACAATGAGACCTCCTCTGTTTGTGACAGAAAAAGATCTGGCCGTCCACGTAGTGTTCGTACGAAAAAGGTGGTCAAAGCAGCAGTAAGGGAAAGAATTCGAAGAAATCCTGTCCGAAAGCAAAAGATTTTATCTCGGGAGATGAAGATAGCACCCAGAACCATGTCGCGTATTTTAAAAGATGACTTAGGACTTGCAGCCTATAAGAGACGCACTGGTCATTTTTTAACTGATACTTTAAAAAAGAATAAGGTGGTAAAATCGAAACAACTACTGAAGCGGTACGCAAAGGGAGGTCACAGAAAATTTTTGTTTACGGATGAAAAAATCTTTACAATTGAGCAACATTTTAACAAACAAAATGACCATATTTATGCTCAAAGCTCTAAGGAAGCTTCCCAATAGTCTACAGAGTGCAATTTGGGCATTATCCGACTATCAGTGATGGTTTGGTAGGATGTTAATTGGCAATGAAGGAGTGACTGAGCCATATTTTTGTGAAAACGGTATCAAAACATCGGCGCAAGTGTATCAAGATACCATTCTTGAGAAGGTAGTTAAGCCCCTTAACAACACTATGTTCAATAACCAAGTATCGGAACATAAATATCGGATCACACAAGACTCGGCGCCGGGTCATAAAGCTCGGTCTACGCAGTCTTGGCTGGAAGTGAACGTTTCGGACTTCATCAGAGCTGAAGACTGGCCGTCGCGTCGTCTAGTCCCGATCTTAATCCGCTGGATTATGATTTAGGGTCCGTTTACACAGACCGGCTCGGAGAGATCAGATTCTTATCCTCCTCAAACGTGAAAGTCCTCATCTCATAAGTTGATGAACATCATGAGCGACAAAAGTAGATTAACACACTCAACATTCAAAGTATTATTTTTGTTCAGCGATTTATGCAATTAATGATGTTATGGAATTATTGGAAAAGCGGTGTTCAGCGATTTTTGTAAATTTCTGATGTCAAGGTTATTTTGTTCTGTAGTCGTGACAGTACTTATGGAGGACTTTAGTGTTCAGGTGTTTTGTAAATTTGAACGTGTTAATGGACTTCTGTTGCTGACTGTACCATGTCAATGTATTTTCCTGCAAATAAACATAAATAAATATCAATGGCACAATCATTGCCAAGTCGTTTTACTGCTAACAAAGGCAATGTACTCTGAACATGCGTCGTGGGTTCGATCCCCGAGTCGAGCAGTAATTGTTGCGGGCTTATTTGAAAGATAAGCCCCTTCTGTGTATCACTCACGTTCTCTCATGAAAGTGCTAAAGATGTGTTTGGAAGACGATAATGTCAGTAGGTACAATGCCAATACCGAAAGATTTCTCGCGCCGATCAGCGTTGGCACGCGCCAGCTCGCGCTGGGCGTCGTTATAATGCGCCGTGGCGCTCTGTCTTGTGCGCCTTTTGTTCAATAAGGGTCTCTCCACATTTATCGACTCGGCTTAAGCCGAGTGTGTATCACCACACTACTCGACGAAGCGATCAGCTAATCGACAAACGGCTCGTTTCGCCGTCGGCCAGCGTCGCGACGCGTCGTCCGAGCCGAGCCGATGCGAATGGTTTTAGTAACACCCTTATTACGTAGACATAAAGGCTTTTTTGACCGGTGTTAGCCGATTCCGCGTCGATAAATGTGGGGAGACCCTAACTCGCACTGGTAAGCGCCAATTTCCGTAATACATCGCGAGGCCGCGCTGAATGGACCGTTGGATCGTATAGCATAGGTACAAGGTAATTGGTGGGAGAGCAGTCAGTATGGTTACGGAGCTCTGTAAGGACGCGCGTGTGCTGGAGCGCCTCCACTTACCCCTGGGGGAAGCCAATCTTAAAATTCATTTTTTTTTAAAATATTCTGCGCAATCATCATTATCATCATCATATCAGCTGGACGACGTCAACTGCTGGACATAGGCCGCCCTCGGAGGTAAACAAAAAAATTAGGATAAATAACACAAAAAGCACGAAGCGATTATAATATTTAAACCTCCCAAAATAAAACTACAGCTACTTGGCACATAATCAATAGACCTGAAACGTAAATTCTCTTCGGGAAACAAATAATGACAATTAAAAAAGTCGATTTGACTTTCACAATGCATTTACTGAATATTTTATTGACCATACTGAGAGTAAAATTAAAGCAGACAATGAATTAGATAGTGAAATAAATTCTAACTTGACAAGGCAATCAATGTTTATTCAGCCTGTTCTAAAGCCAGATATAATTCCAGCGATAGCAACATGCATTACTTAAAAAACAAATATTTTTAAAAACAAGCTTTAATTTTAACAATAAATTATTACAATAATGAGTATTGGGCATTGTATTGTCATCAGAACTAAACGTGTATGCAAAATTTCAGCTCAATCGGATACCCACAAATGGTTGAAAAATGGTTCGCATGAAAGGACAACTTATTTACATACATACTTACATAAGAACAGTGCAAGCTAAATAAAAGCTTGTAAAAATACTAATACTTTCTGTAGGATTTGACGTCACATCGACCAAAGTAACAAAATTCGTTCCTGATATCATCATATAGCATCCATACTAGCACACATTATTAATATCACTATTATCAATGAAGTATTTCCAGAAGATTTGAAAATAGTTAACATAAATCGCTTTACTAAAGATGACAAAATGGACATGAAAACTACAGGTCAATAGTTAAAATATTAATTGTTTTCCATAACCTCCGAAAAAGTTAATATTGTTATCTCAACAGATCTATTGTGCAAGGAACAGAATTGTTTCAGGAAGAATATTACAATTACTATGGCTGTTTTCGATCTTTTACAATATTATTGTGCAATTGATACATATATCAATTACTGTAGAATTGTTATGTTTCAGGAATTTGCTTTGGTTAACTATGATCATGATTTACTTTTTGACTTTACCCATATTCTTACTTAATAGCGTTTGTTGAAGATAAAGCTATAGATGTTGAGTGTGTAGCATTGTATGTAACCCCTTTTTTTTTGGGTTGTTATGAATTATCAAATAAGTCCTTCCACCCTGGGTGAGGCGGAAGGGACTGTCAGACTTTTACTGAATAGAAAACCACCCTGTTCCTTCTGTTGCCCTTTGCGTTCCGGGGCCAAGGTATCTTGTTAAAACGTCCCGCAACATGATACCTTTAGGCTCAAAGGGCGTAAACGCCATTTTGGCCAAAATGAGATTTTAATGCAGTCTTACTTAGTTTTTCGTCCTCTATCGATCGGTATATTTAAAACATCGATATTCGCAAAAAAATGGTGGAAATAGCCATAATTTTTGGTTCGCTAAACATAGATTTTCTTAAAATTTGGGTCGTGTTTTTTGGCTCTCCTGAAAAGTCGTGTTTTGGTGGATACGCCCTTTGAGCCTAAAGGTATCGAATTATGTAACCCCTAAAGAGCAGATGTGGGTTGCCATAACATTATTTCTATCGAGGGAAGTGTAATGCTTTTGAGAGGTTTTGGCATTACGAGGTTAAGACATGAAGACGTTGGAGAAGTGCATATTGGCACATTTCAATATGAAAATTTACTTACGTTAGTCCTAAAATCAGACTACTGGGCCGTACTCCACGAATTAAGCCATCTCTCCAGAGTCCTACCACATGTGAGCTTCCCTTACGAGTAGGACCGTATGAATGGTTTGTTTAGGTAGGTGTCTTTTTAAGGTGAAACCGACGGGCAGCTCCCAGCCATTCTCCCGAGAGATGGCGCTGAAGTCAACATTTTTAGTTTATTTCAGTTTTTGTGTAATTGGACAATTATTAAGTCATAGAGGAGTAGTCTAAGCGGTTATCGGATATTACATTTTATTGAATTAGGTCATATCATTGCCTCAACATCTACCCAATTCGACACATAACTTATTAAAACTTCTGTCATTGAATACAGTGTCGTTTACACACACATACGTACCTCTGCGTTTACGAAGATTGAACACTAGATGGATTTCATTAGTGATTAGTGTTATTGATAGTGACACTGTGTTATACGTTACCTCTATAAGGATGAGCGTTGTTGATGTACCTATGGCCACTGGCTGGTTCAACGATATCAATCTGCTTAGCCTTTTCCCAGCTATGTTAGGGTCGGCTTTCAGTCTAACCGGATGCAGCTGAATACCAGTATTTTACATAGAGCGACTGCCTATCTGACCTCCAGAATCCCAGTAACTGGGTAATACGATACCCTTTGGTAAGACTGGTAGTCAAACTTTCGGGCTTCTGACCACCCGTAACGACTGTCAAAGATCCAAGTATGACAGCCGGTACCAACGGCTTAACGTGCTTTCCAAGGCACGGAGGAGTCTCGGTGTGTAAAGTGGTCACCCAGCCACTGACTAACCTCGGCAAGCGTAGCTTAACCTGATGGATCGACCTGTGCGGCTGTTATTACTTAGCCACGAGCTCCTTCGGTTCTGACTAGTTCAACGATGTTAACCTTATTTGAGTAATTTATTCTTACTATATTATGAGAAAGCATCTTTAGCACAGAAGGATAGGGACTTGATGTATTAAATCGAGTCCCTATCCTCGGGACTCGATTTAATATAATAATGAAATTCGTTAAAATTTGAAGGAGAGCTATTAGGGTGAAGGTGTGGAGCTCTATTGGAAGCGCGCGGGTGGAGCGCTGCCCCTTCCCCATAGGGCGTGCGTTAGTCCAGCTAAATAATGTCAAAAATAGTACTTTAATTGATATAGGTACTTAATTAGTTCTCCAGCTTCTGTAATTGTTGCATATATAGTTTTTTAGTTATTCCACAAAACATTTCCTGTTGAGGTAACGTAACCGCAGCTAGACATTTCCTTTTATTTTGGGAATATTGAAATAAATATTAGCCATATAATTAGTATCCTACCTATAACATTAGTATTTAGTATGTATTAGTACCTATCTATAACATTTAAGTGACTTTTTTCGACATTATTTTTCTGGGGTAACACACCTCCATAGGGGAAGCCAATTTTAACGCTATTTAGTGTTCCAGAGACTAATAAGTACGTAGTTTGTAGGAGTAAGTAGAAATAGATTAAGACGTAAGCGTTAAATCTTATCGCCAGTCATGACTGACGAGGAGGCTAATGCCATGTGCTACGCAGTACTTCTTACTGAGAAAAAAACAGTTTATTATTTACTACGAATTTGAAAATGGAATGTTTACCTACGGCTAATTTAGCAAAATGTACTTATATCTTTTTGGTAACTGTGGGCCACTTCTGAAATTAAAGACTTGTAATTTAATTTACTCTCGAGGCGGGAGCAAGCAACATGCCCCGGGTCACGTACAATGTTGCGGGGCATGTTGCGGGATAATGTGCAACGTTGCAGCGTCACGTAGATTGAGTGTTGCGCGTCATGTTGCGGGACAAAATGTACGTGACGCGGGGCATGTTGCTTGCTCCATTTCTATAAACACTGACTAGTGTAGCCAGCAAAATGTTCCATGACAATTGTCGCGGGACACTTCACGTAGTTGTTGAGGGACATGTTCCGCAACATGTTTCTTCATTTGCCCCCTAATGTATCCCAGGCTTTAGGCTTAAAGGGCGTAAACGCCATTTTGGCCAAAATGAGATTTTAATGCAGTCTTACTTAGTTTTTCGTCCTCTATCGATTGGTATATTTAAAACATCGATATTCGCAAAAAAATGGTGGAAATAGCCATAATTTTTGGTTCGCTAAACATAGATTTTCTTAAAATTTGGGTCGTGTTTTTTGGCTCTCCTGAAAAGTCGTGTTTTGGTGGATACGCCCTTTGAGCCTAAAGGTATCGAATTATGTAACCCCTAAAGAGCAGATGTGGGTTGCCATAACATTATTTCTATCGAGGGAAGTGTAATGCTTTTGAGAGGTTTTGGCATTACGAGGTTAAGACATGAAGACGTTGGAGAAGTGCATATTGGCACATTTCAATATGAAAATTTACTTACGTTAGTCCTAAAATCAGACTACTGGGCCGTACTCCACGAATTAAGCCATCTCTCCAGAGTCCTACCACATGTGAGCTTCCCTTACGAGTAGGACCGTATGAATGGTTTGTTTATGTAGGTGTCTTTAAGGTTTATTTCATTATTGATTAGTGTTATTGATAGTGACACTGTGTTACACGTTACCTCTATAAGGATGAGCGTTGTTGATGTACCTATGGCTACTGGCTGGTTCATCGACCTGTGCGGTTCAACGATATCAATCTGCTTAGCCTTTTCCCAGCTATGTTAGGGTCGGCTTTCAGTCTAACCGGATGCAGCTGAATACCAGTATTTTACATAGAGCGACTGCCTATCTGACCTCCAGAATCCCAGTAACTGGGTAATACGATACCCTTTGGTAAGACTGGTAGTCAAACTTTCGGGCTTCTGACCACCCGTAACGACTGTCAAAGATCCAAGTATGACAGCCGGTACCAACGGCTTAACGTGCTTTCCAAGGCACGGAGGAGTCTCGGTGTGTAAAGTGGTCACCCAGCCACTGACTAACCTCGGCAAGCGTAGCTTAACCTGATGGATCGACCTGTGCGGCTGTTATTACTTAGCCACGAGCTCCTTCGGTTCTGACTAGTTCAACGATGTTAACCTTATTTGAGTAATTTATTCTTACTATATTATGAGAAAGCATCTTTAGCACAGAAGGATAGGGACTTGATGTATTAAATCGAGTCCCTATCCTCGGGACTCGATTTAATATAATAATGAAATTCGTTAAAATTTGAAGGAGAGCTATTAGGGTGAAGGTGTGGAGCTCTATTGGAAGCGCGCGGGTGGAGCGCTGCCCCTTCCCCATAGGGCGTGCGTTAGTCCAGCTAAATAATGTCAAAAATAGTACTTTAATTGATATAGGTACTTAATTAGTTCTCCAGCTTCTGTAATTGTTGCATATATAGTTTTTTAGTTATTCCACAAAACATTTCCTGTTGAGGTAACGTAACCGCAGCTAGACATTTCCTTTTATTTTGGGAATATTGAAATAAATATTAGCCATATAATTAGTATCCTACCTGTAACATTGGTATTTAGTATGTATTAGTACCTATCTATAACATTTAAATGACTTTTTTCGACATTATTTTTCTGGGGTAACACACCTCCATAGGGGAAGCCAATTTTAACGCTATTTAGTGTTCCAGAGACTAATAAGTACGTAGTTTGTAGGAGTAAGTAGAAATAGATTAAGACGTAAGCGTTAAATCTTATCGCCAGTCATGACTGACGAGGAGGCTATGCCATGTGCTACGCAGTACTTCTTACTGAGAAAAAAACAGTTTATTATTTACTACGAATTTGAAAATGGAATGTTTACCTACGGCTAATTTAGCAAAATGTACTTATATCTTTTTGGTAACTGTGGGCCACTTCTGAAATTAAAGACTTGTAATTTAATTTACTCTCGAGGCGGGAGCAAGCAACATGCCCCGGGTCACGTACAATGTTGCGGGGCATGTTGCGGGATAATGTGCAACGTTGCAGCGTCACGTAGATTGAGTGTTGCGCGTCATGTTGCGGGACAAAATGTACGTGACGCGGGGCATGTTGCTTGCTCCATTTCTATAAACACTGACTAGTGTAGCCAGCAAAATGTTCCATGACAATTGTCGCGGGACACTTCACGTAGTTGTTGAGGGACATGTTCCGCAACATGTTTCTTCATTTGCCCCCTAATGTATCCCAGGCTTTAGGCTTAAAGGGCGTAAACGCCATTTTGGCCAAAATGAGATTTTAATGCAGTCTTACTTAGTTTTTCGTCCTCTATCGATTGGTATATTTAAAACATCGATATTCGCAAAAAAATGGTGGAAATAGCCATAATTTTTGGTTCGCTAAACATAGATTTTCTTAAAATTTGGGTCGTGTTTTTTGGCTCTCCTGAAAAGTCGTGTTTTGGTGGATACGCCCTTTGAGCCTAAAGGTATCGAATTATGTAACCCCTAAAGAGCAGATGTGGGTTGCCATAACATTATTTCTATCGAGGGAAGTGTAATGCTTTTGAGAGGTTTTGGCATTACGAGGTTAAGACATGAAGACGTTGGAGAAGTGCATATTGGCACATTTCAATATGAAAATTTACTTACGTTAGTCCTAAAATCAGACTACTGGGCCGTACTCCACGAATTAAGCCATCTCTCCAGAGTCCTACCACATGTGAGCTTCCCTTACGAGTAGGACCGTATGAATGGTTTGTTTATGTAGGTGTCTTTAAGGTTTATTTCATTATTGATTAGTGTTATTGATAGTGACACTGTGTTATACGTTACCTCTATAAGGATGAGCGTTGTTGATGTACCTATGGCCACTGGCTGGTTCAACGATATCAATCTGCTTAGCCTTTTCCCAGCTATGTTAGGGTCGGCTTTCAGTCTAACCGGATGCAGCTGAATACCAGTATTTTACATAGAGCGACTGCCTATCTGACCTCCAGAATCCCAGTAACTGGGTAATACGATACCCTTTGGTAAGACTGGTAGTCAAACTTTCGGGCTTCTGACCACCCGTAACGACTGTCAAAGATCCAAGTATGACAGCCGGTACCAACGGCTTAACGTGCTTTCCAAGGCACGGAGGAGTTAGGGGTTACATAAAGTGGTCACCCAGCCACTGACTAACCTCGGCAAGCGTAGCTTAACCTGATGGATCGACCTGTGCGGCTGTTATTACTTAGCCACGAGCTCCTTCGGTTCTGACTAGTTCAACGATGTTAACCTTATTTGAGTAATTTATTCTTACTATATTATGAGAAAGCATCTTTAGCACAGAAGGATAGGGACTTGATGTATTAAATCGAGTCCCTATCCTCGGGACTCGATTTAATATAATAATGAAATTCGTTAAAATTTGAAGGAGAGCTATTAGGGTGAAGGTGTGGAGCTCTATTGGAAGCGCGCGGGTGGAGCGCTGCCCCTTTCCCATAGGGCGTGCGTTAGTCCAGCTAAATAATGTCAAAAATAGTACTTTAATTGATATAGGTACTTAATTAGTTCTCCAGCTTCTGTAATTGTTGCATATATAGTTTTTTAGTTATTCCACAAAACATTTCCTGTTGAGGTAACGTAACCGCAGCTAGACATTTCCTTTTATTTTGGGAATATTGAAATAAATATTAGCCATATAATTAGTATCCTACCTATAACATTAGTATTTAGTATGTATTAGTACCTATCTATAACATTTAAATGACTTTTTTCGACATTATTTTTCTGGGGTAACACACCTCCATAGGGGAAGCCAATTTTAACGCTATTTAGTGTTCCAGAGACTAATAAGTACGTAGTTTGTAGGAGTAAGTAGAAATAGATTAAGACGTAAGCGTTAAATCTTATCGCCAGTCATGACTGACGAGGAGGCTATGCCATGTGCTACGCAGTACTTCTTACTGAGAAAAAAACAGTTTATTATTTACTACGAATTTGAAAATGGAATGTTTACCTACGGCTAATTTAGCAAAATGTACTTATATCTTTTTGGTAACTGTGGGCCACTTCTGAAATTAAAGACTTGTAATTTAATTTACTCTCGAGGCGGGAGCAAGCAACATGCCCCGGGTCACGTACAATGTTGCGGGGCATGTTGCGGGATAATGTGCAACGTTGCAGCGTCACGTAGATTGAGTGTTGCGCGTCATGTTGCGGGACAAAATGTACGTGACGCGGGGCATGTTGCTTGCTCCATTTCTATAAACACTGACTAGTGTAGCCAGCAAAATGTTCCATGACAATTGTCGCGGGACACTTCAGGTAGTTGTTGAGGGACATGTTCCGCAACATGTTTCTTCATTTGCCCCCTAATGTATCCCAGGCTTTAGGCTTAAAGGGCGTAAACGCCATTTTGGCCAAAATGAGATTTTAATGCAGTCTTACTTAGTTTTTCGTCCTCTATCGATTGGTATATTTAAAACATCGATATTCGCAAAAAAATGGTGGAAATAGCCATAATTTTTGGTTCGCTAAACATAGATTTTCTTAAAATTTGGGTCGTGTTTTTTGGCTCTCCTGAAAAGTCGTGTTTTGGTGGATACGCCCTTTGAGCCTAAAGGTATCGAATTATGTAACCCCTAAAGAGCAGATGTGGGTTGCCATAACATTATTTCTATCGAGGGAAGTGTAATGCTTTTGAGAGGTTTTGGCATTACGAGGTTAAGACATGAAGACGTTGGAGAAGTGCATATTGGCACATTTCAATATGAAAATTTACTTACGTTAGTCCTAAAATCAGACTACTGGGCCGTACTCCACGAATTAAGCCATCTCTCCAGAGTCCTACCACATGTGAGCTTCCCTTACGAGTAGGACCGTATGAATGGTTTGTTTATGTAGGTGTCTTTAAGGTTTATTTCATTATTGATTAGTGTTATTGATAGTGACACTGTGTTATACGTTACCTCTATAAGGATGAGCGTTGTTGATGTACCTATGGCCACTGGCTGGTTCAACGATATCAATCTGCTTAGCCTTTTCCCAGCTATGTTAGGGTCGGCTTTCAGTCTAACCGGATGCAGCTGAATACCAGTATTTTACATAGAGCGACTGCCTATCTGACCTCCAGAATCCCAGTAACTAATAAATAAATAAATATCTTGGGACAACTCACACACGGCCATCTGATCCCAAGCTAAGCAGAGCTTGTGTTATGGTAACCAGACAACTGATATACATACTTATATAATTTATAAATATATACATATTATAGATAAATTACACCCAGACACAGAACCAACAATTATGCTCATCACACAAAGTTTGTCCTGGGTGGGAATCGAACCCACTACCTCCGGCTTTGCAGTCAGGGTCACTAACCACTAGACCAACGAGGCAGTCATAATAAATAGTAACTGGGTAATACGATACCCTTTGGTAAGACTGGTAGTCAAACTTTCGGGCTTCTGACCACCCGTAACGACTGTCAAAGATCCAAGTATGACAGCCGGTACCAACGGCTTAACGTGCTTTCCAAGGCACGGAGGAGTCTCGGTGTGTAAAGTGGTCACCCAGCCACTGACTAACCTCGGCAAGCGTAGCTTAACCTGATGGATCGACCTGTGCGGCTGTTATTACTTAGCCACGAGCTCCTTCGGTTCTGACTAGTTCAACGATGTTAACCTTATTTGAGTAATTTATTCTTACTATATTATGAGAAAGCATCTTTAGCACAGAAGGATAGGGACTTGATGTATTAAATCGAGTCCCTATCCTCGGGACTCGATTTAATATAATAATGAAATTCGTTAAAATTTGAAGGAGAGCTATTAGGGTGAAGGTGTGGAGCTCTATTGGAAGCGCGCGGGTGGAGCGCTGCCCCTTCCCCATAGGGCGTGCGTTAGTCCAGCTAAATAATGTCAAAAATAGTACTTTAATTGATATAGGTACTTAATTAGTTCTCCAGCTTCTGTAATTGTTGCATATATAGTTTTTTAGTTATTCCACAAAACATTTCCTGTTGAGGTAACGTAACCGCAGCTAGACATTTCCTTTTATTTTGGGAATATTTAAATTAATTTTAGCCATATAATTAGTATCCTACCTATAACATTAGTATTTAGTATGTATTAGTACCTATCTATAACATTTAAATGACTTTTTTCGACATTATTTTTCTGGGGTAACACACCTCCATAGGGGAAGCCGATTTTAACGCTATTTGGTGTTCCAGAGACTAATAAGTACGTAGTTTGTAGGAGTAAGTCGAAAGAGATTAAGACGTAAGCGTTAAATCTTATCGCCAGTCATGACTGACGAGGAGGCTAATGCCATGTGCTACTCAGTACTTCTTACTGAAAAAAAAAAACAGTTTATTATTTACTACGAATTTGGAAATGGAATGTTTACGGCTTTAGCAAAATGTACCTATATCTTTTTGGTAACTATGGGCCACTTCTGAAATTAAAGACTTGTAATTTTATTATTTATTTATTTATTTAAACTTTATGCACAAATATAAAAATAAACTGTACAAAGGCGGACTTAATGCCTTGCCTAATTTCAAACTATATTCGATTTTATATTTTTCAAATGTGATATTTTTATTTATGAATTAATTTAATCGATACATGAACAAATAACTCATGAAAATGAATGTCTAAATCCCTCTCAATTCAAATTCTAAGATTTCACTCATTATTTGCTGCCAGACTGCGTGGAGAAAACTTAGATATAATAATGTGCTGTCAACTAACTTGAGCGAGAGTAATGTAGACCGTACCTATTCATAGTAAACTAATCTCAACATTTTCGAAAATATACCTATAAGGTAGACCAGACCCACTTATTCCAAAGCATCTTAATTACTTGCTGCAAACTTCCTCACAGTAGGTATAATATCGAGAATCTGTTTTGGATTTGATGCAATTTAAACATTATTATGTATGTTCCTACTAAATTTAGTGCAATAAAAGAAAAAAACAATGAAGAGAAACCTCTGGTGATTGAGGTTTATGTTAATATGCTTTATTTATTATTCATCCAGTATAAAATACTGGTTGAAGCTACTCAAATATTACATATTGACAATGAGCTCTTTCACCTTTCACCAACGTGGGACGAGAAGATATGGCGTTCAAGATATTTGGGGCCTAATTCTGTATCTGTCACTATATATCAATAAGGCGCTTTGCACACGGAGCAACTTAAGTTGAGGCAACTATAAACTCTTTAAAAGTTGATAGTTGCTATAACGTTCACGGTTGCCGCAACTTTATGGCAATTTGTGAGCAACTTTCATAGCCGAGTTGCTCAATCTACGCAGCGATCAGCGTTAAACGGTATAATATTTAACAGTTGCTAGTTGCGGCAATTAAGAACTAACTTAGTCATCGATTGTAGCAACTGAAAACTGTTGACGATCACCGAAACTAGAAACTCGAGCGGCTATGTGTGCGTAGTCCAATTGAAATATATGTAAACAGCTAGTTGCCAGCTAGTTGCCAGCTAGTTGCCAGCTAGTTGCCAGCTAGTTGCCAGTTGCTGCAATAGTTGCTCTATGTTCAAAGCGCCTAAGTATGTTGCATCTGTAACTGTATCAGCTAATATGTTGTATCTATAACTGTATCAACTAATATGTTGTGTACGTCACTGTATCAACAAGTATGTTGTGTCTGTAACTGAATCAACTTATATGTTCTATCTGTCACTGTATCAACAAGTACGTTGTGTCTGTAACTGTATCAACTTATATGTTGTATCTGTCACTGTATCAACAAGTATGTTGTGTCTGTAACTGTATTAATTTATATGTTGTATCTGTCACTGTATCAACAAGTATGTTGTGTCTGTAACTGTATCAACTTATATGTTATATCTGTCACTGTATCAACAAGTATGTTGTATCTGTAACTGTATAAACTAATAATGTTGTATCTGTAACTGTATCAACAAGTATGTTGTATCTGTCACTGTATCAACAAGTATGTTGTGTCTGTAACTGTATCAATTTATATGTTGTATCTGTCACTGTATCAACAAGTATGTTGTGTCTGTAACTGTATCAACTTATATGTTGTATCTGTCACTGTATCAACAAGTATGTTGTATCTGTAACTGTATAAACTAATAATGTTGTATCTGTAATTGATTCAACTTATATGTTGTATCTGTCACTGTACCTATAAGGTAGACCAGACCCACTTATTCCAAAGCATCTTAACTACTTGCTGCAACACTCCTCACAGTAGGTATAATTTCGAGAATCTGTCTTTTGGATTTGATACAATTTAAACATTATAATGTTCCTACTGAATTGAGAAAAAAGCAATGAAGAAACCTCTGGTGATTGAGGTTTTTGGCAATATGTAACGTTTATTATTCATCCAGTATAAAATACTGGATGAATTAAAATTTACCTAAATGTTACATATTGGCATTAACCTCTTTCACCTTTAACCAACGTGGGACGAGAAGATATGGCGTTCAAGATATTTGAGGCCTTGTGCATCTTATCAACTTGCAGCGACACACGTGGTATCGAAAACTTACGGCGCAGCGTATATTCTGTATCTGTCACTATATCAACAAGTATGTTGCATCTGTAACTGTATCAACTAATATGTTGTATCTGTAACTGTATCAACTAATATGTTGTATACGTCACTGTATCAACAAGTATGTTGTATCTGTAACTGTATAAACTAATAATGTTGTATCTGTTTCAACTTATATGTTGTATCTGTCACTGTATCAACAAATACGTTGCATATGTAACTGTATGAAGATAAATATGTTGTATCTGTCACTGTACCTATAAGGTAGACCAGACCCACTTATTCCAAAGCATCTTAATTACTTGCTGCAAAACTCATCACAGTAGGTATCATTTCGAGAATCTGTCTTTTGGATTTGATTCAATTTAAACATTATTATGTTCCTACTGAATTGAGAAAAAAGCAATGAAGAAACCTCTGGTGATTGAGGTTTCTGGCAATATGTAATGTTTATTATTCATCCAGTATAAAATACTGGGTGAATTCAAATATAAATGTTACATATTGGCATTAACCTCTTTCACCTTTAACCAACGTGGGACGAGAAGATATGGCGTTCAAGATATTTGAGGCCTTGTGCATCTTATCAACTTGCAGCGACACACGTGGTATCGAAAACTTACGGCGCAGCGTATATTCTGTATCTGTCACTGTATCAACAAGTATGTTGTGTCTGTAACTGTATCAACTAATATGTTGTATCTGTCACTGTATCAACAAGTATGTTGCATCTGTAACTGTATCAACTAATATGTTGTATCTGTAACTGTATCAACTAATATGTTGTACACGTCACTGTATCAACAAGTATGTTGTATCTGTAACTGTATAAACTAATAATGTTGTATCTGTAACTATTTCAACTTATATGTTGTATCTGTCACTGTATCAACAAGTACGTTGCATATGTAACTGAATGAAGATAAATATGTTGTATCTGTCACTGTACCTATAAGGTAGACCAGACCCACTTATTCCAAAGCATCTTAACTACTTGCTGCAACACTCCTCATAGTAGGTATAATTTCGAGAATCTGTCTTTTGGATTTGATACAATTTAAACATGACATTCCTACTGAATTAAGAAAAAAGCAATGAAGAAACCTCTGATGATTGAGGTTTTTGGCAATATGTAACGTTTATTATTCATCCAGTATAAAATACTGGATGAATTAAAATTTAAATGTTACATATTGGCATTAACCTCTTTCACCTTTAACCAACGTGGGACGAGAAGATATGGCGTTCAAGATATTTGAGGCCTTGTGCATCTTATCAACTTGCAGCGACACACGTCGTATCGAAAACTTACGGCGCAGCGAATATTCTGTATCTGTCACTATATCAACAAGTATGTTGTATCTGTAACTGTATCAACTAATATGTTGTATCTGTAACTGTATCAACTAATATGTTGTATCTGTAACTGTATCAACTAATATGTTGTATACGTCACTGTATCAACAAGTATGTTGTATCTGTAACTGTATAAACTAATAATGTTGTATCTGTTTCAACTTATATGTTGTATCTGTCACTGTATCAACAAGTACGTTGCATATGTAACTGTATGAAGATAAATATGTTGTATCTGTCACTGTACCTATAAGGTAGACCAGACCCACTTATTCCAAAGCATCTTAACTACTTGCTGCAACACTCCTCACAGTAGGTATAATTTCGAGAATCTGTCTTTTGGATTTGATTCAATTTAAACATTATTATGTTCCTACTGAATTGAGAAAAAAGCAATGAAGAAACCTCTGGTGATTGAGGTTTCTGGCAATATGTAATGTTTATTATTCATCCAGTATAAAATACTGGGTGAATTCAAATATAAATGTTACATATTGGCATTAACCTCTTTCACCTTTAACCAACGTGGGACGAGAAGATATGGCGTTCAAGATATTTGAGGCCTTGTGCATCTATCCTGGTATCAACTTGCAGCGACACACGTCGTATCGAAAACTTACGGCGCAGCGTATATTCTGTATCTGTTACTATATCAACAAGTATGTTGCATCTGTAACTGTATCAACTAATATGTTGTATCTGTAACTGTATCAACTAATATGTTGTATCTGTCACTGTATCAACTAATATGTTGTATCTGTAACTGTATCAACTAATATGTTGTATCTGTAACTGTATCAACTAATATGTTGTATCTGTAACTGTATCAACTAATATGTTGTATCTGTCACTGTATCAACAAGTATGTTGCATCTGTAACTGTATCAACTAATATGTTGTATGTGTATCTGTGAATGGACTTGTATTGTATCTTTCAGAGACAACATTCTTGTTGATCCATTGGTATGTACGAGTATTTCAAATCATTTTACCTTTGTATTTTGTAAAAGAGAAAGATTTTAAATTATAATTACCGTGTACATACATATACCGTATGATCAACTAATAATATGTATTCTTGTATAGATATGGGTACTTATATGTATTATGCCTGAGCCGCTCCGCAGACAGAGAAACATTAGTTAACGCAACCTTCAAGTTTTTGAATCTTTTGTTAACTGTTGCCAGTTAATTATGTACCTGTTGCGTAGTTGCTTATAAAATAATCGAGATCACCGTAAAAGCCGCAAAGCATGCAAGCTGAGAAGCCTGTAGCCACAACTTGCGATGTCTCATAGGTATAAAACTTTTATACGATTGAAAATGTCTAAAGCATTTTTTATTTGCAGTAAGCAATAATATTCTAACTGATATTCTTTATTGGCAACATTCAAGTCTACCTTTTCTACTTACACGGACCCCAGGTAAGAATGATTTCTATTAATTTTAAATCTCTAAGTCCCACACTAATCTTTTATTTATTTTCAGGTCGGAAGCTCTGACTGGATGGATGTGTCAGTGGAAATATCATGTCGGTCTTTTTAGGTGTTATTACTTGTGACTAGTCCGGTAAGTAGCTTTTACTAATTTAAATTCGTTCATACTTTTATGGTTCAAGTAAGAAAAATTTTGTATATTATCAATTGTTTTGTTTCATGTACCTAAGCGCTGCTCACTTCAAGAAAGAAGACTTCAGCAGCTGCAGATCCTCGAATAGTTAATATATCTCTACGAAATTGTAAACAGTTGGATTGCATTGTCAGGCGTTCAACCTGGGGTCAGGAAGCAGGTGCCAAGTGTTAAAAGACATCTGATAGCAAACCAGATGAATGTGATCTGTCCAAGTATGTTATAGATATAGTTAACTAGGTTAGGAACAACCCAATACTGCTTGGGAATCGAACTCTGGACAGGAACTTTTCATGATTCAGTCGCGCTTGCAACTATTAGACCAATATAAGGCAGTTAGGTTCATTTACCTGCTTGTACTTATCTCTGGTATTTAGACAGTGTGGCCCAAATAACGACGTCAAAAGAAAATTATGGAAGCCACTTATCGTGAGATTTAACTAAAAAAAATCGCAGCACGTACAGTCAGCAACAAAAGTCGATTAACATTTATGATTTTTTAATCCTAATTATTAAGTACAATATTAAAAGTAAAACGCAATGAAAATAAAATTAAGATATAATAAAACCTTAGTTATTGCCTGAAATTCTGGAAGACAGTACATTATGTGTTTAGTATCTGTTTAAATGATTTAAAAAAGTAACATTGTTCGACTTTTGTTGCTGACTGTACATAGAAGTATTTTGAGAAGCCCATAAAGAGAGGTTTCCTAAATTTTTCTTTTGGACGTCGCTATTGGGGCCTCGCTGTAAGAAGAGTAAAGGTAAAATTATTATTTTATCAACGTTTTTCTCATATTGTTCTAGCGCAACATCGAGCTCAAGGATTTGTAAGTATACGTGTAAGTTTAGGAACATGGCAGCGTCCAATGGTGGCCAACCATTGCACTTTAAGAGAGATTCTCCTTGAAGGCGGCTGCCATTGCACGTGAAGAAAGGCTTCATCGCTTCTTCAAAAGGCAGCTGCTTGAATTGCTAGACAATGTTGTATAACGCCTCTACAATTATAAAGAGAGATTCTCCTTTCAAAGGTCGGTGCCATTGTACAAGAAGCGAGCTTCTCTTTCTAACACCGCTGCCATTGCACGAGAACAGAGATCCTTCTTTCAATGCGATTGCAATTTCACGGGAAAAGAGGTCCTCCTTCTAAAGGCGGACCTATCGTTTACGTGTCCATTCCTGTCCTTTATAGCTGTGTGTGTTAATCAGTCAAAGGTCGCTGCCATTGCACAAGAATAGAGGACCCCCTTTCGACGGCGGTTACGGTTGCACGAGAATAGAAGGTCTCCTTCCAAAGGCAGTGCTGTTTTCTTCAGAAATGAGTAGCTCCTTCAAAAGACGCTGTCATTTATTTATTTATTTAACCTTTTTGCAACAAAAGTACAAAGGCGGACTTAATGCCTTAGGCATTCTCTAACAGTCGACCAAAGGTGGTGAAGAGATGACATGGTAGGTGCAAGTTATTGTGCGAGAGTAAAACAACAAAATTAGAGATTAAAAAAATAAAAAGAAAGTACTCAAAAATTTTACATAATAAAATGAAGTGTACCTACACAAGTACAACATAATTAAATTCTACATATCTATACTAATATTATAAAGCTGCAGTGTTTGTTTGTTTGTTTGTTTGTTTGTTTGTTTGTTTGTTTGAACGCGCTAATCTCTGGAACTACTGGTCCGATTTGAAAAATTCTTTCAGTGTTAGATAGATTAGTTATCGAGGAAGGCTATAGGCTATATACCATCACGCTACGACCTACGGGAGCGGAGCAGTAACCAAAGACGCGGGTGTAACCGCGGCGGACAGCTATACTTACTATAAAATGCCGTAGGTATAGAGCGTTCAAGTATTACGTAACGCAATTTGCGGGGGGAGGGGGTCTCGTAAAACGTTACGATGCGTTACAGGGGCGGGAGGGGCTCATTCTTACAACACGTTACGTAACATGGTTTCTTTTTTTAAATAAAAATTAGGGAATTAAAACTCCCAAATTGGCAACCCTTTTCGTTTACGTTTTACGGGGAATCCCTCGATTGTATTAGTCTGGTCGTCATTTTTAATTTGTTCTCACAAGTTGGCAAACCTTTTGAAACCTGATGAAAGAATCTGAATGGCTAGCAAACCCGTGGACAGAGGAGCAGTAATTTCAATCGAATTGTTTTTATAGACCTACTTAGATACTTGGTTAATAGTTGATTAGTTTTTAATTTTGTTAAGAATACGATTTTATTTCGAGTAAAATGTTTAATTTCAGTTGGGTTTCTGTTTTAATTGCATTGCCAAATGTTATAAAATAAATATGTTAAATTTTAAGAGTTTATAAGAAAAAAAAGTTTTTTTACAAAAAAAGATAACCGCCTTCAAAAACTACTGTTTTTTATTATGTGGTTAAGACTTCCAAAACTAAAGTTATTTTTTACTAGCTTCTGCCCGCGACTTCGTCCGCGTCAAAGTTTTCTTCATACAAACTTTTGAACCCCGTTTCAACTCCTTATAGGGTGAATTATGGAAAATCCGTTCTTAGCGAACGTCTACTAATTATAAACTACCTCCCTGCTAAACGTACGTCAAGCGATTTAAAATAGTATATTGATTTGGCCATAACTTTCAAACCAAACGTCCAATTTTAATGAATTAAAACACTAAATATTATCTACCTAAACAGTACTTTGTGACAAAATAGGTTTTTTTAATAAGGAGTAATGACATTGTAAAATAAATAAATGCGTTTAAATGAAGTCCTAAAAAAATTCAAGATTTTTAAATAAAAAAATGGTTGTTGTGCTTAACTCGAAATAGGTAGGTATAGTGTGTCGCGGACTTTTTTGTAGATATTTTTAAGGTATTTAATTAATTAGAACATTTTATGGTTCTATCTTTTATAGTTTAGGCGGCGTACGCCAAATAAAGAACTTTTCTGGATGATTTTTTACACCTTGGGTCCGAAAAACCCAAATATCTTACGGACCCCTATTTTTTTAAAATAAAATATAGCCTATGTTACTCGCAGATAATGTAGCTTTCTAATGGTGAAAGAATTTTTAAAATCGGTCCAGTAGTTTTTGAGTTTATCCATTACAAACAAACAAACAAACAAACAAAAATACAAAGTTTTCCTCTTTATAATATTACTAGCTTCTGCCCGCGACTTCGTCCGCGTCAAAGTTTTCTTCATACAAACTTTTGACCCCTGTTTCATCTCCTTAGAGGGTGAATTATGGAAAATCCGTTCTTAGCAAACGTCTACTAATTATAAACTACCTCCCTGCTAAACGTACGTCAAGCGATTTGAAATAGTATTATATTGATTTCGCCATAACTTTCAAACTAAACGTCCAATTTTAATGAATAAAAGACTAAATATTATTTTCATAAACAGTACTTTGTGACAAAATAGTTTTTTTTTATAAGGAGTAATGACATGTGTAAAACAAATGCGTTTAAATGAAGTCCTAAAAAAATTCAAGATTTTTAAATAAAAAATGGTTGTTGTGCTTAACTCGAAATAGATAGGTATAGTGTGTCGCGGACTTTTTTGTAGATATTTTTAAGGTCTTTAATTAATTAGAACATTTTATGGTTCTATCTTTTATGGTTTAGGCGGCGTACGCCAAATAAGGAACTTTTTTGGATGATTTTTTACACCTTGGATCCGAAAAACCCAAATATCTTACGGACCCCTATTTTTTCTAAAATAAAATATAGCCTATGTCACTCGCAGATAATGTAGCTTTCTAATGGTGAAAGAATTTTTAAAATCGGTCTAGTAGTTTTTGAGTTTATCCATTACAAACAAAAAAACAAACAAAAATACAAAGTTTTCCTCTTTATAATATTAGTATAGATATATAGTGTAGATGTAAATGTAGATTTAGTAGTTTTTGAAGGCGGTTATCTTTTTTGTAAAAAAGCTTCTTATTTTCACTTTTTAGTGCTTGTGTATTAATGTTTGAAATCCTTACAAAAAGCCCATTCAAACAATACCTTACACGATATATTTAATTTTGGAAAGTGGTAGGATGTTCCCTCTCCCCCTTTTCCTTCAGTCAGTCATCGACTACACGTATAAACAAAGCAATTTCACTTGTTACGATATTGCTGCTGTGATCCTATGAGGAGTTCCATTCCATATCTCCGAAGTTCATCATCAGATCATGACAATATTTCTATGGGACCTATTCGGAAGTATACTCTTTCAAACAAAAAAAGAATCATCCAAATCTATTCATAATTGGCCGAGTAATCAGGTAACATACATACAAAAAAAAAACATACGCGCCGAAGTCGGTTGAAAAAGCTAATATACATATGAGAATGAAGGAGAAAAACAATTGTGTGTAAAGCCAAAAATTTATAAAAAATAAACAAAATACGCAGGTGTTGCGGATTAAAAATCTCTTGTTTTATTTAGTATATTTATTAACGCAAAGGCAATTAAAACTATAGGTATAGGTAGGTACCAGGATAAAAACTATTTACATATACCTACATATTTATTTATATATATATATATTTTTAATAATAATAATAAATATTTAACTAATATATTTACATACATAACTTTTTGCGACATTAAGGTAAAAATGATCACTTGAGTGTTACAAAACGTTTGGAGAGGGGGAGGGGGGTACAGCAAAATGTTACGGTGCGTTACAGGGGGGGAGGGGGGGGGGGTCAAAAATCTTAAAAATTGCGTTACGTAATACTTGAACGCTCCCATACATAAATATACCAATATAAAAATATAATATACTAGCTTTTGCTGCGACTTCGTCCGCGTATATGTCGGTTATCGCGGACGAAGTCGAAGTCGAATAAAAAGTAGCCTATGTCCTTTGTTGGGGTTCACACTTACCCTGTACCAAATTTCACACAAATCGGTTCAGTAGTTTAGGCGTGAAGAAAAGACAGACCGACAGACAGACAGACAGACAGAAAGACAGACAGACAGACAGAGTTACTTTCGCATTTATAATATTAGTTAGGATATAAATAAATATCTTATAAAAAATAGAAAGGAGGATTCTAATAAAACTCTTTCTATTTGCTCCGAAAAATAAATCCGTAACTTCCGCTTGAAAGCATACAAACTGATGGCTGTCCTGATATCAAGAGGGAGCGCATTCCAAAGAAGAATAGCCTGTATATGAAAGGAAGAATGAACAAAGTCAGAAGTATGAGAAGGGCAGCTGAGTAGAAGATTACTAGAAGATCGAAAACTCTTAGTGTGAGTAGAACAAAGATATTGAAAATGGGAAATAAGATACGAAGGAGGAGTAAATGAAGTGAGAAGAGAGAAAAGCGTGGTTAATGCACGCAAACTTCTTCTCTGACGAATGGGTAACCACTTAATTTCCGCCCTAAAACTTGACACGTGGTCATATTTCCGTAAATTGAAAATATAACGAATGCAATTGTTTAGCATCCTGTCCAGCTTATCCAACCAGACCGCATTCAAGTCAAAGTAGCACACATCACCATAGCCAATTATAGGGAAGATTAAAGTCTGCACTAGCATCGTTTTCGTCTTGATAGCCAAAAAGTTCCTCAGACGATATAAGTAACGCAAAGTACCGCTGACTTTCTGACAAACACTGGAAACCTGGCTTTGCCAGCTAAGCGTAGAATCAAGATATAAACCGAGATCCTTCACACTGGGGCTAATAGGGATGACAGAACCATTAAAAATAATTGGAGGAAGAGGTAAATCCGCCACTCTGCACATCATGCGTCAACTTCCAATAACAATGGCCTGACATTTTGTGGGGTTAACAGAAATCCCAAATCTACCAGACCAACTGTAACCGGCATCCAAATCCCGGTTTATATCCTGAATAGCCTCTGACAAGTTATCAACCTTGGAAGTAGTATACAGCTGGAAATCATCAGCATACAAATGATACGCACACTGAAGCCAGGGAGTGATAAAATTAATAAAAATAGAAAACAATAAGGGCGCTTTCAATTTATGCGTTTCGTGTTGGACCGCTGCGGTGCCGAAGCGGTGCGTTAGACGTACGTTAGACGGACGTTCCTCTTTTTTCATACAAAACGCACGGTGCGGCAACAGTGCGGCCGCCGGTACCGCGAACGCTCGACAACACGTCCGTTGCCGCACCGTGCGTTTTGTATGAAAAAAGAGGAACGTCCGTCTAACGTACGTCTAACGCACCGCTTCGGCACCGCAGCGGTCCGACACGAAACGCATAAATTGAAAGCGCCCTACAGGAGAAAGAATGCTGCCTTGAGGAACACCAGCACCAAGGTCGCGCCAACTCGACGAACTCTCATCAACGCGAACCGACTGCAGATGACCCCGAAGATAAGAAGAGAACCAATCCAGCGCCTCAGATGAAACATTAAGATGCGAATTTGCGAAAGCATAGGAAGGAGAATATCATGACTAACAGCGTCATTTCTACGAGAAGCGGAACAAAGACGGGGTCCATGCTCATCTCAAATTCTGCTGCACGCCAAGCAGGTCTTCGTCTTCAGCCCGGGCGTCCCCAACGGTACGTTATGTGACATTTACGTCCGGTTTCTATAACGAAAATTAACACGAATTGACAAGTGCGCGTCAGCTGCTGTGAATGCTGTGATTGATTGACTGAATAATGAACAGAGAACATCACTAGACTTGCGTTTAATTTAGACACGTCGCTAATCTTCGATTTAGAAACCGGGTGTTAAGACGAGTAGATGCTTAGGCATGTCTTTAGGTCTAATAGTCTAGCGCGACTGCTGATCCCCACATAACAATATAGTGTTATAATTATCGGAAGTCCATAATTTTATTAAGTTACTATAGCTGCTGCCCGCGACTTCGTCTGCGTGAACCCAGGTGACTGTCCAGGTGTTCCAGATTGTTATGGCGGTTTTCCATTAGGAATTTCTGAATAGCAGCTCGGAGTTTTGAAGTTGTTAGTGTGGCACCCTCGTGCCTGATTTCTTCCCGGTTGTGTCGCATTGGCATCCCATCAGACTATAGGACTTCAGAAGAGGAGTTTGCGTACAAACTTGTGCACTATAATATCTAATGCGTTCTTGGCTAATTTCAATTGAGGTTGGCCGCCGTGACCGAAATCGGTCTTGAGAATATTAAGTTTATACACAAGTGGGTGGGTAAGTAAGATATCTAATCTCAAAAATTCTTTGTCGTTTAAACTTAAGTTAAGAGCATACAACTTTAACACATGATGCTAACATTTTGTTTTTTTTTTCAGCTAATTACTACGATTTTGATGATAACAGTTATGGATCCCTGTTCCGAGATTTGGATTCTTCGTTTTCTAAATTGTCTTTTGAATTGGGAGATTATTATCTTAAAAATTTTAAATAATTAAATTTGGTCATTAATGAATACGTTGTAAAAATATAAGTAATATATAAATAACATAGAGCAACACGGGCCACCTGACCGGAGATAAATAATAATCAATTTGGATTGTATAACGATAATAATAACGAGTAGTTTACGTAATATCCAATGTATTTTTGTGTCATTATTTAGTAAATGTTACGTACAGTCACGGGATAGAAAGTACCTGTAAATGTGTACTGGTAGGTGTGCTCAGAGAAGACATTCGTTCATCGAATGCATATTGGAGCGTAGGATCGACACAATTTGAAATGTACCATGTTAATTGTACTACGGTGTAAAGGCTAGCGCATATTACGCCACATTGCCATAGAATAAAGATCGCTGTAACCGCAGGATCGATGGAGGAATTTTAGGAATGCGTCGCGTTCAACTGGACAATGTATAATGTATAGACAGTGTAGTTTCATGTAATCATGTATTCGAAATACCTGTACCACTGTCTCCGGATAGGCACTCTCTAACCGCCGTTCACAAAGAACTATACCTACAGTATAGTAAATTGTTTGCCGGATGAGTTGTCCAGAACCAAACCGGAAGCAGTGAAACAGGCAACACCTAGATATAAATAAATCTTTTTAGATTGAGTGTTTTTGAACTTTGTAGGTATACTTAAAATAAATAATAGAAAACTGTGCGTCTACCGACTACTGTTATTGCTCTCCAGTTATTTAAAAAGTTTTAGAGAAGAAAAACAATCTTGTAAGCTTTTGTTTGTACCTATGTATCGATTGAGGGTAAAATACTTTAAACAATAGAATTTTGGGACAATTATGACAGGTATGGTACCTGCTACATAAAATCGATTTTTATGCTGTATAAACAATATTATTACTCCATGAATTCATCAGATAATCCACTTTCCTAAATGATCATCAACTCAGTGGCAGCTGAACGTTAAGTTAAAAAGAAAGACTGATAAACATAATAAATAGGTAAGGTAACAGGGCAGGTAAATGAAGTATGGTTTTGTTTCAGATAAGTGGACATTGGATCTACTGCGAGAGGCTGCAGAAGCTACAAAAGTGATAAAACGACCAAGAAGACGTGGCAGAAAGAGACGTTGTGGTAAAAAGAACAAAATTAGTGATTTAGATAATTAACCACGTGTGGCAACTAACAGCTGGGTGATTATTCCATTTAATGTTGGTTATTAATTAGTCATGTTTCATTATTAAGATTTTAAGTCAAATTAATAATCATTTTGTATTTTCCAGTTGATTTTCATAATTATATGGATGGTAATACATTTGTAGAAGAAAAAGGATTACAGATCATGAATTATTATCAAACTAATGAGCTACTGGGGCTCGTACTGACTGCCCTGGCCTTCTTCTGTGTGGATAATAAAGGTGGCTGGACTAATGTGGATGTGGATGGAGGGTGAACAAGCGTCAGCTCGTGAGAGCCGTTATATGCATCAGAAAGTGACTTAATACACAGCCTCAACAGCCTTGCAGGTACATATAAGTTGTTAATGTTATATTGTCTATTCGTACTTTGGAATTATTTTTTAAATGGGTACTAATTATTTACTAAAAGTACTTCTCTTGTCCCAGGTAACAATATCTCAACTGAAAAGGATAACATGAGGCAGGTATTAGGTAGCACTAACCTTGTGCATTTTTAGATGCATGCAGTGCTTGTGTAGTATTTTTAGAGATTCTAGTCGATCAGATCAGGCAACGTGGCAATACTGCCAGTCTTTTGGGCGGTCGTCTCATTGACAGCAATGCGGACCAGTTTTTGATGCCCTATGAAAGATACGAATCGGTGGGAGAGCTGTCAAGAAGCATATTTCTTTTGCTTCTGGGAGGAGCTCTACTGGGCAGCGCGCGAGGCGGAGCGCTGCCCCTTTCCCGTGCGGGAAAGCCGATGTTAGGGCTAGTATAAGTTCGGAGCAAAATGACTTTACATTGTACGAAAAGTGTATGTTGGTAGTCGTTATGATAGTACGAATAAATTATTGTTTATGTGTGTCGCACTTCATTGCCCTACTCCTGTATATGTAGTCATGCGTCTATCTCAGGTGTACATTCACTGGCACTGTTGATACCACGGTGTATTGTGCCGACGAGCGCCGAGCGGTCATCGGTGTCAGCAAATGCTAAGTGAAAGTATACTGGTTGCTACGGTAAACATCCTAACTCCGGTCGTAGCTATGTTGAGTTAGTACATAAGTGCGTGGGTAAATAAGATTATCTCAAAGTCTATGTGTCAATTAAAGTTAAGTTAAGCTAAGTCATACTATTAAAATATATGCGACACTAAAATTTTGATTGTTTATTTTTTCAGATAATTCGTGCTCTAATGATCGACCTTACAAGTTTACGGTAGAATGTTCATATTCTGCGTTTCCTAAACTGAGCTCACAATATAAAGAAGTAATGAGATGTCGTCTCGTCGAAAGTCGTTTTCAAAAGATTTTAAAGAAAGAATTTCATTTTGAGTGATGTAGGATTTTCTGGAATGCTTCGCGTGTAATGGAACGATTATTAGAATAGTGTAGTACTATGTAATTTTGTATTTTATTCCTGCTTTACTATATCCGGATAGGCACTCTCTCCCTGCCGAGTACAAAGAACTATACCAAATATAACATTAAAATGTAAACTCCATCTACTTACTTAGGTTAAGTGTTTTAGAACTTGTGTGTATTCTTAAAATAAAATTATGTAATGGTGTGCGTCTACCGACTATTGTTTATTGCTTTCTCTTTATTTAGAAAAATATTTTAGAGAAGACAAACAATCTTGCCAGCTTTTGTTTGAGAAGAAAGACTGATAAACATAATAAATAGGTAAGGTAACAGGGCAGGTAAATGAAGTATGGTTTTGTTTCAGATAAGTGGACATTGGATCTACTGCGAGAGGCTGCAGAAGCTACAAAAGTGATAAAACGACCAAATGATCATTTTGTACTTTCCATTTGGTTATCGTATGGGTGGTAATACATTTGTAGAAGAAAAAGGACTACAGATCATGAATTATTATCAAACTAACGGCCTACTGGGGCTCTTACTGACAGCCCTGACCTTCTTCTGTGTGGAAAATAAAGGTGGCTGGACTAATTGGAAGCAGGAAAGAGACGGCGCGAGGGTGAACAAGCGACAGCTCGTGAGAGCCGTTATAGGCATCAGAAAGTGACTTTATACACAGCCTCAACAGTCTTGCAGGTACATATTATATGTTGCTAATGTTATTTCAATAAATAGAACAACTTACATGATGACTTGATGGAGTATTTTTATGATATCTTTGATTTTAACATTATCTGACTATGACTTAATTTTGTAATTATTTTCTTACTTACTGATTCCGTACTTAAAATACTTTTCTTTTCCCAGGTAACAATAGGTATCTAAGTATGTTGAAAAGGATAACATGTGGCAGCTAACAATTTAAGGTATGCCATATTTTTTCTAGCTAAATATTCTCTATTCCTTTTTCTTTTAGATTTTTCCCTACGTCCGCGTCGTTATTAGGAATGAGGCTGCCATCAGAGCCAATGTGTGCACTGTGCACCGCTTGCCTGCAGTCCAGTTACCATAGCTGTAGCTGTATTTTCTAGGGTTGTGACAAACATGCAATTTATGACCACAAACATCACAATTTTGATCACTTGGTAATTTGATTGTTTCTGTTTTTCACAGAAGGAACATGAAACTTATGTCGGAAGAGCTCACATAATTGCCATCATTTGTGTATTATGTGGGATCCAAGCTTTGGATGCTTCACTTTGTGCGCTAGACAATCTGCAGCAAGGCGTGGGTCAAGCACAGGTTATCTTGCCACATTGTCCCTGTCACTTATCTCAGGTAATTTCAGGCAAAATAATTGTTCGAACGAAATCAATATACATATATAGCTTCCTTTTGCTATATATAATATATATAGCAAAAGGAATTCAACAATACCTTGTTGAATTCCTTTTGCTCGCAAGGGATGTACACACAACAGATAAGTAATGTCTCAGCAGTCAAAGGTTGTCGATCTATGACCATCGGTAGGACCCTATACCAAAGCTGATGTGCGCGCTATCAAGTTGAAAGCAAAGCCGCAGGCAAAAGATAGCACAAAATAAAATACAAACATTAATTGGATTCAGAAAATCAATTGATTAATCTTACTATTTTCATTGTTGATAGATGGCCGAATGGACCTGTAATGACTATGGATATGGATGAATCACTTCATTCTACTTACCGTTTCGATGACAATTTACATGCATTCGGCTCAGGAGTCGCCAACACTGTCAACTTATGTTTTAAATAAATAATTAAATAAATTAACTGATATTTTTATTGGCAAAATTCATGTCTACCTTTCCTACTTACACGGACCCCAGGTAAGAATGATTTCTATTGATTTAATATCGGTAAGCCATATACTATAATAATTTATATCTTTCAGGCGGAACAACTCTGGCTGGTTGGAAGTGTCAGTGGGAACATCATGTCAACCCAGTTTAGGAAGTGTTACTTGTGATTGGTCTGGTGAGTAGTGAATTTATTTCGTTGATTTTCTTATAGTTGAAGTAAAATACTCGTATGTATTGTATTAATTATCGACTGTTTTGTTCTATGTACCTAAGCGCTGCTTACTTTAAGAGAAGAGACTTCAGCAGCTGCAGATCCTCGAATAGTTAAGGTATCTCTACGGAACTCTTGGATTGCATTGAATTAATTAATATACCCTCTACAACTATTCTCCATAACACCAATATTTACGCGTACAGCAATCTAACACCACACAAACACACACACCCCCACACAAACACACCCCAACACACCCCTACACACCCCCTCACACTCACATACTTTACTTACAGCTAATACGGTGTGTATTAGCTCTCACTCATATTACTCACCTCCCACAACACTGAACTTGCCGCAACTAAAGGTGTATTGCTTTAGTACGACCTGACATTGTAAATCGGGATGGGGACCTGGTGTCCTATAACACAGGCTAATAGCCTAGCTTAGGCACCAGTCTCCCACAATATTGGAATAATTTCTAATGCTAAACAATATTTCCATGTAATCTTTTAAATATTGTGGTGAGAAAATAAATGAATTTTATTTATTTATTTATTTAATTTATGTCAGGCGTTCAACATGGGATCGGGAAGCAGGTGGCAAGTGCTAAAGGACATCTGATCGCAAACCAGATTAATCTTTAATCTGACCAAGTATGTTATAGGTATAGTAAACTAGGTTAGGAACAACCCAACACTGCTTGGGAATCGAACTTTGGATAGGTTTTTTTACGATTAGCAGTCGCGCTTGCAACTATCAGACCGACAAGGCAGCTTAATTACCTGCTTGTATCTTTACTACATATATGTGAAGATTAAAGGTAAAATTACAATTTTATCAACGTACTTTTCAATTTGTTTTAGCGCAACATCGAGCTGAAGAAAGTCTGCTTAGGAATCAGAATAGATAAAGACTATATAGACCCGTCAGTTCACCAAAACTTAATTTACAAATTTTTATTCGACAAGCAACGATTGGCAAAACATTATTTGTCGTTTCATCATATACAACAAGTTTGCCAACCTAAGAAAACCATTCATTTACTCGTATTTTTCATTTTATATCGTAAACGTTTGGAATAAAATCACTTTGTGACTGGTTTAGAAAGTGTAATAGGTATCTACATTATATTATGATGATGAGGTAAAGTTTGTGAGGTTGTAGGCGGTAATCTCTGGATCTACTGACCCGATTTTTTAGCAAATTGGAACCTACGTTATCATTGAGTGCCAAAGGCTAAATTTTATCATCAAAAAATTAGGGATCCGTAACAAAAATCACAAACGGAGTCGCGGGGAAAACATTTGCGGCATAAAGCTGCATAATTAGGTATACTTAACCTGCCCCGTGTGCCGCCACGCGTGGGGAAGGTATCAGTTTCATACATTTAGTATAAGACTGACCACGTTAGTCTCGCCCCGCGTGGGCGCTTGGGGACTGTAGTCGTTTGTGAAATAAATAGTATTCGAAACGTTGGTTGTGAACTAAAAATTGTCAATGGTGTTTTGGTGAACCGTTAGTGAACCATCAGACATGCACACCTGCAACTTCTACGTGTAGGAATTGTCGCGGCATTTTAAGTCAAAGCCAATGGTGAAGTTGCCTGTGAAAGAGACAAATGGCAATTTCAATAATTACCTATATGAATGTGAAGGCGATGTACCTGAAGCAAAAGTCATTCAAAGTGGTACAATACGTACAAAGTGCTACAAATTAAGAAATAAGAGCACTGCACTTAAATAGGGATTCTCCTTCCGAAGGCGGCTGCCACAAGCCACAGACTCAGTAGTATTTGATAGCCGCGGCCGCTGCGAGAACATCACTCTCGGATGCCGATACAGCAACGACAGTGCAACATGTAATAGAACAAGCGCGCTACCTCAGGCACCCCAATAAATTGGAAAATACAATAGTGTTTTGTTCAACCACTTTTAACATACTATAAAATACTTACTAAACTTACTAATACTTTTTACATACTATTAGGATACGAAAACAAACACGAATGTCTATTTGTTACTAAGCACAAAACTCGAGAACGGATGGACCGATGTGGTTGATTCTTTTATGTTGTGTTTGTAATTTTCTAGACAATGTTCTAATTATTAGGTTTTTTTGGAATATCCACTGGAATAGTCAGAAATTTGCACTCGTGCGATGCCGGGCCATTCGCTAGTTTCAAATAGTTGTTTCTTATTTGTTAAGAATTGGCACATCAAAAAAATGAATGTCTAAATAATTTTAGGAAGCGCGTTTACTTTATTACATGTTGTATACACCGTCCTCAATCAAATCCATTCCTATAAATAAAGCCTAACACACACAGACAGCGGGACCGGGACGGGAGCGGGCCGGGCGAGTGTCTGGTCGGTTTGTATTCCTTGTATTGTAAATGGATGCGATCATAGAAAATCATTCCCTTTCAACATCATCGGTTCAGAATAACAAAATGGGCTGTGACAGAAAGACCCACGCGCGTGTTCCTTTTCTATTCATGTTTTCCGTTTTTCATTCGGACGTGTGCAACCCATGTGACAGCCCCAGTCAAAGTATTTAGTTAAGTTATCAATTGTGGTGCTAATAATTATAATGGCCGAAGCCAACTCCCAGAGGCCCCTTAGGGGCCAAACGCCTGCCGGGGTTGCGGGATGTCTTAACAGGATACTGTGGCCCCGGAACGTAAAGGGCAACAGAAGGAACAGGGTGGTTTTTTAGTCAGTATAAGTCTGACAGTCCCTTCTGCCCCACCCAGGGCGGAAGGAATCATTTGATGAATCTAAGAAAAAAAGGTGCGATTAAACGGCGCGGCGTAGCACGATCCCCCGCGAGCCGCGCCTTCAGTTTGGGTGCAACCTACCACTGCTTGAGCAGCTGTCGGTGATTGGTTCACTTATATAAGATCAACCATCGATGTCATTATCATTCGGCTTACTATGACGTTTTCATTTGCAACAATACCTCGCGGGCTAAAATAGCGTGCTGCTAATGGTCCGTACAGCCGACCCGACACCGCTCCCGTCCCTCCCCGCTCTGCGCTCGCATCCTTTCACGTCCCGTTCCCGTCCTGCTCCCGCTGTCTGTGTGTGTTAGGCTTTTGTACTACGCATGACTACTACTGATTCCTATGGTCATGCAATATATCAACTTAATCCGGTGGTCATCTTCTGCTTGGCCGTCTCCAACGGTAAGTTATGTGACATTAATGGCCGATTTCTGGAACGAAAATCAACACAAATTGTCAAGTGCGCGTCAGCTACTGTGATTGGTCGACTGAATAATCAACAGCCAATCAGATCGCTTGACTTGCGTTTGATCTTCATTTCAGAAACCTGGTGGTAGATAAGACAAGTAGGTGCCTAAGTATGTCTTCACTTCTTCAGGTGTGATAGTGTAGCGCGACTGCTGATCTCTGTTTACTAACTTATAGGTAATTAGATTATTTGAGGCCTAATAATCTAATTACCTATATAATACTAATTACTAATATATTTAAAACATTCAATAATATTTATAACTAGCTGACCCGCCACAACTTCGTTCGCGTGGTATCCTACCCCTATCCTACCGATACCCCTACCTCTACCCTACCCCTACCCTACCCTACCCCTACCCTACCCCTACCCTACCCCTACCCTAGAGACCGACATTTCCGACTTTTTTTTTTTTTTTCAGGAGAACCTTCTGACAATAATAAACACAACAAAAAAAAAAGTGAAATCGGTCCAGCCGTTTGCCACGCGTGATGCCGTGACCAAGGGAAACAGGGATTCATTTTTATATTTATAGATATTAAAATACTAGTTAAGAGCAAATGACAGGGTTCAACATATCTTCATGAAGAACAACTGCATACTTCAAGTGAGGATGATTTCTTATGATTTAAACCTGGGTGGGGTCCCGAGATTCGCTGAATGAAAATAAAATATTGATAATAAATCTTTTTTTTTCAGATTCGTCCTACGATTAGATACATCTATATTTGTAAGTACAATTGCGAGCTTACAAACTAGGGTCAGAATTAATGAATTGATTGACCAACATATAATAATATCTAACAATTTTATTGTCAATTGAACAATAAGTGACAGTCCCGGGTGGACTTCGCGATGATGGTGGCAATCACTACACAACATCATAAAGAAAAATGATGACTTTGTAAAAACGCAATCAACAATCTATGAACGAAACGAAACAATACGGCAATGATAGAACACCGATGTCAGATTATGGAAACACTGAATGACGTTAACGCTGGTGCGGTAACTGCATGAACAAGTTGTTTAGATTTAATGTTCTTTGTGCAACATATTGCATAAAAGATTCAGACAGGCGTTTCTGTACATTGAATTATTTTGCCACTGGTTTCCGAGAAAAACGTCTGGAGATACTACTGAAATAGGCAGACAATGTTACAATATTATATTCCAAATTCAGTATTGAAAAGAATGCAATCTCATTCTTCGGAATACATACGTATATTTTACAGCTCCAATCTAGAATTTTTATTTTTTTGCCTAATTACACAACTCGACATAATTCGGTCGATATCAAGCCTGATAAGTGATCCAGGAATAAGGATAAAACCAGGAAATATAAAATCTATTATCGGAAAATACTGCCGTTTGGACTTTTGTGAGTAGCTGGCTAAGGTCAAAAGCGTCTTAAGGCAGCATAATGCAGCTCAGTGTAGTGCTCCTATTTATATTTATTTGAGAACCCATTACTCATATTCAGGTAGACAGGTAGTATTGTTTATTATGGAATTGTAAAGGTTAGTAGAACATTGGTATCTAATTTCTTTGTTCATTTGCACTTGAATGATTTCTTTTCAAGTATAAAAAATATTGTTATAATTTGCAGTAAATCTATTGTACTCGTATTGTATGTTACACTCCGCAGGTACATTGCTTAACTACCTTTACATTAAATATCTATTTACAGTACCTAATTATGTATGATTTTTCAGACGTGCAGACATCGTCAAACAGGACACGACCTGTCTGGAGGCTCCGTTAGCAGGACAGCTCGCTAAGAGGTAAGTCAAATATGCGTTAATTTTTATAAGCAACTAAAGATGCCGTCTCATTTATGTAACTCCTATCGGCTGTACGCTAAAATCGATCGGGACGCGCCAGGAACACGCGGTCCAGACACGCCCGCGCCGCCATTACCGAATCAAAATGGCGACAGTCAGCAGAGGGGTTTAACTCTAGTTCGTCGTTTCGACTACGCCTACTTAAATGAAGGATTATCAAAGGTTTAAAAAATAAAATGCCAAATCAAATGACAATGTGTTGTAATTTCCAGCAGCTAGTAAGTAATTGGCAACTCACATTACATTGTTAACTTTCTTATCATGTTCGAGCTTCGATTGCATCGAATAATGTCCTGTAAAATACCGGGTAGGTACTTGTATTTTATTTATAAATACACATATGTACTATCAATTATTTAAAGTGGCGTATCTATCCACATCAGGAGCTACCAATGATTTGAGAAAAGCTGTGTTGATTTATGTTTGTTTATCAATGTGTCCACCTATTAAAAACGATAAGAACTAGCGATAAAACGACAGAAGGAACCACAATACTTGCACTCACCTAAGATGAAACAAATTATGGAGATGATGTCGAAAGAGTGATGGTAGACTTCTGTGCAGCATCAGAAGAAGGCGAATTATCCGACCTAACGCTAGTATCCAAGTTCCCGAACATAAAAGCAGACAAGTGTGAATAAGCCTTCACAACCTCAGAAGAGAAGAGTGGGATCAAGAGGACTTATCGACAACCGACGCCTGCTGGAACTCTTCTATGCTACGGCTCACCCAATTTGCAATACATGCAAGGTGGGTGTGCAGTAGTAAAGAAGAGTCACATCTCCTTCACATGCCTACAAAGTTCCCGAAGTTACCGAATATAAAAGCAGACAAGTGTGAATAAGCCTTCACAACCTCAGAAGAGAAGAGTGGGATCAAGAGGACTTATCGACAACCGACGCCTGCTGGAACTCTTCTATGCTACGGCTCACCCAATTTGCAATACATGCAAGATGGGTGTGCAGTAGTAAAGAAGAGTCACATCTCCTTCACATGCCTACAAAGTTCCCGAAGTTACCGAATATAAAAGCAGACAAGTGTGAATAAGCCTTCACAACCTCAGAAGAGAAGAGTGGGATCAAGAGAACTTATCGACAACCGACGCCTGCTGGAACTCTTCTATGCTACGGCTCACCCAATTTGCAATACATGCAAGATGGGTGTGCAGTAGTAAAGAAGAGTCACATCTCCTTCACATGCCTACAAAGTTCCCGAAGTTACCGAATATAAAAGCAGACAAGTGTGAATAAGCCTTCACAACCTCAGAAGAGAAGAGTGGGATCAAGAGGACTTATCGACAACCGACGCCTGCTGGAACTCTTCTATGCTACGGCTCACCCAATTTGCAATACATGCAAAATGGGTGTGCAGTAGTAAAGAAGAGTCACATCTCCTTCACATGCCTACAAGAAAGACACCGGAAGGAAGCTGCAGAAAACCGCCGTGAAATGAATGCAAGAGGTAGCATTGTCATCTGCTTCACCTCGAAAGAGAAGAGAGGCGCTCAAAAACATTTTATTAATTGTACAAACTAACTTGATTATGTCATTATGTTTACAGTTAGCAAAAAAATCAGTTAATGTTTTATTTTAATTAGGCCGAACTTAATTCTATTTTCTTTAAATGTCAACTGTCAGCGTCAGCTCACACCGAGACGCGACGCGACGCGACGCTGCGTGCACACTTTACAAGAGCGACTCAAAGTATAACTTTATTTTCTACACGAAAAGATACACATTTCATTGTGAGAGTTTAGAATACTTTACACCACGCAGCACTACGTCGCGATGCGTCGCTCTACGCCGCGAGGCGGAGCGCTGCCCCTTTTCCGTGCGGGAAAGCCGATGTTAGGGCTAGTCTTATACTAGCCCTAACATCATCATTGACAGCAACGCGGACCAGTTTTTGATGCCCTATGAAAGATACGAATCGGTGGGAGAGCTGTCAAGAAGCATATTTCTTTTGCTTCTGGGTGGAGCTCTACTGGGCAGCGCGCGAGGCGGAGCGCTGCCCCTTTCCCGTGCGGGAAAGCCGATGTTAGGTAGGGCTAGTATAAGTTCGGAGCAAAATGACTTTACATTGTACGAAAAGTGTATGTTGGTAGTCGTTATGATAGTACGAATAAATTATTGTTTTTGTGTGTCGCACTTCATTGCCCTACTCCTGTATATGTAGTCATGCGTCTTTCTCAGGTGTACATTCTCTGGCACTGTTGATACCACGGTGTATTGTGCCGACGAGCGCCGAGCGGTCATCGGTGTCAGCAAATGCTAAGTGAAAGTATACTGGTTGCTACGGTAAACATCCTAACTCCGGTCGTAGCTGAGTTGAGTTAGGACATAAGTGCGTGGGTAAATAAGATTATCTCAAAGTCTATGTGTCGTTAAAGTTAAGTTAAGCTAAGTCATACTATTAAAATATATGCGACACTAAAATTTTGATTGTTTATTTTTTCAGATAATTCGTGCTCTAATGATCGACCTTACAAGTTTACGGTAGAATGTTCATATTCTGCGTTTCCTAAACTGAGCTCACAATATAAAGAAGTAATGAGATGTCGTCTCGTCGAAAGTCGTTTTCAAAAGATTTTAAAGAAAGAATTTCATTTTGAGTGATGTAGGATTTTCTGGAATGCTTCGCGTGTAATGGAACGATTATTAGAATAGTGTAGTACTATGTAATTTTGTATTTTATTCCTGCTTTACTATATCCGGATAGGCACTCTCTCCCTGCCGAGTATAAAGAACTATACCAAATACTTATAACATTAAAATGTAAACTCCATCTACTTACTTAGGTTAAGTGTTTTAGAACTTGTGTGTATTCTTAAAATAAAATTATGTAATGGTGTGCGTCTACCGACTATTGTTTATTGCTTTCTCTTTATTTAGAAAAATATTTTAGAGAAGACAAACAATCTTGCCAGCTTTTGTTTGAGAAGAAAGACTGATAAACATAATAAATAGGTAAGGTAACAGGGCAGGTAAATGAGGTATGGTTTTGTTTCAGATAAGTGGACATTGGATCTACTGCGAGAGGCTGCAGAAGCTACAAAAGTGATAAAACGACCAAATGATCATTTTGTACTTTCCATTTGGTTATCGTATGGGTGGTAATACATTTGTAGAAGAAAAAGGATTACAGTTCATGAATAATTATCAAACTAATGAGCTACTGGGGCTCGTGCTGACTGCCCTGGCCTTCTTCTGTGTGGATAATAAAGGTGGCTGGACTAATGTGGATGTGGATGGAGGGTGAACAAGCGACAGCTCGTGAGAGCCGTTAAAGGCATCAGAAAGTGACTTAATACACAGCCTCAACAGCCTTGCAGGTACATATAAGTAGAAAATTACTACGTCTTACTTAGCTCCTATGATTCACAGCATTCTGATATTATGTTATACCACATTGTTATCTAGATAATATTACTCAATGTAATAATTTTTTATCTTTTTCGATGTCATTACCTCAAATTGTTATTTCAATAACTTTAAAAACTCACATGATGACTTCGATGAATTTTATGAAACTAATGATTTCAAAATTATCTGACTATAACTTTTAATATTGTATTTATTTTCAATTAGGTACTAATTCTTTACTAATAAAAATACTTCTCTTGTCCCAGGTAACAATATCTTCAAGAAAAGGATAACATGAGGCTGCTAACAATTTAAGGTA